>OX940979.1:4059688-5428515 GCA_954871275.1 Leptopterna dolabrata
CCCTAACCATCCCTAACCATCCCTAACCATCCCTAACCATCCCTAACCATCCCTAACCATCCCTAACCATCCCTAACCATCCCTAACCATCCCTAACCATCCCTAACCATCCCTAACCATCCCTAACCATCCCTAACCATCCCTAACCATCCCTAACCATCCTAACCATCCCTAACCATCCCTAACCATCCCTAACCATCCCTAACCATCCCTAACCATCCCTAACCATCCCTAACCATCCCTAACCATCCCTAACCATCCCTAACCATCCCTAACCATCCCTAACCATCCCTAACCATCCCTAACCATCCCTAACCATCCCTAACCATCCCTAACCATCCCTAACCATCCCTAACCATCCCTAACCATCCCTAACCATCCCTAACCATCCCTAACCATCCCTAACCATCCCTAACCATCCCTAACCATCCCTAACCATCCCTAACCATCCCTAACCATCCCTAACCATCCCTAACCATCCCTAACCATCCCTAACCATCCCTAACCATCCCTAACCATCCCTAACCATCCCTAACCATCCCTAACCATCCCTAACCATCCCTAACCATCCCTAACCATCCCTAACCATCCCTAACCATCCCTAACCATCCCTAACCATCCCTAACCATCCCTAACCATCCCTAACCATCCCTAACCATCCCTAACCATCCCTAACCATCCCTAACCATCCCTAACCATCCCTAACCATCCCTAACCATCCCTAACCATCCCTAACCATCCCTAACCATCCCTAACCATCCCTAACCATCCCTAACCATCCCTGAGAACGCCGGGCTCATTCATGCTTCCCGTAGTCCGTCAGCCTCACCTGGATGGATAGGCTTGAACCCATTCACCCGCCCTCCCTCACCGACCTCCTGCAGGTTGGACTTCCAAAAGTCCTGCTCCAACTCTTCCGCAGTCAACGAGGAAGGTACGCCATGGATCAAGATCCTGGGGCGCTTAGTAGGGGCCTCCCTGATCGTCAGCCCCATGCTCTTCACCGCGGGGTTCTCCTGCACCGCCTGGAGGCTGACCTGACTGCCGATCTCGAGGACTACCCCACCTCCCCTGATGATACGGCTGCTTTTAATGTCCAGCCCCAGGTCTTTGGGGTTGACACTGGCCGACAGGGTCTTCGCCATATCTGACCCCTCTTTCCCGCCTGTCACGATTAGGGTCTGTGACCTCTTGGATGGTTGAGGGCCACCTCTCTCCTTAATGTCGGCCCTGATTTCCGCTCTGACCTGGGAGATCGGCTTCCTCAGAGCCAGAGTAGGTGGTCTTGCCAGGGGGGGGATACGCCTCCCCTGCCTGCTCCTGTACCTCGACATAAGTGGTATCCAAGGCAGGGTCCCCATCAGCCGCTTGCGCATATGTCCGGGGGGCCCCCCGATACCGGGCGGATTGGCCCGTCATCTCCTTCAGGTCGCGGCACGCGTCGATCACAGCCTGCAAATCCGGAGAGGAGCTGGGCACTGCCCGCCGTACCTCCTCAGCCAGCTCCCTTGCTAAGCCTGGGGCCTGACCAAGGCACCGCTCCGCCTGCGCACATCTCCCTGCGAGGTAGGCGTTTTGGATTGCCATCTGTTCTACTCCGGCAAGGGCGACATCCAATTTTGCCTGTAATTTGGCACTCTGCTGTTTGTTGAGTTTGCTCTCCGGGAGAAAATGTAAGCAGTCGCCTCCCGTAGGGCCTTCTGCACTGATTCCATGATCGCCGAAATTTTTTTTCCATAATGGTTTTTTTTTCTTTTCTTACGAAAATATGTTAATATTGGAATTTGTTGTACTTATGTATTTCGATTTGATGTTATTTACTTTTGTTGAGTGCTCCACGTAGGTCCGACCCGGAAGTTTTTTTACGCTTTTCTTCCATAGGAGGTCATTAGGTAAGGAAATGCTCCTTCTTAGCTTGCTCACGACTTAGACTAGGTCGTTGTTAGTGATGTTGCTGTATGGCAACCGAGATTCATCATAATGGGTATGTTCCCTAGTTTTCTCGACTTATGTACCTACGTTCTCGATTTTGTACACAAATGAAATCCTTTCTTTTTTTCTTGAATTTTTTTACTTACTGTAATTTTTTTTTTTTTTTTGAACTTACTCTGAATTTTCTCATGTATACGGCTTTTCTGTACTTACCTTAACTGCACCATATAACCTGCAGTCTCTCACATGTGTCTCGACTGCTGTATTTAGGATCTTTTTTTTTTTCATGTTTTCACATGTTTTTGCTTTTTATGATCCATTAAATTTTTTTTTTAAATCTATGCGTGGGGCCGCTCAGGTGTCAGGTCTGGCCGAATCGGGATCTGGCATTATTGGAATATCCCCTTTTCCTGAAGTTTGAGGGAAATTCTCATTCGACCAGGGAAAGTTTCCCTGCTCGAATGGTGGGAGAGGCGCCCCAGAGTGGGGGCCAAACCCGAGGGACCTCCGAACAAGCGGTAGAGGGATCATTATGCCCTTTCCCTTCATTTAGCTAAGTTGTTCTCTTAAAATATAACAAAGTGACAAATCATAATATCCTGACTTCCTTTTTTTATTCTAAGAATCCCGAACTATTTTAAATCTATCAGTGTTCCCGATATATATATACATATAATTTTTGGTGTCTTTCGGCAGGGAATTCAGGATGGTCTGAAACTGATTTTGATATAAAAATCTTTCGGAAATTCGAGTTTTAAAAATTTTGGACCGAGAACAATAGCTTCCTTTTCTTCGAAAATTCGCTAATGAAAGTGTCGGTGTTTCGTCGTGGGTAAATTAATTTCTAGTTCTCACCAATAGAGATTGGAATCCCAGCCAGTTGTCACCGCTTCCCATCTGATTTTACGGTTCATTTTTACTTGGTTCTCATTCTCAAGTCACGCTCGTCTTTGATCTGCGGCAACCTTCTTGAGCTTTTTTTTACCAGTAGTTAGTACACAGTGCTCTAGTTCTACGATTATTTAGCCATGTGGCTTTGCTCTAAGTGCAAAAGGCAATTCCAATTTCGTGGGGAGTTGTTCATGCACTGTTCCAAAAAAAAACTGTGGTGACGAAGTCCCATCCATTTTTGGGGAACTTGAAGCCGCTGACAGCAGCGATGCCGAAGCAAGACAACGAGGAAGACTGATTTTAATGACATTTCGTGCCGGGTTGGAGATAGTATCCCCATAATAAGCCCCATATAGTTCAGTTGTTAGATTTTGCAATATTTTATTTTTTGTCTTCTTCTTTTTCAATTGAATACTACTTTTTCCTCCCCAATGGGGAATAAAGAAATATTTTTACGAACATACTCTTGCAATCTGATTTTTAAATTGCTTTTTTATTACCCATTAGTATTTTTATAAATTTTTTATTACATACCACCTATCCAAAAAACTACAAATTGCAGCAATTAGTGATCGAGGTAATCGGCAAAAACAGTAAACTCGAATAATTTGGAAGATGGCAAAATCATATATGTCAGGAATCTGCTTGGAAAATTGGGAAAATTCGTTCTAATCTATAAGCTAAAATCAAAAACTTACACATATGTCAAACACAGCTAGTTACAATACGTGACTGTCGAAGAAAAAACAATATTGAATCATTTTTCGATTTTTGAGGGCTGACTGAACTTTGAAATTGCTTTCCTGAAAAATTTAGAAAACTTGACATATTACATTTTGCCATCTTTCTACAGATCTATGATCTGTAACAGAAGGGTATTCTATACAAAATAATAAACCGTTGTGCAGGGATTTGCAGCGTTTTCACTCCTCATCAACAATTTCTTTTCAGAACTTCATTATGTGTGTTTCTTTTTGTTAGGTACTGTTTGTCATCGGCAGAATTATTTTAGCAACATTTAACTCGTGATTTAGGTAGGTACCTAGGAACGAGTATGGGGTTAGGTACTAACCTACGGAGGGTCTGCGATCTACATAATATGTATAGAATAGTACATATCATATTATATAGACGGGTTATCTATACATAAAGCTGCGATCTGTAACAGAAGGGTATTCTATACAAAATAATAAACCGTTGTGCAGGGATTTGCAGCGTTTTTTAATCTGCATAGTACAGTCCCATATGCATTTAATGTTGTTCTTTTTCTCCTAACCTATCAATAAAGCATTGTTCTTGCTGATTCGCCTGCTTTTAATGTTTTTTTAGGTCTCTGAATATTTAAAAATGTAGATATAACAGCCTGCGATTAACTGAAAACATTGAAAAAAACAGATGTAACCAAGGGCGTAGACAGGGTGGGGCAGGGCTGGGCTTCCCCCCCCCCCCCCACCCCCAGACATTCGGGACCGCAAAAATAAATTGTGCTGAACTTATTTAAAAGAAACACTAGAATATCGAATGCGTTGTTAGGGGTATGGGAAGGTATTATTGGAATTTGGAAACATGTCTTTTGTGAGCAAGAGTACCTTCATAGTAAGAGAAGGTTCTAGGTAGGTATTGAAAACACTTTTGGGATTGAACGATTGAACATAAGACAGGGAAAAGCGCGAAAGGGGAAGCAATTCTGAGAAGCTTCTAGAAGCTTCTCATACAGCCTGGTTCCTGGTAGAAACAATTCTTCCAGGAATCGCTCTGAGCTCGGAGGTCGTACGCTGCCACAGGAAAAGGCTGGCCGTCAGCAGCCACCCCCGAAGAGGCAGCGGCCTTCCACGGCCTCGAGTGATGGCTCCACCAACAGCCAAGGCCCGTCCGGGGATGGGGAGCTTTAACTCTTCGCAGTGGTGTAGGGAAGTGAGGTCCTGAGCAGTGATGACATTTGAACCGCTCCCTCGTGACTGACCGAGCGAGGGTGGTCGATCTGTTGTGCGAGGAGTGGGAGGGGGCCTGGGTTTTCGCTGCTTACTGGAACCCCTTTCCTCAGAACTTGATCTAGGTCGTGACCCCTGGGGAATCATCTGGGCAAATTTGAGCTCTTTCGAGAAGCTGCTTATATGAGAAGATCTCGTCTTCCAACTCCCCCCTGGTTGAACTTGTCCTTAATAGCCGGATCCACTTACTGAGAAGATCTTCGAACAGAAGGAAGGATGCCAGTTCATTAGTGGAAGTCCCTCCATTGAACTCTCCCAGCTCCAGGCAGATGAGAGAAATCCATCAACCTGTATGGCGTCCAGCTGCTGCAACCTTGGGATGAGTCCACGGTTGGCGTGCTAATCTATACTTGCCCGAATTTTCAGCACACAGTGCTTTGCACAGTTCGGGATACCTCGAACCAGATCGACGGAATGATGATTGCACTTCAGGGCTAAGTTGATTGAGAAGTGCTTGGTACTTTATTTCGTCAGGCAGATGTGGCACTACGCAGTTGAATATCCTTTTGAACAATGAGAACTTGGTAATATCTCTGTCGTAGATGGGGACGGTGGGCAACAGCAAATTCATGTACATGACTGCTTCAAAAGCGGACCGAGAGCTGCCCTTACTTAGCAAAGGGAGATCGGACGGAACGAGTTTTGGGACCCAAGTCAAACGTACAATCAGTTTCCTTACCTTAACAATCAGGATCTCCTCCATGACATCCTCAAAACCCGCCTGAGCCACATCGTTTGTAAGAGATCGACCCTGAACTGCAAACTGCTGTACTAGATCCTCTGTCCATTGATCTGCAGTTAGAGCTGGGCCCACCTGAAGGCTCCAGGTTTGTAAGGCCTTGTAGATCCGTGTTCAGCAGAGCTAAAATGGCCACGTCGAGGATAATTTTCAAAGATCTTGGGCTCATTATGACGTCCAATGACAACCTGACTACTGATTAAAAACTACAAGTTAGGCGAATGACCGCAGTTGAGCTTAACCTCACGCGCTGGATAGTCACTCAGCCATGGGGTAGAACTTCCCGGGTTTCGGCACCAATGAAAAGTTCTCGGGATAAACACAAGCTCTAGATCGATCATGAACACAACTTTATATTCGACAAAATACAGATCTTTTTAGGTACACACGTTCGGACCATTTAATATACTAATTTCGCAAAGTCAGAAATTCACATGTTTGTAGTGGCGTCTTAATAATATTCACACAATGAATCACAATATTAGAACTCACCCCGGGCCCAGTGCTGCCTACCCAGGCACGAGATTGCCCCGTTCATTCCTATATTTTCTCGCTCTTAAGATCAGTTCAAATTGCACACCCAATCAGCTCGATTATCCTAGAACAATGTCCCGCTCGATTGAATAATGATCCTAAAAGAATAATCTCAAGATTAAGAGCTACTGAGCATGGATCAAGAGTTCCGTTCATGACCGAATCATGGCCTCATTTGACGGTATCCTTGTACGGCGGTCAAACATGTTGATTTTATGTATGTTTGAAGTATTTTGGTTTGAATAAAATGAAAAAGAAAACGCTGCAAATCCCTGCACAACGGTTTATTATTTTGTACAGATCACAGCCCTTCTGTTACAGATCACAGCTCTCTGTATAGATAACCCGTCTATATAATATATTATGTGAATCGCAGACCCTACGTAGGTTAGTACCTAACCCCGTACTCGTTACTAGGTACCTACCTAAATCACGAGTCAAATGTTGCTAAAATAATACACCCTAAAGGAAAATTGTATATGTGGAGTGAAATAGATGTCCCTTCTGCGTTGATCACTGTTTTCTGTGGTCAATACCTGTAATGAACCGTTGTGTAATAACTTGCCCATCAATAATACTTCAACGGATGTTCAAGTTGCAAAAGTACCGATCAACAAAATCCAGACCCTTCTTGGTAGATGAACCGTTGTGTAATAATTTGCCGTTATGTATAATTTACCGTTATGTAGTAATTTACCGTTGTTTAATAATTTACCATTGTGTAATAATTTACCCATCAATAATACTTCAACGTTTGTTCAAGTTTCACAAGTACCTACCTACCCACAAAATCCAGTATAGTCCGTCACTCATATCGCAGAACAACCAACTCGACTTCATACAGCCATCCTTGATTATAATCAGGTGCTCCCTTGTGATGATATCCCGGCCGGATTTATACCGTTTGATTCACGATCGTGTTGACGAAGCTTTTTGGTGCACAGGAACCTAAAAAAAAATTGTTTAGCTCAAGACAAATATAATAACGAGACACGCTGGCTCCTGTCTGGTTGGAGATGATCATTTTAATTACAATCATAATGAAATATTTTCGTAGGTAGATTAATATCTCCCCATTATATGTGGGTGAGAATCAACATTTCGAACATTCACCTTAATATTATTTGCATAAGTGGGCGGGTATTAATAATAAGTCCACTGTTTGGAGTGTCAAGTAGGTGGGTAGGTATTCATGGTCAAACAGGATTTCCAGAAATTCCGAGGGACTTTATTATGCTTACCTGATAGAATTAAGTAGGTAGGTATTCATAATCAAAACGGAATTCCAGGAATTTCAAGATGGTGGAAGGGGGTCTTCATTATGGTTATCTGATGGAATTAAGTAGGTAGGTATTCGTAATTAAAAACGGAATTCCAGAAATTCCAAGATGGCGGGAGGGGGAGTGGTGACGTCATTATGATTACCTGATACAATTAATTAGGTAGGTATTCATAGTCAAAACGGTATTCCAAGATGGCGGTAGGGTGGGGTGGGGTGGGGTGACGTTATTATGATTATTTGATAGGTACAATTAAGTTGGTAGGCATTCATAATAAAGGTTGGAGGTGATGGGTGAGGGGGTGGTGGTGTGAGAGGCGGCTGGGGGCGGGGTGGGTGGAGGTCTGGAGGCGGCAGAGGGAGGTAGGGGGCGATAGGGCGTCGTCCAGGGGGGGGGGGGGGCGGAAGGGTGGAGTGGCGAGGGGGGTGAGGGGGAGTGAGGGGGTGAGGGGTGAGTGAGTGGGTGAGGGGGGAGTGAGGGAGTGAGGGGGCGAGGGGGGAGTGAGGGGGTGAGGGGTGAGTGATGGGGGAGTGAGGGGGTGAGGGGGCGAGTAAGGGAGTGAGGGGGTGAGGGGGGAGTGAGGGGGAGTGAGGGGGGGGGAGGTTGGTAAGGGGTGGGTGAGGGGGTTGGTAAGGGGTGGGTGAGAAGGTGGACTCGCCCGCTAAGGCAGGAGGCAGCTGGTTAGACTGACGAGCATGTTCAAACAGGATGTTCCAGAACATACATTCTTATCCTACTGCAAAGTCGTCGCATATTTTAGTAGACGCACCACTGAAGCTGAATCCAGATACCACAGCTATGAATTGGAAACGTTGAGCGCGGTAAAAGCTCTCAAACATTTCGAATGCTTTTTATTATATAATCATTTCACTCTCGTAACTGATTGCATATCTTTCCAGGCTTCATACGTAAAACAAAACTTGGTCACACGTGTCCATCGCTGGTGGGCGTATTTACAGGCATTTGATTTTGATATTCAATATAGGCCTGGTAAACGAATGCAAACTGTAGAATTTTTATCCCGATATCCTGTAGGCCGGCCCTTGGAGGTCGACCTTTTCGAAATACATACCGAAGACTATGCTCCGTCTCATATATCCAACGAGTTTCAAATAATGGTACAAGTATGTTATAGCCCCGCCAATATCGATTGTATCGATTATCTCAAATACATCGATCCTTGTGGTATCGATGACGGCTCAATATGGCGTCCCGATGCCTACATCCCGGGTGCCGATATCAACTTTCAAAATGAATACGGGAAGACCATTGTAAGGACACCAGAAAATAAGATTGACTATAACATACTTGTACCATCTATTCAGAAGTCCCAAACAACCTGCTCATTCACGGGATAGTTTCTGGGATTGTTTATCTTTTTTGAGATGCGAGCGCTAGCGAGCATCCAGATCGCTTGACAATGCGAGTGGCGGAATGGGAACTAAACTTCTTGTACACCCACCGTCTTGTCTGATACACGTCATCGATACCACAAGGATCGATGTATTTGAGATAATCGATACAATCGATATTGGCGGGGCTATAACATACTTGTACCCAAATAATAAAGAGAAATATTTTAAAAATCACTGATTTTGAGCACAAGAAATTAATTAAAAAACAGATAAATTTAATAAATCTGACTAGCGATTGGCTACTCGTCGCGCAGTCTCAAGATGAGGAAATCAAATGTATAACCGATCAAATTTCTCAAAATACACTGAGCAAACATTTGGCTCAAACCTATAGATTACAAGACGGAATATTATTTCGAAAATTTCAACATAATAAAATTACGAAAACTGCACCTATCATACCCCGTTCACACCGTTGGGTAGTAACGAACTCTGTCCATGAATCAATCCTTCATCTTGGTGCTCCCAAGACTCAGGATAAAATTTTGGAACAATTCTGGTTTCCTAACATGAACAAATTTGTTCGTAAATTCATTGATAACTGTATCACTTGCAAAATTGCGAAAGGCCCTTCGGGAAAACAGCAAATGGCTCTATACCCAATACCAAAAAATAATATTCCTTTCGATACTGTTCATATCGATATTACAGGCCGGCTGAACGGACCTAATAACCCTCCCGAGTACCATATAGTCCAAGTTTGCAGTTTTACCAAATACGTTGTTTTACACCATACGAAAACACTCTCGGCTAAAGCCGCGATCAATGCCTTATCGGAACTCATTCAGTTCTTTGGCGCACCTACGCGCATCGTTTATGATCAGGGTACAAGCTTTACAGCTGCCTCCTTTAATGAATTTTGCAATTCACAAAAATATTAAAATGCACCCTATTGCAACTGGTGCTAGCCGCGCCAATGCGCAAGTTGAACGATATATGGCAAGTATCACGAATTTAATTACCGTTGCTCGTTATATAAAACCTCAATCCATACGTCAGCTGTTACCCCAAATTCAACTGACCTTAAATTCTACTATAAATCGTGTTACTACTGTAACACCTATTGAACTTTTAACTGGCAGAAAACCTATGTTACCTGGATCTATCTCAACCAATGTTCAATTAACACAACCTTCTAGATCTGACGTACCTACTTTACGTACTCTAGCTAAAACAAACATAGACAAATCTGCTCAGTACGAATTAAAAAGATTCGCAGGGACTAAAGTACCTGTAAAACCTTTACAATTAAATGATCTCTGTGTTCGTATGATAGAACCTCGCTTAGTTCACAAGACGAGTCCGAAATTCAAGGGCATTTATCGAATAAATGAACTCTTACCTAATGACAGGTACTTATTACAAAATCTTGCATCTGGACATAAAGTCAAGTATGCTCATGAACGAGTACGTAAAATCGACAATAATGTTGAACTTTTACCACAGCTGCTCGATTCAGAAGATTCAGACCCTGAAGAATGACTTTTTATTTTATTTTTGTGGCAAATAGACTGTTTGAATTTTGAAAATCTGTAACTACTTTTGACCAAAAACCTTAAAGTCAATGAAGTGCTCTGAACGGCTTGCAAACCCCACCGTGGCAAAGAATTGATTTGGAGGCGCGCCCAAATCACTTCCTTCAAGCATATCGATTGTATTGATTGAGAGATTCATGCGGGCCCAATGTCCTCGTGTCCTCGATCTTTCAATTCGGTGCTGATGGCCTCTCCCTGGAGTTGAATTGCATTTCTAGAGTGCAGTGAAACCCATATAGTTGGTCGCTTCCCGAATTTGAGTGATTCAAATTTTATAAAAAAAAAAAAAAATTCATTACATGTGAATTTAACGCATCACGGATTTCCGTACTATGAAGTTTCTTTGAGGTTTATACAAAATCCTCTCAATCATCTGCTTTCAAAAACGAAACGCATACAATTGGTTTTCTCACAAAAACTTTCTATTGCGTGGATCACGTTTCCCGCTTCTTAATGATACCTATTTTCGTCTGGTATTTCCCGCCGACTGGCCTGATCAGCCTTTAATTTTGTGTATCATTTTTTTTGGCTTGTCTCTAGAATTCTGACTGAAAAGTCACGGCTGCAATGTCTCTAGAATTCTGACAAAAATTGTCATGACGTAAATGCCTCTGCCACATCGTGACACTGTGGTTATATGCCCTCTTTTTTTTTTAATCACTCAATTCCTGGCGATGGCAATTGTTACTCTGTATGGGACACGGAATTAAACGGGTCTTTTGGAGGAAGCAAGAAGCCTTTAGCTGTGACTTTCTTCTGTCACTCTTTTCCTCAGTACTTCGGTACTTGACGTAGTCCTGCTTGGCAGGCGTCGTCTCTCTTTTTGACGTAGTTCTGCTTGGCAGGCGTCGTCTCTTTTTGGCGTAGTCCCGCATGGCGGGCGTCGCCTGTCGTTAATGGGCATCCCCTTATCGAACGGACCGGCCGTGAACGCACGACCCTAAACATCAAACTATTTTTGTCACTGTTGTCATGGGCAATGTGCACTCTCGGCCTGGATCGTTTGAATCCCCAAAAGTCAATCGTTTTTACCGTTCTCTGAGCCGCACTTCAAACCTCTCTTCTAAACCGAAAGCTTTCCCATATTTTCAACAGTCGCCACTATGTGTCACAATACCTATTTTTCTGCGTGTACAAGCATTTCTCCGCTTGCCAAACCATTAACTTGGTTAAACCTTTTGGAGCCATCTGGCCATAACGACCGTCTGGCCGTTTGCTCTATTGTCCACTATTTTTGGCGGCCACTTTACTGTCCACTTATTTGTAGAATTTTCTGACAAGCTGGATCAAACTTCGACTTTGCGTTAGCTTCCAGGTACCTAATACTACCCTCCGAAACCCTTGGCCATTGTCAGAATAGCTGAGTGTTATTCCGTTCCTACCTTAATGGGTTTATTTTTCGCTCCACTAAGAGTTTTCTCTTTTACGCCCCTGACTACGAGGTAACCCTTTTATTACCTGCAAGGACCTACTTGCACTACGGATCCTGGAACTAACATTCAATAGCATTCATATTTGGGAGAAAATATTTTTCCTTCCCAAACGTAAAGTCGATCTCTCTCGAAGTTTTGTCCCTTTTTTTTTTTTTTTTTCAACACTCCATTTCTCTGAAACTAATCCTGTTCTTCTCTGGTTCACAGGACGTACTTGGACGCCCTCCAAGCCGCATTAATGTACTTTTCAGCGTCGAAAGTTCATCAGATCAACTGGACTCCCCATTCATTGCTTTTTGTGGAAGCACAACTCCGCTCAGAGCTGTACTTCACTCCAACAGTGCCATTGCGGAGGATCATACCACATCCTACTCCATGTCGACGAGGAATCCGGACGATCTGCCTTCACCATCAAAACATTAAAAGGGTATACGGGGAAACCAAAACCTTAGGCTCCCAGGCCCCCGCCCCCAAGTTTCCAGTTCAGGGGTACCCACTGTGCTAGTAGTCCTCCGCGACCGTCTTGATGTCCGGCCAACTTTCATTCTTGTTCAGATTGCTCTCATCATGCATTAGAGTAAGACACAACCCCCCTCCACAACTAACCAAACAGGCGAGGGCTCCTATTCGTCTAGTTAGGACCTTGCTGGCAGTCGTTGTGGATGCCCATAATCTGAAATTCCTGCCAGAGCCAGTACTCGCAAAGTAAAGCTCAATGGTTCAGGTTCTAACTCAATGTTCAAGCTCAGCTCTTGGCAGGGAGTGAAAAGTGGCGTGGTAGACTCTAAGGCTCCTGTATTCTAATTTGCGCTTCCCTTTCAGCTCTCATAACGTTACCAATCCCGTAAGTGAGAACCAACATCAGGGCTGACCGTAGCTTCCGGTAGAGCGGTAGGGGGCCTCTGCACCAGGAGATGACAGGGCGTAAGAACTAACAGATCATTGGGCGAATTAGACTGAAACACCAAAGACCTAGTGTTTGGAACTGCCTCAGGTGTTGAAGGACCCTTCTCTGCTGAAACCTAATGGTGCCATACACAGGAGAAGTGGGATTCATTGCATTACTCTTTTGGTTAGTAATAGAGTAGATCATAATAAACCTATTGGAACCGTTGTGCCACCAACCGCCCTAGGTCATAGGCCTGGCCCACGTTATCTGCGAATGTCTAGCGAGCCCCACCGATCGATCATAGCGAGTAACTTCGGTTCTCATACGTCCACTAGTAGGAATGTTTATGGGGATCATTCTGTGTCTAGTTCAGTTCTCTCAAAGAAAAGGTCTTCCTTTCATTTCCCACGGTCAAAGGGGGAACTACTTCCCACTGCTATAGTTCGGGTGTTCTCAGACGTTACCTCTCCTGGTGAAGTCTGCAGGGCTTTGCTGACACGGGGTCTGAAATCCAATTTATCTACCACTGATTAATTGGCTCTTGTGGCCAGTTTACTGGTGACGCCGATCAATCATGTAGTGTTGGGCGTGGGAGCCCAGCCGCAGACAGCATGTCATCACTTTTTCGGCATACTTGAACTGGGCACAGAATGCCCTTTTTAGCCTGTGATGTAGGTCAGATCACAGCTCCCTTGACCTCCTCTAGTTTCTCGTTAAATGGTTGGCCTCATACATGGAGCGTGGAATCCAAGCTTGGGGACTCTTTGTTGAGTGAGCGGGATGACATCGATCTTTCTTCTGGTGTAGATCTTTACTTCTACCTATCCGGAGTTTGGCCGTTCTGTTCAATTTAGACCACTCGCCGAACTGCAAACCTTCAACTCGGATGAACCAGTCCTGTCCATCAGACACCACGCTCTTTGTCCTAGGCCAATCCCCTCGTCCTATGTTGCAGTTAAATGAAATTTGTCTTGTCCTGAATGGACTCGAAAATACAGATTGTACCTACCCAAGGCCTTAAAAGATGTTATTCAGGTGTTGCGCCTGGTGATTAGTCGGACCCTCCCCAGCGTGGAGTCAGGGATCCTTGTCCTCAGCATACCGAGCTGCCCGTTCCCGTAAACCCTTGTTCTTTCCTAAGCTCCAGACAACTCTGTCCAAGGCTGCAAGGGTGGCTGTGTAACATTGATCTCTCTGACGTCTTGTTCTCAAATTTAATTGGTCCCTTGGTGGTTTCTCCGTCTATTGTTCCTGTCTCTCAGAACCCCGCTCGTTTCGACGTAGCAGCCTCGCCCGTCACTGTTGATGTGCGAGACGGATCGGCTTCTTTGTCAAAAGTTCGAGATTGAATCTTTGGAGGGGGCAGTTCCATGCACCACAGCTGATTAAGAGGCGGAGCAGGTCTTTGTTAGTCAAACTCGCCATGACGGGAGTGGGCGTTATGTAGTTTCTTTGCCCATTGCCCAGGACCATGCTGTTTTAGGCGCCTCTCGCACGATCGTTCTTCAACAGTTCTACCGACTCGATTCCAAGTTCAGAAAGGATCCCTTTCTAGCTCAGTGCTACCAGTAGTTCACTCACGAGTACAGAGATCGGGGTCACATGGCAAGGTGAAACCACCCCCTTTGGACTTACCCTATTATTATATACGGCATCATGCTGTGGACGTTCTGCCCCCCCCCCCCCCCCCCCAAACTATATTTGAGCGATATTCAATGCCTCTCAACGCACATCATGTGGGCTTTCACTCAATCTTGGAAGTAGGTCCCAAGCTCTAACAGGACCTATATGTCTTGTAGTGCTTCGGTTTCGGTTTTTCCGTTTTGTGTTCATTGCTGACATTTGTCAAATGTTGAGACAAATAAAGCATGACCATGAGGATCAGGACATGCTGCGTATAGTTTAGAGAGATTCCCCTTCAAATGAGATAGAGGACTACGCTCTCTGTACACTAACTTATGGAACGGCCCCTGCCCCTTTTTTGGGCTTAAAAGTACTTGTGGATCTGTCTGGGCCTGGTAACGAGACTCACCCAGTGGCCACAGAAATATTATCCAATGACACGTACGTATTTTATGCTTATGGTGGGGGAGAAACCGTTCACTTAGCTCTGCAGGCTTGAGATGAACTGATTGATCTTCTGCAGACGGCTGGTTCCGAGCTTCTAAAGTGGGCCTCCAACGACCATAGCGCCCTGCAGGATGTGCCTGCCTGCCTGTTGTGGAGGCTGTTGACCTCGGCTTAGAGGATGAAAAGCCGTTAAAATTGATAGGCATAGCGTGGAATCCCCAGATCTGACTGTTTATTCTTCAGAGTCCTCACTAACCCCCATGTCAGGCCCAAGCGGGAGTTGGCCAGTCCAGTAGGTCGAGGGGTGGGTCATGCCCGTGTCGATCTTTGCTCGATGCATTCACCATGAAGTTTGCTAAATTTAGATGGGATGATCCGTTGCCTAGTTCCTTGGTTCATGATTGGTTCAGAATTGCCGGTTCCTTGGGAATGTTGGCAGATCCACAAATTCCCAGATACAAAAATTTGATCAGTTCTAATCAGTGGCTTGTAGGCTTTGCCGAGCCTACTTCGCTGTGGTGTATCATGTTTCTCTTCAGAGTTCTTCGTTCGTAACTCACTTGATCATGTTCCGAACAAGGATCGCTCCGTTAAAACAAGAGATGATACCTCGCCTCGAGCTTTTGGCAGCAGAACCGCTCAGAAAAATCGTGAGAAAGGCATGTTCCGTATTTTGCTCAGATCCTGGACAGTAATATTATGACATGTTCCGATAATTCAGTGGTGCTCTAGTGGCTCACTGCCAACCCTGCTCCACAGTGGAAGGTCTTTGTAGGAAACCCGGTAGCCAGAACACTGGCAGATCTCCCCGTTGAGCACTGGTTTCATGTTGACTGGGCACAACCCCCCAAATGTGGGCTCTGGAGGCGCACTCCCGAGTCATTTAGTCCGCGACTCATTGTGGTGGACTGGACCTATGTGGTTGCAGTTAGAGAGAGTTCACTGGCCAATTCGGCGTATCCGTCCCGATTTAGCCCAGGAGTCCGTAGCTGAAGAGATCCGTGCTGCGGGCGCTCATCATGTTATTGTTCAGCAGATTTGCTAGAGAAGGACTTTAGTTCACAGGGTCGCCTTAGACCACCCCTAGTAAGTTCGAGTGGTTCCTGTTCCAAGAAAAAGCTCTAAATCACTGAATTTTTGGTTCAAATAGCTCCACTCAGCATAGAGGAGATGAAAGCAGCAGATATGGTTTTAGTCAGGCGTGACCAGAAACGCCACTTCTATGATATCACGGTGGCACTTGACAAGTAAGGCCAAGCTGATGAGGTAGTTAGCTCTTTTTCGTTTAATGGATGGGGTTCTCTGCGTGGGAGGCAGATTGGTGCATAGCTCTAATCCGTACGAGACCCAGCACCCCTCTTTGATTCCAGCACAGGACATCCTTACCAAGTTGCTTGTTCGGTAGGCTCACGAGAGCTGTCTGCACCTGGGACCTCACACCACACTAGAATATTTGTGACTAGGTTACGGATAGTGACTGGAGATCTGTGGTGACTCAAGTTCTGTCGGGCTGTACCTGCTGTTCTTCCAATATACCCAAGGCCTTTCAGCCTGAGATGGGCAAACTTCCTGCCGAACGAGTGTGGCGTTCTTATACCATTGGTCAGGTGGCCTGTCCCTTGGGAGTTTCGGTGGCCGGATTGTGAGGCGCTTGCATTTTGGAGATGTATTAGGCAGTATGGCCACCAAGGCTGTCCATCTGGAGGTGGTTATGGACCTCAGTACTGATGGGTTTTTACAGTGTCTCGAACGCTTCATAGATCGCAGGGGTCCCTATGTCAATTGGTCGGAACTTCCTTGGCTCAGCCACCTTTCTACGTAGGCTCAGAATCGTACTCGAGAATGGAGGCTCTCTGGCCCTTGCTGACAGATTAGCAGCTCGAGGGGGTCAGTGGAAATTCATACTGCCTTGAGTGCCCATCATTGGTGGTCATTGGGAGGCCGTGGTCAAGTCAGCCAAAAGGCTCATTAAGGTGAACTTACCAGGACATAAGGTGAATTACCAAACCTTCATCACCTGAGGCAGTTCCAAACAGTAGGCCTTTGGTGTTTCAGTCTAATTCGCCCAATGATTTGCTAGTTCTTACACCCGGTCATTTCCTGGTGCAGAGGCCCCTTACCGCTCTACCGGAAGCTAAGGTCAGCCCTGATGTTGGTTCTCACTTAGGGGATTGGTAACGTTATGAGAGCTGAAAGGGAAGCGCAAATTAGAACTAACAGGAGCCTTAGAGTCTACCTCACCACCTTTCAGTCCCTGCCAGGAACTGAGCTTGAACTTTGACTTAGTTCCTGAGCCAACCAATTAACGGGAAACTAGAGTTGGTCAAGGGAGTTGTGATCTGACCTACATCACAGGCTAAAATGGGCATTCTGTGCCCAGTTCAAGTATGCCGAAAAAGTGATGACATGCTGTCTGCGGCTGGGCTCCCACGCCCAACACTACATGATTGATCGGCGTCACCAGTAAACTGGCCACAAGAGCCAATTAATCAGTGGTAGATAAATTGGATTTCAGACCCCGTGTCAGCAAAGCCCTGCAGACTTCACCAGGAGAGGTAACGTCTGAGAACACCCGAACTATAGCAGTGGGAAGTAGTTCCCCCTTTGACCGTGGGAAATGAAAGGAAGACCTTTTCTTTGAGAGAACTGAACTAGACACAGAATGATCCCCATAAACATTCCTACTAGTGGACGTATGAGAACCGAAGTTACTCGCTATGATCGATCGGTGGGGCTCGCTAGACATTCGCAGATAACGTGGGCCAGGCCTATGACCTAGGGCGGTTGGTGGCACAACGGTTCCAATAGGTTTATTATGATCTACTCTATTACTAACCAAAAGAGTAATGCAATGAATCCCACTTCTCCTGTGTATGGCACCATTAGGTTTCAGCAGAGAAGGGTCCTTCAACACCTGAGGCAGTTCCAAACACTAGGTCTTTGGTGTTTCAGTCTAATTCGCCCAATGATCTGTTAGTTCTTACGCCCTGTCATCTCCTGGTGCAGAGGCCCCCTACCGCTCTACCGGAAGCTACGGTCAGCCCTGATGTTGGTTCTCACTTACGGGATTGGTAACGTTATGAGAGCTGAAAGGGAAGCGCAAATTAGAAAACAGGAGCCTTAGAGTCTACCACGCCACTTTTCACTCCCTGCCAAGAGCTGAGCTTGAACATTGAGTTAGAACCTGAACCATTGAGCTTTACTTTGCGAGTACTGGCTCTGGCAGGAATTTCAGATTATGGGCATCCACAACGACTGCCAGCAAGGTCCTAACTAGACGAATAGGAGCCCTCGCCTGTTTGGTTAGTTGTGGAGGGGGGTTGTGTCTTACTCTAATGCATGATGAGAGCAATCTGAACAAGAATGAAAGTTGGCCGGACATCAAGACGGTCGCGGAGGACTACTAGCACAGTGGGTACCCCTGAACTGGAAACTTGGGGGCGGGGGCCTGGGAGCCTAAGGTTTTGGTTTCCCCGTATACCCTTTTAATGTTTTGATGGTGAAGGCAGATCGTCCGGATTCCTCGTCGACATGGAGTAGGATGTGGTATGATCCTCCGCAATGGCACTGTTGGAGTGAAGTACAGCTCTGAGCGGAGTTGTGCTTCCACAAAAAGCAATGAATGGGGAGTCCAGTTGATCTGATGAACTTTCGACGCTGAACTACCGGAACTCTTCGCAGTGGTGTAGGGAAGTGAGGTCCTGAGCAGTGATGACATTTGAACCGCTCCCTCGTGACTGACCGAGCGAGGGTGGTCGATCTGTTGTGCGAGGAGTGGGAGGGGGCCTGGGTTTTCGCTGCTTACTGGAACCCCTTTCCTCAGAATTTGATCTAGGTCGTGACCCCTGGGGAATCATCTGGGCAAATTTGAGCTCTTTCGAGAAGCTGCTTATATGAGAAGATCTCGTCTTCCAACTCCCCCCTGGTTGAACTTGTCCTTAATAGCCGGATCCACTTACTGAGAAGATCTTCGAACAGAAGGAAGGATGCCAGTTCATTAGTGGAAGTCCCTCCATTGAACTCTCCCAGCTCCAGGCAGATGAGAGAAATCCATCAACCTGTATGGCGTCCAGCTGCTGCAACCTTGGGATGAGTCCACGGTTGGCGTGCTAATCTATACTTGCCCGAATTTTCAGCACACAGTGCTTTGCACAGTTCGGGATACCTCGAACCAGATCGACGGAATGATGATTGCACTTCAGGGCTAAGTTGATTGAGAAGTGCTTGGTACTTTATTTCGTCAGGCAGATGTGGCACTACGCAGTTGAATATCCTTTTGAACAATGAGAACTTGGTAATATCTCTGTCGTAGATGGGGACGGTGGGCAACAGCAAATTCATGTACATGACTGCTTCAAAAGCGGACCGAGAGCTGCCCTTACTTTCCAAAGGGAGATCGGACGGAACGAGTTTTGGGACCCAAGTCAAACGTACAATCAGTTTCCTTACCTTAACAATCAGGATCTCCTCCATGACATCCTCAAAACCCGCCTGAGCCACATCGTTTGTAAGAGATCGACCCTGAACTGCAAACTGCTGTACTAGATCCTCTGTCCATTGATCTGCAGTTAGAGCTGGGCCCACCTGAAGGCTCCAGGTTTGTAAGGCCTTGTAGATCCGTGTTCAGCAGAGCTAAAATGGCCACGTCGAGGATAATTTTCAAAGATCTTGGGCTCATTATGACGTCCAATGACAACCTGACTACTGATTAAAAACTACAAGTTAGGCGAATGACCGCAGTTGAGCTTAACCTCACTCGCTGGATAGTCACTCAGCCATGGGGTAGAACTTCCCGGGTTTCGGCACCAATGAAAAGTTCTCGGGATAAACACAAGCTCTAGATCGATCATGAACACAACTTTATATTCGACAAAATACAGATCTTTTTAGGTACACACGTTCGGACTATTTAATATACTAATTTCGCAAAGTCAGAAATTCACATGTTTGTAGTGGCGTCTTAATAATATTCACACAATGAATCACAATATTAGAACTCACCCCGGGCCCAGTGCTGCCTACCCAGGCACGAGATTGCCCCGTTCATTCCTATATTTTCTCGCTCTTAAGATCAGTTCAAATTGCACACCCAATCAGCTCGATTATCCTAGAACAATGTCCCGCTCGATTGAATAATGATCCTAAAAGAATAATCTCAAGATTAAGAGCTACTGAGCATGGATCAAGAGTTCCGTTCATGACCGAATCATGGCCTCATTTGACGGTATCCTTGTACGGCGGTCAAACATGTTGATTTTATGTATGTTTGAAGTATTTTGGTTTGAATAAAATGAAAAAGAAAACGCTGCAAATCCCTGCACAACGGTTTATTATTTTGTACAGATCACAGCCCTTCTGTTACAGATCACAGCTCTCTGTATAGATAACCCGTCTATATAATATATTATGTGAATCGCAGACCCTACGTAGGTTAGTACCTAACCCCGTACTCGTTACTAGGTACCTACCTAAATCACGAGTCAAATGTTGCTAAAATAATACACCCTAAAGGAAAATTGTATATGTGGAGTGAAATAGATGTCCCTTCTGCGTTGATCACTGTTTTCTGTGGTCAATACCTGTAATGAACCGTTGTGTAATAACTTGCCCATCAATAATACTTCAACGGATGTTCAAGTTGCAAAAGTACCGATCAACAAAATCCAGACCCTTCTTGGTAGATGAACCGTTGTGTAATAATTTGCCGTTATGTATAATTTACCGTTATGTAGTAATTTACCGTTGTTTAATAATTTACCATTGTGTAATAATTTACCCATCAATAATACTTCAACGTTTGTTCAAGTTTCACAAGTACCTACCTACCAACAAAATCCAGTATAGTCCGTCACTCATATCGCAGAACAACCAACTCGACTTCATACAGCCATCCTTGATTATAATCAGGTGCTCCCTTGTGATGATATCCCGGCCGGATTTATACCGTTTGATTCACGATCGTGGTGACGAAGCTTTTTGGTGCACAGGAACCTAAAAAAAAAATTGTTTAGCTCAAGACAAATATAATAACGAGACACGCTGGCTCCTGTCTGGTTGGAGATGATCATTTTAATTACAATCATAATGAAATATTTTCGTAGGTAGATTAATATCTCCCCATTATATGTGGGTGAGAATCAACATTTCGAACATTCACCTTAATATTATTTGCATAAGTGGGTGGGTATTAATAATAAGTCCACTGTTTGGAGTGTCAAGTAGGTGGGTAGGTATTCATGGTCAAACAGGATTTCCAGAAATTCCGAGGGACTTTATTATGCTTACCTGATAGAATTAAGTAGGTAGGTATTCATAATCAAAACGGAATTCCAGGAATTTCAAGATGGTGGAAGGGGGTCTTCATTATGGTTATCTGATGGAATTAAGTAGGTAGGTATTCGTAATTAAAAACGGAATTCCAGAAATTCCAAGATGGCGGGAGGGGGAGGGGTGACGTCATTATGATTACCTGATACAATTAATTAGGTAGGTATTCATAGTCAAAACGGTATTCCAAGATGGCGGTAGGGTGGGGTGGGGTGGGGTGACGTCATTATGATTATTTGATAGGTACAATTAAGTTGGTAGGCATTCATAATAAAGGTTGGAGGTGATGGGTGAGGGGGGTGGTGGTGTGAGAGGCGGCTGGGGGCGGGGTGGGTGGAGGTCTGGAGGCGGCAGAGGGAGGTAGGGGGCGATAGGGCGTCGTCCAGGGGGGGGGGGGGGGGGGCGGAAGGATTGAGTGGTGAGGGGGTGAGGGGGGAGTGAGGGGGTGATGGGTGAGTGAGTTGGTGAGGGGGGAGTGAGGGAGTGAGGGGGTGAGGGGGGAGTGAGGGGGTGAGGGGTGAGTGATGGGGGAGTGAGGGGGTGAGGCGGCGAGTAAGGGAGTGAGGGGGTGAGGGGGGAGTGAGGGGGTGTGAGGGGGGGGGGGTGGAGGTTGGTAAGGGGTGGGTGAGGGGGTTGGTAAGGGGTGGGTGAGAAGGTGGACTCGCCCGCTAAGGCAGGAGGCAGCTGGTTAGACTGACGAGCATGTTCAAACAGGATGTTCCAGAACATACATTCTTATCCTACTCTTTGCGGTCACCGTCAACGACGTTAAATAGAATTGCACCATAGCCTACGGATGAGGCATCCGTCCACAGTTCTATAGGTAATGCTGGATTAAATATAACGAGCACAGGCTCATTTGTGAGATAACTAATTAATTGCTGTCTAATATCCTCATGTTCTTGAGTCCGTTGAAAGGGGACTTTCAGCGAGGTAAGCGCATATAAAGGTGCGCAAATTTTACCGAAATTTGGTACGAAATTTCGAAAATATGAACAAAATCCAAGGAATGAGCGTAAACTTGTTCTGTCTTTCGGCGGTGGCAGATTTACTAACGACTGAATACGGTCGTTGTGGGGTCTGACTTCGCCTTTAGAGATTAAATATCCCAAATACACAGTACTAGTCTTGATAAAGCTACATTTATCAGGGTTAAGTGAAAACCCCGCTTTAGCTAGTGCCTTGAGTACTTGTTCTAGTCGCTCGAAAGCTTCTTCTTTTGTAGAACTAACTACCAAAAGGTCATCTACATAGGCTAAACAATAGTCATTTGCTAATTTGCCTAGAGCATCTACGATGGCTCTTTGGTAGAAACAAGGGGCATTTTTGACCCCAAAAGGCATACGTTTGTATTGGAAATGTCCGGAAGGACATGAAAAAGATAAAATTTCCTTAGTTGGTTCAGCAACGGGTATAGCATAAAATCCTGATGCGCAATCCAGTGAGGTAAAGTAATTTTGACCAGATAGACGGGCAATTTGATCCTGTATTAAAGGAATCGGATACCTAAGAGGAACCGTATTTGAGTTTACTTCTCTGAAATCAGTACACATGCGCAATTTTCCATTTTTCTTAGGAACTAATAAGATAGGAGAGCTATACGGACTCGAAGATGGTTCTATTATGCCAGCTTCCAACATTTCATTAATGTATTTATTAACTATTTCTTTATCTCCAGGATGTAAAGGATAAGGCCGTCTATAAATAATTTTATTTTCGTCCAAAAGGCGAATACTAAATTCGGCCGTATTTACGGGCTTCCTCGGAAGTCCACGGGTAAAAATATCCGAATATTTACATAAAATATTACGTAAAGCATGCACATCCTCAGAATTTGTCAAATCCGTGTCTAAATTTTCGCGTTCGGGATGAAAAGTTTCCGACAATTCCCCTGTTGATCCTTGTAAACAACGAGAGGGATATGACGTTTCAGTAGCTGATATGGATTCAACATTTCGTTCAATAATAGGGTACCTACATGGGATTGCCCATGGTTGAATATTTTCAGATTCTGTTCCCTTTTTAATATTTTCGCTAGGAATAACAGGAATATTATTATTCTCAGCTTTTTCTGAAATTTCAAAATTTTCATCTTCATTTTCGGGATTATTAGAATTTGTTTTAGAATCCAAAATTTCAGAATTATTTAAAATTCGAACATTAGAATCGGTGCGAGGTTGAGGTTGACCAATTTTTTTTTTTTTTTTCTTTAGAAAATTGTACCAAAAGAAATTCAACATTATTTTTATCATCTTTTAAAGTATTAAAAGAAATGCCGGACTCTAAAGTATCGAGTCCAATTAAAATGTCATGTTTAACGACGCCGTCAGGAACTATATAGAAATTTATAGGGAGTTCTATATCATTTATGTTGACCATAGTAGAAATTTGATCTTCTAACAAATATCTTTGTTCGCACATACCGATTAAATAAATAGGATTCTTATATCGTATGCCAGAAAATTGAGACGCAAGTCTATGAGACAATAAAGAAGCTTCAGCGCCCGAGTCGAAATAAAAATCGAAAATTTTACCTTGGTGCTTCAATTGACCTTTTGGGCTTGTTTGGCATGTGTCTACACGCCTTTCCGGGTAGTCTGGCTTCTTGTTTTCTCTCTTGGACCTCTTCGGATTTCTGTAGCAGTGAGCCCAGTCATGGCCCTCCTTCTTGCAGTTGTTGCAGAATGAAGTACTTGGCGGTGACGGCACCAGACGGGGCGGATGAAGATGGGCCCGCCTGGTCTGCCGACGGCTTCTGGGACTCTTCTTTCTTGAAGCGTTTAGGATTCTTGAAGTTGTTTGTGCCCCCTCCGAACGGTCTTCTATAATTGTTTGACTTTTCGTTTGTGTTTGATAATTCGGATTTTTGACTGTTATTGCCGAAATTTTCTGAAGATCGATTTTGTTGAAATCGAGGACGCATGGTCTTTGCGGCCTGGAGTTGCTGTAGTAAATCGTTTTCAGTGATTGTGCGATTTGTGAAGATATATTTCTTTAGTTCGTTCTCATGACGCGCGGCCAGTGCAGCAGCCATCCAAAGCGCAATTTGCGCAATTCATGGCATTGAATACCACAGAGGACGGAGTCTCGAGCAAAATTTTGGCAAAATGGCAAAAAATGGCAAAATTTTAATTTGAAATTTGAAGAAAAGGTTTCCCAAGTCAGATTTTCATCAATGTTTTCGGAGAGCCACTCCGCGGCTGTTCCTTTGAAGCAGGAAATTAGAGTCATAGCAAGAAGACCATTATCTATCGGTCCGATTTTGTGCATAATTAAATCGGCCGTACGGATCCATGATTTTGGGTTAATTTTATTGACCTCAAAATCTGCTAATTTTAATCTTTCAAGTTTTGATGGAAGTTTGTCAATAATTGCATCCAGTTTGTCAGAGTTTAACTGGTTTTGGTTTACCTCGGAGTCCATAGTGACGTTCGAGTCCTCTGATTCTTCGTAGTCGGGCTGTGATGACGACGTAGAGGCTTCTACGTTCCAGGTGTCTCTGTTGCGGGACATTCTTGGGAGATGGGAACCCGTTTTGACGAAAGTTTGAGAAAAAAAAAAATAAAAAAAAAATCACTTGTGAGCGTTATCCTTTTATCCCACTTCTGATATCGGGAACACTGATAGATTTAAAATAGTTCGGGATTCTTAGAATAAAAACGCTGCAAATCCCTGCACAACGGTTTATTATTTTGTATAGAATACCCTTCTGTTACAGATCACAGCTCTATGTATAGATAACCCGTCAGTAGTAAGAGGGCACCTTGAGCACACTTTCACTTGACTCTCTGATGTTTTTAATTTCCACTTGAATCTCTGATGTTTTTTATTTTCACTTGACTCTCTGATGTTTTTATTTCCACTTGACTCTCTGATGTTTTTATTTCCACTTGAATCTCTGATGTTTTTATTTTCACTTGAATCTCTGATGTTTTTTATTTCCACTTGAATCTCTGATGTTTTTTATTTTCACTTGACTCTCTGATGTTTTTATTTCCACTTGACTCTCTGATGTTTTTATTTCCACTTGAATCTCTGATGTTTTTATTTTCACTTGAATCTCTGATGTTTTTATTTTCACTTGAATCTCTGATGTTTTTATTTTCACTTGAATCTCTGATGTTTTTTATTTTCACTTGAATCTCTGATGTTTTTTATTTTCACTTGACTCTCTGATGTTTTTATTTCCACTTGACTCTCTGATGTTTTTATTTCCACTTGAATCTCTGATGTTTTTATTTTCACTTGAATCTCTGATGTTTTTATTTTCACTTGAATCTCTGATGTTTTTATTTTCACTTGAATCTCTGATAAAACTTTTTTAACACAAAACATCAGAACCAGTGACTTTTTCATTTAGCGACTTAAATCTCTGATAAAATTTTTTTAAACACAAAACATCAGAACCAGTGACTTTATTTAGACAGTGACTTTTTTAAAAAAATATTTTTTCATCAGAAACTCTAGTGAAACTCTAAAAATTTTTCAATCGTAAATAAAAATACAAATTTAGGACTATTTAGGGGTCGATATTTTCGAAATTTAGCTCCCTCTGATGTTTTCACTAGAAAAAATGAGAGGGGTTAGTTAAAAGGATCTCTCCAATAAAATAAAAATGTCTCATCCATTTTTACAATTTTCACTTAAGCATATCGAATTCATTGAATGTTTCGCATATATCGATAGAAATAAAGATATGAAAGTGTACAGGTTTATAGAACAACTGTTATACGGAGAAATTCCCAACGATAAAATACTCAGTTTTAAATCGTTGCTTAAAACCGAGGGAGTTGAAAAATTCGTAAACACTGTTAAGAAAACAATACCCGTATCTCCCAATAAAGACTTGAAATATAAAAGGAAAAATATCAAAGAAAATATGTTGGAGAATTATGTCATTCGTAATAAACGAGATAAGAAATTTCTACAAGAGTTGAACGTAAAGATTTTTTTAAACATGATCCCTACTAAAAATATAATTGTGGACGATGGTAATATTGTCGATATAAAATTACCTTGATCTAATTGTTCGTTTTAATGAGGAATCCTCATTAAAACACATTGAAAATAAAATCTCCTTCATATTCCAAACATCCTGAGCTTTTAGCAACAGTATCGAAACTGAAACTCAAAATCCTTCTTCAGTTTGGCTTTACTCTCACTATAAAGCAATTTTCTAAGTTGATATTCAGAAGCATTTTTAGGAACCTGGATTTTTAGGAGCGGTGGTTTACCATCAACACCCAAAAAACGTTCTTTCAACAACCCTTTAGAATATCTATACTCCCTCAATGCACGTTGAATCTCGTCTAGTGCGTCACAGTTTCTATCATAAAATCGAAATTCAGGTTTCTTTACAAACTCCCAGAAACCTCCATGTTCATCACATATATCTAATGCCTCATCGCTTAAAACCATATCTCTTTATTTATTATAGAAAATATTTTTTTTTTTTTTTTTTAGACCCGGTAAATTACCGGGTCTAAAAGTTTTCAACAGTACGAAAATAATTTAAAACCCAATATATTTAAAGGTGGGGGCGAATCGACGCCACCTTTTTAAATTAAAAAACTCTTAGGATTTCTAGAGCCTCATGCTATCTAGCTTGTTGCGTGTGAACTAAAGGAAATGATAAATAATGCGAGATTAATATTCCGTACACTATCTCAAAGGAGGCCAGCTAGTTGACCTTGCATTCCCATTTCAGATAGTTCGCTTTCAATTCCTATATCCATATTCACAATCAGTTTCTCCTCAACTGTTCAACATGGCACAACCTCCTGAATATTTAAAGTTAGCTTATTGTGATGATTATGATTTCTGTGAAGAAATTTTAAAAGTGGAACAATATCACCAGGAATGTTTGAGTTTCGTGCAGAAAGTGAAAAATTGTGTTAGTGCAAGTGAAGCCAGAGAACTAATCACGAAAAACAATGTGAGTCTACCAGGTAGTAGAAAATGTGATTTTCAAAAGCTTTTGAAAATCCCAAAAGTGTCTAATATATCAAGAACTCCAGATCAAATGCATCAGTACCTACAAAAATTTGTTGTATTTGACCATGAAATGGAAAAGGTGAAACTTCCTAATCAAAATAACATTATGGAAGTAGAGAATTACCTTATTAAATCTAGTGATGTGATAAAGAAGCAATCATCAAGACTTTTTTATACTACTGCTGTTTATGGATACTACTTGGAAGTGTATTTTCAACATATGAAGATCACAGGAGAGGATTGGAATCTCTGTTTAAAAGAAAAGCTACATGTGTCCTTGAGTTATAGTAAGAAGTTGAGAAGAGTTGGAGTGATTGTGAAAGACCATCAAAAACTTAAAATGTTGAGTATTTCATTTAAATCTTTTTGTTTGCATTTGAAAAATATTGAAAGGATGCTGAAAGATGAAAAGTATAAAAAATGCTGGAGTTGATTATGAGGCATTGGTTGACCTTGGAGAGGCTCACGCATGAGCTCTCTCAAGGTTCTTACTCATATTTATCTAGAATACTTTTAAACTCTGCTCTGCTCTGGTTAGCCTTGGAGCGGCTCACGCGTGAGCTCTCTCAAGGTTCTTTCTTCATGTGTCTGATATATTTTTATTGAGAATGTTCCCAATAAAAAAATTGTTATTTATATTGTTTATCCTTTTTTTCCTCCCATGGTGAGTTTTAGATTTCCTCTTTTATAATATTTTTAAGTGGTATATAGTTGAGAGTGACTTCTGAAACCAAAATTACGTAAGCAAAAGTGTTTTCTGGCACATTCTTTTCAAAATCTGCTCGTAAAATTATATTACTTTTTTGTCCAGATATGGACTGTGGTTGTCTAGTCATATTCACACTGAATATTGGATAGTTCTCTTTGAAGGACTGAGGCTCATGATATGGAAGGGATGAGTCTTGGTATACTATTCTTTTGAAATCTGTGTACATGGTGTAAGCTAAACTAAAATCCCCTGAACTCCAATCTAAATTCAAATGTTCTTCAGGATAACTTTTTCCTGCTACTTCAAAACTAATATTTTTAACATTCAAATGATCAAATTTGGAATTATTTTTCTTTTGATCATTTTTTCTGGCAGTTTGGAAGGCAACAAATCCCCAGATCGGATTCTGTACATTTCTATAAATATTGGTAATATTGAAATTCAAGGTTTTCCCAGTGACATTCTGTTCAATACATTGCAATTTTTTAAAGTGAAACAAATAAGGAGCGGTACTAAGTTCAGCAATTAATTTAGCTTTGGATTCACTTTCATATTCAATTATTGGGACTCGCAGGTAGAAAGTTTTAATTTCCACTTTTCCCGCCACACCTTCAGGAGAGGTACTGTAACGGAAGAGTACATTATCATCAGAATTTCTAATGAATGTAATTTCAAATCCTCCCTTATAAATTGGTGCAATATCGCTGAAGAATCCAAGACCTAAATCAGCCAAGTTACCATTCGCGTTGAAATTTCCACCACCATTCACTTTAGAATTGAAACCAGAATTCATTAATTTACCATTATAGTTTGATGGTCCTGAGAAAGAAGCTATGCCCATCACCGTACTAGCAATACCTGGTTCTTCAATTTCATCAATAACCGTATTGTGCTTTTTTACTTCAATTTTGGAAAAAAGGTGTGCAACAAAATTGTCAACCATCATTATTGTATCACTGATTCCATATGTTTTTGTTGCATCTTTAGGAATGTATTTTCCAGCAATGTAATATTGAATATTGCTGCTAAGAAACTCATCATCTAGTAGCAATTTGAAAACCGTTCGTTTATTCTCAGAGTTTAATTCTAAATTAGATTCAGGATTAAAGTTTCGATATTGAAGCCTTGTGATTTCAGAATCGTATTTTGAGTAGATTGATTTAATTTGATTCATTTTTATTATAGAATACATTCTTTTAACTAACCCCCCAAAAGAAAAAAGTCACTGGGTTCTGATGTTTTTTGGTAAAGTCGAATACAAGTCGAGAACATTTAAAGAAGAGTTTTCAAAACTCTTAAAGTGGGGTGGCCAAATTGGCCACCCTCTTTAACGTTAAAGTCGAATACAAGTCGAGAACATTTAAAAATTTCTTTTAAAACTCTTAAAAAAGTTTTTTTATAGAATCGAAATTCTATAAAAAATATCAAGATAGTGGAATAGAAAATATTAAAATCCAGTTCTGAAAACTTCCCCATGTTTCAAAAGTGATAGTTTGATAGGATCCACACTTTTAACTTCTTTCTTATTTTTATTATATTCATTTAGAATAGTACTTTTCATATTTATATAATTTTTTATTTCTTGTTCAATATCATTGAACTCTTCATCAGATATTTTACCGTCTTTAATTGCTTTTCTGAACTTTTCTTCAATCGAATCTAATTTAGCTTTTGCCAAAAGCTCAATTTCTTTGTGTTTATTAATTTTTTTATTGAAAAATCCGCTTGAAGTCCTTAATATTATCGATAAGGTTGTCAATCCTACAGAAATTGGAGCACTGAATGGAATTATTATTGGTAATGCTATAGAAGTATTAACCAGGCCGAGTTCTGAGAGGGCGAATAAAAATTCAGTACCGTAAAGAGTGCTGGATATTTTTCCATATTTTTTTTTCAAACCATTTCTCATTTTCACTTCATCTTCTAAAAATTTGTATTGATTGATAATTCGATTGATTCTATAATTGTTCTCATTAAACTCGGGAAAAATTATTTTTGGATATAATCTAGGATGAGTTATTGGAGTAAATTCTTCAGGGGCTGAAGGTGTTTCATTATTATTTGTGTACATCATTTTATTATAGAAAAAAATTTTTTATAGAATCGAAATTCTATAAAAATATCAAGACTATAAAATTTAATAAAAGAAATTAAGATTTTCCTTCAATGTTCTCATGCTATTTACAAAATCGTGTCCTTCTGATAGCTTTTTCAAAATTAATAAACATAAATGTCCACAGATAGGCGGATCATATTGGTTTTGGATTTGCTCCTCATTATAAAATAAATTTTCTGAACCTAAATATTGAACAAGTTCTCTTGGTGGTGGTGCATTTCCATACGAGTCAAAATAATATTTTAAATTGTTATTTTTATGAAATGCAGTCCAGTGGCTTCCAGCCTCATCAGAATTTTCTAGATTTATAATACCACATTCCGTGTGGTTCACTTTCTCTGGTAAATCATCCTTCATGAAAACTCCTCTGAAGTTTTTAATTTTCATTTTTTTCGATAATCTTTCAATATCAAAATTGGTAAGAGGCTGGAAGCTATTTAGTTTTTTGATTTGGTAGGTTTCTTTTTAGGTTTCTTTTTAGGTTTCTTTTTCTTCATTCCAGAGCCGATACTTAAACTTTTTGCATTTTGTGCTAATCTCTCCATTTCCAGGTTATGACGTTTGATTTCTGCTTCTTCAGCAGCTTTATGCTTAGAATCTATAACACTAGAAGCTACTGCAGCTCCACCACCCATTAACGCTCCAGCTGCTCCCATTGCTGCAAAAATTAAAGGCAAAAAACCCCCAGAATGATTTATTTTTAACTGATCATAATCCAGTTCCAATTCTAGGCCTTTTTTATTCTTTATACTTTTATCAATATTTTTTTTCTGTGTTTCATTCAACAGGATTTTATGATTTCCTTTTCCAGTAATATCTGCAAAAGCCAGTCGTACTTTTACTGGAGCACGTTTTTTATAAGCAGATCTTATTTTGGTTTATTATTTTCAATAATGAACCATTGGAATCGAGCATGAAAAAAAAAATTCTTACCCCCCCTCAAAATTTGATGGTTTACGTTTCAAGGTATGTAGAATCCAAAACTGCAATAAAAATATTTCTGTCTGTCCGCCGTACGCCGTACACCGTACGCCGTACGGGCCACTTTTCTTAGTTACCATGAAAAAAAATTGATGAAATTCGGGTTATAGGTTCCGTTCGGCGTCTAGTTGGTCCTCGAAGCTCGACGTTACTGTGAGTCATCTCTAAGGGGTTCAAAATAGGGGTTGAAATTTTCAAAACGCCTATACCATTTTTTTACGTGAATATTTTTACGGTTTTAAATAGTTCTTGAACTTGCGAGTTTTTTAAGACCATCCGGAGCATCGTACGTCCAGCCGTTCGTTCACAGTAAGGCCCCGAAGTTTGCACCGACAGGCATTTTCGACTCCAGTGTGAATGAAATTGTATACAATTCAAACCAAATCTCGTAACCAGAGACGCGCCCACAATAGTAATTTGTGAATACGGCCAATCATTGGTAGGGATCACCTGATTATATTGGCGGAGTATGAAGTCGAGTTGGTTGTTCTGTGATATTATTTAATTTGAAAAATGATGGCTCTTTTGGAGTTTGTTGGTAGGTAGTGAAACTTGAACAAACGTTGAAGTATTATTGATGGGTAAATTATTACTACGGTAAATCATTACTCAACGGTAAATTGTTACACAACGGTTCATTATACCATCTACGTAGAAGGGGCTGGAGTTTGTTGGTAGGTACTTTTGCAACTTTTTTCACTCCTCATCAACAATTTCTTTTCAGAACTTCATTATGTGTGTTTCTTTTTGTTAGGTACTGTTTGTCATCGGCAGAATTATTTTAGCAACATTTAACTCGTGATTTAGGTAGGTACCTAGTAACGAGTACGGGGTTAGGTACTAACCTACGGAGGGTCTGCGATCTACATAATTATGCATAGAATAGTACATATTATTATATAGACGGGTTATCTATACATAGAGCTGTGATCTGTAACAGAAGGGTATTCTATACAAAATAATAAACCGTTGTGCAGGGATTTGCAGCGTTTTTTCATTTGTATTTCTGACAAATTTATTTGATGCGTAATCATTTTATTATAGGAAAAAAAGTTTTTTTTATAAGATGATCTTATAAAAAAAATAATCATAATACCTAATTAGTATACACCCATCCCAAAGAATCTTTTGGTTTTCATAGCAGTTTTTACTGTAGCAGCCCCCAATTTTTCACCGATATTTGTTGAACTTTTCATAATTTTATCAGCTTCTACTTCCAATTTTTTATCAGCAAGATGCCTATCACTAGTTTTCTCATGATCTCTGTAAAAAATGTCGTGTTGTTTACAAGCTTTATCAAGACTATTTATACCTTCATCACCTCTATTTAATCTCTTATCCAATTTAGTAAATGGCCCACAATATTGATAACCACCTGGGAGATGCATTTCTGGAATAACAGGCTCAAGTTTATTAAGAATAGTATTGAAAATACCAGAACCATTTTTTATCATATTTTTAGGTAAATTATTAATAATTTTAATCAAGTATTCAGTTCCCTTGGGATTATCAATATATTTCTCCAGCTGATCTTTAATTAATTTTATAATTCCCAATTTTTCATTGTGAAAATTATTATTTCCTGCCTGCTCTTGAGCATACAAATAGAATAGTCTTTGTTGAATTTGATTCAAATTATCTATATATTTAAATTCTACAGGATTTTCAGTATATTTAATCAACCCAGTACCAATCTTTTTCTTTTTACTATACTCCCAGATTGGTTTTATGATTTCTTTCCATTTTTTACTAACACTTGATTTTGGTTGTTTAGATTCGGGATTATTATTTTGAAACATGCTATCTGTTTGAATGAGGATTTTTGTATAAGCTTTAAAGTCTTCATTAGTGTATTCATCTTTGGATGGAATATCAGAAGCTATGGGTTTTGTTAAGAGCTTCCATAAGCCTTCAGTACCGGAATATTTCATTTTTTCTATTTCAATATCATTTCCATTTACCCGTATCTGTTTATTTCCAATAAAGATATGATTTTTTAAAGGGTATATTCCAAATTGTCTATCAGGATGAAGAATATATAATTCTGCAATTGGTCCAATACCTAAAGGACCTACAGAAGAGTTTGGTAATTTAACACTTTTTTGTAAAATTGTTTCCATTTCATCATCCCTATCTGCATTGTCACTTGAAAAGCTTTGATTTAATGTATCTTCAGTATCAATACCTTGGGCCTCGGTATCAACATCTTTAAAAGTAACTTTTTTAGGTGAACTGATAGCCAAGGGGTTAAATTTTTTTATTGCAGGAATGAGTTCTAATTTTTTACCAAGATCTTCATCAGTCTGTTTCACTGCTTTTTCTACCTTATCTAATCGTGAAGTTATAGGTTCATAAGCCTTTTCTCTTGTTTCCTTATCAGATGCTTGGTTAACCCTTTCTTGTTTTGCTAATTTCTGTAAATTTTTCTTGAGTTTAATCGATTTATTAGCTTCAGCCACAGTCATGGGCTTACGTTTTGGTTTTGTGAAAATTATTTGTTCATCTTCAGAGGGTTGATCAATCTTTTTGATTTCTCTAAGTTTCGCTTCTTTTTCTTTCATCACTTCATTTTGCGCTTCTTTGAATTTCTGTCTAAGCGCTTGTTGTACAGTAATTTTTGTTGTCATGTTTTTATTATAGGAAAAATTTTTTTTTAAATCGGTCAAACGTTAAAACGTTAAAACGTTAAAACGTTCAAACGCTCAAACGCTTAGGAACGCTATTTTTGCGTTTTTAAGCGTTTCCCAAGGCGATTTTTGAAGTTATCCATGTAGCGTTTTTATAGGGAATCCCTATAAAAAACAAACTTAAAATCTATATTTTTTATCTAAAATATTTCACCAAATTTCTTTCGGTAACGTCCGTTACTGCGTTTCTTTGTTAGGTCAATCGTTAGAAAACCAAAGTCCTCATCCCAACAAGAATAGCATAATTCTTTGAATTGATCATAAGTGAAATCACTTCCCACATATTCATCATAAATATCTCGCATGTATCTTGGTCCTTGTCTAAATACACATAAAAAATTAATATTGTTTCTAATGAGTTGTTTATCAACTTTTGACCATGATTGTGTCAAGTAAACACACGAGATTTTCTTATGACGCCCTCTCACGTAATAATCTTTAATAACTTGTTGCTGTTGAACATTAACACAATCATCAAAAACTACCAAACTGTTCGACTGGCAATCATCTAGGGGTATAATCTCGTCACAATTACTGAAAAACTGCGCTATTTCCACACCATCTTTTGCAGAAATTATTTCATAAACTCTTCTCAAAATCTCATATGCATTCTGATCCAGAGATTTTGAAAAAATATATAGATAATGAAAGGGGATTCCCCATGATTTTGTGATGAGATTATAGAGAAGTGTTGTTTTCCCGCAACCGGAAGTTCCTACTATTAATGCTCTTAAAGGTAATGGTAACAGTTCTTTTCTAGCCTCTTTTTTATCAAACGGTATTGGGTCAACCTTGTACTCATCTTTTACTCGTGGTTTACTCATCTTTATTATACGAAAAAAAATTTTTCCTATAATAAAAGCATGACTCTAATAAAGATTTCTGATAAACACCAAGATCTAAAAATAACTTTTGCTCAAAAAATTGTTCTAAATCCCAATAAAAATTATAAACTTGGAATAGTAAAGTTATTATTTACTTCACCTTCTCTTTCATTTCAAGTAAAAGATGTATTGATATCATTAAAATTGCTTATTACAGATGTATGGTATCATCACGAGTATGTGTTAGATGGCACATTTACTGTTGAGACGTTTAGAAGAGAATTATATTTAAAAATAAAAAGTTATATATCTGAACTCATGGATGGATTTGAGAAAAATAAAACATTATATAAATCACAAATTGACACATTAAAAAAAATAAAACCTGAAAGTTTGGTTTTTAAAGTAGACTACACTACAAATCGTAATAGATTTTTTCTTAAATCTCCTGTTTTAATTGAAATTTTACGTTTTGGAAATTTCTGTGAACTATTTGATTTTAAACAATGTAAAACACCTGGGGATTATTTTGAAGTTAATAAGGACTACTATTCTGAAGACAACCCAAAGTTAATCAAACCTATTTCGTTAATTGAATGGCATTGTAATATTATTGATTATAGTTTTGCTAATCATGATGAGCATTCCCATCTTCATAGCGAACATGAATTACTGCATGTATCTTTGATAGAGAAACAGATTCTCCCCAATACTATTTATATGGAAACAAATAAAAAGATTCTTTACAGCCCTATACGAGAAGGAATGAGAGATATTAAAGAGATTAAACTATCATGTAGAAATGAAAATGGAGATGAGCTGCAATTTGAAAATGTTACAGTTTATTTGAATTTGATTGAAGAGTGAGTGAGGAGCTTCTTTTTTATGAGATATTTCTCATAAAAAACTTTTTTCCTATAATAAAATGGATAATGATTTAACTGATCCTATTTATTGTCATAAATGTAAGAAGAGAACCAATAATATTGATGCAGAAAAAATACAAACGGTAAACGGAAGATGGAGAGTTGGGGCTAAATGTTCAAAATGTAAAACTAATAAGAGTAAGTTTATTGCTAACCCTGGTAAAGAAGATGTTATTCATCCTATCATTGAAGATTTAAATGATGATGAGAAACTATCCATTGCTAAAGAACTACATAAACCTGTGAGAAAAAAATTTCAAAAACGAAAAATAATAACGAAAGGTATTGATGATTTGTGGGCTGCAGACTTGGTTATTATGAGACAGTACGATAAAGAAAATAATGGGTTTGGCTACATTCTGAATGTTATTGATACATTTTCAAAATTTGCTTGGGCCTTGCCCCTTATGAAAAAAGATGGAAAAAATGTTACTAAAGCATTTGAAAAAATTATCGAAAAGGCTAAATCACAAAAACATAATTCTCCTAATTTTCTACATACCGATAAAGGTTTAGAATTCGAAAATAAACTGTTTAAGGATCTGTTGAAGAATAATGGAATCAAAATGTATCACACACAAAGTGAAGAAAAGTCTGCGATCATTGAACGATTCAATAGAACATTAAATGAAAAGATGAAAATCTATTTTGAAGTACAAAATAATAAGAAGTGGATTGATATTCTACAAGATTTGATTCATGAGTACAATAATAATGATTTTCATAGATCGATTGACATGAAACCTGTTGAAGTTAATAAAAGTAATGAAGAGAAAGTTTTGTTGAAATTATTTGGAAACCAAAAAGTCTCACAGAAAGTAAAGTTTTCTCTTGGAGATCGAGTTCGAATAACAAGATTTAAGAAAACATTTGGGAATAAATACGATGCTAAATGGACTAAAGAAATTTTTGTGGTTTCTGGAATTCTACCAACAAATCCGATTACTTACAAAATAAAAGATTTAAACGACGAAGAGATTGAAGGATCTTTCTATGCTCAAGAACTACAAAAAACAGAATTCTAGAATTATGAATAAAATGATTTATATAAAAGATTTCTTTTATATAAATAAAATGAACACAACGAGTTCATGTTGCTAACTGGTTCATTATCCATCCTATGATAAGTAGTATCCATACAAGAATAGACAAAAAGAAAAAGTGGGTGGATAAAAAAAATGAGGGGTTAGTTAAAGGAATCTCTTTTCTAATAAAAATGAACGATACGAAAAAAAATTATATATCCTATAATAAAATGGATAATATTAAAAAACATTGTGAAAAGTGCGATGTTAACATCACCTATAAAAATTGGGCTAGACACCTAAAGTCTAAGAGCCATGAGAAAAACGACCCTGACCGAACTCTTAAACCTCGACAAAGAACCATTGAGAAAGGATTCAGAGTTAAAGATTTGAGAAATGAAGCGAAAGATTACAATTTAAAAGGTATTTATACAATGAAGAAAAATAATCTTATTACAGCTTTAAATGATATTAAAAATGTATACTTTAAGAAAAGTGATCTAGAAAAACTAACTGTTAAAGAACTACGCGAAATAGCTAAAGAAAAACATATTAAAATTAAAAAACCGAATAAAAAAATCAATATCATCGAACATCTAATGCACCCACAAGGGCATGCATTTAAAGTAAAAACAGTAAAAATGTTCAATTTCGACGATGACTTGATTAATGAAAACAAAGAAAAACGAAAATCTCCTTTTACTATTATAGAAACTAAATCTCGATTCATTAAAAAATTTAAAACTACAGAAATCGATTATACTATAAAATTATCTAATATCATACAAGTCGAAAAAGCTGTATTTGCTATGTTAAATTTGGCTAAAGAAAAATCTAATTTCCAAACCGGGGATAAAATTATGATCGTTGCCCAAAACCCTCATTTTCACCATGATATATCGAAAGATTTAAGTAGTAAATCAAATGTTTTATCTCGTATACAAGCTAAAGAATTTATCCAACACGTAAGCAACATTATTAGTTCCAACGAATACGTTGACATAACAAATACTACGTTTCACATTAAAATCATTAATTTACCGAGAGGAGCAAAAGGCGCCAAAATATTGAACTTAGCCAAAAGTAAACATACGAAACAATGTATTACTCAAATAAAAAATTCCGATAATCTGTGTTGTCCAAGAGCCATAATTACCGCGTTAACTTATCATACTAATAAAATTTTCGGTAGAAAACTTACAAAAAACGATATAAAAGTTTTAAGAAAGGGCCGAAAAATTCAAACAAAATTAGCCACAGAACTTTGCGAAAAAATGGGTTCATACACCGAGGAAGGTTTCACATTGCAAGATATCAAAGTTGTTGAAGAATTATTAGACATTCAAGTTAAAGTTATCTGCGCCGAAAATTTCAATACCGTTATTTACGAAGGAGAAAAGAAAGATACTATAATTTATCTTTATAAAGACGGAAATCATTTTGACGTGATTAATAGTGTAGCAGCCTTTTACGCTTCATCTTATTACTGTAAAAAATGTGATACTCCTTATAATAACAATAACAAACACGAATGCAAAATGACTAGAAATAAAAATGTCTGTACACTCTGTAAACAAATACAACACGATGAAAAAGATAAAAATAAAATATTCTGTAACGATTGTAACCGTTATTGTTATAATGATAATTGCTTTAAAAATCATAAAGAAGTTTGTAAAATAACCTATAAATGTTTAAACTGCGGGAAAATTTGCAAAAGAACCGACGAACATAGATGTGGTTCTGGAAAATGTCGAAACTGTCAAGAAATATTCGACGATATAGGTAATCATGAATGTTTTATGTTAGCAAGACGGTCAAACGGCGGGTATTGTACTGGGCCTTGCGTTTGTAATAAGCAATCCAGTAAGAAACTCGAAAGTTGTACTTACACCGAAAAATACATAACATTTGATTACGAAGCAATGCAGGAAACCGGTGTTCACGTGCCGAATGTAATTGTTCAAAATTATTTCGATGGAACCAAAATGAATTTCAAAACTAACGAAGAATTTTGCAAGTGGCTAATTTCTAAAGAACACAAAGGATACACTGCCATAGCACATTATGCAAAAGGATATGATTCTCAGTTCATTTTGAAATACTGCGTCGAAAATACTCTGAAACCTTACACTATTTATAATGGAACTAAACTAATGTTATTAGAAATTAAAGGAATAATAAGAATAATCGATAGCTCTAACTTCGTTGCATCTCCGTTATCTGCTTTTCCAAAAACGTTCGGATTAACAGAACTCAAAAAAGGATATTTTCCCCATTATTTCAATACTCGAGATAATCAAAATTACGTTGGGCCAATTCCTGATACTAAATTTTATGGGCCTGATTCAATGAAACCCGAAGTAAGAAAAGCATTTTTGAAATGGCACGCTGAAAAAGTAAAGGAAAATTATATATTCGACTTTCAGAAAGAAATATTAGAATATTGTGAATCAGATGTCGATATTTTGCGAAGGGGTTGTATTGAATTTAGGAAGCAATTTTTAGACATAGCTAATATCGATCCTTTCCAATATTTAACTATAGCGAGTGTTTGCATGGCCATTTTTCGGTCAATGCATCTCAAAGAAAATACTATCGCTGTGAATAAAGAAATTAGAAAAGAAACATTTAGTAAAGGTTCAATAGCTTGGCTTAGTAATTTTAAAAATGTACAACATGCTTTAAACGGTGGAGAAGTTACAATTTGTGGAGCAAAGGTTGATGGCTACGATAAAAAAACAAATACCGTGTACCAGTATCATGGTTGTTTTTGGCATGGATGTCAAAAATGTTTCCACGAAGATACTATTAATAATGTAAACAATGAAACTATGGGCGATTTGTTAGAAAAAACTAATCAAAGGAGTAATCAAATAAAAAATGCCGGTTTTAAATTGATAGAAAAGTGGGAATGTATTTGGTTAAAATCGGAAGCTTATAAATCATCATTAAATAAAAATATAAGGGTTATTGAACCATTAAATCCTAGAGATGCGTTCTATGGCGGTAGAACCAATGCTAGTAAATTGAAAGTCGTAAATAAAAAATTAAGATATATCGATGTTTGTAGTTTGTATCCAACAGTTCAATATTTCGATTATTATCCCTTAGGTCATCCAACAAAAATTCATAAACCTGAGAAATATGATGAAAATTGGTACGGTTTAATCAAATGTAAAATATTACCTCCTAAAAAATTATATCACCCAGTTCTCCCGATCAAAAGAGATAAACTTCTATTTATTTTATGCGAAAAATGTTTTGAAGATAAATGTAATACTTGTTCACACGATGAAAATGAAAGAGCTCTGGTTGATACTTGGACTACAGATGAAGTAAATAAAGCTATTGAAAAAGGTTATAAGATTCAAGAAATTTACGAAGTATGGCATTTCAAAGAAAAAAGTAATGAATTGTTCAAAGAATATGTAAAAAAATTTATGAAAATAAAACTAGAGACTAGCCCGTGGGAAAGTGACTTTGAAACTATTGAAGAATATATAAAAAGCATTAAAGAAAGTCTCGATATAGATTTAGAAAAAGAAAGAATTCAACCAAATCCTGGACGAAGAGCAGTAGCAAAGATTTGTTTGAATTCTTTGTGGGGGAAGTTTGGACAAAGATTGAACATGTCACAATCTGAATACATTATAGATGTAAAAAGATGGTACGATATACTTTTAGATGACAGACTAGAAATTGGCTCATGCCATTTTCTGAATGACAACATCGTACAAATATCTTATAAATTTTTGAATCAATACATCGAAGATAGTTTTTCAACAAATGTTTTCGTTGCGGCTTTTACTACATCAAATGCAAGATTGAGACTATATGATATGCTTGATAAATTGGGAGATAATGTCGCGTATTATGATACTGATAGTATTGTTTACATTGATGATGGAAAAACTCTTGTAAAAACAGGTTGTATGTTAGGTGAGTGGACTGATGAATTGGGAAAAAATAATCACATCGTAGAATGGCTTAGTACTGGTCCAAAGAGTTACTCTTATATAACCAATCAAGGGAAAGAAACTATTAAAATTAAAGGATTTACTTTAAATTACCAAAACGGCAAATCATTAAATAGAGAAACTATGAACAAAGTTTTAACGAAAGAAATAAACAACGTTAAGCTTAAATTTAACATGATTACGCGAAATGTAAAAGATAAAACATTAGTAAACAAAGAAGTGGAAAAAGAGTTTAGATTTCTGTATGATAAACGAAATATAATTGAAAACAAAGAAACCGATATTATTGATACTTTACCTTGGGGGTATTAAACGTAAACATTTAAGAAGCTCTTTATATAAAAATCAGTAGTAAGTGGGTACGTTGGGGACACATTCTTGTTTTTTCACTTGAAAAAAAAAATGAACGCCTTAAATTAAAATATTTTAACAACTTAGTATAATATTATTGTTTTAGTGGAAAAATTCCAATAAAACATTTTTTTATTAAAATTAATAATTAAACAAACTTGATGTTATGCATGTCATTCTACGAATTTTAAAGCATGCATATCTTTTCCGTTATATTTTTTCATACCATTATAAACGATTTTAACTTGGTCCTTAACCATTTTAGTTAAATCGTTTTTAGTTAACATATCGTTGTATCGAGATGGTAAATAAACATTAAAATCGTTCTCTAAGTTGAGGAGAATAGCTCCACCGTTTTTTGTTTTCTTAAATTCTCCACCGAGAATCTGGTAAGACTTTCCCTCAACCAAATCCGAGAGTTTGTTGTATGTTTGTTCAAAATTAAGTTTTTGTAATAATGCGCTTTTACTCATTTTTATTATAGAATACATTCTTTTAACTAACCCCCCCAAAAGAAAAAGTCGCTGGTTCTGATGTTTTGTGTTAAAAAAGTTTTATCAGAGATTCAAGTGAAAATAAAAAACATCAGAGATTCAAGTGAAAATAAAAAACATCAGAGATTCAAGTGAAAATAAAAAACATCAGAGAGTCAAGTGAAAATAAAAAACATCAGAGAGTCAAGTGAAAATAAAAAACATCAGAGAGTCAAGTGAAAATAAAAAACATCAGAGAGTCAAGTGAAAGTGTCCCCAACGTACCCACTTACTACTCCCGTCTATATAATATGATATGTACTATTCTATTATATACATATTATGTAGATCGCAAACCATCCGTAGGTTAGTACCTAACCCCGTACTCGTTACTAGGTACCTACCTAAATCACGAGTTAAATGTTGCTAAAATAATTCTGCCGATGACAAACAGTACCTAACAAAAAGAAACACACATAATGAAGTTCTGAAAAGAAATTGTTGATGAGGAGTGAAAAAAGTTGCAAAAGTACCTACCAACAAACTCCAGCCCCTTCTACGTAGATGGTATAATGAACCGTTGTGTAATAATTTACCGTTGAGTAATGATTTACCATAGTAATAATTTACCCATCAATAATACCTCAACGTTTGTCCAAGTTTCACTACCTACCAACAAACTCCAAAAGAGCCATCATTTTTCAAATTAAATAATATCACAGAACAACCAACTCGACTTCATACTCCGCCAATATAATCAGGTGATCCCTACCAATGATTGTGGGCGCGTCTCTGGTTACGAGATTTGGTTTGAATTGTATACAATTTCATTCACACTGGAGTCGAAAATGCCTGTCGGTGCAAACTTCGGGGCCTTACTGTGAACGAACGGCTGGACGTACGATGCTCCGGATGGTCTTAAAAAACTCACAAGTTCAAGAACTATTTAAAACCGTAAAAATATTTACGTAAAAAAATGGTATAGGCGTTTTGAAAATTTCAACCCCTATTTTGAACCCCTTAGAGATGACTCACAGTAACGTCGAGCTTCGAGGACCAACTAGACGCCGAACGGAACCTATAACCCGAATTTCATCAATTTTTTTTCATGGTAACTAAGAAAAGTGGCCCGTACGGCGTACGGCGGACAGACAGAAATATTTTTATTGCAGTTTTGGATTCTACATACCTTGAAACGTAAACCATCAAATTTTGAGGGGGGGTAAGAATTTTTTTTTTCATGCTCGATTCCAATGGTTCATTATTGAAAATAATAAACCAAAAAAGGAAGTCAGGATATTATGATTTGTCACTTTGTTATATTTTACAGAGAACAACTTAGCTAAATGAAGGGAAAGGGCATAATGATCCCTCTACCGCTTGTTCGGAGGTCCCTCGGGTTTGGCCCCCACTCTGGGGAGCCTCTCCCACCATTCGAGCAGGGAAACTTTCCCTGGACGAATGAGAATTTCCCTCAAACTTCAGGAAAAGGGGATATTCCAATAATGCCAAATCCCGATATATATATATATATATATATATAGGTTTGACACAGATGTGCAAGAAATTTGACATATAAAAGAGGAAAATAAAACTTGGTAGTTACGTTATATTTCGGCTGTTGCCTTTGTCAAACGAAGAGGAGAGGGAAAATGATGGTCTCCGCCGCGCTTCGTGAAGGTGACCGTTGATGGTGTGTGTTCTTCTTCATTCGTGTGGTTGGTGGATAGGTAATGGGAATATTTGTAAGGTGGTTTGTGGTTTGTGTTGGGTGAGCATGGTGTAGGTAATCAAAATTGGGAACTCAACTGTACCTATAGGAGGAAATGTTTTGGGAACTAAAAAATAAAAATATAATGAATAAATGGAACAAGAGTGAAGTTAACAGTTGATACTGTAAAAGGAGAGGAGACAAAAAAAAAAAAAAAAAAAAAAAATTGGAGAAAGTAAATAACAATAAAAATTAATAAATAAAAATTAATAAATAAAGATGAAAACATATATTAATAATAATAATCATCATTAGCCTGTCACTTGTAAATGTTTAGTCCTGGGGGCTGGTATGCTCCCAGGACATAGGAATGAGCTTGTTCGGATTGTCGGACTTCTAAATCTGTGGCTTCAGGTGGTAGAGTATGTAGAACTTTGAGTGTGAAGCACTCATCAAAGGTTGAATTATGGTAAGTTGCGTGTTTATTGATTGGGAGGTCTAGTCCTCGGGTCACAGATGAGCGATGCTGATTCATCCTGATGTTGAGAGGGGTGATTGTCTTCCCCACATAAAAAGACTGGCAGAAGAAGGACAATATTTTTTAGAAGCAGCCGAAAATTACCAAGACTCGACTTGAATCATCTTGACAGTTCCACCCGACTTCCATATATCGTAAATCACCAAAAACTCCGGATACTGATCGACACAGGATCATCAAGTAGCTTCGTGCGCAATTCCATAGCACACAAGTACTTCAAGGAATTCATGAAAGCCGATAACTTTCAAGTTACTTCATCGCATGGACATACTTGTGGATCCCATAGCATAGAACTAGATAATAAGATTATTAACCCTAACGTTAAGAAAATTGTCAAATGTAAATTCTATGTATTTAAATTTCATGAAAAATTCGACCTGTTATTAGGATGGGACAACTTAGAAAAACTAGGAGCTATACTAAACCTAAAGAGGAATTCAATAACAATTTGTGACATTGAAACTCAACTCAACCATTACAACATTCCCCAAAAATCAGAAAATACGGAAAACCCTCCAACCAGGAGATACAAAATTCCCCCTAGATCAGGGAAACAAATCCAAATCCACCTCACAAACATAAAAGAAGGAATAGCCATTATAAATCACAAAAAAATAGGACCCTTCGAAATCCCAAATTGCATAGTCACAGTGGAAAATCACCTAACGAATTGCATTGCCATAAACAATGCAGAAACACCCCAAATTTTAAATGTTAGAACACTAGATTCAGCGGAACCAGTCTCTGACAAATTATTCACCCAACACTTCGAATCAAACACTAAAAGGATATTGCTAAATATCAATAACATTAATTTCAAAACAAAAACAAAACAAATGACCCCAAAAATAAGACAAGATCATTTAAATACGGAAGAAAAAACGGAATTGCAAAAACTACTTTCACAATATATTGACATATTTTACGACCCGGACGAACCATTGACAACTACTACACTAGCCAAACACGAAATCCGTACCACAGACGAAATCCCCGTATACGCAAAATCCTACCGGTATCCTGAAATTTATAAAACCGAAGTAAAAAACCAAATCCAAAAAATGATACAGGATGACATTATTCAACCATCTAACAGCCCCTATAACTCTCCCCTGTGGATCGTTCCCAAAAAGGACGACGCATCAGGAAAGAAAAAATTTCGTATTGTAATAGACTATAGAGCCCTAAATCAAAAGACGATAGACGACAAATACAATCTCCCAAATATCGAAGACATCCTATCAAAATTAGGGAAATGTAAGTATTTCACTACACTCGACCTTACTTCAGGGTTCTGGCAAGTAAAGATGGATAAATCCAGTATACCAAAAACGGCCTTCAGCACAGAGAATGGAAAATGGGAATTCAAAAAGATGCCCTTTGGATTGAAAAATGCGCCTAGTACCTTCCAACGCTTGATGGATAACTGTCTTCGTGGTATACAAAATGAGATATGCGCTGTCTATATGGACGACATCATCGTGTTTTCATCCAGCCTACAAGAACATATGGTCAGGCTAAAAACCATCTTTGATCGACTTAGACAAGCGAATCTCAAGATCCAATTAGACAAAACGGAATTTATGAGAAAAGAAGTAGCCTTTTTGGGACACCAAATCACAGAAGAAGGATTAAAACCAAACCCGAAAAAAGTAGAAGCCATACAAAAATTTCCAATTCCAAAAACCACCAAAGAATTAAAAGGGTTTCTCGGGCTACTCTCATATTATAGGAAATTCATCAAAAACCTAGCTGACCTGACAAAACCACTAACACTCCGACTCAAAAAAGGAAATAAAATAAACACTGCTGACCCAGACTACACAAAAAGCTTCGAACAGTGCAAAATACTCCTTATGAACGACCCTGTTGTAAAATATCCAGATTTTGAACTACCATTCATACTAAATACAGATGCTTCATGCGTAGCCCTTGGCGCCGTACTTTCACAAAAGGTTGACGGAGAAATACACCCAATTGCATATGCCAGTCGCACCCTCAACGACACTGAGAGGAAATTGTCTACAATTGAAAGAGAATTGCTAGCCTGCGTTTGGGCGTGTCAATATTTCCGACCCTATTTATACGGACGCAGATTCACTCTAGAAACCGACCACCAACCCTTACAATGGCTCCACTCTCTAAAGGAACCGAACTCAAAGCTTTTCAGATGGAAGCTTCGACTAGAGGAATTTGACTTCGAAATAAAATATAAAAAAGGCAAACACAACGCTAACGCGGATGCCCTTTCGCGAGTAGAAATTAATACTAAAGAAACAACCCCTGAAAACCAAGAAATTTCCCCCTCACTAATAGTAAACGTAGACCAAGAACTGGAAGATTTAGACAATGAAACCGTTCATTCCGACAAAGAAGGGAAAGGAATTTGTAATATCCCAATAAAAAATGAAGCCATAAACCATTGTAAAAATCAAATAATAATCCAAGTAGGAGAACATTTTAACACCGACATCAAAATCGGAAAACTTTTCGAAAATAAAAAAACCCGAACTATAGTAAAATTCCCGCAACGAAACTTAGAAAATGAGATAACCAAATTCCTGATTGAACACATAACACCCAAAGTATCCTATGGAATATACTTCGAAACAGACATCTACGCATTAATTTCAACCATACTCATGAACAAATTCAAAAATTCAGAAATAAAATTCACCAAGTATACAGAAAAACTATTGGACGTTGAAGATTTAGAAGATCAAACGAACATAATCTTGTATAATCACCGAGAAGAAAGGTTCCACCGTGGCATTGACGAGACGTACCAACAAATAAAAAGAAACTACTTCTGGCCGAACCTCAAAGAACACATCACGAATACCATCAACAAATGCGAACTTTGCTTGAAGTGCAAATATGAGAGAAAACCTTTGAAACCTGCCTTCAACATAACGCATACCCCTTCAAAACCATTCGAAACTATACACGTAGATACTTTAACTATTGAAAGACAAAAATTTCTCACCATCATAGACAAATTCTCCAAATACGCACAAGCATACCCCTTAAAAACACTCAGTAGTATAGAAATAACGAAGAAACTCCTCACATTCATTTCTCATCACGGAAACCCCACAGAAATCGTCATGGATAACGGAAACGAATTCAGTTCATCAGTTATCAAAGAATTCTTAAAGGTACAAAACATACAAATTCACTACATCAGTACATAAAACCCAAATTCGAACTCCCCGATAGAGAGATTCCACTCTACCATCATAGAACTAATCAGACTAATGACTGAAAGCGACGAGTTCCAACACACAACGATTAGAGAAAAATTCAAATATGCGATAATATCTTATAACAATAGCATTCATACTAGCACAAGTCTCACCCCTTACGAAATCATCAACGGAACACACGGATCAAAATCCCCGATTCCACCCGACATCGAAACAGCTCTAACAAACGTATACATATCAGAACACAAAGAAAAAGTGAACAAACTATACAAAATATTACATGACAAGCAAGTAGAATCAAAAGAGAAAAACATCAATAAAATAAATGAAAAACGAGAAAAAGTGTTACCACATATTCCACCCGAAGTGTTTGTCGAAACTAAACAAATACAAGACAAATCCAAGAAAAAATACAATAAGGAAATCATAACTGACGTAGACCCTGTTAGGAAAACAGCACAAATCGAACCTCGACATTACAATACCCGCACGAAAATTCATTTGAAAAACGTCAAACGACCTAGGACAAATAATGAAAAAGAAACGGATCCTAAAACGGACACCGAAGATCCACAACCAACAGATACAAAAACAATAAACGAAGAAAGGAATATAAGAATCAAATTATCCGAAGACGACTTGAACTCGATAAAACACCCTAATTGGCTAAACGATCAAATTATAAATTTCTATATGGAAATGATTAATCACAGAAGTGAAGACAACCCTAAATTACCAAAGGTTCACGCCTTTAACACCTTCCTATATATCTCATATCTAAACGGCTATAACCGAGTAAAGAACTATACTAAGAAAATCAATCTCTTAGAAAAAGACATAATACTGATCCCGATTCACGAAACAGCCCACTGGAGACTAGTAACAATCAAACCCAAACAAAAACTAATAGAATACTACGACTCATTATCCTACAACGGGAACATGATATTAGAAACTATATTCCAGTACATGAAACAAGACTGCGAAGACAAACATGATTTAATGTTAGACCGATCAGAATGGACATTGAATACCATTACCTCAATACCCCAACAAAACAATACATATGATTGCGGACCATATGTCTGCAAATTCGCAGATCTCCTATCTCAAAATAAGCCTATAAAATTAGAACCCCAAGAATTAAGAAAAGAAATTTATGACAACATTATGCGAAAAAACTTAGAAACATGATTCCCTTTCAGATTTATCCCGAGCGCCCTCGCCACGGAAATCATAAAAATCGACAGTAGCGGAGGATTGTTACCTATCAGTCTTGGACCAGCATACATAGAGACAAGTGAACACTTACTCATAATTCACTATGACTTGGACAGTCTCTACTCTCCCTTCAATGAAATATCTCGAGCCTTCGAGACCCTAAAAGGAAATAATAAGTCATTCCAAACTAAACCAGCCCTTCAAGAACATATAGGAACAATTAAATCCACACTTGACATCGCAAAAGAAAAATTCTCCAACCTGCAACCCAGAAAAGACATAACAACAAGAAGGCATAGTAAAAGAGGCCTTTTCAATGGACTAGGCTCAGTAATGAAATTCATTACAGGGAACCTAGACGATGAAGACAGAATAAAATATGATAATCTCATACAAAACTTGAAAAACAAGAATACTCAAATCTCCATTCAGCTAAAAAGGGAACATCGTATCGTAACGGACTTAATCCAAAAATACAATGACACCATTGCCATTCTAAATCAGAACAACCAAGAAATCAAGGATAAAATTTCAAAACTAAACGGATCACCGACTACTGATCACACATATTTACGAGAAGCTGCTGCCCAAATGGTAATTAATGCAAATATCATACTAAATCAATTGAGAGAGATAGAAACATCTCTCACCTTCTGCAAACTAGGCATCACTCATCCCAGTATAATTCCTCTCCAATACTTAGAGTCTGAACTCAAGGAAATAGCGAAAGAAAATCGCAAAAATAATCTGAAACTATTCAATAACACCATAGAATACGAATTGAACTCCAAGATAGCGTGTTCATTAACAGAAAATCAAATTACATATATTGTAAAACTCCCAGTGTATATAGACATAGGACTCCAAATGTATTTGATGCAATCTGTACCCATCATACGTGGTACTAACTATGTAACTATCATTCCTAGAGATAAGTATATCTTAGTTGATAAAAATTACAAAATCCTTTATTCTACTAACCAATTATGCTACAAAAGCAACTATAACCAATATTATTGTAATCACGATCAATTATGTAAAGTTATATCCAATTGTTCGCAGAATTTAATCCAACATAATTCTATACTAGATTGTCAATTCACAGAGATCACTATCAATGACCCGTTTTACTCAATAATACCAGAAACAGGTCACACAATTGTAACTGCTCTAAATGAAACCATAATAGAAGATGAAAACCATGAGGAAAACACCCTACTCAGAGTAAAAGGCACATGGATTATACAACCAACCATGAATAAAATCTCAATCAACGGCACACCAATCATGACAACTAATTCGGTACAAGGAACGCTAAAAGTCCCCTTAATACCTCAAAATGAAATCGCCAATCTCAACTCTCATCCTCTCAAATTGAACCTTAAGGATTATTCTCACATTCCTTCTTTCCATGAAAATTGGTCATCCTTTCTAGAGAACGAATTTGATCTTGACTATGATTATGTACACCTCATCACTAGTCCACTATACATAACTATTATAATTATTATATCCTTGCTATTGTTCAACTACATGAGGAAGAATCGGAAAAATGACACTATTGTGCAAAATCTAACGCAACCCTTAAGTTATCCGTTACAGTTCATCGTACCAAAACCGAAGTCAGAGGATATGACTCATTGAAGCCGACTCATCCCCTAACTTCATTCTAAGGAGGGAGGAGTAATCATCGCAGTTCCTGGTACATCTTACCCACAAAGCTACGCCGCCTTCCCAGTCGCAGACTCAAGGGTTCTGCATATTGTCAACCCACCAGAAGTGCCCACGCCGCAGACGAGATCACAGCCTATCGGCACCTACAAAGAGCATCTGGGCCCCGTTCAATAAAACTACAATTCACAATTTACAGGGATATTTTTTAACAAATGTTAAAAATGAGAGGTACAAGCGTTCATCGAAACTACAATTGTGGACTTGTGAGTGCAGGTGAATTTTAACAATTCTACAGGTGGATTTCGCCTGTTCTACAGGCGTTCATCAAATTTCTGACAAGTTTACAAATGTACAATTGTAAAAACGGACTACAATTTAACATAGCTCCATTCTCCTGTTAAAAGCTAACAAGTGAGCCTGCAATCGCGATTAGTCCGAGTTGCTGTTGTTTTTGTCCCCGTTTTATTCATTTATTTGTGTCATGATGTGAGATACTTCATCCGATGAGGAAACTGTAGTTGTGAGGAGGCGTCGACGTCGCATTTTCCGACCACGTATTAATACAAATTTTCAGCAACTCGACCTTACCTTCTCTCTTATTCATTTCAAAACGATGGATAAGTAAACATTGAATATTGAATAGGTAACAAAACAAAACTTCGACTAGACTAGACGTTCGAACGTTCGATGGACGACGGTCGCCGAAGCCGAACATAACCTGTAACCTCCAAGGGAAGGTTACATTGTAACTTTCGCCTGTACAATTGTACACTTGTTGAATTTTATAACAATAAAACGCCTGTACTTGTCAACTTGTTATTACAGGCCCGTAAAACTACAGGACTTGTTTAATTGTTTACTTGTAGTTGTAGTTTGATGAAAAACGCTTGTACTTGTACACTTGGCATTACAGGTCCCTGTACTTGTGAAATTGTTAAATTGTAGTTGTAGTTTTATTGAACGGGGCCCTGGTCCTCGCTTGTTTACATCTCACAGGCACAGACATCAACAATGATATCATCACGAACTGTACCAGTTGTCCAGAAACCTGTTATTATCCCCCCTTGATAGTATTAAGACCAGCGTATTGCTAGACCAGCGTTGTTGTTCTCAGTCTTCTGTTAGAGTTGCATCTGTGTTAAAGAGCTCATTGTGAATTTGAAATAAAAATACTTTTTAAAAACGAAATTATTAATAAAGTAAATATAATTTATATTTATATATGTATGTGTCATTCCAGACGATAACTCTCGAAAGAATTGAGATAAAAAGTTCAAATTTTCACAAAAAATCTGTCTTGGCAATCGACAGGCTAAGTTCGAAGATGGGCAGAATCGGGTCACCCTAAGTGGGAGTTTTGGGGAGTTTTAGGGGGGGAAGGAAATTACCCATAAATTCCCAAAATGAAAAAGTCTGACAAGTGACACCTCATTTTAAAGGTTTTTGTACGCTGAACACGATGGTGAAATCAGAATTGCGATATCTCATTCCATTCTCAAACTGGAGCACTTTGAAGATGAAGGAACGTGGTTATTTCTTGAGATGTTCTTCCTGGTTCGTCTGCTCTAATCTGATAACGGAATGGGATATCGCAATTCTGACTTCACCATCGTGTTCAGCGTTGGAAAATCTACAAACCGAGGTGTTACTCGGCAAAAAATGGAACAAAAAATTTGTTCGTAGGTACCCAATACCTACTCTTCTGGTATTCAAAACATTTGTGATTTCCCCCTCCCCCTCCTTCCACCCCAAATATTACTTTGCGTAAAACTACTCCTGTTTTAATTTTTTATGGTATCAAGTTGGGAAAACATTGGCCGAAAATTAATTTTCAGAAAATTTTAGGCGGAGGAGGAAGATGCCGAAAACTTCGAAAATTCGCTCTTATAGCCATGCTGCATGACTGTGGTTTTTTGTTTATTATTTTCAATAATGAACCATTGGAATCGAGTTTTTTAAGACCGTACGTCCAGCCGTTCGTTCACAGTAAGGCCCCGAAGTTTGCACCGACAGGCATTTTCGACTCCAGTGTGAATGAAATTGTATACAATTCAAACCAAATCTCGTAACCAGAGACGCGCCCACAATAGGAATTTGTGAATACGGCCAATCATTGGTAGGGATCACCTGATTATATTGGCGGAGTATGAAGTCGAGTTGGTTGTTCTGTGATATTATTTCGCTTGAAAAATGATGGCTCTTTTGGAGTTTGTTGGTAGGTAGTGAAACTTGAACAAACGTTGAAGTATTATTGATGGGTAAATTATTACTACGGTAAATCATTACTCAACGGTAAATTATTACACAACGGTTCATTATACCATCTACGTAGAAGGGGCTGGAGTTTGTTGGTAGGTACTTTTGCAACTTTTTGGTTTATTATTTTCAATAATGAACCATTGGAATCGAGCATGAAAAAAAAAAATTCTTACCCCCCCTCAAAATTTGATGGTTTACGTTTCAAGGTATGTAGAATCCAAAACTGCAATAAAAATATTTCTGTCTGTCCGCCGTACGCCGTACGCCGTACGCCGTACACCGTACGCCATACGCCGTACGCCGTACGGGCCACTTTTCTTAGTTACCATGAAAAAAAATTGATGAAATTCGGGTTATAGGTTCCGTTCGGCGTCTAGTTGGTCCTCGAAGCTCGACGTTACTGTGAGTCATCTCTAAGGGGTTCAAAATAGGGGTTGAAATTTTCAAAACGCCTATACCATTTTTTTACGTAAATATTTTTACGGTTTTAAATATTTCTTGAACTTGCGAGTTTTTTAAGACCATCCGGAGCATCGTACGTCCAGCCGTTCGTTCACAGTAAGGCCCCGAAGTTTGCACCGACAGGCATTTTCGACTCCAGTGTGAATGAAATTGTATACAATTCAAACCAAATCTCGTAACCAGAGACGCGCCCACAATAGGAATTTGTGAATACGGCCAATCATTGGTAGGGATCACCTGATTATATTGGCGGAGTATGAAGTCGAGTTGGTTGTTCTGTGATATTATTTAATTTGAAAAATGATGGCTCTTTTGGAGTTTTTTGGTAGGTAGTGAAACTTGAACGAACGTTGAAGTATTATTGATGGGTAAATTAGGTATTACTACGGTAAATCATTACTCAACGGTAAATTATTACACAACGGTTCATTATACCATCTACGTAGAAGGGGCTGGAGTTTGTTGGTAGGTACGTTTGCAACTTTTTTCACTCCTCATCAACAATTTCTTTTCAGAACTTCATTATGTGTGTTTCTTTTTGTTAGGTACTGTTTGTCATCGGCAGAATTATTTTAGCAACATTTAACTCGTGATTTAGGTAGGTACCTAGTAACGAGTACGGGGTTAGGTACTAACCTACGGAGGGTCTGCGATCTACATAATATGCATAGAATAGTACATATTATATATTATATAGACGGGTTATCTATACATAGAGCTGTGATCTGTAACAGAAGGGTATTCTATACAAAATAATAAACCGTTGTGCAGGGATTTGCAGCGTTTTTCACTCCTCATCAACAATTTCTTTTCAGAACTTCATTATGTGTGTTTCTTTTTGTTAGGTACTGTTTGTCATCGGCAGAATTATTTTAGCAACATTTAACTCGTGATTTAGGTAGGTACCTAGTAACGAGTACGGGGTTAGGTACTAACCTACGGAGGGTCTGCGATCTACATAATATGTATATAATAGAATAGTACATATCATATTATATAGAAGGGTTATCTATACATAGAGCTATGATCTGTAACAGGAGGGTATTCTATACAAAATAATAAACCGTTGTGCAGGGATTTTTTCTATTAGAATCCAATATTCAAACCTCCAGAAAGCAAACACCATGTCACATTCTGCCTCCTCTGATCGTGCCAATATTCAAACATTGGCGATGGCAAAACATCATAATATGTCGTCATATCACAATTTGCCATCTTCAAATACCGGTGAAATTTCAATATTGGAAGGTGACAATAAGAAACAACGGACATAATATACTCTGCCATCTTCCGATTTTCACTTCCTGGACATATCATAAATGGTCAATGCTCTTTCCATTGTTACCGGTAGTTTAGACGGCCGATCGTTGTAGAAACGTTTTAAATATGCTATAATAAACTAGAGGGAGTGAAAATACCGATTTCGAAAAAAAGTGACATAATTATATTATCACACTTTGCCATCTTTCTACAGAGATCTCTGTATAGATAACCCGTCTGTATAATATAATATTATGTACTAGTCTATAGATGTTATGTGAATCGCAGACAGCGTTGGCCAATAGAATTGCAGAACCATTTCGGACCATGCCAATGCGCACCATGCCAATTAGACAATTCGAAATGAATTCCAATTCAAATTAATGAATTCCAATTCAAATTAATGAATTCCAATTCGAAATGGATTGAATAAATTGATTGATTGATGGAATCGAGCGCTTCCCTGGTGACGAGCCCAATGCCAATTAGGCAATTCGTAAAAAAATCCAATTCAAATTAAAGTCCAATTCAGCATACCAATATTTACAATTCCAATTGCATTTGAAATATTGGTCCAATGCAATTTCAATATTTTATTAACACAACTTTGCCAATTTTGGCGAATGTGGAGTGTATGTTTATAGGATTAGTGTGTTGGGAATTTAGATGGGGATGTTAGGTAGAGTGGTGAGCAGTGGCCAATTGCAATTAAAAACAACAGACACACAAACAAGCCTATGATTCCCCAATTGCAAACAATAAAGTAATCCAATAATTTACAAACTATTCCAATTTCAATTGAAAATTTTGATTGATTGATTGAATAAATTGATTGATTGACGGAATCCAGCGCGTCCCTGGTGACGAGAGTATACAATTTCATTCTCCCTGCTGTCCCTGCTGTCGAAAATTCCTGTCGGTGCAAAATTCGGGACCTTACTGTGAACGAACGGCTGGACGTACGGTGCTTCGGGTGGTCTTAAACAACTCGCAAGTTCAAGAACTATTTAAAACCGTGAAAAAATTCACGTAAAACAAAGGTGTAGGCGTTCTGGAAATGTCAACCCCTATTTTGAACCCCTTAGAGATGACTGACAGTAATGTCGAGCTTCGAGGACCAACTAGACCCCGAACGGGACCCATAACCCGAATTTCATCAATTTTGTTTCATGGTAACTAAGCGAAGTGGCCCGTACGGCGTATGGTGTATGGCGTACGGCGGACAGACAGAAATATTTTTATTGCAGTTTTGGATTCTACATACCTTGAAACGTAAACCATCAAATTTTGAGGGGGGGTTAGAATTTTTTTTTCATGCTCGATTCCAATGGTTCATTATTGAAAATAATAAACCAAAAAGTTGCAAAAGTACCTACCAACAAACTCCAGCCCCTTCTACGTAGATGGTATAATGAACCGTTGAGTAATAATTTACCGTTGAGTAATGATTTACCGTAGTAATAATTTACCCATCAATAATACTTCAACGTTTGTTCAAGTTTCACTACCTACCAACAAACTTCAAAAGAGCCAACATTTTTCAAATGAAATAATATCACAGAACAACCAACTCGACTTCATACTCCGCCAATATAATCAGGTGATCCCTACCAATGATTGGCCGTATTCACAAATTCCTATTGTGGGCGCGTCTCTGGTTACGAGATTTGGTTTGAATTGTATACAATTTCATTCACACTGGAGTCGAAAATGCCTGTCGGTGCAAACTTCGGGGCCTTACTGTGAACGAACGGCTGGACGTACGATGCTCCGGATGGTCTTGAAAAACTCGCAAGTTCAAGAACTATTTAAAACCGTAAAAATATTTACGTAAAAAAATGGTATAGGCGTTTTGAAAATTTCAACCCCTATTTTGATCCCCTTAGAGATGACTCACAGTAACGTCGAGCTTCGAGGACCAACTAGACGCCGAACGGAACCTATAACCCGAATTTCATCAATTTTTTTTCATGGTAACTAAGAAAAGTGGCCCGTACGGCGTACGGCGTACGGCGGACAGACAGAAATATTTTGGTTTATTATTTTCAATAATGAACCATTGGAATCGTGCATGAAAAAAAAAAATTCTTACCCCCCCTCAAAATTTGATGGTTTACGTTTCAAGGTATGTAGAATCCAAAACTGCAATAAAAATATTTCTGTCTGTCCGCCGTACGCCATACGCCGTACGCCGTACGCCGTGCGGGCCACTTTTCTTAGTTACCATGAAAAAGAAATTGATGAAATTCGGGTTATAGGTTCCGTTTGGCGTCTAGTTGGTCCTCGAAGCTCGACGTTACAGTGAGTCATCTCTAAGGGGTTCAAAATAGGGGTTGCAATTTTCAAAACGCCTATACCATTTTTTTACGTAAATATTTTTACGGTTTTAAATAGTTCTTGAACTTGCGAGTTTTTTAAGACCATCCGGAGCATCGTACGTCCAGCCGTTCGTTCACAGTAAGGCCCCGAAGTTTGCACCGACAGGCATTTTCGACTCCAGTGTGAATGAAATTGTATACAATCCAAACCAAATCTCGTAACCAGAGACGCGCCCACAATAGGAATTTGTGAATACGGCCAATCATTGGTAGGGATCACCTGATTATATTGGCGGAGTATGAAGTCGAGTCGGTTGTTCTGTGATATTATTTAATATGAAAAATGATGGCTCTTTTGGAGTTTGTTGGTAGGTAGTGAAACTTGAACAAACGTTGAAATATTATTGATGGGTAAATTATTACTACGGTAAATCATTACTCAACGGTAAATTATTACACAACGGTTCATTATACCATCTACGTAGAAGGGGTTGGAGTTTGTAGGTAGGTACTTTTGCAACTTTTTTCACTCCTCATCAACAATTTCTTTTCAGAACTTCATTATGTGTGTTTCTTTTTGTTAGGTACCTACTGTTTGTCATCGGCAGAATTATTTTAGCAACATTTAACTCGTGATTTAGGTAGGTACCTAGTAACGAGTACGGGGTTAGGTACTAACCTACGGAGGGTCTGCGATCTACATAATATGTATATAATAGAATAGTACATATCATATTATATAGACGGTTTATCTATACATAGAGCTGTGATCTGTAACAGAAGGGTATTCTATACAAAATAATAAACCGTTGTGCAGGGATTTGCAGCGTTTTATTGCAGTTTTGGATTCTACATACCTTGAAACGTAAACCATCAAATTTTGAGGGGGGGTAAGAATTTTTTTTTTCATGCTAGATTCCAATGGTTCATTATTGAAAATAATAAACCAAAACTGCAGATTTTCAGCATCGATTTCTGGAAAGTTGCAAAATTGGAGATGTAACACTCTGCGAGCCGACGTGCGATCATTATTTCTTTTGAAAACTGCGATACACTTTATGATAGTTTTCAACTGCTGCCATACATCCACCTGGTTGCAACCACAACACTCTTGGGATCCCCTCTTCATCAGACTTCTCAGGAGGAGGATGATGTCACGTTGGTAATCCCTCGGGCGTTGTGATGCCATGATTAATTATTAATAAACTAATTTAAAAACTTTCGGAATAGTAACCAGGTAGCGGCAGTCTCTCCGCGGATCATCCAGGGACCATCGGGATTTACGACGGTTTATTGTATTTTCCGTCCTGCCCTCGTGTGAGTCAAGGCTTTATATCATTTTGATTTGTTATTTTTTCAATAATGAACCATTGGAATCGAGCAAGAAAAAAAACAAAATTCTAACCCCCCCTCAAAATTTGATGGTTTACGTTTCAAGATTACGTAGAATCCGAAAATGCAATAAAAATATTTCTGTCTGTCCGCCGTACGCCGTACTGGCCACTTTTCTTAGTTACCAAGAATAAAAATTGATGAAATTCGGGTAATAGGTTCCGTTCGGGGTCTAGTTGGTCCTCGAAGCTCGACGTTACTGTCAGTCATCTCTAAGGGGTTCAAAATAGGGGTTGACATTTTCAGAACGCTGTAGCTCGAAAACATTCTATGAAAGGGTATGGTTTTTTTATGTTATTAAATTTGTCTTGAGCTAAACCATTTTTTGAGACCACCCGGAGCACTACGTCCAGCCGTTCGTGTGCACCGAAAAGCTTCGTCAACACGATCGTGAATCAAACGGCATAAATCCGGCCAGGATATCATAACTACGGAGCACCTGATTTTAATCAAGGATGGCTGCCTGTATGAAGTCGAGTTGGTTGTTCTGCGATATTATTTCATTTGATAAGTGATGGACTATTGGATTTTGTTGGTAGGTACTTGTGAAACTTGAACAAACGTTGAAGTATTATTGATGGGTAAATTATTACACAATGGTAAATTATTACACAACGGCAAATTATTACACAACGGCAAATTATTACATAACGGTAAATTAATACACAACGGCAAATTATTACACAACGGTTCATCTACTAAAAAGGGGCTGGGTTTTGTTGATCGTTACTTTCGCAACTTGAACAAGCGTTGAAGTATTATTGGTGGGCAAGTTATTACACAACAGTTCACTATAGGTATTGACCACAGAAAACAGTGATCTACACAGAAGGGGTATCTATTTCACTCCACATCAACAATTTTCCTTTGACCTTCATTTTTGCGTTTCTTTTTGCCGTTTTAGTTACTGTTTGTCATCGGCTGTATTATTTTAGCAACATTTAACTCGTGATTTAGGTAGGTACCTAGTAACGAGTACGGGGTTAGGTACTAACCTACGGAGGGTCTGCGATCTACATAATATGTATAGACTAGTACATATTATATTATATGACGGGTTATCTATACAGAGAGCTGTGATCTGTAACAGAAGGGTATTCTGTACAAAATAATAAACCGTTGTGCAGGGATTTGCAGCGTTTTATAATAAGCATCGCAATTACCTGTCGATCTTCAAGTGTGGAGGTACTTCAACAAATTCACCTGGGCTCGTTTTCCTCTCCGGTAGGTACAATATCAGGATCGTCAAGAAACAATAAAGAGTGGTGGAAATTACTTGCGTGCCTAGCGTCAAGTTGATCTAACCTAGATCCCAAGTAGGTATAATACCAAGGAATAATTATATTAACAATCCTCCGAAGAACCTTGGCTACAAGGTCTTCTGAGATTTACTTTTATAAGGTGCTTACCATATAGAACCTTATAATTATTACACAACGGTTCATTATAATCATCTACGTAGAAGGGGCTGGAGTTTGTTGATGGGTACTTTTGCAACAACCGTTGAAGTGTTACTGATGGGCAAATTATTACACAACTGTAAATTATTACTCAAGGTAAATCATTGCACAACGGTTCATTATATTATCTTCGTAGAAGGAGCAACTATACAGGTAAATTATTACACAATGGTTAATTATTTGCCTTAAATTGTAAATTGTAAATTGTAAGTCGGATCACTCAGGAATGGGGGTCGGTTGCCCCAAAGCACGGAAGCCTATTGGCTTATTGTACTTTTCCTGAGTGTCCTAGCTTAATCAAATAACCCCAGTCCCCTGGTGAGGGTTGTAAGGTTTTTGATTATATTTTCGCTGGGAAATTCCCTCATTGGGGTTGAGGCCCCAAAGAGGTTGTGCCTGCGCTGAGCGAGTGCTGGGCACTCAAATATTATGTGGGATGCTTTTTCGTCTGTCTCCTCACATAGTCTGCATTGGGTTGTTTGTTGTGTGACCCCTATGCGGTTTAGGTGGAAGCGCAGGGGGAGGAAGCCGGTTAATAGGCCGACTATTTGCCTCAGCTCTCTGCGGTTCAGTCTAAGGAGCTCCTCAGTAGCGTTGGAGTTGGGTCTGGCCATCATCCGTTTACTGTGAGCGTGTCCATCTATGCGTGACCATCTTTTGGTGGTCTGTGAGCGAACCCACCGGTTGATGGCCCCTCTGATGGTGGTTTTTGGTAGGCCGACCGCTGGTTCTGGGCCAGTGAAGGGTGTTTGAGAGCCCTTTCTGGCGAGTGAATCGGCGTTTTCGTTGCCTATAATTCCTCTATGGCCTGGCACCCACTCCAGAGTAACTCTGTTGTGTTTCGCCAGGGCGTTGAGGGTTTGCATACAGTCCCAGACCACTCTAGATGAGACGATGGGGGCTGTAAGTGCTTTTATTGATGCTTGGCTATCCGAGAGTATGCGGGTGTGGGATCCACGGTGTCCCCTCCTCAGGCTCTCAGAAGCCGCAGCATCAATTGCCACTATTTCTGCCTGGAATACAGAGGTGAAATTCCCCAGTGGGGTTGAAAAGTCCCACCTGGGTCCTGCCCCGTATACTCCGGCACCAGTGCCGTCATCCATTTTTGATCCATCTGTGTACCAGATTATATCATTGGAGCAGCATTTTTTCCAACCATGCCCCGCCCACATCAGCACGGATGCGTATGGGTGTGGTTGATGGAGGGTTTTTGGCATAACATCCGCCACCATGTCAAGTAGTGGTTCTTGTATAGCCTTTAGTATATTGGTATGGCCTGGGTGGGGTGTGTCCCGCCAGGTACCATTCCATTTCAGCCTCAGGGAGGCCATTGCGGCCTCCCCTTTAATGTAGATATCTATTGGGGGTAAGCCCAGTAGAATCTCCATGGCTGCAGTGGGTGTACCATGCATTGCACCTGTGATGGTTAGACAGGCCAGTCGTTGTACACTGGTAAGGGTTTGGCAGGCCCCTACCTGACTGACCTTCGGCCACCACACAGCGCAGCAGTACGTAAGAATGGGTCGTACTATCGCGGTATAAATCCAGTGGACCATCCGCGGCTGTAGGCCCCATGTTTTTCCGCAACTGCGTTTTGCGCACATAAGGGCTCCCTTGCCCCTATTTGCTATGTACTCGAGGTGTTTGTTCCAGGTGAGCGTTGCATCCAGGTAGACGCCCAGATACTTCACCCCACGCTGGAATGACACCTTTGAGTTGTAAAACCGGGGTTCTGAGAGACCTCTCAGATTCCTCCTTCTTGTGAATTGAACCAGCGTGGTTTTATTTGGGTTTACATTTAGGCCCTCTGTGCCACACCAGTCTTCCACTGCTTTCAGAGCTGACTGTGTCAGATCTGAGACTGTGCTGACAAAGGGACCCCTAACTAGGATTACCACATCATCAGCATAGCCCTGTACGTAGAGGCCTTGACCACTGAGTTTCTCCAGCAGAGAGTCCACAACAAGGTCCCACAGAAGGGGGGACAAAACCCCGCCCTGCGGGCAACCCCTTGCCACAGACATCCCCACGGACTCCCCAAGGAGCTCAGCCTCTACTGTCCTGCTAGTCAGCATGGTACTTATCCACCTACACAGGGTGGTGTTTGTTCCATGCCGGCGCGCTGAGTTTATAATTGAGTCTACAGAGGTATTGTCAAAAGCGCCCTCTATATCCAGAAATATACCTATGGCAAATTCTTTAGTTGCTAGCACCGATTCCACCTGTGACACCAGGTGGTGCAGTGCTGCCTCACAGGATTTGCCCGGTTGATAGGCAAACTGATTGGTGTGTAGAGGCCTCTCTGTGAGAGAGGTTTCCCTCAGATACCTATCAACCAGTTTCTCTAATGTCTTCAAAATGAAGGACGTTAGACAGATGGGTCTGAACGCCTTTGCCTGGTTGTACCAAGGTTTCCCTGGCTTAGGCAGAAAGATGACCCTTGCTTTGCTCCATCTTTGGGGTATTGTGCCTGTAGCCAGGCAGGCCCTAAAGAGTGCACTCAGGATCCTGGCTACCCCATGGCCCCCTTCCTGAAGCAGTTTGGGGATAATGCCATCTGGGCCCGGCGATTTGTATGGGCTGAAGGTGCTGATAGCCCACTTTGTGCGTTCAATGGAGACCACACCCTTTGCCACTTCCCAGTCTGCCCTGGTTGCTCTCATACCCTGAGCGCCGGTTGGTGGTTGAGGTGGGGGTCCCCGAACGTCAGTCACCGCCGAGCCAGGGAAGTGAGTCTCTAGTAGGAGCGCTAGAGTGTCCCCGGCTGTTGTGGTGTAGCTTCCATCTGGTTTAACTAGTGTGCCAATTGGATTGATAGGAGCCTTAGAAAGGACTCTTTGGAGTCTTGCACATTCCGAGGTTTTTTCCACCTCTTCACAGAACTTCCTCCATGTGTCCCTTTGTGATTTCCTTATAAGACTCCTGAGTTGGGCCAGCTTGGTCTTATAAGCGTCCCAGTTGCCCGTCTTTTGCGCCCTATTATATAGTTTGCGTGTTTCACGCCTAGTGACTTCTATTTCCCTATTCCACCAGGGGACCCCGGTGGTTGAGAGTTTAGTTGTCATAGGAGTGTGATTATTGAATGAGGTGAGTAGTGCCTCTTCTAATTCTCCCGCTACCGCCTCAATATCAACTATATTGTGTAATTTGGTCCGAGTTCCTCTCAACCAGCCCTCCACTTCCTCCCTATAGGCTTCCCAGTTCGTCTTCCGAGGATCGCGGTAGGATTGCTGCGTTTTACCCACACCTTGGATTTCCACAACAATATACCTATGATCCGAGTAGGAGGGAGTATCGGATACGAACCATTTCTTTATTCTTTGATCTAGTGGAGGGGTAATAATGGTAATGTCAAGGACCTCTTTCCTATTTATGGTGACAAATGTTGGTTTGTTTCCCCGGTTTGCTACATATAGATTACTAGCTACCAGGTAGTCAAACAAGCATCTACCTCTGGTGTTGGTGTCGGTGCTTCCCCAGGCAACATGGTGGGCGTTGGCATCCGCGCCGACTAGGAGCTGCACATTGTCCGTGCGGCATTTTTCGACAAGGTCCGGCACCTCCACGGGTGGTGGCCCCTCCGATGAGTTTCCCGGAAAGTAGGCTGAGGCAGTTATTATGTGCTCCCTTTGGCCATTTTCAGAGAGGGTTATCTTCACTGCTACTAAATCCCTGAAACAGAACTCAGACATAGTTAGTGAATTGATGTCATTTTTGACAAATACGCAGGCACGTACATCATCCACGCAATCGCGTTTGTAGATTAACTTACCTCCTGCGTTGTTGAGGCCCATGATTCTGCCCCGGTAGACCCAGGGTTCTTGAATCAGGGCGACGTCGTAGTTGCCAGCTGCGAGCAGCTGGCATAGGGCAGCTGTCGCCACCTTGTTATGCTGCAGGTTTATCTGAATGACCCGCAGCATCACTCGGTGGTGTGGACAGCTGCCTAAAGGTGACTCTCCGGGTGTGGAAGTGGGGTTTAAAGTTGTGCCCCTTCAACCATTCCAGAGAGCCCTTATCTATTTTCAGCACGAGCTCTAGCCCTCTCTCATCCGCTCGGCTGAACAAAAGGCGCCATTCCTTCGTTGAGAGTCCAGGATTCTGGATCTCAAACAAAGGAAGTAGCTTCCTTGCGTCGGATCGATCAAGGAAGTCGGTGGGGATCCAGACCCCAACCTTCACCTGATCCTCCAACAGCATTTTTGCGTGCCCCGTCCGGAGGGTGGCACCATCCCAAGGCCGCAGCACCCCAACCCTTTCCTCCAGCCAACCCTTCGACTGGCTGTTGGAGCAGGTCAGGTGGACCACACCATTGCTGGTATAGCCGTTTGTGAACTGCGGACCCTGGCCGGGCGCCTCCAGGAACGTTGCCTGCACTATTGCTCCCAGGACCAAGTTGGCTTCCACGTCCGATAGTCGTTCCACGGGGTGGTTGCCGTGTACTACGACCATCTTGGTGGTGGAGAGTGCACCGCTGTACCCGCCAGAGCTGTCACCCTGAGGTGATGCTCCGGATTGGGCCACGGTCTCTCCCCGTGCCTTCTTGATCCTAGGCATTGAGGCCGAGGGGGGGGTGGTGTGGGGGGTGCGTGGCCGTTTACCCGGCGTACTCGCCCCCACTCCACTCCCACCCGGTCCCACTGCCAGAGGTGGGCGGAAACCCGCTCCAGAGACGCCACCGGGTACAAGGGGTTCAACGCTGATTAGCGTTTCTGCCCCTTGTGAGGTGGTTGCTCCTTCACGGGTCCCCGTCGCTCCGGCATCAGGAACAGGCTTCCCCGACCTCTTTCTCCTACGAGGCTTAATGGGCTCCCCTCTATCGAGAGCCCTTTGTCTGGCCGCCTTCCTCAGCTGAGCGCCAGAGGGTCGGCGGCCCAAACTTTGTGTGCTGGTGGATTGCTCTTGAGAAGCGCCACCTGCGCCTGTGCAATCCATGGATGTCGGGGTTTGTTCAGCCCCAACTTCCGAGATTGCCATTTCTGTCAGTGAGGTGGAGAGTTCAGAGCAGCTCTCTTCCTCACTGACAGTGGTTGGTAAATGTAAATTTTTATTTTCGTTCTTCTTCGTTTTGATCCCACGAGAAGCTAGGGAAAGGGTCGTCCACCCATACAGAGCCCCGCATGTATAGGCAAGCCTAAGTACACCCAGGGGGTCGGCCGGTACCCTGGGGGCAGCCGTTAGATGTGCACATTGCCCTCTGCACCATGCAGACCATCAGCACGGCGTGTACACCTTGGTCTTGAGGGTTGTCTACTCTTAGTTGCCGTGTGCAATGGCCCACACCATCCAGTGATCAACACACTCCAAGGAGGTGCGATCGTGCAATAGATGGTGTGCGCCGCGGACTAAGCCCCCCCACCAACGGCAAGGTGGTAGACGCGAGGGGGATTTGCCTTATGCTGCACGAATAACTACGAAATAATTAATGATTGAATAATTAGAGGATTTTAGCAAGCCACCAACGGGCCCCGTTGAGGCGACGTCGTGGATTATTAAATCCCGCGCATTTGTAAGAAACTTTAATTCCGGAGCCGTCTCCAGTACTCGATTTAGGGCTTTCCTGGGGGAACTGGAGGGTACTGATCATAGAAAACAGTGATCTAAGCAGAAGTGGCATCTGTGAAGGTGAATAATAAACCCTTGTGTAGTAGTTTGCAGCGTGTCGTGAGTCCCTCCCGGAACTCCAACTCAAGTAGATTTAAGTTCTCGCTAAAAACAACCTGTAGAAATAAGGCTCTGGGAATAAACGGTAAGAGTGGGGCAACCGACGCAGGATCCGGTACACAACCTGAGGCCCCACCACCAGGGTGGTGGCTTCAGGGTCTATATAACCCTGGATCCTGCGCCATTTTCGCCATTCTACGTCTCCTCATGGAAAAAGAGAGAAGGAAAAGTCACTCCATGTAAAATGGGGTGCAGCCTTTTCTTCGCCTCGACGAACCCGGTCCCTAGTGGAGGCGAGTGTAAGCTTGTATCCTTGTAGTACTACTAATCATCACGAGCGCTGCTAGTGCATCACAAGACCTCCACGCTCCACCCCTCACCATTCCTTCCTCGCAGTATCCACGTTTCAACGGCTTTTTCTCGTTCTTGTTTTTCTCCGCGATCCACCATTCTGATATGTGATCTTGTGCCTTGCCTAGTATTATTTACTTTATTACTTCTCATTTCGCGTCGTTCTGTTTTATAATTTTTATCGTCTTCATCATTCCTAATGTAGTACCTAGATAGTTCTGTGACGTAGTTTTCCACTGCTTGCCTCCAGGAAAGTGTTGTGTGAAGTGGTGCAAATATCTAACCCCTTTTTTTAGTGTACATAACAAATTTAATAAGTATTTCAACTGTATTAATAAACTATCAATTTTAATAACCTGTATTAATTCAATTGGGTGCCTACCTACTCATTTTCGTTATTTACCTACTATTTGTTGGGTACCTAACTACTTGGTAATTTTTTTTTTCATTTCACGAATTTTTGTCTACATCAACTCCTATGAATAGAAGAAGTTACGAAATCAAGCAGTGTTAGGTAAAGCAAAACAGAAACATAACACGCCATGGTAAATAGAACATTAAAATAGCCTCAAAAAATATAATTTTGATATCAAATGACAAAAATAGGTCAGGTTGTCTCGAGGGGGGGGGAATGTCAGGCACACCGCGCTCTATTGATGCAGGCATGCACTGTGAATAGTTCCACTCGCCTCCGTTAGGTTGCTCTGAAAGCTTCTCAGCACGCCATTTTACGTGGAGTGAAGTTTCCTTCTCTCTTCTTCCATGGTCTCCTCTAGCTGCTGGCTACTCTCTCTTCCTCCTCAAACCTCTTCTCTTAAAACTCACTTCTCAAATGCTCTCATAGTAAATTCACACACACAGTAAATTCACACTCACCCATTTCATCAGAGTTAGGTGGAGGTCTCACCCTTAACCAACCCTGATGAAACACACTACACGCTCGGTGGAGGTCCGCCCTTAACCGCACCAACACTCACCTAAATTCAACACACACATACATTTAGTCAGGTATGGTGGAGGTCTCGCCCTTAACCAACCTGACGAAATTTACCACACGCTCGGTGGAGGCCCGCCCTTAACCGCACACACGCACACACACACACACACACAAATTCCACGCACTTCATGCAGTAAAATTTACTAACTTCAACCTTTTCAACACACGCTCGGTGGAGGTCCGCCTGTAGAAATTTCAAAGGAAAATTTGTGTGAACTGAATATTGGAATAGGACAGTTCAGATTAGAGGAATGTGAAGGTAGAAGAAGGATGCTGAGAAAACCGATGGACGAAATTTTGCAATAAAATTTGTCTCTCACGTACCTGTGATGATGCTGCTCAGTTACCTTAGGGGCCCCCAGGTGGTGGACGCTGACGACGATGAGATGAACGTCTCGAACGAGAACGAGGACGTGGTGAGGATATGGTGAGGTGAAAACCGTTGAAGGACGGCAAAAAGAAAAGGTAACTGGGCTGGATTTTACCAAATCAGAAATTAATTAATCTCGAGTCTACACTGACTCACATAAGAACTGTATAAACTTTGAATAAAGGCGGTTGAGGGGATAGAGTCCTACTCGATTGATAGGTAGACAAAGAATGAGAAAAACTTCCAGAGAGAGAGAGAGAGAAGCGGCGACACTTGTGCTCTCATGACGAAAAAAAAAGGAACTCTAAGGAGCCAAGGTATGTTAGCGCCATATTTCAAACACAAACAAATCGGCCCCCGTGAAATTTCGGAGAAATTTAACAAGAAAATATCAAGATAAAAGGTGATCTTCGAATAAGAATTGGAACAAATTAAAATTACGAATGATATAGAAAATGACTTGATCCTTCTGCAAAAACTTAAAGCAAAATGCAATTCTTCAAAATAAACGTATCAAGTACAAAGAATAGAAATGGGTTGGTTCAATTCGCTGGGGGTAGCGGAATAAGGTTATGAACTGGGCGCACATATTCGCCCTGAGGAGTGCGTATCTTGGCCACTCTAACGATGCCATCTTTGCCAGGATACATGGCAACTACTCGACCAATTGGCCACTGCAAAGGCGGAGTCTGAAGATTGCGAATGTAAACAACATCGTCTTTGGCGAGGTTCTGTTGAAGCTCAGTCCATTTCGTTCGCGGAATCAGAGTGGGGAGGTACTCCCGGTTCCAGCGTCTCCAAAAGTGTTGGACGGAGTGTCGAATTAGTTGATGGCGATTCAAGCGGTTGACGGCTACATCATGAATGTCCTCTTCAGGGGGTGCAAGAAGTGGTGCTCCTACGAGAAAATGCCCTGGAGTTAGAAAGTCCGAATCCTCATGGGCGTCAGCTGAGAAGGTACCGAGGGGTCTGCTGTTGAGAACCGCCTCGATGCGACACAAGACTGTGGTCATCTCTTCGAAAGTCATGATCTGCTGACCTATCACTCGGGTGATGTGATGTTTAGCCGATTTAACGGCTGCCTCAGATATCCCATTGAAATGGGGACCTGCAGGAGGCGAAAATTTCCAGGTGATAGCCTGGGAAGCAAGGTGATCGTTGATTACTTCTTGAGAAGAAGCAAGAAGTTCGAAAATTTCCTTCAAATGGCGCGAACCACCAACTAGATTGGTTCCGTTGTCACTAAAGATTTCTTTGCACAGGCCACGTCTTGCTACAAACCGGTCAAGAGCGCGCAAGAAAGCAGGAGTAGACAGGTCAGGAGCGAAATCCAAATGCACAGCTTTAGTAGATAAACATACAATAACCACTAAATACCCCTTGGAGCGTGGTGCATTACGACGGAGACTCTCATTGATGGTGTAAAATCCCGCATAATCCAATGCGACGCTGAGAAATGCTCTGACAGTCGAGAAGCGTGATGCTGGCAAGTCTCCCACCAACGGAGTCACTCCATGCGCCTTTGGAAGATACCAGGTAGAGCACCGAAATATTCTGCTGCGTATGAGGCGGCGCAAAGCAGGGATCCAGAAGTGGCGTTGAAGAAGGGATGATGTCAAGCGGTGCCCGCCATGAAGAGTCTGGCGATGAAAATGGTCACATATGAGTTTTGCTAAATGAGCTTCATGAGGGATTAAATAAGGATGTCTGGAATCGTATGGTGCATCGGAGTTTTCAATCCTCCCTCCTACTCTTATCAACCCATTTTCATCCAGGAAGGGAGTGAGAGAACGGAATTTGGCTGAGACGGGCTCGCCTTTCTTTAAAAGTTTAATTTCAGCTGAAAAATGATGATACTGAGAAACGCGGATCACGAGCAGAAATCCTTGTTTCAGCTCTGAAGGAGTTAGACTACCGATGAATCGATCTTCTCTTTTGCAAAGACGATTGTGAATGAAACGTAAAATATAGGAGAATAATCGCTGTACCTTATTATAACTAGAACACCTCTCCAAGACGGTGATTAGATACGGAGCGGTAGGTATGGAAGTGAGATGATAGGCATGAGATTTGAGCTCATGATGATATTCGACGTTGTCAAGAATCTCTGAGTCTCTGGATGAGGCGTGAATGTGCTCCTTGACGAGGAGTTCAGGTGGCCCCTTCCACCATAACTGACAGTGAACTAAGTCAGGACCCAACAGACCACGTGAAGCAGGATCCGCGGGATTATGTTCGGATCTTACATGGTGCCACTGACTAGGGTTCGTACTGCTCAAAATTTCAGCCACCCTATTGGCAACGTAGGTTTTTAATTTATAAGGAGGAGTTCTAATCCATGATAAAGTTATTGTTGAATCGCTAAACAAATTTACCGATGTTGTTCGAAGTGATTCAATGAAAGGTTTTAGATCACTAATCAATCTGGATAATAATAATGCTCCTGAGAGTTCTAGTCGTGGTAAACTTATGGTCTTTAGAGGGGCAATTTTGCTTTTAGCCTGTACCATATGAACGCTATGGTGATCTTGTTGAGTGGTAACTACATATACCACGCATGCATAGCCTTTCTCACTCGCATCACAGTAGCCGAGAATGTGAACAATATCTGATGTTTCAGCTGGAATGTAACGTGGAATGCAGACAGAACTAAGCGCAGAGAGACCAGACGTGAAGTTATTCCATTCGGAGGTGATATCTGGAGGGAGTAAATCATCCCACTGTAGCCCTTTGATCCATATTAATTGCATGATATGCTTAGCTAAAAAGGTCACTGGGGTTAACCACCCAAGTGGATCATAGATTTTTGCTATTTCAGATAGTACACCTCTCTTAGTTATTCGGATAGTATTAGGAGCGATATTATAGGAGAAGGTGTCACATTTTGGATCATATCTTATACCAAGTATTTTTAAAGTACTATCATCGACGGCAAAATTTAGTGGAAGGATAACTTGCTCACTCGGCACAGCTTCTAGTAAAGCAGGATGATTGCTGGACCATTTATGCAGTGTAAAACCCCCTAAAGCCAACAGTGATTTTAATTCTCGTTGTAGACAGAGAGCAGACTCAAGATCATGAGCTCCGGCTGTGATATCGTCGACAAATGTTTGTTCTAAAATAGCATGGGAAGCACGAGGATACTCTGCACCTTCATCCTTGACTAGCTGTATAAGGCAGCGAAGGGCAAGGTAGGCTGAAGGGCCTACTCCATATGTGACTGTATTGAGAAGATATTCTTCAACATCTGATGTGGTCGACGAACGATAAAATATGCGCTGAAAAGTCCTATCACGAGGATCAACGAGAATTTGCCTATACATCATCCGTAAATCGGCACATAGAACTATGGCATACAGGCGAAATGTACATATGATTTGCCAGATATCCTTCTGCAGCTTCGGACCGTTAAGAAGAGATGAATTAAGAGAGATGTTGTCAGGACCACAAGAAGCAGAGGCGTTGAATACTACCCTTAACTTGGTGGTGACGCTGTCCTGCTTGCAAACTATATGATGAGGGATAATATAGAAGGAAGTGTCATGAGCAAGGGACATGTGACCTAGAGTTTTATATTCTTCCATAAACTTGATGTACTCAACACGGACCGTCGGCTGGCGTGACAATCGAGCCTCTAAATTTAAAAACCGCTTGAGTGCAACATCTCTGTTATTAGGAAGTGTTGAGAACGAGTTTTTGAACGGCAAACGTACAACGAAGCGCCCACAGGGTAGGCGGTAATGAGAGGTCTTGAAGAGTATTTCACAGGCGTCGTCATCGGGACTAGAAGGATGATGATTAGAAGTTTCCTCTATCTCCCAAAATTTTTTCAGTGACATGTCAAGATCATCACAGCAATGATTAATTGTATAAGGGTGTGAAAGGAGCATAGATACTGAGGCAAGAGATGACAAGGGAGCCTTACCTACGAGTATCCACCCAAACACTGTAGAAATAGCCGAGGGCTCCCCGACTATAAGGTTGTTAGTAGATTTCAAAATGAGGGGGTACAATTCTGCACCCAAGAGGAAATCAATTTCCCTAGGCTGATCAAAATTGGGGTCAGCTAAATAAAGATTGTTGAAACTACTGAGTACAGTCTGGTCAATAGGCATTTGAGGTTGATCACCTGTTATTTTATGGGTTACGAACGCATGAGTTTCTAATTGCGGGTCGTTATGGCTTCTAGGAGCGATAATACATGACACCAAACCATTGCAGTGACGTATGGGAGTACCGCCTACAGCATTAATGTTTCGAGAGGATTTTCGAATCCTGAGACCAAGTGCGTCAGCGCATTTTTTCGTTATAAGGGAAACTTGAGATCCACTGTCAACGAGGATGCGAACTTGCTTTGGTTGGCCGTGTGAATCAATCATAGAAACCAATGCGGTGCCCAACATGACGGTAGAATTAGACATTTGAGGCAAGTAGGATAAGGATGTAGGTCCTGGCGCATTCCTGTTTGAACATGCTCGTCAGTCTAACCAGCTGCCTCCTGCCTTAGCGGGCGAGTCCACCTTCTCACCACCCCCTCACCAACCCCCTCACCCACCCCTTACCAACCCCCCCCCCCCCACCTCACCGCCCTCACCCCCTCAGACCCCCCCTCTCCCCCTCATTCCCCCCTCACCACCTCACTCCCCCCTCGCCAACCACCCCTCACTCCCCCTCCCACCCCCTGGACGTCGTCCTATCGCCCCCTGCCGCCTCCAGACCTCCACCACTCCACCCCCTGCCACCTCCAGACCACCACCCACACCACCCCCTGCCGCCTCCAGACCTCCACCCACTCCACCCCCTGCCGCCTCCAGACCTCCACCCACACCACCCCCTGCCGCCTCCAGACCTCCACCCACTCCACCCCCTGCCGCCTCCAGACCTCCACCCACTCCACCCCCAGCCGCCTCCAGACTCCACCCACTCCGCCCTCTACCGCCTCCAGACTCCACCCACTCCGCTCTCTGCCGCCTCCAGACCTCCACCCACTCCGCCCCCAGCCGCCTCCAGACCTCCACCCACCCCCGCCTCCAGACCACCACCCACCCTCCTCCACAGCCCTCAGACCCTCCTCCTACCCCTCCGCCCACAAACCTTCACCCATCACCCCCCCCCCCCCACCCATCATCCATCATCACCCATCAACCTCCTACCACCCTCCCACCCCGCCTCAACCCCTCGCCCTCGCCACCCTCACCGCCACTCACACCACCACCCCCCCTCACCCATCACCTCAACCTTTATTATGAATACCTACCAACTTAATTGTACTACCTATCAAATAATCATAATGACGTCACCCCACCCCACCCCACCCTACCGCCATCTTGGAATACCGTTTTGACTATGAATACCTACCTAATTAATTGTATCAGGTAATCATAATGACGTCACCCACCCCCTACCACCGCCATCTTGGAATTTCTGGAATTCCGTTTTGATTATGAATACCTACCAACTTAATTGTACTACCTATCAAATAATCATAATGACGTCACCCCACCCCACCCCACCCCACCCTACCGCCATCTTGGAATACCGTTTTGACTATGAATACCTACCTACTTAATTCTATCAGGTAATCATAATAAAGTCCCTCGGAATTTCTGAAAATCCTGTTTGACCATGAATACCTACCCACCTACTTGACACTCAAAAAACAGTGGACTTATTATGATACCCACCTACTTATGTAAATAATATTAAGGTGAATGTTCGAAATGTTGATTCTCACCCAAGCATAATGGGGAGATCCACCTATGAAAATACTTCATTATGACTGTAATTAAAATGATCATCTCCAACCAGACAGGAGCCAGCGTGTCTCGTTATTATATTTGTCTTGAGCTAAACAATTTTTTGAGGCCACCCGGAGCATTAGTATGTCCAGCCGTTCCTGTGCACCAAAAAGCTTCGTCAACACGATCGTGAATCAAACGGTATAAATCCGGCCGGGATATCATCACTAGGGAGCACCTGATTATAATCAAGGATGGCTGTATGAAGTCGAGTTGGTTGTTCTGCGATATGAGTGACGGACTATACTGGATTTTGTTGGTAGGTAGGTACTTGTGAAACTTGAACAAACGTTGAAGTATTATTGATGGGTAAATTATTACACAATGGTAAATTATTAAACTGGCAAATTATTACACAACGGTAAATTATACATAACGGCAAATTATTACACAACGGTTCATCTACCAAGAAGGGTCTGGATTTTGTTGATGGGTACTTTTGCAACTTGAACAACCGTTGAAGTATTATTGATGGGCAAGTTATTAAACAACGGTTCATTACAGGTATTGACCACAGAAAACCGCGATCAACGCAGAAGGGGCATCTATTTCACTCCACATAAACAATTTTCCTTTAGAACTCCATTATTTGCGTTTCTTTTTGTCGTTTTAGTTACTGTTTGTCATCGGCTGTATTATTCAGTCGAGGTTCTCGTGATTCAGGTAGGTACCTAGTAACGAGTACGGGGTTAGGTACTAACCTATGGAGGGTCTGCGATTCACATAGTATATTATATAGACGGGTTATATATACAGAGAGCTGTGATCTGTAACAGAAGGGGTATTCTGTACAAAATAATAAACCGTTGTGCAGGGATTTGCAGCGTTTTCTTTTTATTCAAACCAAAATACTTCAAACATAGGTACATGAATTCAAAATGTTTGACCGCCGTATAAGGATACCGTCGAACGAGGCCATGATTCGGTCATGAACGGAACTCTTGATCCATGCTCAGTAGCTCTTAATCTTGAGATTATTCTTTTAGGATCATTATTCAATCGAGCGGGACATTGTTCTAGGATCATCGAGCTGATAGGGTGTGCAATTTGAACTGATCTTAAGAGCAAACGGGGCAATCTCGTGCCTGGGTAGGCAGCACTGGGCCCGGGGTGAGTTCTAATATTGTGATTCATTGTGTGAATATTATTAAGACGCCACTACACACATGTGAATTTCTGACTTTGCGAAATTAGTATATTAAATAGTCCGAACTTGTACCTAAAAAACCAGTCATGCAGCATGACTTAATGAGCGAATTTTCAAAGAAATATTCGAATTAATGGCTATGGTTTTGTTTTGCTTCGAACTCTCGTCTTCAATTAATACTTCTCACATTATTCAATCTGACCACTCTAAGGGGGGGGGGGGGGGGGTAAGAGTTTAAAGATTATCCTAGTTTTGGGTAATTTTTGCGCACTTTAAATGCTCTAATTTAAGAACGGATTTAGATATCTAAAATCCGATTTCACCATCGTGTTCAGCGTGCAAAAACCTTTAAAATGAGGGGTCACTTGTTAGAAAATAACATTTTGGGGATTTTTGGGTAATTTTTGCGCACTTTAAATGCTCTAATTTGAGAACGGATCAAGATATCTAAAATCCGATTCCACCATCGTGTTCAGCGTGCAAAAACCTTTAAAATGAGGGGTCACTTGTTGGAAAATAACATTTTGGGGATTTTTGGGTAATTTTTGCGCACTTTAAATGCGCCAAAACCCTCCTTAGAGTAGGCCAATTTCGCCCATCTTCGAACTTAGCCTTTCGATTGCCAAGATAGATTTTTTGTGCAAATTTGAGCTGTTTATCTCAATTCTATCGAGAGTTATCGTCTGGAGTGACACATATATATATATATATACATATAAAAAAGTGTTAAATTTCAGGAATCGTTTTAGAATGGTCTGAAACGGATTTCTATGAAGAAAATTTCCAAAAATTTATATTATTTAAATTTCGAAGCCATTGCAATAGCTTCATTTTCTTTGAAAATTCGCTAAAAGATCTGTATTTTGTCGAATATAAAGTTGTGTTCATGATCGATCCAGAGCTTGTGCTTATCCCGAGAACTTTTCATTGGTGCCGAAACCCGGGAAGTTCTGCCCCATGGCTGAGTGACTATCCAGCGTGTGAGGTTAAGCTCAACTGCGGTCATTCGCCTAACTTGTAGTTTTTAATCAGTAGTCAGGCTGTCATTGGACGTCATAATGAGCCCAAGATCTTCACCGTCTTTGAAAATTATCCTCGACGTAAGCCATTTTAGCTCTGCTGAACACGGATCAGAAGAGGATCTACAAGGCCTTACAAACCTGGAGCCTTCAGGTGGGCCCAGCTCTAACTGCAGATCAATGGACAGAGGATCTAGTACAGCAGTTTGTAGTTCAGGGTCGATCTCTTACAAACGATGTGGCTCAGGCGGGTTTTGAGGATGCCATGGAGGAGATCCTCATTGTTAAGGTAAGCAAACTGATTGTACGCTTGACTTTGGTCCCGAAACCCCTTCCGTCCTATCTCCTTTGGAACCTAAGGGCAGCTCTGGGTCCACGGCCTGATGAAATAAAGTACCAAGCACTTCTCAATCAACTTAGCCCTGAAGTGCAATCATCATTCCGTCGATCTGGTTACAGGTATCCCGAACTGTATGAAGCACTGTGCGCTGAAAATTTGGGCAAGTATTAGCTTAGCACACCAACCGTAGACTCATCCCAAGGTCGCAGCAGCTGGATGCCATACAGATTGACGGATTTCTCTCATCTGCCTGGAGCTGGGTGAGTTCAATGGAGGGACTTCCACTAATGAACTGGCATCCTTCCTTCTGTTCGAAGATCTTCTAAGTAATTGGATCCGGCTATTAAGGACAAGTTCAACCAGGGGGGAGTTGGAAGACGAGATCTTCTCATACAAGCAGCTCCTCGAAATAGCTCAAATTTGCCCAGATGATTCCCCAGGGGTCACGACCTAGATCAAGTTCTGAGGAAAGGGGTTCCAGTAAGCAGCGAGAACCCAGGCCCCCTCCCACTCCTCGCACAACAGATCGACCACCCTCGCTCGGTCAGTCACGAGGGAGCGGTTCAAATGTCATCACTGCTCAGGACCTCACTTCCCTATACCACTGCGAAGAGTTCCGGTAGTTCAGTGTCGAGAGTTCATCAGATCAACTGGACTCCGCATTCATTGCTTTTTGTGGAAGCACAACTCCGCTCAGCACTGCACTTCACTCTAACAGTGCCATTGCGGAGGATCACACCACATCCTACTCCATGACAATGAGGAATCCGGACGATCTGCCATCAAAACAGTTAAGGGTATACGGGGAAACCAAAACCCAGTTTACTGGTGACGCCGATCAATCATGTAGTGTTGGGCGTGGGAGCCCAGCTGCAGACAGCATGTCATCACTTTTTTGGCATACTTGAACTGGGCACAGAATGCCCTTTTTAGCCTGTGATGTAGGTCAGATCACAGCTCCCTTGACCTCCTCTAGTTTCTCGTTAAATGGTTGGCTCAGGAACTAACTCAAAGTTCAAGCTCAGTTCCTGGCAGGGACTGAAATGTGGTGGGGTAGACTCTAAGGCTCCTGTTAGTTCTAATTTCCGCTTCCCTTTCAGCTGTCATAACGTTACCAATCCCCTAGGCAGGATGTTTAGTACCACGCATCAAAGCAGTAGCTCAGCTGCAAGTAGCTCTAAGATGTTAGTACCAAGGACCTCTGAGGAAGATGACCCTTCTCTGCTGAAACCTAACGGTGCCATACACAGGAGAAGTGGGATTCATTGCATTACTCATTTGGTTAGTAATAGAGTAGAAGAGAATAGGGTAGAGCCTATAGGACCCGTTGTGCCACCAACCGCCCTAGGTCATAGGCCTGGCCCACGTTATCCGCGAACGTCCAGCGAGCCCCACCGATCGATCATAGCGAGTAACTTCCGTTCTCATACGTCCACTAGTAGGAATGTTTATGGGGTCATTCTAAGTCTAGTTCAGTTCTCTCAAAGAATAGGTCTTCCTTTCATTTCCCATGGTCAAAGGGACTACTTCCCACTGCTACAGTTCGGGTGTCCTCAGACGTTACCTCTCCCCGTGTAGTCTGCAGGGCTTTGCTTGACACGAGGTCTGAAATCCAATTTATGTACCACAAATTGGCTCTTGCGGCAAGTTTACTGGTGACGCCGATCAACCATGTGGTCTTGAGCGTGGGAGCCCAGCCACAGACAGTATGATGTCACTTTTTCGGCATACTCGAACTGGGCACAGATTGCCCTTTTTAGCCTATGATGTAGAACAGGTCACAGCTCCCTTGACCTCCTCTAGTTTCTCGTTAAATGGTTGGCTCAGGAACTAACTCAAAGTTCAAGCTCAGTTCCTGGCAGGGACTGAAATGTGGTGGGGTAGACTCTAAGGCTCCTGTTAGTTCTAATTTCCGCTTCCCTTTCAGCTCTCATAACGTTACCAATCCCCTAAGTGAGAACCAACATCAGGGCTGACCTTAGCTTCCGGTAGAGCGGTAAGGGGCCTCTGCACCAGGAGATGACAGGGCGTAAGAACTAGCAGATCATTGGGCGAATTAGACTGAAACACCAAAGGCCTACTGTTTGGAACTGCCTCAGGTGATGAAGGTTTGGTAATTTCCTGGTAAGTTCACCTTAATGAGCCTTTTGGCTGACTTGACCACGGCCTCCCAATGACCACCAATGTGGGGCACTCGAGGCGGTATGAATTTCCACTGAACCCCTCGAGCTGCTAATCTGTCAGCAAGGTCCAGACAGCCTCCATTCTCGAGTACGATTCTGAGCCTACGGAGAAAGTTGGCTGGGCCAAGGAAGTTCCGACCAAATGACAGAGGGACCCCCCTGAGATCCCTGAAGCGTTCGAGACACTGTACAAACCCATTAATACTGAGGTCCATAACCACCTCCAGATCGACAGCCTTGGTGGCCATACTGCCAAGTACATCATCAAAATACGAGCACCTCGCTATCCCACCACCGAAACCTGAAGGGACAGGCCACCTGACCAATGGCATAAGAGCGCTGCACTTGTCCGGCAGGAAGTTGGCCCATCTCGGGCGGTAAGTGCTTGGGTATAATGGAAGAACAGCAGGTACAGCCCGGACAGAACTTTAGTCACCACAGATCTCCCCAGTCACCATCCAGAACCTAGTGCGCAAATATGCTAGTGTAGCGTGAGGTCCCATGTGCAGACAGCTCTCGTGAGCCTGCCGAACGAGCAACTTGGTAAGGACGTCCTTTGCTGGAATCAAAGTGGGGTGCTGGGTCTCATACAGGTTAGAGCTAGGGGTCAATCGGCCTCCCACTCGGAGAACCCTATCCGTTAAACGAAAAAGAGCTAAGTGCCTCATCAGCTTGGCCTGACTTGTCAAGTGCCACCATGATATTGTGGAAGTGGCATTTCTGGACGCGCCTGACTAAAACCATATCTGCTGCTTGCAACTCCTCTGTGCTGAGTGGAGCTATTTGAACCAAAAGTTCAGTGATTGAGAGCCTTCTTGGAACAGGAACCGCTCCAACTTACTAGGGATGGCCTACAATTCTTTTTGAACTGTAGAATCCAAGCAAACACGCGTCTAAGGCGACCCTGTGAACTAAAGTCCTTCTCTAGCAAATCTGCTGAACAATAACATGATGAGCGCCCGCAGCACGGATCTCTTCAGCTACGGACTCCTGGGCTAAATCGGGACGGATACGCCGAATTGGCCAGTGAACTCTCTCTAACTGCAACCACATGGGTCAGTCCACCACAATGAGTCGCGGACTAAATGACTCGGGAGTGCGCCTCCAGAGGCCACATTTGCGGGGTTGTGCCCAGTCAACATGAAACCAGTGCTCAACGGGGAGATCTGCCAGTATTCTGGCTACCCGGTTTCCTACAAAGACCTTCCACTGTGGAGCAGGGTTGGCAGTGAGCCACGAGAGCACCACTGAACTATCGGAACATGCCACAATATTACTGTCCAGGATCTGAGCAAAATAAGGGACATACCTTACTCACGATTTTTCTGAGTGGTTCTGCTGACAAAAGCTCGAGACGAGGTATCATCTCTTGTTTTAATGGAGCGATCCTTGCTCAGAACATGATCAAGTGAGTTACGAACGAATAACTCTGAAGAGAAACATGATACACCACAGCGAAGTAGGCTCGCTCAGACGCGTCGGCAAAGCCTACAAGCCACTGATTAGAACTGATCAGATTTATGTATCTGGGAATTTGTAGGTCTACCAACATTCCTATGGAACCGGCAAGTTTGAACCAATCATGAACCAAGGAACTAGGCAATGGATCATCCCATCCAAACTTAGCAAACTTCACGGTGAATGCACCGAGCAAAGATCGACACTGGCATGACCCACCCCTTGACCTACTGGACTGGCCAACTCCCGCTTGGGGGCCTGATATGGGGGGTACTGAGGACTCTGAAGAATAAACAGTCAGATCTGGGATTCCACGCAATAGTTTTAACGGCTTTTCATCCTCTACGCCGAGGTCAACAGCCTCCGCAACATGCAGGCAGTACTCTGCAGGCAGTACTCTGCAGGACCGTATGATCATTGGAGGCCCACTTTAGAAGCTCGGAACCAGCCGTCTGCAGAAGATCAATCAGTTCATCTCGAGCCTGCAGAGCCAACTGAACGGTTTCTCCCCCACCTTAAGCATAATCTACGTACTTGTCATTGGATAATATTTTCATGGCCACTGGGTGAGTCTCCTTACCAGAGGCAGCCAGATCCACAAGTACTTGTATGTCCAAGAAAGGGGCAGGGGCCGTTCCATAAGTTAGTGTACAAAGAGCGTAGTCCTCTACCTCATTTGAAGGGGAATCTCTCCAAACTATACGCAGCATGCCCTGATCCTCATGGACATGCTTTATTTGTCTGAACATTTGACGAATGTCAGCAATGAACACAAAACGGAACAACCGAGACCGAAGCACTACAAGACATATATATGTCCTGTTGGAGCTTGGGACCTACTTCTAAGATTGAGTGGAAGGCCATTTGATGTGCGTTGCGAGGCATTGAATACCACTCAGATATTTTTGGGGGTCGCCAGAACGTGCACAGCATGATGCCGTATATAATAATGGGGTAAGTCCAAAGGCACATGTGACCCGAATCTCTATACTTGTGAATGAACTACCGGTAAGACTGAGCTAGAAAGGGATCCTTTCTGAACTTGGACTCGAGTCGGTAGAACTGTTGAAGAGTGATCGCGCGAGAAGCACCTAAAACAGTATGGTCCTGGGCAATGGGCAAAGGAACTACATAACGCCCACTCTCGTCATGGCGAGTTTGACTAACAAAGAGCTGCTCCGCCTCTAATTCAGCTGTGGTGCATCAAGACTCAATCTCGAGCATTTGACGAAGAAGCTGATCCGTCTCGCACATCAACAGAGACGGGCGTGGCTGCCACGTCGAAACGAGCGGGGTTCTGAGAGAAAGGAACAATGGAGGCTTGGATCCACCAAGTGACCAATTAGGATTTGAGAACAAGACGTCAGCGAGAGCAATGGTATCAATGCGGGATAATATTGAAGCACAGGGGCTATGGAGAGCAAGTTTCGCACAGCCACCCGAGCAGCCTTGGACAGAGCTGCCTGGACCTTAGGAAAGAACAAGGGTTTACGGGAATGGGGCAGCTTGGTATGCTGGGGACAAGAATCCTTGACTTCACGCTGGGGAGGGTCCGACTAATCACCAGGCGCAACACCTGAATATCTTCTTTTAAGGCCTTGGGGAGGTGCAATCTGTACTTTCGAGTCCATTCAGGGCAAGACAATTTTTTGATCTAAATGAATGCAACATGAGACTCGTGTCCCAAAGAGCGTGGTGTGTGATGGAGAGGACTGGTTCATCCGAGTTGAAGGTTTGCAGTTCGGCGAGTGGACTAAACTGAACAAACTCCCGATGCAAGTGGCCCATCACGAGCCACCCCAGTTCAGAACTAAGGAGCCAAGGAGAGTTCCCTTCTGAGGGAATTGTTTGAGACAGAACTAGCTCCATATAAGGATCTACGCCAGAAGAAAGATCGATGTCATCCCGCTCAGTCAACAAAGAGTCCGCAAGCTTGTATCCTACGCTCGAGGTATGAGGCCAACGATTTAACGAGAAACTAGAGGAGGTCAAGGGAGCTGTGACCTGTTCTACATCATAGGCTAAAAAGGGCAATCTGTGCCCAGTTCGAGTATGCCGAAAAAGTGACATCATACTGTCTGTGGCTGGGCTCCCACGCTCAAGACCACATGGTTGATCGGCGTCACCAGTAAACTTGCCGCAAGAGCCAATTTGTGGTACATAAATTGGATTTCAGACCTCGTGTCAAGCAAAGCCCTGCAGACTACACGGGGAGAGGTAACGTCTGAGGACACCCGAACTGTAGCAGTGGGAAGTAGTCCCTTTGACCATGGGAAATGAAAGGAAGACCTATTCTTTGAGAGAACTGAACTAGACTTAGAATGACCCCATAAACATTCCTACTAGTGGACGTATGAGAACGGAAGTTACTCGCTATGATCGATCGGTGGGGCTCGCTGGACGTTCGCGGATAACGTGGGCCAGGCCTATGACCTAGGGCGGTTGGTGGCACAACGGGTCCTATAGGCTCTACCCTATTCTCTTCTACTCTATTACTAACCAAATGAGTAATGCAATGAATCCCACTTCTCCTGTGTATGGCACCGTTAGGTTTCAGCAGAGAAGGGTCATCTTCCTCAGAGGTCCTTGGTACTAACATCTTAGAGCTACTTGCAGCTGAGCTACTGCTTTGATGCGTGGTACTAAACATCCTGCCTAGGGGATTGGTAACGTTATGACAGCTGAAAGGGAAGCGGAAATTAGAACTAACAGGAGCCTTAGAGTCTACCCCACCACATTTCAGTCCCTGCCAGGAACTGAGCTTGAACTTTGAGTTAGTTCCTGAGCCAACCATTTAACGAGAAACTAGAGGAGGTCAAGGGAGCTGTGATCTGACCTACATCACAGGCTAAAAAGGGCATTCTGTGCCCAGTTCAAGTATGCCAAAAAAGTGATGACATGCTGTCTGCAGCTGGGCTCCCACGCCCAACACTACATGATTGATCGGCGTCACCAGTAAACTGGGTTTTGGTTTCCCAGTATACCCTTAACTGTTTTGATGGCAGATCGTCCGGATTCCTCATTGTCATGGAGTAGGATGTGGTGTGATCCTCCGCAATGGCACTGTTGGAGTGAAGTGCAGTGCTGAGCGGAGTTGTGCTTCCACAAAAAGCAATTTATGCAGAGTCCAGTTGATCTGATGAACTCTCGACACTGAACTACCGGAACTCTTCGCAGTGGTATAGGGAAGTGAGGTCCTGAGCAGTGATGACATTTGAACCGCTCCCTCGTGACTGACCGAGCGAGGGTGGTCGATCTGTTGTGCGAGGAGTGGGAGGGGGCCTGGGTTTTCGCTGCTTACTGGAACCCCTTACCTCAGAACTTGATCTAGGTCGTGACCCCTGGGGAATCATCTGGGCAAATTTGAGCTATTTCGAGGAGCTGCTTGTATGAGAAGATCTCGTCTTCCAACTCCCCCCTGGTTGAACTTGTTCTTAATAGCCGGATCCAATTACTGAGAAGATCTTCGAACAGAAGGAAGCATGCCAGTTCATTAGTGGAAGTCCCTCCATTGAACTCACCCAGCTCCAGGCAGATGAGAGAAATCCGTCAATCATCCAGCTGCTGCAACCTTGGGATGAGTCTACGGTTGGTGTGCTAAGCTAATACTTGCCCGAATTTTCAGCGCACAGTGCTTCATACAGTTCGGGATACCTGTAACCAGATCGACGGAATGATGATTGCACTTCAGGGCTAAGTTGAATGAGAAGTGCTTGGTACTTTATTTCATCAGGCCGTGGACCCAGAGCTGCCCTTAGGTTCCAAAGGAGATAGGACGGAACGGGTTTCGGGACCAAAGTCAAGCGGACAATCAGTTTGCTTACCTTAACAATGAGGATCTCCTCCATGGCATCCTCAAAACCCGCCTGAGCCACATCGTTTGTAAGAGATCGACCCTGAACTACAAACTGCTGTACTAGACCCTCTGTCCATTGATCTGCAGTTAGAGCTGGGCCCACCTGAAGGCTCCAGGTTTGTAAGGCCTTGTAGATCCGTGTTCAGCAGAGCTAAAATGGCTTACGTCGAGGATAATTTTCAAAGATCTTGGGCTCATTATGACGTCCAATGACAGCCTGACTACTGATTAAAAACTACAAGTTAGGCGAATGACCGCAGTTGAGCTTAACCTCACACGCTGGATAGTCACTCAGCCATGGGGCAGAACTTCCCGGGTTTCGGCACCAATGAAAAGTTCTCGGGATAAGCACAAGCTCTGGATCGATCATGAACACAACTTTATATTCGACAAAATACAGATCTTTTTAGGTACAAGTTCGGACTATTTAATATACTAATTTCGCAAAGTCAGAAATTCACATGTGTGTAGTGGCGTCTTAATAATATTCACACAATGAATCACAATATTAGAACTCACCCCGGGCCCAGTGCTGCCTACCCAGGCACGAGATTGCCCCGTTCGCTCTTAAGATCAGTTCAAATTGCACACCCTATCAGCTCGATGATCCTAGAACAATGTCCCGCTCGATTGAATAATGATCCTAAAAGAATAATCTCAAGATTAAGAGCTACTGAGCATGGATCAAGAGTTCCGTTCATGACCGAATCATGGCCTCATTCGACGGTATCCTTATACGGCGGTCAAACATTTTGAATTCATGTACCTATGTTTGAAGTATTTTGGTTTGAATAAAAAGAAAACGCTGCAAATCCCTGCACAACGGTTTATTATTTTGTACAGAATACCCCTTCTGTTACAGATCACAGCTCTCTGTATATATAACCCGTCTATATAATATACTATGTGAATCGCAGACCCTCCATAGGTTAGTACCTAACCCCGTACTCGTTACTAGGTACCTACCTGAATCACGAGAACCTCGACTGAATAATACAGCCGATGACAAACAGTAACTAAAACGACAAAAAGAAACGCAAATAATGGAGTTCTAAAGGAAAATTGTTTATGTGGAGTGAAATAGATGCCCCTTCTGCGTTGATCGCGGTTTTCTGTGGTCAATACCTGTAATGAACCGTTGTGTAATAACTTGCCCATCAATAATACTTCAACGGTTGTTCAAGTTGCAAAAGTACCCATCAACAAAATCCAGACCCTTCTTGGTAGATGAACCGTTGTGTAATAATTTGCCGTTATGTATAATTTACCGTTGTGTAATAATTTGCCAGTTTAATAATTTACCATTGTGTAATAATTTACCCATCAATAATACTTCAACGTTTGTTCAAGTTTCACAAGTACCTACCTACCAACAAAATCCAGTATAGTCCGTCACTCATATCGCAGAACAACCAACTCGACTTCATACAGCCATCCTTGATTATAATCAGGTGCTCCCTAGTGATGATATCCCGGCCGGATTTATACCGTTTGATTCACGATCATCGTGTTGACGAAGCTTTTTGGTGCACAGGAACGGCTGGACATACTAATGCTCCGGGTGGCCTCAAAAAATTGTTTAGCTCAAGACAAATATAATAACGAGACACGCTGGCTCCTGTCTGGTTGGAGATGATCATTTTAATTACAGTCATAATGAAGTATTTTCATAGGTGGATCTCCCCATTATGCTTGGGTGAGAATCAACATTTCGAACATTCACCTTAATATTATTTACATAAGTAGGTGGGTATCATAATAAGTCCACTGTTTTTTGAGTGTCAAGTAGGTGGGTAGGTATTCATGGTCAAACAGGATTTTCAGAAATTCCGAGGGACTTTATTATGATTACCTGATAGAATTAAGTAGGTAGGCATTCATAGTCAAAACGGTATTCCAAGATGGCGGTAGGGTGGGGTGGGGTGGGGTGACGTCATTATGATTATTTGATAGGTAGTACAATCAAGTTGGTAGGTATTCATAATCAAAACGGAATTCCAGAAATTCCAAGATGGCGGTGGTAGGGGGTGGGTGACGTCATTATGATTACCTGATACAATTAATTAGGTAGGTATTCATAGTCAAAACGGTATTCCAAGATGGTGGTAGGGTGGGGTGGGGTGGGGTGACGTCATTATGATTATTTGATAGGTAGTACAATTAAGTTGGTAGGTATTCATAATCAAAACGGAATTCCAGAAATTCCAGGATGGCGGTGGTAGGGGGTGGGTGACGTCATTATGATTACCTGATACAATTAATTAGGTAGGTATTCATAGTCAAAACGGTATTCCAAGATGGTGGTAGGGTGGGGTGGGGTGGGGTGACGTCATTATGATTATTTGATAGGTAGTACAATTAAGTTGGTAGGTATTCATAATCAAAACGGAATTCCAGAAATTCCAAGATGGCGGTGGTAGGGGGTGGGTGACGTCATTATGATTACCTGATACAATTAATTAGGTAGGTATTCATAGTCAAAACGGTATTCCAAGATGGTGGTAGGGTGGGGTGGGTTTACGTCATTATGATTATTTGATAGGTAGTACAATTAAGTTGGTAGGTATTCATAATAAAGGTTGAGGTGATGGGTGGGGGGGGGGGGGTGGTGGTGTGAGTGGCGGTGATGGTGGCGAGGGCGAGGGGATGTGGCGTGGGGGGGGGTGAGGGTGGTAGGAGGTTGATGGGTGATGATGGATGATGGGTGGGGGAGATGGGTGAAGGTTTGTGGGCGGAGGGGTAGGAGGAGGTGAGGGGTTTAAGGAGGAGGGTGGGGTGGGTGGAGGTCTGGAGGCGGCAGAGGGCGGAGTGGGTGGAGGCCTGTAGGTGGCAGGTGGCGGTTGTAGGCGGCAGGGGGTGATAGGACAACGTCCAGGTGGTGGGGGGGGTGTAATGGGGTGGATGAGGGTATGGGCGAGGGGTGGAGTGGGGGGTGAGGGGAGTGAGGGGCGAGTGAGGGGGAGGGGGGCGATAAGGGGGGTGTGAGGGGCGATAAGGGGGGTGTGAGGGGGCGATAAGGGGGGTGTGAGGGGGTGATAAGGGGGGTTAAGGGGTGGTCGAGGGGGTTGGTAATGGGTGGGTGAGGGGGTTGGTAAGGGTGGGTTGAGGGGGTGGCGCCACCCGCTAAGGCCCCCAGCAGCTGGTTAGACTGACGAGCATGTTCAAACAGGATGTTCCAGAACATACATTCTTATCCTACTGAGCCTCTGTAGGACTGATGAGTAAGAATGACGAGGTGAGGGTCGTCCCTAATCAACTGAGTGAGCCCTGAGGCTAATTTCATCCCTGTTTGACGTACGAGAATGAAATTCGAAATGGAGCCTTTGTAGGACTGGTGAGTAAGAATGACGAGGTGAGTGCCCTCCCTAATCAACTGAATGAGCCCTGAGGCTAATTTCATTCTTGTTTGACTTACGGGAATGAAATTCGAAATGGACACTCTGTAGGACTGGTGAGTAAGAATGACGAGGTGAGGGCCGTCCCTAATCAACTGAGTGAGCCCTGAGGCTAATTTCATTCTTGTTTGACTTACGAGAATGAAATTCGGAATGGAGCCTCTGTAGGACTGGTGAGTAAGAATGACGAGGTGAGGGTCGTCCCTAATCAACTGAGTGAGCCCTGAGGCTAATTTCATCCCTGTTTGACGTACGAGAATGAAATTCGAAATGGAGCCTTTGTAGGACTGGTGAGTAAGAATGACGAAGTGAGGGTCGTCCCTAATCAACTGAGTGAGCCCTGAGGCTAATTTCATCCCTGTTTGACGTACGAGAATGAAATTCGAAATGGAGCCTCTGTAGGACTGGTGGGTAAGATTGACGAGGTGAGGGCCGTCCCTAATCAACTGAGTGAGCCCTGAGGCTAATTTCATTCCTGTTTGACCTACGAGATTGAAATTCGAAATGGAGCCCCTTTAGGACTGGTGAGTAAGAATGACGAAGTGAGGGCGGTCCCTAATCAACTGAGTGAGCCCTGAGGCTAATTTCATTCCTGTTTGACCTACGAGATTGAAATTCGAAATGGAGCCTCTGTAGGACTGGTGAGTAAGAATGACGAGGTGAGGGCCGTCCCTAATCAACTGAGTGAGCCCTGAGGGTAATTTCATTCCTTTTTGACCTACGAGATTGAAATTCGAAATGGAGCCTCTGTAGGACTGGTGAGTAAGAATGACGAAGTGAGGGCGGTCCCTAATCAACTGAGTGAGCCCTGAGGCTAATTTCATTCCTGTTTGACCTACGAGATTGAAATTCGAAATGGAGCCTCTGTAGGACTGATGAGTAAGAATGACGGAGTGAGGGCGGTCCCTAATCAACTGAGTGAGCCCTGAGGCTAATTTCATTCCTGTTTGACCTACGAGATTGAAATTCGAAATGGAGCCTCTGTAGGACTGGTGAGTAAGAATGACGAAGTGAGGGTGGTCCCTAATCAACTGAGTGAGCCCTGAGGCTAATTTCATTCCTGTTTGACCTACGAGAATGAAATTCGAAATGGAGCCTCTGTAGGACTGGTGAGTAAGAATGACGAAGTGAGGGCGGTCCCTAATCAACTGAGTGAGCCCTGAGGCTAATTTCATTCCTGTTTGACCTACGAGATTGAAATTCGAAATGGAGCCTCTGTAGGACTGGTGAGTAAGAATGACGAGGTGAGGGCCGTCCCTAATCAACTGAGTGAGCCCTGAGGCTAATTTCATTCCTTTTTGACCTACGAGAATGAAATTCGAAATGGAGCCTCTGTAGGACTGGTGAGTAAGAATGACGAGGTGAGTGCCGTCCCTAATCAACTAAGTGAGCCCTGAGGCTAATTTCATTCCTGTTTGACCTACGAGATTGAAATTCGAAATGGAGCCCCTTTAGGACTGGTGAGTAAGAATGACGAAGTGAGGGCGGTCCCTAATCAACTGAATGAGCCCTGAGGCTAATTTCATTCTTGTTTGACGTACGAGAATGAACTTCGAAATGGAGCCTTTGTAGGATTGGTGAGTAAGAATGACGAAGTGAGGGTCGTCCCTAATCAACTGAGTGAGCCCTGAGGCTAATTTCATCCTTGTTTGACGTACGAGAATGAAATTCGAAATGGAGCCTTTGTAGGATTGGTGAGTAAGAATGACGAGGTGAGGGCCGTCCCTAATCAACTGAGTGAGCCCTGAGGCTAATTTCATTCCTTTTTGACCTACGAGAATGAAATTCGAAATGGAGCCTCTGTAGGACTGGTGAGTAAGAATGACGAGGTGAGGGCCGTCCCTAATCAACTAAGTGAGCCCTGAGGCTAATTTCATTCCTGTTTGACCTACGAGATTGAAATTCGAAATGGAGCCCCTTTAGGACTGGTGAGTAAGAATGACGAAGTGAGGGCGGTCCCTAATCAACTGAGTGAGCCCTGAGGCTAATTTCATTCCTGTTTGACGTACCTACGTGGAATAAAGTCGAGATGGAGCCTCTGTAGGCCTTCCGCGTGAGAGATGACAAGGTGGGGGATCCTCCCAAATCAGTTGATATAGCCTTTCGTCAAGCCCGAAATTCCTCCGTTTAAACTTTGAAAAAAATTACCACATTTCCTCCGTTTATTCTCTTATTTCTTCGGTCAATCTCAAAATCCCTCCGTTTAACTTAACAAAAAAAAGTAATGAAATAAATTAAACCACATTTCCTCCGTTTTAAAGGAAAAATATTGAATGTGCATAATGGAATATGGTACCTACTGCAATTTCGAGCGTCGAAAAACATGTCGCCCATGAGTCAATGTTTTTCCGTTAGAGCGGAGGAAATGTTTGAAGAGAGTATGGCCCATATGATAAATAATGTCAGCTATTCTATCAGTCAGGTTACTTACCAGAGTAGATAGCGAACGGGAAGTATGTAAGCACCTACTTCGTGGAGACCAGAGTTGGTACCTAAGTCATTTAAACGAACGGGTTGCAATTCTGATTGAGTGATTGCCTATGGAAGCTAAGCGCAAGCTTCAACAATTGAACCTGTAATGGTTGGCTATGACTGAAAAACTCGACCAATTGAAGTAGCATTGTTATTACAGATCGTTCGCGACATCCCTTCCTTGCTTTCGAGAGGCTTAGAAACAACTCAGTTCACCACCAGCAGTAAAGGAACACACTTGGACATGGGGCTACTCACCACCGTAGTTCTGGGCTTCCTCACCTTTATTGGGCTGATCCTCGTATCGCTCCATCGGTTCCTGCGCCCTGTCATCCGGGTTAAAGGCAAAACAAATATACCGGGACCGCCGGAAGGAATAAGATGGCCAATAGTTGGTGACTCTCTGTGGTTTTACGGGTTGAAAAGTATGGAAGGTAAAGTCAGTTTGCAGTACCTAATAAATGACACTCAGGAATATGCGTATTTGTGATAAAGAATGAATGGTAGGTACCTACTTATGCATTATCTGAATACATATCTCCCTCCACACAGCCATACATATCTCGCCCAACAGATTATTTTATCTCGAATTTTCAACGCCCTTTTATCAAAGATAGCTATTTTAGTTAACGTAAAAACAATAAAGTTGCCAACGTGCAAATCATATGAACCATCATAATAATTCTTCGGACTTGATCAAACTTAACAGGCCCCTCAAGTCCTACGGGTTACGAGAGGTCTCAGCCATTTTTGCAAGACAGTGGTCTAGCTTCGAGATTGGGTAAAATCTCCTTTTTACACTTTGGTTGAGTTCGGTGAGGTTTACACAGATTCTAACTTTTCCGTTTGGTTTGGGGAGCGCTCTTTCCAGTGGTGTCCCAATTTTTAATTTTACAGTGTGATTTAAAGGGTATAAAGTCGTAAACACGAAAAAAATCTTGTAAATGAAAAAACTCACGAAAACAAGGAGTAAAAAAATAAATAAAACGCTGCAAATCCCTGCACAACGGTTTATTATTTTGTACAGAATACCCTTCTGTTACAGATCACAGCTCTCTGTATAGATAACCCGTCTATATAATATAATATGTACTACACTGTACATATTATGTGGATCGCAGATCCTCCGTAGGTTAGTACCTAACCCCGTACTCGTTACTAGGTACCTACCTAATCACGTGTTAAATGTTGCTAAAATAATACAGCCGATTACAAACAGTAACTAAAACGGCAAAAAGAAACGCAAATAATGAAGTTCTAAAAGAAAATTTATTGTTGATGTGGAGTGAAATAGATACCCCTTCTGCGTAGATCACTGTTTTCTGTGGTCAACACCTATACTGAACCGTTGTGTAATAACTTACCCATCAATAGTACTTCAACGGTTGTTCAAGTTGCAAAAGTACCGATCAACAAAATCCAGCCCCTACTTGGTAGATAAACCGTTGTGTAATAATTTGCCGTTGTGTGATAATTTACCGTTGTGTAATAATTCTATGAATCGCAGACCCTCCGTAGGTTAGTACCTAACCCCGTACTCGTTACTAGGTACCTACCTAATCACGAGTTAAATGTTGCTAAAATAATTCTGTCGATGAATAACAGTAACTAAAATGGCAAAAAGAAACGCAAATAATGAAGTTCTGAAGGAAAATTGTTGATTTGGAGTGAAATAGGTACCCCTTCTGCGTAGATCACTGTTTTCTGTGGTCTACACCTATAGTGAACCGTTGTGTAATAACTTACCCATCAATAGTACTTCAACGGTTGTTCAAGTTGCAAAAGTACCGATCAACAAAATCCAGCCCCTACTTGGTAGATGAAACGTTGTGTAATAATTTGCCGCTGTCTAATAATTTACCGTTATGTAATAGTTTACCATTGTGTAATAATTTACCATTGTGTAATAATTTACCCATCAATAATACTTCAAAGTTTGTTCAAGTTTCACAAGTACCTACCAACAAAATCCAATAGTGTCCATCACTTATCAAATGAAATAATATCGCAGAACAATCAACTCGACTACATACAGCCGCCCTTGATTATAAAGAGGTGCTCCCTAGCGATGATATCCGGGCCGGATTTATACCGTTTGAATCACGATCGTGTTGACGAAGCTTTTTGGTGCACACGAACGGCTGGACGTACAATGCTCCGGGTGGCCTCAAAAAATTGTTTAGCTCAAGACAAATTAATTAACGTAAAAAAAACCATACCCTTCACTCGAAAGTTTACGAGATGCGGCGTTCTGAAAATGTCAACGCCTATTTTGAACCCCTTAGAGATGACTGACAGTAACGTCGAGCTTCGAGGACCAACGAGACCCCGAACGGAACCTATAACCCAAATTTCATCAATTTTTATTCATGGTAACTAAGAAAAGTGGCCCGTACGGCGGACAGACAGAAATATTTTTATTGCATTTTCGGATTCTACATACTTACCTTGAAACGTAAACCATCATATTTTGAGGGGGGATAGAATTTTTTTTTTCATGCTCGATTCCAATGGATCATTATTGAAAATAATAAACCAAAAGCACAGTGGGAGTTTTTGTTGAATATAGTTGTAGAATCGACTCCTAGAAGATTCTTGATCCTGAGTGTGAACACCCTGTATTATAATATGTTACACCAGAACGATATAATTGTTATCTGATACAAATAATGTGTTACGTTGTATATAACATGTTTCGTTGTGTATAACGCACATAAATGCCCAAAATAATGGTTGAAACGATCTGGAATTTTGAGGGTGCGTGCTGGTTGGTCTCCAGATGGTCCCGCGTTGATAGCATTCCAATCCGACTGTAACTTCTTTCTGCGCATCCGCGTACGTGTTACACTTCTTCATCGCTCACAACTACACGTGAAAAATGTCGAAATGAGCTGTGAGTTATGTGTTGACACGCAGATAATCATAGCTGTGCGACCTAGCATCACTCAGTGAGGGTCCAGGCAGTACAAAATACCTACCATTTATTCCAGAAAGGCCAATTTACTTATTCTATTCACGCAAAATCACGAAATTTTCAAAACACTGAACGTTTGAACTCATTCGGGAGACTACAGCGAGTATATTTGAGAGCTCAAACACCACAACCCTTTTGAGTAGTTTTATCAAGAATGATATTTAATACCAAGTACATGGACAGGTAGGTTCTTGATAAATGATGCCTAATGTCCGATTGCCTCTCTGTAGTGTGTTTATGTCTAGTAAAAATACTCTTTTATAATCAGACTAATAATAATACACTTTTACAATTGTAATATTTTAGAATTAGGCTAATATATTATCATAATGAGGTTCTTGACCGCTGGAATAAATACTGTTTGGAGGTTCTCGAGGTTCGTTCACCGCACTGACCGTACCTCAAGAACCTCCAAACTGTAGCTAATATTTAACGTATCTCAGTATTTAGAGTGTCTTCTAATATATTATTGTTGGTTTTGCAGATTTGTGGACGGTCATGAACAACTTGACTGGAATGAGGAAACTAATGAGTTTTTACTTGGGTTCTAAGTTGGTGATTTTTATCAACGACGCCAAGACAGCCGAAGTATGTTTTCTTTCAGTATATTATACACGTAGGAAATCTAAGTCAATTTTTCAAATGCAGAGATTTACCCACATTTTCTTTTGTGTAGTTTAGTAGAGTCTAGTAGATCAGAAAATTGCATAGATCTTTCGATAGATCTCTCATATAATTGTTTTCTCAACCCGATTTTGGTTGCGCCAAGCTAACGCCACCGCGCACCCCTGGACTTCCTATTGTGGTTTTATAGTGGTTAATCTTAACAATTTTGATAACACCTGTACCGTATTTGATTGCTCCTTGCTTTATAACAGTGGAGAACGGAATTACTAAACAGAAAGTAAATGAGACGAAAATATATTAATTTTCTCCAGTGGTGTACCTACTAAAATAAAGTAGGTACAGTTTTTTGGTGTTAAAATGTTGCTGTCGTCGTTATAGTGGTTTTATCTTATAAATGGAGGAAATTGTTGTGCATAAATAGGTTTTGGTTTATTATTTAAAAAAATGAACCATTGGAATCGAGCATGAAAAAAAAAATTCTTACCCCCCCTCAAAATTTGATGGTTTACGTTTCAAGGTACCTATGTAGAATCCGAAACTGCAATAAAAATATTTCTGCCTGTCCGCCGTACGGGCCACTTTTCTTAGTTACCATGAAACAAAATTGATGAAATTCGGGTTATAGGTTCCGTTCGGGGTCTAGTTGGTCCTCGAAGCTCGACGTTACTGTCAGTCATCTCTAATTCAAAATAGGGGTTGAAATTTTCAAAACGCCTATACATTTTTTTAGGTGAATCTTTTTACGGTTTTAAATAGTTCTTGAACTTACGAGTTTTTTAAGACCATCCGGAGCATCGTACGTCCAGCCGTTTGTTCACAGTAAGGCCCCGAAGTTTGCACCGATAGGCATTTTCGACTCCAGTGTGAATGAAATTGTATACATTCAAACCAAATCTCGTTACCAGGGACAACCCGACAATAGGAACTTAGGAACAATAGGAAATTAGCCGGAGATAAAATCATTGCTAGGGGCCACCTGATTATATTGGCGGAGTATGAAGTCGAGTTGGTTGTTCTGTGGTATTATTTCATTTGAAAAATGATGGCAGTTTTGGAGTTTGTTGATAGGTAGTGAAACTTGAACAAACGTTGGGTAAATTATTACTACACGATGGTAAATCATTACTCAACGGTAAATCATTACACAACGGTTCATTATACCATCTACGAGAAGGGGCTGGAGTTTGTTGGTAGGTACTTTTCAGAACTTCATTATGTGTGTTTCTTTTTATGTTAGGTACTGTTTGTCATCGGCAGAATTATTTTAGCAACATTCAACTCATGATTAGGTAGTACCTACCTAGTAACGAGTACGGGGTTAGGTACTAACCTACGGAGGGTCTGCGATCTACATAAAATGTATAGAATAGTACATATTATATTATATAGACGGGTTATCTATACAGAGAGCTGTGATCTGTAACAGAAGGGTATTCTGTACAAAATAATAAACCGTTGTGCAGGGATTTGCAGCGTTTTTTGAGTTGCTCTTGCGGTTTACTGAGGTTTTAGAGCCCCACGAATCCAGTGGTTTTGGCGCTTACCCCGGAATGCAAAATACGATTTTTCTCATCAGTGTATTGCAGAACTGGGGTAAGCGCCAAAATTCTCGAATCTACTGACCACAGAAAACAGTGATTCACGCAGAAGGGGTAAATGATAAACCTTAGAGTAGTACTAATTTGCAGCATTTTTCATACTAGAATCGTTCGTATGCTAAATGTTTTGTCCAATAAGGCCTTGTCATGCTTTGCAAAAGGTTAATACCTATTATACAATTATTCGTCAACTATTTGTAGGCAATCATCAGCATGAACAAATGCCCCGATAAAGAAATCGAATTTTATCATGCATTCAAAAGTGTTACGAATGGGATAATCTCTAGAAACGGTAAGCCGTACTTGGTTAATTATTTTCAGCAATAAACCTTTGAAATCGAGCATGAGCATGAAGTTCCAGCCATGCAGCATGGCTTTGAAAGCAAATTTTCAAAGAAATATTCGTGCTATTGTATAAAAATATGATATATTATAACGAGAAACCATACCATTTTTCGTAAAATTATATGTTTTTTGTGATTTTAGAAATTTTCACCGATTTTTTACCTTTACAAAGCAAATTTTCAAATGAATATTCGTGCTATTGTGTGAAAAGATGATGTAGCGAGGAACCATAGGTACCATTTTTCGTAAAATTACTTTTTTCTTGATTTTTAGTCATTTTTACCGATTTTTGTCCCTTACAAAGTCAAATTGGCCCCCTCAATCTTTTTTGAAAAAAAAAAAAAAAAAAATCATCGAACTAGACCCCATCGAATCACCATCCCACCACGGGGGTGAGGCCCTGAATGGTCGTTGGGGTGTAGCTCCTAGATGGTATCCTACTCAATTTCCCACGAACCGACAACCCGGCTTTGCTCACATTCGGTGGTTAGTTTGGATGTAGCTCCTAGATGGTCCTCTATGAATTTAAAAATTCCCCGGTCCTTGGTATGACAACTCTGTATGCGCAAACGCGAAATCTAAGGTAGGTATTCAATTTCTCACCGACCTATGGCCCGATTTCGATGAAATTGTCAGAAACTTCTTCAAACTACGCGGATGAATTTTCTTTCAACTTTTACTTCACGTTAAGCTTCATGCGTAGCACAATAATAATTATAGATAGCATTTTTGGATCCCCCCCCCCCCCTAATCTGCACTGAACCATCCGTTTAAATGACGTTAAACTTAGCCGAGGTTTTTTACCTATTTTTAAACCACAGGGAACAGAGATCTACGCAGAAGGGAACACAGGAAAACAATAAACCGTCGCGTAATTATTTCCACGCTTTTTATTTTTTCTAATTTCTGCATGTAATTAGGCAAAGCATGGTCCGACTTCAGACGTCCACTAGACAAGCTCATCCACGTAAAGAAAATGGATGACATGTCGATTGTGGTGGCGGACAAAACAAAAACTCTATGTGCAAAAATTGGGCTCAGATGCGACGGGACTGTAATCCAACTGAACGATTTGCTCAGATTATGTACATTGGATGCAACCTTAGGTAAATAACTCCTACATAAGTTTTTGTAACACATTAACTTTTTGTAGTACCTAATGCAAGTAGAGGCAATACAAGTGGCATTACTTATTTTATTGCAAGCATTTCATAATGTCAACTATTTATAACAAAAAATGAATCGACCATAATGACAGTACCGTAAATCCTCGACAATGTAGCCGCCACGGAGGAAGGGGACGGAAAATAGTAAACGACGAGCGCAGATAGGGTAAAAGGTGTTATAATTGTATTATATTCCCGGTATACAAGTACTGATTACCCGACATATTTTGACACCAGCATTAGACCCCCTTCGAATTTTACAGCAATTAGTTATTAAACCAAAACACCCTCGAATTTAACAGTATACAAGTAATTATCATTAAACAGGAAACCCTCTAACTAACAAGACCCCCAGTGATCAGCACGATGATAATAATTAAATAACATATTATTACCCAAGACTTACATAGACAAGACTCAGAACAAATTGACGATTAGCAAGATGATAATAAATTATTATACAAGAGTTAGACAAGACTTAAACGAGACCCCTGATGATTGGACCTGGATTCAGTCCTTAGCCCCCTCCCCTTATAAATAGTCAAAAACCACAGTCATGCAGCATGGCTATAAGAGCGAATTTTCGAAGTTTTCGGCATGTTCCTCCTCCGCCTAAAATTTTCTGAAAATTAATTTTCGGCCAATGTTTTCCCAACTTGATACCATACAAAATTAAAACAGGAGTAGTTTTACGCAAAGTAAAATTTGGGGTGGAAGGGGGAGGAGGGGGAAATCAAAAATGTTTTGAATACCAGAAGAGTAGGTATTGGATACGTAACACATTTTTTGTTCCAATTTTTGCCGAGTAACACCTCGGTTTGTAGATTTTTTAACGCTGAACACGATGGTGAAGTCAGAATTGCGATATCCCATTCCGTTATCAGATTAGAGCAGACGAACCAGGAAGAACATCTCAAGAAATAACCACGTTCCTTCATCTTCAAAGTGCTCCAGTTTGAGAACGGAATGAGATATCGCAATTCTGATTTCACCATCGTGTTCAGCGTACAAAAACCTTTAAAATGAGGTGTCACTTGTCAGACTGTTTCATTTTGGGAATTTATGGGTAATTTCCCCCCCCTAAAACTCCCCAAAACTCCCCCTTAGAGTGGCCCGATTCTGCCCATCTTCGAACTTAGCCTGTCGATTGCCAAGACAGATTTTTCGTGCAAATTTGAACTTTTTATCTCAATTCTTTCGAGAGTTATCGTCTGGAATGACACATACATATATAAATATATAAATATATATATAAATATATAAATATATATATAAATATATAAATATATATATATATACATATAATTTTTGGTGTCTTTCGGCAGTGATTTCAGTATGGACTGAAACGGATTTTGGTATAAAAATCTTTCAGAAATTCGAGTTTTAAAAATTTTGGACCGAGAACAATAGCTTCCTTTTCTTCGAAAATTCGCTAAAAAGTGAAATGTGGTCGATTGGGATTGGTTTTGAAGAATAATGGTGAAGGGGACAAAGGAAGGGGGGTCGATTCTGATTGGTTGTGAAGAAGAATGAAGAAGGGAACAAAGGAAGGTGGGTCGATTCTGATTGGTTGTGAAGAAGAATGAAGAAGGGAACAAAGGAAGGTGGGTCGATTCTGATTGGTTGTGAAGAAGAATTGGGAAGGGAACAAAGGAAGGTGGGTCGATTCTGATTGGTTGTGAAGAAGAATGGTGACGGGAACAAAGGAAGGGGGGTCGATTCTGATTGGCCCAGGAAGAGAATGCCAAAAAGTGAAAGGACTATAAGGTGAAAGGTGTGGGGGAGGGGATGAACCAAGCTGTTACATAAATGAACGCAATAATGGAGAAAAACTTGAAGGAATTACATCATTCAAAGATTTACCCAACCTATCACTCTTAATCATTTCGAATTTTTCGAGTACACCCAACATGCTCCCTTTTGGGCAAAAATGAAGATATTCAGTGAACTGTCTGTCTGCAAGATCAAAATCGAAGCTATGACTGGATTCATTCAAATGACGTGCAAAGGCCGGATCACCCTTATTATCCCTGAAATCTTTTTCATGTTCCTTTATTTTTTCTCTAAACTTCCTACCAGTTTGACCACAATAGTCAAGTCCACAAGATCACTTTAATTTATAAACCCCACTTTTATCTTGAACATTAATTTTATCTTTAACTGAACTTAATGAAGATCTGAGATTATTTTTAATTTTATATCCTACTTTGAACCCTTTAGAAGTTGATATTTTACCAATTCTATCCGAAATTTTTCTGTAATACGGTATACTGATCCAAATCTTTTCCTCAGTCGAAGCTTCCCTAACTAGGTTTGAAACTCCTTCCCTACTCTTTTTTCTAGGAATCCTGCTGGTGGTTTGATGATGAGAGAGGAAGTCAAGGCATGGGAAATGCCCAGTGGGTATACCAGTCTGGGTTTTTCGGGAAGTGCCCAGTGGATATACCAGTCTAGGTTCTTTTAGGAGGTGCCCAGTGGATATACCAGTCTGGGATCTTTTGGTGCCCCAGTGGATATAACAGTCTGGGGATCTTTTAGATGAGGAGGAGTGAGGCAAGGAGAGAGAGATAAGTCGGCGACTTAAGGAGAGAGTAGAATGAATCGGAAGGCGAAGGAGGCGAGTTTTTGTAGTCTGGGGACTATGCTCCCTCCATCCTCCACTCTTGTGGAGATGGTGGGGGTCCCTTCCCACTTGACCCTTCCAGCTCTCTCAAGCTGCCTGCCCACGTCTACCAACTCATTCATAAGTTTATTTGGTAAATCTTTCCTTTCAAGGAAAGGAGTGATATCACGACATAGGTCCCCCCAGATTGAGCAAAGGGGACGATTGATGGAGCTGAGGGCACAGAATGACATGGCTGAAGGCCAAGGCAAACAGTGTAAGGCTGAAGGCACGGAAGATAAGGTGTTGTAGATGGGGCGAGGCGTAGTAGTTAGTGGTAGTCGGTGATGGTGAAGGTATTTGCAGCGGGGCAATGAAAGGTGGGCTACCAAGCGGAAATTAGACGCGGTTTAGTACCCCCCCCCCCTGCTCAAGGCCCCCCACCGTGACGGTGCCCACGGTGTGGGCGTGTGTTGGAGTGGTGAGAGGGTTGTCGGTATCCATAAATTGTGGAAGACGGCAGCGATGTCGGGGTCAGGGGAAGAAGTTTGGGCAGGCGGTGGTGACTGGGGCTGGGGGTTTACGTGATGGTGTGCGGAGGGTCGTCGGCCAGAACATAAGTGGGCTTGCAGCGGGCCAGCAGGACAGTGTGGGGTTCCCGTCAATTAACAGGGTAGCCGTAGTTTCGGCGGTGCGGATGACATGAAATGGGCCGGAATAGAGAGGTTGGAGTGGCGGGGTTCTTTGAGGTACATTTGGGTTGTATGGTAAAACCGCTTGGGTTACGTGGTGTCGTTAATGGGTGTCGGTGAGTGAAGAGGTTCCCTGTTAATTGACGGGTCGGGGGGAAATACGTCGGCAGGTAGACCCAGGGGGGATGAAAGACGTCCGAAGGCATAATAGCACGTAAGGCAGAGTTTGGGTCCATGAAGGGGAGTCGGAGGAGGTGGCGATCTCCTGCTTTAATACTAAATGCCACTGCTCTACTTTCCCGTTTGACTGGGGGTGATAGGCCGTGGTGCGCTGCTTTCGGATTCCGAGGGAATCCGGGAGTTGAATGTAGCGGATTCGAACTGCCTGCCCTGATCGACCTTGAGGATCCACGGACAGCCGTACCGTGTGATCCAGTTGTGTAGGATAGCGGTGGCGACTGTGTCCGCGGAAATGTGCGCGAGTGGGATGCACTCAAACCAGTTGGTGGCACGGTCGATCATGGTCTGGCAGTATCTTTTCCCTTCCGAGGGGGGAAGGGGGCCAACTATGTGGAGGTGGAGGTGCTCAAATGGAAGGGTGTCGTCGAAAGTTTGCGGAGGGATGTGGGGGTGCGCCAAGACCTTGTACCGTTGGCACTTCTGGCACCAGAGAACCCAGTTACGGATGTCGGTGTTCATCCGGGGCCAGAAGTACCAGGAGGTGATCAGGTCTCGGCTCGCCCGGATGCCCGGATTATGGAGGGCATGGTAGTGGTCAAACAGTTGCCGCCTGAGGATGGGCGAGGTGGTGAGGAGGACACGTCTCACCATAGGTCCTGTGGCGGCAACTGTTCGAGCTTTCAAGTGGCGACTAAGTTGGCGAGGGCTGCGTCGGAATCCGGAAGCTGACGGGCGGCGATTTGTTGGCTGGAGGGGAAGGGGAGATGTTCATCCACCGGCTTTGGTGAAGTTCGGGAGAGGGTGCTGCCACGCCGTTGTCTGCCCCCGGCGTATAGCAGATAAATTGCGCTTTGAATTCTAATTGCCGGAGGCGACGGGGCGAGGCAGATTTGTGGTTTTGAAGGAGGGCGTGGGTGAGTGGTTTATGGTCGGTGTTGACAGAGAACTGCTGGCCCTCCACGAAGTCTCAAAAATGCTTAATGGCCTTGTGGATGGCGAGGAGTTCTCTGTCGAACGTAGAGTACTTGCATTGGGGGAGACAGTGCGGGAAAAAAATCAGAGGGGTTGGGGGGAGGCGCCGTTGTGCTGGTGGAGAATTGCTCCGATGGCCCAGTCGGAGGCGTCGGTGGTGATGGAGAGGGGTGTGTGGTGGTTGGGGTGGGCGAGTCGAGCGGCAGCGGTGAGGTCGTTTTTGCATGTTTCGAAGGCGGATGCGAGTTCGGGGGTCCAGTCAATGGGGCGGCGATCGTTTTTCTTTGCCAGTTGTGGGATGGCATTGACGAGGGAAAGCTGGTGCTGGGCAGCGTGGCGGATGTGACGGCGGTAGAAGTTTAAGACGCCAAGGAAAAGGCAGAGCTCCGTGACTGTGCGAGGCTGGGGAAATTGGCGGAGGGACTCGACCCATTCCAGGAGTGGGGTTATCCCGGAAGAGGTGACGATGTGTCTGAGACAGCGGATGGAGGGTTGGGCGAGAACGCTCTTCTCCTTGTTTACTATTAGACCTTCGGATTCGAAAATCCGGAGGACCTGTTGGAGGTGGTGGAAATGCTCGTCCGGCATTTTGGAAGCGACCAAAACATCGTCGAGGAAGCAGAACACGAAGGGGAGGCCTCGGAGGATTTGGTCCATGTAACGCTGCCAAGTTTGGGATCTTGACACACTCGAAGAGGCCGAAGGGGGTGATAATGGCGGACTTCAGTATGTCGGGGGGATTGGATGTTGATGTGATGGAAGGCCTGGGAGATGTCCAAAGTGGAAAAGATGGTAGCTTCGTGGAGGTGCGAAGTGAAGTCACGGAGGTGGGGGACGTTATAGAGGTCTGGCGTAGTTGTTGCCTTGAGGGGGCGGTAATCACCTCAGGGGTGGCTGTCGCCATCAGGCTTTTCCACAATGTGCAGCGGGGAGGTCCAGGGGGAGTTGGATGGGCGGACAATTTTGTCGGCAATTAGCCGGTCAAAGTGGCGTTTGGCCTGGGCGAGTTGGAGGGGGTGGAGTCGACTGGCTTTGGCGGTGAGAGGAGGGCCAGAGGTTCCTGATGTAATGTTGGATAGTCGAGAGGTGGGAGGTCGAGCGTGGCCGGGGGGTGTAGTCTCGTAGCAGGGTGGCAAAGTATTGATAAACCCTGTGAGGGGTTCTCTTGAAGCCGGGTCGATGAGTCTGGCATTCTTTTCCACCCGGAGGCCGAAATATCATAGGAAGTCTAAGATGGGGTTTTCCACGTCGAGGACGGTGAAGGTCCATTCATATATGTGTCCGTTGAGGTGGACGGTCGAGCGGTAATCCCCGTAGGAAGGTATGTTGGTCCCATTCGCCGAGTAGAGTAGCTGTCGGCACCAACGGGTTTTGTGGCGGAGGACGGAGTTGGGGATTACGGAGAGAGCAGCCCCTGTATCGACGAGAAAGGGGAGGTTCGTCGGCCAGCATTTGACGAATAGGCGGCGGTGACTGGGAGCAACGTGGTGCATAACGGCGTCGGCGGAGGTCGAAGTGTGAGGGGGTTGGTGTTTGAGAGCCCGTGCGTATGTGTCGGGGGGGCGTCAGGAGGAGGATTGGCGGCTGGGGCGTCAGCGGTCAGCGTGGGGGGTGGGGGTGGAAGCCTTCCGTAGTGCCCCTGCGTAGGAGAGTGGGGTGTCAGTGGAAGGAGGGCCGGCAAAGGAAGCTTTGCGGACGGAGGTGATGGCGGCCGGGGGGGGGGGGGGGGGCGGACGGTCGGCCCCCCCCCCCCGCCATGGAGGAGGGGTGCCCGCCGGTAACTCCGGTAACGTCGGCGTTTCCCGGAGCGGGGGTGAACTAGCAGGGGGGGCAGCATTTGCGAGCCTGGTCCCCAATGTTGACATGGTAAAAGCAACGTCGTGGTGGGGGGGGAGGGTTGGCGGGGAGGTAATCCCGGCGTGGAGGCCGAGAGGGGCGATCAGGTGCTGGTGGGGGGCCCTTGGTGAGGGGGCTCTGCGGCAGTCGTTGGAGGGGTTCCGGCGTCGGCCGATGGGGGGGGGGGGGTCCGGCGTCGGTCTGTAGAGGGGGGTCTGCGGTTGTCTGGGGTAGCAGAGGGAGGGTGCTGAAATTTGACAGGCGATGGTTGAATGTTGGCGATAGGGTCAGGTGCGCCGATGTCGTAAATTGTATCCGCCAGGTGGAGGATGGCGTCATCTGGAGCGTGGAGGTGGGCACAAAGGGCCAGCCGGATGGAGTGGGGTAAGGCCCGTAGCCAAAAGGTATGGGTGAGGTCACTCTTGTGGAGATGGTGGGGGTCCCTTCCCACTCGACCCTTCCAGCTCTCTCGAGCTGCCTGCCCACGTCTAGCAACTCATTCATAAGTTTATTTGCGAAATCTTCACATGCAAGGAGTGATATCACGACAAATCCTATTCCATACTGTATCAATGAGATCTCCCCCATAGCCATTACTCGCCGCTATACTTTTAATAGTTAACTTTTCTTTAGCTAAATTCTGTTCACTCATTGATATAGATAAAGCTCTGTTAATCATAGTGTAGTGACAACTACAGTGTAGTGGCCAGGAATGTTGTTAGTATTGTTGTTATGGGTGTGGGAGATGGAAAAACGTGGTTGTCGAGTTTTTGAGGAGAATACAAAAAGACTCTCGACCAGGTTCGGAAGTTTGCTAAGGAAGAGGCACAGTTGAAGATGCGCACCAAGAAAGAGACATTCGACCGCCGGGCTAAGAAGCCGCCGTATCAGGAAGATGACTGGGTGTGGGTGTATGAGCCAAGACGAACCGCAGGGCTCTCTCCCAAACTCCAGCCAATGTGGACCTTGGGTGGTCAAGAAGCGGTACAATGACGTGCTTTTCGACGTGCAAATGGGTAGGAAGATTCGACGGCTGCATGCGAATCGCTTGACGAAAGCAGAAATAAGACCTGGGGACAGGTCTCAAGAGTGGGAGGGGGACAGTGTAGTGGCAACTGCAGTGTAGTGGCCGGGAATGTTGTTAGTATTGTTGTTATGGGTGTGGGAGATGGAAAAAAGTGGTTGTCGAGTTTCTGAGGAGAATAAAAAAAGACTTGTTGTGTTTCTCGAGTTGTTTCCAAACAAAGCAGCATGTTTGTGGACTATTGGATGATTTGAAGTATGCCTACTATGAATGGTAATATCGCTATTCGTATCTTTCCTATGTATGGAAAACTCGTGTTTTCCATTATTCAACGAAATGGAAAGATCGAGAAAATTTAGGTGATTACATCCGAATTCTAAGGTGAAGTTAATGAATGGATATACGCTATTAATTTGTGTATGATATGAACCAAGTTGTCTTTCAGTCCCTTTCCAATGAATGATGATATCGTCTACACCAGCGATTCCCAACCTGGGGTGCGCGCACCCCCGGGGGGTGCGCGGGAGCCCCTTTGGGGGTGCGTGGAAAAAATAGAGTGAGAAATTCCGGGAAATTAAATAAATGAAACCACACGGCTCACTCGCGTTAAACTCGTGTACTCAATGTCTTAGTGGGACAACTTCCGATGAACATGAAAACTCAATCGAACTGGTAGGTCTCAATCAACGAAAAAAATATAACATTGCTCTTCTCGAACGTTCTAGATGGCTCATACAGTTCTGCCAATCGGCAGCAAGAAATACTTGAACTAGTGGAAAATAATTTCCTAATATCCCACATTTTCCCCCTCCTTTTGTTTTGTTGATAACTTCTTATTCAATACTTAACTGTTGTTTATTAGCACCTCACTAACACTCACATTTCCTCGATCAATCGACGTGGAGCTATTCTTTTTCTCTTAGCTGACCCAGGTAATCTTGTAGACGTTGGAGTCTTGGATTCCTCCCTTGAGGCGATGATGCTTTGTCTGGGATGCTGAGGAGTGCTGGAACGAGATGCCGTTGAAGAATTAGGCCATCCAAGCCAAGGGGGTGAATCATCCATTTGCTGCTGGTCTGATCCTGCCTCAAGTGCTTGAGATCCTGGTGAAGCCGGTCTCAGCTGATCCACATGACGAGTCCATGTCATGTCCAATTCGGGAACATATACGCTTCGTCTTCTGGGACCAAGGCTTTTGACTACATTTGCTCTCACCCAATTATTTTCCCCCTTCCGGTAATTTTTTGCCCAAACCTTGTCAGACTCTGCCAATGTAGAGGAAGGAAGTGGCTTCCCCCCTTGCTGCTTAATTCGCTGGATGTGCTTCTTCTCAACCCGCGATGCCACTGCCGACGGTTTTGGCCGTAGAAGATCCAGTCTGGTTCTCAAACTGTGACCGAGAAGAGCTTGTGCAGGCGACACATTGGTGGTCGCATGAGGGGTGTTCCTATAGTGGAGTAAGAAGCTATGAAGAGCCTTATTAAGGTCGACCTGCTCTGCCTCTGCTAAAACAGTTTTCAATAGGCGTTTCACCGTTTTCACGCTATTTTCCGCAGCACCATTAGTTGCAGGATGATACGGTGCCCCCGTTTTGTGTGTGATACCATTCTGGTTCACAAAATTTTTGAACTCCTCCGACTCGAATGATGAGTAATTATCTGACACCAGGACCTCTGGAAGTCCAAACCTTGCAAAAATTTGACGCAAAACTTTAATTGTTACTGCTGCAGACATAGTTTTTGTAGCGAAAGCTTCTAGCCATTTAGTGTGACTATCTACTACCACCAGGTAGTACAATCCCGCAACTGGGCCCAGATAGTCCATATGCAGTCTTTGCCATGCGGCAGTAGGCCACTCCCATGGAATCAAGGAGTGTCTTGGTGGGTTGTCCTTCACTGAGTTGCAGGCTGTGCAAGACTTAACTATGCCTTCAATGTTCATATCGATCCTGGGCCACCACACATATGAGCGGGCCAATGCCTTGACTTTCACTATGCCCATATGAGAAGCATGTAGTTCGTTGAGGACTGCTGCCTGCAACCTGGAAGGTACAACCACTCTATTTCCCCAAAGGATCACACCTTCTTCTTGATGAAGCTCGTCTCTACGTCGAAAAAATGGCAGTAAATATTCTGAGACACTTTGGGGCCATCCCACCTTTAGGTATGTCGATACTTTCTTCAGTACCTCTTCTTTTTTCGTTTCTGCTACAATGTCTTCATATTGTAGGGGTAATTCTTCATTGTCCCCAAACAGGTAGAACAAAGCTGGGTCTGCACCTTCGCCCTTACCCGGATCATCCTGCAATGGTGCTCTCGACAACCAGTCTGCCATGTTCTTATTTGATTGTACCCATTCGACATCATAGTTATAGTTGGCTAGGAGCAAAGCCCAGCGTTGCAGGCGGTTGGCAGCATAAGTCGGTATCCCCTTTTTAGGCCCAAAAATGGATAGAAGTGGTCTATTGTCATTTGCCAATATCCACTTCCGACCAAACAAGTACAGGTGGAACTTTTTTGTGCCAAACACCAATGCTGCCCCTTCCTTGTGTAGCTGGCTATACTTTTTTTCAGCAGCTGTCAGGGTCCTGCTAGCAAAAGCTAAAGGTTTCTCCTCCCCATTAGGGTAAACCTGGGATATCATGGCTCCCAGTCCATAATCTGAGCCATCTACCGTCAGTTTGATGGGTAAATCCGCATTGTAGTGCGCCAAAGAGCGATTCTCTTGGACTATCCTCTTGATTTCAGCGAATGACCTCTGGCAACTGGCATTCCAATCCCACTTCACATTTTTCTTCAAAAGTGAGTGAAGAGGATGAAGGGTTGATGACAGTGAGGGTAGAAACCTGGCGAGGTAGTTGACAAAACCCAAAAAAGCTTGAAGCTCTTTAACATTTCGAGGGTTCTGGGCCATCACAATGGATTTTATTTTCTCGTCAGTGGAGTGTAGGCCTGATCCATCAATCCTGAAACCGAGATATTCAATTGATGTTTTGCCAAACTCGCACTTTTCCACAGCTAGAGTAAGCCCTGATTTCTTGAACCGTTCAAGGACTTCTATGATGCGTTTCCGCAATGTTTCCTCATCAGGAGCGCCGATAACGACGTCGTCGAGTAGCGCTACTACTCCGTCAATACCCGCCAACACGCTGTCGACCAGTTTTTGGAACTTGGAAGGTCCCACACAAATTCCATAGGGCATGCGAGTGTATTGGAACAAACCCTTTTGAGTTGATATTGCTACCAACTTGCGGGACTCTACATCCAACTCGCATTGTTGGTAGGCGTGGCTTAGGTCAGCCTTTGCCCAGACTTGGTTTCCCCCCAGTTTTTGGAACAAATCTTCTATTCTGGGTAACGGGTACGGGTCCGTCTGAAGACACGGGTTCAATGTCAGTTTATAATCGCCGCAAATACGTACTTGCCCGTTCTTTTTTAAAACTGGAATAACTGGCGATCCGAACTCGCTATATTCGATGGGCTCCAGAATTCCCTCCTGCACCAGCCTGTCTATTTCTTGATCTACCTTATGTCGAATTGCGTACGGGACTGGCCTAGCCTTCATAAACTTGGGTTGTGCGTTGGGTAACAATTCCAATTTGATTTTACCGTTTCTAAATTTTCCTAGCTTACTTGTGAAGACTTCGGGGTACAACTGCTTCAATTCGTCTACGAGACTTTCTGGTTGACCTTGATTCTCAACCTTCTGATAGAAGATTGCCTGGCTGGTCCCATCAGCTGTGATGCTGAAACCAAGTGCCTTGAACCATGACCTACCCAACAAGGGAGGTCCCTTAGTCTCGACCACGTAGAAAACTAAATTCGGTACCACCTTTCCACGATGTTCCACATTCACCATGACGCTGCCCACTGGGGTTGTCTTCTCCTGAAGGTACGTGGTGAAAGTCTTATTGCAGGGTGTAGGTATGACGTCAGGAAATTTTTCCTCAAATAGGTGTTTGGGTACAATGGTACTGTAGCACCCGGTGTCTACGTCAAAACAGAGCTCCTGCGAGTTCAAAGTGAGGTTAATGCGGTACTCACTTGAGTTACCCTCGAGCATTTTAAATAAATACTCCTCATCGGAAGCTTCCCGGACAAAATGAGCCTTTTCTGATTTACCCGCCTTTTCCTTTGGCTGGGTTTTATCCCTATTCGGGCAAACCTTCATCAAGTGCCCTTTGGTTTTGCAAACTTTACACTTGTAACCCTTGTAGCGACATACCGCCGCGTCATGCCCGATTGTGCCACAAACAGAGCATTTTTTATCACACCCCTTACGGTAAAGGGTTTTCGGCGTGTTACGTACATAGTTCACGGCCTCTTTTTTGATCTGCGGCGTGCTGGGGCTGGGAACAGGATCACTTAAATCATAACAGTGGACTGAAGCCTCCTTAGTGGTAGCAAGTGTCACTAACGTGTCCCATTTGACGGTTTTAGCATCTTCTTCGAAAAGGCGGTTTCTGATTGCTCCCTTATTAAATCCTACCACGAATCGGTCAAGCAGATTTGCCTCTAATCGATCGTCAAAAGCGCAATCAGCAGCTAAAGACCTAAGTCGGGCGATCCAATCATTCACCGTTTCTGTAGGCTCCTTCATGGCAAAGTAAAACTTATATCTCGATGCAAAAACTGCCTCCCCGCCAAGGAAGTGTTTATCAAAAACCGCTATCAGGTCGGTATAAGACTTTTCTTCGGGTTTTTTAGGCACACACAAGTTCGTCATGAGTTTATACGCCGGGTCATCTAGACAGTTAAGGAAAAGCGCTCGCTTTCTAACATCTTTTTTAATACCATTTGCAATGAAGAAATTATCCATGCGGGACTTCGCTATTTTCCAATCCTTATCGGGAGAAAACTCCCTCAACGTTCCAACCAAACTAGTCGTTTCCGTGTCGGACATTATTTCGGTTATCTCCGAAAATAGGAAACTCAAAGAATAGGTACCTTCGGGAAGATCGGCGTCCACGATGTCGGCGTAAACTAGCCCTGATGGCCAGGTCCGGTCTCACTTCGGTAAATTCCACTGTCTATCTTCAATCAGTAGACAGCGAATCCCATCCTCGTCGCCATGAGAAATTCCGGGAAATTAAATAAATGAAACCACACGGCTCACTCGCGTTAAACTCGTGTACTCAATGTCTTAGTGGGACAACTTCCGATGAACAAGAAAACTCAATCGAACTGGTAGGTCTCAATCAACGAAAAAAATATAACATTGCTCTTCTCGAACGTTCTAGATGGCTCATACAGTTCTGCCAATCGGCAGCAAGAAATACTTAAACTAGTGGAAAATAATTTCCTAATATCCCACATAGAGTAATGGCGGACATTTTTGGGAAAAAATTTGATTAATATTTTTCGTTCTTTTGCCACACCGCCGCTACCACAACCAACTGTGAACTGATCTACTCAAGTGTGAATGGGCCACACATTTTTAATATTTTTTATCTTGAAAGTAGATGATGAGAAAAGACAGGACCTACATCGTTTTTGTGCGAGGGATGTAGTGACGCGCCAAGAAGGGGAGGAAGAGAAGCATAGATTTGAGGGTATACTTGTCCACAATTGAACCAGATTTCAAAAAAATGTGTACCACGATACAGCCTCAAGGATCTCATTAATTTGCCACAAAATTACTCGTTTATTTATTCATTTATAAATTTACGGGCTAGTCTAATTTAGTCTCATTCCTGTCTTCTTGTCAATAATGAAATTTTGCAATATTAAAACATTATTAATTGCTATGCAATTTTAACGCCGGGGGTCATGTGAAAAAAAATGTCCTGTCACAATATCCTGTCACAAAAACGCGTCACGCAAAGAGGAATGTGATGAAGATGAGCACAAAGAGGAATGTGATAAAGATGAGCACAAAGAGGAATGTGATAAAGATGAGCACAAAGAGGAACGTGATAAAGATGAGCACAAAGAGGAATGTGATAAAGATGAGCACAAAGAGGAATGTGATAAAGAATTACCAACGTTATCTTTGTTACCTATGAATAACTAGTTACCTACATTTCATGGTAACGGGCGCCGCTTGGCATTTTTTAATGTGTTTAAACAGAATCGTTTTATTTTTTTGTGTGTTGGTGGTGTGGGGGGGGGGGGGTAAATTGCATAGCAAATTCTCCTTTGTTATACGAAGTATAAGAACACATCCTTCGGGGGTGAGGAACGGCGAAGCCGTTCCGAGGGGGCGGAGCCCCCTTTGGGGGTCCAGGGGGCTTGCCCCCTGGCGAGGCCCGAAGGGCCGAGTATTATTATAGCTACATATTATGTAACTCCTACTCATTCGATCTCTTTAGTTACTGTCGTGAGTCCCTCCCGGAACTCCAACTCACTAGAATTAAGTTCTCGCCAAAAACAACCTGTGAAAATAAGGCTCTGGGAATAAACGGTAAGAGTGGGGCAACCGACGCAGGATCCGGTACTCAACCTGAAACCCCACCACCAGGGTGGGGACTTCAGGGTCTATATAACCCCGGATCCTGCGCCATTTCCGCCATTCTACGTCTCCTCTAGCTGCTGGCTACTCTCTCTCTCTCCTCATACCTCCTCTCTTAAAAATCACTTCTCAAATGCTCTCCTAGTAAATTCACACACACAGTAAATTCACACTCACCCATTTCATCAGAGTTAGGTGGAGGTCTCGCCCTTAACCAACCCTGATGAAACACACTACACACTCGGTGGAGGTCCGCCCTTAACCGCACACACTCGCTACACCAATTTACCATCAAATTCACTCACACACATTTCATCAGGATCAGGTGGAGGTCTCGCCCTTAACCGATCCGGATGACACACACTACACGCTCGGTGGAGGTCCGCCCTTAACCGCACACACACACTCACTTAAATTCAAACACACACATAAATTTAGTCAGGTATGGTGGAGGTCTCGCCCTTAACCAACCTGACGAAATTTATCACACGCTCGGTGGAGGTCCGCCCTTAACCGCACACACACACACACACACACAACTAAATTACACGCACTTCATGCACTCAAATTCTCTAACTTAAATTCACTTTTTACCTTTTCAACACACGCTCGGTGGAGGTTCGCCCTTAACCGCAAACACACCAAAAATCAACACACCACAATTTTAGCTCTAAATTCACTCCTATCCAACATCCAACTACCTCCACCTCTCATGGTGAATTTTACATCAACTTAAATTCACCATAGTTACCTACCTACCTACCTGTGTTACTTTTACCTTGATGCTCATGTGCATTGTTTTTACTACAAACTTTATTTTAAATCTGTGTGCATACTTATACACTAAATTTTATACTTTTATATATATACTTATAAAATAAAATGTGTGTATACTTTTTGTTTTTTTTTGTTTGTTTTGTTCAAGTCTGTTATAAATCAACTTCTGACACAGCGCCTTTACTATACCTATCTATTTGGTATTTACGTAAGTCGGGGGTGCGCCGGCTGAAACTGAGTTGCTGGGGGGTGCGAATGAGAAAAAAGGTTGGGAACCGCTGGTCTATACTGTTTCCACCTCGGCGGTTTGTATCAGAATCGGGACGGCTCACCTAAGCCGTAAACGTTGGCGTTAGCATTTTTGGTCAGGTAGGCCTGCCGTGGTGCCTTCCTCTCGGTGAGCGGCCAGCGTACTTCCCGCGCTGTCACAGCAGTAAACTAGAAAACCCCAAGTTCACTTGCAGGTGAGAAGAACAGACTGCAGTAAAAGATGGTCCATTATGTCCCTTGGTCCATATCATGATTTCCATATTCCATCCAAGGCTGGAAGCCGTGGTAACAGGCTGATCATTAGTGTCGATGCATTGGGATACTGAAATTTAAACAACTAGGTAAGTAAAACACGCTGCAAAGTCCTGGTCACACGGATTTATTATTCTACTTGGCATCTACAGAAACGTAGGCAATAATTAAAATACATAGCTATTTTGGATGGTCTCCACCAATTTTGCCCCCCAAAACGCCAAATTAGGCACTTTTTCTCTCTTTTTTGTTTTGTTTGTTGTTAAACAGATTATCTGAGTTCATTGATGGTGCCGTTTAATTGTCTTGATATTCCTGCTAATACTAGCAGGCTAAAATCTAGCGTTACTAAACAAATGTATGGTAATTTCAGACAATTTCCCCGGTTTTTGACTGAAAAAAAAAGGATTTTGGGAGCTTAATTTTCATTGCAACCTCAACTGTTCACTCTTTGGTCAAAAATGAACTTCATATTCGGTCTTCTCGCCCTAAAAAACATGGAAAACGATACGTCACGAGCTCATGTTCAATAAAACCTTTAAAATACCTCTCAAAAACCCCTTATTTGTATACCTATTTTTCCCTCATTACAAACCTGGGTGTATTCCGACCGGGCTGCCGAGCTTCGGTGCACAACTAGGACCCAAATATGTTCCCAAATGGGGACCCAAACTGTGTGCGGAAGAACTAAGATTTATGATCAAACTTAACGTAAATTTGAAGGTGAAACTTCGTTAGAACCTCAAATTTTCCATTCGGTCTTCTCGCCCTACAAAACATGGAAAACGGTGCCTCAAAAGCTGATGTCACTAAAATACAAGCAATCTAGTGAAGCTGTTTTCTTTCATGTGCAATCTAGTGTTACTATGCAATTTTGTGGTAATTTTAGACAATTTCCCAGGTTTTCGACCCATAAAAAATGAATTTTGTGATTGAACCATCGTTGACATTTTAGTGAACATGAGCTTGTGAGGTATCGGTCTCCATTTTTTTAGGGCGGGAAGACCGAATATGAAGTTGATTTTGACCAGAGAGTGAAGGATTGAGGTTGTAACAAAGGTTCAGCTCTCAGAAATCGTTTTTAATGATTCAAAAACCTAGGATATTGTCAGAAATCACCATAAACTTCTATAATAACACTATGAGCGGTTTCAACAGTTGAATCAAGACAAGTAAATGGCATTATCAATAATTTGTCAAAAACAGGAGCTTATTTCGTGTTTTTGGGGGCCAAAAGTTGTAGAAACCATCTACAATAGCAATTTGAATAATTACACATGAAAGAAACAATGAGTGTTTTTCCAGCATTTCTGTACGTATGTCCAGTAGAATAATAATCCCATGTGACCAGGACTGTGCAGCGTTTTTCGCTGTTTTAGTAACCTGAGCTTGTGAGGTACCGTTTTCCATGTTTTTTTAGAACGAGGAGCCGAATATGAAGTTGATCATAGAGTGGAAAATTGTGGTTCTAACAATGTTTCAGCCTCAAAATTACGTTAAAATTTGGTCTAAAATCGGCCTTTTTCAGGACACAGTTTGGGGGTCCCCATTTGGGAGCACATTTGGGTCCTAGTTGAGCTCCAAAGCTCGGCAGTCAGACCGGAATACACCCAGGGGTGTTATAGGGCAAAATTGGGTGTAAAAATGTGGGTTTCCGATTTTTGACATTTTATGTCTTTACTTTGCTACATAAACTCGAAAATGTAACGCGGGACATGTAACGGAGAAGCGTCACGAAAATATTTCTGATGATTTTCGCTTACAACCGATTCGTTGCTACGGAACTTTATCTTCGCCAGTTTTCATCGTACAAAAATCGTTCACCACTCGTTGGATAGCTCTCGATTTACCTAACCATATTACGTTAACCACTGCGGAGTGCGTGGCCGACAAGCTGCGGTATGAGCGTGATTGTTTAAATGAATGCGTATGAACTTCTCCGGTTATCATCGTATACAAATCGTTCACCACTCGTTGGAAAGCTCTAGATTTACCATTACATCGCAACCATCAACGAGCACAATCAAACGTAGTTATCATTGTGTAAAATCGTTGGAAATCTTGACCAAAACAATTAAGTACGAAGTACGTGGTGTGGGTGCGGGAGGGGGCGCTAAGACAAAATGTCCCTCGTGGTTGCGTACTTGTACGAATGCTGTACCCACCGTTTGTGTTTTGACATTTTATGTCTTTATCTTTTGAGGTTTTAGTGAACATGAGCATGAGAGGTACCGTTTTCTATATTTCTTAGGGCGAGAAGACCAGATATGAAGTTGATTTTGACAAAAGAGTGAAGAATTCATGTTTTAAGAAAGTTCAGCTCTCAAAATATTTATTATTCAAAAACCTGGGAAATAGTCTTAAAACATCATACATTTGTATAAGCACTAGAAGTAGTATGAACAGGTAAATCAAGCAATTAAATGGCACTATCGATGGTCAATGATAATATTGAAAAAAAGTAGTGTTTTTTGGGTGCCAAAATTGGTGGAAACCATCAAAAATAGGAATGAACAGCCAACGTTTCTGTAGGTATGTCCAATAGAATATTAAACCCAGTTGACGAGGACTTCGCAGAGTTTTTGGAATCTACGCGCCTTGAAACGTAAAAGAAAACCTTTGGAGAGGGTGTTATAAAAATGTTTGGTGAGCGAATACATAGGTGCATTATTCACAGAATAATAAAAGAAAAGTGTCACACGTGAATCAAGACGATTTATGGCATTGCCAATGATCAATCATAATTTGAAAAAAAAAGGAGCGCACCTAATTCGTGTTTTGGGGGCCAAAATTGGAAACTATCACAAATAGCTATTTCAATTATTTCAAGAAACCATAAATGAACAGCCAACATTTCTGTAGGTATGTACAGTAGAATAATAAATCCATGTGACGAGGACTTCGTAGCGTTTTTGGAATCTACGCACCTTGAAACGTAAAAGAAAACCTTTGGAGAGGGTCTTATAAAAATGTTTGGTGAGCGAATACATAGGTGCATTATTCACAGAATAATAAAAGAAAAGTGTCACACGTGAATCAAAACGATTTATGGCATTGCCAATGATCAATCATAATTTGAAAAAAAAGGAGCGCACCTAATTCGTGTTTTGGGGGCCAAAATTGGAAACTATCACAAATAGCTATTTCAATTATTTCAAGAAACCATAAATGAACAGCCAACATTTCTGTAGGTATGTACAGTAGAATAATAAATCCATGTGACGAGGACTTCGCAGCGTTTTTGGAATCTACGCACCTTGAAACGTAAAAGACAAAAATGTTGAGGGGGTGGTATATAATTTTTTGTTGAGCGAATACATAGGTGTATTATTAATAGAATAATCAACCAAAATGCTGGTTGTACTCACTTAACAAGTACCTAATGAGGATCATAAATCTTAAATGATAATGAGGATCATTCTTGCTTCACCATCTTCAAAACTCTATGTATGAGGATCAAAGTATAAGGACCATACTTGCTTCACCATTAAAACTCCACAATCCCGTACTGCTCATCCTTCTTTATTACATCCAATCATTCTATATAATCATGAGTGGATTCCCAAATCTATTTCTATTTTGAGGTTCAACGGGAATTACATATTATCGAATACGCATTGCATATAAATACAGTGGAGTAGTAGCTTCATGTCAAAGCAACGAACTTGAGATAGATTTTGAATAAGTAACGTCATTTCAAGATTTTGTTTATCAACCCTTTTTTTCTCAATTTTCAGAAAACTTGTTCGCCATACCTGGAACCCAGCAAATCGAAGACACCATGAATTTACCACAATTAGTGACGAGGTATGTTTAGACGATATTTAGAATTTCGCTTACCTTATAATAAAATCCCATCACGTAGGTAATGACTGAACCAGGTATTTTTCAGAGGGCTCGATTCATGCTTCAAACGCATGTTTAAACCAGAATTCAAAATTGATTGGGTATACAACATGTCACAGGATGGCAGAGCTGTGCAGAAGTGCATGGCAGAAATGAAAGGTCCACTTTCAAAAGTGAGTCTCGCGCAGGCTTTAGTAAGTAAGCTTTTGGTAAAACTGGCAATATAAACGATACTAGTATGGTATTTGTGATGACTTTGGTTCTGATTAAATTTTAAATTTAGTTAAATTTGTCTTTGAATGAAAAATGTTACTTTGAGTTGAATTTTGACTGTGTAGGAGTTTTGGAAGAGAGAGGAGAGCGAGGGATTGTATCCATGCGGTTTGCACCTCCTTGGATACACCTCTGTGATTTAGGTGAATATTCGTCCGGTTTTCACCTTGTTGAGTGTTTAAGGATGTTCTCGCCTGGTTTTCACCACGTGACAGAACTTAGAGGGAAAGGGGAAGGCTGAGTTAGTGACGAGAAGGTATGGTTGAGAGAGAAGGCACTTGTTGGAGAGAAACGGGATGAATGCCCGAGCTAGTCAAGTTGGGCGCTTTTTATAGACACCTCTACCTCTACCCTCCTCCGGTCTCATCCTAATGACTGTTGGGAGCGTTGGAGGGAGTTACCTGGGCCGTGTTCTTTGCACTGCATAGCTCGGCTTCTTCGTTGTTTATCGGTAAAAACCTTAACTTATATACAGGAGTGGTATATTATAAGGGTACCACAACAGTATTATTATTATGGTGGTACCCAAGTCTGACATTCTCATCGTTACTTTGACCTGTTGATAAAGGAACGCACCTAGTCAGATGTTACTTATTTCCTATGATTACATAAAGTCATCATTTTTATAGACTGTCTCAAGTACTTAGCTAACCATTAGTTACTTGAGTGCTGAAATACCTTGATCGTCAGCTAACTCAATTATTTCTACTGCTTGTAAACATTGACCACGCAGTTGACTAATATAATAAATTGATGGTTGAGGGCGCGAGCGTAGGTAAAATGGAGCGTAGGTAATATGCGGACAAGTTAATCCGTTGAGCTCGCTGGAGGTTGGTTTCGCATAGGTGAAATGCGGACAATTCTGTACTAGTAAAATGCATTGTCAAGCGATCTGGATGCTCGCTAGCGCTCGCATCTCAAAAAAGATAAACAATCCCAGAAACTATCCCGTGAATGAGCAGGTTGTTTGGGACTTCTGAATAGATTAGTGGAATGTAATGTTAGGTATGTAACAAGACTGTTTAATGCCTTCGAAAATACCAGAAAAGAAGACAAGTAGAGCAGGAATTACAAAGATTGTGAGATTCAGTCAGGTTGTTTGAACAAGTGTGGGAAACTGACAGGACAGACTCGTCCGCATTTTAACGTACATGTTTCAAAACGCTGCAAATCCCTGCACAACGGTTTATTATTTTGTATAGAATACCCTTCTGTTACAGATCACAGCTCTCTGTATAGATAACCCGTCTATATAATATGACTAGCCGTGGTACCCGCCCTATGGGCGGGAAAATTATGGAAACAGAAAACTTTTATTTGCGTAAAAAATCAACTGAAGGGTAAGGAAACGGTAAGGTTGAAGCAAATAAGGGACTATAATTTGGATTCATAGTGTTTCAACTCAAAAAGTAAGCGATGCTTTTTGATTCTGATTCTTCCTCTTGTTTATTGGTTTCCTCCAATTCTCTTTTGACGGACGCTATTATTTCGCTTATAGGGGGTGCGTTTATATCTGTCTCATTCGATCTGGTATCGTCGAGCCTTTGAGAGACATCGAAAGATACGTCGGACGTAGAGAGTGATGACTCACAGTCGGGAGGATTCAAAGTGACCACAGTGGATAAATTTACATTTAAAGTGACGCCGCCTTTGAACGATGATATGGTGGCGTTCTCTAGCATCAAAGTAGTCGATGTGAGGTCGGCATTGGGTATTGCTTGAATTTGTTCCGAGTGCGTCCAAAATGTGACTGTAATTCGAGCCGTGGAATCTTGCAGTGAAATTTGGGTGACCGTTTTTTCTGAGCCGTCTTTCATAATGAGGTCGTTATTGAATCTCTCAGCGATTGTTCCGTGGACATTAACTGCAGTCCCCTTCATTTTTGGGATGTGTTGGATTGGGGTGATGGGGATGGTTATTTGTGGTATGTCCAGGTGGGACTCTGTTATCACTGAGTCAGGACTCAGTGTCCCTTGTAGATTCGTGACGGTGTTTTGCTTGATGGTGATTTTGGTGATTTCCACAATGTGTTCGTTGAGAATCAAATGATAATTTTTGTCAGCACACTGGTTGTAACTTATAATTCGGAGTTCAGAAGTGTCTGATTCAAAAAGGTGGAACGAACAGTATTTACCTTTGCCGTTCTTGAAATGGAGCAAGGTAGTTTTCATTTTGACGACTCCGCGTAGAGTAACATTCACCATTTGAACACTCATCCCAAATGATGAGGACACAATCTCGTAGCGCTTGTACCAGGCCGCTGTTTTTGGCAATGTTGCACGTTTGGGGGTTGGACGTTAGTGGTACTTCAAACGTGGAGTGGACCGTTCTACCACCATGCAACAGAGTTGCTGCTATGCCTGACGATGCTACTGCTAGTGCTGTCTGACGCTTGGTTCGCACTTTAGCAAGAATCAGGTTCATGACAGTTGTCTTTCCTGTAAGCAATCATCATAGTAGGAAGGGTATAGCATTCTTGGTGTTATGCAAAGAAATTAGAAAGAGTACTGAGTTGCAAATGATAACAACATTGGTTGATAACATACCTGTACCTCCAGGAGCATCGAGATAGAAGAGTTTATTTTCGTTGTTGTTAATGCTGTGCAATATCGTAGTGAGGACTACTGATTGTTCGAGATTTAGCTTGCTCTCCATTTTACAGTAGTCTACATAGTAGGGTAGATGAATCGTACGATGTCTCTCGCAAATATTCAACCCACAGAACAGGACCTCTATTTACGGGTAAGGGTAAGCCAAATTCAGAGAGAGGCTTTCCGTTGCTCATAGTGGACACTATAGTGCTCACTTGGGACAAACATTCATTATAAATGTCATCATTCATCTCTGCATGCTGAGTGTGTTGACGGACATTAAAGAGGATGTCCGCTGATATTTTGTCTTTGAAGGTGTAATATAATAACTGTGGGTTACTCGGTTGGCAATATACAATTTTATGATTGCAAAAACTTCTCTGATTTGTCGGGGATGTTTAGTAAGGACTGCGTCGTTGAGAGTAGCTATCCACTGAGCATCGCTAACCAACATGCCTCTTGCCATGCAGGTTTCTTGATACGTAGAATACGTAGTTCCATCGAATGTCTTTAGCGCCGAAAATGAAGTTGGCCCTCGGACTTTGAATAATAACATGCGCAAGTAAAAACATTCACGCTGCGTAGGATGAACAGTGTAAACCCGTCCAATTGTGTCAGACTGATAATGAGTTGGGTATCCTGTGAAAGGAATGAATGGAGGTGCAACTGAAAAGAGGTTTTTCGGTTTAGTGTTATGGAGATAGTTAATTTAACCACATTTGCATCTTGCAACCTGTTTGATCATAGGCGTTGAAGTATGGTGCTGCTGAATACATACAGAAATAATCTCCTCTGATCGGCCCTAGAATTGGAGTTCAACTGGAGTGATCGAATCTTGCCAAAAAACAAATGGCTGCGAGGGTCATTGCAGGTGAGGAGATTCGAAAGGGGCGGTGGCATTGGTGGAAGTGCAGGGAGTTGCACACCGCCTGAAAGGCAACAAAATCCTTTTGGTTCGTCCTTCCACATCATTGCTGCACAAAACTCGCATTTCCTTTCTGGCTTACCTACTTGCGCTAAGCCCTCGTAGTTTTCATTTGAGTCGTACGATGATGCCGTAAGTACAGGCCGCTCAACTCTTCGTTTCTTCATGCAGATAGCCGCTGAAACGTCGCGCCTTTTTCTTCTGCCAATATCAGCTTTTTTAGCCTTAGGCATGTTGGCTAGTTCATATAGAAGAATGTGGCTGCCAATTAATTGGGGGAAAACTGTAACCACGTGTGCACACACATGTTCAAAAGAGCACGCGGAATTGTAGGTTGTCCATGTTAGAGCAACGAACTGAATATCAACCCACCTACCGTTACCTTACGTAGCAGTAACTGTTGAATCACCGGGATTCACCAATAACTACGTTCGACGCCACTCAAATGATTATAATATGACTTGGAAACACGGAAAAAAAAGAGAAAAACGTCAACACGATCAGGCAACCCTATGGAGCAAATGGGTCAAAAGCAGACGAAGGAGCCGAGAAACACAATTTTTTATTAGCCATAAACCTTCCCGTAGCAAATCCGGTTATACAGGGAAAAACCGCATTAAAATCTATCCAGCGGTTAAAGCGCCAAACGGTTAACATTACTCATTTATAGAGTAGATATGTACTATTCTATACATATTATGTACATCGAAGACACTCCGTAGGTTAGTACCTAACCCCGTACTCGTTACTAGGTACCTACCTAAATCACGAGTTAAATGTTGCTAAAATAATTCTGCCGATGACAAACAGTACCTACCTAACAAAAAGAAACACACATAATGAAGTTCTGAAAAGAAATTGTTGATGAGGAGTGAAAAAAGTTGCAAAAGTACCTACCAACAAACTCCAGCCCCTTCTACGTAGATGGTATAATGAACCGTTGTGTAATAATTTACCGTTGAGTAATCAGGCACGGATCCAAGGGGGGGGGGGGGGGGGGGGTCACAGGGGTCATGACCCCCCCCCCCCCCCCCCAGAATCAGCCTGCATTTCAAAAAGCAGAGCTGAACGAATTTTTCACAAACCCGAAAACAAAAAAAACCAAACGAAAACGAACCCAGTTTTTGTGAAATCAAAAACCAGAAACAAACCTCGCCACTAATTACTGTAATTTCTAATTACACAAACGGTAGACAGTGTTAAAAAAACTGAAAACAAAAAAGAACTATAAAAAATCGAAAAAGATTCGATCAAAAATGTCAAAATTAGTCGAATATAATCGTACACTTGGTCCTACCAATGTTACTTTATATACAATTATGTCAATAAATTTACCTTGGTGTATCCGTCAAATTACACCTTGTTTATTTCTTCTTATTTTTGTTAATTATTATCTTGTTTTTGTTTCGTTCTCGTTTTCTTTCTTGCCAAATTCAGTAAAAACGATACTGAATTCACTGAGATCAACAACAGATTGTTGTGGTTTCAATGTTTTGATTTGCAAACTCTGAAGTTAGCTACGCTGCCATAAAATGCGCCAATTTGTTTGAAAACACGTTAGGACACTTTTTTAGAAGAAAATTGAAAATAAATCAAGCGAGGCGGTAGCCGAGCGATGCCAAGCATGAACCCGCGCCCGGCTGCCCCAGAGCCTAATATAACTGAGCGAAGAATCGGGCCAACTTTGGCCCCCTCCCGGGCCTTCCCCGTTATTTCTATATTTTATTCGCGCGTATATTATTTTGTGGGGCAAACACCCTGAGTCGCCTGACACCAAATTCGAAGCGGTAGGTGTTTCGAAAACCTGCGAAAAATAGGGCTCAAAATACGTGTTTGGTGACTTTCTTCCCATTTTTTTTTCCACCCATTCTTTGTCACGCCACTTCAACCCTTTTACCTCGACCGATGTTTATGAAATTTGGTATGTAGATCAGGTTTGGCGTGGTGAAGTGCCTTTTGGGAGTTTTAACCGTTTTCGCGGAAGCAAAGGGGGGGTTCCGGGGGAGGGGGCTTGCTTTTTTTCCACCCATTCTTTGTCCCGCCACTTCTACCGTTTCCCCTCGACCGATGTTTATGAAATTTGGTATGTAGATCAGGTTTGGCGTGGTGAAGTACTTTTTGGGAGTTGTAACCGTTTTCGCACAAGCAAAGGGGGGGTTCCGGGGGATGGGGGCTTGTTTGTTCCACCCATTCTTTGTCACGCCACTTATATACCCTCTTCCCTAGACCGATCTTTATGAAATTTAGTACCGATCCAAATCATGTTAATGCGTGAAGTGATTTTGGGTGTTTCCATCAAAACGAAAATTAAAAACTGTAACGCCGAAGTGACATGACGAATAACGGGAGGTCTACCCTTTCCAATGTGAAGTGTCAAGCATTTTTAGCATTGCTTGTGTGAGAATATCGTCGTTGCACCACATTGGTTCAGGCTTCGGATCAGATATTGTTGCACCACATTCATTCAGGCTTCGGATATTGTTGCGCCACATTGAACCACATTGATTTCAGCTTCGAAACTTACTTGCGACCTTTCAAAATTTGTGATATCTCCTAAAACAAACACTCCCTGTAAAAAAAGATGCCAAGCTACAAAAGGTGTGATATCCAGGTTGTGCCAAGCACTGTGCCTAATAATCTTCCGTCCACATCCGACAGTTCATTTTCGACGTTAATTTTGAGGTATAGACTAGACTTAGCTAACAGGGTGAGGAGTGAGTTAATCTTTAGGAAGTGTGCTGCTTGGCCGGTCTAGTTACTGATCTATTCAGTTCCTACACGAAGGGTTCGAAGCCATCAAAATTAATGATTCAAATTCTACGTGCCTACTAATCTTCCGTCCACATCCGACAGTTCATTTTCGACGTTAATTATGAGGTGAGGAGTGAGTTAATCTTTAGGAAGTGTGCTGCTTGTCTGTCTACGACATATCAGGCACATAGCATGTGAATCATTAATTTTGATGGCTTCGAATCCTTCGTGTAGGAACTGAATAGATCAGTAACTAGACCGGCCAAGCAGCACACTTCCTGAAGATTAACTCACTCCTCACCCTGTTAGCTAAGTCTAGTCTATACCTCAAAATTAACGTCGAAAATGAACTGTCGGATGTGGACGGAAGATTATTAGGCACAGTGCTTGGCACAACCTGGATATCACACCTTTTGTAGCTTGGCATCTTTTTTTACAGGGAGTGTTTTTTTAGGATACATTTATCAGTTAAATAATTAATAGATATTGAAAAATATTTTTTACATAAACAATGAATTTTATAAATAAATACAATTAATTTTGTAAGTAGACAAATTGGACGAGTTTAGGCATAAGGTTGAAAATTCGGTTTGTATTGTTCGTTTGGTTATTTTGTTATTTTTTGTTATACCTATTTTATATTTTTCTACCCTGTGACCCCCTCCGGAAAAAAATTCTGGATCCGCCCCTGTGAGTAATGATTTACCGTAGTAATAATTTACCCATCAATAATACTTCAACGTTTGTTCAAGTTTCACTACCTACCAACAAACTCCAAAAGAGCCATCCTTTTTCAAATTAAATAATATCACAGAACAACCAACTCGACTTCATACTCCGCCAATATTATAATCAGGTGATCCCTACCAATGATTTTATCTCCGCCAAATTTCATATTGTGGGCGCGTCTCTGGTTACGAAAATTGGTTTGAATTGTATACAATATTTCATTCACACTGGAGTCGAAAATGCCTGTAGGTGCAAACTTCGGGGCCTTACTGTGAACGAACGGCTGGACGTACGATGCTCCGGATGGTCTTAAAAAACTCGCAAGTTCAAGAACTATTTAAAACCGTAAAAATATTTACGTAAAAAAATGGTATAGGCGTTTTGAAAATTTCAACCCCTATTTTGAACCCCTTAGAGATGACTCACAGTAACGTCGAGCTTCGAGGACCGACTAGACGCCGAACGGAACCTATAACCCGAATTTCATCAATTTTTTTTCATGGTAACTAAGAAAAGTGGCCCGTACGGCGTACGGCGTACGGCGGACAGACAGAAATATTTTTATTGCAGTTTTGGATTCTACATACCTTGAAACGTAAACCATCAAATTTTGAGGGGGGGTAAGAATTTTTTTTTTCATGCTCGATTCCAATGGTTCATTATTGAAAATAATAACCCAAAACACCGTCCGCTTTTTAATGTTTACTTTCAGGGATTAACAACTTACGTCCGCAATTTACTGCGTCCCGCGAAACCAACCTCCAGCGAGCTCAACGGATTAACTTGTCCGCATTTTACGGGACGCAGTAAATTGCGGACGTAAGTTGTTAATCCCTGAAAGTAAACATTAAAAAGCGGACGATGTTTTTGAAACATGTACGTTAAAATGCGGACGAGTCTGTCCTGTCAGTTTCCCACACTTGTTCAAACAACCTGACTGAATCTCACAATCTTTGTAATTCCTGCTCTACTTGTCTTCTTTTCTGGTATTTTCGAAGGCATTAAACAGTCTTGTTACATACCTAACATTACATTCCACTAATCTATTCAGAAGTCCCAAACAACCTGCTCATTCACGGGATAGTTTCTGGGATTGTTTATCCTTTTTGAGATGCGAGCGCTAGCGAGCATCCAGATCGCTTGACAATGCATTTTACTAGTACAGAATTGTCCGCATTTCACCTATGCGAAACCAACCTCCAGCGAGCTCAACGGATTAACTTGTCCGCATTTTGCCTACGCTCGGTTTCGCATAGGTGAAATGCGGACAATTCTGTACTAGTAAAATGCATTGTCAAGCGATCTGGATGCTCGCTGGCGATCGCATCTCAAAAAAGATGAACAATCCCAGAAACTATCCTGTGAATGAGCAGGTTGTTTGGGACTTCTGAATAGATTAGTGGAATGTAATGTTAGGTATGTAACAAGACTGATTAATGCCTTCGAAAATACCAGAAAAGAAGACAAGTAGAGCATGAATTACAAAGATAGTGAGATTCAGTCAGGTTGTTTGAACAAGTGTGGGAAACTGACAGGACAGACTCGTCCGCATTTTAACGTACATGTTTCAAAAACACCGTCCGCTTTTTAATGTTTACTTTCAGGGATTAACAACTTACGTCCGCAATTTACTGCGTCCCGAGGGCGCGTCCCGACTGGTAATAACTGGATGAGCGTAACATTTGGGCATATCAAATGATTTCGTTTTAGGTTTATGGTCTTCAGTAAGTAGGTAATGCAAACTATGCTTTGTCGATGGAGGATGCATTTTTTTCTTCTTCTTCTTCTTAATTAGCCCAAACATTTCGGTTACCTGTCTACGTATCGAAGTACCTACCCTACACACCTAGAATCCGGCAATCAAAATGGAAAAAAAGTCCGCAAAGCACTTTGTTCCTTTCAAATTGACGTAGAACGTTGATACCGAGCATGTGGATATCGATTGGGCAGAGTTTCGATATTACAAGCTCGTGCATGTGCATACCGGGACTATCGACCGTCGCATTTGGGGTCTAGTTGGTCCTCGAAGCATGGCGTTACTGTCATTCATCTCTAGGGGGAAAAAGTAGGGATTGAAATTTTAAGAACGCCACCGTAGCTCGAAACTATCAATTTACGGGTGTTGAAGGGTAACCCAGGGGTTTTCTTTACGTTATTAAATTGATCTTGAAACAAATAATTTTTGAGACCACCCGGAGCATTGCACGAACAGCCGTTCTAGTAGTCCATTGTTACAATTGTAGTGCGAAAGTGTTCATGCAGAGTAGTTGTCATTGGGCTATGAATATGAACTCTACACACTGCTGAATATAGTACTAAAGTAAATTAACTTGATTTCCTAAGCTCAGCTGTGATGTTTCGATTAATACAAAATTTAAAATCATCGGTGAGTGGATTTATCGTCTTACCTTCATTTTTCCTTACCTCCATAAATTTTATACCTTGTCACAGACAGCCATCGCCGTAACCGTAAAATTGCCTTCGACCACATTTTATTCAGGTCGGATTTCAGCGATCAAGATCCTTGGCCTCTTATATACACAAGTTCTTACAGTTTCGTTTAACCCTTTTTATATAAACCGCTCTAGTTTCCCCCTCCTTCTAAAATCATATAAAAATATAACACAATAATATAATTAACAGTATTATAGCATACTATTATGGTACAATTTATTAATACATTAGTACATTATAGCATATAATATTATTATTATCAGCCGTACTCTTATCAATATTATCTGAGGAATCAATACTGAACATAGCTTAATACGATTTTCCAGATGGTGACTGACTGTTATGATAGTTTGGCAAGAGAAGGGCGCGTTCCAACTGGTAAGTATTATGATAAGATCAGTCCTATTTATTTACGGTTTAGTTCTTCTGTAACTAATTATTAAATTCTTACAGACCCAGATTTTGTACCAAGGACTTACACGGAAGTTGCAATTAGAGTCTCCCAACTCCATAATGACTCGGAGGATACTCTAATATTCAGTTTCTTTGACATGATCATAGCAGTGAGTGCAGTTTCAGATTTCTAACATACCTAGTATTTTCAGACTGCGTCTGGCGAGAGCAATGTAGCTGACCCCATTCAAGAACTGTCAAACATTTTCCATGTAAACCCGCCTCCCGCCTCTGCGGGCGGTTCAGACCTGCAGCGTTTTGACTTCTTATCTCTTCCTATTGCGTTATATGTTTTATATAACACATTATAGTTCTGGTTACTGTACGTATTAATGTGAAGTCGTTTTTAAAACCAACACTACTCACTTCACAGGACTTCATCAAAAAAGTTCCCGCGCAGATTTAGGGACTGAGTTGTTACCCTTTTTACAACAGTCTACCTTCAAGTGGTTACTGTGTCAAAATAAATAGGCCTATCTGAAATTTCCTTTTTTCCTTGTAAACGTGTACTCATAAGCTAACATCGATATGTTCGTTTAAGGCGCAGTCGGATGTATCTAATTTGTTTTTCTATTTTGGTTTATTATTTTCAATAATGAACCATTGGAATCGAGCATGAAAAAAAAAAATTCTTACCCCCCCCCCCCCCCCCACACAAAATTTGATGGATTACGTTTCAAGGTAGGGTAGAATCCGAAAATGCAATACAAATATTTCTGTCTGTCCGCCTTATTTTTTTAAAGTCTTACGGAAATCTGAAAAGTGCCCCCCCCCCCCCCCCCCAACCAACTCAGGAGTCACATTTTCCTTCAAGCCAAATTTTACATTTGGAATTTAATCAAAACCAGAATCATCACAGGGATCATTAAACATACGGCAAATATTAATTTAATAGTTTGAATGTATTTAAACATTTTGTTACAGGGCTTTGATACGACAAGTGTAACAATTTCGTCGATGATCCTTTTCTTGGCCATGTTCCCGGAGTACCAGTAGAAAGTTTATCAGGAACAGTTGGACATTATGAAATCCAGCTTGGATGTCCCATCGAGAGAAGAAATGGCCAAAATGACTTTCCTGGAAATGGCGTTTAATGAAACATTACGACATGTATCTGCACCTATTATCGCGAGAACACTTACTGAGAAAATAGAAATAGTTCAGTAGACGTTTCGTTCACGGTGGCGTTTACTAGGAACTAAGAAATGGGTTCATGAGGGCACTGGCTAGGTACTCGAAGAATAACTGTAGCAGTCCATTGTCAGATTTGAAATTTTGTCCGGAAATGAATATAGTAATCGAAGACAGAATAAATAATTAAAATGTACTTACTTCCACAGATGGTAACATAATATCCGGAGGGCGCTTCTATTGCCTTCAACCTTGCTCATATGTTCGCTGATCCAATTCACTGGGAGAGACCGAGAGAATTTTACCCAGAACATTTCTTACCTGAAAAAGTAGCAAAGAGGACGAGAGGAGCCTTCATGCCATTCAGCTTTGGAAGCAGATCCTGTGCCGGTGAGTAGGTACCTGTGAAGTTTAAACACGGGCCAACTAGAGTAATAAACTCGTACTACTCAAACTAAGGGAGTATATCAGTACGTGAATGCACATCGGTTATACCATAGATTTATGTACCTATTCTGGCATAATTATCATATGACTAGAACTAAGGAAGTTATAGGATGTCCCAGGAAGTACGAGTTGTTGAAAAATGAATAAATCAGTTAAATGTAAAAGAAAATACATAATTTTTTTATATTTACATTGAAAACATCTCCTATTTAATAGTGGAAAACTATATCGTTCCTATGACGCCCTCCACTGAGTCAGCGTGCGTTAACGCTTGTTGCATGTGTGGCATATTGACCTGCTGAAACCAAAGATGTTCAGTATCCAAATCTTCAATGAGAGGCCGTAACCAACTGGCCACCATGTCACCATAACGGTGTCCCTTCGTGGTAGCACTTTCCTCATTGTCAATGAAAAACAGGCTCATCACTCCACCGGCCCAAAATCCACACCATAGAGTCGGCCCGAGTGGATGCAATTCATTTTGTTTGAACGGTGAGCTCACACCCTGATTTTTTCATGGGGCAATATAAAGTCGCAGTTGTACGTCTACATACCGCCTACGATTCGAGAACTAAAGGAGTAAATCATACGTGTCCTTGCCGACGTCCAGTCAAACATCTGCGAAAGGTTACATTTTGTTGAGCGGGTTAATACGAGCCGACTCGATGGAAGGAGTCATAATATGCTGCAGATTGTTTTCGAATATCGAATCGGAGATGTTGCTGGATGTAGAGATACGAACGCTGCAAATTATTACACAACGGTTTCTTATATAACTTAAAACACTTGCGGCGGAGTAGTGGAAATCCATAGCAAAAAACGACAGGATAAAAATAGAATACTCTATTTCCACGTAAACTAACAAAACTGTAGACCGGTTTCGGTTGTTAAACCATCATCAGTACACAATAGATGATGATGGTGGTTTATCAACCGAAACCGGTCTACAGTTTAGTTAGTTCACGTGGAAATAGACTATTCTATTTTTATCCTGTCTGTTTTGCAATGGTTTCTTATTTATATGTATAGAGATAACCCTTCTCTGTAGATCCCTGTTTTCCGAGGTCAATACCTACCCTCGAGCTCCCCCCAGGAAAGCCCTAGAGACTGCCTGACTGTAATGCCGAGCTTTGAGGACCAACTAGACCCCGAACGGCACCTATAAACCGAATTTCGTCAATTTTGGCTCGTGGTAACTAAGAAAAGCGCTAAGTACGGCATACGGCGTACGGCGGATGGACAGCATTTTTTTAATTGCATTTTCGGAATCTGCATACCATGAAACGTAAACCATCAAATTTTGAAAGGGGTTAAAACTTTTTTTTTCATGCTCGATTCCAAAGGATCATTATTGAAAACAATAAACCAAAAAGTTACAAATCCCACCGTTTATTATTTTGTACAGAACACCCTTCGGTTACAGATCACAGCTCTATGTATAGATAACCCTTCTATGTTACTGTTGTGATATCCTCCCAGAACATCACTTTATATTTCACCTTAAGATTGTACGTGATCGGCTGCAGGCAGAAACCCACTCTCTCCTCCCATCACTCAACGGTCAGAATCAAGCGCCAAGGGACTGGGGGAGAGTCAAAAGGGCCATATAAAAACCTGCCTTTCTCCCCCGTTTCTTCATTCTACGATTACTCCCAAAGTTGATGACTTCTCTCTCTCTCTCTCTCTCCTCTCATATCTCCTTACCCCAATAGCCTAAAAGATCCCAGACTGGAGGAACCAGTAAGGTGATAACCTACCAGAGTGGTAACCACTGGGCAAAACCCTCTACCATCTTAGTGGTGGAAACCTCCCTGGCTTTTGCTATAGGTGTTAACCAGAGGCGCTAGATCTATTACCTTCTCCTTCATCATTCTCCCTCTCATCTTCACACCTCATCGCTGCCTCATACTTACCAAACCACCACACTTACTATGTACTATTCTATATATATTATGTAGATCGCAGACCCTCAGTAGCTTAGTACCTAACCCCTTACTCGATAGCTATCTAAATCACGTGTTGAATGTTGGTAAAATAATTCTTCGATGACAAACAGAAGCTAAAATGGCAAAAAAAAATAATAAAAAATAATGAAGTGTTGAAAGGAAATTGTTGATGTGGAATGAAAAAATATTCAGTCCCGGGAGGGTTTCGAACTCGGGAACTTTGGAGTATCAGTCTGTCAGTTAAAACGTTGAGCTATATCGACCAGCAACCTAAGAGAACAGTGATGTGCACTCAACCCAGCTTGATGCCAGAATATTATATACCCTGTTCTTTATGGCAAATTGTGCAGAAAATTTTATGGCAACATCTTACAATGCTCCGGATTGTCTATAAAATTCAGGAAAGAATCAAATTATTCAAAGATGTGATAAACCCATCCCCCTCAAAATGCCATTTTCCTAGATGGGTGTGCTCTGGACATTTCAACGCCTATTTTTCACCCCTTAGAGTTGAGTGACAGTAACGCCGAGCTTCGAGGACCAACTAGACCCCGAACGCGACCCATTAACCGAACTCCGTGAATTTTGGTTCATGAGAACTTCGAGAACACCCAGAGCATTTTACGTCCAGAAGTTCGTTCACAGTAAGGCCCAGCAGTTTGCACCGACAGGCTTTTTGAACAGGAGGGTGAATGAAATTGTATACATTCAGCCCATATATCATCACTAGCGACGCGGTAACAATCGGGAATTGGCCCGAGATCATGATTGCTAGGAAGCACCTGATTATCACGGATGGCTGCATGAAGTCGAGTTGATTGTTTTGTGATATTGTTCCATTTGAAAAATGATGGCTCTTATGGATTTTGTTGATAGGCACTTTTGCAACTTGGACAAACGTTGAAGTATTATTGGGTAAATTATTCACAACGGTAAATTATTACACAACGGTTTATTATACTATCTACGCAGAAGGGGCACCTATACAGGTAAATTATTACACAACGGTCTATTATTTACTTTATTCTTCATGAATGACTAAAAATAATATTAATGATTTGATTATTTAATACCGCGCGTTTGTATAAAACTTTGATTCTCGGGCCGGCTACAGTACGCCATTTAAGGCTTTCCTGGAGGGAGCTCGAGGGTACTGACCACAGAAAATAGTGATCTACGCAGAAGGGGCATCTATACAGGTAAATAATAAACCGTTGTGTAATAATGTGCAGCGTTTTTTATTGCATTTTCGGATTATAGGCACATAACTCGAAACGTAAACCATAAAATTTTGAGGGGGGGGGGGGGTTAAATTTTTTTTCATGCTCGATTCCAAAGGTTCATTGTTGAAAATAATAAACCAACGCGCAAAAGAAACCATACCCTTCTATTGGATGTTTTCGGACCCACTAGACCCCAAGCAATCCACACCAAACTTCAATAAACAAAACAACTTTCAATTTTGGTTCATGGTATATAAGAAAAGTGCGAAGTACGGCGTACGGCGGCGGACGGGCAGAATTGTTTTTAATCCACTTTCGGATTCCACGTACCTTGAAACGGAAACCTTCAAATTTTGATGGTGTTGGTGGGTGGTTGTGGTGGGTGGGGGGAGGGGGGTTAAATTTATTTTTTTTCATGCTCGATTCCGAAGGTCATTGTTGTAAATAATAAACCAAAAATGATTAGTGACAGAATTCTTGAATCTCGCACATATTTTTTATGAACTGTAATTGCCCCGCTGGCCCCAATACTCGTTTTCAGGATTTCCTGGGGGAAGCACGAGGGTAGTTATTGACTACAGAAAACAGTGACCTACGCAGAAGGGGTATCTGTACGGGTAAATAATAAACCGTTGTGTAGTAGTTTTTAGTAGATTTACTTCAGTTTCATCTGAAAGAAACTTGTCTGAGCAGCTATTGCAGCTCTTTCTTATCCCAAATTTAAAAAAGTATGGTGGCCTTGTGTCAGTGATCGAGTTGAAGAGTTGTTAACCCATTTCAAGTGTCTTATATACTATTACCGTATAAATCCTCACTCCTATTCATGTGGTGTTTCAGTGTGATGTTGCTGTGTGATGTTGACACTATTGTGTATGTGACAATCTTATGAAATCACAGTCGGCCCTTGATTAAATGAACACACACTGTATAACAGCATCTCTCCGCCCCTTGACAACTAAAATGTTGTGATATTTTTTTTTTTCGTGAAATTTTTCTGTTTTTCGTGAAACATTAGGTTAGTAAACTCGCTAGTATTATCATAAAAACGCTTACTTGGTTGAAAGGTTGATAAACTTGTTCATAATGCAAATTTGTTACAAAAAATTAGCAGATATTTTTAGCGTTCATCCATAAAACCATGACCATAAAATCATGATTTTTAACTATTTATGGACTCCTAAAACCTGGGACCAGTCGCATTCGACTTGGGGCTCCAAATAATAGGAAATTCGGGTCAATTACTTAGTTTGACGCCAATAAATGTACATCTGAAAATTCGCTAACACCCAAAACTCGACCTGTAGCGAGGTACAGACAGACATTTATTTACTTATATTGGCCTTTTGAATTGAATTTTTCAGTGAATCCAAATGGATTCGTATTCATAGATGTGAATCCGAAATGATTTGGATTCATAGGTATGAATACGAATAGATTCGGATTTGGATTCTGTTGAAAACGTGTATACTTTGATAGAAAGCTCAATATGTATTTTATACAAAATCACAAAAAGGAATGAAGTTTCCTAAACTACAGAATGCTTGAACGTTTATAAACTGTTTGAAACCAAGACCACTTGTTGGTCTTGTCAACGATTAACATCAACATCCACCTTCTTTCTTCTTCTCTTTTATTCCAATGTTTTTGAGAATTTCTTCATTACGCAATTTAGATAAGGGCTTGGTGAGGATGTCTGATTTATTGTCCTTCGTTGGCACATATTCCACTCTTAGCTTTCGATCATTTATCAGATCTCTTAGGAAGTGATATTTGATGTCGATGTGGCGTGAATGAGATGTGACGCTGTTCCCTTTTGCAAAGTTGAGTGCCGATTGGTTGTCACAAAATATTAGTGGTTCAGATGGCATGTTACACTCAATTTCATGTAAAACTTGCAATAGCCACAACATTTCCACGCTGCACGATACGATGCCAACAAATTCTGATTCCATCGTGGAGAGAGCGACTGAAGTTTGTTTGTTTGATTTCCAGATGATCGCAGTGTTGTTCAACTCGATAAGGAGACCTGTAGTCGATCTTCTGTCATCTTTGTCTCCTGCCCAATCTGCATCTGAATACCCTCTCACATTCACCACATTCCCTCCCAAATCTTTAGTTATCTGGAATTCGTAATTTATTGTGCCTTTCAAGTAGCGCAACACCCGTTTAGCAGCTTGCCAATGAATTTTGCCTGGGTTCGACGAAAATTGTCCTAATTTAGAAACAGCAAACGCTAGATCAGGACGTGTTGCTTGAGACAAATACATCAGTTTTCCTATTAATCGTCTGTAAGGAACATCTTTCATTTCGTCTTCCTCTTCTTTTGTCCTCGGGCAGTCGGCTTTACTAAGACATTGGTTAGGTTCTAAGGGAGTTCTCACTGGTTTACAATCTGACATTCCAAATTCACTCAGAATCTCCTTTATATACTTGGTTTGATTTAAGGCCAGAGAACCATTACCTGCTTTCTTTATTTCAATGCCTAGGATATAATGAAGAGGTCCCATGTCTTTTATATCGAAGTAATTTCTCAAAGTTTTCTTAGTTTCCTCCATAGCTTTTTGACTCGAAGTTATGAGGATCAAATCATCTACGTACACAGATATTATTCTGAAATCGCCATCTTTCTTTTGATAATATATGCACGGTTCTGCTTTGCATCTTTTCATTCCTCCACTTAGTAACCTTTTATCTAACGTTTCGTACCAAGAACGACCTGATTGTTTTAATCCATAGAGGCTTTTGATCAACTTGAAGACCTTCCCTCTTGAATTAGGCTCACATACTCCTTCAGGGATCTTCATATAAATATCTTCCCTCAACTCCCCATTTAAATATGCCGTTTTGACGTCCATTTGGTGAACTAGCCAGTTGTTCTCCATTGCCAATTTCAACAAAACTCTCACTGATGGAAGACTGATTACAGGACTATACGTTTCATCATAATCAACGCCTGGTTTTTGTGTGAAACCTTGGGCTACAAGTCTAGCCTTGTACCTTTCAAGGTTCCCGTCTGCCAAGTATTTCTTTCGGAACACCCATTTACATCCAACCGGTGTTTTACCTGGTGGTAAATCAGTCAATTCCCAGACCTTCATCGCCGTTAAAGAAGATAATTCTTCTTCAATTGCTCTTACCCAAAGATCTCGGTCTGTTCCTTGCATTGCCTGCTTATATGTTTTAGGATCCGGATTCTGTGTGGTGCTCAAACATGCATGTTGACATTGAGGTTTCTTGACTGTACCTCTGTCTCTTAACTTCATATGATGCCTGGGATGTTTTTCGTTTTCGTTTTCTTCCACCTCTTCTTCACTATCACTATTCAAATTTCCATCGTCAACGTCTTGATCAATGTTTCCGTTATTTTCTCCGTCATTCATTTCTTCCAAGGATGGGATTTCATCCCAACGTTCATCTGCTTCATCTTCCTCCCCAATACGTTGTTTTTCTACATTATTTGTTTCGTCCCTTGACGGTGATTCCTCTTTCATTGAGGGTCGTTCTACTTCCTCTATTATGATTTCTTCCAACACATCAGTTTGTCTCTTCCGTTCAGAAATTCTATTTTGTTTTCTTGCATCTCCTATTATTTTATTTTCCTCCTTATCAATTTCCATATCTGAATAATCAATTCTTGTCCATTCACTGTACGGGTACTTGTTTTCCTCAAAAGTTACATCCCTACTCATCAGAATCTTCTTTCCTTCAAGATCCCACAATCTATAACCTTTAGAAACTCCAGCGTAACCAATCATTATGCAATCTGTAGTCTTACTATCCAGTTTTCTTCTAAGCACATTAGGAATATGGGCATGGGCCTTACACCCGAAAGGTCTAAGATGTTGTACATTTAGTTTTCTACCCGTCCACCTCTCCTCCGGAATTCGACAATCTTCCGATGAGGGGCATCGGTTACGTACGTACGTTGCTGTGCTCACAGCTTCAGCCCAGAAACTCTTAGGTAAATTCGCAGCAATCAACATGGATCTCGAAAGGTCAAGGACTGTTCTATTGTACCGTTCAGCAATTCCATTCTGCTGGGGACTATAGGGTATGGTCAATTGATGTATAATACCATTTTCTTTAAGAAAATTGTCAAAATTTTTATTAACATATTCTTTCCCGTTGTCGCTCCTTAAACATTTAAGTAACTTCCCAGTTTGTTTTTCTGCCATAATTTTGAATTTCTTGAAATAGTTGAACGCCTCATCTTTGCTTTTCATGAAAAACACACAAACTCTTCTCGAAAAATCATCAATGAATGTGATAAAATATTTATATCTCGAATTGGATTCCACAGGCATAGGCCCACAAACATCTGTATGGATCAATTCCAGCAACTCTTTGGTTTCATAGCTACTTGATTTCGGGAATGGCTTTCGCGATGATTTTCCTTTAATGCAAGGTTCACAAACATCCTGCATTTTCAAAACTGTGCCATCCAAGCCTTTCACCATTTCTTTCTTGTACATCATTTTAATTGAATCTGTATTTACATGGCAAAATCGTTCGTGCCAGTTTTTCTCATTTACTTGCCCTACATTGGCCTTTTCTTTCAAAACAATATTTTTAAGTGCATACATGTTTGATTCACCACGTTTAGCATGTATGATTAATTCATGTCCATCATAAACTTTACATGCTCCTTTCTTGATTACAATGTTATAACCATTCATTTCAGTTTTAGCTATAGAAAGGAGTCTAAAGCAGAAATTAGGAACATGAAGAACTTCCTTAAGATTGAGAGTGAATTTACCATGTGCAGTTGTGGATATTACAGAGACTGTCCCTATTCCAACAATTTTACATTCCACGTTTGATGCAAGTGTGACCACTTTAGCACAATCCAAAGCTTGGTAATAACTGAAGTCTTCTTTGTATGGGGAGAAGTGACTACTGGCCCCACTGTCAATCAACCATTCGTCAGTTCGAGGAACGTTTGCCACATTGAGACAAACTGCATTTAACGATTTTTGGGGGTCTTCATATTTTGATTGATTTTTGTTTATTGAATCTTTTTGTCGACAAAATTTAGCGATGTGTCCTTCTTTACCACATATAAAGCATGTGAATGGCTCTTTTTTAGTGTATTTCTTAGCCAACATTGCATTATTTAATGACTCACTACATTCGTCTCTCTTCATTTGTTTCCTTTTATACTCACCGCATAATAAACTTTCGAGTTTCTCAGGTGTATAATCCTCATCTTTAAAAGTGCAGATCATACTCACAGTTGTCTCGTACTCTTCACCTAATCCGTTGATTATAACATTACATATCTGTTCTTGGTCTATTCTTAAACTCCCAGCCTTTTCAACCTCTGAAGCATATCCCAAGATACGATTAACGTAGGTTTCCATGTCCTCATCGTTCAGCATCTTGGATGTGAAAAGACATTTTGATGCCTGGAGGCGGCGTAGTCGGGTCATTGGCTGAAACCTTAAAGAGAGTTTATTCCATAAAAGTCTAGGGCAGTTTAAATCTATGATGTCCTGTTGGATATCCTCGGTTATGGCCCTTGCGATTAACCGAAATGCCTTTCTCTTTTTATCTGGTGAGAAGGTAGCGAATTTTTCTTCATCATTAGTTGTGACCAATTCCCATAAATTTTGGTCTTCAAGCTCAAGTCTCACGTTAAATACCCATGTTTTGTAGTTCTTCTTGTTGAGCTTAACAATACTATACTTCGACTTACTATGTTCTTCTTCTTCCATCGCGCAGTAGAAACTTTAAGCCGATAACCTTTGTTAAAAACGTGTATACTTTGATAGAAAGCTCAATATGTATTTTATACAAAATCACAAAAAGGAATGAAGTTTCCTAAACTACAGAATGCTTGAACGTTTATAAACTGTTTGAAACCAAGACCACTTGTTGGTCTTGTCAACGATTAACATCAACAGATTCATAGGTGTGAATCCAAATTTCGTATTCGGATTCACACTTGGAAATATGAATCTATTCGAATTCACACTTTAGAATACGAATGCATTCGTATTCGGATTGACACGTTAAGGTGCTGTGAATCAAATTCGGATTCGAATTTACGAATACGAATCTGCCCATCTCTGTCTGTGATTCGAACGAGGGAGCGCAGACTATGGCCGCACTCGCAGTCTCAACACCAACCATCAAAGATGCGCTCGGCCACCGGCTCACCCCTGGTGTGTAACAAACCCCCCCCCCCCCCCCTATCAACCCTGTTGTAAATATTTACCCGCCAGAAAAACCACCTCACCCGCAAATAGGATTGATATCCTTTCGCCTGCATGGAGGGTGATTCGCACCTCGCTCTTGGGTGTTCATAATTTGCGAGGTGCCTGTTACCTCGCTTCTATTATTGCGAGCCAAATGGCTACGAATACTTTTTGCGGCTGAGGAGGTTTATTGGTGGGCACATTTTTACAGCAGTGTGGATTTCGGGTGGGACGAGATATCGCCTTAACATTTCTTATAAAAGTTTGAAAATTGAAATTTTTACAACTTTTTCTAACAAGTTTTGGTATATTATTTTCAATAATGAACCTTTGGAATCGAGCACGAAAAAAAAGTGTAACCCCCCTCAGAATTTGATGGTTTCCGTTTCAAGATATGTAGAATCCGAAAATGCAGTAAAAACGCTGCAAATCCCTGCACAACGGTTTACTGTTTCGTACAGAATACCCGTCTGTTACAGATCACAGCTCTCTGTATATGTAGATAACCCGTCTATATAATATGTACTATTCTATACATGTTATGTAGATCGCAGACCCTCCGTAGGTTAGTACCAGTCGATGACAAACAGTAACTAAAATGGCAAAAAGAAACGCAAATAATGAAGTTCTGAAGGAAAATTGTTGATGTGGAGTGAAATAGATGCCCCTTCTGCGTAGATCACTGTTTTCTGTGGTCAGTACCTACCCTCTTGTCATGTATAATGAACCGTTGTGTAATAACATACCCATAAATAATACTTCAACGGTTGGTGAAGTTGCAAAAGTACAGATCAACAAGATCAAGCCCCTTCTTGAATGAACCATTGTGTAACCATTTACCCTTAAATCATTTACCGTTGTTTAATAATTTGCCGTTGTGTAATAATTTACCATTGTGTAATAATTTACCCATCAAAAATACTTCAACGTTTGTTCAAGTTTCACAACTAGGTACCTACCACAAAAATCCAATAGTCCATCACTTATCAAATGAAATAATATCGCAGAACAACCAACTCGACTTCATACAGCCATCCTTGATTATAATCCGGTACTCCCTAGTGATGATATCCCGGCCGGATTTATACCGTTCGATTCACGATCGTGTTGACGAAGCTTTTTGGTGCACACGAACGGCTGGACGTACAATGCTCGGGGTGGTCTGAAAAAATTGTTTAGCTCAAGACAAATTTAATAACGTAAAAAAACCATACCCTTCATTCGAAAGTTCTCGAGGTACGGCGTTCTGAAAATGTCAACCCCTGTTTTGAACCCCTTAGAGATGCCGAGCTTTGAGGACCAACTAGACCCTGAACGGAACCCATAACCCGAATTTCATCAATTTTTATTCATGGTAACTAAGAAAAGTGGCCCGTACGGCGTACGGCGGACGGACAGAAATATTTTTATTGCATTTTCGGATTCTACATTCCTTGAAACGTAAACCACCAAATTTTGAGGGGGTTAGAATTTTTTTTTCATGCTCGATTCCAATGGTTCATTATTTAAAATAATAAGGCCCTGAAGTTAGCACGGACAGGCATTTTCAACAGCAGGGTGAATGAAATTGTATACATTCAGCCAAAAAATCATCACCAGGGATGCGCTAATAAACGGGAATTGGCCCAAGATACCATAAATGCTACATATGGGCAGGGGCATTGCGTTCATAAGGCCACTTGGGCCACTGCCGCGGCACCTAGAAACACTTAAGAGTAAAAAAAAACTCCATGTGTTCAGTTGGCATTTAAATTTCCCTCTGTAAACTGTAACTAGCATTTTCTCTAAGTTCAACAGCGACTCGACAGAGTTCTCTGGCTATGAATATTCAGTATGTGGTTCCGTCATGCTGGCTGCCTGTAGCTCCCCCGACAGAGCATGTTATCAGAATATAATGACAGTAATGGATGTCGTGCAATCGAAATCGAAACCTAGGCTCCTGAAACTGGCAGGCCCTGGAACCTAGTGACGCCATGGCATTCGAGAAAAGTGGCCCAACCGCGCAAGCTCAGTCAAGTAAAAATATTTTTTGCCACGCCCACTTTGGGCCACTGTCCCAGAATCTGATTTCAACCCCAAAGTCGTTCATTTCCAGAGGCTTTGCGTCCATAAGGCCACTTGGGCCACTGCCCCGGCACCCAAAAACACTGTATAGGTACAGGTAAGTTTTAAAAAAACTTCATTGTTCAGTTGGCATTTGAATTTCCCTCTGTACACTATACCTAGCATTTTTCACGAAGTTCAACAGCGACTCGCTAGATTTCTCTGGCTATGGAATGGAAATTCTATGGATAGGTATTCAATATTATAGTAGGGCATCCATCTTGTGCTCCATAGACCACAAAGCGACAGTAATCGATGTCGTGCAACCGAAATCGAAACATAGGCTCTTGAAACTGGCCTGAGACCTGGTGTCGCCATGGCAACTGAGAAAAGTGGCCCATCCGCGCATGCCCAGTAGAGTAAAAATGTTGTTTGCCACGCCCACATTGGGCTCAGTCCCCAAAATCTGATTTCTACTCCAAAATCGTTCATTTTCACAATCGATTTGATCCCTTCGATTCAATTTGTTGTTGTTTTTCTTGAGGGTGCCGCGAAGAATTCATGCCGACGGTGGTGGTTAGAGGTTGCGTTTTTTCTTCTTGCGCATTCGATTCAATTTGTACCTCCATACGAGATGCTTCTTCTCATTTGTTTTTGTTGTGAATCATATTCGCTTTCTCTGTTGATTCAGCTGTCAAGATTTTAATTTTTTGCATCAAATTGAGCGCATTTTGCGTTTGGTCCGGTTCTGATGACAGATTTGTATTCGTGGTACATACGTGCATTTTTTCCCGTTTGCTGTGTGTGGTCTTGTGGATTGATCGGCGTCCTAACACACTGATAATTACCTGGCTTCAGGTCAATAGACGTTTTCAAGCAAGCGTAATGCGCATGCGCTCCTCAAAGCTTCCATGTGAACGTGAATCTCTTCTCTGTGGCCGCGTTATCTCTGTTATCTCTCTTATCAGCGGAGGGCAAACAAACCTGCTAAACCCCTTGGCGTCAATGTGAATTCTGTAATACAGTCAATGTCTTTCTGAGTTTTCACTTCGCGAATTACATCATGATACCGTTTATTCCATTTAAGAAAGTTCGTTTGAGCGAAAACTGCGTCCCGGGGTCGCGTTTACCCGACAATCCGACTGTAAAACAACTGAAAGATTTCCTGAAATGCCACGGCTACAAGACTTCTGGTATGCGTCGAGAAGAGCTGTTGGCAAGTGCAGCTAGTATTTCTAAACATCAAGTGCGTTTGTCGCCGTCCAAGGACAAAACTTGTGCTGAAATGTTGGCTAAACGTGCAAAGGATTTGCGGAACAGGGATCTGAATGCATTAGAAAATCCTCCCGATGTATACCCTGCGCTTGGATGGAAAGAGTTCCCGTCAATGCCTATTCCCCCAAAGTTCAACTTACTGCTGATTCAGCAGTACCTGGTTGATTCTGCTGTTGTTGTGGATAGTGAGAGTGAAGAGGAATCGTTTCGGGATTTTGGAACTTCCAAACCCCTTCTCAAGGGCCGCATCTTCTTCCAAAGTGGTCACGTTTTGAATCTCCTTGACGCGCTGTCCACATCAAAGAAGTCATTTTGTTTAAAAGGTAAAGTCAAGTCTTCCATGGGGAAAAACAATAATGCTAAAATATATAACGTTCTTGTGATGCTTGAGATGTCATCAGGAACAGTGTCCGATGCGTCTTGCGAATGTAAGGCTAAGGAGCTGCAACGATGTTCTCATGTTGGTGCTGTGCTCTTCGCAGTAGAGGACTACACCTCAAAAAATGGTTTTTTTCCTACAGCCCCTACCAGCAAAACCTGCTCGTGGAATCAGGGAGGCTGCAATAAATCACCTGTTCAAATATATTTGGACAAATATAGAAATAAGCGAGACCCAACAAGAACTATCAAGACTGAACTCGATGCCTGCAAGAACCAAGAAGAAAACAAGATACTGATGTTGGACCTAGCTTTGGATCGTTCGCTGTTCCCCGATGGAACCAAGTGGGACACATCACTTTCTTACTCATATAGTGATTACACCGTGGACGAAGAAAGAATAGAAGTTCTGAAGTCACTGAGATGTCAACTGGAGGAAAGTTTGAAGTTTGGGCTAAATGCCCCAGGTGTTGTACACAATACTGTCACTCAAAGTTTAAGTGAGTATTGGGTGAACATTCGGCGACTCCTGGTGACAGCTTCTGTAATTTCCTCTTTTGTAAATGTGACCGAGGAAAATGCCTACATCAAATTACGTGATCACTTGTGGTTCCCCCTCCCTTTCTCTTCCAAGTATACAGACTATGGGAAAGCACATGAAAATGAGGCAAAACGTGCTTATTCCATCTTGACTGGAAACATCGTCGAAGAAACTGGTTTGTGGATCAACCCCTCATATCCTGGTCTGGCAGCGTCTCCTGACGGCGTAGTTTACGGCAGTGAAAATCAAACCAATATTGGTATATTAGAGATAAAGTGCCCATATAAATTAAGAAACTTGCACCCACAAGATTTCATGGATTTGAGCAAAAAACAATTGGCATCTTTTTGTCTGCAACGAGAAGGGCAAGAAATCAAGTTGAAACGTTCTCACCAATACTATAAACAAATTCAGATGCAAATGGGAATTGTAGGGGCGAAATGGGGTGATTTTGTTGTTTGGTCGAAAAAAGGGTTGGTTTATGAGAGGATTCTTTTCGATGAAAACCTGTGGCAAAGTTTGTCAGTTAAACTCAGATCTTACCACCATAGATTTTTATCTATTGAATTTTTTGAGATGAGAACGGTTAGAAATTTAACCCCCTTATGCCTTGAGTAAGATGGAAACTGTAACTTGATAAATAATCTCTTCACCCCTCAATATTCAACGAACCAAGTGTGAGAAATTTTAAAACTGCTGTTCTGATTAAACAGATTTGTTTGAATTTTGTTTGCGTTTCTTATTGTCTGCGTTTCTGTTGTCTTCTATTTCGTTCAACTTATCGTCACAATTTTTTTTGGCTTCGTTTATTACGCCTCAAATTTATTTGCAAAAATTTAGTGTTTTTGTTTTCTTTAATGTGTTACTGTACCTACTGTGTTATTTTAATTACCTAGTTTACTCGAGTTGAGACACTTTTAATAACTTATTTTGTGGATGTTCCTACAATATTATGCCTGAGTCATTGTCAACAGGTACATACATAATAAATTATATTATGTAGCTATCGAGGTGGCAATTTATTGGTGCTCAAAGCGATTGTGATATTTATAGAGATACCTATGTTATAGTAATTTGCTAAGACCCTGAAATGTGGTCAAATATTTCCTTTATTCTCAACGAGCATAGACATACTATGTTCGAAGGACAATGTTACCACCAGTTGCACTAAATGCTATGTTCTTAAAATTAAAATACACGGAATGTTACTTGCAATTGTTGATTCATTGTTTTTACTTTTCCTTCGGCTCGTAGAGAACATTGATAAAGAACTTGAAAAAAGTGGAAAAAATGAAAAAACAAAGAAGCAAAAACCGTGAAAAATATGGGATGGGCGTCAATGCATGAATAGTTGTTACTTAGCTTAATGCAGAGGAAATTTTGATTAGGAAAACACAGGGAGACAATAGTAAAAGTTGGCTTTAAGTGTGACATTTAATTTTAATTTCATCAAAAAAATATGAACACAGGTTCTAACTCAGGAATGTTAGAAAAAAAGTATTTATGTAGGTAGGTAATTTTAAAAAAAATTATAAATCAAGAAAACAGAGAAGTTTTTGGTCAAAGATCTAATGGTTTCTGAAAGTTAGTGAGACAAGCACAAACATAAACAGCCTGTGACAAAACATGACGCATTGTTTGTGGTACCACTCTTTGCAAAAATCGGAATTCCTTTACTCTCCGAACTGCATGTTCCACGAAGATACGATTTTTTGCAATTATACGAGTGTCCATCTCTTCTTGAGGAGTAAGACACTGTCTACCGTTTAAAAATGAAGGGATCCTCAATTTCACATTTTTTTTATCCGTCAAGTCCTTGATAGTAAAACCTCTATCTGCCAAAACCTCGTCGCCTTCGTCCAACAAATTAATCAATCCACTTTGAATTACAAGCTCACGATCTGATATTGAACCCTCAAACAAATCGCTAACAAAACTTACAGCCCCTTGAGGGGTAACGCCAATAATGAATTTAAAAGTTGAATGACCCTTATAACTAGAGTAACAATTGGACTGTTGGGAAAAATCACTTGGCGCCTCACAAAAAATTTCCGCTCCGTCAATTACAACTCGAACGTTACGCATGTTGCGAAAGCGTTTTGGCAGAGTTTCCTTTATTTTCTCTCTTGAAGGGAACATGTCAGTTCTGAGGGACAACAATTTGGCATACATTAACTGGATCCACTTAGTTACTGTACTGCTAATAAGCCCCGTTGAGAGCCCCAACAAATGATGAAGTTCTTCAATTAACAAGCCACCCCTTAATCTTAGCAATGTTAAGATAAACTCCTGCAGGGGGGACAACATTTTTCGGCTTTCATTCAAATTGCCATTTTCAGAGGAACCCCAATGATGTACATCTTTTCCGTCCCTAAAAAACTTAACAATGCCACTCAATTGGGAGTAATTGAAACCACAGAAAAATTGGCACATACGTTCGTTGTCTTTGAGTTGGGTTTCAAACCTTTCAAATAGGCCATGGTCCAAACGGCTACACAATGACACGTTTTCCCTATGGAGTGCTTCGTTTTGTTTGCGAAGAGTTTCGAGTTCTTGAACCATATCATTGATTGTGGATGACGTTAATGTTGTTTGAGTGGCAGAGGAGAGGCCTGGAACAGTCTGAGTCATCTTGTTAGACTTCTTATCCTTTATACGCGTTGTTTGAGTTGGTCGAGAGAAGGTATGAACTCCCGAAGTTTGAGTCTGCTGATGAGCTGTGTTGTTCTGGGGGGCGGAATGATCCTCATGGGCGTGGATGATCTCTGTAAAAAAAAAAGTACAGGCATTACCTACTTCGGAAATCATAAAAATGGCTAGTCAAGGCAAAAACGTAAAAAATAACTACCACGCTTCTAATGAAACGCAATGAGGAGTAGTACTACTTGCATGAAGAGTATAACTACTTATGTGAATTTTATCAGTATCATAGGCTTCTAGGAAAAACGATCCAAATAACACTTTAAAAAAAGGTATTTTCCAGCAACTTGGGTTAATTTGCCGGTACAGCACCTATAATTACTTACCTACCATCTTAAGAGCTGATTTTAGCCATGCCATCCCCGTAACTAGATTAAAAGGAAGAAGAACATAAAGGAGGATTAACATACAACATTAAAGTAAGAAGGAAGAACATACTAGGTACCTTCTAATATGAGCTGCGATTGCGAAACTTCACTGAAAGCATCCCACTCACTTGAACGAATTGCGTCTGAAAAACGAAAATTAAATAAGTAAGGAGGAATACCTACTTAATAAAAATGTACATTGCACAAAGAAAAAAAAATCTAGTTGGATGTCTAAACTTTTAAAATTAAAAGCTTTTTTATGGAACAAAATCGCTGGTTTTTGACCTCATATTTTCTTTTGTAATTTTTTATTGTTATTATTATTGTATTATTGTTATATTATTTTGTTGTAAATGTAATTGTTCTTTTGTTTTTGTAGACAAAGGATTTTTTACATCGTTTGTAAGGTCAGATATCGTCTGGAATGAAACAAACATACATACATATTTCTTTCTGTTTTTCCCCTACAAAACTCCCCTCAAAGACGGAAGGGGGAAGCCATAAAACGAAACAAAAACTCAAGGCTGAAAATAATGGGAAGGTCACCCAAGACTACCAGACGCCGGCCCTAGGATTTAGGGAACAAGAGGAGGTTGGAAGAGGATTAGAAGGGGGAGGGGGGATTTGTTTTTTTTTTATATATACATATAAAAGCGTTAAACTTTAGGGTATGACTGAGGGTACTCCATATTGGATTTGTATGAAGATATTTTCACCCAAACCCCCTCTTCCTAATTTTTTGGACCCAGAGCAATAGCTTTTTTTTCACAAATTCGCTAAAAGGGAAAGAAGTGGTAGGTAATACTTATTGCTTTGAGGATAGTTAGGTACCTACAGTTGTTTTATTTTACCCACCATCATTGAAGGTAGGTGACACCTCATTCTGGGGTCCTGGTGACACCTCATTCTGGGATCCTGGTGACACCACATTCTGGGGTCCTGGAGTCGTGCTGACACATTCCTGTAACCCGCTTTCAAGTACTAATACTGGACGTTTTCTTTTATTCCTCTTCGGTTTCTGTAATGTATTACATATTTCTGTAAGTAAATTATATAGGTGGGTACGCAAGTAGGTAGGTGTAGGTATTTTGTGGTCTCGCACTCATGTTTGGCATGATTTTGAACACGCTGGGTTTGAGGAATATAATCAATTCATAAAGTTATTTCAGAAGCCAATATTGAGTCCTGATAGTCCCAGGACAACCCAATAGTCTCACAACTCTATGAAATAGACGTACCAGATGAGTTTACTTACTTGCTTTACTATGATCTATTGCTTAAATTAGTTATTATTATCACGCAATGATAATTTTTTTGTAGGTAACCTAAGTACTCCAAAAGGTAACGGAAACTATTTCGATCGGCCTGTAACATTATACCTACATACCTACCCGTAAGGGTCTTGTTACAATTTGAAACCAACAATTTTGAAGTTGTGTAGGTACCCATACCAGAATAAAAGTGAACAATATTTACCTAACTAAGTAGGTATATTGAAATTGTAATTTAAAAAATTAATGGAACTTACTGTTTCACCGGGAAGATGAACGAACAAATCAAGTTTGGTGGTTGAAGGAGGAAAGTGCTTGGAACATATGTAAGTGTCCTTCTTGATATCACTTATCGTTGAAAATTTGCCGTCTTCTCTCTTGCATTTCAGGACCCACTTTTCACAAATTTCGCATGTTTTGCACGAAGAAATGTGGTGTTTAATAAATTTTTTCACCAATTTCGGCTCAGGCAAAGGTAAAGGATTCCGCCGGAACCTCGAAAATTCAGTTTTCCGAAACTCCAAACACGGATTCGGAAACTTAAAAAACATCACATTGGGGTCATATCCACTCAAACCTTGCCTACTGTCACTTTTACAAACACCATAAATACAATGAAGCTTTCTCATCGCAAAAAAAGGACAGAAAACGTACCCAAATCCGTCGCAAACACATAGAATGTAGGCAATGCGACGCGTTTGTTTGCCCGACGCTTCTTATCACACTCTTATCACGGGCCGAACGTGACCGAACATTCCCGAGCGTGAACCCGAACTCTTATCAGCTAATTGAAAACGTCTATAGCTTCTCCATTCAAAAAGGTACCGGCCGACAGGTAACTGTTTTGTTATATTTTTACTTTACTATGTTTTTATAACACATGAATTCGGTGGCTAATTTGCAGTAGAAATCGTGGAAGTATTCGTACGACGATAGATTGTTGATTGAAAGGGAATTTGCTGAATATCAATCAGTAAATAAGGGAAGGGTGTTTATTGTTGCCTCGAGGTATTTTGTGGACAAATCTCTTGGTTTTGTGTTCTGATAATATGGTGCCCCACCGTTTTCATAGCACAAGCACCGCCACTGTTCATTTCACAATCGATTCGATCCCTTCGATTCAGTTTGTCATCTTGATACCAGATGCTTCTTCTGTTGTGTTGTTGTGTTGTTGTGTTTTGTTATGTTTTGTGGGGCTGGCCGGGCTGGCTGGCTGGGGTGGTGGCTGGCTGGGGGGGGGGGGGGTTCTGTCGGGTTATCTAGATAAATGAACATCGTAAAATCATAACATTAATATGAGATTTATTCAGGGGCGCCATTTCACCAAACTGTTGGGGGGGGGGGGGGGGGGGGGGCAAACACCAGGGGGTATGGGGGGTATGATATATCTACTAAGGAAAGGGGGTCCAGGGTTTTTTCCCCCGCAAATTTGTTTAAATTAATATTACATTTAGATGTAGGCTAATTGTATGCTTCCTTTTACATATTTAAAGCTTCAATAAAAGAATAAATACAAACAAAATCAAAGTACCCTTTTTCAATTCATTAAATTAGCATTGCTACATTCCAATAATATTCATTCAAAATATTCCTTTTTAAAAGAATAACTTTTTAAAAGAAGGCTATGATATTCTAGATAACTCCAGTAGTCATTTTCATTATTTATCAATTCCTTGGGGGGGGGGGGGGGGGCTAGCCCCCCCCCCCTGCCACCCTTAAATGGCGCCCCTGGATTTATTCAACATACCTCCGGATTGTAGTCAGACGAATTATTTATAAGAAAAGGTTGATTTGACACTGTGGTACTTTGACAAAAACAATTTAAGGCGAGGAGCGTAGATTGCGGTCGACGGAGTTGAAGGAAGTGAGAAACATCAGCGATCCTCATTCTTAGGATGCAGATGTTTTGCATAATAATGATGTAGGGTTTCCTTTGTAGTGTGACGTCACGATCTTGTTGATGGATGGGATATTGCCTTCCCGACAGTTTCATTCATGCGCAATAATCGAAATAGCTATTTCTGATGGTTTCCATCAATTTTGGCCTCGAAAACACAAAATAGGTACGCTCCTTTTTTTTTCAAATTATCTTTGATCATTCGTAGTGCCATTTAATCGCCTTGATCCACGTGTTGACACTTTTTCCAGTGTTATTATACGAACTAATGGTGATTGCAGACGATTTCCCAGCTATTTCAGTAATGAAAAACGCAGCAAAGTCCTTGTCACATGGGTTTATTATTCTGTTGGACTTACCTACAGAAATGTTGGCTGTTCATTTATTGGTTCTTTATGCGTAATAATTGAAATAGCTATTTCTGATGCTTTTCATCAATTTTGGCCCATAAAACACAAATTAGGTACGCTCATTTTGGTTTATTATTCTGTGAATAATACACCTATGTATTCGCTCAGCAAAACATTTTTATAACACCCCCTCAACTTTTTTCTTTTCCGTTTCAAGGTGCGTAGATTCCAAAAATGCAATGTCCGTCCGCCGTACGCCGTCCGCCGTCCGCCGTACGCCGTATCACTTGTACCGGCTTCATTTTAGGTCTAAAAAAGTCGTTCTTTCGCACACATGCTCCATTTGGGCCCTAGTTGTGTCCCGAAACTTTTCAGCCCGATCGGAATATACCCATGGGTGTTATGAGTGAAAATGTGTGTAAAATAGGTACTTTTTGCGTTTTAACAACATGTTAGTAACATGAGCGTCTGAGATATCATTTTCCATGTTTTTGGGGACGAGAAGACCGAATATGAAGTCGATTTTGACCAAAGAGTGGAAGATTAAGTTCTCCAAATGTTCAGCTCCCAAAATTGATTTTGGTTTATTATTCTGTGAATAATACACCTATGTATTCGCTCAGCAAAAAATTTTTATAACACCCCCTAAAAATTTTATATTTTCCGTTTCAAGGTGCGTAGATTCCAAAAATGCAATGTCCGTCCGCCGTCCGCCGTCCGCCGTATCACGTGTACAGGCTTCATTTTCGGTCTAAAAAATTCGTTCTTTCGTACACATGCACCATTTGGGCCCTAGTTGTGTCCCGAAAATTTTCAGCCCGATCGGAATATACCCAGGGGTGTTATGTGTGAAAATGTGTATACAAATAGATACTTTTTGTGTTTTAGTAACATGAGCTTTTGAGGTATCTTTTTCCATGTTTTTGGGGACGAGAAGACCGAATGTGAAGTCGATTTTTAATAAAGAGTGGAAAATTGAGGTTCTACCAAAGATTCCGCTGCCAAAATTGATTTTTTATGAGGCAAAAATCTGGAAAATCGTCTGAAATCACCATCAATTTGCATAATAAAACTAGAAAAAGTGTCAACACGTGGATAAAGACTATTAAAAATGGTACCACCAATGATCAAAGATGATTTGAATAAAAAAGAAAAAACGCTGCAAAGTCCTTGTCACATGGGTTTATTATTCTACAGAAATGTTGGCTGTACATTTATTGTTTGTTTCATGTGAAATAATAGAAATAGCTATTTCTGATGATTTCCACCAATTTTGGCCCCCAAAACATGAAATAGGTACTACGCTTTTTTTTTCTATTTTTTTTTAAGATCATCTTTGATCATTGGTAGTGGCATTTAATGGTCTTGATTCACCGGTTTACACTTTTTCCAGTGTTATTATACACATTGATGGTGATTTCAGACAGTTTTCCAGGTTTTTGACTCATAAAAAACCAATTTTGGGAGCTGAACCTTTGGTAAAACCTCAATTTCCGCGTCTTTGGTCAAAATCGACTTCATATTCGGTCTTATCGTCCTCAAAAACATGGAAAAAGATACCTCAAAAGCTCATGTTACTAACATGTTGTTAAAACGCAAAAAGTACCTATTTTTATACACATTTTCACTCATAACACCCCTGGGTATATTCCGATCGGGCTGAAAAGTTTCGGGACACAACTAGGGCCCAAATGGAGCATGTGTGCGAAAGAACGACTTTTTTAGACCGAAAATGAAGCCTGTACACGTGATACGGCGTACGGCGGACGGACATTGCATTTTTGGAATCTACGCACCTTGAAACGGAAAAGAAAAAATTTTGAGGGGGTGTTATAAAAATTTTTTGCTGAGCGAATACATAGGTGTATTATTCACAGAATAATAAACCAAAAAAAACGCTGCAAAGTCCTTGTCACATGGGTTTATTATTCTACTGGACATACCTACAGAAATGTTGGCTGTTCATTTTTTGGTTCTTTCACATAAAATAATTGAAATAGCTATCTCTGGTGGTTTCCACCAATTGTGGCCCCCAAAACACGAATAAGGAGCTCCGGTTTTTTTTTTTCAAATAAATTATCTCTGATCATTGATAGTACCATTTAATCGTCTTGATCCACCTGTTGACACTTTTTCCAATGTTATTCTACAAATTGAGGGTGATTTCAGACGATTTCCCAGGTTTTTGACTCATAAAAAATCAATTTCGGGAGCTGAACATCTGGTAGAACCTCAATTTTTTATTGTTTGGTTAAAATCGACTTCATATTCGGTCTTCTCGCCCCCAAAAACATGAAAAACGATACCTTAAAAGCTCACGTTACTAACATGTTGCTAAAACGCAAAAAGTACCTATTTTTACACACATTTTCACTCATAACACCCCTGGGTATATTCCGATCGGGCTGAAAAGTTTCGAGACACAACTAGGGCCCAAATGGAGCATGTGTGCGAAAGGACGATTTTTTTAGACCGAAAATGAAGCCTGTACACGTGATACGGCGGACGGCGGACGGACATTGCATTTTGGTTTATTATTCTGTGAATAATACACCTATGTAATCGCTCAGCAAAAAATCTTTATAACACCCCCCTCAAACTTTTTTCTTTTCCGTTTCAAGGTGCGTAGATTCAAAAAATGCGATGTCCGTCCGCCGTCCGCCGTCCGCCGTACGCCGTATCACGTGTACAGGCTTCATCTTCGGTCTAAAAAAGTCGTTCTTTCGCACACATGCTCCATTTGGGCCCTAGTTGTGTCCCGAAACTTTTCAGCCCGATCGGAATATACCCAGGGGTGTTATGAGTGAAAATGTGTATAAAAATAGGTACTTTTTGCGTTTTAACAACATGTTAGTAACATGAGCTTTTGAGGTATCTTTTTCCATGTTTTTGAGGACGAGAAGACCGAATATGAAGTCGATTTTGACCAAAGACGCGGAAATTGAGGTTTTACCAAAGGTTCAGCTCCCACAATTGGTTTTTTATGAGTCAAAAACCTGGAAAACTGTCTGAAATCACCATCAATGTGTACAATAACATTGGAAAAAGTGTAAACAGGTGAATCAAGACCATTAAATGCCACTACCAATGATCAAAGATGATCTTGAAAAAAAAAAAAAAAAAACGTACCTATTTCATGTTTTGGGGCCAATATTGGTGGAAATCATCAGAAATAGCTATTTCAATTATTTTATATGAAAGAAACAATAAATAAACAGCAAACGTTTCTGTAGGTATGTCCAGTAGAATAATAAACCCATGTGACAAGGACTTTGCAGCGTTTTTGGAATCTACGCACCTTGAAACGAAAAAGGAAAAAGTTTGAGGGGGTGTTATAAAAATTTTTTGCTGAGCGAATACATAGGGTGTATTATTCACAGAATAATAAACCAAAAGCGTACCTAATTCGTGTTTTGGGGGCCAAAATTAGTGGAAACCACCAGAAATAGCTAGTTCAATTATTTTATATGAAAGAAACAATAAATAAACAGCAAACGTTTCTGTAGGTATATCCAATAGAATAATAAACCCATGTGACAAGGACTTTGCAGCGTTTTTGGTTTATTATTCTCTGAATAATACACCTATGTAATCGCTCAGCAAAAAATCTTTATAACACCCCCTCAAACTTTTTTCTTTTCCGTTTCAAGGTGCGTAGATTCAAAAAATGCGATGTCCGTCCGCCGTCCGCCGTATCACGTGTACAGGATTCATTTTCGGTCTAAAAAAGTCGTTCTTTCGCACACATGCTCCGTTTGGGCCCTAGTTGTGTCCCGAAACTTTTCAACCCGATCGGAATATACCCAGGGGGGTTGTGAGTGAAAATGTGTTTAAAAATAGGTACTTTTTGCGTTTTAGCAACATGTTGGTAACATGAGCTTTTGCGGTATCGTTTTCCATGTTTTTGGGGACGAGAAGATCGAATATGAGGTCGATTTTGGCCAAGGAGTGGAAAATTGAGGTTGTACCAGATGTTCAGCTCCCAAAATTGATTTTGTATGAGTCAAAAACCTGTGAAATCGTCTGAAATCACCATCAGTTTGTAGAATAACACTAGACAAAGTGTCAACACGTGGATCAAGACGATTAAATGGCACTACCAATGATCAAAGTCAATTTGAAAAAAAAAAAAAGATCGTACCTACCTAATTTGTGTTTTGGGGGCCAAAATTGGGGGAAACCATCAGAAATAGCTATTTCTATTATTTCACATGAAACAAACAATAAATGTACAGCCAACATTTCTGTAGAATAATAAACCCCATGTGACAAGGACTTTGCAGCGTTTTATTAGTGTAAAACCTGGGAAATCGTCTGAAATCACCATCAGTTCGTATATCAACACGTGGTTCAAGGCGATTAAATGGCACTACCAATGTTCAAAGATAGTTTAATAAAAAAAAAAAAAGTGTAGGTACCTAATTTGTGTTTTAGGGACCAAAATTAATGGAAACCATAGAAACAGCTATTTCGATTATTACGCATGAAAGAAACAATAAATGAACAGCCAAAATTTCTGTACGTATGTCCAGTAGAATAATAATCCCATGTGACAAGGACTTTGCAGCGTTTTAGTTTATTATTCTGTGAATAATACACCTATGTATTCGCTCAGCAAAAAAATTTTATAACACCCCCTCAAACTTTTTTCTTTTCCGTTTCAAGGTGCGTAGATTCCAAAAATGCAATGTCCGTCCGCCGTACGCCGTATCACGTGTACCGGGTTCATTTTCGGTCTAAAAAATTCTTTCTTTCGCACACATGTTCCATTTGGGCCCTAGTGTTGTCCCGAAACTTTTCAGCCCAATCGGAATATACCCAGGGGTGTTATGAGTGAAAATGTGCGCAAAAATAGGTACTTTTTGCGTTTTAGCAACATGTTGGTAACATGAGCTTCTGAGATATCGTTTTCCATGTTTTTGGGGACGGGAAGACCGAATATGAAGTCGATTTTGACCAACGAGTGGATAATTATTAAGAATTTTACCAGATGTTCAGCTCCCAAATTTGATTTTTTATGAAGCAAAATCCTGGGAAATCGTCTGAAATCACCATCAATTTGTAGAATAGCACTAGGAAAAGTTTCAACACGTAGATCAAGACGATTAAATGGCACTACCAATGTTCAAAGATAATTTGAAAAAAAAGAGAAAAAAAGCGTACCTAATTCAAGGTTTGGGGGCCAAAATTGGTGGAAACCACCGGAAATAGCAATTTTAATTATTTTACATGAAAGCAACTTTAATCGTTACTTGTTTGACTATCCTGCCTGTAAACCTACTTACAACTAGGTCAGTGATGGATGGCGAGCTACAGCTGAAATTTGGCAAGGAAAAGTTTACAAGTAAATTACCTGAAGTTTGTAGGTGGGCAGCGGCCCCGCAGTCCGCGTTGCACAGGTTCTGACTTCGGGTACAGGTTATGGTACGGCTGTAAATTCCTAATGGAAAACTAATAATTTGGAGGGCCTGATGGCAGTTCGAAAGATTACTCTACTGTTCTCAAAAAGGATGTGAAAGAATTTCAATACGTAGGTATTGGTAACTGAATTTATTATAAGAAATAACAACATACGGTGGGGTCGTGAAGGCGCAAAAGAAATGACAGAATTTACGTGATGAAAATGAATAAACGCGAATTACGGAAGTTACATGAACGGGGAGAGAAGCTACTAAGGTAAGTATGTCAGTTAAGTGTAATACGAAATGTTGTGAAATGTAGCACCAGAGTCGAGGGTTCAATGCTGGGTTCAGACGTTCGATGATACGAGGGACAAGGGACGAGTCTTGGGGCCAAAGATGTGGAGAGTTCTGGAACAAACGGGTATAACCCCTTTTGTGACTCTCGTATAGGAAGTGTGATGCACAAAGCCTGAGGGGCGCTATTACGCGAATGATATCGCTTAGATAAAGACAAGTAAGAAAAGATAATGATTCCTACCTCCGCTGGAACGGTGGTCCAAGTGGTCCAGGAATGGTCCTTCCGGGCTTCTGGCCAAGGGATGACTTCCTGGGGCTCCGGGGCTGCTGTTCTTGGCGATGGTATTCCTACAACAACAGACTTCCACGGCAGTACTGAGTAAACATCTGGGTTCAGACGTGCCTTCAGGTGGGGTCGTCTCTCCTCCTCTCTTGCTCGACTATTATTGTAAATGTCCGAAATTGAAAGCCGTTTCCTTCGCCCAGTCCGCTCGTCTTCTTCACAGGGGTCAATCGTAAGGGGGGGAAAATAACTAAAACTCTCTTCTGAACCAACACCACTACTTCACACGACACAACTATCTCAATCTAACTAACTCAAATATCTCGGTAAAGGATCGCAGGTCTGTTCTCGGGTAAGATCTCGGTGAACTGTGTCGCTGGGGTGGGGAGCGGGGGTATTTATAACCTCCCCCTCCATTGAGCGTAGGGGAGGCGCAGAAGGGCCTGGCTCCTTATGGTCCAACCGCCCGAGTCGAGGGGAAGAGACTGCCCGAGTCAAATTCAAGGGAAGCCTTTTCAGGGGTGATAATTTGACTACACAACAATAAATGAACAGCCAGCATATCTGTAGGTAAGTCCAGTAGAATAATAAACCCATGTGACAAGGACTTTGCAGCGTTTTGGTTTATTATTCTGCGAATAATACACCTATGTATTCGCTCAGCAAAAAATTTTTATAACACCCCCTCAAAATTTTTTCTTTTCCGTTTCAAGGTGCGTAGATTCCAAAAATGTAATGTCCGTCCGCCGTCCGCCGTCCGCCGTATCACGTGTACAGGCTTCATTTTCGGTCTAAAAAAATCGTTCTTTCGCACACGTGCTCCATTTGGGCCCTAGTTGTGTCCCGAAACTTTTCAGCCCGATCGGAATATACCCAGGGGTGTTACGAGTGAAAATGTGTGTAAAAATAGGTACTTTTTGCGTTTTAGCAACATGTTGGTAACATGAGCTTTTAAGGTATCGTTTTTCATGTTTTTGGGGACGAGAAGACCGAATATGAAGTCGATTTTGACCAAAGAATAGAAAATTGAGGTTCTAACAGATGTTCAGCTCCCGAAATTGATTTTTTATGAGTCAATAACCTGGGAAATCGTTTGAAATCACCATCAATTTGTAGAACAACACTGGAAAAAGTGTCAACAGGTGGATCAAGACGATTAAATGGTACTATCAATGATCGAAGATAATTTATTAAAAAAAAAAGAGGAGCTTACCTTATTCGTGTTTTGGGGGCCACAATTGGTGGAAACCACCAGAGATAGCTATTTCAATTATTTTATATGAAAGAAACAATAAATAAACAGCCAACATCTCTGTAGGTATGTCCAATAGATTAATAAACCCATGTGACAAGGACTTTGCAGCGTTTTCTTTTCCGCTTCAAGGTGCGTAGATTCCAAAAATGCAATGTCCGTTCGCCGTATCACGTGTACAGGCTTCATTTTCGGTCTAAAAAAATCGTCCTTTCGCACACATGCTCCATTTGGGCTCTAGTTGTGTCCCGAAACTTTTCAGCCCGATCGGAATATACCCAGGGGTGTTATGAGTGAAAATGTGTGTAAAAATAGGTACTTTTTGCGTTTTAGCAACATGTTGGTAACATGAGCTTTTAAGGTATCGTTTTTCATTTTTTTGGGGACGATATGGCCGAATATGAACTCGATTTTGACCAAAGAATAGAAAATTGAGGTTCTACCAGATGTTCAGCTGGTGTTATTGGGGCCTATTGGGCTGGGGCTATTGGTGTTTTGGGGGCCAAAATTGGAGGAAACCACCAGAGATAGCTATTTCAATTATTTTATATGAAAGAAACAATAAATAAACAGCCAACATCTCTGTAGGTATGTCCAGTAGAATAATAAACCCATGTGACAAGGACTTTGCAGCGTTTTTTTGTTTTAGTAACATGTTAGTAAAATGAGCTTTTGAGGTATCGTTTTTCATGTTTTTGGGGACGAGAAGACCGAATATGAAGCCGATTTTGACCAAGGAGTGGAAAATTGAAGTTGTATCAGATGTTCAGCTCCCAAAATTGATTTTTTATGAGCCAAAAACCTGGGAAATCGTCTGAAATCACCATCAATTTGTAGAATAACACTGGAAAAAGTATCAGCAGGTGGATCAAGACGATTAAATGGTGCTATCAATGATCAGATATAATTTGAAAAAAAAGAAAAAAGGAGCGTAGGTACCTAACTCGTGTTTTGGGGCCAAAATTGGTGGAAACCACCAGAAATAGCTATTTCAATTATTTTATGAGAAAGAAACAAATATGAACAGCCAAAATTTCTCTAGGTATGTCCAATAGAATAATAAACCCATGTGACAAGGACTTTTCAGCGTTTTTCCAGTGTTATTATACAAACTGATGGTGGTTTCAGACGATTTCCCAGGTTTTTCACTCATAAAAATTCTATTTTGGGAGCTGAACATTTGGTAGAACTCAATTTTCCACTCTTTGGTGAAAATCGACTTCATATTCGGTCTTCTCGTCCCCAAAAACATGGAAAACAATATCTCAGAAGCTCATGTTACTAACATGTTGCTAAAACGCAAAAAGTATCTATTTGTACACACATTTTCACTCATAACACCCCTGGGTATATTCCGATCGGGCTGAAAAGTTTCGGGACACAACTAGGGCCCAAATGGAGCATGTGTGGGAAAGAACGAATTTTTTAGACCGAAAATGAAGCCTGTACACGTGATACGGCGTACGGCGGACGGACATTGCATTTTTGGAATGTATGCACCTTGAAACCTAAAAGAAAAAATTTTGAGGGGATGTTATAAAAATTTTTTTACTAAGTGATTACATACTAGGTGTATTATTCACAGAATAATAAACCAAAATGATGGCTCTTTTGGAGTTTTTTGATAGTTAGCGAAACTTGAACAAACGTTGAAGTATTATTGATGGGTAAATTATTACACATTGGTAAAATATTACACAACGCTTCATTATACCATATACGCACAAGTGGATGGAGTTTGTTGGTAGGTACTTATGCAACTTTTATCACTCCACATCAACAATTTCCCTTCAGAACTTCATTATTTGCGCCTCTTTTTGCCATTTTAAATGCAGTTTGTCATCGACAGAATTATTTTTGCAACATTTAACTCGTGATTTAGGTAGGTACCTAGTAACAAGTACGGAGTTTAGTTACTAACCTATGGAGGATCTGCGGTCTAGATAATACGTATAGAATAGTACATATTATATTACATAGGCGGGTTATATATACACAGAGCTGTGATCTGTAACAGAAGGGTATTCTGTACAAAATAATAAATCGTTGTGCAGGGATTCGCAGCGTTTTAGCGAATTTTCAAAGAAAATGAAGCTATTGCAATGGCTTCGAAATTTAAATAATATAAATGTTTGGAAATTTTCTTCATAGAAATCCGTTTCAGACCATTCTAAAACGATTCCTGAAATTTAACACTTTTTTATATGTATATATATATATATGTGTCACTCCAGACGATAACTCTCGATAGAATTGAGATAAACAGCTCAAATTTGCACAAAAAATCTATCTTGGCAATCGAAAGGCTAAGTTCGAAGATGGGCGAAATTGGCCTACTCTAAGGAGGGTTTTGGCGCATTTAAAGTGCGCAAAAATTACCCAAAAATCCCCAAAATGTTATTTTCCAACAAGTGACCCCTCATTTTAAAGGTTTTTGCACGCTGAACACGATGGTGGAATCGGATTTTAGATATCTTGATCCGTTCTCAAATTATAGCATTTAAAGTGCGCAAAAATTACCCAAAAATCCCCAAAATGTTATTTTCTAACAAGTGACCCCTCATTTTAAAGGTTTTTGCACGCTGAACACGATGGTGAAATCGGATTTTAGATATCTAAATCCGTTCTTAAATTAGAGCATTTAAAGTGCGCAAAAATTACCCAAAACTAGGATAATCTTTAAACTCTTACCCCCCCCCCCCCCACCCCCTTAGAGTGGTCAGATATGGAAATCACATGAGAGGTGCTTAGGTATACTGCACCATTGGTCCTGTTTACATCGTGAACCATAACGTGGAATGGAAAGTTGCGATGTATCCGTACAGGCAACTTTCGATTCCAATAATTCTCAAGCAGTTTCAGGTCCACTCAATGTTGAATACTAGAATAGAACAATATTTCAACGTAGCACCCACATGTTCTTCCAAGTGATCCTTCCAGAAACCACATCCTTCCTTCATAGTTTATTTCAAGATTGAGCCTGCATGAAAAACAACCTGCACTTGAAGCACTCATGATTTTCTATAACAACTCCTTTACCTACTGCACTCTCTTGAGTAGGTAAGTCAAAAGTCCTAACTACCCTATCCTACCTAATATGAACCCACAGCGATCAAATAAATAAGCACTTAGTACAATTACGTAATAAACAAACGGTAGAATCAGGATGGACAAAACGTACAAATTAAAATAAATACGAAGAGAATATACATAGAAACCCAAATTTTAGACCGAAGTTTTCCTTTATTCAAAACCATAGCCATTAATTCGAATATTTCTTTGAAAATTCGCTCATTAAGTCATGCTGCATGACTGGTTTTTTTTTTTCAATGACTCCCTTTTGGTTTATTATTCTGTGAATAATACACCTATGTATTCGCTCAGCAAATAATTTTTATAACACCCCCTCAAAATTTTTTCTTTTCCGTTTCAAGGTGCGTAGATTCCAAAAATGCAATGTCCGTCCGCCGTACGCCGTCCGCCGTATCACGTGTACAGGCTTCATTTTCGGTCTAAAAAAATCGTTCTTTCGCACACATGCTCCATTTGGGCCCTAGTTGTGTCTCGAAACTTTTCAGCCCGATCGGAATATACCCAGGGGTGTTATGAGTGAAAATGTGTATAAAAATAGGTACTTTTTGCGTTTTAGCAACATGTTGGTAACATGAGCTTTTAAGGTATCGTTTTTCATTTTTTTGGGGACGAGACGACCGAATATGAAGTCGATTTTGACCAAAGAATAGAAAATTGAGGTTCTACCAGATGTTCAGCTCCCGAAATTGATTTTTTATGAGTCAATAACCTGGGAAATCGTTTGAAATCACCATCAATTTGTAGAATAACACTGGAAAAAGTGTCAACAGGTGGATCAAGCGATTAAATGGTACTATCAATGATCAGAGATAATTTATTAAAAAAAAAAAAGAAGGAGCGTACCTAATTCTCGTTTTGGGGGCCAACATTGGTGGAAACCACCAGAGATAGCTATTTCAATTATTTTATATGAAAGAAACAATAAATAAACAGCCAACATCTCTGTAGGTATGTCCAGTAGAATAATAAACCCATGTGACAAGGACTTTGCAGCGTTTTTTCATTCTCATGATCTTAGGTCCAATTCCCACCTCACCGAATCCTCATAAATTTCACCTCCTAACAAACACCCCCAGTTTCGGCCACAAAACCTACAACTCTAAACATTTCGACATGTGGAAGTGGGGAGGGGGCGACAAAATGCACAAAAGGCACTTCCTTGGAGCATAACGAAGATGTATGCAAAATTTTAGCTCGATCCGTTATGTTGAGGCCCTGTCAAAGAGTAACGAGAACGAAAAGAACAACAACAGCAACTAGAAAACTTGTTAGAAAGAGTTAGAAAAAAAGCGATTTTTAAACTTCCGTAACTCCGGCACCTGATGATCCCGATGGTTGAGGGGTGCACGAAAACTCAACACCAGGGTGCCGTATTTTTGTTGGTGGGGGGGGGGGGGGGTTTACACCCAACTTGCACCCAACTTGTTCTGTCGTGTAAGCAGTGTTCTTGGTCGCCGAATTGGTAAATGTCCCGGGTTTAGTTCCAAGAACCGCCACCACGTTGTGCTTCAAAATGAGCCAATCCAATATTCGGTTTATCTCTTGAATGGATCAGCCGATTTTCAATCTGTAAAATGTTCTGCAATTTTTATAAACAACCACAAGTGCGGACATTCAGTTTTGAATTTTAAATTTTTTTTTCATGGAGTTCCCGAAATTATTTTACTTAATTTCAACCTTCTTAAAAAAAGCAACTAGTACTTTTGTAGGAAAAAAATCGAACAATTCAAATCCGCTTTCAGATTGAAGATCGAATCATTAGATCGAACGGCATCTGGGAAAATCACTATAACAATGAGGCCTATTGTTAGCCCTCTTTGATGAATTTAAAATTGGTTCATCACGGTGGCGTGAGGATATGCGCAGGCGGTTATCACCGACATCTACGATCTTTTGAGGGAGTGAAAAGATGGAGGTGAGAGGTAGAATTTGCCCAGGCGGCGGATATCCACCGACATCTAGGATCTTTTGGAGAAAGAGGTTTTGTCTAGGCGGTGGATATCCACCGACATCTAGAATCTTTTGAAGGAGAGGAGGTTTTGCCCAGGCGGCGGATATCCACCGACATCTAGGATCTTTTGAGGAGGAGAGAGAGCAAGGTAGAGGAGAGAAGAGAGAGCTGGTTAGAGGAAGTGTCGAATGAAGCTAAAGCCCCAGGATCCAGGGTTTTATAGGAAATGGAGGCCTCTCCCTCCAACCCCCTGTTAGGGGTTGGTGGTGGGGCCCCAGGTTGTGTACCCTGGGTTCTGTGGCTTGTCTCCCCACTCATTCGTTTATTGATGGAAACTTAACTTTAGCGTTTGGATATTGGTGAGAACTTAAATTAGAGGAGTGTTCCCGGGAGGGACTCACGACAGAGGTCCCCCCAGTTTGAACCAAGATTCGTGGAGCTGAAGGCGCAAGATGACAGGAGCTGAGGGCTATAGTAAACATCAGTGGGGCTGAAGGCCAAAGGTGAGGACTAAACTAAAATTGGTGGGGCGGAAGGCGGAAGGTGAGAAGGGCTGAAGGCGCAAGGTGACAGGGGCTGAGGGCCGAGGCAAACATAAATGGGGCGGAAGGCCAAAGGTGACAACGGCTGAGGGCCACGGCAACAGGTTGAGTGCTGAGGGCGTCATTCTTAAGGCTAGGTGAGAGTGGACTTAATATTAGGAGTATTTACAAAGGTTAGTGATATAGGAAGTTGGTGAGACATACATAGATTATGAGTATTTACAAAGGTAGTGATATAGGAGAGCAGTGATATAAAGGTATTTACAGTGTAGATGAGCAGTGGTAGATGGGTATCGATGAGAATAGATGAGTAGTGGTGGGATTCACAATAAAATGGTAGGTAGGTAGTATTTACAATATTTACAATTTAAAATAGTATGTACAATGGTTTGGGTGTAAGGTTCGGGATGACATTTTTGGGGTGCGCGGAAATCCGCCGTTCTTTGGGTATGGATGGGTTGTGGGGCGTGTATGGGTGTAAGTGTGGTGTGTGGAGGTGGCAGTGTATGGGTGGTGAGGTGATGGGGTGAGAGATGCGACTCCCTCTAACAGTCTTCACGTTGGTGAAGACTGATAGAGGGGCCCCTTCACTGCCAGGGTGACGGTGAAGGGGGAGAGCCGGTGGGAGCCGGTACCCGGGACGTCGCGGAGAGAGGCGGCGACGTCAGGGTCCGGTGGGTGAGATGGAGGCGATGTGTGGTGTTTGTGGTGTGAGAGTTGTGTGGTGAGATGGGTCGGGGAGGACTGGAGCTGGTTTGCACCGTGCCAATGGCACGGTGTGGGGTTTCCCGTCAATTAACAGGGTAGCGGTGGATTGTGTGGAGCGGATGACCTGAAAGGGCCCGGCGTAGAGCGGTTGAAATGTTTTGTGTATGCCGGGCTCTTTCAGGTACATGTGAGTGGCGGTGTAAAATCGTTTGGGATAAGTTGTGTCGTTGTGTGGTGTGGAAGTGTGTAGTGGTTCCCTGTTAATTGACGGTGTGTGTTGTGGGGTGAAAATGTCGGCTGGTAAACGGAGGGGATCTTTGAAAGCGTGTTGTGCGGGACTTGTGTTGTCTGAAGGACGGGCGGATGTGCGAAGGCTGAGTAATACATAGGGGAGAGTTTTAGTCCAAGAGGGGGATGTAGCTGAAGTTGAAATGGCCTGTTTCAGGACCGAGTGCCACCGCTCTATTTTCCCGTTGGATTGGGGGTGATAGGGAGTGGTGCGGATTTTTTGGATCCCGAGGGAACGGGGGAGATCTGAAAAGTGGGCGGACTCAAACTGCCTCCCTTGATCGACCGTGATTGTCCGCGGACAACCGTAACGGCTAACCCATTGGTTGAGGAAAGCCGCTGCGACGGCGTCCGCGGTGATGTGGGCGAGCGGGATGCATTCAACCCAATTGGTGGCACCGTCGATCATTGTGAGGCAGTATTTCTTCCCCTCGGAGGGGGGAAGGGGGCCGACCAGATCTAGGTGGACATGTTCCCACGGGAGGGAGTCGGGAATGGGTTGAAGAGTGACGTGGGGGTGTGCCGAGACCTTGTAAGTTTGGCACTTCTGGCACCCTAGAACCCAGTTACGGATATCCGTGTTCATATGGGGCCAGAAGTACCGTGTTTTTACTAGGTCCCGGCTGGCCCGGATGCCGGGGTGGTGAAGGGAGTGGTAGTGGAGGTAGAGCTGCCGCCTGAGGTCGGGTGGGACGTAAGGGCGCGGTGAGTCCGCCGTTACGTCACACCAGAGCTCAAGGGGCGGCAGCTGATGTAGTTTGGAGGCGGAGATGAGGTTGGAGAGGGTTTGGTCGGATTGTGGGTTTTGGTGGGATTTGATGGTGTGTGGGGAGGGGAATGGCAGTAACTCCGCCACCGGCGCGGGGGTGGGGCGGGAGAGCGCGTCCGCCACGCAGTTGTCGGCCCCCGGCAGATATCGAATATCGGATGTGAACTGTCCGATGAATTCGAGCTGCCGGAGGCGACGAGGCGAGGCGGATTTGCGGCTTTGTAGGAGGGCGTGGGTGAGGGGCTTGTGGTCCGTTACGACAGAGAACTGCCTGCCCTCCACGAAGTCACGAAAATGTTTAATGGCTTCGTGGATGGCGAGGAGCTCCCTGTCGAACGTGGAGTAGTTTTTCTGGGTTGGGGATAGGGTTTTAGAGAAAAACCCGAGGGGTTGGAGGGTGGCGCCGGTGTGCTGGTGAAGCACTGCCCCGATGGCCCAATCGGACGCATCGGTTGTGATGGAAAGGGGGGCGTGGGGATCGGGATGGGCCAATAGAGCGGCGTCGACTAGGTCCTGTTTGCAAGTGTTGAAGGCGGTAGTGAGTTCTGGGGACCAGGAGATGGGGCGGTTGTCATTTTTTTTGGGGGGTTGGGGGATGGCGTTGATGAGGGGTTGTTGGTGTTGTGCTGAATGTTTTATGTGTCTGCGGTAGAAGTTCAACATACCCAAAAAACGGCGGAGTTCCGTGACGGTGCGGGGCTGGGGGAAGTCGCTGATGGTGTGGACCTTGTCTGGTAGTGGCTTGATCCCTTCGGAGGAGACGAGGTGGCCGAGGCAGCGGACGGAAGTTTGGGCCAGGACACACTTGTTCACGTTGATCTGGTGCCCTTCAGTGGCGAAGATTTTCAAAATTTGGGTGAGGTGGTCCAGGTGCTCTTCGGGGCTGCGGGATGCTATCAGAACGTCGTCCAAAAAGCAAAAGACGAACGGGAGGCCACGTAATATGTTGTCCATGTAACGCTGCCACGTCTGGGCAGCGTTCCTAAGGCCAAATCCCATCTTGACGTATTCGAAAAGGCCGAAGGGGGTTATGATAGCGGTTTTTGGGACGTCTGGGGGGTGGATGTTGATGTGGTCGAAGGCTCTTGATAGGTCGGGCGTTGTTTTGGCGTTGAGGCGGCGGTAGTCGCCACAGGGGCGGATATCCCCGTTGGGCTTTTGCACTATGTACAGTGGGGAAGCCCAAGGGGATTTGGAGGGGCGGATAATGCCGTCGGCGATTAATTGATTGAAATGCTTGCGAGCTTGAGAAAGTTGTAGGGGGTGGAGGCGGCGGGCTTCGGCTGTGATGGGGGGTCCAGTGGTCTCGATGAAGTGTTGTATGGTGGATATGTGGGCTGAGGGGCGGCGCTGGGGGCGGTATTGTTGGAGGAGGGTTTCAAATTTAGTGGGGGGCTGATTTATGGCGTGCATAAAGCCGGGGCTTGGTTTGTTGGTGGAGGGGTCGATCAGGCGCGCGTTTTTGACGTCGACCTGGAGGCCGAAATATGCCAGGAAATCGGCCCCCAGGATCGCCTTCTCCACGTCCGCCACGGTGAATTCCCACTCGTACGCGAGTCCGCTCATGTAAATGATGAGCGGTACGTCCCGTACGAGGGGATGGTGGTACCGTTGGCGGCGTAGAGAAGCTGGCGATAACAGCGCGCCTGACGACGGAGGATAGAATTTGGAAATATTGAAAGCGCCGCCCCTGTGTCGATGAGGAAGGGAACATTGGTTTTCTTGCAGCAGAGGAAAAGACGTTGATGGGTGGGGATTGCGTGTTGCAAAATCGCGGCAGTGGGGGCGGGGTGTGGTGGTCTGGTGGTGGGTCGGCAGCAGGGGTGGTGGGTTCGGTGAGTGGCGGGGGTCTGTCTCCCTTAAAGGAGACGTGGAGGGAGGGGCGCCCGTACCGTGGTGGGGGAACGGTTGTCGGCTGGGAGAGGGTGTTGGCGGCGCAGCGAGGCGCGGCCGTGGGGTTGGCGGCCGTGGAGGTGGTCGGGAGGGGGCCGTTCCTTGGTGGGGGAACGGTGATCGGCCGGGGAAGGTTGGTGGCGGCGCAGGAAGGCGTGGCCATGGGGTGGGTGGCCGTGGAGGAGGTGGAGGGGTTGCCGTTCCTAGGTGGGGGAACGGTGGCCGGCCGGGGGGCGGTGCCGGCGGTGCAGCGAGGTACGGCCGTGACGTTGGCGGTCGTGGAGGTTGGTGAGTGGGGTCCGTTCGTGGGTGGGGGAACGGTGTGTGGTCGGGGGAGGGGGGTGGTGGCGGAGCGAGGTGCTGTTGGTAGGTTGGCGGCCGTGGCGGCGGCGTAGGAAGGGTAGGAGGCCTTGGTGGGGGTGGTTGAGTTGATGCGGGCGGGGGGGGGGGAAGGGAGGTGGTCCTCCCCGTTTTGGCGAGGAGGGGGGCCCGCCGGGTTTACCGGCGGGCGTCTGCGTTTCCCTGCCCGGAGGGGAAGGAGCAGGGGGCTTGGCACTTGCGGGCCTCCCCACCGAAGTTCACATGGTAGAAGCATCGGTGGGGGTGGTTGGCGGGGAGGTAGCTCGTCCTGGCGGGGCGAGGCGTGTTGGAGGGGGTCGTGCTGGGCGGGGATCTCCCTCTTCGCTGCTCCCGAGAAGGGGTGGGGTGGCGTTCGGGGGAAGGCGGGCGTCGGCGGTCCGTGGAGGGGGTTCGGCGGCGCTCCGTGGAGGGGGAACGGCGTCTGTCAATGGAGGGGGTCCGGCAGCGCTCGGTGGAGTGGGGCCGGCCGCGCTCGCGGGACGTTGCGGAGCGTTGTCGTGGAGGGGGTGCGGTGCGGGGGTTGTGTATTTCGCCGACGCTGGCGGCAGCGGCGAGGTCATGCACCGTGTCGGCGAGGCGGAGGAGAGGTTCGTCCGGGCCGTCGAGGTGGCTGGCGAGCGACATCTGGATGGGGTGGGGTAGGGCGCGCAACCAGAAAGTCCGGGCGATGTCGGCGGTCATGATGCCTTGCAGCTGATGTCGCAGGCGCCGGTAGAGGTTGGAGGGTTTCACATCGCCGAGGTGTAGCGGCTGCGTCAGGGCGGCGACTCTCGCGATCTTAGATGGCTGGTAGAGGGAGATGAGGCGGCCGCGGAGGTCGTCGTGGGCGGTTGCGGCGTCGGGGAAGATGTCTGATGTCTGCAGCAAGATGTCGTACGGCAAGAGGGAGATTATGCGGGAGTAGCGTGTCTGTTGGCTGCGGATCCCTGCGGCCGAGAACGCTGCATCCACCTGGAAAAACCATAATGCGGGGTCATGAGAGTAAAACGGTGGTAATGTGAGGGGGAATGACGCAGTGGCGGTCATGACGTCGGCGGCGGCGGCGGTGGCTGCGGCTGCAGCGGCGGCGGCGGCGGCGGTGGCGGCGGGCGCAGGTGATGAGGTGGAGCCGGGCGGTGAAAGGGTGGAGAACGGGTCCTCGACAGCGGCCGCTGCGTCCGTTGTCGTGGCGGCGGGTGGCTGCAGCGTGGATGGCCGGAGGAGCGGCGGCGGCGATGAGTGCGGGTCCATGGTCGAGTCTGTAATTCGAAAAAATTCAAATTTTAAATTTCAAATTCAAAATTCGCAATTGGGGAGCGAAGGTGTGTGTGGTTGAGCGGAGATGTGAGAGGTGTGCGATCTCCGAGCGGTGGGCGAAAATAGCGAACATTAACTGACTGACTGACCGAATTTGAAATTGAAAAAGGGACACCGAACTGAACTTGACTGGGGTTGACACAGTAGGTAAGGAAGGTTGGGTGAACGTCGGGTTCACCACTGTGATGAATTTAAAATTGGTTCATCACGGTGGCGTGAGGATATGCGCAGGCGGTTATCACCGACATCTACGATCTTTTGAGGGAGTGAAAAGATGGAGGTGAGAGGTAGAATTTGCCCAGGCGGCGGATATCCACCGACATCTAGGATCTTTTGGAGAAAGAGGTTTTGTCTAGGCGGCGGATATCCACCGACATCTAGAATCTTTTGAAGGAGAGGAGGTTTTGCCCAGGCGGCGGATATCCACCGACATCTAGGATCTTTTGAGGAGGAGAGAGAGCAAGGTAGAGGAGAGAAGAGAGAGCTGGTTAGAGGAAGTGTCGAATTAAGCTAAAGCCCCAGGATCCAGGGTTTTATAGGAAATGGAGGCCTCTCCCTCCAACCCCCTGTTAGGGGTTGGTGGTGGGGCCCCAGGTTGTGTACCCTGGGTTCTGTGGCTTGTCTCCCCACTCATTCGTTTATTGATGGAAACTTAACTTTAGCGTTTGGATATTGGTGAGAACTTAAATTAGAGGAGTGTTCCCGGGAGGGACTCACGACACCCTCTAATCCTCTACCTGGGCCCACCTTGCAGCGATGCCTTCCCTTTCCTGTTGATTTGGCTAGCAGGCGGACTGAGTTCACATCTTGGAGTGTATTTTTCCTTCTACATCCATTTCTTCAACTAAAAGATTTGCTTGGCAGAAATAGTTGGAAGCTGGATCAAATTTCATTTTCTAAATTATTACTATCTAAGTACCTATGTGACTGGAATTTCCATAATAAGCCATTCAGCAACTAATGATTTGCAGGGTTCTCATATTCCACCAAACCCTATGAAGCCAATAAAAAAATCGCCGTAAAATGAAGGAAGTTCAATAAAAGGTTCAGGAAAAATTGCACTCTATAACTATATATTGCCACAACTATATAATTATCACTTTCGATGTTCACAAGTGACGCCTATGGAAATATCACTGACAACGACCGAAGATAACAAATATGTATTGAGAATGATCAATATAATAGGAATAACAATAATTCAAATGCAATAAAAATATCAATAGAATAATAATAACAAGAATACAAGTACATAAAAAATAACTTGCTGTTGGAATAACAATAACAAGAATGTAAAATAACGAGAATGTCAAGGATTTTCCATTTGAGCCGACGAACGGCACGATTTCAATGAATTTTATCCAACCCATTTACATTACATTGGTCCAACCCGTGCCTATCCGAAAAATCTGCCACAATTTTTCGGGTACTTATGGGCGTTATAAGGAATTGGCTACATAATTATTATATTTCCATGTGTTCAACAGAATACTACCGTTATAATTCGGTTAAACTCATATGGAACCTTCAGTGTTTCATTCTAGATCCACCCTCCAAATTTGAATTCTTTGCTACGATTATAAGGTAGTTGTGGGCTGTACAAGGACGTTTGCACGTTCGCGCATGCGCTAACAAAGCTTACAGTATTTTTTAAATGATTTTGATTTGGGACTATCAGTGACCCGACCTGCACCTGCCCTCTAAATTTCAGCTCGTGACAACCATTTTTTTCTGGCACTCACGGCCTTCATCAGGGATTGTACACAGACAGACACGGAAAAATGTTCCTTGATATGTGAAAAGCACCATGGAGCAGAATATACATAGGTATATGATAGGGGATGGGGACTCCAGTGCATTTGTCAAAATTTCTCAAAATGTTTCGTATGGACGCAATATGACAAAAATTGAATGCGCCAATCACGTGATCAAAAATTATACAAAACGGCTTTTTGGTTTGCAAAAAGATTCCCGGACTTACTCTAAAATGTTAACCAGCTCTGTTATAAAGCGGCTGAAAGCGTGCGCGAGAGAATCGCGCACAATTCGAAATCCACCGGCCTAGTAAAAGATTTAAGGAAAGATTTAACTAATGGGCCAAATCTCATTTTTGGTGACCATAGAGAATGTAAAGAGTATTGCTGTTCAAACCCCGAAACGGGAAGGTGTTTGATGAGGTAACTATTATTTTAATTTGTAAAATACAAGTGACACTTGCCCTGTATTATTGAAAAGTCACTATTTATTGTCAAATGACACAAGTAACTTGGCAGAAAGTTATATGGCATTAGTGGCCAAGTTTACTGTGGGTAAACAAATCAGCAGAGCGAGTAGTAGAGGGGGGGCTGCTTTAGATTACCAAATTGGTCCCGAATGGCACGCTAAAACTATTAGATATATAAGGGAATAAGCCCAGCATGGATAACGGAGAAAATGGCCAGACAGATGAAAACGCAGGAATGCCGCATGTAGGCGAGCTCTTTTTACTGGTGGGAAAAATAAAAAGCAATTTTCTAAAAAATAAAGAGTGCTCCAGAAGATTACGGCCCGAATTATCCAACCAGTATAAATAACAAAATCCCAAGCCTGCTGAACTGAATGTTCAATCAAAGAGGACGTAGAAACTTTGTATGAATTTTGTTTATATTTAAAAAGATATATATACTTATATAATAATAACTCGGCCCTTCGGGCCTCGCCAGGGGGCAAGCCCCCTGGACCCCCAAAGGGGGCTCCGCCCCCTCGGAACGGCTTCGCCGTTCCTCACCCCCGAAGGATGTGTTCTTATACTTCGTATAACAAAGGAGAATTTGCTATGCAATTTACCCCCCCCCCCCCCACACCACCAACACACAAAAAAATAGGTAACAAAGATAACGTTGGTAATTCTTTATCACATTCCTCTTTGTGCTCATCTTTATCACATTCCTCTTTGTGCTCATCTTCATCACATTCCTCTTTGCGTGACGCGTTTTTGTGACAGGACATTTTTTTCACATGACCCCCGGCGTTAAAATTGCATAGCAATTAATACTAATTAGGTATTTTTTAAAACCATTACTATTATTATCGAGTTGAGGGATAAGTGGGTAACCAACAAGAGCGATTTCGTATTACGCACTTAGAAAGATGTGCATCAAAGCTAAATGCATTTATATTCAGGCATTCATATTCCACTGATTTTGCTTCCCCCCTACCAAAACCAAAGAAGCTTTATATCCTCGTGATTCGAGCCGGAAAAAAATTACATCCTCCAAAATGAAAATTTCCACTCGCGTTTCGCTTTTCACACATCAAGGAACATTATTCCGTGTCTGTCTGTGTACAATCCCTGGTGAAGGCCGTGAGTGCCAGAAAAAAAAAATGGTTGTCACGAGCTGACATTTAGAGGGCAGGTGCGGGGTGGGTGACTGATAGTCCCATATCAAAACCATTGAACAAATGCTGTAATATTTGTCTACGCGTGCATAAATGTGAAATGATATCTGCCCTAAGCTCGAACTTGCCTAAGAGCGTCTTCCCTTTGAACAAGCTGATTTCATGTCTGCCAGCGTATTACCAATACTGTTGAGCAAAATTCGACGGCTCGAGATCAGAAACGTGGGTTTACCTTGTTGAAAAAGTTTATTGCTGGTAAAAATAAAATAAAACTCGGCGCTGCGCGCCTCGCCAGGGGGCAAGCCCCCTGGACCCCCGGATGCTTACTGCTTAGAGCCTACGGCTAAAATTCAAGAAACATGGAACATGCTTCAGCCGCGTTCCGAGTTTTTTCAAACAAAAGATTGCAACATAATTCATTCTGCTGAAAATGTTAACTTAGAGTATAGCGCTAATGGTGACTCACCACTACCCCCTCGCGTCTACCACCTTGCCGTTGGTGGGGGGGCTTAGTCCGCGGCGCACACCATCTATTGCACGATCGCACCTCCTTGGAGTGTGTTGATCACTGGATGGTGTGGGCCATTGCACACGGCAACTAAGAGTAGACAACCCTCAAGACCAAGGTGTACACGCCGTGCTGATGGTCTGCATGGTGCAGAGGGCAATGTGCACATCTAACGGCTGCCCCCAGGGTACCGGCCGACCCCCTGGGTGTACTTAGGCTTGCCTATACATGCGGGGCTCTGTATGGGTGGACGACCCTTTCCCTAGCTTCTCGTGGGATCAAAACGAAGAAGAACGAAAATAAAAATTTACATTTACCAACCACTGTCAGTGAGGAAGAGAGCTGCTCTGAACTCTCCACCTCACTGACAGAAATGGCAATCTCGGAAGTTGGGGCTGAACAAACCCCGACATCCATGGATTGCACAGGCGCAGGTGGCGCTTCTCAAGAGCAATCCACCAGCACACAAAGTTTGGGCCGCCGACCCTCTGGCGCTCAGCTGAGGAAGGCGGCCAGACAAAGGGCTCTCGATAGAGGGGAGCCCATTAAGCCTCGTAGGAGAAAGAGGTCGGGGAAGCCTGTTCCTGATGCCGGAGCGACGGGGACCCGTGAAGGAGCAACCACCTCACAAGGGGCAGAAACGCTAATCAGCGTTGAACCCCTTGTACCCGGTGGCGTCTCTGGAGCGGGTTTCCGCCCACCTCTGGCAGTGGGACCGGGTGGGAGTGGAGTGGGGGCGAGTACGCCGGGTAAACGGCCACGCACCCCCCACACCACCCCCCCCTCGGCCTCAATGCCTAGGATCAAGAAGGCACGGGGAGAGACCGTGGCCCAATCCGGAGCATCACCTCAGGGTGACAGCTCTGGCGGGTACAGCGGTGCACTCTCCACCACCAAGATGGTCGTAGTACACGGCAACCACCCCGTGGAACGACTATCGGACGTGGAAGCCAACTTGGTCCTGGGAGCAATAGTGCAGGCAACGTTCCTGGAGGCGCCCGGCCAGGGTCCGCAGTTCACAAACGGCTATACCAGCAATGGTGTGGTCCACCTGACCTGCTCCAACAGCCAGTCGAAGGGTTGGCTGGAGGAAAGGGTTGGGGTGCTGCGGCCTTGGGATGGTGCCACCCTCCGGACGGGGCACGCAAAAATGCTGTTGGAGGATCAGGTGAAGGTTGGGGTCTGGATCCCCACCGACTTCCTTGATCGATCCGACGCAAGGAAGCTACTTCCTTTGTTTGAGATCCAGAATCCTGGACTCTCAACGAAGGAATGGCGCCTTTTGTTCAGCCGAGCGGATGAGAGAGGGCTAGAGCTCGTGCTGAAAATAGATAAGGGCTCTCTGGAATGGTTGAAGGGGCACAACTTTAAACCCCACTTCCACACCCGGAGAGTCACCTTTAGGCAGCTGTCCACACCACCGAGTGATGCTGCGGGTCATTCAGATAAACCTGCAGCATAACAAGGTGGCGACAGCTGCCCTATGCCAGCTGCTCGCAGCTGGCAACTACGACGTCGCCCTGATTCAAGAACCCTGGGTCTACCGGGGCAGAATCATGGGCCTCAACAACGCAGGAGGTAAGTTAATCTACAAACGCGATTGCGTGGATGATGTACGTGCCTGCGTATTTGTCAAAAATGACATCAATTCACTAACTATGTCTGAGTTCTGTTTCAGGGATTTAGTAGCAGTGAAGATAACCCTCTCTGAAAATGGCCAAAGGGAGCACATAATAACTGCCTCAGCCTACTTTCCGGGAAACTCATCGGAGGGGCCACCACCCGTGGAGGTGCCGGACCTTGTCGAAAAATGCCGCACGGACAATGTGCAGCTCCTAGTCGGCGCGGATGCCAACGCCCACCATGTTGCCTGGGGAAGCACCGACACCAACACCAGAGGTAGATGCTTGTTTGACTACCTGGTAGCTAGTAATCTATATGTAGCAAACCGGGGAAACAAACCAACATTTGTCACCATAAATAGGAAAGAGGTCCTTGACATTACCATTATTACCCCTCCACTAGATCAAAGAATAAAGAAATGGTTCGTATCCGATACTCCCTCCTACTCGGATCATAGGTATATTGTTGTGGAAATCCAAGGTGTGGGTAAAACGCAGCAATCCTACCGCGATCCTCGGAAGACGAACTGGGAAGCCTATAGGGAGGAAGTGGAGGGCTGGTTGAGAGGAACTCGGACCAAATTACACAATATAGTTGATATTGAGGCGGTAGCGGGAGAATTAGAAGAGGCACTACTCACCTCATTCAATAATCACACTCCTATGACAACTAAACTCTCAACCACCGGGGTCCCCTGGTGGAATAGGGAAATAGAAGTCACTAGGCGTGAAACACGCAAACTATATAATAGGGCGCAAAAGACGGGCAACTGGGACGCTTATAAGACCAAGCTGGCCCAACTCAGGAGTCTTATAAGGAAATCACAAAGGGACACATGGAGGAAGTTCTGTGAAGAGGTGGAAAAAACCTCGGAATGTGCAAGACTCCAAAGAGTCCTTTCTAAGGCTCCTATCAATCCAATTGGCACACTAGTTAAACCAGATGGAAGCTACACCACAACAGCCGGGGACACTCTAGCGCTCCTACTAGAGACTCACTTCCCTGGCTCGGCGGTGACTGACGTTCGGGGACCCCCACCTCAACCACCAACCGGCGCTCAGGGTATGAGAGCAACCAGGGCAGACTGGGAAGTGGCAAAGGGTGTGGTCTCCATTGAACGCACAAAGTGGGCTATCAGCACCTTCAGCCCATACAAATCGCCGGGCCCAGATGGCATTATCCCCAAACTGCTTCAGGAAGGGGGCCATGGGGTAGCCAGGATCCTGAGTGCACTCTTTAGGGCCTGCCTGGCTACAGGCACAATACCCCAAAGATGGAGCAAAGCAAGGGTCATCTTTCTGCCTAAGCCAGGGAAACCTTGGTACAACCAGGCAAAGGCGTTCAGACCCATCTGTCTAACGTCCTTCATTTTGAAGACATTAGAGAAACTGGTTGATAGGTATCTGAGGGAAACCTCTCTCACAGAGAGGCCTCTACACACCAATCAGTTTGCCTATCAACCGGGCAAATCCTGTGAGGCAGCACTGCACCACCTGGTGTCACAGGTGGAATCGGTGCTAGCAACTAAAGAATTTGCCATAGGTATATTTCTGGATATAGAGGGCGCTTTTGACAATACCTCTGTAGACTCAATTATAAACTCAGCGCGCCGGCATGGAACAAACACCACCCTGTGTAGGTGGATAAGTACCATGCTGACTAGCAGGACAGTAGAGGCTGAGCTCCTTGGGGAGTCCGTGGGGATGTCTGTGGCAAGGGGTTGCCCGCAGGGCGGGGTTTTGTCCCCCCTTCTGTGGGACCTTGTTGTGGACTCTCTGCTGGAGAAACTCAGTGGTCAAGGCCTCTACGTACAGGGCTATGCTGATGATGTGGTAATCCTAGTTAGGGGTCCCTTTGTCAGCACAGTCTCAGATCTGACACAGTCAGCTCTGAAAGCAGTGGAAGACTGGTGTGGCACAGAGGGCCTAAATGTAAACCCAAATAAAACCACGCTGGTTCAATTCACAAGAAGGAGGAATCTGAGAGGTCTCTCAGAACCCCGGTTTTACAACTCAAAGGTGTCATTCCAGCGTGGGGTGAAGTATCTGGGCGTCTACCTGGATGCAACGCTCACCTGGAACAAACACCTCGAGTACATAGCAAATAGGGGCAAGGGAGCCCTTATGTGCGCAAAACGCAGTTGCGGAAAAACATGGGGCCTACAGCCGCGGATGGTCCACTGGATTTATACCGCGATAGTACGACCCATTCTTACGTACTGCTGCGCTGTGTGGTGGCCGAAGGTCAGTCAGGTAGGGGCCTGCCAAACCCTTACCAGTGTACAACGACTGGCCTGTCTAACCATCACAGGTGCAATGCATGGTACACCCACTGCAGCCATGGAGATTCTACTGGGCTTACCCCCAATAGATATCTACATTAAAGGGGAGGCCGCAATGGCCTCCCTGAGGCTGAAATGGAATGGTACCTGGCGGGACACACCCCACCCAGGCCATACCAATATACTAAAGGCTATACAAGAACCACTACTTGACATGGTGGCGGATGTTATGCCAAAAACCCTCCATCAACCACACCCATACGCATCCGTGCTGATGTGGGCGGGGCATGGTTGGAAAAAATGCTGCTCCAATGATATAATCTGGTACACAGATGGATCAAAAATGGATGACGGCACTGGTGCCGGAGTATACGGGGCAGGACCCAGGTGGGACTTTTCAACCCCACTGGGGAATTTCACCTCTGTATTCCAGGCAGAAATAGTGGCAATTGATGCTGCGGCTTCTGAGAGCCTGAGGAGGGGACACCGTGGATCCCACACCCGCATACTCTCGGATAGCCAAGCATCAATAAAAGCACTTACAGCCCCCATCGTCTCATCTAGAGTGGTCTGGGACTGTATGCAAACCCTCAACGCCCTGGCGAAACACAACAGAGTTACTCTGGAGTGGGTGCCAGGCCATAGAGGAATTATAGGCAACGAAAACGCCGATTCACTCGCCAGAAAGGGCTCTCAAACACCCTTCACTGGCCCAGAACCAGCGGTCGGCCTACCAAAAACCACCATCAGAGGGGCCATCAACCGGTGGGTTCGCTCACAGACCACCAAAAGATGGTCACGCATAGATGGACACGCTCACAGTAAACGGATGATGGCCAGACCCAACTCCAACGCTACTGAGGAGCTCCTTAGACTGAACCGCAGAGAGCTGAGGCAAATAGTCGGCCTATTAACCGGCTTCCTCCCCCTGCGCTTCCACCTAAACCGCATAGGGGTCACACAACAAACAACCCAATGCAGACTATGTGAGGAGACAGACGAAAAAGCATCCCACATAATATTTGAGTGCCCAGCACTCGCTCAGCGCAGGCACAACCTCTTTGGGGCCTCAACCCCAATGAGGGAATTTCCCAGCGAAAATATAATCAAAAACCTTACAACCCTCACCAGGGGACTGGGGTTATTTGATTAAGCTAGGACACTCAGGAAAAGTACAATAAGCCAATAGGCTTCCGTGCTTTGGGGCAACCGACCCCCATTCCTGAGTGATCCGACTTACAATTTACAATTTACAATTTGACTCACCACTACGTATCTATCACCAAGTGACTACCAAACAAGCGTCATTGTTTACTATCCATTTATAACATTCATTTATATAGTTATATTATGAAGTTAGGAAATAAATACCAAGAACAAATACGAAATAAATTCGTGATAAATCAAGAGCTTTCCAACGAATGGAAAACGATTTTTGTCCGATGAAAATGAAAGAAGTTTCATTTCCCTAGCAACTACTCGGTTGTACGTGAAAATCATCGTTAAAATTTCGTTCCACTTCCGCGTCACCCATCCCGCGTAACGTTTTCCGGCTAGTTGGTCCAAGGCTAAAGCATGTTCCATGCTAAAAGCTATTTTCTAAAAAATTAAAGAGTGCTCCAGAAGATTACGGCCCAAATTCCATTCAATCATACATTTGTACTTCGCATTGTTCTTAGTTACCATGATCCGAAATAATTAATGAAATTTGCGATGTAGGTCCCGTTTGGGGTCTAGTTGGTCCGCGAAGCTCGGCGTTAGTGTCAGCCATCCCTAAGGGGTGAAGAATAGGGGTTGAAATTTTCAGAACGCCGTAGTACGAAAACATTCAGTAGAAGGGCATGGTTTTTTCACGTTTTTAAATTGATCTTGAACTAAAGCGTTTTTTGAGACCACGCGCAGCTTTGTACGACCAGCCGTTCGTTTTCACCGAAGAGGTTCGTCAACACGATCGTGAATCAATCGGTATAAATCCGGCCCAGATATCATCGCTAGGGAACACCTGATTATAATCACAGATGGCTGTATGAAGTCGAGCTTCGTTGTTCTGTGATATTATCCCATTTGAAAAACGCTGCAGAGTCCTTGTCACATGGGTTTATTATTCTATTGGACATCTACAAAAATGTTGACTGTTCATTTATTGTTTCTTTCATGTGACATAGTTGAAATAGCTACTTCTGATAGGTTTTTTTCTTTTATTTATATTAAAGTTATCTTTGATCATTGGGAGTGCCATTGATTCACGTGCTGACACTTTTTCTAGTGTTACTATACAAATTGATGGCGATTTCAGACGATTTCCCAGGTTCTGACTCATAACAATATCAATTTTGGGAGCTGAACCTTTGGCAGAACCTCAGCTTTCCACTCTTTGGTCAACATCGACTTCATATTCGGTCTTATCGTCCCAGAAAAAAATGGAAAACGATACCTCAAAACCTCATGTAACTGAAATATACAAAATAAGTACCTATTTTTATACACATTTTGGCTAACAACACCCCTGGGTATATTCCGATCGGGCTGAAAAAATTTGGGGCACAAGCAGGACCCAGATGGAGCCTGTGTGAAAAAAAAAACACGAATTTTTTACACAGAAATGAAGTAGTTATGCGTGATACGGCGGACGGCGGACGGACATTGCGGTTTTGGTTTATTATTCTGTGAATAATACACGTATATATTCGCTCAGCAAACAATTTTTATAACACCCCCTCAAATTTCATTCTTCTACGTTTCAAGGTGCGTATATTCCAAAAATGCAATGTCCGTCCGCCGTACGCCGTCCACCGTATCACGCATAACTATTTCATTCTCGGTCTAAAAAATTCCTCCTTCTGCAAAAAGGCTCAATTTTAGCCCTACCTAGTTGTGTCCCAAAATTTTGCAGTCCGATCGGAATATACCCAGGGGTGTTATGGGAGAAAACATTGCCCGTCGGGGGCAATCCAATATTCGGTTTATCTCTTGAACGGGTCAACCGATTTTCAATCTGTAAAATGTTCTGTAATCGTTATAAACAACCACAAGTGCGGACATTCAGTTTTGAATTTAAATTTTTTTTTCATAGAGTTCCCGAGATTGTTTTACTCAATTTCAATTTGTTTGAAAAAGCAACTAGTTCTTTTGTAGCAAAAAAATCGAAGAATCCAAATCCGTTTTCAGATTGAATATCGGATCATTAGATCGAACGGCATCTGGGAAAATCACTATAACAATAGTTGCCCTACTATTGTCAGCCCTCTAATCCTCTGGTGGGGGGGGGGGGGGCTCCACCCCTAGGCTGGTGCGTGGTTGACTTTCTACTTACACCTGGTGAGAGTCTACCAGGGTCCTGGGGAAGTTTTCTAGAACCAGGGGTCAGGGGAGTTGGTGGATATCCAGGTTCATTATATCTAATAGTTGGACTTTTTTCAACAAGGTAAACCGAGATTTCTGATCTAATGGCGTCGAATTATTCTCAGCAGTATTGGTAATACGCTGGCCGACAGACAGGATGTATAGGAAGCTATCAGGGGAGAAAGATGAGATTGATGTCAGCTAGTTATTTTTGTTATGTTTATTGTCATTTTAACCCCCACCCAAAAGGGTTTTTGGTTTATTCTTGTTATTTTCATTATATTTTTCGTTGTTATGATTTAATTTCTTCTTGTTATTGTTGTTACGATTATTGAACATTTTTATTGTTATTATCGTTATTGCATGCATTTTTTTAAATTGTTATTGACATTTGTAAAACGTGTAACTTGTTGTCGTTATTTTATTTATTTTCGTTATTGTTGTCGAAGTCTAACATCCAAAAAGTTTTATTCTCGCTACCTTTTTTTTTGTTCATACTGTCTTCCAAAATCTTTTTCTAATTGAAGAAAAAACGCTGCAAATTATTATATAACGGTTTATTATTTAGGTACCTGTATAGATGCCCCTTCTTCGTAGATCACTGTTTTCTGTGGTCCATACCTACCCTCGAGCTAACCCCAGGAAAGCACTGAACCGAGTAGTGGCGAGTACTGAAGCCGGCCCGGGAATTACAGGTTCATACAAATGCGCGGGATTCAATAATTCATTAGAGAGTTTTTCCTTACTACGGTGTCGGGACACCGTGGTAAGGAATCTAGGGGAATGCATCATGGATGCTAACTTTTTCAGGATGTCACGTGGTCTTAGTACGGTGTCCGTCGATAAAACGCACGGTGTCTTATCATAACCTGACGCCCAATTGTTTTGAAGCATGATGGCGGATTCTACTCCAGTGTTCCGTTGTGTTGAGTGATCATCCGTAGTGATCTTTTTAAGGATTCAAAAGATTTGTAGGTAAGTAAAATTCACTCATGTGTTTTGATTAGTTGGAAATCGTGAAAGAGTGAGTTGTGAATTAAAATTTGCTTTCGTATCTTGTTGTTTTGATCGTTTCAACTGACGTCTTGCTGCTTCAATTAGAAACGTAGCTTAAGTTTCGAGAGGAAAACAACTCGCAATTTTTGTGTAAACAAAAAATTTAAAAAATGACCAAAAATTACCGAAAATTACGAAAAATTGTTATAAAATGGCGAGGACAAAAATGTACCCTCCTCCCCTCTGCCGAAAAAATGCAAAAAATTAGATACAAATACCAAAAAAAATAGTCCAAAAATTATGAGAAATTACAAAAAATGTCAATAATCACAAACAATTTCAAAAAAATTATAAAAAATTGACAAGTTATAAAAAAATTACGAAAATTAATTAAAAATTACCGAAAATGTACAAAAAAACGCGAGTTGTTTCCCCCTTGTTAAATTTGCAGGAAAAAAAAAATGTCTTGACAATTGAAAGGTTCAGTTCGTGGAGGGAAAAATGGAGAAACGCGTTTTATACTTATTTATTTTCCCCTGATTACCCATATTTGAACACGCCTAGAAATACGATTTTTTCACGCAAAATAACGTCGTCGCCGTCAATCAAATTGTTGGAATACAGATCGATAAAACCGTTCAATTCGTCTTCCATAGTAAAGTAATAAATAAAAAATAAAAAATAATAAGTAATAAATAATAAACAAATAAAAACTACTGCTAAAAAGCTAGGTCGATTGATATGTTGTCTTGATGAAGAAAAAATAGGATTGAGTCAGCTTTAACCAGCTGTTATCAGTGAAACTTCCAGGGATTACACGGAGAAAAGTTGTTCGTACGGCCGTATGAGAAGGGGTTCGTACGGCCCGTGTGAAGCTCTGCTGCCACGGTGAAGCAGAGCTTCGTACGTCCCGTGTTAGCTAGTTCATGCGTTCTCCGCCTGGTTCGCGGTAATCGCACGGTGTTAGGACACCGTGCTAAGGCCGACCGTGGTAAGGAAAAACTCTCTAATCATTAATATTAGCATGGAACATGCTTTAGCCTTGGACTAACTAGCCAAAAAACGTTACGCGGAATGGGTGACGCGGATGGGTGACGAAATTTTCTTATGATTTTCACGTACAACCGAGTAGTTGCTAGGGAAATGAAACTTCTTTCATTTTCATCGGACAAAAATCGATTTCCATTCGTTGGAAAGCTCTTGATTTATCACGCATTTATTTCGTATTTGTTCTTGGTATTTATTTCCTAGTTTCATAATATAACTATATAAATGGATGTTATAAGTCGATAGTAAACAATGACGCTTGTTTGGTTGTCACTTGGTTGTTTCGATGTGTATAAGCGTGGCTAAAGCATGTTCCATGTTTCTTGAATTTTAGCCGTAGGCTCTAAGCAGTAAGCATCCGGGGGTCCAGGGGGCTTGCCCCCTGGCGAGGCGCGGAGCGCCGAGTTATTTGTTGTTATTCATGAAGCGTAGCGTTTGTTAAAGTTGCAAAAGAAATGAAATAATATCTTCAAATGAAATAATATCACAGAACAACCAGCTCGACTTCATCCAGCCATCCTTGATTATAATCAGGTGTTCCCCAGCAATGATATCTGGGCTGGATTTCTTAGTCAGTTTTTCGATACCCGTGTTCAAGAGTAACAACAATCTTAAAACTGAGAACAACTCTCAAAACGGCAATGGAAAATAACGGCCGTTAAATCCAGCAGGATATTTTTGTCGCCAAGGAACTTCGAAATGACGGCCTGGTGACGGTGAACGATCTGTAGGCGTCTGATCGTTGACCCATTTTTACCGATTTTTGGCCCTTATAAACTTGACAGATGTGTCAAATTTGACCCACACTGTTTTCGCGAATCACCATCCCACACAATGTCAGGTGAAATAATATTAGTTTTAGCCCATAATACGAACTTTTGACCCCCCATCAAAATTTAACCCATATTCTGTACGAAAAACAATTGAAACGTTATTTTTCCGTCTTTACTCACCCTTCCATACAACTTTCAGTGATTTTGTATCAATTGTTAGCAATTTTAGCCGTTTTTACTCAAAAGCTCAAATTAGACAGACCCCCTTAGAATTTTTAAAAATTGCTCGTCTTCGAACTCATCGTTCTGTTTTGCAGTAAGAACATTTTGGCGAAATTTGGAATTTCCCAGGTTTTTGACTCATAAAAAATGAATTTAGCGAGCTTAACCTTCGTTACAACCTCAATTATTCACTCTTCGGTCAAAATCAACTTAATATTCGGTCTTCTCGCCCTAAGAAACACGGAAAACACCTCACCGCAAGCTCATGTTAACTAAAACCTCAAAAATCCCTCGAAAAGCCCTATTTTCACACCCATTTTTCTCCCATAACACCCCTGGGTATATTCCGATCGGGCTGCAAAGTTTCGGGACACAACTAGGGCCCAAATGGAGCATGTGTGGTGAAGGATGAATTTTTTAGACCGAGAATGAAGTAGTTATGCGTGATACGGCGGACGGCGTACGTCTCACGGACATGTCCGTCCGCCGTATCACGCATTAGGTACTTCTTTTCGGTGTAAAAAATTCGTTTTTGAACACATGGCTCCATTTGGGTTCTACTTGTGCCCCGAATTTTTTCAGCCCGATCGGAATATACCCAGGGGTGTTGTTAGCCAAAATGTGTATAAAAATAGGTACTTATTTTGTATATTTCAGTTACATGAGGTTTTGAGGTATCGTTTTCCATGTTTTTCTGGGACGATAAGACCGAATATGAAGTCGATGTTGACCAAAGAGTGGAAAGCTGAGGTTCTGCCAAAGGTGCAGCTCCCACATTTTATTTTGTTATGAGTCAGAACCTGGGAAATCGTCTCAAATCGCCATCAATTTGTATAGTAACACTAGAAAAAGTGTCAGTACTTGAATCAATGGCACTCCCAATGATCAAAGATAACTTTGAAAATAATAAAAATAAAAATAATAATAATAATAAACTAAATAGAATAAATGTCCAATAGAATAGTAAACCCATGTGACAAGGACTCTGCAGCGTTTTTCAAATGGAATAATATCACAGAACAACGAAGTTCGACTTCATACAGCCATCTGTGATTATAATCAGGTGCTCCCTAGTGACGATGTCTGGGCCGGATTTATACCGTTTGATTCACGATTATGTTGACGAACCTCTTCGAACGGCTGGTCGTACAAAGCTGCGCGTGGTCTCAAAAAACGCTTTAGTTCAAGATCAATTTAAAAACGTGAAAAAACCATGCGCCCTTCTACTGAATGTTTTCGTACTACGGCGTTCTGAAAATTTCAACCCCTATTCTTCACCCCTTAGGGATGGCTGACACTAACGCCGAGCTTCGCGGACCAACTAGACCCCAAACGGGACCAACAAAGCAAATTTCATTAAGTTCGGATCATGTTAACCAAGAACATTGCGAAGTACAAATGCATGATTGAATGGAATTCGGGCCGTAATCTTCTAGAGCACTCTTTATTTTTTAGAAAATTGCTTTTTATTCTTATTTTTCCCACCAGTAAAGAGAGCTCGCCTACATGCGGCATTCCTGCGTTTTCATCTGTCTGGCCATTTTCTCCGTTATCCATGCTGGGCTTATTCCCTTATATATCTAATAGTTTTAGCGTGCCATTCGGGACCAATTTGGTAATCTAAAGCAGCCCCCCCTCTACTACTCGCTCTGCTGATTTGTTTACCCACAGTAAACTTGGCCACTAATGCCATATAACTTTCTGCCAAGTTACTTGTGTCATTTGACAATAAATAGTGACTTTTCACTAGTACAGGGCAAGTGCCACTTGTATTTTAGAAAGGAAAATGATAGTTACTTCATCAAACAACTTCCCGTTTCGGGGGTTTGAACATTAATACTCTTTGCATTCTCTGAGATCCCAAAAATGTGATTTGGCCCATTAGTTAAATCTGTCCTTAAATCTTCTACTAGACCGGTGGATTTCGAATTGTGCGCGATTGCACCTCTCGCGCACGCTTTCAGCCGCTTTATAAGAGTTGGTTAACATTTTAGAGTATGTCCGGGACTCTTTGCAAACCAAAAAGCCGTTTTGTATAATTTTTGATCACGTGATTGGCGCATTCAATTTTTGTCATATTGCGTCCATACGAAGCATTTGAGAAATTTTGACAAATGCACTGGAGTCCCCATCCCCTATCATATACCTATGTATATTCTGCTCCATGGTGCTTTTCACATATCAAGGAACATTTTTCAGTGTCTGTCTGTGTACAGTCCCTGGTGAAGGCCGTGAATGCCAGAAAAAAATGGTTGTCACGAGCTGAAATTTAGAGGGCAGGTGCAGGTCGGGTCACTGATAGTCCCAAATCAAAATCATTTAAAAAATACTGTAAGCTTTGTTAGCGCATTCGCGAACGTGCAATCCTTGTACAGCCCACAACTACCTCATAATCGTAGCAAAGAATTCAAATTTGGAGGGTGGATCTAGAATGAAACACTGAAGGTTCCATATGAGTTTCACCAAATTATAACGGTAGTATTCTGTTGAACACATGGAAATATAATAATTATGTAGCCAATTCCTTATAACGCCCATAAGTACCCGAAAAATTGTGGCAGATTTTTCGGATAGGCACGGGTTGGACCAATGTAATATAAATGGGTTGGATAAAATTCATTGAAATCGTGCCGTTCGTCGGCTCAAATGGAAAATCCTTGGCACTCTCGTTATTTTACATTCTTGTTATTGTTATTCCAATAGGAAGTTATTTTTTATGTACTTGTATTCTTGTTATTATTATTCTATTGATATTTTCATTCCATTTGAATTGTTTTTATTCCTATCATATTGATCATTCTCAACATATTCGTTATCTTCGGTCGTTGTCAGTGATATTTCCATAGGCGTCACTTGTGAACATCGAAAGTGATAATATATAGTTGTGGCAATTATATAGTTATCGAATGCAATTTTGCCTGAACCTTTTATTGAACTTCCTTCATTTTTCGGCGATTTTTTTAATGGCTTCATAGGGTTTGGTGGAATATGAGAACCCTGCAAATCATTAGTTGCTGAATGGCTTATTATGGAAATTCCAGTCACATAGGTACTTAGAAAGTAATAATTTAGAAAATGAACTCATAGTAAGAAAACTAGATACCAGTCAGATGCTAAAAACCAAACGCCCTTCTTGATACCCCGACAGGATTCAGCCAAAATTTGGCTGTATCCTGATTTGATCCAGCAGCCCACTATTTCTGCCAAGCAAATCTTTTAGTTGAAGAAATGGATGTAGAAGGAAAAATACACTCTTAGATGTGAACTCAGTACGCCTGCTAGCCAAATCAACAGGAAAGGGCATTGTTGCAAGGTGGGCCCAGGTAGAGGATTAGAGGGCTAACAATAGGCCCCATTGTTATAGTGATTTTCCCAGATGCCGTTCGATCTAATGATTCGATCTTCAATCTGAAAGCGGATTTGAATTGTTCGATGTTTTTCCCACAAAAGAACTAGTTGCTTTTTTTTTAAAGGTTGAAATTAAGTAAAATAATTTCGGGAACTCCATGAAAAAAAAAAAAAAATTTTAAATTCAAAACTGAATGTCCGCACTTGTGGTTGTTTATAACGATTACAGAACATTTTATAGATTGAACATCGGTTGACCCGTTCAAGAGATAAACCGAACAATGGATTGGCTCATTTTGAAGAACAAGGTGGTGGTGTGGTGTTCTCTTCGAGAACTACCGTTCCTACTCAAGGAATAATTTAAAGAAACTAAACGGGTAATAGGTAATTTAGGAAAAAAACAGGTAGGTAGTGGTCTTTCTACGGTGTATTGCTCACACAAGGATAGCTCCACGCACACAGCCTACAGAACCGCGACACGGGTCCGTCCCCCTCCTCTTCCTTTCCTTCCACGTCGCTTATCAGCCGGGTGACGTCGCCTTCCGGATCGTCATCTCCTTACGAGCCACAGTGTTGTCTGCCCACAACATCTCCTCCGGCTTAAATGCCAAGTATGGCCTCGTGCTGGCCACACCCAGGTTGTCCTTGCCTCTTGAGGACATCGCACGCTGTGGGGCAGGAAGGCATCTGGGGTTGCTGCTGTGGATGACAGGCTCATTTGTGCAGGCATAATGGCTGACCAGGGCTCTCCTTCCGGTGGGTACAGAATCATTTGCAGGGTGGCACTCGTAAGGAGAATCTGTCCCATTCGGCTCTGCTCACCCAGCCCTGTGTGGACAAGTTCAGGAGGGACGGCTGCCCGGGTACCCTGGAACGGAAAAGTTCAAGAATTTTGCTCCACAGATGGCCAAAATGGGTCCCTATGGCTTGTGTGGGGTAAATTTTTTCACCATAACTACTATTAATGTACCTATTGAACAAATAATAGTAATATTAGTATTGTTGTCTGCCCACAACAGTGGCGGTTCTTGGAACTAAACCCGGGACATTTACCCTTAAGAGTTGGGTCTCCTTGGCGGGCGGTCTCCCTAGATAGTTGTAGCATTTCACCTGCATGTAGTCGGAATTTATGACGGTTCAACTAGAATTTTTCTTCCTAGTATTCCCTAGTCTAATTCTAGTAAGTAGTTTGGTCAATGACGATGAGTGAATTGCAACTAAATCGTACTTGTTGCATTGATTTCAGGCAAAACATATGCGTACCTGTCTTCCAAGCTCATCCTTTCAATGGTGATCAGAAGATTCAAGTTCACCACAGACTTGTCTTTCAAGGAGATGACTTACAATTACGCGCTAATGAGGGAATCAGTGAAAGGATACCCTGTTGTTGCTACACGTCGGATTCCTTAGTAATATCTGTGATACCAGTTAGACTAACTAACTAATTTGGTAACTTTAATAGTGATATTGTTTTGTAAGTAATTGTTTACAAATCACGCACTCCTGAGAAATTCTCAAGAACTACCTATCTGATCAGACAGTTCCCAGGCATAATATTTAGGGACAGAGTGAATTGGACGTGTTTGAATTTAGATAAAAGGTATTCTGATTCGTTCATGAGAGATTACTATCTAAAGATTGTTTTAGATTTTAGAATATGAGCTGAGCAGAAACCTTCACATTGAAGGGATTAAAGGAGAACCGTACGCAGTCCTACCTACATTCTGATGTGCGTGAGGTCACAACATGATGTGTGGATGGAGTTGACGCAATATTGGCATAGTTACGTCACGCCAATATTGGGTCAACTTGTCAACCACGCATGTGAATCTAACAATGACCATCGCTAACCCATGTCACGTGTAAGTCTCCGAAGTTTTGTTGCAGGGCTTGTCAAACACCTAATGAGTACTTAGGTATAAAGCATTTTCTCATATAATTAAACCTTTTTCACATTGAACTAAACCTTTTCACGTTGATTTAAACATTTTTCACTTTTTAAAACTGTCGTGGTATCCTCCCAGAACCACTCCCTGCAAACTTAAGATCTCGCAAATAAACTCGCAGAAGTGGGGACGAAAGTCGCAGGGGGTTGGAGCCCAACCTGGGTCCCCACCATCCCCTATCAACTAGGGGATGGAGGGAGATGGCTTCCAGGTCTATAAATACTCGCCGCCTCCGCCTTTCCAACCATTCTACGCTCTCCTCTAGTCGCTGACTACTCTCTCTTCTCGTTACCTCGTCTCTCTCTCCTAAACCCTAAAGAATCCGTGAATGGTGGTGGTATGCCCATAACCAAAGCGGACACACTCCCGACATAACCAAACCGAGCACATCCCCCCCTCACACCGCTCGTGGTGGATGTACGCTCAAACACATTCATCACAAAAACCATTTTCACTGTCGAATAAATCGTTCTCACTCTAACCTTAAATTTAGTTACAAAAGTTAATGTGGAAAGAAAATGAATGTTGAGGGCCTATGTAGGAATCGGGGCAGTAGGTACCTCGTGCCTACTGACTTTGCGATACTGGTTAGTACCTTCACTAAGAGGTCAATACCTTCTCTGTGACACATTATAACCAACAGCGAAACGAACGAATTTGCGACACATAGCAGCACCTTCAGTATGACGGCAGTCACAGCAAGGCGAATACTGAGCCGTCGAGGAGAGTAGGTATCTATCACCTTACACGAGTATGGCCTCCCTGTCACTCCCCAGGATCCGCAAACTATCTCACAGACATGTTCCTACTACTACTACCAAATGCAGCCGATGTACCACCATTATATTATATTTTGTAAAGATTTTGATGGTTTTCCCCATTTCAATGTCATTCCTTGTTTTCATTGTTTTGTTTGTTAGTTGGTTAACATAAAAATTACGTAAATCGTTGTTAAATCAGTTACCTCCATAATTCTGTTAAATTTATCAACATTTGTCAAACATAACTATGACATTTTCGAAGGTTTAATTAGATATGAAAAAGGTTTAACTGGAAATGGAAAAGGTTCAATTCAATGTGAAAAAAGTTTAATTCAATATGAAAAAATGTTTGATTCAGTGTAAAAAAGGCTTCATTCATTGTGACAAGGTTTATTTCAATGTGAAAGAGGTTTAATTCACTGTAAAAAACGTTCAATTAGATGGGAAAATAGTTGATGAAAAAGTGGTCACATGTTCCAGATCATGGCCGTTTGGTCATCATATTTAAAAATGGCAACCAAATTGCTGGATATTAGGTTTGAGTACCCATATCGCCATACCCAGTGGCCCAATTTTAATTTATTTGAAGTTCGTTTAATTTAAATTTTAAAGGCAAACATACAACACATTAGTCACAACATTAGGCGACATTAGTCGCATTATATTTGTTTTCTGTTAGGAGTAGTGGGATAAACTTCAAGAGAAACAAGATGAGTGACACTGTGGATCTGGTCAATCCTCAGAGCAGACGTAGAGATGTTGGAAGAAACAGAGATTTGTGAATTTTATGTAGACAAGTATTTATAACGTTCTTCAAGCGAATTGGTATGAGAAGCATTAAAAATACTTCAGAAATCATTACGGACAATGTGTTGAAACCATTTGAGATGAAAACAGCATGAAATACCACATAGTCTGCTACATACCTCACATACTTGAGGGAAAATGAGCTGAAGAAAAACAAGAAACAGATGCTGGAAATTCAAGCTCGGAAGAGACCGGCTCGCAACAACAAAGCCAAAAAGTAGTTCTGGACCTACTTAGCTCAATTAAAAAAATGTATAGAGTGTAACCAGTTAAAATTATTAGGAGACTCGAAACTGTACAGCATTTTTGAGCAATTCCGAGCAGAGCAACTGCTGAAAGCCTCGCGGTTTTATCTTGGTGCAGATTTCCAGCAAGTAGCCACACTAGAAGATATAAATAGTGTTTCAAACGTCCTCTGTCGCAAGATCTGTTTAGGGAAATAAATTTTGAATTATCAAAGAGATGTCGCAGATGCCGCCGGAGAAACTGCTGGTTCTGAGGGCCTATGAGAATCCTAATTAGGCACGACAATTGTGACTATACTTCAATACTGTACTTGATTATTATTTTTTCATAGAAGAAAAAAGTGTATTTATAGGGCAGTTTGGTGGTAGCATTTGTTTTGCTTGTTCAAAGGATGTCAATGTACCAAAAAAAATTGATTTTTCAAAGGAAATAACTGTGGCACAATCTGCAGAAAAATTCGTAACTCTGATTGTATTACAGAATGTGCAGCCAATTCGCAGTGATATTAGAAGATATGATTTTGGTGTAGATAAATGCTGACTGCCACGGAATTTTGAATCGTTTACAGACGCTACATTTAATCGTTTACAGACAAAGTATTCGGTACCTACCTACTTTGTTCTTTGCTCCTATAAACGATTCCATGGCAGCCAGTATTTTGTAAACGAAAATCACAGCTTCTTATGTCACTGCACAAGGGACAGCACATTCTTTACTACAGTCAGAGTGTTACAAATTTTTTCTGCAAGTTGGGCCACATTATTTATTTCATTTGAAAATGTCATTTTTCGTGGTACATAGGCATCCATTGAGCAAGTAGGGAAAATAATTACTACCACCAAAATGCATCATAAGTAAACTTTTCATTCTTCTTTTGAAATACAGATGACACTGGACAAATATTTCACGTTAAATTCATTCCGTAGGTGGGTATGTATGCGTTAAATTCATTCTGTATGCAACTGGGTATATATTGGTTTCAAACTGAAGTGTAGTCACAAACGTTGTACCTAATTAAGATTATCTTATGCCCTCAGAACCAGCAGTTTCTCCGGCGGCATCTTCGATATCTCTTTGATAATTCAAACATATTCCCCTACACAGTTCTTGCGACATAATATGTCTGCAAAAGAAACAATATTTAAAACTTCCATGGCAGCTACTCTCTGAAAAACTGCATCAAGATATAACCACGAGGATTCAGTAGTTGCTCTGCTGCAAATACTGCTCACAAATACGGTACAGTTTCGATTCTCCTATTACATTTAACTGGTTGCACTCTATACATTTTTTTAAATTGTCCACTAAATAGGGTTAGATAAACTTTTTTTCACTGTTGCTGGGTGCTGGTGTTACTCTCCTCTTCCGAGCTTGAATCTTCAGCATCTATTTCTTGTTTTTCTTCAGCTCATTTTCCCTCAAGTACCTGTTACGAGCCAGTTCGACGGAACTACTTTGGTCAGCTCGATCCAGTTTTCCCGAACTCCCCTCAGGACATCGCCCTCCAATTCAGTCTGCCGTAAAAACCTTGTACGCGACTCACACTCTAACTATACATTGTGTTATTAATCCAATAAACAATAAAAAATTAATACTGTAGTGTTCCATGTGGGATTTATAACTTCACGTACGGAAGTACTATTAGTACTAGTAGTATAGGAACTTAGATGAACTTATCCAATTTCTGTAGAGTGCGGCGGTAGTGAGAAGCTAAAGAACGGGGGCTTGAAGTCGGATTAAAGGCCTTCAACCCTTCAACTAGGTGTTTCCATTGTATTAAATGTATAGCACAACCTACCATCTGATGAGATTTCGACGTTGTTCTGAAACAGCATAGTCACAAAAACTTAACGGCGTTAGCACACAACACTGAAACACGATAATTAACCACGGAATTCCTTATTGGGAACGTATTAAAGTCCTTGAGTCCTACCGACTGCGCCAAATGTAATGTTCCTACTGGATGGATAACACACTGTACAGTTGGAGTGTGAGTCGCGTACCTACAAGGTGCTACGGTAGACTGAATCGGAGGGCGATGTCCTTAGGGGAGTTCGGGAAAACTGGGTCGAACTGACCAAAGCACTTCCGTCGAACTGGCTCGTAACATACCTACGTAAGGTCTGCAGCAGACTGTGGTATTTTATGCATTTCTCATCTTCAATCGTTTCAAAGTATCGTCCCTAATGACTTGTGAAGCAATTTCAATGTTTCTTACACCGTTTTCACTTGAACATAATGCAATGAACGTTTCACTTTCTTTCTTTTTTTTTACATAAAAAGCACAAGCTACCTACTGTCGTCTGTTGAAAAACGCTGCAAAGTCCTTGTCACATGGGTTTATTATTCTATTGGACATACCTACAGAAAGGTTGGCTGTTCATTAATTGTTTCTTTCATGCGTAATAATCGAAATAGCTACTTCTGATGGTTTCCATTAATTTTGGCCCCCAAAACACAAATTAGGTAGGTACGATCTTTTTTTTTTTCAAATTATCTTTGATGATTGGTAGTGCCATTTAATCGTCCTGAACCACGTCTTGACACTTTTTCCAGTGTTATTATACAAACTGATGGTGATTTCAGACGATTTCCCAGGTTTTTCACTCATAAAAAATCAATTCTGGGAGCTGAACATTTGGTAGAACTCAATTTTCCACTCTTTGGTCAAAATCGACTTCATATTCGGTCTTCTCGTCCCCAAAAACATAGAAAACGATATCTCAGAAGCTCATGTTACCAATATGTTACTAAAACACAAAAAGTACCTATTTTTACACACATTTTCACTCATAACACCCCTGGGTATATTCCGATCGGGCTGAAAAGTTTCGGGACACAACTAGGGCCCAAATGGAGCATGTGTGCGAAAGAACGATTTTTTTAGACCGAAAATGAAGCCTGTACACGTGATACGGCGGACGGCGTACGGCGGACGGACATTGCATTTTTGAAATCTATGCACCTTGAAACGTAAAAGAGAAAAGTTTGAGGGGGTGTTATAAAAATTTTTTGCTGAGCGAATACATAGGTGTATTATTCACAGAATAATAAACCAAAAATCTAATGTTGCGTTATATTTTAACTACTTTAAAACGGTAGGCAATGAGTATTTTCTATATTCCTTGGCGAACTGGAAATAGTGAAAACATTATATTATCTCAATAACTACTGTATGTACTAAAAAATGTGAAATGGCAAGATTTGTTTACCTTCAACAAAATGAAAAAATAGAATCAGCTTAAAAAAATTATTAAAATCGGACCACCACTGGGTATGGAGATATAGGTAGGTATCTAAATCTAATATCTAGCAATTTGGTGGCAATTTTAAATATGGCAACCAAACGTTCATAATATGGGCCATGTGACCATTTATCTATGTAGCATTCTCCCATCTAAATAATCCTTTTTTACACTGAATTAAACCTTTTTCACATTTAATTAAACCTTTCCACATTGAATGAAAGCTTTTTCATAATTAATTAACTTTTTCAGATTGAATTGCCCCTTTTTCATTTTCAATTGACCCTTCATATATTTCATAGGTTTGTTCGACAAATGTTGATAACTTTAACAGAATTATGGAGGTAAGTAACTAATTTAACAACGATGTAGTACCTACGTAATTTTTATGTTAACCAACTAACAAACAAAACAATGACAACAAGCAATGACATTAAAATGGAGAAAACCATCAAAATATTTACAAAATAATATAATATAATGGTGGTCCATCGGCTGCAGTTGGTAGAAGTAGTAGGAACATGCGACATAGTTTGCGGTCTCCTGGGGAGTGACGGGGAGGCCATACTCGTGTAAGGTGATAGACTCGACGGCTCAGTATTCGCCTTGCTGTGACTTTGCCGTCATACTGAAGGTGCTGCTATGTGTCGCAAATTCGTTCGTTTCGCTGTTGGTTATAATGTGTCACAGAGAAGGTATTGACCTCTTAGTGAAGGTAACCAGTATCGCAAAGTCAGTAGGCACAAGGTACCTACTGCCCCGATTCCTACATAGGTATTCAACATTCATTTTCTTTCCACATTAACTTTTGTGACCAAATGTTAAGTGAGAGTTAAAAAGGTTTATTTGGAAGTTAAAAAGGTTTAATCAAAAGTGAAAAAGGTTATACCTTTGTGAAAATGGTTTAACAAGGTAAATGTAAGGTTTAATTTAACGTAAAAAAAGGTTTAGTGCAATGTGAAAAAGGTTTAATTATATGAGAAAATGCTTTATACCTAAGTACTCATTAGGTGTTTGACAAGCCCTGCAACAAAACTTCGGAGACTTACACGTGACATGGGTTAGCGATGGTCATTGTTAGATTCACATGTGTGGTTGACAAGTTGACCCAATATTGGCGTGACGTAACTATGCCAATATTGCGTCAATTCCATCCGCACATCATGTGACCTCACGCACATCAGAATGTAGACAGGTAGGACTGCGTACGGTTCTCCTTTAATCCCTTGAATGTGAAGGTTTCTGCTCAGCTCATATTCTAAAATCTAAAACAATCTTTAGATAGTAATCTCTCATGAACGAATCAGAATATTTATTTTTATTTTATTTTATTTATTTATTTATTTATTTATTATGTACATAGGAACTTTTGTCCCCTCATGGTGTACAATAATAAAATGCTATATATATTACACACTCAAATAAACAAATTGTTATAAATGAATAAGAAAAGTAAAACTTAGTAATTATATTGCATTAGAATTGTGAAACAATGGTTTTTAATTAATGCACGACTGTCGTAGGTTGACTGGATTTATAAAGTAAGAGAAATAGAACAGAATTCAGAATGTAAAGAAAGGAAAGAGAGAAAAGAAAATAATAAGGAAGGAGAAGGAAGGAGAAGGGAAGAGAAGAGGTTTACTGACTGTCAAGATGTCTTCTAGCACTTTCGGTGAAGGACTGGAAGGAGGTGAGCGCACGAATCCCCAATGGAAGGGAGTTCCAAAGTTTCCCACCCGCCACTCGCAAAGAGACTTTGAATTTAGCAGATGTTGCTCTAATCAGCCTTACCGTGCAGAGACGACGAGACAACCCAAACTCGAAGAACGACATGAGGTACGGTGGTAGGTTGGATATGTTGGGGTGAAGGACTCTAAAAATAATCTTGAGGCATCGAACTTTGAGGTAGATGATAAATCCACACCCCACTATCTTGGAAGCAAAACCAGATACGTGACCCCGCGGCTTGAGACCATATGAGTAGCGGACACAGTTGTTAAATGCAACAAGGAGTTTTCTTGTGCAGCAGCTATCCATGGATAAGGCAAATAATGAGTCTCCTTATGTTAGCAGTGGAATAATGAGGGACTTGACTAAGTTAATTTTTAATGATTCTGGCGTGAAAAAAGAAAGTTTCTTGAGGGAGTGCAAACCAGCATATGTTTTTTGGCAAAGGTAATTAATGTGAGAATCCCAGGACAGATCAAAATTTAAAAGAACACCTAGATTTTTAACAGTTTTTAAAAATGGAAGACTGACTGAATCAACTACAATGGGAGGAAGAGAGGATATCTGAAGTTTAGTTTTGGAAAAAAATAATAGCTTGAGTCTTACCAGGATTTAATATTAACATATTGCTTTTGGCATACTGAGAAATAAGGGCGAGGTCCATATTAATAAGGTCAATGGCACTGCTGAGCTCATCAGGAGAGCACTCAAGGTAGATCTGGGTGTCATCCGCATATTGATGGAGTTTGGATGATCGTAAGTGCGTTGAGATGTCATTCACGTACAGTGAAAACAACAAGGGCCCCATCACCGAACCCTGAGGCACTCCTGATCGCAAAGGGAGGTCATCAGATTTGTTTAGGCCAATTTGCACACATTGAAATCTATCACTCAAAAAAGAAGCCATAAATCTAATAGCACTGGATGAAAACTTGAACTGTGAGTAAAGTTTATCTAATAATTTTTGAATGCACATTGTCCCAAACGCATTCGAGAAGTCCAAAAGTACCATAATCATGACTCGGTTATTATCAAAACCCTCCCTGATCTCTTCAGTAATTTTTAATAATGCCGTAGTACAACTGTGGTTAGGTCTAAAGCCAGATTGGTTAGGATTCAGAAAATTGTTTTCATGAAGGTAAGTAAAAAGTTGTTTGTGAATTAGTATTTCCAATCCCTTGGACAATATTGATAACTTTGAAATTGGGCGCAAGTCATTAGGGCTCTTGGGTGAAGCAACTTTCTTAACAGGGGTAACAATAGCATGTTTCCATATGGCCGGAAATGTGGAGGACATTAAGCAAACATTATATATGTGTGTTAAAAAAGTAAGGATAACTGACACAGTGGTAAATATAAAGTGAAGTGGTAGTCCATCACTACCAGTGGCTGGAGATTTAATGGAAGCTAGAGCCTCAAGGACATCAATATCTTGGACACTTCTGAAAGAAAAGCCTTCGCTTGTGTGACATGTTAAGGATGACGACGAATTAGGAGTAAATGCAGAGGTAGAGGAGACAAAATGGGTATTAAGGACAGTTGGGCAGAATTGACTTAGATCATCATTTTCTTTCTTAGAGTGGAGGCCCAATTTCTTTATATTAGCCCACAGAGCCTTAGGGTGAAATATGGGTTTAAGCAGAGAATAGTATAATTTTTTCTTTGCTTGTCTTATCATTGATTTAGTTTTATTGCGCTGTATTTTGAAAAGCTCAAAGTCCTTGGGGTCTTTAGTCTTTTTCCATTTTTTATATAACAAATTCCGGCACTTCATCGCCTTGCGAATGTCAGGGGTGAACCAAGGTGTTTCAGATCTCTTCACTAAAACTTTATGGAGTGGGGCAAATTTATCCATTAAATGGGATAAAAGAGAATAAAAGTAGATAACCATATCATTGGCTTCAGTGAAGCTATAAATCAAGTCCCAGGGAAGGGTGGAAGCATAATCCAAAAGAGCGTCTTTATTGATGTTTTTAAAATTTCTCAATTCCAAGAATTTAGGAACATGCCGGTGAGAGGGAATTTTATAAGCCACAACTAAGCAATTGTGAGCTGAAATTCCAGGTACATCAAACAGATGGACCCCTGCTACCTTAGACGGACTTTTTACAATGGCTAAATCGATGGTGCTGGAACTGCTTTTGGTAAAATGAGTTGGACCAGTGTCAAGAACAGTCAGGGAAAGAGCTGGTAACATAGAGTGTAATCGGCTGTAATTAGAGGAATCATAATTAGGATTACAGTTCATATCTCCAAGAATTATGATGTGATCATAGGACGATACCAATGAACTCAATGGTGATTCAAGGTCCAACATGTTTATTTTAGTATCAGGAGGACGATATACAGCGGCTAACAACACCTTGGTACGAGCAAACTTGATTTCCAAAAATAAAAATTCGATTTCTGAATCGTTAGATTCCAGGATAACGGAATGTTGCAAACCCTCCGCCAGATAGACGGCAACTCCACCCCCTCTTTTTTTCGACGATGAACAAGGGCGATCTTTTCTCAGTAGTTTGAACCCAGGAATCGCTACCTGCTTAGACGGAATACTCTTTTTGAGCCACGTCTCAGAGATTGCCACCGCAGAGAAATCACACCCGGAAACAGCAAGTTTGATCTCATCCACGTTGCAAGCCAAGCTTCCAGCGTTGAAATGTGCCACTCGAAGAACATGTTTAGAGTAACTGTTAACACAGTTAAGTATGTTGGAGTTACAAGGACCATCTACCGAAGTCTCGTCAGGATCAATAGTGGTACCAGAGTCAACTGAGATATTTAGCAAGCTCGGGCGGGGGGAATGGTCATCACCAACAGACATTAGGGACCAGAAGCGCCACCACCATCAGAGCCAAACACATCAAATGCAAGAGACCGACAGCCAGATGAAGAAGAAATGAGTAAAAGGAGAAGGAGAAAGAATCAAAATGGGTAAAAGGAGAGTTGAGAAAGAAAGTTAGTACAGACAAGTCAATAGAGTAGTATGAGAGAAGAATAAGTTCAACCGACAACCCAGACATTATACTAATTAAAATTGCAAGGCAAAGAAATTTAATGAATTGAATAATAATTATGAAAAGTAAAAAATGAAAACGCATTAAGAATACAATGAACAAGTGGATGAGTAACTCCAAAAAATAAGGAAATCTTGAATGAAATCAAATAACAGGACACATAATTTCTCCAAGTGACAGGTCAAATTGTAATCACCTAGGTATCCTTTCAGAAACGCGAACTGATCAATTAAGTAGGCACCTCGGTCATGAGTGAGTTACAAGCAAGTAAGAACTACTAAATAATTGAGATCAAATCAATAGGTAGTGGGTACCTATCAGGTATCAATGTAGTACCTACCAAGATCAAATCAACACCTAGGTACCCACCTACTGAGCAGTCAAATCAAACCAAATATATACAAGTAATTAGGTATCAACATAGCAGCCCGGTAGGCACCACTCTAAGAGTAGGGAACATAACTACAAATTGAAAGATCAAATTGAACATGATGTTGAAACATTGAAACACCATAGGCAACAGTGTTAAACACAAGAGTTACAACTTAGCTCAACATGACCGCTGGACTTCCTGGAATTCTTGCAGAGTAGTAGCTGAATGCATCTTGCCACCTGGATCGAGCCATCTAATACTGCCATTGATGGTCCACGTTTTGCGAAATCCTATTTCCTTAGCTACTTCTTTGTATAATAGACGGCGTGCAAAAGTGAGATCCTCCGCTACAACGCACCCAGTTCCAGCCAGAATCCTCTTCGCAGAAAAAATAGCAGCCCTAGTGCGGTTGTGAATGAAAGATACCACTATTGGACGAGGGCGAACTCTAGCGGCGGTGGTCAGTGCATCACTTCCGACCGAGATTTTCTGCGTCGGATGAAGCGGCTTTTTCCCAACTCTTCTACCCTTCGCAATAGCATCCATGGTCAAGGAGATTTGCATCTTATCACTCACAAACTCTGATATCACCTTTTCAACCTCCTCGTTATCAGATTCCGGAATACCATGGAAACAAAGATTCATGGAGCGCGAGTTTTGATCGAGTGTATCATAGTGTATAGCATGTATCCCACTGTATTTGTTAAAAGCGTCGTTAATAGAGTCCATAAGGGAAGAAACAAGAGGCTTAACAGCGCCGTCAATGTTCGACTTTAGTTGATGGGCCGTTTCTTTATCTAGTCCTTTGACAGTACTGATTGCAAGGCCAATAGCCGCGGACAGAGAAGCATTGAATTCTTCTCCCGAAAACTTTGGGGATGGTTCATCTGGTATGACATTCACACGACGCTTCCGAAAATGTGGAGGCTTAGAGGCGAAGTTACCTTTCGTTGGGGTTAGGCTAAGTGGCGAGCTGTAGTGAGACATGTTCACTGGAGATCCAGACGATACACTTATATCGAGAATACCTTATATCTAAATTCAAACACGTCCAATTCACTCTGTCCCTAAATATTATGCCTGGGAACTGTCTGATCCGATAGTTCTTGAGAATTTCTCAGGAGTGCGTGAATCAAGATAAGACTGTGTACGGTTCACATTTAGTGCCTTTAATTTGAAGGTTTCTGCTTAGTTCATGTTCTAACACAGTCTGGTAATCTTTTATGATCGAAGCAGAATACCTTTTCTGCCTTCCTTCAAACACGTCCAGTAAACTTTTCCCTTGTACTATATTACAGGGCAGGTAACTATCTGGATTTAGTGATAGAAAATTCTTGAGAATTTCTCAGGATTGTGTGATTTATAAACAATTACTTACAAAACAATATAACAATTAAGTTACCTTGCAAAGTTAGTGATGAAAGTTAGATAAGTAATTAAAGTTAAGTAATTACTTGTAATATGTAATCAATAAACTTCGCTAGTGAGGGGCGTGACGATTTGTCACTGATAATTATTGCCTTTTGCATCCTCAGCTCTGTCGGCATACACACAACTACCCTTGAAGAAATCCAAACCTTCCCGCAGCTAAGAAAACCTGCAGGTAGGTCCATTTTCCGAAACACCTTCACACGGTTGTTGGTGAACACCGAGGAGTGGGGTTTCTCAACTACCGAAATTAAGCTGTACGCTGATATAACCATACTCAATATTATATCACATAAAAAAGTAGAAAAGTGTCGTATACGGATGGCTAAGCAAATAATTTACTTGATCATCCTGCTTCACTGTCATTTACATAGGAGGTTTGGGGATGTCTTAGGGTTAAGGAACGCCTGATCGGAAATCGTATCGGGATAAACTGAAATGATTCTAATTGTTAGAACAGCACATTCTTAGGAGAACAGAACATTCTCATCTCAGGATTAGCCTAAGATAAGAATATGCAGTAAAATAAATGAACTCATCGTGAGACAATGAATGACTAAAAATAAAAATAACTACAGCTAACAATAACTACAAATACTTAGGGAATCATTGGTACACATCATATAATATATATAATACACGTACTAGGACATGTAAAAGTACAAATGAACGGGTTTGGAACACATAGTGTATTCGTTCTTACTAGTAAAATTTAGGAACCTAATTTATTTTATGGACCCGTAATTACTTAACTGAAGAGTTTAGACATAAAGGTCTTTCATGGTTTTATATTTCATCTTGTTATTTGTCACTGACAATAATATAGATATGATAAAAATAGATTGATAGAGGATAGATTGTATGGTGAATTTAAGTGAGGTTTAAAATTCACCATGAGAGGTGGAGATTAGAATTGGTAAGGTAAAATTTGGATATAGAGCTAAATTGGTGTGTGTGAATTTATGATGTGGTGCGGTTAAGGGCGTACCTCCACCGAGCGTGTAGTGTTGAAAATGTGATTTGGAGATTTAATGTTGTGCGGTTAAGGGCGGACCTCCACGGAGCGTGTAGTGTAATTCTCCATTTCTGGTTAAGGGCGGACCTCCACCAGGTTATGGAGAATTTGGAGAGTGAGTGTATTTAATTGTGTTGCGGTTAAGGGCGGACCTCCACCGAGCGTGTAGTGAATGAATTTGACAATGTGAGTGAATTTACGAATATTGGTTAAATTTGCGAGAGAGGTGAGATGAGGGTAGGAAGAGAGAGCATGTTCAAGTGGAATACGTAGAATGAAGAAATCGTGGCGGAAGTGGTAGTTTTATACCCTCCCCCCACCAGCTTCTCGTTAGAGGAGCTAGTGGGAGCCCAGGTTGACCATCCGCTTCCTCGCCTCGGTTGCCCCACTCTACTAGTTTTATTTAGCCGGAACTAATGTTGGCTTCTTATGATTAGCGAGTAACTTAATTCTACAGGAGTTCACGACAGATTGATATATATATAAATTATCAGCAGTTGTGGTGTGATGTCGAGGAAGTAGCAAAACGTTAGTATTTGGCAAACTAGTAGGTAGTATATCATGATGGGGCAGTTTGGGTTCATCTAGTTTTAAATAATATAGCTTTACTGAAGAAAACTTATTAAGAAGTTTGAATGGAAGAAGGTTCAATTGAATAAAAATAGGTATGAAGCTTTGTAAGTGAGCTGGACAAGCGGTTTTTGAGGACAACCCTATTTAATCCAGACTGTTAAGCACTAACTACGGTACAGAGGAAGGCCATAGATCAATAATGACTGAACAAGAGCACAGCAGTACATTAATCTCATTATATTTCGGGGCAAATTCTTCTTCAGTTTGAAAAATACGTACGTAAGTTTTCGTAATTCACTTGCCAGGCCGTCAATGTTAGTGTCCTATTTGATCATCGCATCAGTCATCATGCCCAGATATTGAACAGTGGAGGCTCTCTGTATGCGTGGACATGTTGAGCACTGGACGTTTGTGCATTGTGTTCGATGGACTCGTAAAACATCTGTGATGGCTCTGGTTTGAACTTTAAAATTTTATGGGAAGTAAAATTTGATGTGAGAATTTTGAATTTGAATGGTGTTGATTGGATAGCAGTTTTGGATGATATGAAGAGTAAGGTAGGAATATGAGAGGAGTTGTATCCGTGCCGTTTTCAGCTCCTTGGATACACCTGCGGGGATTTAGGTAAACTATTTGCCCGGTTTTTACCTCGTTGAATATTGGAAAGGCGAGGATCATCGCATCAGTCGCCCCAGATTTCACCTCGTTCAATCTGGGAAAATACTCGTCTGGTTTGCACCTTGAGGAGTATTTTGAGGGGGTGCTTTCACCCGGTTTTCACCTTGTTAAAAGCTCTTGTGGAGGGAAGAGGTTGGATGAGTGAGAAGGCAAGGTTCGAGAGAGAAGACAGTCGTTTGAGAGAAATAGGATGAATGATCCCGAGCTAGGCATTTGGGCGTATTTATAGGCCCATCTTCCCTCCTCAGGTCCCATCGGAATGACCATGACCGTTGGAGGAAGAGGTACCTGGCTGTGTCCCTTATAATCCGTAGCTCGGCTTCTCCGTCTTTATTGGTGAAAATCTTATAACTAGTACAGGAGTGGTATATGAATAAGGTTATCACGACAACATCTATTTGGGGTGCATGCACAGTCATGGGAGAAAATGGGACAAAGCAAGTCTTATTTATACTGAGTGTTAAAAGACGAGTTCAACCACTTGGATAATTCGCTATGCCATATTCACATAATGTCTTAGTTTTGTCCCATGAACCCTCAGAAAACAGAAACCTGTTCCATCCCCCAAACTTTAAATTTCTTTCTAACTATGGGATCATCCTGAAGCTGGAGAAGGAGAATCAACCGCATCATACGACATAATAAGTGGGATCATGTATCAGGTATCTTGTTAATTTAAATACGGACTTTTTCACGGTGCAAATGTTCGATAAAACCACGAGTTTTTCCAGCCGCACTATGATGAGCCCCATACCCTGAAACACCAAAATTGAATCGGTTATTTCAGAAACAATGCATGTAACATTCTTGACGGTTTTGAGTTGAGAGTGGATCTTGATGCATCATCTCTAGACGAAACTTTTAGCGGAGAAAAAACACAAGATTGACGGTTTCGTAATGGAAAAATCTGGGTTGAAATATTGCGTGTAGATCAGAAAGAACACAAGTGAACCACTCGTGTTGTTTCTGCAGAAAAGCGGTATGAATATTTCTGTCGTGTTGCTACCACTGTCACTACATGGAGCACAACAATCTATGGCCACACTGCGTCTGTTTAGGATGAAGTCAAGTAAAGTTTTTACCGCAAATATTTCAAGGAAAATTTTGATTATATTTTTGGGCGACCCCAAGTTGATGCCTGCTCAAAATGTGAGAGTTTTACAGCGAAAATGAGAAATGCAGAGTTGTGTGATAGAACTAAAAGAAATGCTGCAGCAGAGCTCATCATCCAAACAATTTTATACTGCTCTAAAAGAAGCCTCTGAATACAAAGATGATGATACAGAAGCAATAGCTTTTGACTACATGCAGAACCAACCATTACCCCTGATTCCTGTTCAGGAAGTGTTTTTTCTGTCCATGACCTAAAAAATAATCAGGCTACTCTGTACCTTTATCATGAAGGCAAAGGTAACAAATCTTCTGACGAGGTTTGTAGTTTTTTTTTTGGCATTAAGTATATTAAAACATTGCCCTCAACAGTAACCAAACTCTCGCTGTTGAGTGATGGGGCAGCAGGACAAAAATAAAAACCACACAGTTGTTCAATTTTTAACGAGTTTGTGCAAGACAGGGCGGTTTGAAACGATCAGTCATTATTTTCCTGTACACTAACCTGTACCTACACTCTTCTCTCCAATGTGATCGAAACTTTAGAAGTATAAAACGCCTAACAAGAATAGCCGATCGAATAAACACTCCACAGCTATTATGGGGAACTCTTTCTTCGTGCAAGTCGCACTGGAAGATTCACTGTTCATTACGTAAAAACTAGTGAAATACTGGCATTCAAAATATGGTGGCCTAGACTGTACAAAAAACAACAACTTCTGATGAAACAAGTGGACGGAGAGTACCAAAAGAGCAAAGGGAAACTTTCATGATATCAAAATACAAGCAGTTCAACTACAACAAAAAGAAGAAACTTGGCTACGAACGTTTCTATGAGAAGATCGTTTCATGGCCTACTTCTTTTGATATGGATGGTATTCCAGTACACTCGGAATTTGGAGAGGACCTCTAGCCACTTTCTTAATCATTTTTAACCATGTAAAAAATGAAGATTTCCACAATTTTAATAATATTGTTAAAATTTTGTTTAAGAAAAGTCACTCTACTGTTTTCATTCCTAAATTTGTTTTAGGAGTAGAAATTTGTGATTAAGAGACAAGTAAACTTGATTTTATTGCAGAAACAACAGATGTTGAACACCAAAGGTCTTCTAAGCTGAGCTTAATATAATATTACAATGATTTCAATAATTAAGTTCATAATCAGGATGATTCAACGATTTGGTGGGTGTTTAATTAGGAATATTCACCAACGACATAATAAGAAGGATCTATGACTCACGTTTCCGAAACTCTGGAGGTTAGGCGTCCTGAACCCTGCGGCACAAAGCTTCCGGGGGGGGGGGGGGGGGGGGGTGATAATAATCACGCAGGGCTTGACAACTTTGCTGTGAGCTAACCAATCGTCTAAATGCATTCGACCGCCTATTGATCCTATCGGATGGTTGTTTCAAAGAAGCAAGTTTTACGGGGCGCGCCCTGAATGAAGTAAGTTAGTGATAACTTGGAAGCAAAACGGGAATAAAGATACATATTACTGAAAACATATTTGTGTAAATAACTCACCTGATGGCTCTGAGGCAGCACACAATAAGCACGAAAACGTTTTTGACGATAGCACTGTATTTACAGTAAAAGAAGGTAAAGAGTTTTATTATGAAGCGAACTGGGAAGATAAATTGGAATGCGAGAGATGAGAACGAACGAAGGATATTAACCTTCACCCGCTCGCCTCTCCTGAAGTCACACTTCCGATCGCTTGGGCGGCAAATTGGCCGCCCTTGATTTTTCATAATTTTCACTACTTTTCTTCGTTTTTTCCAAATTAGTTTTGACCAGGGAACTCCAGCACAACATTAAAAGCACATTTTTATCATAAATTCATTATTCAGATAATGGCAATCACAATAAGAACGTAGATATATATCAAAATCACATTTTCAATCTTTGAAGGTTTTCTGCACTAAAATAATATTCTGCAGTTCGCAACTTTTTCTATTGAAAGGAGGTAACAAAAGTTTGAATATAATCATAATAATACGTACTTCATTTCGACAAATAACTAACGTGACAATAAAATAAAACGAAAGCTGGCTAGAACAAAACTAGAATATCCATAGTTCAAAACATTAGAACTTTAGTAAAAAAAAAAAAAAAACTTTACAAAAATACAAAAATTATACTCAGGAAGATGAGTTAAAACTCAAAATACTTGAATCACATTGGAAAGCTGGCTAGATCAAAACTAGAATATCCATAGTTCAAAACATTAGAACTTTCCAAATCGAGATGCAAAACATTCATGTTTCAGTTCAAAATACAGCAGAGTACAACAAGAAATATCGATGAGAACCCCTACACATATTCTAGAATACTGTGAAACTAGTACAGTTGAAAATACATGCGAAAGGAAAATTAATATTTACTTACATTTTCAAAATCGTGCGATGCGAAAACTGCCACGTTACCGCTCGCGTAGGCGGCAAATTGGCTCGAACCTGATGTCCCCAACTTTGGAGCAGTACTGACTGGGCTGACGTGTCCACCACGATCGGAAGTCAACGTAGTCTAGCAGGAAAGATATTAACTAGAGAATACATGGCGCTCTTGGGGCTATCACGATACTTTGAGCGAGCATACACGGGAAAATTCGAAAAGGCGGCCAATTTGCCGCCCACGCGAGCGGATGAAGGTTAACTTTAATGGCGATAATAAAACTGAAGTAGCAGGCAGAGACAGAAAACAGCAAGGGACCGTCTCATGCCAACCCGCATGACACACACAGCAACAAGTTCTAGTGAGAGCCAATGAGGCTAATCAAATGTTCGTATTCGCATACTCAATACGCCCCCTCGAAAAGAACATCAAATCACACAATATTTATCACAGATTAGAACAATCAACATGAACAAAAAAACATCACTTCAATAAATTCACAATTTCAAACCTAGTAACTTCAAAAGCTCCAAATGCTTAACTTTACCCAACGGCTTTGTAAAAATATCTGCAAGCATATGGTCTGTTGGAACATACTCCACAACAATTGTCCCATCCCTGACATGATTTTTAACAAAATGATATCTTATGTCGATATGTTTACTTTTTTGATTCACAATGTCATTCTTTGCAACTTGGATAGCACCTAAATTATCGCAAAAAACTTTAGTAGGCGTTTTCTTAAGAATCGGAATAAATTCAGATACCAGTTGGCGAAGCCAAATGGTCTCCTGAACACTAATAGATAATGAAACGTACTCTGCCTCACAAGAGGACAGAGCGATGGAATTTTGTTTTTTACTGGACCAAGACAACAAACAATTTCCTATTTTAGCGCAACTTCCAGAAATTGAATGTCTACCAGTTAATTCGTTTCCCCAGTCGGCATCACAATATATATTAAGATCAAAATTCTCCGATTTAGAATATTCCATCGAAATTTTACGAGTACCATTTAAATATCTGAAAATCCTTTTCACCGCAACCCAATGCACTTTCTTGAAATTATTATTGAAACGACTTAAGGTATTCACTGCAAACACTAGGTCTGGTCGTGACATCTGGGACACATAAAGAAGGGAGCCAATAGCCTCTTGATATGGAATGTTTTCAGGCTTGAAATCAGAGTCCTCCTCATGGTCCACCACCAACAGCCTCGTGTTTTGCTCCATTGGTGTAGAAACAGGGCGGCTTTCGTCCATCCGAAATTTCTTTAGTATTTCCACAATATATTTCTCCTGGCTGATCCACAGTTTTCCAGATTTTCGATCACGTGTAATATCCATGCCGACACAATGCTGAACCTCGCCTAAGTCTTGCATTTCCAACTCGCGCTCGAGATGGTTCTTTATCGTGGCTTTTTGATCATTTTGCTTGTAATCAAGATCAAATCATCAACATATAGTGCTATGATTGCAATGTCATTACCATCAAGCCGATAAAAAATACATGGATCAGCCTCAGACTTCCTGAAGTTCATTTTCTTCAATACAGAACAAATTTTTGCGTTCCAACACCTTCCTGCCTGTTTCAGGCCGTAGATGGCCTTTTTGAGTCTCCACACCTTCCCTTCAGCAGGATTCAGAAGCTCGGGGGTTGGTCTCACATAAATTTCTTCACTGAGGTCCCCATACAAGTACGCCGTTTTGACATCGAGGTGGTCAATATTTAGATCCTTCTGAACTGCCAGAGCTATCAAAAAACGAAGAGATGAGTATTTTACAACCGGTGAGAATGTTTCATGGAAGTCAGCGCCTTCAACCTGCGAACAACCTCGGACGACCAATCTCGCCTTGAATTTCCGTGGACCACCATCCTTCTCCTTTACACGGAACACCCAACGAGTGGTAAGGGGTTGCTTACCCTCGGGAAGTGATACTACCTCGAATGTTTCGTTCCTGACAAATGATGCAAATTCATCTTCAGTGGCAGCAATCCATTCAGCTGCAAATTCGCTATTAATTGCCTGCTTGTAGGTAGTCGGGACCTGAAGTGAAGCATCACTCTCAGCTAGAAATTTTCGCGACCCACCAATTTTTCGATATTAGTCGAATTTGACTGAGCACACATGTTCGTTATAGACGAAGCAAGGGATCCAAGAACAAAGGAACTTGGTCACGTGGGGAACCGACACTTGAAAAACTGCTCACGCTTGTTCGCAACGGGAAAAACTTTCACTTTTAGCTTCTAAACTGCGAAACTGGGCTCATAACCTAAAGAGTTTTATTATGAAGCGAACTGGGAAGATAAATTGGAATGCGAGAGATGAGAACGAACGAAGGATATTAACTTTAATGGCGATAATAAAACTGAAGTAGCAGGCAGAGACAGAAAACAGCAAGGGACCGTCTCATGCCAACCCGCATGACACACACAGCAACAAGTTCTAGTGAGAGCCAATGAGGCTAATCAAATGTTCGTATTCGCATACTCAATAGAAGGCTTTACAACTTAGTACAGAGAGTATCACGTACGAAGGCTGGGAAGCAAGTAGTCTTTCGATCGTCACAGGTAAGAATCGATACACCGCGCGAATGAGTTCACGGCTATCTTAATCTACGGCAATCATGATCAGGCAGCAAAAATACTCTACCATTATACACTTTTGATACAGAAGGATGAGACATTAAATCCTAAAAATTGTATAAGATGCTTAGCGGTAGGTAAAGTTGCCACATTCATAACAATAGTGACACTTAAAGCAATTGACAAGGTTGGTAGCCTTGCCTTTCGTGAAAACTAAATTGTCGATATCAAATATCGATGATTCTTAAATTTAGACACTTCACCAAACTTTCAACACTCCCTCCTTTTCACAAAGGGAAGGAGCATTAATTGCCTGTATCACTAAGAGCCATTTGCCTGATCAGATCACTATTGATCAATCCACGATTCACAGCACTTCGGCACTTTCACCCGTCGAAATCGCGAAATCCACGATGCTTGCAGTGGATGAGACTTTTTTTTCAAAGTGCGTCATTCAATGCTTTGGGAAGCGCGCTTGTGGTCTTGAAACGTAGAGATGCGTCGTAACACGCAGATAAGGCTCGAGGCATGTAGAGTCCTTATGAGTCAGGTGCGTATTCTGGATTGTGATGTGAGACATATTTCAGCGGAACGAGGCTGAGGGCTGGACGATGTCACGAGGCACAGATTGACAGAGTCCAGCTTATTCCCAGGGTTCGTCAGTTCCTGAAAATACATCACAATTCAGCATTAAATTTTGTATGGGATTCTGCTAACAGAATGTCCCTAAAATGAACAAATTTTTCTAGTGCAGGGGCCTTGGTGAACACATCAGCAATTTGTTCATTCGTAGACACCCATTCAATACAAATTTTTCTGGAACTGTACAAATCATGTACATAATGCATACACACTTTTACAATGTGTTTCAGGGTTTTTGAGTCGTTTGTCATCGCAACTTGTATGGCTGGTGCACAATCACTCTTCAACGTTGGAATATGATCAAAATTTACTAAGAATTTACAAATGCTGTTAATATTCACAATTTCCTTGCAAGTATCTGACATAGCAACATATTCCGCTTCACAAGTTGAAAGAGCGACGTGGGATTGCTTCTTAGATCTCCAAGAGATCAAATCACCAAATGCATGAACCACAAAATCAGTAGTCGACCGACCATTTATAGCACTGGTACCCAAAGACGCATCAGAGTGTGCAATAATGTCATCAGTTTGGCCCTGATACAGTATACCATAATTCATGGTACCTTTTAAATATTTTAAAATGTTACAAACAGATTTCCAGTCTTTTTCGGTATATCCAACCTGTTTCCTACTCATAAAATTGACTGCAAAGGAAATATCAGGCCTTGTTGAGTTTTGTATGCATAGGAGAGATCCTATCACTTGCCTATAAGGCACGTTAGGAGAAACATTATTTTCATTTTCAGATTCTAATTGAGTACCCAATGTGCAAGTCATGGGTGACATAGGAACTGAGCTGATTTTGGAATCGGGAGATAGAAATTTTGTTATCAAGTCTTTTATCATACTCTTTTGATGAATGAATAACTGTTAGCGAATTTTCAAAGAAAATGAAGCTATTGCAATGGCTTCGAAATTTAAATAATATAAATTTTTGGAAATTTTCTTCATAGAAATCCGTTTCAGACCATTCTAAAACGATTCCTGAAATTTAACACTTTTTTATATGTATATATATATTTATATATATATGTGTCACTCCAGACGATAACTCTCGATAGAATTGAGATAAACAGCTCAAATTTGCACAAAAAATCTATCTTGGCAATCGAAAGGCTAAGTTCGAAGATGGGCGAAATTGGCCTACTCTAAGGAGGGTTTTGGCGCATTTAAAGTGCGCAAAAATTACCCAAAAATCCCCAAAATGTTATTTTCCAACAAGTGACCCCTCATTTTAAAGGTTTTTGCACGCTGAACACGATGGTGGAATCGGATTTTAGATATCTTGATCCGTTCTCAAATTAGAGCATTTAAAGTGCGCAAAAATTACCCAAAAATCCCCAAAATGTTATTTTCTAACAAGTGACCCCTCATTTTAAAGGTTTTTGCACGCTGAACACGATGGTGAAATCGGATTTTAGATATCTAAATCCGTTCTTAAATTAGAGCATTTAAAGTGCGCAAAAATTACCCAAAACTAGGATAATCTTTAAACTGTTACCCCCCCCCCCCCCACCCCCTTAGAGTGGTCAGATTGAAAAATGTGAGAAGTATTAATTGAAGACGAGAGTTCGAAGCAAAAAAGGGGGAGGCAAACGATTAGTACAACTCCTTGAATTTCCCATTTGACATATAATTGTTATGATACCTTCATAGATAGACAAGTACCGGCCCACGTATTACTAGAAGGAAGACGAAAGAAAAAATCTATTTCAAATTATTCAATTTAGGTACTAACAGTAGGAGGAAGAAGTTTTCCTTTATTCAAAACCATAGCCATTAATTCGAATATTTCTTTGAAAATTCGCTCATTAAGTCATGCTGCATGACTGGTTTTTTTTTTGAGTCCTATTCCGAAAAAATTCAAAACCTAAAAATTTCTTAGGAGTTCCCAAGTCTTTCAGCTTGATTTCCTTCTGTAGGTTTTGGATGATTTCTTGGGCTTTAACATGATTGTTTGAAGCCAAAAGACAATCATCAACGTAGATTATTAGAAACACAAGGTCTGATTCATTTTCAAGTTTGAATATACAAGACTGAAACGGATAGGCTTTAAAGTTCAGTTTGTTTAGCACATCGCTAAATTTTTTGTACCACAAATTAGGTGAGACTTTAAGACCATACAGTGAACGCTTCAGTTTACACACATGCGTCTGCTTTAAATTAGGAGGAACATCTGTTAATTCAGTTACTCCTTCTGGGACGTACATAAAGACAGGCTTTTCTAGAGTACCATGCAAAAAAGCAGTTGTCACGTCTAGTTGATATAAATTTAGATCAAATTTGTTAGCTATGGATAAGAAAAGTCTGACGTCACCTAGACGTGCAACAGGTGCAAACACCTCTGAGATTAGGTACTCATTTGAGTCAGCAAAGCCTTTGACTACCAGTCTACTTTTATACTTGTAAGTTCCATCTGGTTGATGCTTTCTTTTGTGAACCCATCGGGTCTTAATCACTTTAGAACCAGGGGGAACTTTGGATTTTTCAACAAATTCCCATGTATCCATTTCAGCCAGAGATTCAAGTTCATTTCTGATAGCTCCCTCCCAGAAATCACAGAGGGACGATTCCATAGCTTCGTGGTATGACTGAGGTTCCACGAAGCTGTCCTCTTTCTGCAAGGCAATAGTGTTCGAGTCATTTTCAACACTGTCATTCATATCAAGTATCTTGGCTAGAGGCTTTGGATAGTCTTTGATTCGATCCCCATAAACTATCGATTCTATACATTTAGCATCACAAGAATTTATTAGAGTCTTATTTTGATCAGAAAATATCACGTACCCAGTATCAGTCATCTCGAGGAGGTAGCCTTTCTTAGCATTAGGAGCAAACTTAGATTTGTTTCCTACATCAACATAATGTACGAGGCATCCAAATCTCTTGAGATGCTTGAGGCTGGGTGCATATCCTCTAACTTTCTCGAAAGGGCTGATAAAGTCGTTAGCTGAGTGAAGCATACGATTATAGACCCAGATGACATAGCTCAATGCATGACCCCAAAAAGAATAAGGCATTTTGGCTGAAGTCAAATTCACGCGAACTTTGTGTTTGATTTCCTGATTCATACGTTCGGCGCAGCCATTCTGTTGGGGTACATACGGCTGAGACGGGTCCCAAGTTATTTCTCGATCTGAGAGTATCTGTTTCATTTCTTTAGATTGATACTCGAGTCCGCGGTCAGATCTGAGCCTAAATACATTTTTAGTTTTTGTGGTGATTGACTCGATTTCTAGCAGGCATTTTTTGAAGGCTAAATGTACCTCTTTCTTATTATGCATTTTATAAGCAAAAGTATACCTGGAGTAGTCACACACAAAAACAATTATGTAAGAGTCATTTGTTCTAAAATTTGCTGGGGAGATAGGGCCCATTAAATCAGAGTACAATACACTGAATGGTTTATCAACCCGATGCCTTATTTGAGAATGTGATTTGCGGATTGTGTTTGCCATCTGACAATCCTCACATGACCTAAGTTCGTTCCCGAAGGTTGCATACTTCAATTCAGGAAGAAATCTTTTGGCAGCGTCCAAATACTGTTTTGAAGCATGATTCAATCGGATATGCCAAAGAAACCCGGAAGTTTGCACAACAGGACGAGATGACTCTAGACTTTTGGAGTCAAATTGAGATAGCTTAAAGTCAACATTGGATTCTGAATTATTATTTGATTTGGACATCGAGTCTTGTGAATCCCTCCCTCCCAAACTGACGGGGTCACTATTCGATTCTTCACTGGCTAAAACAGTTGGGCTCCCTCCCTCCGATTCATTATGTGAGGCTTTGAAGACAGAATCTGTTTTTGTCTTCTTACAGACGGGAAATTCTAAATTAGGAGGAGCTAGGTCCAGATCAATCCACCATAGTTGATTATGGAACCTGCCTGTTTTGATTACTTTGCCTGTGGATACTTGAATAAAGTCAACCTTATCTTTGGAAGATAACACATTAATTCCAGCTTGGGTTATTTTTCTTACAGAGAAGAGATTCGATGCTAGGCCCGGAGAATACAATACATCTTTCAGCGTCGAATGCTGACCATTATTCACAAAATTAATTTCTCCAGATAAATGTACAGACAGATCGGCCGTTTCATTATTGTTGGCACATTTAAAAATTCTGGGACTAGGCAAACGACGAATATTCGATAATGGTTCTTTCGACGCAGATAGATGCTCCGTACACCCAGTATCTATTATAGCAGAGAAACACTGTTTACCTGTGTGATGAATTTAAAATTGGTTCATCACGGTGGCGTGAGGAAGTGCGCAGGCGGTTATGAGCGAATCACCACCGACATCTACGATCTTTTGGGAGAGTGAAAAGGTGGAGGTGAGTGATAGAATTTGCCCAAGCGGCGGATATCCACCGACATCTGGGATCTTTTGAGAGAGAGAGATGAGAGGTGAGTGGTAGAGTTTGCCTAGGCGGTTATGAGCGAATCACCACCGACATCTAGGATCTTTTGAAGGAGGAGGTTTTGCCTAGGCGGCGGATATCCACCGACATCTAGGATCTTTTAAGAGAGGAGGAGAGAGAGAGCAAGGTAGAGGAGAGAAGAGAGAGCTGGTTAGAGGAAGTGTCGAATGAAGCTAAAGCTGCAGGATCCAGGGTTTTATAGAGAAGTGAGGCCTCTCCCTCCAACCCCCTGTTAGGGGTTGGTGGTGGGGCCCCAGGTTGTGTACCCTGGGTTCTGTGGCTTGTCTCCCCACTCATTCGTTTATTGACGGAAACTTAACTTTAGCGTTTGGATATTGGTGAGAACTTAAGTTAGAGGAGTGTTCCCGGGAGGGACTCACGACAGAGGTCCCCCCAGTTTGAACCAAGATTCGTGGAGCTGAAGGCGCAAGGTGACAGGAGCTGAGGGCCATAGCAAACATAAGTTGGGCTGAAGGCCAAAGGTGAGGACTAAACTAAAATTCGTGGGGCTGAAGGCGGAAGGTGACAAGGGCTGAAGGCGCAAGGTGACAGGGGCTGAGGGCCAAGGCAAACATAAATGGGGGCGGAAGGCCAAAGGTGACAACGGCTGAGGGCCACGGCAACAGGTTGGGTGCTGAGGGCGTCATCCTTAAATCTAGGTGAGATATGTGTAGATGAGTAGGACATGAATATTTACAATGAGTTGGGAGAAGATGTGTACAATGGGAGACTTAAATAGTAGACTTAGATAGTAGGTTGAGGTAGTGAGTAGTATGAGGAGTATTTAAAATAGTATTTACAATGAGGATATTTACAATAGTATGTACAGTAGTATTTAGAATGAGGATATTTACAATAGTTGAGGTCGTATTTACAATAGTTGATGGTATTTACAGTGGATGAGGTAGGTGGGTAGGGGTACAATGTGGGGGACACGGAAGTCCGCCGTTGCTTGGGTATGGATATGGTGTGGATGTGGAAGGGTGTAGGTGTGGGTTGGAGGGTGTGTGGGGGCGCCTCGGTGATGCGGACAAGACCCCTGGTAGTGGGCAGAGGAGACCTACCGGGAGGTTTGTCCGCTTCGCCGGTGCGCCCGTGGTGTAGCTGTGTGTGGTTGCGATGATGGGGCGGCCGCGGTGGGGCCGCGAGGGGCGGGACGCTGTGTGTGGTAGTGTTGGGACACAAACAGCATTCCGCCGCCTCAAGGCCCCGCCGTGATTGCTCGTAGCGGGGCGGGATTACTGGGCCGCCGGGACGTGGGGGTGTGGGTGACGCTCCCTCCGTCCGTTCCGTCACCCGGGCCGTTTTGTCCCGACGGGGGCTATTTTGGATATCCCCGGCGGAGGTGGTGGGGTGGGGGGTAGTGTGCGTTTGAGGGTGTGGGGGGGTGGTGGGCCAAAATCTATTTTGGGGGGGTTGAATTTGAGGGGTGGTTGGGGGGTTTGAAATTTGAGGGCCGGTGGAACTGGGGGTGGGGGGGGCATGAGTTCCCCGAGGCGGAACTCGTGGAGGATGGAGGGCATGAGGGGGTCGTGGGGAATGTAGGGGGGGTGTACCCCAGTGGCTTGAGCTGTGCGAAATTCGCGCAGAATTTGCCACTGGGGGTACTTCCACCGCCGGGGCCGGGGAGGTAACCCGGTGATCCGTTGCGGATAAAAAAGAAGCGGTGATGGGGGCCCGGGCGAGGGGGGTAGGGGGGATAGCGGGTCCGGGACGAAAACGTCCCGGAGAATGGCCGCCATTTCCGGATCCGAATCGAAATCCGGAAACGGCGACGGAGGTGACGGGTGTTGCGAGCGGAGGTGCGACATCGGGAACGGACGGTGGGAGACTGATAGGGCTTGTCTATTGAGGGAGCACAGGTGCGGGTTTGCACCTGGCTAACGGGACGGTGTGGGGTTTTCCGTCAATTAACAGGGTCCCGGTGGTTGGTGTTGAGCGGATGACTTGAAAGGGCCCGGCATAAAGGGGTTGAAAAGTTTTATGCATGCCGGGCTCTTTCAAGTACATGTGAGTGGCGGTGTAAAATCTTTTGGGGTAAGTGGTGTCGTTTGTTGGTGTTGAAGTGTGTAGCGGTTCCCTGTTAATTGACGGTGTGTTGTGTGGAGTGAAAATGTCGGCTGGTAAACGGAGGGGATCTTTGAAAGCGTGTTGTGCGGGGCTTGTGTTGTCTGAAGGACGGGCGGAAGTTCGAAGGCTGAGTAATACATATAGGAGTGTTTTTGTCCAAGAGGGGGATGTAGCTGAAGTTGATATGGCCTGTTTCAGGACAGAGTGCCACCGCTCTATTTTCCCGTTGGATTGGGGGTGGTAGGGAGTGGTGCGGATTTTTTGGATCCCGAGGGAACGGAGGACATCTGAAAAGTGGGCGGACTCAAACTGCCTCCCCTGATCGACCGTGATTGTCCGCGGACAACCGTAACGGCTAACCCATTGGTTGAGGAAAGCCGCGGCGACGGCGTCCGCGGTGATGTGGGCGAGCGGGATGCATTCTACCCAATTGGTGGCACGGTCGATCATGGTGAGGCAGTATTTCTTCCCCTCGGAGGGGGGAAGGGGGCCGACCAGATCTAGGTGGACATGTTCCCACGGGAGGGAGTCGGGAATGGGTTGAGGAGTGACGTGGGGGTGTGCCGAGACCTTGTAAGTTTGGCACTTCTGGCACCCTAGAACACAGTTACGGATATCTGTGTTCATATGGGGCCAGAAGTACCGTGTTTTTACTAGGTCCCGGCTAGCCCGGATGCCGGGGTGGTGAAGGGAGTGATAGTGGAGGAAGAGCTGCCGCCTGAGGTCGGGTGGGACGTAAGGGCGCGGTGAGTCGGCCGTTACGTCACACCAGAGCTCAAGGGCCGGCAGCTGTTGGAGTTTGGAGGCGGAGATGAGGTTGGAGAGGGTTTGGTCGGATTGTGGATTTTGATGGGATTTGATGGTGTGTGGGGAGGGGAATGGCAGTAACTCCGCCACCGGCGCGGGGGTGGGGCGGGAGTGCGCGTCCGCCACGCAGTTGTCAGCCCCCGGCAGATACCGAATATCGGATGTGAACTGGCCGATGAATTCGAGCTGCCGGAGGCGACGAGGCGAGGCGGATTTGCGGCTTTGTAGGAGGGCGTGGGTGAGGGGCTTGTGGTCCGTTACGACAGAGAACTGCCTGCCCTCCACGAAGTCACGAAAATGTTTTATGGCTTCGTGGATGGCGAGGAGCTCCCTGTCGAACGTGGAGTAGTTTTTCTGGGTGGGGGATAAGGTTTTAGAGAAAACCCGAGGGGTTGGAGGGTGGCGCCGGTGTGCTGGTGGAGCACTGCCCCGATGGCCCAATCGGACGCATCGGTCGTGATGGAAAGGGGTGCGTGGGGATCGGGATGGGCCAATAGAGCGGCGTTGACTAGGTCCTGTTTGCAAGTTTGGAAGGCGGTAGTGAGTTCTGGGGACCAGGAGATGGGGCGGTTGTCATTTTTCTTGGGGGGTTGGGGAATGGCGTTGATGAGGGGTTGTTGGTGTTGTGCTGAGTGTTTTATGTGTCTACGGTAAAAGTTCAACATACCCAAAAAACGGCGGAGTTCCGTGACGGTGCGGGGCTGGGGGAAGTCGCTGATGGCGTGGACCTTGTCCGGTAGTGGCTTGATTCCGTCGGAGGAGACGAGGTGGCCGAGACAGCGGACGGAGGATTGGGCTAGGACACATTTGTCCACGTTGATCTGGAGCCCCTCAGTGGTGAAGATTTTCAAAATTTGGGTCAGGTGGTTCAGGTGCTCTTCGGGGTTGCGGGATGCTATCAGAACGTCGTCTAAAAAGTAAAAGACGAACGGGAGGCCACGTAATATGTTATCCATATAACGCTGCCACGTCTGGGCAGCGTTCCTAAGGCCAAATCCCATCTTGACGTATTCGAAAAGGCCGAAGGGGGTGATGATAGCGGTTTTCGGTATGTCTGGGGGGTGGATGTTGATGTGGTGGAAGGCTCTTGATATGTCGAGGGTGGAGAATATGTGTGTGTTGTGTAAGTGTGAAGAAAAATCCCGGAGGTGGGGGACGTTGTAGAGGTCGGGTGTTGTTTTGGAGTTGAGGCGGCGGTAGTCGCCACAGGGGCGGATATCCCCGTTGGGCTTTTGCACTATGTGCAGGGGGGAAGCCCAAGGGGATTTTGAGGGGCGGATAATGCCGTCGGTGATCAACTGATCGAAGTGTTTGCGGGCTTGGGATAGTTGTAGGGGGTGGAGGCGGCGGGCTTTGGCTGTAATCGGGGGTCCAGTGGTCTCAATGAAGTGTTGGATGGTAGATATGTGGGCTGAGGGGCGGTACTGTTGGAGGAGGGTTTCAAATTTAGTGGGGGGCTGATTGATTGCGTGGATAAAGGCGGGGATTGGTTTGTTGGTGGAGGGGACAATCAGGCGCGCGTTTTTGACGTCGACCTGGAGGCCGAAATATGCCAAGAAATCGGCCCCCAGGATCGCCTTCTCCACGTCCGCCACGGTGAATTCCCACTCGTACGCGAGTCCGCTCATGTAAACTGATGAGCGGTACGTCCCGTACGAGGGGATGGTGGTAACGTTGGCGGCGTAGAGAAGCTGGCGATAACAGCGCGCCTGACGACGGAGGATTGAATTTGGAAAAATTGATAGCGCCGCCCCTGTGTCGATCAGGAAGGGGACGTTTGTTTTTTTGCAGCGGAGGAAAAGACGTTGGTGGGTGGGGGTTGCGTGTTGTAAAATTGCGGCGGTGGGGGCGGGGTGTGTCTGGTCCGGCGTTGGGTTGGTAGCAGGGGCGGTGGGGTTGAGCGTTGGTGGGGGTTGGTCCGAGGTGGGGGAACGGCTTTTGGTGGGGGGAGGGAGGTGGTGGCGCAGCGAGGCGCGGCCGTGAGGTTGGCGGCCGTGGCGGCGGCGTAGGAAGGGCAGGAGGTCTTGGTAGTGGTGGTTAAGTTGATGCGGGCCGGGGGGGAATGGAGGGGGTCCCCCCCGTGTTGGCGAGGAGGGGGGCCCGCCGGGTTTACCGGCGGGCGTCTGCGTTTCCCTGCCCGGAGGGGAAGGAGCAGGGGGTTTGGCACTTGCGGGCCTCCCCACCGAAGTTTACGTGGTAGAAGCATCGGTGGTGGTGGTCGGCGGGGAGGTAGCTCGTCCTGGCGGGGCGAGGCGTGTTGGAGGGGGTCGCGTTGGCTGGTGATCTCCCTCTTCGCTGCTCCCGAGGAGGGGTGGGGCAGCGTTCGGGGGAAGGCGGGCGTCGGCGGTCCGTGGAGGGTGTTCGGCGGCGTTCCGTGGAGGGGGAACGGTGCCTGTCAATGGAGGGGGGTCGGTGGCGCTCGGTGGAGTGGGGACGGCTGCGCTCGCGGGACGTTGCGGCGCGTTGTCGGGGAGGGGGTGCGGTGCGGGGGTTGTGTATTTCGCTGACGTTGGCGGCAGCGGCGAGGTCATGCACCGTGTCGGCGAGGCGGAGGAGAGGTTCGTCCGGGCCATCGAGGTGGCTGGCGAGTGACATCTGAATGGGGTGGGGTAGGGCGCGCAACCAGAAGGTCCGGGCGATGTCGGCGGTCATAATGCCTTGCAGTTGATGTCGCAGGCGCCGGTAGAGTTGGGAGGGTTTCATATCGCCGAGGTGTAGCGGCTGCGTCAGGGCGGCGACTCTCGCGATTTCAGAAGGTTGGTAGAGGGAGATGAGGCGGCCGCGGAGGTCGTCGTAGGTGGTTGCGGCGTCGGGGAAGATGTCTGACGTCTGCAGCAAGATGTCGTACGGTAAAAGGGAGATGATGCGGGAGTAGCGTGTCTTTTGGCAGCGGATCCCTGCGGCCGAGAATGCTGCGTCCACCTGAAAAAACCACAATGCGGGGTCATGTGAATAAAAGGGTGGTAGTGTGAGGGGAAATGACGCACAGGCGGTCATGACGTCGGCGGCGGCGGCGGTGGCTGCGGCTGCAGCGGCGGTGGCGGCGGCGGCGGGCGCAGGTGAAGAGGCGGAGCCGGGTGGCGAAAGGGTGGAGAACGGGTTGGCGACAGTGGTCGTCGCGTCCGTTGTCGTGGCGGCGGGTGGCTGCAGCGTGGACGGCCGGAGAAGCGGCGGCGGCGTCGAGTTCGGGTCCATGGATGAGTCTGTAATTTGAAAAAATCAAATTTTAAATTTCAAATTCAAAATTCGCAAATCGGGAGCGGAGGTGTGTGTGGTTGAGCGGAGATGTGAGAGGTGTGCGATCTCCGAGCGGTTGAGGGAGTGTGGGCGAAAATTGCGAAAATTAACTGACTGACTGACCGAATTTGAAATTGAAAAGGGGACACCGAACTGAACTTGAGACTGGGGTTGGCACAGTAGGTAAGGAAGGTTGGGTGAACGTCGGGTTCACCACTGTGATGAATTTAAAATTGGTTCATCACGGTGGCATGAGGAAGTGCGCAGGCGGTTATGAGCGGATCACCACCAACATCTACGATCTTTTGGGAGAATGAAAAGGTGGAGGTGAGTGATAGAATTTGCCCAGGCGGCGGATATCCACCGACATCTGGGATCTTTTGAGAGAGAGAGATGAGTGGTGAGTGGTAGAGTTTGCCTAGGCGGTTATGAGCGAATCACCACCGACATCTAGGATCTTTTGAAGGAGGAGGTTTTGCCTTGGCGGCGGATATCCACCGACATCTAGGATCTTTTAAGAGAGGAGGAGAGAGAGAGCAAGGTAGAGGAGAGAAGAGAGAGCTGGTTAGAGGAAGTGTCGAATGAAGCTAAAGCTGCAGGATCCAGGGTTTTATAGAGAAGTGAGGCCTCTCCCTCCAACCCCCTGTTAGGGGTTGGTGGTGGGGCCCCAGGTTGTGTACCCTGGGTTCTGTGGCTTGTCTCCCCACTCATTCGTTTATTGACGGAAACTTAACTTTAGCGTTTGGATATTGGTGAGAACTTAAGTTAGAGGAGTGTTCCCGGGAGGGACTCACGACAACCTGATATCATGTGAAAAGCTTGACCTTTTCCCTGATTTTCGCTTACAAAGTTTATCGAAGCAATATGTTGTTCTTCTTCTGACCCCATGGTCACCCATACGTGGTCAGAGTCATTAGGAAGTCATCAGGGAAGCTTTCAAATTCTTTTGCTAGCCTCTTGGCATGTCCCGTCGGCATCGAAAACAATTTCGGTTTGTCCCCAGAGGGACTTTTTCGAGAGATTTTTGGCGACTGAGGCTTATTGGGAGCTGAGGCTTGAGAAGTTGAAGGTCTGGAGGTAGATGTAAGAGGACAAGCAGCAGCCAAGTGCTGTGTCGATTTCTTACAGACAAAGCACAGCTTACCCTTCCTTAGGCATGAGTCAATAGTATGCCCCTTCCTCTTGCAATAGACACAATATTGATTCCGTGGGGCAGGTTTAGATTTATTGGAAACCGCGTGTGGTGGATGCTTAATTGGCTCGCCAGGTATTGCCCCCCTTCGTCCTCGGTGACCCCCACCACGACCCCTTGACGTGGCAACTCTGCTTCTGAATAAGCTCAGCGACGATTCATTTGGAGCTTCCTGTAACAGCCTAAGCTGTTCCTCCAGAAGCATGTCGCGGAGTTCATTCAGAGTGAACTTGAAACCTTGCAGTTCGGCTTTACGATATGTTGTCGTATCAGAGATAGCTGACTCGAATATGAGTTTAATATACTGGTTCGTAAAGAGGTCAGGATCAATGCTGTGCAATTTCTTGCGCAGCTCATCAAACCGTCCCAGAAACTCAATAGCTTTCTCCGACTGCATATCAAAGCGTATAGAGTTGAAATTCAATATCTCTCCCTATGGTGATAGGAGTTGTTCCAAATCAACGCAGATCATCGTCGATTAGGGTTCTTGTCCATTTGGGGAAGTTCGCCTCTCGAAATCGATCGATGAGTAAAAGGTGTTTTTACTGGGGAGATGTGACGACATCGTGTTCTCACACAAGAATCGAGACCCCCAAGTTGCATTTGTGTTTGAATCACCCTCCTGTCTCCGGATTTTAGCATTGTTTTCATACGAATTCGTATCGGATGGTTGTTTCAAAGAAGCAAGTTTTACGGGGCGCGCCCTGAATGAAGTAAGTTAGTGATAACTTGGAAGCAAAACGGGAATAAAGATACATATTACTGAAAACATATTTGTGTAAATAACTCACCTGATGGCTCTGAGGCAGCACACAATAAGCACGAAAACGTTTTTGACGGTAGCACTGTATTTACAGTAAAAGAAGGCTTTACAACTTAGTACAGAGAGTATCACGTACGAAGGCTGGGAAGCAAGTAGTCTTTCGATCGTCACAGGTAAGAATCGATACACCGCGCGAATGAGTTCACGGCTATCTTAATCTACGGCAATCATGATCAGGCAGCAAAAATACTCTACCATTATACACTTTTGATACAGAAGGATGAGACATTAAATCCTAAAAATTGTATAAGATGCTTAGCGGTAGGTAAAGTGGGCACTTGGCAATACGTCGACACGTAAAGACGTCGACAAAGCTTCTGGAGGTGGATTCGATGTAGTTCAACATTAGGTCTGAAAGACGTCGACAAAACCTCCTCCGGAAAGACAACGACACGGAAAGACGACGACAGTCGACGTCTTTCAACACCGTAGGTGAAAGACGTCGACAAAGCAAGCAAGCACTGGCGGTACATCGACAGATATACATCGACAACATTCGTGTACCTGGGGAAGGCCAATGACCTAATCGTAAGCCATCCCCTTCTGAGTCGCCCATTCATCCATTACAGGACCAGGTACCTGAAGGTTCTGTTTACCAACTCGCAGGACGCAGGCCCAGAAAAAATCTCGGGAAAAATAATTAAGCAACACTTGAAGAAATTACTGAACTTAGAAAAGTAAAGTACATATGTATAAAATAATTGAAAGCTCCTATTAAAACTCTCATTAATTTTTCCTACAGGTTCTCCTATTTGTTATTAGGAGAAGGTGATTTGCTCTTATATTCAAATATAAAATGTCTTTGAAGAGCCTGGGAATCCTGAACCGAAACGTCTTGTTAAAAGGGCAATAGATAGGCAATAGATAGAGTTTGTTTTTAGCGAATTTTCATTGCGTTTGATTGAGTTTGTAAGAAGGGCTGCCTGCACCAAAGCGGACCCACTCGAAATGTGTTTCAGGCCTCAGAGAATCGAATTGTGAAGTTTGACGATTTTGTAGTATGATTATATGTATATATTAGAGGAGGAAATCTTTTATAGACTCACAACGTCTGGTTGTCACCAACCAGCCGCCCTTCGTGTGAGACTCCCAGGCAAGCCTGCCATTTCAGGCGAGCCGTATACCCATTAAAACCACCTCTAGACACCAGCACTGCCGTCCTAAGCAAGAAGAACGTATCTCAAATTTTCGCGTTTTTGAGTTTTTTGGACCGTTGGAATCTCCACCTGCTCCTCTATCTAATGGTACCTCGTACGTGTACCCATCGGACTTTGAACCCGTCCAAAAATGCTGGTAAAGAAAAAGTACTTGTCCGAAAAACGGTAAAATCCTTAGCAAAATAGACGCATCTCAAAATCCTAAGCAAAAAAACCGTAACTTCCCTTATTTTTCTCAATTTCCTAAGCAAAAAAGCCTTATCTCAGAGATACGGTGTTTTTGCTAAGTATTTCGTGTGGTTGTTTCGAATGAATAAGACTTTTCCTTAGCAAAAAGGAAGCATTTCAGAGATGCGACGTTCTTGCTTAGGAACCCTCTGTTCTGTCAGGTTTCAGTCATCCTGCTTGCGGTCAGCTGATGCCTCACCTAGTTAATTATTCCTCACGACTTGACCTTCGTTTTCCTCTCATCTTTAATTCCTTAGCAAGAAACGCGTATCTCTGAGGGGTGTAACTTTTCGAAATTCCTAAGCAACAAAACCGTAACTCCGTCAATTCCTTAGCAAAAAAACCGTATATTGGATAGAATACTAAGCAAAAAAAAACGTATCTCAATTTTCGGGGTTGTTTTGGGGAAAACCCTATTGAAAATCACATGACTAGATAGGGGATGAACCCACGAGTCAATGCACATCCAAGTAGTCCAAAAAAAGTTATATTTAAAGGGTGAGAAAAGACAAAAACTAAAAACTCAATTTCCCAAAATCTTCATTTTTTGAGATACGTCCTTCTTGCTTAGGACGGCAGAGCGCAGCTGCCCCGTAACAGTAATAGAGTTTGAAACAAACATAGTATAGAATATATTTATTTCCAGATATAATTTATGTACAAGATGTATGTACAAATATATACAAAAATAATCATTATTTTATTATTATTATTATTTTTTTTTAAGTGAAACTTGATAAGTGAAACCTAATCATTAATACTTTAAAACTAAATACACAGGTCTATCTAATTAATATAATCTAATAAAACAACAGACTAGAGCGCGGCATTGCGCACATGTTACTGGCATCGGTATTGTAGAATTCTCGTATGTTCTTTCTGTGCTGACGACGCTGTCTAAGCATGACCGGCAAGCCTGCCTATGGCCGCAGGGACTTGCCAGTCGGGTGGCAGCGTTTTGGAGGCAAAATAGGCAGGCTGGCTCTCCCGCAGCTGCTTCGCGGCTACCTTCGTCATCTCCCAAGGTGCCGATTAATCCTCGTTGTGTTGATGTAAAGGACTGGCGAACTTTTTCTGTCGAGGGCATCACGTGAGGGCGACAGTGCCAGTCGTCTGTAAAAAATAAGACGCAATCATAATTAAATTCGAAATCATGAACATCTACGTACATGGGCATGAAAAAGGAGGTTTACTGACATCAATAGCTTTTGAAAGATTATGGTGAGTATACTCGTACTTACCAGGAGGAGAGTAGATCGCTTTGTAATCGGATCCCCTCTTCCCTGGTTCCGGCTCCACCCGCACATGGAGCGCATGGAGTGGCGCCTCCATCGCTGGCCACCTCCATGAAGGCACCCTGGAAAGGCGCCCAACCTGGGCGACGCACGCCTGCTTCCAGCGGCCATTGACAGAACTACTGAGGGCTCCATTTTCCGATATAGGGCGTCAGCCATCCCCACTTCCAGTAGTACTGTTCCGAACGCCGTCCTGTGCACCGCCTCTTCGGTCTACTCAAGAGTCCGCGCCCGTGTCTTAAGCTATGGCCGTACCGGAGCGACTCATTTCTTAAATTCATTCATACCGGGTATTCACCCGTAGTACAGTGGTACGTGAAGTTGGGTACGTCTAGGCAAGGAGCATCCGTCAGACGCCCCTGTGGTACCAGTTACCGTGTGTAGAAAGTAGTGCAGTACCGTGGTACGTGATTGTTGGGTACGCGAAACGGCAAGGAGAATCCGTCGTCCGCCCCCGTGTTGTGTTGTGAACCTCAAGCATACCTCAGGATACCTTGGTACGAATTGTTATATATTGTTGTTATTCCTTGTAAAGCTCTATCCTTTTTCTTAAATTCAGTAAGAGACTTCATCTCAATAGTCTGCCACTTCATGAATATGTGCAAGTTTGTGTTAACTACGCAGTAGACCAAATCCTTTGTTAACTTCTAAAGCCTTCAGCCATTTTCTTTTAACGGCGTCAGACCGAATAGCCCTCAGCTCCAACCTTGTCAATATTGAAACTTGTAATTTCCTTATAACGTATATTCTTAAATCCAAGGTAGTTTTCGACTTCATCGAAAACTCCCTTGTACAACCTGTCGCAAGTCTGTTTTCAATTCTATGACGCATAGTGTCCCACATAAGTCCTCATCGATTCTGCTCCTTTCGAAGGCCTTGTTCGCCACTCTATCATTTATTTGTTCACCTACCGATGTCAATAATTGTATCATTCCTTAACTCATTTCTATAATTACTACTGAATTACATTTTATATTTCTTGCTAGAGAATCTTGGTATTTCCTTTAATAACCCCAAATCTCTTGTAGGATTTCCTACCTTACAGTAGGTGGTGGCAGCAACCTCTACCTAATTCAGAGTATTATAGTTTCACATACCTACCTTCTTAGATTCAGGGCCTCACCCAAACCCTCTAAATTCTTATTTGATAATCACATATTTAGTAACTTTTCTTTTTGTGTGGTTACAAATTGGTGACAGTATTGGAGTTAAATTCTCAACTCCTCTCACTGATTCGCCGTGTCTAAAACCGTTTTGCTCTGGTTACAACTTGGTAGCAGTAGTAGAATTTTAATTAACCTCATTGCTAATCAATAGGACCAGGTCAAAATTTGGTTACAAATTGGTGGGCAGCGTGGTGGGATAGGAATAGAATTGAACACAGAACAGACAACCTGTAAATAATTTTGTATTATAAGTTTGATAATATTTTTGTGTTATTTCATTATATGTGTAGTATTTTAGAACTATTATTTTCTTTGTAACTGAAATATCTGACTCGCGTATTTTCGGTTCCGCCTGGAACACAGTACCTATTTTCCGAAAACCGAGTGTGCCGTACCGAACGGACCGATTCCTGCGGGTAGGACCGTTCTCCCGAGCCTTTTTCGTCCCCTTTTTCCAAATTTCAAAAGTAATTATTGTGGCACGGTTTCACAATCGTACCTAAACACCTTCAGTGAACCGGTACGATTGTTGGACCAAAAGCTTGAGTCCAAAACGGGACCGGGCACCCTTCGGACCCAAACACCGTTTAGTCGAGCTTTTTGCCACCCTTTGCCCTCGTTATCGCTTATCAGTAACAACACAGTTGTAAACAACCCTCTCCCCCCGTCCATCTCACCCATACCGGTACGAGCTCATGCGTTCTAGCATACCAGTGCAGTGTATATAGTGCTTTATTCATTCTTATTCATTATTATTATTATCATTTTCCTTGTGTTACCTATCCTTGTGCACGATTGTACCTCAACCTGGTACACTGCTACTATACCTCCAGTGTTGAATCCCCGACTGAACCAACCGGTATACATCGGTACATTTTGGACATTTTTACGTTTTCCCTACTACTGTCCACACCGATTTTTTTCTTGGCACGGTACGCGTACCATCCATTCAAAAGTAAATACAAAAGAGAATGATGGACGCAAATGTGGAAGCCCTCAATGCTGTGGCTGCGGCCATGAAGCAAATGCAAGAGGCAATGCAGTGTCGACCCCCAGTACAAGCCGATCAAATCCCGCGTTCCATCCTAGCGGAACTGGATACCTGGGACCCTGAAGATCATGACATTACCCCAATTGAAGACTTTTTGGATAACTTCGATGGAGTCACGCAAGAATTGACACAAGAGGTCCGCCTCAAAATTCTGCGGATGAAATTGAAGGGAACAGCCAAGTCCTTTGTGCAAGAACACCTGCACCTCACTGAAAGGGGAAACCCCTACAACGTGATTCGGGAAGCCCTTCTGCGATGGTATGGCAGAGAAGATCCGGAGAAAGCTGCTGCACGCTTATGGACCATGACGAAAGGGGAAGGCGAATCCCTACGTCATTTTGCCGACCGAGTCCGACACACAGCACTCCGGGCAGCCAAAGTTGAAGGTGTTGAACTTACACCTGAACAAACTCGCACATGGGTAGGCACCCGATCAGTGAAAGCCTTCATGAAAGGAATCCCGACTCGATACTCCAGTCTCTTCATCAACAACCCACCTACTACCCTACAAGAAGCCCTCCTCAAAGTAGAAGAAGCCGAGGAAGCCTTGGATTCCGACGGACCAACAAGTGATCCATGGGGAGTGGCTCACATCAGGGCCGATGACGCACCAAGAAAGTGTTTCGCATGTGGTGATTACAATCACTTGGTTGCCACTTGCCCGCGCCGAACCAACGGAGGCTTCCGAGCCCTTCCATTGACACCAGCAAACCGACCAGCGCGTGGCACTCCGCGACAACCTTGCGTCTTCTGTGGGAGCCGAACTCACTTCCCAGTGAACTGCCCACAGGAAAACGAGCCGGACATGTGCGACTTTTGTGGATTTTTCGGACACACGGAGCCCCACTGCCAGAAGAGACCACACTTCCCTCGGAAGGATCGCCGTGAGGTGGCTGCTGCCGTACGCCAAGAGTCGCCGGCAGAGGGACTTAGCGAATCAGCACCACCCCCACAAGAAAATTATGAGCGACCTCCCGTAAATGACCCCGCATGTGTGCCAGCTGTGGACTCCCCCTTCCGTCAGTCAATCCACGTCAAAGTCAAACTGCAAGGCGTAGAGAGAGACTTACTACTCGACACAGGCCCACAAATCTCAGTGTTGACCAACCCTGTTCCCGGTGTTCCGATCACTCCGACAAAGACATTGGCCTACGGCGCCGATGGACAACTGCTCCCTTTCTTGGGACAACAAGCCGTGGACTTGGAAATCGGACCGATCCGACTGCGACATGCTTTCCGCATATTCGCTAGGGACCATTCGGGATTGGATTTGCTGGGCTTGGACTTGCTATGTCGTCTACCTGTCACCATCCACCTCGACCGTTGTGAAGTGCGTCTAACGGACCCGAGAAGCGGAAAACAAACAACGATCAGTGAGCTCCGTGATGGTATGCTCACCCCGACACGACAACTCGTCCACCAAGTGTTGCCAATCCAACGAAGCACCAACGAACTGAGGGACCCTACTAAGGACTCAACAACCACCGACACAGACGAATGCCCGCTGTATGACGAAGCTGCCGAGTTCCCCACGGAGGAGTGGAGCTCACCACCAGTGGACCTGACGAACATTATTGGCAAGCAGATACAGCACCTGCCGGCATCTGACGTCGTCCAGGTGTTAAAGCTGATCAACACCCACGAGGACCTGTTCCAACGACCTGACTCACAGGGCTGTACTTTGCCGATCAGTCATCAGATTGACACTGGCCCTCATGCACCGGTCTACAAGAAACCTTATGTTGTCCCGTATGCATTACGCCCCATTGTAGAGCAGCAATTACAGGACATGCTGGACGACCAGGTCATCGAGCCATCCGTCAGCCCCTGGGGAGCACCAGTGGTCATGGTGAAGAAGAAGACCCTACCAGGACAGCCTCAAGCGTACCGTTTTTGCACGGATTTCCGAGCGCTGAATCGGATTACCAAATCCGACGTATATCCACTACCAAACCTCACAGAGACCCTGGAATCCCTTGGCGGCAGTCAATACTTCACCACCCTCGATCTGGAAGCGGGTTACCATCAGATCACAATCGCTCCAAATGACAGAGAAAAGACCTCCTTCACCACCCTGGGTAAAACGTTTCAGTACCGGAAAATGGCGTTTGGTTTGAAGAACGCTCCGGCCACCTTTCAGCGACTCATGAATACGGTACTGGACGGACTGGTAGGACATGGATGCCTCGTCTACCTGGACGACATAATAATCCATAGTCCCACCCTGGAGGAACACCTGATACGACTACGCCAAGTTTTCGAGCGACTCCGCTTCGCGAACTTGCGCTTGAACCTCGAAAAATGTCATTTCCTATGTCCGCAAGTGAACTACTTGGGACATATCGTCAGTTCGGAAGGACTTCAAATGGATCCTGAGAAAATCAGCTGCATCCAGAAGTACCCAACCCCTACCGATACTACTGGGATCCGAGCATTCCTGGGATTGGCTGGATTTTACCGCCGTTTCATCCCGGATTTCTCGCTTATCGCAACCCCACTGACTCAACTCCTGCGAAAGGACACTCCGTTCGTGTGGGCCCAGGAACAACAGGCTGCTGTCGACACCCTGAAGCAGGCCTTGACCACAGCCCCTGTCCTGGCTTACCCCAATCACGACTTACCATTCACCCTGGCCACCGATGCATCAGGAATCGCTTTGGGCGCGGTCCTAAGCCAAGAAACCCCTGAAGGACACAGACCCGTCGCTTACGCCAGCCGAACTTTGAATCCCGCTGAGCAGCGATATTCAACAACTGAGCGCGAACTCCTCGCTGTCGTATGGGCTGTGAGACACTTCCAGATGTATCTGTTGGGACGAAATTTCCTGCTGGAAACCGACCATCACGCTCTTACTGCGGCCATGAACCTCCGAGACCCAACACACCGAATCGGCCGATGGGTACTGCGACTAGCAGAGTACGATTTTACGCCCATCTACCGGCCGGGAAGCCAGATGAGGCATGCCGATGCTCTAAGTCGCGTGCGCATCTCCAGCATCCAGACCTTCCAACTGACTCCGGAGCTAATGATCGCAGCACAGCAGCTGGACCCCTGGATCAACGACGTGAGTCGGTGCCCTGAGAAGTGGAAAGCAGAGCAGCGAGACGGCATTTGGATGACCATTACGGAAAACGATCACACCGAAGTTTCGACGCCGCTGATACCTGCGTCCCTGCGGCACCTTATAATGTCCATGTGCCACGACAGTCAATGGGCAGGCCACCCCGGAATCGAAGGCACCGAGACCGCCGTCCGGAAGTATGGAGTATGGCCAAAATTAGCGCGACACGTACGAGAATTCGTACAATCCTGCGCAGTGTGCCAACGACGAAACACCCCGACTCGACTTGACCCACCGATCCAGATCCCAGAGCTGCCGAAGGCCCCCGGCGAAATTGTGGGAATTGACCATGTGGGACCACTGAACACACCCACTGGCCCTAAGTACCTACTCACCGTGGTGGACCATTTCAGCAAGTATGCGGAGGCATACGTGGTCCCTGACACCACCGCCAAGATGGTAGTTGAAACCCTGACATACCGATACTTCCCGCTCCATGGAGTCCCCGCCAAAATGGTCTCGGATCGCGGAACCGCTTTCACCGCCGCCATCGTCAAAGAACTCTGCGACGCATGGGGAATCAGGAAGGTGCAAACAACGGCCTACCACCCTCAGAGCAACGGGGTATGTGAGCGCTTTCATCGCACGCTGGCCAATTTAGTGGCCAAAGTCACGCCCTCTACGCTAGAATGGGAAAAGGCCTTACCCATCGCTCTCGCCGTCTACAGAGGAAATGTGCATAGCAGCACCGGATGCACTCCCAACCTCCTGCACCTCGGACGAGAAGTACGGATGCCGATTGACGCCGCCCTCAAACTCGAGCCGTCACCATCATTTACCCCAACTCAATCAAGTCTCCGCCGGATTTATCAAGCGGCCACTCGCACATTGAAAAGCGCGTGCGACAAGAGGATACAAGTAGCCAACACCCGCAAGAGCCCGCGATATTTCTGTGTGGATGACCCTGTTTACGTGCGACGTATTAAACCACCTCCGGGACTTGTCCCTAAATTTTGGAGTCCGTGGATTGGACCACATCGAATCACTCGCCGCTTCACGGAAGTGACCTACGAGGTGTGCGACCAGCTAGGACGACGATCCGTCATCCACGTCAGCCGTCTGAAGCCAGCGTACGTGCGCGGGATTCCGGATGACTCATACGTCACCACCCCCGGTTTCCAAACCACCGCACGCCCTCCCTTGTCGCTAGTCAAGGAGGAGCCAATTGAGGTGAGCCCAGAGGCTGAAATGCCAGAAGCAGAGCCACCTCCGCCAAACCACGATACGCCTGAGATCACGACTGACCATTCCCAATCAGTCAGCATGCCCGTCTCCACGGACGATACATTTCCAACGCACCCCTATCGACTCAGAGACAAACCTCGTGTGGACTATCGCCAACACGCCACTGGACGAACCACCTGAAAATTAAATGTGAAAAAAAAAAAAAAAAAAAAAACGCTGCAAATCCCTGCACAACGGTTTATTATTTTGTATAGAATACCCTTCTGTTACAGATCACAGCTCTATGTATAGATAACCCGTCTATATAATATGTACTATTCTATTATATGCATATTATGTAGATCGCAGACACTCCGTAGGTTAGTACCTAACCCCGTACTCGTTACTAGTTACCTACCTAAATCACGAGTTAAATGTTGCTAAAATAATTCTGCTGATGACAAACAGTACCTAACAAAAAGAAACACACATAATGAAGTTCTGAAAAGAAATTGTTGATGAGGAGTGAAAAAAGTTGCAAAAGTACCTACCAACAAACTCCAGCCCCTTCTACGTAGATGGTATAATTTACCGTTGTGTAATAATTTACCGTTGAGTAATGATTTACCGTAGTAATAATTTACCCATCAATAATACTTCAACGTTTGTTCAAGTTTCACTACCTACCAACAAACTCCAATAGAGCCATCATTTTTCAAATTAAATAATATCACAGAACAACCAACTCGACTTCATACTCCGCCAATATAATCAGGTGATCCCTACCAATGATTGGCCGTATTCACAAATTCCTATTGTGGGCGCGTCTCTGGTTACGAGATTTGGTTCGGATTGTATACAATTTCATTCACACTGGAGTCGAAAATGCCTGTCGGTGCAAACTTCGGGGCCTTACTGTGAACGAACGGCTGGACGTACGATGCTCCGGATGGTCTTAAAAAACTCGCAAGTTCAAGAACTATTTAAAACCGTAAAAATATTTACGTAAAAAAATGGTATAGGCGTTTTGAAAATTTCAACCCCTATTTTGAACCCCTTAGAGATGACGCACAGTAACGTCGAGCTTCGAGGACCAACTAGACGCCGAACGGAACCTATAACCCGAATTTCATCAATTTTTTTTCATGGTAACTAAGAAAAGTGGCCCGTACGGCGTACGGCGGACAGACAGAAATATTTTTATTGCAGTTTTGGATTCTACATATCTTGAAACGTAAACCATCAAATTTTGAGGGGGGGTAAGAATTTTTTTTTTCATGCTCGATTCCAATGGTTCATTATTGAAAATAATAAACCAAAAAATTATCATATATTTATTAGCGAATTTTCGAAGAAAAGGAAGCTATTGTTCTCGGTCCAAAATTTTTAAAACTCGAATTTCCGAAAGATTTTTATACCAAAATCCGTTTCAGACCATCCTGAATTCCGTGCCGAAAGACACCAAAAATTATATGTATATATATATATTTATATATATATTTATATATTTATATATTTATATATATATTTATTTATGTATGTGTCATTCCAGACGATAACTCTCGAAAGAATTGAGATAAAAAGTTCAAATTTGCACGAAAAATCTGTCTTGGCAATCGACAGGCTAAGTTCGAAGATGGGCAGAATCGGGTCACCCTAAGGGGGAGTTTTGGGGAGTTTTAGGGGGGGAAAATTACCCATAAATTCCCAAAATGAAAAAGTCTGACAAGTGACACCTCATTTTAAAGGTTTTTGTACGCTGAACACGATGGTGAAATCAGAATTGCGATATCTCATTCCATTCTCAAACTGGAGCACTTTGAAGATGAAGGAACGTGGTTATTTCTTGAGATGTTCTTCCTGGTTCGTCTGCTCTAATCTGATAACGGAATGGGATATCGCAATTCTGACTTCACCATCGTGTTCAGCGTTGGAAAATCTACAAACCGAGGTGTTACTCGGCAAAAAATGGAACAAAAAATTTGTTACGTACCCAATACCTACTCTTCTGGTATTCAAAACATTTTTGATTTCCCCCTCCCCCTCCTTCCACCCCAAATTTTACTTTGCGTAAAACTACTCCTGTTTTAATTTTGTATGGTATCAAGTTCATTGGCCGAAAATTAATTTTCAGAACATTTTAGGCGGAGGAGGAAGATGCCGAAAACTTCGAAAATTCGCTCTTATAGCCATGCTGCATGACTGTGGTTTTTTAATATTTATGTATTCTTTATTCTTGTAATTTGTGAAATATTGTAACTCCTGAAGTATTGTGTAAAATTGTATGTGTTCTGTTTCAAAAGTTTCTATTGTAATATGTATGTTATGCGCCTTGAATAAAACCTCGAACATTATGCTACAACCTCCATTCGCTATTTTTTGTTTTAATTGAGCTCCTATATTTAAATGCACTTCCGTTACCGGGTGAAATGGACCGCTCCTATAGACATCCTATGTCTCGGAAATTTCCGCGCCTGACCGTCGGAGTCGCCTATCGGTGCACATTTTCGGTTTCGCAATTTCAAAATTTCAATTTTTACGAAGTCAGGTATTTCGGATTAAGTCCATTTTTCTTTTGAACAGGCAGACTTAGGAGTCAATTGTAAAAACCCTTGTAATAAATTTGAGCTTCACTTGTTTCTACCATAGACCATTCACACACACACATCATGGCTGAACCCAAGCGGCACAGTAAGGATCTGCGCCAACTCGCAAAAATCGCAGGCCAGGACTGGTGTTCGGATGGAGATTCTATGGAGACTACCCCGTTCTTGACCATCCGAGCAAATCCTCCTTCCGGGTCGAGACCCTCCTCGGAATCCGTTCCAGTCCTGAGACCAAGCGGGACCCCAGCGGAAGCCACCCTTTGGGACCGCTTGGAAAACTGTATCACGTCGATGAACCAAGCTATCGACCCCGGCGAGCGAGAAATCTGCCACCTGGAAACTGGCGCAGCTTTCCTCCGCCTTCGACGTCTCCACGAACCACAGCCATCACCTGCTCGACCTTCAGTCAACCGCTCCGTTCAGACCATCATTCGCCCGAAGCCATCAGCACAACCACAACGCAGTCCTGTCCTCGTACCGCGGCCATTGGAAGTCCAGTCGACCACTCCGGCGCCCAACGCCAACAAAGCCACCCCCGTCACTCGAACTCCATGCCCGATCTGCAGTGAGCCTCGCAGGTCTCGCTCCCAGAAATGGTGCGAAGCCTGTCGCGCCTTCAGCCTGCGCCTGCAGAAAGGAGCACGCCGCGGACGACCAGCGCCCTCTTGCACCGTGTCTGCTCACACGGCCACACCCCAGCAAGCTGCCCATTGCCGTGGATGCCGAGCAAAGCGCGTCCGCAGCATCCTACCACCACCAGATGCCACGGCTGCTCCCGCTGCTGCAGGAGTTGCCGATGAGGACATCGGCCTCCGGAGAGGAGGGGGATGTAATCGGATCCCCTCTTCCCTGGTTCCGGCTCCACCCGCACATGGAGCGCATGGAGTGGCGCCTCCATCGCTGGCCACCTCCATGAAGGCACCCTGGAAAGGCGCCCAACCTGGGCGACGCACGCCTGCTTCCAGCGGCCATTGACGGAACTACTGAGGGCTCCATTTTCCGATATAGGGCGTCAGCCATCCCCACTTCCAGTAGTACTGTTCCGAACGCCGTCCTGTGCACCGCCTCTTCGGTCTACTCAAGAGTCCGCGCCCGTGTCTTAAGCTATAGCCGTACCGGAGCGACTCATTTCTTAAATTCATTCATACCGGGTATTCACCCGTAGTACAGTGGTACGTGAAGTTGGGTACGTCTAGGCAAGGAGCATCCGTCAGACGCCCGTGTGGTACCAGTTACCGTGTGTAGAAAGTAGTGCAGTACCGTGGTACGTGATTGTTGGGTACGCGAAACGGCAAGGAGAATCCGTCGTCCGCCCCCGTGTTGTGTTGTGAACCTCAAGCATACCTCAGGATACCTTGGTACGAATTGTTATATATTGTTGTTATTCCTTGTAAAGCTCTATCCTTTTTCTTAAATTCAGTAAGAGACTTCATCTCAATAGTCTGCCACTTCATGAATATGTGCAAGTTTGTGTTAACTACGCAGTAGACCAAATCCTTTGTTAACTTCTAAAGCCTTCAGCCATTTTCTTTTAACGGCGTCAGACCGAATAGCCCTCAATGTCAATATTGAAACTTGTAATTTCCTTATAACGTATATTCTTAAATCCAAGGTAGTTTTCGACTTCATCGAAAACTCCCTTGTACAACCTGTCGCAAGTCTGTTTTCAATTCTATGACGCATAGCGTCCCACATAAGTCCTCATCGATTCTGCTCCTTTCGAAGGCCTTGTTCGCCACTCTATCATTTATTTGTTCACCTACCGATGTCAATAATTGTATCATTCCTTAACTCATTTCTATAATTACTACTGAATTACATTTTATATTTCTTGCTAGAGAATCTTGGTATTTCCTTTAATAACCCCAAATCTCTTGTAGGATTTCCTACCTTACAGTAGGTGGTGGCAGCAACCTCTACCTAATTCAGAGTATTATAGTTTCACATACCTACCTTCTTAGATTCAGGGCCTCACCCAAACCCTCTAAATTCTTATTTGATAATCACATATTTAGTAACTTTTCTTTTTGTGTGGTTACAAATTGGTGACAGTATTGGAGTTAAATTCTCAACTCCTCTCACTGATTCACCGTGTCTAAAACCGTTTTGCTCTGGTTACAACTTGGTAGCAGTAGTAGAATTTGAATTAACCTCATTGCTAATCAATAGGACCAGGTCAAAATTTGGTTACAGCTTCTTCTTCGTCAAACGCCGCTTCTTCATTAAACAATTCTTCATCCCATCCTTCCTCAAAATCTTCGTCGACATAACTACTGATTCCTTCTAGGTGAAAAAACCTAACGGCGTAATGCAAAAAACGGAGATCGCTCCACGTTCTAAGTCCCGAAGCGATTTTGTGATCGTTCTTTCGTGGAATGCCGACTTGCCACTTCTTCCAAAAGATACCCCAGCGCCCTCCTGTACTCGGGTGTGGTCTCGTATCGCCGCTCTTGCCATGTGCAATAACCCATCTATGAACAAATAATTAAACAGTGCTGTGAAGTGGGTTAAATTAATACAAAATAAAATCATATGTTTTTCTACCTCGTAACTATAACTATAAAATGCCAGACACAATCAATTCACGTATTCTAATCGAATGGTTTCAAATTACCGATAAACTGCCATATTCCTGGGTGGCTTTTGCCCAGGCATCTCAATAGCTGTGAGTGGTAGGATTCCTGGCTATTGTTGGTCCTTACGCTTGACCCATTCACGGAAAAATTTTCCGGACCAATCGTCTTCATCCAGTAGTTGCGAAAATATCTGTTGAGAGGCCACATTAATTTATATTAACGAATAAATCGTAGATATCGTCAATAATAACAATGTAATGTTCGTTACCTGCTTGATGTATTCTTCTGGTGGATGGTTATGTTGTTTCGTTTCCTCCATAACGACTTCCGAAAAATCAAAGTCCGTAACATCCTCAGGTATGCCGCACATCTTTGCTCTTCCAGTACACGAAATTATGTGGCACTTCATGTACCATAAGGTAGCACGCTTCCTATCTTTTTGGTATACGTAATTACTACTATCTTCAACGTAAAGTACTGCATTGGCGCGCTGGCCCTTCGTAATGAACACCATTTTAGTTCAGAGAGAGTTTAGTTTAGAGAGAGAATAGTTCACTATGAGAAATAGTAGACGACTATGATGGTATGGAGCTAAAATTGTCTTTATATATCATTCTGAGCACGTAGACACTTTGTCAGAAAGTGGGGGGGGGGGGGGGGACATAGTGTTGGACTGTTGAAGGATTAGAAAGTAAGAATACCCCGAGTTATTGAGTTATATTGTATGTGTCAGAAAAGGTCTCCAGGTCATTATGAGGTCATTAAACGTGTATCAGAAGAAAGGAAGAGACTGCATTTGGTTTCACGTCTTATACCAACTTATCAAGGGAGGGATAAGAAATAAATTTGGCTAATGCATCCTCTCCCAAAATCAAATCATAAAGTTTCCAATGTCAACATCATCAAAGAACGACCTGGAGTATTGATCTGTTTATTTTTGTTCAATTAGTTATTTATTTTTCTCCCGTACTGAGCGATGTAAATATCCAGCAAAAAGGCATGTGTACATAAAACACGTCATTTTTTTCCTGTAACTATTATATATTTATGTATATTTTTGTGTGAAAAAAGTTAATGTATAATTACATGTATAGGTATACGTGCATCATTTATTTATTTCTCTCCTGAAAATGATTTAGCACATTATCTGAGAATTTAGATACCTTCGAAGTTTTTGGTCACTTGGAACACTAGGTATTAGCTAATTTACAGACGAAAATGAGGAGGAAACGAGTGTGATGATTTAAGAGCACGTAAATTTACCCCCCCCCCCCCCACGTTGTTATTGGACTATTTGAGAGTATTCAAGGGGGTTTGTGTCAGTGATTATACTATTAGACAATTTATGGATGAGAATGTGGAGAAAAACGTAAGTTTAGCACATAATTTATATAAATATTCATAAAAAACATTTTTTATCTGACCCCCTCTTCCCAAAAGTTATTGGTGCACTATCTAACAGTTTTCACTCAAAGTCTCAGGTCTGTAGGACAACTATTATGGAAGTTATAGAAAAAAATGTTGCGGAAAACTTGAGGTGAGCGCGTAGCTCACCCAACACCACAGGCCTCCGTTTGAGGGGTGACACCTCTCGCGGGTTAATAACAACAGTTGAGCAATATAAAAGTCGAGAGGGATTTGGACAACCCTTGTTTGCAGATATCTAAGCACCTAGGCCTTCAGTTGTCCAGTGAGTCACGATGGCCTGTGGAAGACTATCTAGTTCTAATCCTTTATTGTGTGGAGTCTAATAAATTAGGAGTGAAGTTGCAGGCAGGCAGGTAGGGAGCCTAAACCCTCCTGTCGACGTAACGCAGTCGACGTGTTTCAAGGGGGTTATTTTTCGATGTCTCGACACATGCTGTCGACGTAACGCAGTCGATGTGTTTTCAGAAGGCCCTTTCGATGTGTTACGATCCTAGGGTTGAAAGACGTCGACAGCCGTGTCGACGTGTTTACGTGTCGATGTAGTGCCCCCTTCCCGGTAAAGTTGCCACATTCATAACAATAGTGACACTTAAAGCAATTGACAAGGTTGGTAGCCTTGCCTTTCGTGAAAAATATCAAATATCGATGATTCTTAAATTTAGACACTTCACCAAACTTTCAACAGATCCCTATGTAGAAAAATGCTCCTGTGGCCACTCTTATTTACGAGGATCCAGTATTGCTAGCTGAATTAAGGCGCTGTACCTGATTTGGTGGATATTATGAAACTTCATCACGTCGTTCACCAATATTCATAAAAAACGCTGCGAATTATTACACAACGGTTTATTATTTACCTGTACATTTGCTCCTTCTGCGTATAGATCACTGTTATCTGGGGTCAATACCTACCCTCGAGCTCCCCTCTTGCAGCATTTTTGTATTCCATTTTCGGATACACACATTGACTATAACATATTATGTTATACAGAAAATACTAAACCGTTGTGTAATAATTTACAGCATGCTCTAGATTGTGAATGTGAGTAGCACAATGAGGAAGGCCAGATTAAGGTAGAATACTCTAATAATGGGCATATCAAGGTGAATATTGTACACAGAACGTAAATATTGGCAAAATCTTTGTGAAACCTATTTATGTATCCCAACCTCCTACTTACTTACTTGCTCTTAGTATAATTTTATTAGTATGTGGGACTAATGATAACTTTCATCAAGGCCTAGACTACTCACGCTTATGACGGTTTCAAATAGATTCCGAATTTTAGGAGCACCGTACGTCCAGCCGTTCGTTCACAGTAAGGCCCTGCATTTTGAACCGAGAAGGTTCGTCAATACGAGTAAGTAATATACCACAACGTCTGAATCTATCAAACTGATTGTTGAAATGAGGAATGGACGTGGGTCGCAATTTGCTGCTTTTGACCTCAGAATGGGATTCAGCACCCTCGAAAACCCCTGCATCTCAATTTTCAGCTCCGAAATTCGGCGCTGAAACTAGTACACAACGGTTGATTATTTACCTGTATATATATGCTCCTTCTGCGTAGATGTGTTTTCTGTGGTCAATATCTACCCGCGTGCTCCCCTAGGATAGCCCTAAATCGAAATTACACCCCGGAAATTACAGTGTCATAAAAATGCTCAGAGTCAATAAATTCAATACCTAATTAATTATTTGCTGTTCTTCGTGAAGCATAAGGTTTATTCAAATTACAAAAATACCTATCAACTAAATCCAAACAACCAACAACCAACTCGAATTCACACAGCCATCCGAGATTATAATCAGGCGTTCCCTAGCAATGAGATATAGGGGCAATTCCCAATAACCTCGATATGGGCCCCAATCGGTGGCAACATAATATATTATGGTCCATTGAAAGGATGAATACACCCCCCCCCCCCCCCATCATATTAGGGCCCATTAAACCCCGTTACCGATATTGGGGAGACCGTATTGTAGCTGCGTCCCTAGCAATGATATCTGGGCTGAATGTATGCAGTTTGATTCACCCTCCTGTTGACGAAGCCTGTCGGTGTACACTTCCGCCTTACTTTGAAAGAACGGCTGGACGTAAATGGTCTCAAAAAACTCCCAAGGTCGAGAACTATTTAAAAAACGTAAAACAAATCTGAGATGACGGCATCCTGGAAATTTCTACCCCTTTATTGCAGGGCTTCGTTGGGGGGTGTGAAGTCTCCTTCTTTCCTCCTTGCAGAGGTAGGCGGAAGTATTGTTTGTTTTTACCACCTCCCCTTCGGACCCCTGGGGCTCGTTCACAGAGATGGGTTCCTCAGAGGGGGGAGGGGGCTGACTGTGGGTGCATCCGCAGTTTTGGAGCTTTCACCACTCTCTTGTTGGGAGGGTGATCGCTCTGTTTTCTCGGGTTTCCCCTTCCCAGCCCTCTGAACGCGCCTGTTCAGCACCCTCGGTCTAATCGAACCCCTCCCCAGCTTGATGCTGATCTCTGAGCGCCTATCCAGAACCTCAGTAGACTCAGCATCAATCAGCAGGGTAAGGAGGACCGACGTTGCACCCTCTCTTTTCCTTGAGAGCACCCTCCATCGATCCGATGTTCAAACCCTAGTTCTGTTGTTCCAGAAAGTGAAGGATCCTCTCGTTGGAATCCTCCGCGCACTTGGGGAGGAAAGCTGTGAAAACCCAAGGTCTTGGGAGGTCCTCGCCCTCCAAGACCCTCAGGCTGGCTTCCTCCCAGGGCTTACAGGAGGGGACGAAACTCATCAACCAACTAGCTGACTCTTGGTCAATGCATTTTACATAGAGCCATCCCCTCCTGTATGAGGCATCGAGAAAACCAGGTTTCGGGCCATCTAAATGTCCAAGTCAAAAATTGCCTGGACGACGGCCTCCTGAATATGGTTCATCTGCTTTGACGTCAAGAAAATAGAAGAGTAGCTGGTGTGAAAAATACCCGCCTTTACCCTCACTACTGCTTCACTATACCTCGACTTACTTTCCGAGGGTCTAGCGGTTGCAGGTGAGGTTTTCCTCTTTTTCTCAACCCTTCTTTCATTGGGGGAGACCTCAGCAGATTCCACCCTCTTCTTCCTCTTTGGTGGAGTCTGCAAAGCTTGGCTGATGGCAGCCTCTATCTCTACGCCTTTGTAGAGCAGGAAAGTGTACCGTCGTCGCTGCTGTGTTTCAGCAGATGCGATACTAGGTGGTAACTCCTCTTTGCGGGGAGGAAGTCTCTTGGGCCCTTCAGCATCAGGAAGATCGCCAGGAGCCGCTCAGCCTGTGGCCAACCTCTGAGTGGGATCGGCCGTGTGGCTAGCGCTTAAATTGGTGGCCCATGAGCTTTCAGGTTTACTGAGACCAGGGGTCCCACATTTCGGGACCTCTGAGGTGAATGGGGTTTGATCCCCGGTACAGGGCTTCTGATTCCACTGGGCACAGCGATTCAGGTAGTCTCTTTGCGGGACCACCAAGTTCAGCACGAGCGCCAGTTTCCTCTTCTGCCACCTTCATATCCTCCATCCGGAGAGATGGAGAAGGACTTCTAAGGAGATCCACCTCCATCTGCTCCAAAAGGTTTGGATTTTTTATATTTGTTCTATTTTCATCATTCATTTGGATACGGAGAGAGTTATGGGACTAGGAAAATCCATCAGGCAGTGCCCTTTGTACCTGTGGGGGCTGCTTACACCATGGGGGGGGGGGGGCAGGCCCATGGGTGATGGGTTCGTGATGCACTAATAACCCGCTGCATCTGGCAACCCTCGGCAAGGAGCTACACCTTGGTTCGGGGGGCACGATGGGATAGGATAGGATATGAGGGGATGTCTTAGGGTGGGAGTAGGGTATCTGGACTAGGGAGTGAGGACTCGTGCCAAGATCATCACCACCACACACCTCACTCGTCTGTTCAGGGAGGCACCCTTGAGCAGGGATCCTCCCCTTAACGGCGGGGACCACAAGAAGGTGAGAGTAGATGCTGGGTGGCCTAGGCTGTACATTGCGCGTGTCCACCCCTTTCCCTCGCGAGGGGGGTTAATAACCCCCCCCCCCACCCTGTGCTCGATTCCAAAGGTTCATTATTGAAAATAATAAACCAAAAATTTCTGTCCGTCTGCCGTACGCCATAAGCCACACTCAGCACTTATCTTGGTTACCATGAACCAAAATTAATGAAATTTGGTTCTTAGGTGCTGTTTGGGGTCTAGTTCGTCCGCGAAGCTCGTCGTTACTGACAACTCGTCGTTAGTGACAAATAGGGATTGAAATATTCAGAATGCCGTAGCTTGAAAACGTTCAACAGAAGATTTTTTAAGTTTTTAAATTACCTAATCTCAAACTAAAGCATTTTTTGAGACCACCCGGAGCATTGTAGAACCAGCCGTTCGTTTGCAACCGAAAGTAGCGTCAATATGATCGTGAACAAGAATCAAATGTTGTAAATCCGACCCAATTATCATAGCTAGGGAACATATGATTATAATCTCACTGATGGCAGTATGAATATTTATGGATATGAAGAAGTCGAGTTGGTTGTACTGCAATATTATTTCATTAGAAAAAAGATGGCTCTTCTGGATTTTGTTAAACTGAATCCCGCCCATTTTTATGAAAATAATGAACCGCTGTGTAGTAATTTGTAGCGTTTAATCGTCATAGATATCGGACCTAAAGTTGAGATCACTGGTAGACTTAGGGCCGGTTTATCAATCACATTTGCAAGCCCGACTAAACTCTGTGATCTAAGGCTAAATATCCCTGGTTTAGTTCCAAAAGCTGCCACCACGTTGTGCTTCAAAATGAGCTAAAACTAATTAGAATACTGTGACTAAACCGCTCGTCCGATTTTCCTTCTGAAAATTGATTTGTAAACCATGAGTACGTAGAATTGATATGACACTCTTTTGTTTTTTTCATTTCAAATTTTCCACAAAAACAAAACAAAAACCCTATTTAAAAAATCTATTTTCAAATTTTAAGGTCCAGGCGCGCTAAGGATATTTATTTGGAGTTCAAATCCGTTTGAAACTTTAAAATCGGATGAGTATCAACGGAATCGTATTGTTATTACGATTTAGGTAGGGGAAATACCACTTATGAATGGAGGCCCGACGCCCCTGCCTTAGAAGGGGTGCGCACACCTCCTGGTCTATCGAGAAGGGTCACTAACCCCGTCAATGACAGCACTTTTTGTGTTCAGGCTGTATTTTTCAATATTCCTCTTTCTATATAGGCAGTGAAGAGTGAACACCTGAATGGAAAACATAATTTCGATTAGTCAGAAGGAAAAGAAGTAAACAAAAAAGGAAAGCACTGCATTCGGCGTAAAAATTATTTCATCCTCAGCTCCCGCTGGATCACTACACTGGTGACAAACCGACGTTCACGCACCTTCGCCCCGGCCATCGCAACCAACTCGGCTGCCTACTGTCTGCGACAGGAACGCAGCTCCGCAGCGACGCCCCACCAGCGCTCCGCCTCACGCGCCCCCACTACGCCAGGCGCGTCATCGGACTTATCGACGGACCCCAACTTCCTTGCCCCGCCCAGTGTTCTACGTAAAACGCGAGCGCCCGCCAGCGAACTCATCATTTCTCTGTTACAGCTTTCCCGGACTGGCGCCTACCAAGAAAATGGACCCCAAACCTCCAAAACAGGCGGAATCGACTCCAGCTCCACCTTCTCTCAAGCTCCGGCCATTAGACCCCGTCTTTCCCCACGTATGGTTCGCCCAACTCGAGCTGGTTTTCGCACAAGAAGGCCTAACTACTCCGGAAGCCCGATTCACCCGCGCCTTCCTCGCTCTCGAGCCCCGCCAAGCGGACCTCTGCGCCGACATCACCGCATCGAACGCCGCCAGTTACCGGACGCTAAAGGACTGGCTCATCGCCGCACATGCACCCTCCGACGGTTCCCAGCTCGCTATTCTGCTTCAGCCCTCCGCCGCCGATGAACTACCTTCCGTCCTCGCCCGGCGCCTTCGCCGTGCCCTCCCGGCGGATACACCACCTTCACTCCTCCGAATGCTCTTCCTCCGAGCACTACCTGAGACCCTCCGGCTTCACGTTGCGGCCCGCGCCGAACCGGACATTACCAAGCTCGCTGCGTCTACCGACCGGCTCCTACCCTTCCTTCCACCCCCTCGTGTGGCCACCGTCGACGAGGAGGTTCAGGTGATCCAGCATCGACGCCAACAGCGACCTTCAACGCAGCGACAGACGCCTCCCCGCCGGCCTACCCCGGGACTATGCTACTACCACCGTACATGAAGCCCTCGCGGGCAAAAATGCCTCAGCCCGTGTACTTGGCGCCGTCAACCGGCGGGAAACGCCAACACACGGCCCGATCAGCCGTAACGGCCGTGCGCACGAACCACACCTCCCGGATTTTTCTACGCTGTCGAAAAACGGCGCTCCAATTCTTGGTGGACACCGGCTCCGACGTATCGATCGTCCTGAACGCTTTACTCCATCGAACGGTTCAACGTCCGAGCACCCTGCGCGCGGCCAACGGCACAGATATCCGCACCTATGGCAACCAAGCCGCCTCGGTCCATCTACCGGACCTACCACCCTACGAATGGACGTTCGTTGTCGCCGACGTCTCACCTCAGATTCTCGGCTCAGATTTCCTCTGAGCAACAACACCTCAACAAATTGAGGGTCGCCCCCTTACGGTATACACCGACCACAAACCCCTCACAACGGCCCTCACCACGCAGTCAAATTCCGCCCCGCCGACGCGCCTCAGACATCTCCGTTTCATTTCCGAATTTACGACGGACATCCGATATGCAGAGGGGGCCTCTAACGTCGTCGCCGACTATTTATCACGATTACCTAGCGCCGCAAACACACCTGCCCACGACACATACGCCGTCGCCACTTATCACCCTCCATTCACACTTCAACAGCTCGCGGACGCACAGGCGGACGACGAACACGTGCTGCAAATGGACCTTCACCCTCAAAAGATCAACGGGCAAGACATCTTGTGCGACCTCTCCGACTCGGCGCCACGCCCCTACATCCCAATGGCGCTGCGCCTACCCATCTTCCGGCACATCCACGGCATGACGCATTCCGGGATAAAGGCCACGACCGTCCTCATCCGGGCCTGATATTGCTGGCCGAACAAGACCTCCTCCATCCGCCTGTTTACGCGTGCCTGCCCGAGCTGCAACCGCTCAAAAGTCACGCGTCACACCAGGGCCCCACTCGGCATGTTCCCCGCGTCCACTCCGTTATCGCACCTACACATCGACATCTTCGGCCCGCTCTAGCCCTCCAGGACCTACAAATATGTCCTGTCGATGATCGACCGGGCCACAGGCTGGTTCGAATGTGCCCCCCTCTCCACCATCACAGCGGAGAGTGTAATTACGGCCCTACACACTACCTGGATCTCCCGTTTCGGCTCCCCGGCGCACCTCACAACGGACCAGGGGACGCAATTCACGTCAGCCGCTTTCCACGCGTTCTGCGACGCCATGGGAACCGAACTTCACCATACAAACACTTATCACCCACAAGCCAACGGCCTCGTCGAGAGATTACACCGCGTCCTAAAAGACGCGATAATCACCGCCTCCTCATCTCGCACTCGGGCCGCGGATCTCGACGGCCTCCTCCTCGGCCTTCGCCACCGCCCTGGCCCGGATGGGTACTCCCCCGCTCAGCGCCTCTTCTCGGCAACACCGCGCCTGCCGGGCGATCTGTTCACCCAGCCACCGCCGACCGCCGTACCCCTCCGCACGCACGACACCTACCGACACTTCGCACACTCATACTTACCGGCCACGCTACACCGCGCCACCCAAGTATACGTGCGAATCGACACCCCGCGTGGAAAACTGGAACCCCCCTACGTGAGCCCTTTCATGATACTCACCAACGACGGCAAAACAATAACATACCAGCACGAAGACTTGTCAACACCATCGGTCTCCCTTGACCGGTGCAAGCCGGCCCCCTCCCCCACGATCGCTATTGGCCACGACGACACGCCTACCACCGCCCCCCACCCAACCACAGCGGCTATAAGACAGCTCCGCCCGTCCGCAATACAACCATACCAACCAAATGTCGCCAACACCGCCACCAACCGCCCAGCTACTCCGGGACCTCGCTCTCATGCCTTCACCGGCGGCCCCCACGAAGAGGACCAAGACCAGGCCTCTCCTCCCCGGCCGCCACGCACCGCTCAAGATCCACGAGGCCATGGCGGTAACACGAGCCAGCGCGATCCCCATCCACGCCCCGGAAGGAACCGGCCCCGCGACCGCCGGCGCATCGCCTACATCCATCGCCAGGCATCCTGCCACTACCCACGGCGACACCGATGGCACCGCCCGGCACCCCCGTCCTCAGTGTCACGACAGCACACCCGCACACCATGACGCTACAACTTCCCCCGTACACTGGCACCTGCGGCGACTGCTGCATCCACGTCACTCGTTGCCCGCAGCTACACACTACTGGAGTGCAAGTTACGCCCGCCACTCCTCCATCGGGACGCACGCCTGGCACCTGGCCAAAGCCCTGCTAGCCACCACTGAACGGGGCACCCAAACCACCACGGGGACATCACCACTGGCCACGCCAACGGCACGGCCGATGCCACCCATGCCGGCACCTCCGCCCTCGCCGCACGAGACCCCACGGGACCCATCATCGCACCGGCGCACGCCACCGCGCCGCCCACGCCCAGCGCAGACCGACCGCCGCTGCACGCGGTCACGACTACCTCGCCACGGCCGCCGCTAACGGCCACCCGACTACCCCCACAGACCACGACCCTCGCACTCACCCGGACCACCCAGCACGCGCCACCGCACGCTACAACCGCCGTGAACTCCACACATAATCTAAGTGCATTACTTAAATTCTGGGGGGAGCAGTGTTATGATCGGCTGCTGCACCAATAAACCATGTTTGTCCGTATGAGTCGAGTCTGATCGACCTCCCAGAGTGGGGACCCCCCGACCCCCCTCTGTGTCCTGTAAAGGGGTATAAAAGAAGCTGTCTACAATCAATAAACTACTCATTCACAAATCAAGCTCTCAATCGCCTCGTGAATTATTTCATCCTCAGCTCCCGCTGGATCACTACAGGAATCAAGCATGAAAAGAAAAAAATTGTAACCCACCCTCAAAATTGTTGGATGTAATCAAGAAGCCTCATCACAAAGTGGCAGAATTTCAGGTCAAAATGTAACGGAAAAAAACAGTTCGGTCGGTGTTGATGGAGTTTGGCCCAATGCAACAGCGGCAGCATAAACATTCGACCAGACTTCTTCTCTCCGTGCTATCGCGTACGTATTCGGAGAATCAAAAATCGGCCGAAGCCAAATCCATAATTGATCACTGTTTTCTGTAGCCAATACCCTCGAGTTCCCTCCAAGAAAGCCCTAAATGGAGTACTGGAGCCGGCCCGGGAATTAAACTTTCATACAAACGCGCGGGATTCAATAATTAAACCATTAATTATTTGTAGTTATTCATGAAGCATAAGGCTTCTACATAGGTAGATGGGGCACCTGTGTAAGATAGCCGAAACTGGCCTGTCTCCTTTTTGACTCGGGCGGTAGGCGATCGATACCGGCGGTCGGAACCGTCGGCGCGGAAGCCATCTGCGCCACTTCCCCACGCCACGAAGGGGCGGATTCACGAGGAGAGGGGTAGGGCATATACCCATTTGCAGCCGCCATGACGCCTAGTTGAGACTGAGACACCCCAGAGACCAGACCTGCGATCTTTTAGTAGTTGAGCTTTAGTGTTGAGTATTGAGACAGTACAGTTGAGTAGTGAAGAGCCTTCAGCGAATATTGAGACCATTTGTGCGAACCTTGTTGATAACCCCGGACCTTTCATTTGCTTCCCTTTCTGGAAAACTATTCTGTACGACGACCGCAAGAGAAAGAGAGGAGTTGGAGAGAACCGGCCAGGAAGCACAGGGGTTCAACTTCAGGTTGAAACCGTTGTACTGCCGCGGACAATATCCTGTTTCAGGTGAGACCAGTTCGCCTTTGGGTGGTCGCCTAAGCAGTGGACCGCACGAGCCAGAAGCCCGCAGTCAGGAGGTTGCCCTGACGAGTTTCCTGCCAGTTTCCAGGAGAAGGTAAGTCTTGCACCCTTAACCCTTATTATCCATTTTTGCGACTATCACGTAGCAGTGCCCTTCAGGTGTCCAATCTTTCACGGCATTTTGCCAGAAGTAACAGAGGGATTCTTCCGTCCTGTTGCAGAACCCCTACAGGTAGATCTTGCTACCCCGAGCCTGAGCCCAACGTTGCACCCCTCTACCACGTGCAGTCGTACCCACAGAACCCCACATTTCACCCCTCTGGAACATTGCACCTGACTCTGGTGCCACCATATACACTACAACATTTTCACTACACAAATCATTCAGTATAATAATTAATCGTAGCTTCATTTCCCTTTGCATTATCTCGAGTCCCGATACTTCGCGAATCTCATTCATTCGATACTCTGTCTCTAAATTGCCGCACCCCGTGGAACCCCCTCAGTATTGTAACTTGTTTCCGTTCAATAAATTCTCTCGTTCTTTAGTCAGTTGCATCACTCTCTCAGGACCATCAGTCACTTGCTTACCTTGCTGGAAGCCTAGTTCTTAAATTACTCTTTCAGCAACGTGGCTCCTGAACTCGAGCCAGTACTGTGCAAAGCTGTCTCGAGGCCAACTGCCTCCTACAAACCAGGTAAAAGTGTAAGTGCACAAATTCCGCCATCATCTTCTCGCCCACTAGCTTTGCCATCCATAGGACGGTAGGAAAAGTAGGAATTCAACACGCTACACCTGTATAATGAACCGTTGTGTAATAGTTTAACGTTGTGTAATAATTTGCTCATCAATAATACTTCAACGGTTCTTCAAGTTGCAAAATTACTTATCAACAAAATTCAATAGATCCATCATTTTGGTTTATTATTTTCAATAATGAACCATTGTAATCGAGCATGAAAAAAAAATTATAACCCCCCAACAAAATTTGATGGTTTACGTTTCAAGGTATGTAGAATCCAAAACTGCAATAAAACAATTTCTGTCTGTCCGCCGTACACCGTACTGGCCACTTTTCTCAGTTACCATGAAACAAAATCGATGAAATTCGGGTTATAGGTTCCGTTCGGGGTTTTCTTTAACGATATTAAATTTGTCTTGAGCTAAACAATTTTTTGAGACCACCTGGGTACGTCCAGCCGTTCGTGAGCACCAAAAAGCTTCGTCAACACGATCGTGAATCAAACGGTATAAATCCGGCCCAGATAATCATCACTAGGGAGCACCTGATTATAATCAAGGATGGCTGTATGAAGTCGAGTTGGTTGTTCTGCGACATTATTAAATAATATCGCATTATTGAAAAATCAAATGAAATTTTCATTTGATAAGTAATGGACAATTGGATTTTGTTGTTAGGTACTTACTTGTGAAACTTGAACGAACGTTGAAGTATTATAATTGATGGGTAAATTATTACCTACACAACGGTAAATTATTATACAACGCTAAATTATTACACAACGGTAAATTATTACACAATGGTAAATTATTACACAACCGTTCATCTACCAAGAAGGGGCTGGATTTTGTTGATCGGACTTGAATAACCGTTGAAGTATTATTGATGGGCAAGTTATTACACAACGGTTCATTATACGTGACCCCGAAGGTAGGTAGGTATTGACCACAGAAGATAACAGTGATATACGCAGAAGGGGCATTCATTTCACTCCATATCAACAATTTTCCTTCAGAACGTCATTATTTACGTTTCTTTTCGCCATTTTAGTTACTGTTTGTCATCGACAAAATTATTTTAGCAACATTTAACTCGTGATTTAGGTAGGTACCTACCTGGTAACGAGTATGGGGTAAGGTACTAACCTACGGATCTACATCTGCGGTCTGCGATCTACATTATTACGATAAGAGAGGTCTAACGTATGAAAAGCGACACAAAAAGACAGTTACGAAAATCCGTCACCATTTATTTATTTATTTATTCATCATTTTCATCAGACCAAGGTTCTACAATGCGACAAAAAATGATGTTACGAAAATCTATCACATTTTCCAAAGTTCTAAAGTTGCACAAAGTGACACAATCATTTTTTCATGGCAAAAAGTGTTGTTTGTTAAAATGTTTCACTACAGACTGTCACTAGCCACCACTTGTTGACTATGCTTGAATTACAGGGCCCAACATTTGTGTATTCTATTGACTACGATATGCGAGGTTTATGTGAAAGATAATAAAACAAAACAATATAAAAACAACACCGACGACTGCCGCAGAACTAGCTAAGAAATTATTGCGAACAGCAAAAGAATCAAAAAGTCAAATTAGTTAATCTAAAATATCGATGGCTGCCGCAGAACGCATGAAGGAATATAGAGAAAAGGAAGAAATAATAAAAAGTAGCAACAACCCTCAAAGTTGATAAACCAAAGAAATCAGTTGCAGATCGAGGTAGATTGTATCGTAGGTGACAAAAAATTCATATTCATCGGCTCGAGTTTTAATCAAACCCCTAATGGGTGGCTAGGGCAAAAAACTCGTCAAATTGACTTAGCCTTGTTATTAGAGGCCGAAGAATTACGTGCCTATCGTTCTCGACATCCCTTCCTTGCTTTTGAAAGGCTTAGAAACGGCTCAGTTCACCACCAGCAGTAGAGGAACACACTTGGATATGGGGCTACTCACCACCGTAGTTCTGGGCTTCCTCACCTTTATTGGGCTGATCCTCGTGTCACTCCATCAGTTCCTGCGCCCTGTCATCCCGGTTAAAGGCAAAACTAATATACCGGGACCAACGGAAGGGATAAGATGGCCAATAGTTGGTGACTCTCTGTGGTTTTACGGGTTGAAAAGTATGGAAGGTAAAGTCAGTTTGCAGTACCAAATACACGACACTCAGGAATATGCGTGGACTGATAGGACAAGATAGGATAGAACGCGTGTTTGTATTGAAGAGTTAATGGTAGGTACTTATGCATTATCCCAACCCCCCCTCCACGCAAACAGCCCTACATTATCTCACCCGATAGATTATTTTATCTCAAGTTTTTAACCCTTTTATCAAAGAAAACTATTTTAGTTTGTTATAAACTATGTAACGTACAAGTAGTTTGACTTTTAAATTTTTATTTAACAAAAACAATAAAGTTTCCAACCTACAAATCATATTATGAACCATCATAATAATTCTTCGGACTTGATCAAACTTAACTAAAGGCCCTTAAGTCGAGGGTTTAATGGTATTATTTATGACTCGTCTCGACCTGACCATGACTAGAGAATTACGTAGAAAAGGATACTCTAGTCTTGGTGAGGTCGATTCAAGACCATGAGAGTCTGAACAGCCGAAAACACACGTTTTTTGTATTCAAGCGTGATTTTCTCCCTTAATTGATGTTGTAAAATGGAAAATAACCACAGGTTTGGAAAGCTGAGAAATTTTCCCGTCAAGTGCACGTTAAATCATCCATTATTTTTGAGACCTAGAGCCATCACAGAAAATGGTATTTTTGAAAATTTGATAAAATTTTCTTTTCAGTCCAATTCTTGGCCGGCTGAATGTACCCGCCGATGTTAGGGTTATATTCTGATAGGAAATTTAACACTCTTTCCAGTGGTTTTCCAATTTTTAATTTAACATTGTGATTTAAGGGGTATAAGGTCGTAAACACGAAAAAATCTTCAAAGTGAAAAAACTCTCGTAAACAAGTGGTAAAAAAATAAATAAAAAGCAAAGTGGAACTTTTTGTTGGAAATTAGTTGTAGAATCGACTCCTAGAAGGTCCTCGATCTCGAGTGTGAACACCGTGTATTATAATATGTTACACCAGAAAGATATAATTGTTATTTTTGATACAAAACATTATGTCACGTTGTATAACATGTTTTGTTGTGTATAACGCATATTATAACTTCCCAAAATAATGGTTGAAACGATCTCAACTAATGAGGGTGCGTGCTGGTTGGTCTCCAGATTGTCCCGCGTTGATAGCATTCCAATCCGACTGTAACTTCTTTCTGCGCATCCGCGTACGTGTTACACTTCTTGATCGCTCACAACTACACGTGAAAAATGTCGAAATGAGCTGTGAGTTATGTGTTGACACGCAGATAATCATAGCTGTGCGACCTAGCATCACTCAGTGAGGGTCCAGGCAGTACAAATTACCTACCATTTATTCCAGAAAGGCCAATTTACTTCTATTCACGCAATATCACCAATATCTCAAAACGTTGAACGTTGAACGTTTAAACTCATTCGGGAGACTTCAGCGATAAATTTGATAGCTCAAACACCACAACCCTTTTGAGTAGTTTTATCAAAAAATGATATATAATACCAATTACATGGATAGGCAGGTACTTGATAAATGATGCCTAATGTCTGATTGCCTCTCTGTAGTGTGTTTATATCTAGTAAAAATAATCTTTTATAATTAGACTAGTAATAATTCAATTTTATAATTGTAATATTTTAGAATTAGGCTAATTATCATGATGAGGTCTTGACCGCTGGAATAAATACAGTTTGGACGTTCTTGAGTTTCGGTCACCGCACTGACCGTACCTCAAGAACCTCCATACTGTAGCTAAAACCTATTTAACGTGTAAGTATTCATAATGTCTTCTAATATATTATCGTTGGTTTTGCAGAAATGTGGTCAGTCATGAACAAGCTGAGTGGAATGAGAAAACTAATGAGTTTTTACTTTGGTTCTAAGTTGTTAATTTTTATAAACGACGCCAAGACAGCAGAAGTATGTTTTCTTTCAATATAATTATACACCTAGGAAATCTAAGTAAATTTTTCAAATGCAGAGATGTACCTACATTTTCATTAGCATAGTTTAGTAGAGTCTAGTAGATCAGAAAATTTCATAGATCTTTCGATATATATAATTATGTTATATAATTGTTTTCCCAACCCGATTTTGGTTGCGCCAAGCTAACGCCACCACGCACCCTCGGACTTCCTATTGTGGTTTTATAGTGGTTAATCTTAACAATTTTGATAACACCTGTACCATATTTGATTGCTCCTTGCGTTATAACAGTGGAGAACGGAATTAGTAACCAGAAAGTAAATAAAAAGAAAATATATTAATTTTCTCCGGTGGTGTACCTACTAAAATTTAGTGGGTACAGTTTTTCGGTGTTAAAATGTTGCCGTCGTCGCTATAGTGGTTTTATCTTATAAATGGAGAAAATGTGTGTACATAAATAGGATTTTTGAGTTGATCTTGCGACTGAGGTTTTAGGGCCCCAAGAAATGCCCTTCCAATTGTTTTGGCGCTTACCCCTGAATGCAAAATACGATTTTTCTTATCAGTGTATTGCAGAACTGGGGTAAGCGCCGAAATTCCCCAATCTCACCCAATACGAGGGTAGGTACTGACCACGGAAAACAGTTACCTATTCACGCAGAAGGGGTCATACAGGTAAATGATAAACCTTAGAGTATTAATTTGCAGCAGTTCTCATATATTAGAACCATTCATATGCTAAATGTTTCGTCCATAAAGCCTTGTCATGCTTTGTAAAAGGTTAATACCTACTATAAAATTATTCGTCAACTATTTGCAGGCAGTCATCAGCATGAACAAATGCCCTGATAAAGAAATTGAATTTTATCACGCATTCAAAAGTGTTACGAATGGGATAATCTCTAGAAACGGTGAGTCGTGCTTGGTTAATTATTTTCAACAACCTTTGAGAACAAGCAAGAGCATGAAGTTACAGCCATGCAGCATGGCTATGAAAGCAAATTTTCAAAGAAATATTCGTGCTATTGTGTAAAACGACGATATAGCGAGAAACCTTACCACTTTCCGTAAAATTATATACTTTTTCGTTATTTTAGCCATTTTAAACGATTTTTGACCCTTACCAAGTCAACTTTGACCCACTCTTTCTTTTTTGAAAAAAAAAACCATCGAACTAGTCCCCATCGAATCATCATCCCCCCACGGGGGTGAGGCCCTGAATGGTCGTTGGGGTGTAGCTCCTAGATGGTCCTCTATGAATTTCAAAATTCCCCGGTCCTTGGTATGACAAATTTGTATGCGCAAACGCGAAATCTAAGGTAGGTACCTATTCAATTTCTCACCGACCTATGGCCCGATTTCGATGACTTTTCAGAAACTTCTTCAAACTACGCGGATGAATTTCGTTCAATAATTAATTATAGATAGCATTTTTGAATCCCCCCTAATCTGCACTGAACCTTCCGTTCAAATGACGTTAACTTAGCCGAGGTTTTTTACCTATTTTTAAACCACAGGGAACAGAGATCTACGCAGAAGGGGAAACAGGAAAACATTAAACCGTTGCATAATTATTTCCATGCTTTTTATTATTTCCAATTTCTGCATTTACTTACCAGGCAAAGCATGGTCCGACTTCAGACGTCCACTAGACAAGCTCATCCACGTAAAGAAAATGGATGACATGTTGATTGTGGTGGCGGACAAAACAAAAACTCTATGTGCAAAAATTGGGTCCAGATGCGACGGGACTGTAATCCAACTGAACGATTTGGTCAGATACTGTACACTGGATGCAGCCTTAGGTAAATAACTCCTACATAAGTTTTTGTAACACATTACAACTCTTTGTAGTAAGTACCTAATGCAAGTAGAGGCAATACAAGTGCCATTATTTATATTATTGCAATCACTTCATAATGTCAACTACTTATAACAAACAATGAATCAACCATATTGAAAGTAGGTACCGTAAATCTTCGACATTACACTAGAAAACCCCAAGTTCACTTGCAGGTGAGAAGAACAGCCTGTTTAGTTTTTCCCCTCTCAACATTTGATGGTTTCCGTTTCACGGTAGGTACGTAGAATCCGAAAATGCAACAAAAAAGTGCCGTAGGACGTACACCGTACTTCGCACTTTTCTTAGTTACCATGAACCAAAATTGACGAAATTCGGTTTAGGTATAGGTCCCATTTTGGGTCTAGTTGGCCCTTGAAGCTCGGCGTTAATGTCAGTCATCCCTAAGGGGTGCAAAATAGGGGTTAAAGCCTCCAGGAGGCCGTTATCTCGAATTTTTTTACGGTTTTAATTAGTTCTGAAACATGGGAGTTTCTAAAGATCATCCGGAGCATTGTGCATCCAGCCGTTCATTCACAGTAAGGCACAGAAATTTGCACCGACAGGCTTTTTCAGCAGGTGGGTGAATGAAATTGTATACATTCAGCCCAAATATCATCACTAGGGAGCACCTGATTATAAGGTAGCGTGCCCAAATAAGGCCTACCTAAGGTTTTAAGAACTACTGCTCGTCGAATTCTCGACAGAATTGCCTGAAATTTTGCACACTTGTAGTAAATTTAATCTAGTATGAGAGAAAATTGTCTTTTTTGGTCAATAATACGAATTTTTATTATTATTTGCATTCTACCAAAACAATGGCCCTAGGCTTTCTTTGGACACTGGTGCCCTAACAAAGCCTACGTACGCTTCCATGCTAAAAGAGGGAAAACTCATGAAATTAGGTGTGATAAACTTCAGAAAACTTTTATTAACAACATAATTGCATTCTTGGACAATAAATGACTATAAAATGTGACTTCAAAAATTTAATTTTTAAATTAAAATTAAGTAATTTAATTCTCTCAAATGAAATTTAAAAAAGAAAGAAGAAAAAATAAACCAAAACAGAGAGAGAAGAGACCTCATTGAATGAGTAAAAGTGACTTCAAAATTAAAATTATTGCATCAAAAAACAAAACACAAACAGATTTGAAGGCGAATCATATTCACATTCAGGGCATATGTAATGTTTCTGTGTTTTTTTCTCGTATCCCGCACATTCGTCGTGAACGTATCTGAGGCACATGTTACAAAGAACCATGTCCTCTACCCTGTCCTCTTCACAAATGAAACAGAACCAGCTCTCCCGCCGAGTTTTCTGAGTGCCGCTCGGTCCAGGTGTTGGAATGGTAGCGTTTTTCTTCGTTGATTTGGTGGGCTTCTTCATTGGTACAGATTGTTGCTTTCGACTTTTTATTTTTTGTCCCGGCTCTTTGTCGAACAAACTTCGAACCACTTTCGTCCCTCTGTAATTAATTGCCTTTTTCCGTACGGTCTTGCCAGTCTGAATCGATGGGGTTTTCAACAATGTCTTGAATGAATGGTCACTGCTTGGTGATTGTTGTGATTGAGGTGCAGGGGTAGTGGGGAGCTGCTCATTCACTGGGGGATCATCAACGTCAGATTCGGAATCGTCATTGATGTCAGAATCCAGATCTGGAAATGAAGACAGGTCCGTGAAAGTTGAAGTCTTGGGTAGAGTGGGCTCTTGTTGCTCAACTGGGGTTGGCATGTTTGAATTATCGACATCTTCTTGGAGCATGAAATCTACATGTCCAATGCCATCAATGTCTTGACGGTTGGGAGGATTTTCGGAAACGTCACTTGGCGCAAATAACTCTGGTCTGATGGCGTTGGGGTCGAAGGGGTAGATCCCCGTGGCTCTGAATCCAGAAGTTATGTTTGCAGGTGTCATCACTCTGGGCCAAATCCGTCCAAAAATCTGGCCAAAAACAATTTTGGAGATCTTTCTTTCACCTTTCCTTTCCCAAAAACGAAGAACCTCATCATCCCAGAACGCTTCATAGGGCTTGAAACATGACACGTCCATTGGCTGGAGCGCGTGCGTCGTGTTACTGGGCAGACAGTAGAGAATGATGTCATTTTCATCAGCTGCATTCACAATATTGGCGTCCAAGTGTGAGGAAGCACCGTCGAAAATCAAGAGCACTTTTCCTGCTGGCTTGAATTTAGCGAAATGTTCTAGCCACGCCATGAACGCAACCGTCGTCATTGATCCTTTTTGTGTCATAATTATTTTGGTGCCAATCGGCATGCCAGTGTCCCAGTCAGGATTCAGTCTTTGCCCCTTGAAAATTACCATGGGTGGAATAGCCTGTCCAATGGCGTTTGCACAAGCCACAATAGACACATTTTCGCCATGTTCTGGAGCAAAAATGTGGACATTGCGGCTTCCTTTTTTGGCCAAAACCTTTTGGTCATGGTGGAGGGTAAGGCGGGATCCTTTCTCATCTATGTTGTATATGCGTTGAGGCTGGTCAAGTAAGTCCGCTTCTAGCATGACCTGGTGGAGCTTTTCGAAGTGGTCCTTGACGATGAAACGGTTTAGTTTCATAGCCCGTGCAGGGTTAAGATTTTGCGCCTTCCTGCGAGCTATCTGAGGGTGACGTTTCAGAAATAAACGTAGCCATTTTTTACCAGCCAGTGCGTCTCCTCTGGTTGAAAATGGGTGGCTCATATTTTTCAAATGCACGAAGGTGAACACGGACCTTCTCAAGCATTTAGGTGTGAGAGGCATACCTACCTCTGCGAGCCTCATAATGCGACTGACAAGCTCCATTTCATCCGATTTCGAAAGTATTGGGGTCCTTCCAACTGTTTTTTTCGATGAGCCAGACTTGAGGTGATTCCTTATTGTGCGACGTGGCACCCCACATCTTTCCGCTGCTTGGTAGGTTGAGAGGCCTTGCTGTTGGACTCCTCTAATGGCTGCTTTGAGCTGCTCCTCTGACCATAGCCCTCTTTTCTTTTTGCTAGAGGACTCCATCTGTCACAGAAATATAAGGCATTTTAATCACAATGCATGAAATAACAAAACACGCAAAATATTTTGAGATTGAAGTGGAAATTAATGTAAACGAAGTCACGATGAGAGCAAACAAAGTGGGTGTCCTAACAAGGCCTACCGTAGGCCTTGTTGGGGCCCTCTTGTTTTCCAACTGAACCATGCTAATTACAGAAACAAAAACCTAGCAAAGCTAAAATCTGTGATGGATTATAAAACTAGAAACCCCCAGCTTTCAGAATCATCTACTGTTTTTTACGTAGTTCAAGTATTTCATTCACAAGAAACAAAGTTCACTCACCTTGAAAAGCTTAAGCGATAGGTCTTTATTCACGTTGAATTGCGCTGTTCTTGCACTGTGTGATCCCTGCTCATCCCTCCCATCGTTCAAGGCTCTCATCTAGGCGTCGAACATGATGCTAACTCGGTTAACCGGACAACCCCTCCCGCCTATTTTTAAAAAGCACTAGGCCTTATTAGGGCATAGGCCTTATTTGGCGCCACCACCTTAATCACGGAGTATGAAGTCGAGTTGGTTGTTCTGTGATATTATTTCATTTGAAAAACGCTGCAAATCCCTGCACAACGGTTTATTATATTGTACAGAATACCCTTCTGTTACAGATCACAGCTCTCTGTATAGATAACCCGTCTATATAATATGTACTAGTCTATACATATTATGTAGATCGCAGACACTCCGTAGGTTAGCACCCAACCCCGTACTCGTTACTAGGTATCTACCTAAATCACGAGTTAAATGTTGCTAAAATAATTCTTTCGATGACAAACAGTAACTAAAATGGCGAAAAGAAACGCAAACAATAAAGTTTTGAAGGAAAATTGTTGATGTGGAGTGAAATAGATGCCCCTTCTGCGTAGATCACTGTTATCTGTGGTCAGTAGCTACCCTCTGGTCAAGTATAATGAACCGTTGTGTAATAACATGCCCATCAATAATACTTCAACGGTTGGTCAAGTTGCAAAAGTACCGATCAAAAAAATCAAGCCCCTTCTTGGTAGATGAACCGTTGTGTAATAATTTACCGTTGTGTAATAATTTACCCATCAATAATACTTCAAAGTTTGTTCAAGTTTCAGAAGTACCTACCAACAAAATCCAATAGTCCATCACTTAATCAATGAACCAACTCCACCACCAACAACCAACTCGACTTCATACAGCCATCCTTGATTATAATCAGGTGCTCCTTAGTGATGAAATCCCGGCCGGATTTATACCGTTTGATTCATGATCGTGTTGACGAAGCTTTTTGGTGCACACGAACGGCTGGACGTACAGTGCTCCGGGTGGTCTCAAAAAATTGTTCAGCACAAGATAAATTTATCAACGTAAAAAGAACCATACCCTTCAATCGGAAGTTTTTGAGATTCGGCGTTCTGAAAATGTCAACCCCTATTTTGAACCCTTCAGAGATGACTGACAGTAACGCCGAGCTTCGAGGACCAAATGACCCCTAACGGAACGGTTCCCGAAACCGGAATTTCATCCATTTTTATTCATGGTAACTAAGAAAAGTGGCCCGTACGGCGTACGGCGGACAGACAGAAATATTTTTATTGCATTTTCGGATTCTACATACCTTGAAACGTAAACCATCAAATTTTGAGGGGGGGTAAGAATTTTGTTTTCATGCTCGATTCCAATGGTTCATTATTGAAAATAATAAACCAAAATGATGGCTGTTTTGGAGTTTGTTGATAGGTAGGTAGTGAAACGTGAACAAACGTTGTAGTATTATTGATGGGTAAATTATTACACAACGGTAAATTATTACCCAACGGTAGGATATTACACAACGATTCATTACACCATCTACGTACAATGGGCTGGAGTTTATTGGTAGGTACTTTTGCACTTTGAACAAGTGTTGAAGTAGGTATTATTGATGGAAAAATTATTACGCCACGGTAAATTATTAATCGAAAGTAAATTACTGCACAACGGTTACTACTGTCTACGTAGACGGGGCACCTATACAGGTAAATTATTGCACAACGGTTTATTATTTGCCTTATGCTTCATGAATCTCTATCTCTATCTCTATCTCTACTATATTATAAAAACGGATCTCTGTCTGTGTGTGTGTCTGTCTTTCTATGCACGGCCAAACGGCTCGACGGATATCGACCAAATTTGGCACGAATATCCGGTAGGCTCCCAAGTTGTGCAACGTCGCATTTTTAATTCCCTGACCATAGCGGAACTATGGTCGACCATGGTCAACTCCTGAATGGCTTGACGGATATCGACCAAATTTGTCACGAATATCCAGTAGGCTCCCAAGTTGTGCAACGTCGCATTTTTAATTCCCTGACCATAGCGGAACTATGGTCTACCATGGTCAACTTCGTTAATTGAAATGGTAACCCCTATTTTGGTTTATTATTTTCAATAATGAACCATTGGAATCGAGCATGAAAAAAAAATTCTTACCCCCCCTCAAAATTTGATGGTTTACGTTTCAAGATATGTAGAATCCAAAACTGCAATAAAAATATTTCTGTTTGTCCGCCGTACGCCGTACGAAGTACGCCGTACACCGTACGCCGTACGAAGTACGCCGTACACCGTACGCCGTACGCCGTACGGGCCACTTTTCTTAGTTACCATGAAAAAAAATTGATGAAATTCGGGTTATAGGTTCCGTTCGGCGTCTAGTTGGTCCTCGAAGCTCGACGTTACTGTGAGTCATCTCTAAGGGGTTCAAAATAGGGGTTGAAATTTTCAAAACGCCTATACCATTTTTTTACGTAAATATTTTTACGGTTTTAAATAGTTCTTGAACTTGCGAGTTTTTTAAGACCATCCGGAGCATCGTACGTCCAGCCGTTCGTTCACATTAAGGCCCCGAAGTTTGCACCGACAGGCATTTTCGACTCCAGTGTGAATGAAATTGTATACAATTCAAACCAAATCTCGTAACCAGAGACGCGCCCACAATAGGAATTTGTGAATACGGCCAATCATTGCTAGGGATCACCTGATTATATTGGCGGAGTATGAAGTCGAGTTGGTTGTTCTGTGATATTATTTAATTTGAAAAATGATGGCTCTTTTGGAGTTTGTTGGTAGGTAGTGAAACTTGAACAAACGTTGAAGTATTATTGATGGGTAAATTACCACTACGGTAAATCATTACTCAACGGTAAATTATTACACAACGGTTCATTATACCATCTACGTAGAAGGGGCTGGAGTTTGTTGGTAGGTACTTTTGCAACTTTTTTCACTCCTCATCAACAATTTCTTTTCAGAACTTCATTATGTGTGTTTCTTTTTGTTAGGTACTGTTTGTCATCGGCAGAATTATTTTAGCAACATTTAACTCGTGATTTAGGTAGGTACCTAGTAACGAGTACGGGGTTAGGTACTAACCTACGGAGGGTCTGCGATCTACATAATATGTATATAATAGATAGTACATATCATATTATATAGAAGGGTTATCTATACATAGAACTGTGATCTGTAAAAGGAGGGTATTCTATACAAAATAATAAACCGTTGTGCAGGGATTTGCAGCGTTCTATAATTGAAGCGTCGTTCATAATATCACGCTTACTTACCGCAGTTCTCGTGTTTTATCGCGTATTCGTAATCTACGTGAAATTTTATCCACGATCGACCCTTCGGACTACCCCCGCGGTCGACCATAGCGCATCCATGGGCCCCTCCATGGTCGAATCCCGAATCGCTCAACGGATATCGACCAAATTTGGCAGCAATATCCGGTAGCCTCCCAAGTTGAACGTAGGCGCATTTTTAATTCCCTGACCATAGCGGAAATATGGTCGACCATGGTCAACTCCTGAATGGCTTGACGGATTTTGATAAAATTGGGCACAAATACCCGGTAGGCTATGGGATTTTTCCGTCGTTTGTTGGTTCCACGATACTGCGTACAGCGAATCTCGGATAGCGAGCGAAGCGAGCGGTCAGGCTAGTATATTATAAAAACGAATCTCTGTCTGTCTGTCTGTCTGTCTTCCCACGGCCTAACGGCCCGACGGATATCGACCAAATTTGGCACGAATATCCAGTAGGCTCCCATGTTGTGCAACGTCGCATTTTTAATTCCCTCACCATAGCGGAACTATGGTAGACCATGGTCAACTTCGTTAATTGAAATGGTAACCCCTATTTTTTATCTCATATTCGTAATCTACGTGAAATTCTATCTACGATCGACCCTTCGGACTACCCCTGCGGTCGACCATAGCGCATCCATGGGCCCCTCCATGGTCGAATCCTGAATGGCTTAACGGATATCGACCAAATTTGGCACGAATATCAGGTAGGCTCCCAAGTTGTGCAACGTCGCATTTTTAATTCCCTCACCATAGCGGAACTATGGTCAACCATGGTCAACTTCGTTAATTGAAATGGTAACCCCTATTTTTTATCACGTATTCGTAATCTACGTGAAATTCTATCTACAATCGACCCTTCGGACTACCCCCACGGTCGACCATAGCGCATCCATGGGCCCCTCCATGGTCGAATCCCGAATTGCACAACGGATATCGACCAAATTTGGCACCAATTTCCGGTAGCCTCCCAAGTTGAACGTAGGCGCATTTTTAATTCCCTGACCATAGCGGAAATATGGTCGACCATGGTCAACTTCTGAATGGCTCGACGGATATCGACCAAATTTGGCACGAATATCCAGTAGGCTCCCAAGTTGTGCAACGTCGGAATTAAGTACGATACTGCGTACAGCGAATCTCGGATAGCGAGCGAAGCAAGCGGTCATGCTAGTATATCATAAGTTCGAATCTCTGTCTGTCTGTCTGTCTGTGTGTCTGTCTTTCTTCCCACGGCCTAACGGCTGGACGGATATCGACCAAATTTGGCACGAATATCCAGTAGGCTCCCAAGTTGTGCAACGTCGCATTTTCAATTCCCTCACCATAGCGGAACTATGGTCGACCATGGTCAACTTCGTTAATTGAAATAGTAACCCCTATTTTTTATCACGTATTCGTAATCTACGTGAAATTCTATCTACGATCGACCCTTCGGACTACCCCCGCGGTCGACCATGGCGCATCCATGGGCCCCTCCATGGTCAAATCCCGAATTGCTCAACGGATATCGACCAAATTTGGCACGAATATCAGGTAGGCTCCCAAGTTGTGCAACGTCGCATTTTTAATTCCCTGACCATAGCGGAAATATGGTCGACCATGGTCAACTCCTGAATGGCTCGACGGATATCGACCAAATTTGGCACGAATATCCAGTAGGCTCCCAAGTTGTGCAACGTCGGAATTAAGTACGATACTGCGTACAGTGAATCTCGGATATCGAGCGAAGCGAGCGGTCATGCTAGTATATTATAAGTTCGAATCTCTGTCTGTGTGTCTGTCTGTCTTCCCACGGCCTAACGGCTCGACGGATATCGACCAAATTTGGCACGAATATCCAGTAGGCTCCCAAGTTGTGCAACGTCGCATTTTTAATTCCCTCACCGTAGCGGAACTGTGGTCGACCATGGTCAACTTCGTTAATTGAAATGGTAACCCCTATTTTTTATCGCGTATTCGTAATCCACGTGAAATTCTATCTACGATCGACCCTTCGGACTACCCCCGCGGTCGACCATAGCGCATCCATGGGCCCCTCCAATGTCGAATCCCGAATCGCTCAACGGATATCGACCAAATTTGGCACCAATAACTGGTAGCCTCCCAAGTTGAACGTAGGCGCATTTTTAATTCCCTGACCATAGCGGAAATATGGTCGACCATGGTCAACTCCTGAATGGCTTGACGGATTTTGATAAAATTGGGCACAAATACCCGGTAGGCTATGGGATTTTTCCGTCGTTTGTTGGTTCCACGATACTGCGTACAGCGAATCTCGGATAGCGAGCGAAGCGAGCGGTCAGGCTAGTACTACAGAATAATAAATTAATGACTGAATTATTGAATCCTGCGCATTTCTAGAATAGTTTAATCCCGGGGCCGGCTCCAGAACTCGATTTAGGGCTTTCCTGGGGGGAGCTCTAGGGTATTGACCACAGTTTTATTTGATTACAAATTATCTCTGATTATTGGTAGTGCCATTTAGTCGCCTTGATTCACCTGTTGATATTAGTGTTGGTTGTAGTAGTTCAAGGGGGGGGGGGGTCATACAAGTTTATGGTGGTTTCAGACGATTTCCCAGGTTTTTGACCCATCAAAAATCGTTGGTGAAAATAAACATCATACTCGGTTTTTGAGATTTTAGTGAACACGAGCTTGTGACTTATCGTTTTCCATGTTTTTTAGGACGGGGAGACCGAATATGAAGTTGATTTCGATCAAAGAATTAAAAATTGAGATTGTAACAAAGGTTCAGCTCCCGAAATTCATTTTTTATGAGTCTAAAACCTGGGAAACTGTCTGAAATCACCATAAATTTGTATAATAACACTAGGAGTTGTATTAGCAGGTGAATGAAGACAATTAAATGGCACTATCAATGTTTGAAGATAATCTGTGAAGAAGAGAAAAAATAGCCAAGATCGTGTTTTTGGGGGCCAAAATTGGTGGAAACCATCAGAAATAACTACTTCAATTATTGCACATGAAAGAAACAATAAATGAACAGCATCATTTCTGTAGGTATGTCCAGTAGAATAATAAACCCATGTCACAAGGACTTCGCAGCGTTTTTTCCTCAGTTACTAGGACCCAAATGTGTTCCAAAATTTCTACCCAAACTTTGTGCGGTATAAGGACGTTTGTAGACCAAAATTTAACGTAAATTTAAGACTAAAAGTCCGTGAAAACTTCATATTTCCTCTCTTAAGTCAAAATCTGCGTCATATTTGGTCACCTTGCCGTAAAAAAACATGGAAAAAGATGCCCCACCAGCTCATATCACTAAAACACCCATTTTGGTTGATTATTCTGTGAATAATACACCTATGTAATCGCTCAGTGTTCGACGCTTTGCACAAGAGACTTTAAATTTTATAAATGATAAGAACTCGTGAACATTTCTGTAACTGAACGATTTATTTTCCTTTTTTAATAGCAAAATAATACAGGCCAAAAAGGCAAAAGGTCTAGTTGAACAATGAAAAACGAAACGCTCTCAAATTCCTCCAAAAACTGGCACCAAATCCTGCCCAGCAGCCAAACATCTTCTTTTAAAACAAAAACCGACGCGGGGTTGGGTACATCTAGGCGAGTAGCAGTGACTCCCTAGTTACCTACAGCTTCGGTGAAGCCCGAACATCTTCCCCCACCGTGAGGAATCTCTCACCAATCTTCTTCATAGGAGTAGGAGTTAGGCAGAGGGAGTTTCTTCAATTTCCTCACCAGGTACCTGCGGACATAGTTTTCTTACTAGCCTCTGTATGATTCCTTGTTGAGTCTTGACGTTCGCGACTCTAGGAATACCGTCAGTTCCGGGTTGAAGCGAAACAATCTTCCCCATAGGCCATTTCATGGGAGGCTGGTTGTCATCCATAATGAGAACTACGTCTCCTACTTTTGCTTTAGGTACGTTGCGATTCTGCCACTTACTCCTAGCTTGTACATCCAACAGATATTCTTTTTTCCATCGAGACCAGAATTGTTTTAGTAGATACTGCGCCTTTTGCCACCTTCCTCGAATTGAAGATCGCTCGGTAATGCTGCTATCAATAGGAGGAGCAACTGGTGGACGAAAGACTAGAAAATGGCCAGGTGTTAGAACTGACAAGTCATTCGGTGAAGTTGAAATCGCGCTAAGTGGTCTAGAGTCTAGGACCACTGAAACTAGAGCAACAAAGGATCGAAAAACGTCCATGTCCAATATTTCATTCCTCAACATTCTTCTTAGTAACTGCTTAGTGGAGCGTACAGCAGCTTCCCATAATCCGCCAAAGTGGGGTGCGTGTGGTGGTATGAAATGCCATTCTACTGAGGATCGAGCTGTTTCGGAAATTATTGTGTTCTGGTGGTGCGGGGAGGTGATCAGATTTTTAAGCCTAGTTAGCTCGTTGGCTGCACCCAGAAAGTTTCTGCCATTGTCACTCCAAACAATGGATGGGAGTCCTCGAAAAGCTACAAAGGATTGGAAGGCTAGCAGAAAGGATGGAGTACTGAGATCAGTGGCCACTTCTATTTGTACCGCCTTAGTAGCAAAGCACAGGAAAATGCATAAATAGCATTCAAGTTTCTTTGCTGCCCGCAATGTGGAAGCGCGCACAATGAACGGTCCCGCATAGTCAACGCCAGTAATGTAGAAAGGGGCTACATCTGTCAACCTATCTTTGGGTACAAGTCACCTATTGGTGTTTCGTAGGGTTTGGGGTTGACTCTAATTCATCTTGTGCATCCTTTGAGAGCACGTCGCACAACCTTCTTTCCGTTTATCACCCAATATCGTGCACGAATGTTCGCCAGAGTGCCGAGAGGGCCAACATGTAGCGTCCACCTATGCGTCCACTCATGCGTCCACCTAATAATCATGTCAGTTGTCGGATGACAGGACGGGAGCAGAGCTGGGTGCTTGACTGAATAAGGAAGACTAGAGTTTCGTAGTCGCCTACTAACTCTCAATACTCCATCGGTGTCAAGAAACAAATTGAGTGATTTTGTGATTCTCATTTTTGGTCGTTTCGATTGTACATCCACCAGTGCCTCTCGAAGTGCCAGTGCTTGCGCTCGCTTCACTAATATCTCGTCTGCCCTTCGACGTTCGCGTGCTGACAATGGGCCTCTCACGTTAATACTGCGCCTTGATGAATTGTGAATGCAACGCCGAGACCATGCCACAACCGCTTGAAGCCGGGGGTAAGTAGAGAAGCATTCTTCGATTTGAAGATCACATAGTAGCACCGTGTGACAAATGGTAGCGACTCTTAGTGTACGGGCTTCCACTCGAATGGCATCTTCATTTAGTGCTGGACATATTCTCTTAAAGTACCTACCAATTTTGAGGGGGCATCCTCAACCACTCAGGGGCTCTCCTCACCATAATCCTTGTTTGATTAAGTCCGCTGGTCGTAGTCCTCGAGAAGCACAATCAGTAGGATTTTCACTGGAACGAATATGGAACCATTGTGATGAAGGTACTATTGACAATATTTCAGCAACTCTATTGCCTACAAATGTTTTCCATACTGGAGCTGGATTTGCCTTGATCCATGAAAGAGCAATGGTTGAATCAGTGTACATAATTACGTGCTGAGAGTCAAGTTGAAGGAACTTCGTGATCTTTTTTTTTACTAAAGACGCTAGTAATTGGGTGGCACATAGTTCCAAGCGAGGTAGAGTTATTGACTTGATAGGTGCCATGCGAGCACGGGCTGAAACCAGTCGAACCACAGTGGTGTCCTTTTCTACCGAGACTATATGTAGCACAGCTGCATAGGCCTTTTCAGACGCGTCTGCAAATCCCACCAAGTACTGATTGATTTTGTAAGACGGAATATGGCGAGGAATTCGTACTTCTGAAAGCTGAGGCATCTCCTGGGCTAAATAAGACCAATCCTCAGGAATGTGCTCAGGCAGAGGGTCATCCCAACCATACGAGTTCTGTACTAGGTTTCTGAACACAACCCGAGCAAAGACGGTGATGGGAATCAGCCAACCTAAGGGATCAAAAATCTTGGCGATCTGGCTAGCTAGCTCTCTTTTTGTATGCATTTTTAGAACTGGAGAAGGCTTGAAGTGGAAAGCGTCACTTAATGGGTTCCAACAGATACCCAAAATCTTTAGGACAGAGTCTGAATCAACATCAATGGAAATGGAAGAATAGGAAGGTAGCAGTTGATCTTCAGGGATATTTTCCAACAGTTTGGAATCATTTGCTGCCCATTTTCTAAGTTCAAGTCTACCAAGTGCAAGCAATGATTGAAGTTCAGTTCGAGATGAAAGAGCTGACTCCATGGTATGTCCACCTCCATTTACATCATCGACGTACGTGCGATGCTGCAGTACCTATGTTTGAGGCAGATGGGTATGAATTTTGATGTTCAACTGCCAGTTCCTTAAGCACTCGACCAGCTATAATGGGAGCTGAGGCAGTGCCATAGGTTACTGTCTTTAACCTGAAGTCTTGAACTGGAGAATTGAGGTCAAATCTCCAAACGATGTTCAATTTGCCGAAACATCTGCTTCAGCCATAAAAACATAGCGATCCTGCCTAAATCGAGTAACCACATCTCCGATATCTAACTGTAGCCGTGGGCCAGGGAGTAAGATGTCATTGATGGAAAGACCAGAGGGGGAAGCCTGAGAGGCGTTGAACACTACTCTTATTTTAGTAGGAGGGTCATCCGCTCTGCAAACTGAATGATGGGGGAAATAGTAAGTTACTTGATTAGGGGATGGAGGAGGAACTGGTTCCATATGTCCAGATTCTAAATAGTCCTTCATAAAAGCAGCATAAACCTTGATCAGGATTCTTGCGGTGACGACTTTCCAATTGAAACAGGCGACGCATAGCTATCTGCCGTGTTGGTCCCAGTAAGGATGGATTTTTTGAGAATGGAAGACCCACTGAGAACCTTCCATCAGATAGTCGAGAACAATTCTTTCTAAAATACTCTTCGGCTAATAGTTCATCTGGAGTATATGGGCATCTGTGACAGATTCTAATCGGAACATACTTTCCAGAAGTGATGCATATCCTGGTTCGTGATTCACAACATTTTTCACTGAGGTAATGGAACAGCCTTGCATGGGGACAACGTTCGATGATAATGACAATGACACAATACTGGGTTGTAGTAAGGAAGAGGACAAGTGAACCTGAGCATAGAATAAGGTAGCTTTCAAGGTAATAGTACTGGCTGAATTAGTACATTTGGATAGTAAGATGGGCTTCTGACAGACCTGCACAGTTGGAACATGGCGGAAACCAGGACCTGTAGTTCGTTGTTCTCTAGGAGACCGCCCACTGGGTGAAGACGGGCTGGATGTCAAAGAAGGGAAAGGGTTGGCTAATAAGGGTGTAGTCCTAAGTTCATTTGGGTCTGTACTGTAGATCGATGAAGAAAGCTTGAGCTCAGAGCACTGGTGGGATCGACGTTCATCATATGGGATATGTTCAATTTCAGAAGAAATTGTGACGCCTCTTCGCCTCCGAGGGGAGTAGGATCCAGAGATAAGCCATCCTAGGGTTGTTCCATGTGCGACTGGGGACGAACGGAGCGAATGATGAATTTCTCGGGTGCTTATTTGATTAAGTACGCCTGACGCCAAGATAAGGTCTACGGAACTAGGAACATGAAAATGTGGATCTGCCAGATTAAGCTCTTCAAAGTGAGGCCACCGGTGTCGTGGTAAATGCTGTGATGGAAGTTCAAGTGTAGTTTGGGATAGAACACAAAATTTCAGTTCGATGTTAGGATTGCGGGGCTGCCTGAGGTATGCAGTTGTAACACCTATGGCCTTTACACATGGGGTTCCCCCAACCCCATTGACAAAACCAGAAGTTCTACTCAGTAGAAGACCACATCTCTTAGACAAGACTCGGATATTATGTTAGTTTCACTCCCAGTGTCAAATATGACTCTTACACGGTGCCACTGGTTGGTTGAGGAGCTGATTTCAATTACAGCAGTTGGAATAACATAAGAATTTTATGGGGTCGATAGTACAGATCTGGCTCCTTCCAACCTGGGGACGGGGGAGTGAGCACCGTGACAGCCCAAATTTCAATAGTGGTTTTGTTGAGAAGATTTCGAACTAATGCGCCGATAGGAAGCGCGAGACTGGTCAGAATTACATTCATCAGTTGCAGAGAAGTTCGACCATTTGGACTGATGTGGAGCGCGGTCCGATTCTTGAAGTGACATCCCTTTGAGGTGAGAGGATCTACTTGCGACAGAAGTTTGACGGCGATTGGGAGATGGTGATGATGAGTGACGGCGGCCAGAAGCGGGATCGAGACTGGAATGGAAATCCGAGGTGACCGGATTTCCGATTAAATGAATTTTGGGGGGGACTCAGGTTCAAATATCTCGTGCAGCAGCCAATGATGTTTGTCAGAACAGAATTTACAAACACGGTCAGACTTACAATGATTGATCGGGTGTTTTGGAGAGAGACAATTTGAACACAACATTTTCTCATTAACAAACGTCAGTCTACCTGGCATTGGCAAATTCCTAAAACCTTCACAATGGTATAGGAAATGAGATTGACCACAATAGAAGCATCTGATTTCCTGGTGCTTTTTATCCCCAACTAAGTCGGACTGACTAGATATCTGGTAAGTTCGAGATAAGTGTCTTTCACCTTTGTTAGCGGTTCTAACATTAAGTGGCTTGTGAATTTTGAAGCATGTTTCGCTAGGTCGAGCTCTAAAAATTGCAATCTTATTGTTCAAAAAGGTCACCAACTGTTCGAGTGTGGGAAGAGATTCTTGTCCCGAAATGACCTTTTCGTGAAATCCGTCTCGAAGTTTTTGAGACAGTTTATTGTATGTATAGTGAAAACGAGACAAATTTAAGGGATCAGTCAGAGTGATTTATGATCTATTGCTGTATATAGTGTAGTCGTTTCGCTGACAAGGTTTTCCAGTGACTGGAGGTCAATATGATTGAGACGTGTGATCGCCTGGATTCTATCATGCAGTTTACATGCTGTCACAAATAAGTTAGTATATTTTTTCATCAAAGCGTTATAGCACTTGTCATAATTTAGGTTTGAGGAACCTAGATTTTCAATGAGTTGGTATGGAGTTCCTGTCAGTTTTGATCGGAGTGCCGAAATTTTCTTTTGTACTGGTATGTTTCGATCGTGAACTGCTTCGTTATATGCTATAATGAATTCAGGGAATCGTGTGATATCGCCTGAAAAAATGGGTACAGTTGGAATCAGAAGAGCGTGCAACTTGAGCTCCCTGGTCAGTTCGTGGGCAGAATTATGCTCGGAAGTATGATCAGGAATGAGAGGGCGATCAAGGTGCGGCAAAATGTACATTTTATAAGCTTCTTGTAGTTTTAATATAATATGCGATGCAAGCTGAAACCATTTCTGGATACTATCTTCAGAATCGAATCGATAAATGTAGTTGTACATCCGATTAGTCCTGTCGTGAGTCCCTCCCGGAACCACTCCTAGCAGACTTAAGTTCTCACAAACATTTCAATAGCCAACTTTAGTTCCTGTTAATAAACGGTACGAGTGGGGACACAAGCCGCAGGACCCGGTGCACAACCTGGAGCCCCTCCATCCTCTCCCAACAAGGAAGTTGGAAGGAGAAGGCTTCCGGGTCTATAAAACCCCGGATCCTGCGACTTTTTACTCATTCTATGCTTCCTCTAGCCGCTGGCTACTCTCTCTCTCTCCTTACCATGTCTCTCTCCTACTCCCAAAAGATCCAGCCGATGATGGAGGTTCGCCCTTAACCAGAACTGGCAAACTACCCTAAAAGATCGGTAGAGGTCCGCCCTCAACCGCACACATATCCAAAAAGATCCAGCCGATGGTGGAGGTATCGCCCTTAACCAGAACTGGCAAATTCCCCCCTCCCATCTCGTGGTGAATTTTACGCCAATTTAAATTCATCACGAGTCCCTTTGTTTATAATTGTATGATACTCTTCTTCAAAAGTAGCAAGTTGGTCTGCAGCTGCGCGGTTCGATGATTCAAAACCGGCGAATTTCAAAATCAAAGATTCGCAGTAAGAAAAGAGCTCGATAATCTCTTGCAAAAGTTCATGTTCGTGGGTACCATACTGTGTGTGACGTTCAGGGTTTGATTGCGGCTTGGGACGCGGGTAAGAGGTGTCTTCATAGTTCTTAGATTTAGTTCCCGTTGATCTTGATTGAATTCCCGATGCCCCTTCCTGATCATAATCCGTATCCGGACCGTCATGTTCATGATCGGATGAAGAACAATGTTCTTTGGGTGTAGAAAAAGGAATGGACTCACGGGGTTTCCTGCGATTCTTCCTCCGAGTAGACACCATGTTCTTGGGATCCGACTGAGCAGGAAATTAACCGAGGTACTGAGGAAAATTCTCGGAATTTTACTCGAAGAATCTTCCGAAAATCCTGGTCACGGTACCAAAATGTTTGACGCTTTGCACAAGAGACTTTAAATTTTATAAATGATAAGAACTCGTGAAAATTTCTGTAACTGAACGATTTATTTTCCTTTTTCAATAGCAAAATAATACAGGCCAAAAAGGAAAAGGAGTTGAACAATGAAAAACGAAACGCTCTCAAATTCCTCCAAAAACTGGCACCACACCAGATCCTGCCCAGCAGGCAAACATCTTCTTTTAAAACAAAACGCTGCAAAGTCCTTGTCACATGGGTTTATTATTCCATTGGACATACCTACCTACAGAGATGTTGGCTGTTTATTTGTTGTTTCTTTCATATTATAAAATAATTGAAATAGCTATCTGGTGGTTTCCACCAATTGTGGCCCCCAAAACACGAATAAGGAGCTCCTCTTTTTTTTAAATAAATTATCTCTGATCACTGAAAGTACCATTTAATCGTCTTGATCCACCTGTTGACACTTTTTCCAATGTTATTCTACAAATTGATGGTGATTTCAAACGATTACCCAGATACCAACATGTTGCTAAAACGCAAAAAGTATCTACCTATTTTTATACACATTTTCACTCATAACACCCGTGGGTATATTCCGATCGGGCTGAAAAGTTTCGGGACACAACTAGGGCCCAAATGGAGCATGTGTGCGAAAGAACGATTTTTTTAGATCGAAAATGAAGTCTGTACACGTGATACGGCGAACGGCGTACGGCGGACGGACATTGCATTTTTGGAATCTACGTACCTTGAAACGGAAAAGAAAAAATTTTGAGGGGGTGTTATACAAATTTTTTGCTGAGCGATTACATAGGTGTATTATTCACAGAATAATAAACCAAAACCGACGCGGGGTTGGGTACATCTAGGCGAGTAGCAGTGACTCCCTAGTTACCTACAGCTTCGGTGAAGCCCGAACACTCAGCAAAAAATGATTACAACACCCCCTCAAGATTGGTTCTTTTACGTTTCGAGGTGCGTAGATTCCAAAAATGCGTCCGTCCGCCGTACGCCGTCCACCGTATCATCCAGATCTGCTTCATTTTCAGTCTAACAAATTCGTTCTTCCGCACACGTGCTCCATCTGGGCCCTAGTTGTCCCGAAACATTGCAGCCAGATCGTACTATACCCAGGAGTGTTATGGGTAAAAAATGGTAGGAAAAATATGTTTTTTTTTTTAATGTTTCACTAAAATGAGCTTTTGAGGTATCCTTTCCATGTTTTTTTTTAGGGCGAAAAGACTTAATATGAAGTCGATTTTGACCAAAGAGTGAAGAATCAAGGTTGTAACGAAGGTTCAGTTCCCACAATTCATATTTTATGAGTCAAAGTCAAAACCAACTTAATTTTAGAACTTGTAGTATGTACCTAGAATCTCTAAAAATCATTATATTTTTGTTATAAAGTATTTGTTGAATAAAAAATGATTTGATAAAATTGAATTGAAAGTACGAAACCCGAGAAACTGTTTGAAATCACCATAAATTCGTATAATGACACTAGAAGTAGTATCAGCAGATGAAACAAGACGATTAAATGGCACTATCAGTGATCAAAGATAATTTGAAAAAAAAAAAAAACGCTGCACTGTCTCTGTCACATGGGTTTATTATTCTACTGGACATACCTACAGAAATGTTGGCTGTTTATTTATTGTTTCTTTCATGTGGATTAATTAAAATAGCTTTTTCTGATCGTTTCCACCAATTTTGGCTCCCAATAACACGATTTACGCTGTAGGTATGTCGAATAGAATAATAAAGCAATCTGACAAGGACTTCGCAACTTTTTTTGTGGTTTCCACCAACTTCCGCTAACAACAACGCGAACGACTGCCAGTGTTATTATACAAGTTTATGGTGATATCAGACAATTTCCCAGGTTTATGACTTTAAAAAAAAAAAAAAATTGGGAGCTGAACCCTCGTTACAATCTCAATTCTTCACTCTTTGGTCAAAATAAACTTCATATTCGAAATTACCGTTGAATACTGACGATTGTAGAACTGATCCTATTTCGTCTGAATTGTTTCAATCGATGGGCTCTGGCGAGGATCCTTCTGGGCCTCTCCTCGTTTGATATTTCCGGTCTGGTGGGAGATGAGTAGGTATCAAGTTGGGACCGCTACTTCACAAGTAGTGTTTCTGGGGGCCAAAATTGGTGGAAACCATCAAAAATAGAAATGATCGTCAGGATTTCTGTAGGTATGTCCAACTGAATTTATTATTTACCCATTTATTATTTACAAGGACTTTGCAGCGTTTTTGTAATCTACGCACCTTGAAATGTAAAATAAAATATTTTGAGGGGGGGTTATTAACATTTTTTGTTGAGCGAATACATAGGTGTATTATTCACAGAATAGTAAAACAAAATGTTGGTTGTACTCACTTAACAAGTACCTAATGAGGACCATGCAACTTAAATGACAATGAGGATCATACTTGCTTCGTCATCTTCAAAACTCTATGTTTGAGGATCATAGTATGAGTATCATACTTGCTTCACCATCAAAGCTCCACACTCCCGTACATCCTCCTTTATTACGTCTACTCATACTATAATCATGATTAGTTTACCAACTCTATTTGTATTTTGGGGTTCAACGGGAATTACATATTGAATACGCATTACATATTGCAGAGCGACATATAAATGTAGTGGAGTAGTAGCTTTATGTCAAAGCACCGAACATGTGATAGATTTCAAGCTTTGGTAACCTTTTTTTTCTACAGTAGGGGTATTATGGTGGTTCTGCCGCAAATTCGACCTTGACGTTATCTGATAAGACTGATAAGAAGGTCGCTGACGTCATGGCCTCTGACGTCACGGCCTCAGCTGATGTGATGCCACAGCCTCCATTTCCATGGATGTTATAAAGTGATTTATGACCCATGGATGAAGTCAAGCTACAGTATCCATGTAAATTCCTCCTTAACTGGTTCCCGCCAATTTTTCAAAAGCTCTTTCCCTCTAATTTTCAAATACATCCTCTCCTCCCCTCGTCTAATAATAGGTTATATCAGCTGGTAATCAATCTCCCGCCAATTTTTGAATTTCTCCCACTCCCCCTCGGCGATCAGCTGATGTTCACTTTACCTCCAGTTCAAGGCTTTTCCCTCTCATTTTCAAAAATACTCCCCCCTCGCCCCCTCCCATGAATGACATAAGACCGGCTGTTAACCAAATTCCCGCCTTTTCAAACTGTCATCTCCCTCCCCTCCCCTCGTCTAATAATAGGTTAGATCAGCTGGTTATCAATATCCCGCCTTACCGGCAATTTTTGAATTTCTCCCACTCCCCCCTCGGCCATCAGCTGATGCTCCAAGGGCCAAGGCTTTTCAAAATACTCCCCCCTCCCATGAATGACATAAGACCAGCTGTTTACCAAATTCCCGCCTTTTCAAACTATCATCGCCCTCCCCTCCCCTCGTCTAATAAAAGGTTAGATCAGCTGGTTATCAATCTCCCCCCTTACCGCCAATTTTTGAATCCAGTTTTCAACTGTCTAGGCTTTTCCCTCTAATTTTCAAAATGCTCACCCCCTCCCATGAATGACATAAGACCAGCTGTTTACCAAATTCCCGCCTTTTCAAACTGTCATTGCCCTCCCCTCCCCTCGTCTAATAAAAGGTTAGATCAGCTGGTTATCAATCTCCCGCCTTACCGCCAATTTTTGAATCCTGTTTTCAACTGTCAAGGCTTTTCCCTCTAATTTTCAAAATGCTCACCCCCCTCCCATGAATGACATAAGACCAGCTGTTGACCAAATTCCCGCCTTTTCAAACTGTCATCCCCCTCCCCACCCCTCCACCTGATCATATGGTTTCGCTATCATTATCAAATACCCCACCCCCACCCACGCATCCCTTTTTGGAAACCCTCCCTCCCCCGCAACTTGGATCAGTTCATGGATCATATGTAAATTATAAGATCCATCGTTTTCCACATGTCTTTCACGTGGCCTTTGGTTTTCCCCTTCCCAATCCCTCAAATCTTCATTTACCCTTCTCAACCTTTATCATAATCGCCTGGTGTGACGTCATGCCCCCTGTTATTATTTTTTGGGCGTTATCCCACCACGACCACTCCCCCTCAGGAATCAGCTGATGTTATTTTTACCCCCCCCTCCCCACGCCGCTATTTCAACCGATAATAATAATCTGTACACATTCCCGCTCATTTCGGCAACATCAAAATTTTTTAGGGTGGGCCAAATATTTGGGCAACTGGTTTAACGTAGACCCATCGAGTTTAGGCTCTTTTTATAGCTCTCAATCACGCGATAACGATTACGATATAGATAAAGGTCTTCAATTATTTTTTCGGGTGTAGGCCCACCTACCTAGGCTTGTTGGGGCTCAAAAGAAAGCGATTTTTTCTGGGAGAATCGACATCTATGGATGAACCAAAAAGTAAGATGCTGTCCAATTTCGGTGGTGGTCCTCTATTTTACAGGTCCTGGATGTCGAGTAGGTAGGGCCATAGCTGTGTAACCCCTCAAACGAAAGCTCTTTCAGTGGACGTGACGAATATAGGAACCTCGAACCCCTTAAAACCCACAAAATTTGCCAAATTTCGAGAAGGTAGTACAAGAAAGCATTGAGATTTACAAGGAGAACAGAAACAAGAAGGAGCTATCGGTAGATTGAAATATGGAAACACGCGAGGAATACCTCGGTTAGCGTTGAAGGAGAAAAAAGGGGTGTAATATGAAGCGCTACATCAGCAAGCTGCGGGAACCTCGGGACTCGTCCGTTTCGACGCAAGTCGTTGCAGTCGATAGAATCAATTATCTTCACCATCCATTCTTTGAACTTCCTTCAGGTACCTATGTGTACTGCATTTGTGAAATATACCTATACTTTGAAATAAATGTACTTAGGTTCCAGTATTTAAAACATATAACCTACACCAACAATAATATTTTAGAATTCTTATCATCCGTTTCGTAATTACCGAATTTCCTATCACCGCAGCCAAAAATATTTTATAATCATCATCGTCGTTCTTGAGTCAGGTGTGGAAGAAAGGATTTCAAGACAAAACGCTGCAAATCCCTGCACAACGGTTTATTATTTTTGTATAGAATACCCTTCTGTTACAGATCACAGCTCTATGTATAGATAACCCATCTATATAATATGATATGTACTATTCTATACATATTATGTAGATCGCAGACCCTCCGTAGGTTAGTACCTAACCCCGTACTCGTTACTAGGTACCTACCTAAATCACGAGTTAAATGTTGCTAAAATAATTCTGCCGATGACAAACAGTACCTAACAAAAAGAAACACACATAATGAAGTTCTGAAAAGAAATTGTTGATGAGGAGTGAAAAAAGTTGCAAAAGTACCTACCAACAAACTCCAGCCCCTTCTACGTAGATGGTATAATGAACCGTTGTGTAATAATTTACCGTTGAGTAATGATTTACCGTAGTAATAATTTACCCATCAATAATACTTCAACGTTTGTTCAAGTTTCACTACCTACCAACAAACTCCAAAAGAGCCATCATTTTTCAAGCGAAATAATATCACAGAACAACCAACTCGACTTCATACTCCGCCAATATAATCAGGTGATCCCTACCAATGATTGGCCGTATTCACAAATTCCTATTGTGGGCGCGTCTCTGGTTACGAGATTTGGTTTGAATTGTATACAATTTCATTCACACTGGAGTCGAAAATGCCTGTCGGTGCAAACTTTGGGGCCTTACTGTGAACGAACGGCTGGACGTACGATGCTCCGGATGGTCTTAAAAAACTCGCAAGTTCAAGAACTATTTAAAACCGTAAGAATATTTACGTAAAAAAATGGTATAGGCGTTTTGAAAATTTCAACCCCTATTTTGAACCCCTTAGAGATGACTCACAGTAACGTCGAGCTTCGAGGACCAACTAGACGCCGAACGGAACCTATAACCCGAATTTCATCAATTTTTTTTCATGGTAACTAAGAAAAGTGGCCCGTACGGCGTACGGGGTACGGCGTACGGCGTACGGCGGACAGACAGAAATATTTTTATTGCAGTTTTGGATTCTACATACCTTGAAACGTAAACCATCAAATTTTGAGGGGGGGTAAGAATTTTTTTTTCATGCTCGATTCCAATGGTTCATTATTGAAAATAATAAACCAAAATTCACACATGTGAGTAAAAAAAAGAAGAAAAAATCTATATTTTCTCAATAATTATTCACGTAGGTACCTATATTATTCGATAACTAGTAGGGACATACCATTAGAAATGAGTTCATACAGATTTGTTTGCTATGGGACCTGTACATCTAGGTACTAGTATAATAAAAAATAACTAATAACTAAATGAAAGTATAAAACGTCACATCGATCATATTAAAATTAGGAATAATTTATTTTTGAACCGATCTGCGGAATCAGTAAGGCACGTAATAAGTACATAATCACTGGAGTCGTCCTCGCCAAAAAGATCCGAACAGTTATGAAGGTAATGGTCAGAACTCCTGCATACTTTGTCGCAATACATGCAACAGATTGATCCCTTGGAAAATGGGTTTCGGCAAAATCCACCTGTCACCATTATTGAAGGATCGACGCTTATTTTTGTTCCTTTAAATTTCAATTTAGTGTCCAGTAAATTTTCTTGCATTTCATTTGATGAAAACCACTTCGATAGGGCTTGAAGTTTCACAATTGAACACGAAGGGGGTAGTAGAGCCTTCCAGCTTTTTCATGGGCTGAACAAGGATCTTCCAACGATGATCGTGTAGCGCAGTTAATTTGGGACAGTTAAATTGACCCAAATCATGAATCATCCTATTATGAGAGAGTGACTTTCTAATATTGCGCACTTTTCCGAACCTTTTGCGTCACGAAGTTTGATACCCTGGTTGCATCCTGTACAAATTCAGGTATTTTATCGTAAGACGTATTTCCATCTTCCCATGGTAAGCTAAACGAAAGTATAAAACGTCACATCGATCATATTAAAATTTGGAATAATTTATTTTTTACCGATCTGTGGAATCAGTAAGGCTCGTCATACACCCTGAATTATACCAAATTTCGAGAAGGTAATACCAGAAAGCGTCGATTAGGTATATCGTGCTACGGGGTTTTTGTCTGATGATACCTCCTGATACATGAAACCTGTTTGATCATCTCACAGGAATCAAATTAACGTGGGAAAGAGCTCTGTCAGCACGGAGCAAGTCGTAAGTTTTGAGAATGAAACCCCTACCAAAGTCACCTTCCAGCTCTACAGAGAACTGCTTGGTCAGCTATGCATGTATTCTCATGAATCCTAAGGTTACTGACACTCCCTTACCACAGCCGATGTCTAGGTTATATCCCCTCCTACATAATTAGATAGCTGTAGTGGGGGTTTTGTTCAAATAGGTACCCACCCGTCTGAAAACTCATTCTGTCTGGAGAAATCAATCAAGAGACTTCTTCTCTGTGATCACCCCTTCCATCAATACAAGGTAATTAACATTTACATACTCTCTTCAATAAATTATTCCTTATGATTATATTTATGTTTATGTTTCATGAATAATATTATTTGCAGATGAACTCTTTACTTAACAAGATCCAACAATCTGCCGCCATTCTCGAACTTAGATCGGTGGACAGTCTAGTGATAGACACACCGTACGCTGTAATGAAAATGGTGAGGGTGCAAACTCAACACGGACCTGCAGTTCAAGTTCATCTGCAGGAACTTCAAGAAGGGCAGATACTGAATGAGGGAGAGAATGCATTCAGGGTATGCCTGCCTAAAAGGATCTCCGAAGCCCTCACTCAAGAAGACATAGACAATAATAATTCCACCAATACTATCTACACCCTCGTATACAGAGGAAAATTGGGGAGGGCCTTCCTTATAGATTTTTACTAATTAAATATATAATGTAACTTATTGTAATAAAATTAAAAAAATAAAATAAAAATCAATAAAAGAACGATGGAAAAAAAGGAGTGTGAGTTCATAATGGTTGTGTGACCGGGTACTGCCATTGAAGGTTCGGATTCCCTCCGCTGCAGTTGGTCCAGCGCCTTCGTCGCATCCACCGCGCGAGTTAAGCCTTCGGAAGGGAGGCAACCCTGCTCGACGCCGGAAGGGAGGCAACCCTGCACGGATCACTGCACTGCCTGGCGGCACCCAAGGGAACCGCGCCCGTATATAAGCGCCCGTTTCCCCCTCCAGCGGCATTCACTCAATCTTGTTGCTACGAGCCGATTAGTGTCTCACCTTTTTCTCTTTTAACTTCTTGGGTACGCGTACCCGTGTAGACTCAAAGTCGTGGTACATTTCTGTACGTGTTGGTACAACTCGGCAAGGGCAATCCGTCGAGCTACTGAGGGTCCCTCTACTGAGGGTTTGCTTGAGCTTCACCCACAACGACTCTCAAAAGAGGGTTACAGTTGTCACACACTGAACATTGCGAGGATGGGGCAATGTTTATTTTAAAAAACCAAGAAGTTATTAGTCACCCTCACGTGTATAGAACACGAAATTTCTGATATTATGGATTACTAGTACTCAACATGGTTTTTGCCATTGCAGATGTAAAACTTGGAAACGTGAACAACGACAACAACAGAAGTCAGTAGAGGGTAGTCTCAAATGCAACATTTATTAAACTAACCAATAACGAAATCCTATTGGATAAACCCCCCTCCCTCTCGAGTTTTTTTAATACCATGATTCATCTCACTCGCAACAAAAGAACTATAGTTAGTGTTCATCTTGTGATCAGTGATGGTGTTACACGTTGAAAAAATTCGTTTTGACAAGCGTGGGCTCAAAGGAGTCGATATACGAACGGATGAAGAAATAGGGTTGAAACAAGTTGTCGTCCATAACAGAACAAACCGTATCGTTATACCCGCTGATGAATGGATCTTGATCGAGGAAAATCTACAAAGAAACTTGCCTGCTTACATCTCTCAAAGCTACAAGAAAATAAGAAAGGAGGATCACCCAGTCATCATATCAGACACTTGGTTATTCCGAGTCCAGTTTGGTATTCCTTCTACACGTAAACATCGCTCGCTTGTTATAATATGAAAAATTCGAATGGTTCATAGATTATGATCATAGCATTAACGAAATCGCTTTAACTCGTCGAGATGCTACACAGCTTTATGATAACCTGCAGAAGATACATGATTACCTTTGCGTGACTCAAGGAACAGGAGTCGAAGTTGATTATCCATCAAGTTTCGAGGGAGCGTTGGCCAACACATCAGAGCAGTACACATTTTGTCAACCAATCGTCTTCTAGAATCCTCAAAATGTAGCAGAAGCGAGTCTCCCCGCAACAGAAAAATTTGATCTAACGACTCAAGATTGGACTCACATATATGAGGAGATGAAACTAATAAGTCAAAGAGGATACGAACCATTGCGCGGAGAATTTTTTATGACAAACTCAGTTCAAAGTTTTTAATTACGGTTTAAATAGTCGTGAACTATACAAAGATTATATTTCGGTAGGTAGAGATTTGTTAATAACTGGCAGCAGCCTCTTTTCTGCGCTAAGAGCCAACCTAGTTTAAAGATGAAAAAGACGAAGTTTCTTCGTCTGTCATGTTGGCAGCCTGGTTTTCGCCAGCCCTCCAGCCGTATCGATCCGTGGCCGCCATTCTCTTTTGTTCGTTTGAGAGCTAACCTACGTTCTAATTTCAAATCTCTTTTGCAGTGATTTTTCATAGTTTCTTTTGTGTTTTTCAACCGTATTTTGCTTTTTTTAAGTCGGGGTAGTGTATCCCGGTACAGTGTGTGTTTTTTCGTGCGGAAAAAAGTTTTGTGCGCGACGATGGACGCGGATGAAAATCCGCTAGCGGCGGTCCTTCTACCGGCTACGCCAGTTGGCGGGCCTCGCGTGGTGTCGGGAGTCGAAATACCGCGGGCCGAGCAGCCGCGACGTTCGGATCGTAAAAAATGCCCGAAAAATTTTTTTATTCCCGATGAAGAGTCCGGAGGGACGAAGAGGCCGCGTGTGGCGGTGGAGAATACCGCGGTACGGGAGGTTACGTCGGCCCCTCGGGGTGTCGGACAAGGCGGGGAATCGACGTCGCACCCGCAGGTGATAGAAGGGACTACCCGTGACCCTCCGAGGATAAAGGGTAAGTGCGAGAAGGGAAAAACGTCGGCCCCCAAGGGGTGTCGGACAAGGCACGACCACGTGCGGTAACCCTCATCGGCATGTCCGCATAGTCGGAGATGTCGGCCCCCCGCCTCATACCATGCGCACCCCAGGCGCTCACCACCTCCTATCGTCGGCCTGTTATGGCGTCAGACACCATACGTCGGCCTATTATGGTGTCGGACAAGATGAGGCGGGGGCGGGCCCCAGTTACTACTGGCCCCCACTTCATGCGTCGGCCTTCTGCGGTGGCGGACAGGAAGGACTACCGTCCCATGCGTCGGCCCTTTACGGTGTCGGACGGGAGGGACCACAGGCCCAGGAGCCGGCCGTTTGTGGTGACGGACAGGAGGGACCACCGTCCCATGCGTCGGCCTTCTGCGGTGGCGGACAGGAAGGACTACCGTCCCATGCGTCGGCCCTTTACGGTGTCGGACGGGAGGGACCACAGGCCCAGGAGCTGGCCGTTTGTGGTGACGGACAGGAGGGACCACCGTCCCATGCGTCGGCCGTTCTCGGCATCGGACAGGAGGGACCCCCCCTACATGCGTCGGCCGATCTCGGCGTCGGACAGGACGCCGAATGCGCGTCGGATTCGGAGTATTTTTCGGAGGGGGCGTCGTCGGAGGACTCCCGCCAGTTTCCCGACGGACAGGGGCCATCGATAACGGGAGCGTTGTCAGCTCCGGCGACCGCACAGGCGGACCCGGCCTGGCTCCAGCATCACTGGTCCAGCGGACCCTCACCCCGCCAGGGCGGGAGTACCCTACCAGGAACGATCTTGATTTTGCGTCTTCTGGGTTGATCTTCCTGGAGGGTGTCGAGGTGCGGAGAGGGAGATGGGCCCATCGGACCAGCGTACCCGGGGTAGTCGGGGGCCTGGTGGATGGATCCTTCTAACAGCTGCCAGTTATTAACAAATCTCTACCTACCGAAATATAATTAAACAATCAACCTACCTGATGGGACAGGTTGATTAGGATTAAATTAGGTAGGGACGAGATTTGTTAATTACGTCCCACCCGGCTTTCTTTGTATTTTGCCCGGCTGGGCCGGGGGTGGCAAAAAAACCGCTCCCGCCCCTAGGCATCCACCAGGGATTTCCCTTCAAACTGAATAGGTTTCTGAATAGGTTGGCTCTTAGCGCAGAAAAGAGGCTGCTGCCAGTTATTAACAAATCTCTACCTACCGAAATATAATCTTTGTATAGTTCGTGACTATTTAAACCGTAATTAAAAACTTTGAACTGAGTTTGTCATAAAAAATTCTCCGCGCAATGGTTCGTATCCTCTTTGACTTATTAGTTTCATCTCCTCATATATGTGAGTCCAATTTTGAGTCGTTAGATCAAATTTTTCTGTTGCGGGGAGACTCGCTTCGGCTACATTTTGAGGATTCTCAAAGACGATTGGTTGACAAAATGTGTACTGCTCTGATGTGTTGGCCAACGCTCCCTCGAAACTTGATGGATAATCAACTTCGACTCCTGTTCCTTGAGTCACGCAAAGGTAATCATGTATCTTCTGCAGGTTATCATAAAGCTGTGTAGCATCTCGACGAGTTAAAGCGATTTCGTTAATGCTATGATCATAATCTATGAACCATTCGAATTTTTCATATTATAACAAGCGAGCGATGTTTACGTGTAGAAGGAATACCAAACTGGACTCGGAATAACCAAGTGTCTGATATGATGACTGGGTGATCCTCCTTTCGTATTTTCTTGTAGCTTTGAGAGATGTAAGCAGGCAAGTTTCTTTGTAGATTTTCCTCGATCAAGATCCATTCATCAGCGGGTATAACGATACGGTTTGTTCTGTTATGGACGACAACTTGTTTCAACCCTATTTCTTCATCCGTTCGTATATCGACTCCTTTGAGCCCACGCTTGTCAAAACGAATTTTTTCAACGTGTAACACCATCACTGATCACAAGACGAACACTAACTATAGTTCTTTTGTTGCGAGTGTGATGAATCATGGTATTAAAAAAACTCGAGAGGGAGGGGGGTTTATCCAATAGGATTTCGTTATTGGTTAGTTTAATAAATGTTGCATTTGAGACTACCCTCTACTGACTTCTGTTGTTGTCGTTGTTCACGTTTCCAAGTTTTACATCTGCAATGGCAAAAACCATGTTGAGTACTAGTAATCCATAATATCAGAAATTTCGTGTTCTATACACGTGAGGGTGACTAATAACTTCTTGGTTTTTTAAAATAAACATTGCCCCATCCTCGCAATGTTCAGTGTGTGACAACTGTAACCTTCTTTTGAGAGTCGTTGTGGGTGAAGCCCGAGCAAACCCTCAGTAGAGGTTACGAATTTACTATTAAATGAAATGAGGTTGCTGCCACCACCTACGATAACGTAGGACACCTTTCAGAAATTAGGCGAAAGGAAAACAACTTTGAAGTTAACAATTATAATGAAGAAAACAAGTTGTTATTATTTACAATAAAGTATTTATAAATAAGTGTTTTATACTGCAGTAGCGCGAAGGCAATCTTCGAGACTAAGGTTCTTTATAGGTAAAAGTTGATACGGAGTATCGTAGGATTTAATCTTGTAATATGAGGAAGGAGTCTCAAGCAATCCTTGATAGCCTGAAGGGCGTTTACTACGTAAGTGAACAAATAACGTTGTTGCTGAAGGCAGTTAAGACAAGAGAAATGCATACAAGGGAATCTATTTGAGAAGAAGTTAATGTTTGTGCTGAAGGCGCAATAAGAATTGAATTTAAAATAGTTAAGTAAGTAATTTCCAGAGATGACTAATACAAAAGAGTAGGTCATACCAGGTAAATCAGTTGAAATGTCCAGGGTCTCACTAGCACCAGTCCGGGACTGCAGTCTTGAAGCTCACGGTAGTTCGACGGATTGCCCTTGCCGAATTGTACCAAACAAACACGGTGAGTACTACACCACACGGTAGCTCGACGGATCGCCCTTGCCGAGTTGTACCAACACGTACAGAAATGTACCACGACTTTGAGTCTACACGGGTACGCGTACCCAAGAAGTTAAAAGAGAAAAAGGTGAGACACTAATCGGCTCGTAGCAACAAGATTGAGTGAATGCCGCTGGAGGGGGAAACGGGCGCTTATATACGGGCGCGGTTCCCTTGGGTGCCGCCAGGCAGTGCAGTGATCCGTGCAGGGTTGCCTCCCTTCCGGCGTCGAGCAGGGTTGCCTCCCTTCCGAAGGCTTAACTCGCGCGGTGGATGCGACGAAGGCGCTGGACCAACTGCAGCGGAGGGAATCCGAACCTTCAATGGCGGTACCCGGTCACATCCCTCTCCTCTCCGGAGGCCGATGTCCTCATCGGCAATCCTCCGAACGACGGGGGCGGCTGGAGGAGCTGATGTCAGGACGAGGTTGACCCGTGTAGCTCGGCATCCGCGGCAGTGAGCAGCCTGTTGGGGCGTTGCTGTGTGGTCAGGCGCGGGACAGACTGGCGCGGGTGCTCTGCGGCGCGCCTCACGCTGCAACCGGAGACTGAAGGCACGGCAAGCCTCGCACCACTTGTTGGAGCGGGAGCGCCGTGGTTCGCCGCAGATGGGGCAAGGGAGTCCAGTAACAGGGATGGCATCGGTGGCGTTGGTCGCCGGGAGGGTTGACTGGGTCCTGGCTTCCTCTACGCCGTCCGAAGCTGCCGGCTGGGGTTCTGGGGAGCGTCTCGTGGGCAGAGGGCGGACTGGTGGTCTCTTTGGCCGAAGGGTGGTCTGCACAGACCGAGTGAGGCGGGGGCTGAACTGAGGGATGACGGTCCTCGTAGAAAGTCCGAAGACGGAGGGTGGCAGCGCTGGTCTCGTGATAACCAATCTCGCGACTGCGGGGATTGGCTGCGTGGTAGAGGGTGTGGACACCACGTTGCAGGTACTCCCACAAGGTCTCCTCCAGTCCAGAGTCGACTGGGGTCGGAGCACGAAAGGCGACAGGGGGTGAGAACATCTCCCCGCGAGGGGTGGACCCAGCAGTCGTGTTAGGGGAGTATCCGGGCGAGTCCTCATCAGAACCCCAGTCCTGCCCAGTCAGTCTGGCAAGCTGGCGAAGGTCCTTTCCGGGGCGTCGGGGTGCGGACATGGTGCGAGTGAGAAGTCCTAAGTTATAAACAAGTGAAGTGAAAAGAATTTAGAGACATTGAGACCAACAACCCTAGCAGTTGCCTAGCACAAGGATACCTGACTGCACAAACCGGGAGGTAAGGTTGGGTAAAGTAAACCCGTAACAAAAGAAACCGTACACCGAGGGGGCGACTCCTGCGGCTAGGAAGCGGTACCGGCTTAAAATTTATAGAATCGACAAGTAGGAACGCAAAATTACACAGGGTTATTAAAATTTTTTTTTTTGAATTGGTACAAAACACAAATTTACAAGAAATTAACACATTACTACAAGTAAACAACATAATATAGATATAGGTGGAAATAACACATTTTAAAACACATTTTATTTTTTTTTAACAACGGAAATTTGCACAAATACAAATTTCAATGAAAAGAAAACTGGTTTACGAGGCTCGTCCCGTTGCGAGCCGACGGCAGTCCAGGCGAGGTCGCTCTCCCAACTGGCACGGGCGCGACGAGGGTGGACAAACCGTGGGGGCCGGCAACCTTCTCCGCCGGGCTCCCACTCGGGGGGTCGTCCCACAGGGGTCTTCTTCCTACCCATTACCACCGGGGCTCCCCAGGGGCTGATGGATGGTTCGATGACCCGTTCGTCTAGCATTTCCTGCAGCTGTTGGTCCACGATAGGGCGCAGCGCCTATGGGACAACATACGGCTTTTTATAGACCGGTGCATGGGGGCCGGTGTCAATTTTGTGTTCGATGGTTAGCGCACAGCCCTCCGGGTCAGGTCGTTGGAATAAATCGTGATATGTGCGGGTGATATCCAGTAGGCGGGCAACATCCGGCGCTGGCAGGTGCTGGATCTGCTCACGGATAGTGGGTGTCAAATCCGGTGGCGCTGAGTCCCAGTCCTCAGTTGGAAATTCCGCGGCCTCGTCGTAGAGCGGGCACTCATCTGTCATGTCAAGGGGGGGTGTTGATGGGCTTAGTGCAGGGTCCCTTAGTTCGGTGGTGCTCCTCCGGATCGGCATAACCGGATGGGCCACTGGTCGTACCGGGGCGAGCAGTCCGTCATGGATTTCACTGACCATAATCTCCCTTCCATTTTTCGGGTCAGTCAGTCGGACCTCGCACCTGTCAAGGTGAATGGTGACGGGTAATCGGCGCAGTAAATCTAAGCCCAGCAGGTCCAGTCCAGAGTGGTCACGCGCGAAGATGCGGAAGGCGTGGCGCGGCTTAATCGGCCCGATTTCCATTTCTACCGACTGCTGCCCCAAGAACGGGAGCAGTTGTCCGTCGGCACCTTAAGCCAAGGTCTTGGTCAGGGTAATCGGGACGCCGGGAACGGGGTTCGTCAATACGGAAATCTGTGCGCCCGTATCCAGCAGTAGGTTGCGTTCTATGCCCTGCAGTTTGACTTTGACGTGAATGGATTGTCTAAATGGGGAGTCCACAGCCGGCACACACGCGGCGTCATTCACTGGGGGTCGTTCGTACGTATCCGTGTGTTTTTTCGTCGGGAGATTGCTTAGTCCATCCGCGGGTGGCTCCTGGCGCACAGCGGCGGCCAACTCGCGGCGATCTCTCCTTTGGAACTGTTGCTTCTTTTGACAGCTAGGCTCCGTGTGTCCGTAAAACCCACAAAAGTCACACATATCCGGCTCGTTTTCTTGAGGGCAGCTTACAGGGAAGTGTGTCCTACTCCCACAAAAAACGCAGGGCTGTCGCGGGGTGCCACGCGCAGGTCGATTTGTCGGCGCTACCGGAAGGGCTCGAAACCCTCCATTTGCTTGACGCGGACAAGTGGCAACGAGGTGGTTCATGTCTCCGCACGCAAAGCACTTCCTCGGTGCGTCATCTGCTCTAATGTGCGCCACACCCCAGGGGTCACTCGTGGAGCTGTGGGAATCTAAGGCCTCCTCGGCCTCTTCCACTTTGAGGAGAGCTTCTTGTAACGTAGTGGGTGGGTTATTGATAAACAAGCTCGAGTATCTTGTAGGTATCCCCTTCACAAAGGCTTTTACCGATCGGGTGCCCACCCATGTGCGAGTTTGTTCGGGAGTGAGTTCTACGCCCTCGACCTTAGCGGCTCGGAGCGCGGTGTGTCGGACTCGATCAGCGAAGTGACGTAGGGATTCGCCTTCCCCTTTCGTCATTGTCCACAGGCGGGCGGCGGCCTTTTCCGGGTCTTCTCGGCCATACCACCTCAGAAGGGCCTCTCGAATGACATTGTAGGGATTTCCCCTTTCGGTGAGATGTAAATGATCTTGGACGAATGATTTGGCCGTCCCCTTTAGTTTCATTCGCAAAATCTTGAGGCGGACCTCCTGTGGTAGTTCCTGTGTGACTCCATCAAAGTTGTCTAAGAAGTCTTCGATCGGGGTGATATCATGGTCTTCTGGGTCCCAAGTATCCAGTTCCACTAAAATGGAACGCGGGATCTGGTCGGCGGGTACAGGGGCTCGAGTTTGCATAGCCTCTTGCATCTGTTTCATCGCAGCAGCCACGGCATTGAGCGCTTCCACGTTTGCGTCCATCATTGTTGCGTATTTCTGGTTGGTGGTACGCGTACCGGATCACGAAAAAATCGGCGTGGAGAGTAGTTTAGGGGTGGCGTCGCAGGTTGGTACAGTCGTACCGGATCGTACCGGATTGTACCGGATTGAAGGGGTTGAGGTAGTAGTGGTGTACCACGTTGGGGTACGTATACCGATGGCAGGTTACACAAGTCACATAAAATAATTAAAGTCGGAAGTAATATAACAAGATAGAAAAATTATAACACAGTTCACTGGTACACGGTTGTTGATTTGGTACGGTCGTACCGGAGTAAAGGCGGTACACGAGTAGGTATGGACAGGGGGGGGGGGATGTTTACTAGTTATTGTTTACTATGATAAGAGATATCGGGGTCGAAGTGTGGCAAAAGGTTCGACTAAAACCCGCACTTTGTTACTAGCACGAGGTCGGAGTCTCAATGCGTACCGGTACACTGAAGGTGTCCTGGTACGAAATGGGAGATCGTACCACTGAAACTCTATTTTATGAAATGAATAATTACAAACAAGGGACAAGGTTGGGGACGATCCTACCCGCAGAAGCTACTCCGCTCGGTACGGTACGGTTCGGATTTTCGCGTTGGTACTTTGTTCCAGGCGGAACTCGTAAAATACGCCTAACGGTGTGCAAGTCAGATATTCCTTGAGTTACAGGTAATAAATCAATTTTTATAACTAACAATAACTAACAACAAAACACATATAATAATAATTGAAAGAGAATAATAATAATATGGGAAGACTGCCTTTCTGCAATTTACAGAAATCCTACTCCTATCCCACCGCTTGCCAACAATTATGTAACCCTCTTTTGAGAGTCGTTGTGGGTGAAGCCCGAGCAAACCCTCAGTAGAGGTTACGAATTTACTATTAAATGAAATGAGGTTGCTGCCACCACCTACGATAACGTAGGACACCTTTCAGAAATTAGGCGAAAGGAAAACAACTTTGAAGTTAACAATTATAATGAAGAAAACAAGTTGTTATTATTTACAATAAAGTATTTACAAATAAGTGTTTTATACAGCGGTAGCGCGAAGGCAATCTTCGAGACTAAGGCTCTTTATAGGTAAAAGTTGATATGGAGTATCGTAGGATTTAATCTTGTAATATGAGGAAGGAGTCTCAAGCAATCCTTGATAGCCTGAAGGGCGTTTACTACGTAAGTGAACAAATAACGTTGTTGCTGAAGTCAGTTAAGACAAGAGAAATGCATACAAGGGAATCTATTTGAGAAGAAGTTAATGTTTGTGCTGAAGGCGCAATAAGAATTGAATTTAAAATAGTTAAGTAAGTAATTTCCAGAGATGACTAATACAAAAGAGTAGGTCGTACCAGGCAAATCAGTTGAAATGTCCAGGGTCTCACTAGCACCAGTCTTGAAGCTCACGGTAGTTCGACGGATTGCCCTTGCCGAATTGTACCAAACAAACACGGTGAGTACTACACCACACGGTAGCTCGACGGATTGCCCTTGCCGAGTTGTACCAACACGTACAGAAATGTACCACGACTTTGAGTCTACACGGGTACGCGTACCCAAGAAGTTAAAAGAGAAAAAGGTGAGACACTAATCGGCTCGTAGCAACAAGATTGAGTGAATGCCGCTGGAGGGGGAAACGGGCGCTTATATACGGGCGCGGTTCCCTTGGGTGCCGCCAGGCAGTGCAGTGATCCGTGCAGGGTTGCCTCCCTTCCGGCGTCGAGCAGGGTTGCCTCCCTTCCGAAGGCTTAACTCGCGCGGTGGATGCGACGAAGGCGCTGGACCAACTGCAGCGGAGGGAATCCGAACCTTCAATGGCAGTACCCGGTCACACAACCATTATGAACTCACACTCCTTTTTTTCCATCGTCTTTTATTGATTTTTATTTTATTTTTTTAATTTTATTACAATAAGTTACATTATATATTTAATTAGTAAAAATCTATAAGGAAGGCCCTCCCCAATTTTCCTCTGTATACGAGGGTGTAGATAGTATTGGTGGAATTATTATTGTCTATGTCTTCTTGAGTGAGGCCTTCGGATATCCTTTTAGGCAGGTATACCCTGAATGCATTCTCTCCCTCATTCAGTATCTGCCCTTCTTGAAGTTCCTGCAGATGAACTTGAACTGCAGGTCCGTGTTGAGTTTGCACCCTCACCATTTTCATTACAGCGTACGGTGTGTCTATCACTAGACTGTCCACCGATCTAAGTTCGAGAATGGCGGCAGATTGTTGGATCTTGTTAAGTAAAGAGTTCATCTGCAAATAATTATTATTCATGAAACATAAACATAAATATAATCATAAGGAATAATTTATTGAAGAGAGTATGTAAATGTTAATTACCTTGTATTGATGGAAGGGGTGATCACAGAGAAGAAGTCTCTTGATTGATTTCTCCAGACAGAATGAGTTTTCAGACGGGTGGGTACCTATTTGAACAAAACCCCCACTACAGCTATCTAATTATGTAGGAGGGGATATAACCTAGACATCGGCTGTGGTAAGGGAGTGTCAGTAACCTTAGGATTCATGAGAATACATGCATAGCTGACCAAGCAGTTCTCTGTAGAGCTGGAAGGTGACTTTGGTAGGGGTTTCATTCTCAAAACTTACGACTTGCTCCGTGCTGACAGAGCTCTTTCCCACGTTAATTTGATTCCTGTGAGATGATCAAACAGGTTTCATGTATCAGGAGGTATCATCAGACAAAAACCCCGTAGCACGATATACCTAATCGACGCTTTCTGGTATTACCTTCTCGAAATTTGGTATAATTCAGGGTGTATGACGAGCCTTACTGATTCCACAGATCGGTAAAAAATAAATTATTCCAAATTTTAATATGATCGATGTGACGTTTTATACTTTCGTTTAGCTTACCATGGGAAGATGGAAATACGTCTTACGATAAAATACCTGAATTTGTACAGGATGCAACCAGGGTATCAAACTTCGTGACGCAAAAGGTTCGGAAAAGTGCGCAATATTAGAAAGTCACTCTCTCATAATAGGATGATTCATGATTTGGGTCAATTTAACTGTCCCAAATTAACTGCGCTACACGATCATCGTTGGAAGATCCTTGTTCAGCCCATGAAAAAGCTGGAAGGCTCTACTACCCCCTTCGTGTTCAATTGTGAAACTTCAAGCCCTATCGAAGTGGTTTTCATCAAATGAAATGCAAGAAAATTTACTGGACACTAAATTGAAATTTAAAGGAACAAAAATAAGCGTCGATCCTTCAATAATGGTGACAGGTGGATTTTGCCGAAACCCATTTTCCAAGGGATCAATCTGTTGCATGTATTGCGACAAAGTATGCAGGAGTTCTGACCATTACCTTCATAACTGTTCGGATCTTTTTGGCGAGGACGACTCCAGTGATTATGTACTTATTACGTGCCTTACTGATTCCGCAGATCGGTTCAAAAATAAATTATTCCTAATTTTAATATGATCGATGTGACGTTTTATACTTTCATTTAGTTATTAGTTATTTTTTATTATACTAGTACCTAGATGTACAGGTCCCATAGCAAACAAATCTGTATGAACTCATTTCTAATGGTATGTACCTACTAGTTATCGAATAATATAGGTACCTACGTGAATAATTATTGAGAAAATATAGATTTTTTCTTCTTTTTTTTACTCACATGTGTGAATTTTTGTCTTGAAATCCTTTCTTCCACACCTGACTCAAGAACGACGATGATGATTATAAAATATTTTTGGCTGCGGTGATAGGAAATTCGGTAATTACGAAACGGATGATAAGAATTCTAAAATATTATTGTTGGTGTAGGTTATATGTTTTAAATACTGGAACCTAAGTACATTTATTTCAAAGTATAGGTATATTTCACAAATGCAGTACACATAGGTACCTGAAGGAAGTTCAAAGAATGGATGGTGAAGATAATTGATTCTATCGACTGCAACGACTTGCGTCGAAACGGACGAGTCCCGAGGTTCCCGCAGCTTGCTGATGTAGCGCTTCATATTACACCCCTTTTTTCTCCTTCAACGCTAACCGAGGTATTCCTCGCGTGTTTCCATATTTCAATCTACCGATAGCTCCTTCTTGTTTCTGTTCTCCTTGTAAATCTCAATGCTTTCTTGTACTACCTTCTCGAAATTTGGCAAATTTTGTGGGTTTTAAGGGGTTCGAGGTTCCTATATTCGTCACGTCCACTGAAAGAGCTTTCGTTTGAGGGGTTACACAGCTATGGCCCTACCTACTCGACATCCAGGACCTGTAAAATAGAGGACCACCACCGAAATTGGACAGCATCTTACTTTTTGGTTCATCCATAGATGTCGATTCTCCCAGAAAAAATCGCTTTCTTTTGAGCCCCAACAGGCCTACACCCGAAAAAATAATTGAAGACCTTTATCTATATCGTAATCGTTATCGCGTGATTGAGAGCTATAAAAAGAGCCTAAACTCGATGGGTCTACGTTAAACCAGTTGCCCAAATATTTGGCCCACCCTAAAAAATTTTGATGTTGCCGAAATGAGCGGGAATGTGTACAGATTATTATTATCGGTTGAAATAGCGGCGTGGGGAGGGGGGTAAAAATAACATCAGCTGATTCCTGAGGGGGAGTGGTTGTGGTGGGATAACGCCCAAAAAATAATAACAGGGGGCATGACTTCACACCAGGTGATTATGATAATGGTTGAGAAGGGTAAATGAAGATTTGAGGGATTGGGAAGGGGAAAACCAAAGGCCACGTGAAAGACATGTGGAAAACGATGGATCTTATAATTGACATATGATCCATGAACTGATCCAAGTTGTGGGGGAGGGAGGGTTTCCAAAAAGGGGGGCGTGGGTGGGGGTGGGGTATTTGATAATGATAGCCAAACCATAAGATCAGGTGGAGGGGTGGGGAGGGGGATGACAGTTTGAAAAGGCGGGAATTTGGTCAACAGCTGGTCTTATGTCATTCATGGGAGGGGGGTGAGCATTTTGAAAATTAGAGGGAAAAGCCTTGACAGTTGAAAACAGGATTCAAAAATTGGCGGTAAGGCGGGAGATTGATAACCAGCTGATCTAACCTTTTATTAGACAAGGGGAGGGGAGGGGAGGGCAATGACAGTTTGAAAAGGCGGGAACTTGGTAAACAGCTGGTCTTATGTCATTCATGGGAGGGGGTGAGCATTTTGAAAATTAGAGGGAAAAGCCTTGACAGTTGAAAACTGGATTCAAAAATTGGCGGTAAGGCGGGAGATTGATAACCAGCTGATCTAACCTTTTATTAGACGAGGGGAGGGGAGGGCGATGACAGTTTGAAAAGGCGGGAATTTGGTAAACAGCTGGTCTTATGTCATTCATGGGAGGGGGGAGTATTTTGAAAAGCCTTGGCCCTTGGAGCATCAGCTGATGGCCGAGGGGGGAGTGGGAGAAATTCAAAAATTGGCGGTAAGGCGGGAGATTGATAACCAGCTGATCTAACCTATTATTAGACGAGGGGAGGGGAGGGAGATGACAGTTTGAAAAGGCGGGAATTTGGTAAACAGCTGGTCTTATGTCATTCATGGGAGGGGGCGAGGGGGGAGTATTTTTGAAGATGAGAGGGAAAAGCCTTGAACTGGAGGTAAAGTGAACATCAGCTGATCGCCGAGGGGGAGTGGGAGAAATTCAAAAATTGGCGGGAGATTGATTACCAGCTGATATAACCTATTATTAGACGAGGGGAGGAGAGGATGTATTTGAAAATTAGAGGGAAAGAGCTTTTGAAAAATTGGTGGGAACCAGTTAAGGAGGAATTTACATGGATACTGTAGCTTGACTTCATCCATGGGTCATAAATCACTTTATAACATCCATGGAAATGGAGGCTTTGGCATCACATCAGCTGAGGCCGTGACGTCAGAGGCCATGATGTCAGCGACCTTCTTATCAGTCTTATCGGATAACGTCAAGGTCGAATTTGCGGCAGAACCACCATAATACCCCTACTTTCTACATTTTCAGAAAACCTGTTCGCCATACCTGGAACCCAGCAAATCGAAGACACCATGAATTTACCACAAATAGTGACGAGGTATGTTTAGACGATATTTAGAATTTCGCTTTCTTTAGGTTCCTTATATTAAAATCCCATCACATAGATAATGACAGACCTGGGTATTTTTCAGAGGGGTCGATTCATGCTTCAACCGCATGTTCAAGCCAGAACTCAAAATTGACTGGATGTTCAACATCTCACAGGATGGCAGAGCTCTGCAGAAGTGCTTGGCGGAATTGAAAGGTCCACTTTCAAAAGTGAGTCTCGTGCAAGGTTTGGTAAGTAGGGTAAATAACGAGATTGTGGCCACAATTTGCCAGCGTTAGGCAAAGCCCGCAACACGAATAGTGCGGGTCCTGACCCTGGCCACTGCCTCCCTACCCGACCTCGCCCCATCACTCCACCGGCGTCCACAACATTGATAGAGGCAGGACAATAAAAGTTTTTGTCAAGAGGAAGATCCGAACCCTCGATCTTCCGATGACGAGTCTATGATGCTATCCAGGCTAATGGAGCCAGTTGAGCAAGGTGGTTTAAAATATGTTTATACGCGGCTCGGTTGGTGGCCCGGAAGGAGGATGATAGCTGTATTATCATAAAGAGCTAATAACACGCGTACCATCAGAGTTTACTTTTCCCAGCTGATATGGATGGAAGGTAGAGTTTAAAAAAATATCCTATTGTTTTAGATATAGAAATTATCGAGCAATTGAAATTACGCCCTGGCGGAAATGAACTCAAGGTCATCGGCGTTGGGTAGCGCTCCCGAAGCGACCTATACCCCCTACTATTATAACTATCTAATCTGGCTTGATGCGACCTATACCCTCAACAGTAATAACTATATTCAATTATAACTATTTGCCTGATATTGCTGACCATTTGACCTGCCAACATGATTTTTGAGTGCCTACCCAGCCTAGTGGGGCCAGGGTGAAGCAGGAGCTGATGGTGTTGTGATTAGCCTTTCCTTAAATTTTAGCCTACCTGACCAGTTTCCTCTAAGGGTCTTTCCCTAAGAGCGGTCGTCCTCCTGGAAAATCTTGTCAAGCATAGCTTTACAGTGGAGCTCACTGACAAAGGCGTCCTTCAACATAGGTAACCTTCAGCATGTCAGCTGAGTATTGACATGGAATGACTAGCTCAAGAACATACTTACTGACAATAACTTGTCAGTAACTCCTTAGGTGTTGTGAGGGTTCGAGTTTGGAGCGTAGTGGGATATGACAAATTGTTCAATAATGCAAAGGTAGGTGCAGGTAGGCACGCAAGCAAGGATTTTAATTTATCAGCTTCTGATGTACGATCACTCGCTAAATCGTACCTATAGAATGACTAAGCAGTCCTCAGTGTTCTCCACTTTATCATATGTTTCTCGAACTTTTTTCTGCTCGTGCCTCAGCCTGGATAGTGGTGCTCATTTGCTGCTGCATTTGCGAGAGAATATTAGCCATGGTTCGGTTTAACTGCTGATTCTATTGAAGGAGTTAGGTACATTCCGCCGACGGTGGCGGCAGCTTAGCCGCCCCAGTTTATGAGTCTTTTGGCATGGTGTAAACGTAGAAGGTAGACGAATGGATGTGACAACTGTGGAAGTTATAGATCCGAGTTGCGACTGCGCCACTGTACGGGTTTCCACAGAAAAAACAACATGAGAGAACAAACCGTGTTCTTTTAAGAGAAATAAAATGCAATGAAATTCAACTGGCAATAATTCAGTAATATAATTCGGTAGCAGAAGGGGAAAAAACGTTGTTCCAAAACGTTTTTCTTCTCAGTCCCCTCCTTATCGGAGCTTATTCCTCTTCTTCTTCCGAGAAACTATTCTGGGACGGCCATAGCGGGATGTAACAGAAATGATATACTTAAAATACGAAAAAGTGAAAATCTATAATTAAGATCTCCGATGCTTGAAACGGAATTTTGACGGGTTTCCGGTTCACAGGGAGCATATGACTGAAATTTTCGAACGAGCCGAATAGCTACATATTCTTGGAAAATTCACCAATTACACAGCGATTTATCTCTTCTGGAAGTCGTACGTACTGGCCTACGGACAGAGCAAAAGCTCCAGATGTAATTGACTTTTTCGTGATCAAAGGAATATCAAGCTATTTTATCCACGCCGAAGGCAGCGGAAGCCTCATGTCAGATAATTCCGCTATAGTCCTCACAAATTAGTGACACAATAATATTAACTTGAAGATAATCCTCCACGATTAGCAACCTATTATAATACTAATTGGGATTTTTTAGGAAGTACATATTATTATGTCATCTAATAATATTAATTTTTCAGTTCTCCTTAAATCTACAGAACAGCTAGAAGATGAAGCGGAAAACTTCGTTAAGTGTATCTAACGAGCAGCTTGGGCTAATACCCCAATAGAGACTGAGTATTCCGCTAATACCCACGAGAGCTTAGGGCGCCAATCAGAGAAAAGAGGAAAACTAGAAGAGCATGACATCTTAACAGAGTCCCAAGTGATAAAACAAAATGAAATAGATTGAATAATTTATTGGATAATTTATCTTCAGGAATGAAACAAGAAAACCACTCGAGGCAAATATATTTGTGGTGGTTTGAGGTAAGATGCGAGGTGAGGTGAGTGAGTGTGATGGAGAGAAGGTTGCTGGATCTAGCGTCTAAGAGGTTAACACCTATGGCAGCCAGGAAGGTTATTACCTATAGCTGCCAGGGAGGTTACCACCACTAAAGGCTCTAGAGGGATTTTGCCCAGTGGTTCCACAAATCTGGGATCTTTTGTGAGCAGAGGTAAGGAGGCATGAGAGGAGAGAGAGAGATAAGTCGGCGACTTAAGGAGAGCGTAGAATGAGGTGAAAAGCGCCGCGGGCGAGTTTTTATGGCGCCCACTCCACTCACCTCCAGTCCAGTAGGACTAGTGGGGATTGATTGAGCCTATGCACCTGTGGTCACGTACGCCACCTCACCCGTTGCGTTTATTAACTTGAACAATCTTAAGGTATACAAAGTATGATGTTCTGGGAGGATCACGACAATATTATAATCTAAATCCTGAAAAATATACAGAACATTCACCCTGGAAGGTTACGAAGTCACTTAACCAGCCTTCCTCCCATTGAAAAGGCAAAAGTCTTTGCGGATCACCTTGAAAAACGTTATTGGTTTCAGTCTCTAGCCACATGGATGATGGAGAACTAGGTACCTATCCTCACCTCCTCTACGGATACAGACAACATAAATACCAGTTACGCTCAGTGAACTTGAAGATGGGATTCTTGACCGCAAAACGAACAAAGCACCAGGGTAATTATGATCGGGTAATGTAATTAAACAACTTCCAGAGGAAGGCATGCGAATGTTTTTGTATGTTTTTATGAATGGAGCATTGATATTGAAATACCTATGTACCGCTGTGCTGGAAAGTGACTGAAGTTATCATGATATTGAAACCGGGCCCAAGGACAAAAATTCATACAGACCGATATGTTTACTACCAGTAATCTCGAAACTTTTTGAGAGATTGCTAATACGAAGAGAGAGAACAAATCCAGGGAGAAACACTGAGAACAGGGAGAAACACTGTACCATAGATCAAGTGCAGTGTACCACTGATATAATCAAAAATTGCTTGGAAAAGAAACAAGTCTGCGCAGGCACCTTCCTGGACGTCTCCAAGCATCTGATAAAGTCTGGCATCAAGGGTTGGAATACAAACTTGAGAGAGATCTACCAGAGAAATTCTCCTTATCTCCCTGAAAGACACTTTAGAGTGAAACAAGAGGGGTAGTGTTCTGGTTTGAGGAAAATTAGGGCAGGTGTTCCTCAAGGTAGCATGCATGGGCCCCTGCTCTTTCGAGTGATGTACCTAGCAGTGGCGATACGGCAACTGCAACTTTTGCTGATGATACTGCCCTACTAGCGGTTAGTGATACAGTAGAGGAAGCAACAGGAAATAGCAAGAAATTGTTAATCAAGTACATATACCAGAAAAAACCAGCGTCTCTATCTTGCAGAACGGAAAAGCAATGATATTAACTTTACGAACAAAAGCATAACTAGGTACCAGTCATGTTGAACAGGCAAGAGATTACTTACGCCGATACGGCAAAGTGTCTAGGGATGACTCTTGATGTGAAAATGAGATGTCATTAAATAAAGAGATCAGTTGAATATCAAGTAAAAAAAAATTTACTGGTTTCTCGGCAGGCAGGTACTCCGAAGTGTCCTTACACAACAAACTGCTTATCTATAAGCAAATTCTAAGGTCTGCGTGGAAATTTGACGTCGTGTGGGTTTGCACGAAAAAGACCAACCACGATCATTCAACCATTTCAGAACAGCGTACTAAGGAGTATGGTAAACGCTCCTTGGTGCACACGAAATGATGACCTCCGTTGGGATCTCAAGATGGAAACCGTCAGTGAAGTGGAATGAAGAGGTCCTTGCGAATGAACGCAAGCAGGGACTAGCGGCTTAATGAACACGTGAACCCAGAATTTCGTCGTCCTGTAGACTCTAGACAATATCAATGTCATAAGGCGTCTTTGACAGAACAAAACCCCTCGACCTTGTGACGTGTTAATATGACAATTATAGTGCGAAAGTGTTTATACACAGCACCTGTCATTGGGCTATGAACTCTACACACTGCTCAATATAGTACTAAAGTAAATTCACTTGATATTCTAAGCTCAGCTGTTGTTTCCATTAATAAAAATTTTTTAAAAAATCTGAGAGTGGATTTATCGTCGTACCTTCATTTTCCCATACATTTATACCTCCCACGGACAACCACCGTCGTAAATGTGAAATTGCCTTCAACCAAATTTTATTCAGATCGGTTGAGCGATCTAGACCCGCGGCGACCTCTTATACACAAGTTTACAGTTTCATATAACCCTATTTATGTAAACCACACTAGTTTCCCCCTCCTTCTAAAATCGTACAGTCCACTATAAAAATATCATACAATTAACAGCATTATAGCATATTATTATGGTACAATAATTAATAATATTATAGCATATAATATTATTATTATCAGCCGTACTCTTATCAATATTATCTGAGGAATCAATACTGAACATAGCTTAATACGATTTTCCAGATGGTGACTGACTGTTATGATAGTTTGGCAAGAGAAGGGCGCGTTCCAACTGGTAAGTATTATGATAAGATCAGTCCTATTTATTTACGGTTTAGTTCTTCTGTAACTAATTATTAAATTCTTACAGACCCAGATTTTGTACCAAGGACTTACACTGAAGTTGCAATTAGAGTCTCCCAACTCCATAATGACTCGGAGGATACGCTAATATTCAGTTTCCTTGACATGATAATAGCAGTGAGTGCAGTAACAGATTTCTTACATACCTAGTAATAATTTCAGACTGCGTCTGGCGAGGCCAAGGTAGCCGATGCCAACCGAGAATTGCCAAACATTTTCGATGTAAAACCCGCCTCTGCGGGCTGTTTAAACCTCGTTTTGACTTCTTCCCTCTCCCTATTGCGTTATATATTTTTGGTTACTGTACGAATTAATGTGAACTAGTTTTTAAAAACAACAATACTCACTTCACAGTCCTTCTTCAAAAAATTTCCCGCGCAGTTTAGGGGAATACCCGCTTAGGGGATTAATTTATCCATACCAGAGAACTTTGACTCAAAAGTGCCTTCCTTCGGTTATCTTCATTGGGGGATGATGGAATTCCGGAGGAAGTTGCGAATTTGTAATTAACTTTTAGGGTGACTGAGGGCTGTTACCCTTTTTACAACAGTCTACCTTCAAGTTGTGCCAAAATAAATAATAGTCCTGTATCAAATTTCCTTTTTTCCTTGTAAACACATATACTTATCAGCTAACATCGATATTTTCGTTTAAAGCGCAGTTGGATAATTCTAATTTTTTAATTTTTTTAAAGTCTTACGAAAATTCTGAAAAGTGCGTCCCCCCCCCCCCCCTGACTTACATAAACCAAATGATGGAAAAAACTGTCTAACTGTCCTAATATCCTTCAGATGTCTAGTTTTATCACTGAAATTATTGAGGGGGTAAAAAGAGACACTGGGTGGGAACGGGTGGTTACAAGGAGGAAGGAACAGGTTTGTATTATGCAATTCCTAGAGCGACATGCAAATCACCTGCTACATTGGCGGGCGAAATGGATAGCAATCCTTTTTGCGGCTGAGGAGGTTTTCTTGATAGGTAAATTTTTACAACAGGGCTATATTAGGAGGGCGTTAGGGTTAGGCCCTGGAAGGGGATGGGGCAGATGAGAACTGCCCAGTAAAGTACGGAATGGGTTTGTCGTGGTAGCCTTATAATATACCACTCCTGTATATACGTTAAGATTTTTACCAATAAACAACGAAGAAGCCAAGCTATCCAGTGCGAGGACACGGCCCAGGTAACCCTTCTTCCAACGGTTCCCAATGGTCACTCAGATGGGACCCGAGGAGGGTAGAGGCACCTATAAAAAGCACCCAGCTTGCTTAGGTCGGGCATTCATCCCGTTTCTCTTGAAAAAGTGCCTCCTCTCTCAGACCTTACCTCCTCATTACCAACTAAGCCTGCCCCTTCCCTCTAAGTTCTCAACAAGGTGAAAACTGGGTGAGAACATCCTTCAACACTCAACGAGGTGAAAACCGGGCGAATGTCTTCCTTACCTCTTACCTACATATCCATGGTGGCGCGAACCCCGATATCATCCTATCCCAATATTCAACGAGGTGAAGACTGGGTGAATATTTACCTAAATCCCAGAGGCGTATCCAAGGAGGTGCAAACCGCGTGGATACAATTCCTCGCGCTCCTCTCGCTTCCAAAACTCCTACCCAGTCAAAATCCAACTCAGAGTCACATTTTTTGTCAAGCCAAATTTAACAATTAACATTTAATCAAAACGAGAATCATCACAGGGAACATTAAACTTATGGTGAATATTAGTTTAATAGTTTGAAGGCCGATTTCACCAAAAACTCACTAATCGTGACTAAGCTAATCACGATTAGAGTTAACCGAACCCTGTAATCATGATAAACATCTTTTGGATTCCACCATGCTAATCATGGTTCCCACTAATCTTGGTTACACTAACCACAATTAACTTCACTAATCATGATTAACGCCCGCATGGATGCTATACATTCCGTATCAACAAGGCAGTGGTGTAATGAGGTACCAAACCAGGTTATGTAGTGCTGTCAAGAGTCAATCCGTCAATCGCCTGTCATTGTAGTGTTTGTATTCTATGCCATTCCTATTACCATGAGTGATAACAATAATAATTAACCCAAAAAGAAGGAAGGCGGATCCAGCTTTCGAGGCCTCGAATGAAAATTTATTTGTAGAACTCGTAGACAAATACTACAGTGTTGAGTGCAAGAAAACTGTGAATATGCGACGAATTCAACTCTACTCAGAATTACAACATCTACCTTTTACTTGAGAGCTTTGTTACCATAGGTGCGGTTATATTGTTCAACCTACATACCTATTAGGATCTACATAGCAATTACTGTTTTTTTGATCACTTACTATCAATTCATCGTCAGACAGTGCGTGTTTTTGACTTTAAACTTTTATGATGTAGGTATCGTACCTGCTAAAATAAACTTGCCAAAGGTTGGGTGATTGAGAAATGAAGTCAATTTAAAAAGGTTTTCTTTACTAGAACAATACAACGTGATAACTCGAATTCGCCTTTCATTATTCATTCTCTCCATTCCCATGTGGTTGTCTTGCCAATCTGAAAAAGAAATAGCCATAATAGGTCTATAGATCAATTACTCAGCGCCTACAAAAATATGTTTTGGTTTTCATTATATAAATAGGTACGTTCCAATATTGCCGAACTGATACATAAAGACTACAAATTCCTGTGGCCTTATTATATTTCCAAAAGTTTTTGGGCGTAATGATTAAAGATGAAAAAGATTTGCAAAGAATAACCTCGTTATGAAAAGCATTACTTCCTATCCCTATAGATACTGTTAGCACCTGCTTCAATAATGTTACCTACAGATTACTATTATCATCATTATGAAAGAGTTTTATTACGATCATTATGAAAAAACAATTATTGCATGGAGATGTCCAATCTAGTATAAGTACGCATCTTATGGTTTATCATCTCATGGTTTACGTACATGCGCCTAGTTACCTAGTTAATACCTAGTTAAACGTACGAAAATAATAATTACATAGTTATGTAGGCGCTTAGGAGATGATTTTTGTTGTTAGTTTTTCTACCTCGTTTTTATATTTCCGCGCCACATGTTCTCGTCCCAACGTAGTTACCTACCTCTGATAAATAATAAAATTTATTCGAGTTCCGAAAATTGATCAAGCGAGTGCGTCATTTCAAAAGATTAGTACAATCGTACAATTGGTGACCCCGAACTAGAACAAAAGAAACAGAGAAATCGTACAGTGATAGAAGATGGAAGGAGCAGGAGACGCAGCTCACGTAGCGGACGTAAGCGTAAAATTGCCGGCATTCTGGCCGGGAAAACCTGATATATGGTTCCACCACGTCGAGGCTCAATTTAAATTGAAACGCATCACTGTCGAACAGCCAAAATTTGACTATCTTCTGGCGCAAATGGACAAAATTTACGTTGAAAACATATACGATCTTGCCACTTATACACACACCGACAAATACGCGCAAGCAAAAAACCGCATAATCACACTTTTCAAAGAAAGCGAAGAGTCCCAAATTAAGAAACTTACCAGTAGTTTGCAGTTAGTTACTCTCAAACCTAGCCAACTGCTGCGGAAGATGCGAGCTTTGGCTGGAGCAAATTTCAGCGAAACGGTTTTCAAAACGTTATGGCTGGAAAAAGTGCCAGAAAACGTTCGATCAATTCTCGTGATAGCAGAAGGAACTCTTGACAAAGTAACAGAGCTAGCTGACAGAATATGTGAAACTAGGGATCCTAGGGATCCTGAAACAGTTTATGCAGTAAGCAAACCTAACGCATCTCAATCTGCTATGTCAACCCTAGATTTTCAAGCCCTTGCCATTCAGATCGACGAATTGAGAAAGAGTATCAAGGACCGTAAGCAGCCCCGAAGATTCTCATCAAGGTCCAGTGCGTCAAGCCGCGAGAGCAGCTGTAGTCGGTCCAGTAGCAGAAGTTACAGACGTAGGTTCAACCCGAATGGTGAGCTCTGTTATGCGCATTACAGATTTGGAAGGAGATGTCTGCCAGGCAAGTGCGTACCTCCTTGTCAATGGTCGGAACAGGGAAACTCCAGCAGACAGCATCAGTAACGACCCTGAGTGCTGTCAATGAAAGGGATGGTCGTAGTATTCCGTTTATTCGTAAGATACCGAAAAACCAAACTCCAATTCTTGGTAGATAGTGGAGCAGACGTGTCTGTTCTCCCTGCCAAGAAGCAAGCGAAGGAAGAGCCTTCAACGTACAAATTATATGCTGCAAATGGCTCAGAAATACCGACCTATGGAACCAAGCTTCTAAATCTGGACTTAGGGTTAAGACGACAATTCGAATGGCCGTTCATAATTGCAAAAACGAACAAAGGTATTCTGGGAGCGGACTTTCTACACCATTTCGAACTCATGATTGATCTGAAAAATAGACGATTAGTTGATGCCAAAACAAAATTAACCACAAAAGCAGACCTAACCGAAATTAATGAATTAGATGTTGTCAGCACGGTTCAAACAAATTGCCCATTTGCGAGCCTGTTGCTGAATTATCCAGGTCTAACCAAACCATCGCTAATCCCCGACGAAAATTTTCACGATGTCAAACATTACATCAAAAATACACAAGGACCTCCCGTTTTTAGCAAGGCAAGAAGATTAGATCCTGAAAAACTGAAAGTCGCAAAACGGGAATTCCAATTTTTACTTGACAAAAATATAATCAGACCCTCCAAATCTCAATGGGCAAGCCCGCTACACATGGTGAAAAAGAAAAATGGGTCATGGCGCTGTTGTGGGGATTACAGACGGTTGAACGATAGGACGGTCCCAGATCGATATCCTCTTCCCCACATTGATGATGTCAATGAAATTTTTGTCTGTAAAACCATCTTCTCCAAAATTGATCTTCTGCCAGTATACCACCAATTCCACTTGCAGAAGAAGACAAGGAAAAATCAGCAATCATAACACCTTTCGGCCTATTCGAGTACAATTACATGCCATTTGGATTAAGGAACGCACCATCAACATTTCAACGTTTTATAAATTGCATCATTTTTGGCCTAGATTTTTGTTTCGCCTATTTGGACGACATTTGCATTGCATCTCGGACGGAAGAAGAGCACAAAGAACATTTGATCAAAATGTTTGAAAGATAGTTATGGTTTAAAAATTAATGTCAGCAAATCAGAATTTGTACTCTAAGAAGCCATCTTTCTGGGTCATCTGTTAACTCCTGTCGGAGCAAAACCTGATCCGGAAAAAGTAAAAATAATACAACGACATGGACGTCCAAAAACGATTCGAGAGCTTCGTAGATTCCTCGGAATGTTGAACTTTTTTAGGCGATATTTAAAAAATGCAGCTACACACCAAGCACTCTTGAACAACGATTTGGTCGGTGCGAAGAAAAAGGACAACAGGCAAATAGAATGGACAGACGAAACAATCCAGCAGTTTGAAAAATGCAAAGAAGAACTCGCAAATGCAGCATTGTTGACATACCCTGACGCAAGATACCCACTAGCCTTGTTTGTGGATGTTTCTGATTTTGCAGTTGGCGCAGTGCTGCAGCAAAAAGAGCCCAGTGGTTGGAAGCCCATATCATTTTTCTCAAAGAAGTTGAACGAAGCACAACGGAAGTAAAGTACGTATGATAGAGAACTTTTGGCAGTGTACTTAGGCATCAAGAATTTTAGAAATATGTTAGAAGGAAGAAATTTTGTTATATACACAGATCATAAGCCACTGAAATAATATGCATTTAAGCAAAATAACGACAAAGCTTCCCCAAGACAATTGAGACACCTACAATTTATATCACAGTTCACCACAGATCTATGTTATGTAGCGGGAGACGAAAACCTTGTGGCTGATCATTTTTCACGAATCGAAGACATAAACCAAATTGATTATTCAGAAATATCCAAGGCACAACAAAATGACGAGGAATTAAAAGATCTCATGAACAATTCATCACTACAATTCAAACAAACACCTTATCCCCGAATGTTTCCGTGTATTGTGACAGCTCTACGGAAAATATTCGGCCATACATTCCTCTACAGTTCAGACAAGCGATTTTCAAACAATACCACAATTTAGCACATCCTGGAGTACAGTCAACAGTCAAACTGATCTCAACAAAAGTAATTTGGAAGAAACTAAAAAGCGATTGTAGCATTGTGGGCAAAATCTTGTCAAGAATGTCAAAAAAGTAAAATCACGAGACACACAAAATCCCCGATTGGTGAATGGCCTCAAACTGACGATCGCTTTAGTACGGTGCACATTGATATTGTGGGACCTCTGCCTCCGCCAGAAGGATTTTCATATTATTGCCTGACGTGTATCGACAGATTCACATCATGGGTTGAAGTTCTGCCGCTGAAAAACATTAGTGCGGAAACAGTAGCAGAAAATTTTTATGCAAATTGGATTTGTCGATTCGGAACTCCAATCCACATAATTTGTGATCGAGGAGCGCAGTTCCGATGCGAACTGTTCCATGAACTGGCCAAGATATGCGGTTCAAAGATAAACTACACAACTGGATACCACCCACAAGCCAACGGAAAGATTGAAAGATTCCATCGCATATTCAAAGCCGCAATTAGGGCACATGGGAAAAACCAATGGACTTCAGTCATCCCATCAATCCTTTTAGGACTAAGGTGTGCCACCAAATCAGAAACACAAGCTACGATAGCGGAAATGGTCTATGGAAAACTCTTGAAGCTTCCTGGAGATTTCTTGGACCAGTCAAGAACAACAGTGGAGCCTACAATATTTATTCAACAGTTGCGAGAACAAATGCAGAAATTAAAACCAATTCCCACGAACCATCGGAACCAGACATCAACGTTTGTTCACGAGGATCTCAGCCGATGCAGTGACGTATTCTTGAGAGTTGACAGAGTGAAAGCATCACTTGAAAAACCGTATGAGAACCATACACAGTAATACAACGAGCAGAAAAATACTTTACACTAAACATCAGGAACATACATGTCAACGTAACAGTAGACAGACTCAAACCAGCATACATCCTGTCAGAAGACACCGACGATTTAACTACACAGAAGACCACCGAACAGAAGTCAAAGCCAGAGAACACAAACAGAACAACAACATAAGAATGCAACAGTAACAAGAACCAAGAGACACGAACACGCTATGGGAGACGGGTCAGATTTCCAGCTCTGTACCTACCCGGAGAAAACGCCAAGGGGGGGAGTGAATGTAGGCGCTTAGGAGATGATTTTTGTTGTTAGTTTTTCTACCTCGTTTTTATATTTCCGCGCCACATGTTTTCGTCCCAACGTAGTTACCTCTGATAAATAATAAAATTCATTCGAGTTCCGAAAATTGATCAAGCGAGTGCGTCATTTCAAAAGATTAGTACAATCGTACAGTTACATGCACATTATTTTCTATTGTTGTACTACAAGTCACTTACCTGTCAGTTTGGTATTCTAGACGGCCTTCTGTTTGTTCCGGTAGGCTGAGAACAGTTCTCAGCCTACTGTCGTTATCGCATTGAAAAGTCGATTGAATCTTCACTCCTTTCCCTTATCTGTTTAGGACGGCCGACGGTATCATCTTCATCTTGGAATGATAATTCAAAAGCACGCACTAATGCGCGAGGTATCCTAGGTGTATAATATCGAAATCCCTGTATCGGAAAGTACTTTGTATTTGACGTAGTTTCATTGCATTATAGTAGTCCAGGAGCCAGCCCTGAAAAGTGGTAGTAAAATCTGGAGAATTTCCGACTATAGAAGTTAATAGGGCATACGCTGGTGGAGCCATTAATGGCCGTCTGCCACATCATAGCCCCCATGGTGACCATTTGAAATTGCGAAAACTCGTCAAAATTGTAAGTATTTACAGAGAGCTGAAACTTAGATAGGAGGTACTACATGATGCGAGTAAAACGAAAACCCATGTCTGCCTCTTCATACCCGGGGGGAATGCACTTTTTGTCCAGAAAATTAAACTGTTGGCGGACTTTCGAAATTTCGGCAATTGAAAGTCATCAACATGGAGAGACAAATAAACCTAGTCTGCCGGCAGTAGTCCGATGGGAAGTACATACAGACGACACTTCAAAATTTGTACTTTTTGTACAGAAAACTGAACTATTTGCGGACTTTTGCAATTTCGACCATTGCAACTACTCGACATGGAGAGACAAATAAGACTAATCTGCCGGCAATAGTCCGGTGGGAAGTACTGGCGGACGACACTTGAAAATAAGTACTTTTTGTACAGAAAATTGAACTAATTCCGGACTTTTGACAGTTCGGCATTTGAAACTACTTAGTACGAACGATTATAACCATACAGCAAATGTCAAATTTACGAGATTATAATTATATCACAAATGTTTAATCTGATCAATGACAATAGTATACCTAAGTATTCTCTAATCGGAAATGTTTCTATGTTCTTAGCTATGTATCTACTTTGCGGAATAGGAACTATATTATCATGTTTCATAAATGAAATGAATCATGAGAGTCACAATTTATCTAGTAGGTACTGCTAAACAGTATAGGCCTATAGGCAATACACTTATTGCGTGCAGTGTATACACAATAACAAAAGACTTCAATAACAAAAATAATCAGCATCATGTTTTTTACCAGGTCAAGGTTGATGCACATAATATCAATAATTAGGAACTCAACAGTGCGAAAAGGGATAGAACTTTAATCAAATTGTTCTATGAAAATATCTTTGATGTCATAACATATAACGCAGAAAAAATATCATTAGGACCCAGGTGAAACGTTGATGAAGAGTAATCAATAACACTGAAGGCTACAATATTATTTTTGGTTTATTATTTTCAATGAACCTTTGGAATCTAGCATGAAAAAACAAATTGTTTTAACCCCCCCCCCCCCCCCAACCAAATTTGATGGTTTACAAGTTACGTAGAATCCGAAAAAGCAATAAAAACATTGCTGTCTGTCCGCCGTACGCCCTACTTTGCACTTTTCTTCAGTGACATACGAAAGCGCCAGGAGGGGTCAAAAACCATACGAAAGCGCCACAATCCCGAAAATCCCTAATCCGGGGTGCGATCATAAGCGCCAAGTTCTTCATCGGCCCTTAATCCCCTACTATACAAAAGCGCCAGCGTTCATAAGCGCCATACAACAGAAAACAGGGAAAAGAGGGAAAAAGGGAAATTTTTCGGACTCACCTGAATAGATGGTTCACGTAGAAGGTATAGGTTTCTCATTTTTGACATCAGATTCGGATTCAGCATCGGCATCGTCGTATTCAATATAAATAGTCTACTTGTTCTATAGTCGTGACACATCACAACACGTCACTTCCCGGCGCACATTTCATTGTTTGTTTTGTTTTTTAATGTCAACTGCTTGTTTTAGCATACCCACCCGCCGCAAGTATTGTAGTCGCGATATTTGTTGATTACAATACTGATCCCAAAGTACCAATACCTTGTCGTTCGATTCACGCTGTTTCCTTCTCGGTCCTCTCCCCATCGAATGTTCATTGATTTTAATATAAGTTTCCGCCTGGCACTTGATCAATACGTCAATCACCAAATGTACGGACCCGTGAGGTGAATAAAATTGTCCTTTGAGATGACGGTGGAAACTTTCGGGTCCATTCGTTGTCTTGGGTGAAGAACGATCCGGGGAATCAGCCCACAAGTGAGGTGGGAATCGGCTACGAGATCCTATATATGTTTCGCATAGGTACTCCAAAAAGTCCCCTACTCGTGAATCGCCCGGAACCGAGGATATTATGTCCAAAAAACCATTCTCTACTTCGGACGGTGGTAGATATGCTAGGCCGAAAAACATTTTCAGGAACTTGCCAACGTCAGTGTGATCGGTGTAGTCGGGCCCAAGTCCCAGGGATTGAATTTTTCGATACAACGCTTGCCCGAAATGAAAAAAGCAACAAGAAATGTCGGAGGCTGGGAACACGAGTAGAAACCCTTGGTGTGCAGCCAATTCGAAGTCAAAAAGTCCCACGGATGGTAGTAAGGTAAAACCGTACTGTGCACATAAACTGACTAGGAAGTTCCATAAGGTGGCATAGCATTCAGCTGTTTTGTCTGGTAGAAAAGCATACGCGAGTTGTACGTAACATTGGTTGGCACAGGCGTGGATAGTGTACAACTGGCTAAAGAATTTCGGGCATGCATAAAACGTTCCGTCACCTAAAAGCACTTCTTGGTTACACATATATACGCCAAATTTGTTTTGGTAGTAAGCACAACAATTTCCCTTTCGGGGTGAACATGAACAAAAGGCTCACCCAAATTTGTGTTTACCGTGCTCACTGTCAACTGACGTATTGCTTCTATACGTGAGGTCGGATTAATCGGAAGGGATTTCCTTTTCACCCTGTACATTGCTTGGCGTACTGCGACCAAGTCTTGTTGTAATAACGACGTACAGTTGGACGTGGATTGCAGTTCTGTTCGGATTATTCTCCGACTCATGACTCGTTCGCAATGTTTCCCTTTTCTCCCTACTTTCTTCCCACTTTCCCTCCTACTGGCGCTTGTGAAACTCGACCGAAATGTGCCTCGGCCCAGGACCTGGCGCTTATGGATGGTCCACTTATGAGCTATTAGAGCAAACCTGGCGCTTATGGACGGTAATAAAGAAGGGATTAAACCGACCTGGCGCTTATGGATGGCACCCCTTTTCTTAGTTGCCATGAACCGAAATTAGGTAATGAAATTTGTTTGTAGGTCCCGTTAGGGGGCTAGTTGGTCCTCGAAGCGCAGCGTCACTATCAGTCATTTCTTAAGGGGTGAAAAATAGGGGTTGACATTTTCAGAACGCTTCATGGGAACAAAAGCGTTCCGTCGTGATGGCCTAAAGAAAGAGGAACTGGGATTAAAGGAAACTTCACCAGACTGCATATCAATGTTGTTTTTAAGGGATACAGTAAGAAGACGACGAAATAAATTTCTCTCCATCTTTAAGGTTTTAGTATTTTCTGCTCTTTTATTGTTAGTCCAGGGCGGTCAGCTAGGAATTAAGAACCTGGTTTCGAGGAATTGCCTTGTAAAATCTTGAAAACTCAATGGAACATTCTGCTATACATTTCAAGTGTTATTCTTGTCCCCTTCCTTCAAGGCTGCAGATACATTTTGACTTGTGGGCTTCCGTGTACACAAATTGAATAATAATGTAGGCTCCAATTTAAGATCAAACGAATTTAACATGCTATCGGAGGCCTCAAGGATTTTCCCGAAGCCGTTGTCTTCAAGGATGACTCGGCCTTTTGGTTAATTATTCTCTGAATTATTATACACCTATAATTATTCAAAACATTTTTATAGCACCCCCTCAACATTATTTCTTTTACGTTTCAAGTTGCGTAGATTCCAAAATGATGGCTGTTAATTTATTGTTTCTTTCATGTGCAATAATTAAAATAGCTATTTTATTTGGTTTCCACCAATTTTAGCACCCAAAAAACACGAGCCCTACGTTTTTACACTTTATCCTTGATCATTGAGTGACATTAAATTGTCTTGATTCACCTGCTGATACTACGTTCAGTGTTATTATACAAACTGATGGTGATTTCAGACAATTTCCCATGTTTTTGACTCATAAAAAATGAATTTTGGGAGATGAAATTTCGTTACAACCTCAATAAATTCTTAAAACTCAATTATTCTCGCCCTAAAAAACATGAAAACGATACCTCTCAAGCTCTTGTTCACTACAACCTGAAACAACTCGAAAACCCGTATTTTTCACCCACAACACCCCTGGGTGTATTCCGATCGGGCTGCCGAGCTTCGGAGCCCAACTAGGAACCAAATATGTTCCCAAGTGTTTCCCATCCCAAATGGGGACCCAAACTGTGTGCGGAGAAGCGAAGATTTTAGATCAAAATTTAACGTAAATTTAAGGCTGAAACTTCTTTAAAACCTCAATTTTCCACTCTTTGGTCAAGATCGACTTCATATTCGGTCTACTTGTCCTAAAAAAATATAGAAAATGATGCCTCACAATCTCATATTACTAAAACACCAAAAAATCCTATTTTTAACCCATTTTCACCCATAACACCCTTGGGTATATTCCAATCGGGCTGCAAAGTTTCGGGATACAACTAGGACACAAATGGAGCATTTGAGCGAAAGAACAAATTTTTTAGACCGAAAGTAAAGTAGATGTGCATGATACGGCGTACGGACATTCCATTTTGGTATATTATTTTGTGAATAATACACCATTGCATTCGCTCAGCAAAAAATGTTTATAAAGCCCCCTCAAAATTGTTTCTTTTCCGTTTCAAGGTGGACTTATCGTAGGTAGCGCTAAATTGCGAAGTATCTATCGGCAATTGTAAAATGTTACTTAATTTTTGGAATGAAGTACCAATTTTCAAGTATCGTCTGCCATTACTTACCACCGGACAGCTGCCGGCAGACTAGGTTTATTTTTATGTTCATACTAAGTAGTTTCAAATGTCGGAATGCCAAAAGTCCGGAAATAGTTCAATTTTCTGTGCAAAAAGTACTTATTTTCATGTGCCGTCTGCCAGTACTTCCCACCGGACTATTGCCGGCAGACTAGGTTTATTTGTCTCTCCATGTCGATGACTTTCAATGGCCGAAATTTCGAATGTCCGCCAACAGTTTAATTTTCTGGACAAAAAGTTCAACTTCTCGAGTACTGTCTGCCAGTGCATTCCCCCCGGGTATGAAGAGGCAGACATGGGTTTTCGTTTTACTCGCATCATGTAGTACCTCCTATCTAAGTTTCAGCTCTCCGTAAATACTAGCAATTTTGACAAATTTTCGCAATTTCAAATGGTCACCATATCTTTCCCCCGGCTATGAGGTGGCAGACGGCCATTAATGGCTCCACCAACGTATGCCCTATGAACTTCTATAGTCGCAAATTCTCCAGATTTTACTACCACTTTTCAGGGCTGGCTCCTGGACTATAACCAAAATGGCTGTCTAATTATGGTTAAGAACGCCATTCGACCAAAATCGGCCGATTAGTTCTTAATCATGGTTAATACTTAATCGAGTGTGGTGGAATCGAACAGTTCTGTTGGTAACCACGATTAAGCAACGTAAATCGTGATTAGGATCGTCTAACCATGATGAAAAATGTTGGTGAAATCGGCCCTGAATCTATTTAAATATTTTTGTTACAGGGCTTCGATACGTCAAGTGTAGCAATTTCGTCAGTGATCCTTTTCTTGGCCATGTTCCCGGACTACCAGGATAAAGTTTATCAGGAACAGTTGGACGTTATGAAATCCAGCTTGGAAGTCCCATCGAGAGAAGAAATGGCCAAAATGACTTTCCTGGAAATGGCGTTTAATGAAACATTACGACATGTATCTGTACCTATTATCTTTAGAACAGTTACCGAGAAAATAGAAATAGGTCAGTAGACGTTTCGTTCACGTAGGCGTTTAGCAGGAACGGAGAAATGGGCTTATGAGGGCATTGGCTACACGAAGAATAACTTCAGCAGTCCATTGTCAGATTTGAAATGTTGATCGGAAATTAATATTTTAATCGAAGTCAGAAAAAATAATATAAATGTACTTACTTCCGCAGATGGTAACATATATCCGGAGGGCGCTTCTATCGCCTTCAACCTTGCTCATATGTTCGTTGATCCAATTCACTGGGAGAGACCGAGAGAATTTTACCCAGAACATTTCTTACCTGAAAAAGCAGCAAAGAGGACGCGAGGAGCCTTCATGCCATTCAGCTTTGGAAGCAGATCCTGCGCTGGTGAGTGGCTGTGTCGCTTAAACACGGGCTAAAAAGAGTAATAAGGTCGTACTACCGAGAGAGTAATAAACTCGTACAACTAAGGGAGTGAGAGAGAGAGAGAGAGAGAGAGAGAGAGAGAAATGATTTATTCATTCAGAATTACAATGCTACACAAATTAAAATTGAAATACACTTGAATAAAGTAGCCCGTCGGTAGGCATTGCCTGTATTGACGGACTAGAGTTTCGTATTAAAAAAAATAATAATGATTTAAAAAAATACGTAAAGCAACACTCTTCTCCAAGTGAAATGAACAAATTAAATCACTCTATAAATTGCACTTTAGCTGAAATTTAAAAGAAAAAAAAATTACATAAATACAATTCTTCATTGGTTAGAATTTAATTGTAAATACTACTTAACATGTTTTCAGCATTCTCTGAACCTAAGTCTAATATCCAGGTAAATAAAAGTCTCTTGTAGTAAGCACGAGTTATAACAATACATGGATCCCTAAGATGATCCGGCAGTCTATTATAGAGTAAGTAAATTAAATAATGCGGGCTTCTTGTGGTGAGGGTCAGATTTATTCTAGGGTTAACAACGTTTTGAAGGAACTGGAATCTTGTTGAATGGGGATGAGAGGATGTTTTATTGATAATGGAGGGATTTCGGTGATAAAAAAGAACTAAATTTTTCACAAAAAGTTGCCTGATGGTGAATACCTTTGCCTCCTGGAAGACAAGCTCACTAGGAAATCTCCGAGGCTTTCCTAGCATCACCTTTAAAATTCCCTTCTGTAGAATGACTAATTTCCGTATGTAGGTGGGGTATGTTCCGCCCCACACTAATACACCGTACTGAAGCAGCGACTGCACCAAAGACAAATACACAAGTTTCAGCCGTTCTCGAGATAAATAGGGTTTTACATGATAGAATAAGTACAAAAATTTACGAAGTTTAGAGTATAAGTGGGAAACGTGATGATCCCACACGAGTGCAGAATCCACCATAACTCCAAGGTACTTGTACTGGGAGACCCTCTCAAGTTCAATGCAGCAACACTGTCCCCCTAGAGCACATGAATGGATCCTAAAGTTGCCCGAGAGTGGCACGCTACCTCCCCCAATGAGCATGTATTTTGATTTGGTTACATTGAGGGTAAGAAAGCTCCCAAGCAACCACCCATTGATTAAGTCCAAAAGCCTCTGCAGCTCAGCAAGCACTACCTCCCACGTGGGACCAGACACGAGCACGGCCGTATCGTCAGCAAAGAGAAGAATATCAGCGTCAGGGGACAGTGAAGCTAGGCGATCAATATAAATCAAAAAGAGGACCGGTCCCAGGGTGCTTCCCTGAATTACCCCATAGTCTATATGTCTCACCTCGCTAGCAGAATCCCCAATGGCGACGTACTGGGTTCGATCCCTCAAATAGCTAGCGAACCACGCAAGGCTCCCATCCACTATCCCCGCATCCTCAAGACGCGACAAGAGCAGGGTCCTATCAATCGAGTCAAAAGCTTTTTTCAAATCCAAGAAGACGAGCGCCGACTTCAACTTAGCATCTCTGCAGCCGTAAAGTTTCTGGGTGAGGTGAAACAAAGCATCGTCGACTCCTCTCGACTCTCGAAACCCATACTGGGACGCGCTTAGCAGTTGATTAGACTCCAGATAATGGACCAAATTATTTTTTACCCATCTTTCCAAGATCTTACCTACTATACTCAACATTGAAATGGGCCTATAATTACCAGGATCCAGCTTGCAGCCGCCTTTATAAAGAGGGATTACCTTGGCTACCTTAAATATGGACGGAAATTTCGCCTTTCTTAAAGACAAATTGCACAGATGAACGATAGGTTTGGCTAAGAGTTGGGCATGCTTTTTAATTATTTTAGCCGGAATACCATCAGAACCCGGCGCTGAATTGCCCCTCATATGCGAAACCACCTTGCAAAACGAGTCTTCGGTCATGCTCGGGATAACGAATCTGCATGGTACTGCTGTTGAAGGTAGGTGGACACGATTCGCTGGGTTCCCCACTATTTCATCAGCTAAGCTATTGCCCACGGAAGTAAAATACTCGTTTAGGACATTACTGGCATTCTTCCTGGCATTGACACAATCTAAACTGTCCCTCTTCATGAGTTCGGATACAAATGGGCACTCTTCTACTTCCTTCTTCTTTCGATTTAAGGCCTCGTCCAGTACCTCCCATTCCTTTTTACGATCTCCTTCCGCCTCCGTAAACTTTTTATCAAAATAATCTCTTTTAGCCGATCGTATCAGAGTCCGAAGCAAGTTTCTAAATTGGAGAAATTTGGACTTGAGACGTATGTCGAAGGGTTGCTGTTTTAATTTTTTTGCAATTTATCAAAATCAATTTATCAAATTTATCAAAGTATATCAGTACGCGAGTGTCCATCGGTAATACCATGGATATGTATCTTCCTACTCTGCCATATTATCATAGGAGTGGAACTACGGAAGCATAGGATGTCCCAGGAAGCATGAGCTGTGAAATTTGTAACAGTGCGGCTGTTCTCGAGTAGTTTTTTTGGTCCGGTGGAGACGGGATCGATGGGTGGAAGCCTGAACGATATCCCTTCTTAACCGGTGATGATCTCGCTGGTCTAGGAGGGGGACTCTCGAGGGTCCACCCCTCACTGTCACACTCTGGCACATGGTAGCAGGGCGTGGTTCGGTAGTATGTGCTGAGTAATTCACCACACTCCATCCACTTTTTGTGGGCTTACAAGAGGGATACGCAATACTTAATCCGAACTGTTGTTGAATTTAGGTATAAAAACAAAAATGTATTTCCACTAAATTCGACTGATTGGGTGTAACTCCAAAAAGCATTTTTGAAAAATGCTGTATACACACACGAATGGAAGTACAAAATTATATAAGTTTACTATTGAACCTTTCTAAGCACTGTGTTCCCGTCTACCAAACTCCTAGCAGCAGACAAGTAGACTTGACAGGGGTAACAGTGTGGGCTGTTCTCGATACAGTTTTTCTTCCGGTGGAGACGGGATCGGTTTGGGGAAGCCTAATCGATATCCCTTCTTAACCGGTGATAATCTCACTGGTCTAGGAGGGGGACTCTCCAGGTCCACCCCCCGCTGTTACACTCTGTCACGTGGTAGCAGAGCGTGGTTCGGTAGTATGTGCTGAGAAACATCATACTCCATCCACTTTTTGTGGGCTTACCAGAAAGATAAGCCCAAAGGTTTCCCAGAAGGATTCCTTTACTAACAACCTGTCCCTTTGGTAATAGGTAATACATCTATTGGCTCCCCCCCCCCCCCCCCCTTCACCCTTTACAGTGTCAGCATAATTGAAATATACAGAACTCATTTGAAGGCGATTGATGCCATGTCCCAATGGACAAGTCCCAATACCTGTTCCACCCTAACGATGGAGGTTGATCTCCTAGAGGCTGCCCAGATGCGCACAATTCACTGGACAACAACCTTTGACAACATTATCCGCCAACACTCGTTTGTAGGAGCTTTGTTCTCCACCAGTAAAATATTATTGAGTTAGTACCATTATGATGCAGGTTAGTCACCTTGATGTTGTTCAGATGTCTTTCCTGAACCAGAACTTCATACTACTTTTCATTCCCCCTTTTTCCCTCTCATACTTCTGCTACCCAGAAGTATGTCATGTGGGGAGGAGTGTAACAGTGCGGCTGTTCTCGAGTAATTTTTTGGTCCGGTGGAGACGGGATCGGTGGATGGAAGCCTAATCGATATCCCTTCTTAACCGGTGATAATCTCGCTGGTCTAGGAATGGGCTTCTCAAGGTTCCACCCTCACTGTCCACTCTGTCACCTAAGGGGTTCAAAATAGGAGTTGCAATTTTCAGAACGCCGTAGCTCGAAAACTTTCGATAGAAGGGTATGGGTTTTTTTACGTTATTAAATTTGTCTTGAGCTAAACAATTTTTTGAGACCACCCGGAGCATTGTACGTCCAGCCGTTCGTGTGCACCAAAAAGCTTCGTCAACACGATCGTGAATCAAACGGTATAAATCCGGCCCAGATAATCATCACTAGGGAGCACCTGATTATAATCAAGGATGGCTGTATGAAGTCGAGTTGTTTGTTCTGCGATATTATTTCATTTGATAAGTGAGGGACTATTGGATTTTGTAGGTAGGTAGGTACTTGTGAAACTTGAACAAACGTTGATGTATTATTGATGGGTAAATTATTACACAATGGTAAATTACTACGCAACGGCAAATTATTATACAACGGTAATTATTACATAACGGCAAATTATTTCACAACGGTTTTCAATTCAGTTCAAATTCCCGATCATCTCTAAGGCATCATTAGTTTTCCTCTTGGTCAAGAACCGCATTGCTTGATTAAGGATCTTCTTTACAGTTTTAGCGAAGCGAGTTTATGGGTTTCTTTTATTTCACTTTAATAACTATAAATGTGATCACCTCCTACCATGTGCTATAGGCTGCTAATATCAGCTTGGCAGCTCTTCTCATAAGGTCCTGAGCTCAAGTTAATTTTGGGGTATTCAATTAGTCTGGGGGAAACCTTTATTATTCTATTTGAATTGGTTGAAAAGCAGAACTTTCGTGAACTTCTTTGTCCTTTGTGATGGACCTCGAGGGTTTCGGGGGCTAGTGGGTCTTCGATCCTTCTTTGGAATCATGACTTGTTCTCTCACGAATCTACCGTTGCCTATGATAGTGCTTTGAGGAAATATGTGGATCCTTCGGGAATTATTGCCCGAGTTTCCATTTTCGTTGACTGACAGTAACGTCGAGCTTCGAGGACCAGCTAGACCCAAAACGGAATCTATAACCCGAATTTCATCAATTTTGTTTCATGGTAACTAAGAAAAGTGGCCAATACGGCGTACGGCGGACAGACAGAAATTTTGTTATTGCATTTTCGGATTCTTCATACCTTGAAACGTAAACAATTACATCTTGAGGGGGGGTTAATTTTTTTTTTTTTCGTGCTCGATTCCAATGGTTCAATCTTGAAAATAATAAACCAAAAAAGGAAAGGCAATCTAGTTGGAGAGTTGAAACTTCGAAAAAGTGTGCACTACCTATGAATAGCGACAAGATGTTACCAAAACTGAATAATAAGAACATAGGTTTTGTAATTAAATGGGACAAAATCCATATTCAAGCCCTCATCATTTAATGAACTACTAAGAAAACAAAATACATGGATAGAAATTGAGTACAAACACAAATAAATTCAACAATTCCAAAAATACTTATTAATCTAGAAATGCACTAACGCCGAATGGTGAAATAAAAATTGAGAAAATTTTCTAATTTCTACCTAAAAAAAAAAATTTAAAGTTACCTAACAAAAAAATATACCTACTATTTAAACAATGTTTTTCCAAATATTACTTTAATGATTAACATTTCACTTTAAGCGAAGTTGAAAGGAAAATTTTCCCATGGACCCTCAAAAATACTCCTACAAAACCCCATAAAATTTAAAGATGGAACCACCATCACAAGAGTTAGACAATTTTCGATTGTTTGTTATTTGTTTATTTTATAGGCATGGGGATAGAGTTAAGTTAGAAAAAAAACCTTCGAGGGCAAAATTAACTTAGAAGGGGAAAAAAACCTAACCCTATCCCAATGAGTTCTTACGTTACGTCTCACGTGATCAAACCAAAAAGAATTATTTAGACTGAGGTCAAACGCCAAAGAAAATTTCATTAAAAAAGAAATATATAATTTGAAGTTGATGATAGAACTCTCTAAGTACCTAGATTCAGAAACCCCGTTAGGTATTAGCATTTTGTTTAGAAATTAAACTTAATTTGTGAAACTCTAATAATTTGGACTGGGAGAAAGGAACCAAGTTCCTACCTTAATTCAGCTGGAGGATGACCGTCCAGGAAGCCTTCTCGTCGGTAGAATTTTCAGCTGCCAAGTGTCTCGACTCCGACTTCCCCCTTTCCCAAGACGACTCTTACCTCCCACTCTCCTCGTTTAATAAGAAAATCTTATTCGCTGAAGAGAGGGATGTCCGAGTAAACCTCAAGAACTGTGAAGTGGTGTCACCAAAGTAAAACTGAGGACGATTATTCACACAAACTGATGACATTATTTAGTTGGATTCAAAGAAAAAGGAAGGACACGACGAAATTCACGAGTAGTTAAAGAAATACTCTAATTTAATACATTTATAGTTCGTATGTCAATTTCGTCACGTCACAGTGAGTATAATTAAAAAACGCTGCAAAGTCCTTGTCACATGGGTTTATTATTCTACTGGACATGCCTACAGAAATATTGGCTGTTCATTTATTGTTTATTTCTGGTGAAATAATTTAAATAGCTATTTCTGATAGTTTCCACCATTTTTGGCCTCTAAAACACGAATTAGGTACGCTCCTTTTTTTTCAATTTATCTTTGATAATTGCTTGTGCCATTTAATCGTCTTGATCCACGTGTTGATACTTTTTTTAGTGTTATTCTGCAAATTGATGGTGATTTCAGACGATTTCCCTGGTTTTTGACTCATAAAAAATCAATTTTGGGAGCTGAACATCTGGTAGAACCTCGATTTTCCACTCTTTGGTCAAAATCAACTTCATATTCGGTCTTCTCGTCCCCAAAAACATGAAAAACGATACCTCAAAAGCTCATTTTACTAACATGTTGCTAAAACACAAAAAGTACCTATTTTTACACACATTTTCACTCATAACACCCCTGGGTATATTCCGATCGGGCTGAAAAGTTTCGGGACACAACTAGGGCCCAAATGGAGCATGTGTGCGAAAGAACGAATTGTTTAGGCCAAAAATGAAGCCTGTACACGTGATACGGCGGACGGCGTACGGCGGACGGACATTGCATTTTTTGAATCTACGCACCTTGAAACGGAAAAGAAAAAATTTTGAGGGGGTGTTATAAAATTTTTTTGCTGAGCGATTACATAGGTGTATTATTCACAGAATAATAAACCAATACTGAGCTCATCAGAAGGCGATTAATGCCGTGTTCCAAATGACAATTCCCAATAGTTGTTTCATCCTAACGATTGAGGTTGATCACTTAGAGGTTGCCCAGATGAGCACAATTCACTGGACAACAACCTCTGACAATATTATCCACCAACACTCGTATGTAGGAGCTTTGTTCTCCACCAGTAAAATATTATTGAGTTAGTACCATTATGATGCAGGTTAGTCACCTTGATGTTGTTCAGATGTCTTTTCCTTAACCAGAACTTCATACTACTTTTCATTCCCCCTTTTTCCCTCTCATACTTCTCTACCCCATGTGGGGAGGACTGTATCAGTGTGGGATGTTCTCGATACATTTTTTCTTCCAGTGGAGACGGGATCGGTTTGGGGAAGCCTAATCGATATCCCTTCTTAACCGGTGATAATCTCGCTGGTCTAGGAGGGGGACTCTCCAGGTCCACCCCCACTGTTACACTCTATCACAGAGGTACACTTTCATTACGTGAGCATGAACCTCTCTACATGTGAGAGTGATAAGTAAGTAAACATCCATTCGGGGCTGGGGTTTTACTTCGTGCCGGAGGCGCCACGGAGGTGACTGGCTGTTTCTCAATAGTATTGAAATTCGACCCGATCACATGGCTCATGATTGTCTGTTGCCTCACTGCCCTGGGACAGGCGTTAGGATTCGAACCACAGAACATGGAATAGAATAGAACAGGCAGACTCACTGAAGGCCAACCCACACGACCCCCCCCCCCCACTCCAACGCTCCAATTTTTACGGACAAGTAACATATAAAAATATCTGTGTAGGTCACTGTTTTCTGTGGTCAATACCTACCCTCGACCTCCCCCCAGGAAAGCCCCAAATCGAGTACAGGAGCCAGCCAGGCAATCTCATTTCATAATGTGCTGTGGAATCAAGAATTCTATCATCAATTATTTGTTGTTATTCATCAAGCATTATGTTTGTCCAAGTTAAAACTAGGTACCTACCTACCTAAACCGTTGTGTAATAATTTACCTGTATAGGCTCCCCTTGTACGTAGATAGAATAATGAACCGTTGTGTAATAATTTGCCCATCAATAATACTTCAACGGTTGTTCAAGTTGCAAAAGTACCTATCAACAAAATCCAGCCCCTTCTTGGCAGATTAGCCGTTGTGTAATAATTTACCTTGGTGTAATAATTTACCGTTGTGTAACAATTTACCTTTGTGTAATAATTTCCCGTTGTGTAATAATTTGCCATTGTGTAATAATTTCCCCATCAATAATACTTCAACGGTTGTTCAAGTTGCAAAAGTACCTATCAAAAAAATCCAGCCCCTTCTGGGTAGTTGAGCCGTTGTGTTATTATTTACCGTTGTGTAATAATTTGCCGTGGTGTCATAATTTACCGTTGTGTAATAATTTGCCGGTCTGTAATAATTTGCCATTGTTTAATAATTATTTACCCATCAATAATAAGTACTTCAACGTCTGTTTAAGTTTCAGAAGTACCTACCAACAAAATCCAATAGTCCATCACTTGCCAAATGAAATAATAAAATTATCGTAGAACAAACAACTCGACTTCATACAGCCATCCTTGATTACAATCAGGGGCTCCTTAGTGATGAAATCCCAGCCGGATTTATACCGTTTGATTCACGATCGTGTTGACGAAGCTTTTTGGTGCACACGAACGGCTGGACGTACAGTGCTCCGGGTGGTCTTAAAAAATTGTTTAGCTCAAGACAAATTTAATATCGTAAAAAAAAACCATACCCTTCAATCTAAAGTTATCGAGCTACGGCGTTCTGAAAATTTCAACCCCTATTTTGAACCCCTTAGAGCTGATGAATGACAGTAACGTCGAGCTTCGAGGACCAACTAGACCCCGAACGGAACCTATAACCCGAATTTCATCAATTTTCTTTCATGGTAACTAAGAAAAGTGGCCCGTACGGCGTACGGCGTTTGGCGTACGGCGGACAGACAGAAATATTTGTATTGCAGTTTCGGATTCTACATACCTTGAAACGTAAACCATCAAATTTTGAGGGGGGGGGAGGGGGGTAAGAATTTTTTTTTCTTGCTCGATTCCAATGGTTCATTATTGAAAATAATAAACCAAAATGTATCTATCAACAAAGCCCAAAATTACCATCATTCTTCAAATGAAATATGGAACAACCAACTCGATTTCATTCAGCGAGATGATAATCAGGTGTTCCCTAGCAATGATATGAAAAAATCTCCAGTCATGCAGCGTGGCTACAAGAGTGAACTTTCAATGAATAATATATATATCTGTGCTATTTTGTAAAAAGATGATAAAGCGAGAAATTATACCACTTTTCGTAAAGTTATATACACAGTTATATATATTTTTACGATTTACCCATTTTTAAAATTCTCAACCCTTACGAAATCAACTTAACCCACTCATTTTTGAGAAAAATACGTATGTTTAAAATCGAAATCCACCATGACACCCAACATCAGGTGAATTAGTATTGATGTTGGCCATTAAATACACACTTTTGACCCAAAAATCCAAATTTGACCCCTATTCTGTACGAAAAACCACTAAAATGGTATTTTTCTACCTTTACTCACCCTTCTATATCACTTTTATTGGTTTTACATTGATTTTCCGCAATTTTAACCATTGTTACCGATTTTTTACCCTCCAAAATCTCGAATTTGGCCCCATCAGAAGTTTGCATATATATTTATGCAGGTTATAAATATAAATTATATATACATTTCATTTTTTTAAATCGAGGGATGAAATTCAGGATGCTCTGAAATGAATTAGCCTTTTTTTTTATAAATTCATCTTCTGAAAATTGTGGACCCATTGCAGTAGCTTTATTTTCTTCGAAAATTCGCTAAAACGTGAAATGGAAAATGAACGTATTCACTTATAACACAAAATGAACCCAGAATGATCCCCAAATGATCTAGGGTGGATGTATACCGTTTCATTTACGATCATGTAGACGAAGCTTTTCGGTGCAAACAAACGGCTGGTCGTACAATGCTGCGGGCGGTCTCAAAATATGATTTTTAGTTCGAGATCACATTAAAAATGTAAAAAAACCATACTCTACGATTGCAAGTTTTTCAGCTACGACGTTCTGAGAATTTCAACCCCTATTTTTCACCCCTTAGAGATGACTGACAGTATCGCCGAGCGCCTTCGCGGACCAACTAGACCCCAAACAGGACCTACAAAACAAATTTCATTAATTTTGGTTCATGGTAACTAAGAAAAGTGCGAAGTACGGCGTACCTATGGACAGACTTATTTCAATTGCATTTTCGGATTCTACATGCCTTGAAACGGAAACCATCAAATTTTGATGAACCGTAGAGCGGGTGTGGGAGAGGGGGGGGGGGGGTAAAATCTGTTTTTTTCATGCTCGATTCCAGAGGTTCATTATTGAAATGAATTAGCTTCTGGGAAATGTGAGGTTAGCATATATAGTGAACCCAACTCTCTGCCCAGAGCTGCTGCCCAGGTATTGCCCTCTTTGTGCCACAGATATATTTTATAGTAACTTGTCCCAGGGGATCTTGGTTAGGTTAGGGATGAGAACAGTAGTTTAAACACATATGCTTACAGGAAATTACAGCGCTACCATTTTTTGTGCCGGAAATTCCGGATTCTCACTATTACCTGTTTTTTTGCTACTTTCGGTGCCATGGCGCCTCTTCCTGACGGCGTTGAGACACCAAAACGAATACAGCAAACTCGGCCCAATGAGTCTACACTCGAAATTTCAAGTGAAAAGACCGGAAATTGCGGCTTGAATTGTGGTACAGATAAACAAATAGACGAATAAATGCAGCTCGAGTCCAAGTAGGAGCATAACTTATCTCGATAATAAAACTACATAGTTTCTATTGCTCCACTGGGTGTGTTAAAGTGATGAATAATTATTTGCATTAGGAGCGTTATGGGAGGAACAACTATCATGTCAAATTCCTTGGTACAGCATCCGAATGCGGCGCAGCAATAGAAGGTTTTTTGGTGGGTACATTTTTACTGCAGGGTGGATTTGAGGGGGGGGGGGGGGGGGGGGGGGGATCACCTAAAAATTGCCTATGGAAGTTCAAAAATCGCTTTTTTCAACTTTTCGAACAGTTTTTTTTTAGTTTTTCGTTGTTGTTGTTGTTGCTGTTCTACTCGTATACTTATAACGCATCGAGCTGAAATTTTGCACACCATTCGTTATGCTCCAAGGAAGTTCCTTTTGTGCATTTTCTCGCCCCCACTCCACCTCCATTTTGGTTTATTATTTTCAATAATGAACCGTTGGAATCGAGCATGAAAAAAAAATTCTAACCCCCCCTCAAAATTTGATGGTTTATGTTGCAAGGTACCTATGTTTTCAATTCAATTCAATTCAATTTTTTTATTCAACAAATACTTTATACAACAAATATAATGATTTTTAGAGAGTCTATATACATAATACAAGATCTAAACTTATGCTGGTTTATGAGCCTAAGGTCAATGACCCGTCCAGGCTCGTCTCTTCCACCACTATTTATTACTGCGTATGTATGTAACAGCAGTTTCCTTGAAAAAACACACCGTAATTGTTTGGAGAATGAGTTACATTGATCAAGAACCAACAGTATTTACAGGTTATTCCTAAGTAGTTAGTAAATACACTTAATGCTACGAAGGCTGATTTGTATTTTTATCCTAATTTAAACTTATTTATAACAACACTTTCGTTATTTTCAAGCTCAAAATATTCTAGAACTAGTTTTTTAAATTTTCCTGTTGATGTTGAAGTCTTGGTTAGGAGCGGTAACTGTTCAAATAGGGCTGGAGGGCTGGAAATTGTCGAGTGTAGAAGTCATTATGTGCATGTGGTATCTGGAGGACATAGTTGGCATTTGTTCGCGTTGGTCTAATCACCGCTTGCTTAGTAAATAAATGCTGGTGTTTATGTACATATAAAACAGTTGTTCTGTGAATGCAAGCCATTCTGGGAGTGAGAACACCGAAGTATTTGTATAGGTAACTAGTTGAAGTACGTTTATGGGAATTAGTTGCAATTCTCAAAACTGTATTCATTGCTATGTTTATACTAGCAGAAGAATGTAGAATCCAAAACTGCAATAAATATACATAATACAAGTTCTAAACTTATGTTGGTCATTTGAAACCACACATTTGGAGCATGAGATGAACAGATTAAGTTTCAATACCAGAACTCTGATCTTCGCCTCCTCGAAGGCAGCACAACGTAAATGATCAAAAACCATCGATATATTGAAGGATGCCAATAAGCTGAAATAAAAATCATTGAAACGGGTTCGGAACTTGTCAGTTGCTACTGAAATGTGGTTGAGGCATGGTCATTAGCAAAATTTATTTTGCTATAATCGATTTAGCTTCGCAATGTGACTGAATAATCTAGGAGTTGTCAATATGCTCAAGATGGACCATCTGCATTCGTCTTGAAACATTTTGTTTTGGAATTATCTCTCTTCCTCAACCACGGAGACACATTCCAATCCAGATATTGTCGCAAGAAGATCTACGGCTTAGCTTGGGAAGATGGAAATACGTCCTAAGATAAAATACCTGAAATTCTACAGGATGCAACCAAGGATTTAAAATTTCTTTAGGCAAAAGGATTGGAAATACACTGCCAAGGACATGGCACAGAAGCTTCCTCGCGGCCTTCACAGTATGTCACCATTAAATGTTCAGAAAACTAGAAATGACCGGTACGCCATGCTCATGACGACAGAATGCTGGGCAACCGAAAATTAAAAAATCGTTATTTTTGGGCAATACAAAGCACGGGGCAAAAAAGATTTAAGCTCGCCATTTACCCTCACGCAACGGCTAAAATTCGCCGTAAAAAACGGCGTTTCTCTAGTTTCTACGTTTAGGCTTGATTGAAAACGTGACCTACATACAAAAACAGCTTTTACAAACGTAACATACATACACGAGATATTTAGATCTGATGAAAGTCGTTAAGGTCATGGGTCATGCTTCCACAAGAGATTCGTTTCGGCATCAGGGAATTATGCTTCCACGCGCCACTGCCACTGCTGATTCAATCTTGATGAATGTCGTATGGGACCTCAAGGGACCTTACCCGCATCATCCCTGAAAATCTGACCAAAATCCGTTCGAAATTGATGGAGTCATGAACGTAACAAGAAAATCTCGTTAGCGCGTACGCAGAGGCTACAGTTGATTCGATCACGATAAAACTGATAGGGGACCATCTAGCGCTAAACCCACACAATTTCTGAAAATTTGATTGAAATCGGATCAAAATTGTGGATGTTATGGCTGTGGCAATTAAATGTGGACAGACAGACAGACGGACAGACAGACACGAAACCTTTGTTCAGGAGGCTCTGAAACCCAAAATGCAAGTGGAAATTTTGATTTTGGAGCACAAAAAACCTTTTCATTTCGAAAGTGAAAACAAAGCTTCCGCTGCTTTACAGACTCGGAAGCAAAATGTTTAATATTTAGAAAGTTCCTCCCTCATTACAGGAAACTGTAATTGCCCGGCTGGCTCCAGTACTAGATTTAGGTCTTTCCTAGGGGAAGCACGAGGGTAGGTATTGACCACATGAAGCAGTGATCTACGCAGAAGGGGCACTCTGTACAGGTAAATAACATACCGTTGTGTAATAATTTGCTACTTTATCTTCCCCCATCTAACACGTTCATATACGATACGTACATCCCTATGTAGATAAATTCATTTGACTTTTAGCATAATAATGATGATAATAATCTACGTAAATACATTATAACATCTGACAGATATATTATATGATTACATTAAGTACTATTAAAGCACAATTCCAAACCACTAGAGGCAGGCTTGTGTTGCTGGACGAAATTTGGGCTGAGTACGTTACCAACAAAGACATTTCAATGTACCTGACGGCGGTGAGTAACCGCTACAACAACTCTAATCAAACGCTTGCATACGAGTCTGCAACACATTGGGACATTTTATGTCCCAATGGGAATTTAGGGATAATTAACGGTATCATTTACGGGTTGCAAGATTACCACGATCCGGGTTACATGGTGGTGCAAGGTTACCACATTCGATTCTAAGTAATGACTTTCTTCACTAGTCTGTTGCTGACTACCTTGTTTACCAGCCTTTTTTTCATCATGCTCAGCTCAGCTACCGCGCCAGGTACGGGGGTACGGTTAACAAGAAAATGTTCAATAAAATCACACGATTCCAACGAGTGGTGAACGGTTTTTGTACGATGAAAAATGGCAAACATGAAGTTCCGTAGAAACGAATCGGTTTTAAGCGAAAATCATCAGAATATCAACTGTAACGCTTGTTTACCGGTATCGTATAACGGTTTCGTATAACGCTTTTCGGGTCCATGTGCCAAAGTAAAGACATAAAATTTCAAAAAATTGCTGTCTGTCCGCCGTGCGCCGTACGCCGTACTGGCCACTTTTCTTAGTTACCATGAATAAAAATTGATGAAATTCGAGTTATAGGTTCCGTTCGGGGTCTAGTTGGTCCTCGAAGCTCGACGTTACAGTCAGTCATCTCTAAGGGGTTCAAAATATGGGTTGAAAATTTCAGAACGCCGTATCTCGAAAACTTTCGATTGAAGGGTATGGTTTTTTTTACGTTATTAAATTTGTCTTGAGCTAAACAATTTTTTGAGACCACCCGGAGCATTGTACGTCCAGCCGTTCCTGTGCACCAAAAAGCTTCGTCAACACGATCGTGAATCAAACGGTATAAATCCGGCCCAGATAATCATCACTAGGGAGCACCTGATTATAATCAAGGATGGCTGTATGAAGTCGAGTTGGTTGTTCTGCGATATTATTTCATTTGATAAGTGATGGACTATTGGATTTATTTGGTAGGTACTTTTGAAACTTGAACAAACGTTGAAGTATTATTGATGGGTGAATTATTACACAATGGTGAATTATTACACAACGGCAAATTATTACACGGTGTTAAATTGCTACACAACGGTAAATTATTTCATAACCGTAAATTATTACACAACGGTAAATTATTACACAACGGTTCATCTACCAAGAAGGGGCTGGATTTTGTTGGTCGGTACTTTTGTAACTTGAACAAACGTGGAAGTATTGTTGATGGGTAAATTATTACACAGTGGTAAATTATTACACAACGGCAAATTATTACACGGTGTTAAATTATTACACAACGGTAAATTATTTCATAACCGTAAATTATTACACAACGGTAAATTATTACACAACGGTTCATCTACCAAGAAGGGGCTGGATTTTGTTGATCGGTACTTTTGTAACTTGAACAAACGTGGAAGTATTGTTGATGGGTAAATTATTACACAGTGGTAAATTATTACACAACGGCAAATTATTACACAACGGTAAATTATTACATACCATTAAATTATTTCACAACAGTAAATTATTACACAACGGTTAATCAACCAAGAAGGGGCTGGATTTTGTTGATCGGACTTGAATAACAGTTGAAGTATTATTGATGGGCAAGTTATTACACAACGGTTCATTATACTTGACCAGGAAGGTAGGTATTGGCCACAGAAAACAGTGATCTCCGCAGAAGGGGCATCTATTTCACGCCATATCGAAAATTTTCCTTCAGAACTTCATTATTTGCGTTTCTTTTTGCCGTTCTAGTTACTGCTTGACATCGACAGAATTATTTTAGCAACATTTAACTTGTGATTTAGATATGTACCTTGTAACGAGTACGGGGTTAGGTACTAACTTACGGAGGGTCTGGGCTCTACATAAGATATATAGAATACGTTCAGAGAGCTGTGATCTGTAACTGAAGTGTATTCTGTACAAAATAATAAACCGTTGTGCACGGATTTGCAGCGTTTTTTATTTTAGGGGGGTGTTAGTGCCAACAGGCTGTATTCCCCTGTTGATTGAGGGAAATGCCACTAGATGGCCTATGAACCTCCCTTCCATCTGACGAATATCCTCATTTGGGCTCTGCCCTCTATTTATGGTCGGGGAGGTGTCGAGATGAGCACAATCGTGTGATAGCTCAGTTCAAGTTAATCCGTCACACAGCTCATGTTTGTACGTCAAGTCGTGTCGCTGTCCGAGCATTCATCCGGAGCCGAGCACGTGGGAAGTTTCGGGGGTGGTTTTGCCATTTTCCAGCCAATCGAATTGCGAATTAGGTAGGGATTTCCCATCCTTTACATCCCTAGCTGGCTTTCCGAAACCCAAAACCTAATTGTTCTACTAATTTTCGCTACAACCACCTGCAAATTGGAGATCGCCGAACCACAAGGTAAGGTTGTTTCAAGTTTCATATTTCCGGACATCCATCCGGTGGTCCTTCAACCTATTTCGTTTTTTTCTTCTTGTTTCATACCTATTTCGTCTGGATTTCGAGGGAACCAGTATTGAGCCGTTATCCAGGGGGGTTCGAGTTAGTTAATCGTTAGTATCACCTAAACATTTCGGTTTGTGGGGCGAGGGGGGGGGGGGGGCAAAATGCACGAAGGACGTAATCCTAGGAGTATAACGAATGTGTGTTCACAATTTAAGCTCCATCCGTAATGTCTGTAGGGCTGTAGCCCTGTAAAACAACGAGAACGAGGAGAACAACAACAGCAACTAGAAAAAAATAACATATTTGGGAAAGTTGGAAAAATAGCGTTTTTAAAACGTCCATAGCCCCGGCACCTGATGGTCCCGAGGGTTGAAATTCGGTAAACGTCTTCCAGGACCCCTCGAGGATGGGTGCACGAAAAATCAGCACCGAAGACCCCCCAGGGTTCAGGGTTACGGGTGGGAGGGGGTGAAAAAGCCAACTTGTTCTGTCGTGTAAGCAGTGTTCTTGGTCGCTTACGAGCTTTTTGGTTTTCATGGTGGACCCCGTCCATCAATAGTAAATAAATAATCATGACATATGACTTGTAAGTAGCCGGAGTTCATGAACGTGGAACTATAATTCTTCCAAGTATCCCTGTTCTCATCCTAGTAATTATGTCATTGACTATGATTAACGTTACCAATAAAGACACGGAGAAAACGAGCTACGCGGTGCGAGGGACGAGGCCAGGTAACTCTCCCTCCAAAGGCTTCCAGCGGCTTCCAACGGCCGTCGGTGGACCGGGGGAGGGTAGAGGCGCTTTATAAGGCGCCAGGCCTGCGCCTGCCAAGCTCGACTTTCATCCGAATTCTATCGAACCAGAGCCTCCTGTCTCCTCAATCCCACGTTCTCAACTTGGTGAAAACCACCGACTTCCTTCCCAGCACTATACCCCGTGAAAACCGGACGAGTGTTTTTCCAATATCCAATGTGGCGAAAACCGGACGGATATTTTCCCTTCATCTCTTTCCAATATCCAAGGAGGTGAAAACCGCGCGGATACGCTCTCACACTCCTCTCTCACCTTCCCATTCAACCTCACCTTCTCAACCTCACCTTCCCACACCTACCTCAAACCACGCATTTAACACAAGTATGTTGCAACTGAACTGTACTTCTTGCATTAATTTCAGGCAAAATACTTGCGTACCTGTCATCCAAGCTCATCCTTTCAATGATGATCCGAAGATTCAAGTTCACCACAGACTTGTCTTTTAAGGAAATTACTTACAATTACTCGCTAATGAGGGAATCAAAGAAAGGATACCCTGTTGTTGCTGCACGTCGGATTCTGTCATAATAACTGTAATACCAGTTAAACTAACTAACTAACCAACTAACTTTAAACTTTGCTAACTTTGATAACATTATTAACTTTAATAACTGTAATAGGTACTGTTTTGTAAGTAATTGTTTATAATTCACAAACTCCTGAGAAATTCTCAAGAAACGTCTTATCAGATACAATGTGGCATAATCAAGCAAAAACTAAATCATCAGCTTACTACCAATTTATATTTAAAACAATTTGAGCGAAAAGCTTCGTTTTAAATATAAATTGGTAGTAAGCTAAAGGTTTTTTTTTGTTGTTCCACATTATACGGTGGCTTACTACAAAAGGTGTATTATAAAATTCGATGAATTGATGTCAAATAAGATAGTTCACAGGTGCAATATTTAGGGAAGATTGAACTGGACGTGTTTGAATTAAGATAAAATGGTTTATGAGAGATTACCATCTGAAGGCTGTGTTCGAATATGACCTAAGCAGAAACCTTCAAAGTTAAGGGATTAAAGGAGAACCGTACCATGATCTGTGGAAGGCATTGAAGCAATATTGGCAAAGTTAAATTATTCAATATTGGGTCACCTTGTCAACCACACATGTGAGCCAACATACTACGGGCCTCAGACCATGTCTCGTGTATGTCCCCTAAGTTTTGTTGCAGGGCATGTCAAATACCTATTATAGGAGTTGGTATAAAGAATTTTCATCATCTAATTAAACCTTTTCCACGTGGAATTAAACCTTTTCACTTTCAATTAAATGTTTTCCACATTGAATTGAACCTTTAATCAAACCTTTTTCACTTTAATTAAACCTTTTTCACTTTCAGATAATCCTTTTTAATTCGTACTTGAACTTTAGTTACCAAAGTTAATGTAGAAAGGAAATTAATGTAGAGTACCTAGGCAGGAATCGGCAGTAGGTACCTCGTACCTAGTGACATTTTAGGTACGTGTCAATACCTTCAGTATGGAGTCAAACCTTCTCTGTGTCACGTATAACGGACAGCGAAACGAACGAATTTGCGATAGGTGTCCACACCTTCAGTATGACGTCAAATTCACAGCAAGGCGAGTATTGAGCCGTCGAGAAGAGCATCAGCTTTCCCAAGTACAGCCTCCCTGTCACTACCCAGGATTGCACAAACTATGCCACAGACCAATACTACCAATACTACCAATTGAAGCCGATGGACCAACACTACATTACATTTTGTGAAGACTCGGATGGCCTTTCCCCATTTTAATGTCATTCCTGGCTTTTTTGTTTTGTTTGATAGTTGGTCATCACAAAAATTGCACACATCGTTGTTAAATGAGTTACCTCCATAATTTTGTTAAATTTATCTCCATTTGTCAAACATACCTACCTATGAAATATTTTAAGGTTTAATTGAAAAATGAAAAAGGTTTAATTTAATTGTAAAAAGTTTAATGCAATATGAAAAACGTTTGATTCAATGTGAAAAAGATTAATTCAATACAAAAAAGTTAATTCGGTGTAAAAAAAGGTTTATTTATATGGGAGAATGCTACATAGAAAAATGGTCCATGGTAAAGATTATGGACGTTCGGTCGCCATATTTAAGAATTACCACAAAATTGCCAGCGGTCCGATTTTAATTTTTTTAAAGCTTATTTTAAGTTTTTTTTTTAAAGGCAAAGAAATCTGGCCATTAGACATGTTTTTGGTAAATAAAATAGTTTTGGAGATACACTAAGGTTTTTAATATTTCCAGTTCGCCAAGGAACTTAGGATCTTTTTATTGTAGTTACATTATAATGCATCATTAGTTTTATTTTTTGTTACGGGTAGTGGGATGAACTTCAAGCGAAACAAAATGAGTCACACTGTGAAGTGATCAATCCTCAGGACAGAAGCAGAGATGATGGAAGAGACAGTAACTCGTGCATTTCATGTTAAAAAAAAGTTATTTGCATTATGTTCAAGCCAAAACGGTGTAAGAAACATTAAAAATGCTTTAAAACTCGTTACGGATTTTGAAATGATTGAAGATGATAGATAGATAGATAGATAGAAATAATGTTTATTAATCATACTTCTTAAATAGGCAATACAAACAACACATGCATAAAACATTGTAGGGCACGGACTGAATGTCATCTGCCCGGAGAATCGAAGGCACTTTATAACGTTATAATAATTTATTAATAATTGTAATCCAAACTAGCTCCCGCCAAATCCGCCCCAATCCCTCCCTATCCGCTCCCTGTTCATCCTATCCCAAGTCTTGTACCAGAATGCTTTCAGCCTGACTGTCTCTCTAGCAACCTGATATGGCAATCTGTTTGCCGGCATCCCGAAAACTTTTAAAATATAATTCGCATGAATTTCAAAATTGTCGACAAAAAGAGTCTCCAGGCCGGTCTCCAGGTGAAGCATGTAGGTCGGGGTGCTACTGGGTAGGCCCCAGACCTGTTGCTCCTCAAACCCCCACACCTGAGCAGCATACCCCATCACAGCCCTGGAGGTTGCATTAAATACCTTAATTTTGTGTTCGAACGCTATATTCTTTGACAAAAGGCCGTGCCACGTAGTATTCAAACCAAGCTGCGCCGTCCTCCGCTTCGCCGCCAAGTGCGGTACCATAATTTAAAGAGGGTGTGAACTCTACTCCTAAATATTTGTATTTCTTTACGACCTCTATTGGCTCACCGTTGAAAAACCACTTTTCCGATTTTGCTGTGAGCCCTCCTCCCTTCTTAAATATCATTATCTTAGATTTTTCAAGGTTAACGGTCATATTCCGTTCGGCAGAAAAAGTTTCAAGGACTCTGATCATATCCCTCAAGGCAGGAGGGTTATCGGCGAGGAGGACGATATCGTCAGCATACATTAATACCTTTACCTCAACCCTTCCCACCGCCACGCCACCACCCAACAAATCTGTTTGTTGATTGAAGATGAGAAAAGCATAAAATGCCGCATAGTCTTCTGCAGACCTTACATACCTACTTGAGGGAAAATGAGCTGATGAAAAACAAGAAATAGTTGCTTAATATTCAAGCTCGGAACAGTAGGGAAATACCGGTACCCAACAACAGAGACAAAAAGTAGATCTGGACCTACTTAGTGGACAATTAAAGAAATGTATAGATTTTAACAGTTGAAATTAAGTAGGTAACTTAATAGGAGAATCGGAACTGTACCGTATTTTTGAGCAGTTCAGAGTAGAGAACTACTGAAAGGCTTGCAGTTTTACCTTGATGCAGTTTTCCAGCGAGTAGCTGCATAGGAAGATGTAGATGTTGTTTCTGCTGCAGAGGTATTATGTCGCAAGAACTGTGTAGGGAAATACATTTTGAATTATCAAAGACCTATCGAAGATGCGGTTGAGGAAACTGCTGGTTCTGGGGGCCTAAGAGAATCTTATTTAGGTACAAAGATTGTGGCTAAATTTCAGGAAACCAAAACATAATTGCATGCAGACCTAACGGAATGAATTTAACGAGAAACATTTGTACAGCGACATCTGTATTTCAAATAGAGGAATGAAAAGTTTACTTATAAGGTACTTCGTCGGTAGTATTACATTTTCAAATGAAATAACTCATTTGAAGATGCCATTTTTGTTACAGAGGCATCCTTTGAACAAGTAATCCAAATATTACCACCAAAGTGTCCTATAAGTAGGTAACATTTCATTCTTCTCTTGAAATACAGATGTCAGTGTACAAATATTCCTCGTTAAATTCATTCCGTTAGGTCTGCATGCAATTATGTTTTGGTTTCCTGAAATTTAACCACAATCGTTATACCTAAATAAGATTCTCTTAGGCCCCCAGAACCAGCAGGTTCCTCCACCGCATCTTCGATATGTCTTTGATTATTCAAAATGTATTTCCCTACACAGTTTTTGCGACATAATACTTCTGCAGCAGAAACAATATTTACATCTTCCTATGCAGCTACTCGCTGGAAAACTGCATCAAGGTAAAACGGCGAGCCTTTCAGTAGTTCTCTGCTCTGAACTGCTCAAAAATAAGGTACATTTTCGATTCTCCTATTACTTTCAACTGTTACACTCCATAGATTTTTGGGTCCACTAAGTAGGTCCAGAATTACGTTTTGTACTGTTGTTGGGTGCCGGTATACGCTTATCTTCCGAGCTTGAATCTTCAGCAACTATTTCTTGTTTTTCTTCAGCTCATTTCACCTCAAGTATGTAAGGTCTGCAGAAGACTATGCGACATTTTATGCTTTTCTCATCTTCAATCATTTCAAAATCGTCCGTAACGGGTTGTGAAGTATTTTCAATGTTTCTTACACCGTTTTTCCTTGAACATAATGCAAAGAACTTTTTTCTACATAAAATGCGCAAGTTACTGTCTCCTACATTATCTCGGCGTTCTGAGGATTGGACAGCTTCACAGTGCCACTCATCTTGTTTCACTTGAAGTTCATCCCACTATCCGTAAATTGTAAAATGTATCCGTAAGAAGTGTAAAACGAGCATTAACAAAAATTAAAATCGGAACATTGGGCGTGGAGATACATACACTTAACATCTAGCAATTTGGCGGAAATTAAAAATATGGCGATCAAACGACCATAACGTGTGCCGTTTGGTCATTTATCTATATAGCATTCTTCCATCCAATGAAACCTATCTTTACATGGAATTAACATTTTTCACGTTGAGTTAAACCTATAATTCACATTGAATTAGACCTTTCTCACGTTCAATTAAACCTTTTTCACATTGAATCAAACCTTTTTCACATTGACTACCACCTTTTTCATTCTCAATCAAACCTTCTTTTTCCGAATAAACCTTCAAATATTTCATAGGTATTTTTGACAAATGTTGATGAATTTAACAAAATTTATTATAGAGGTAACTAATTTAACAACGATGTATGCAATTTTTATGATAACTAACTATCAAACAAAACAAAGAAACCTGGAATGACATTGAAATGGGGAAAGGCCATCAAAATCTTCACAAAATGTAATGTAGTGTTGGTCCATCGGCTTCAATTGGTAGTATTGGTAGTATTGGTCTGTGGCGTAGTTTGTGCAATCCTGGGTAGTGACAGGGAGGCTGAACTTGGGAAAGCTGATGCTCTTCTCGACGGCTCAATACTCGCCTTGCTGTGAATTTGACGTCATACTGAAGGTGTTGACACCTATCGCAAATTCGTTCGTTTCGCTGTTCGTTATACGTGACACAGAGAAGGTTTGACTCCATACTGAAGGTATTGACACGTATTGCGAATGTCATTATGTTGTACGACATACCTACCTAATGCCGATTCTTACCCACCTACTCTACATTCATTTTCTTTCCTCATCAACTTCTGTAACTAACGTTTAAGTGCGAGTAAAAAAGGTTTATTTGAAAGTGAAAAAGGTTCAGTTCAATGTGGACAAGTTTCAACTGAATGTGAAAACGTTTAATTCAAGGTGAAAACGGTTTAGTTCAATGTGAAAAGGTTTAATTAGGTGGGGAAATGCTTTATACGGACTCCTAAAATAGGTGTTTGGCAAGGCCCGCAACAAAACTTAGGGGACATACACGTGACATGGTCTGAGGCCCATGGTACATTGGTTCACATCTGCGGTTGACAAGGCCACCCATCAGTGGCGTAATTTAATAATTGGCTTATATTATTGTCTTGCTTTTCACAAAGTGCAATTCAAGAGACTCATCTCCCTGCGACGGGCTATGCCCACGTAGGGGATTAGTTTCTGCATAGGTACATTAGAAGTGTTTTCAATTCCATTGTTATTTTTTGTTAGTTCTATATTTTACTGTATATTGTTGTATATATATATGGGAAAGTTTAAAAAAAAATAATTTTATTTCATAGTTTACATGCAACAATTACAAAACAGTACTGCATTAACGTTACTATCAAAGATATTTAATAAAGTGAGATAAAGAGAGGTCATTAAGGTTGGTTAATTAATAATTATGTACCTAATCTGTAATCAATAAATTGTACTAATGTAATCAATAAACTTTACTGGTGACTGGCGAGATGATTTACCCGCAGCAAAAACACCTGCAGGAAGGTACTTAAATTGTCCCAAACACCCTCACATTATGTTGGTGAAAACCAAGGAGTTTGGGTTCTCAGCTACCTAAATTGAGCCATACACTGATAGAACCAAACTCATTATTATAATGTAATACAAAAAAGTAAAGAACTGTCGCATATGGATAGATAAGCAAATAAGTTGCTTGATCTCCACACTACACTCCTTTGTTCACTGCCATTTGCGTAGGCGGTTTCAGGAGATCTTAGGGTTAAGAAACTCCTGAAGGGAAATTATATCGGGAGAAATTGAAATGATTCCAATTATTGATAGAACAGCACTTACCTATTCTATAGCTTGGAAAATGAGTACTTTAAAAATCAAAAAATTAAAGAATCTAAGCGAGGTAGCTAGAGAATACAGCGGAGTTGACTGGTAGAGTGTTTATTGTAGAATGCTGTACAAGTGTAAATATGCCTAGAGAAAGTAGGTCGTTATATACCTGAGGGCAAAATAGTAGCCAATGGGGTTATAGCAAATGAGGGAAGGGTATAAAAATGTACAACGCTACTGGTATACAGTGCCTTAGAGGGCTGGCTTCATCACCATCCTCCCCTACATCACCATAGAAACTAAATATCTGCCAAGCTGGGTGAGCAGCATAGCCTCCTCTCTTATTGTAACATGGACGTACAGAATAAACTAGTAAAAAATGAGTCAAAATGATGGAATAGCAATGCATGGAGTAGTTATAATAGTAGAATAGTAAACGAGTGAGGTGTTGGAGGTATACACATCGTAGAGTAACTAGCAACATTTTATAGCTCGACCATCAACATTTTAGTAGGCATACCTACTATGCCAATTATCGTTGGGATAACTGAGCAAAAGTAACTACATAGCTAAATAACGAGGCATAAGTAGATATATATTATGTACTACTCACTCTGATAAATCTAAGAATACGTGGCAGAAATGACAAGGAGGGTGGGAATACTTTCTTCTCTTACTCACTGCATTTTATTCCATTGTCTTTCTTTTCACTAAGTGCAGTTCAACAAAAGTCGATTATCCGCTCCAAACTAGCGCATGCGCGCACGCTACCATTGGCCCGAAAGCGATGAAAGTCATAGGCAACTGTCTAGGGGTAAGACCGGACAATCCCTGAAAATGCCACTAAAAGTATTCTAGCAATTCTGGAGTTTTGCCTGACATCAAAGTTCAGATTTGTGCATGCGTAATGGCTATTACTGATCCACACACGAAGGAACATCTTCTCACTGAATTTGAGCGAAATTGGTCATTAGGAACTGAGAGATCGTCGTTCATGAAATTCACGTTTGCGCGTGACCACTCGGTAACGATTGGCTCGACGGCTATGAAATTCATAGGTCTAGGTCTAGGTCTAGGTCTAGGGGCTAACTCACAAAAACCCTGAAAATTTCATCAAAATCGTTCCGTATAGTTTTGGTCGGGACAGGGAATTTACCAAAGAACGACATACAGAGAGACACGGAAACGATATTGTTCATAAAGCGTTGAAATGCAAAAAGCAAGTGGAAAATTTGGTTCTGGAGGATCCCCCTCCCCCTTTTTCAATAAATATTGCAATTAATATGTTATACTTGGATACAATTTTCAATCCGATGGTCGAGTCGTGCGTACAGTGCCTAGCCTGTAATTTTCAAGGAATAAGAGTTTGCAGGTTGTAAAAACAAGAATAGGTAACTTGGAAATTATGGTAGATAGTATATAAATATGTTCGTTTGTGCTAATGTAGAACTGTACAACTGTAGAAACGTAGTTCTACTGTAGAACTGTAGAACTGTAGTTGGATTGGGTGGGGCCTATGTATGATTTCCCACCTTGGCAAGGGATTTGATTTTTAAAAAGCCGGTTTCATGGGAACTGGTACTTGTTCTTTATTTCTAGATAAATGAAGTTTGTCAAGGGTGCCAACAATGCCAACACCGGTAGCCCTGCGGGTTACAGTCGTGGAAGAGTCCATGGAGAGGGGAAATAAGGCGGGTAGAGGGGATCCGAACGCAATGTGCGTTAAAAGGAATACTAAAAACGCTACAAATCCCTGCACAAAGGTTTATTATTATGCAGAGAATACCATTCTGTTACAGATCAGAGCTCTCTGTATATAACCCTTCTATATAATATATGTACTATTCTATACATATTATGTAGATCGCAGATGCTCCGTAGGTTAGTACCTAACCCCGTGTTCGTTACTAGGTACCTATCTAAATCACGACTTGAATGTTGCTAAAATGATTCTGTCAATGTCAAACAGTAACTAAAATGGCAAAAGAAACACAAATAATGAAGTTCTGAAGTGAAATTGTTGATGTGGAGTGAAAAAAGTGGCAAACGTACCTACCAACAAACTCCATCCCCTTCTGCGTAGATGATATAATGAACCGCTGTGTAATAATTTACCCATCAATACACGCCACATCAACAGTTTCCCTACAGAACTTCATTATTTGCGTTTGTTTTTGCCATTTCAGTTACTGTTTGTAATCGACAGAATTATTTTAGCAACATTTAACTCGTGATTAGGTAGGTACCTACTAACAGAATGGTATTGTGTACAAAATAATAAACCACTGTGCAGGGACTCTCAGCGTTTTTTGGTCGCATTTTCAGAATCTACATACCTACCTTGAAACGTAAACCATCAAATTTCGAGGGGTTAAATTTTTTTTTTCATGCTCGATTCCAATGGTTCATCATTGAAATAATAAACCAAAAAACGAAAAAGAAACCTTAAAAAGAGAAGGGAGTATTCAAGTGCAAGTACTTCAAGTGTCACAGCTATGGTCATAATGCTTCTAAATGACTGGAAAAGTGGGGATGAGCGGGTGCAACTTACGACTCATTGAGTGTGACTATGATGACCCAACTAAGTAACCCTAGCGCTAGCTGTGTTTAGACAGTGGGTGCCCGAGCCACATGAGTAACGAGAAAGACAAATTCACAGAGTTGACTCCAGTGAGTGGCGTGCAACTGAAACTGGCAAAACACATCCGAAACAGAAATTAGAGCTAAGGAGACGGACAAAATAAAGCCAAAAAGAGGATGTATGAAGAGTAACACGGAACAATGAACAATGCGCTGTACGTGCCAGATCTGCAAATTGGGTTACTGTCTGTACTTATCACGAATTTCCGACAGTGTGATGAATTTCTTGTTCACTCGAAAAGGGGAGTGTGTTTTGAACAAGAAGAACGAAAAGATCTAAAAGAATCAGTCCTGAAAAAGATGGCAAAGAGAGTGAATGTTATGAAGCTGGATGAGAAACAACCAACAGTTTGCGAAACCTACTTGAAGGGAAAATGACCCAAACTCCATTTCCCAGGGCGTCACAAAATTAGTTTGAACCCCTCGAGATTGCCTGACGTGTGTGGGGGCCTGTAAGAACGGCGTCAATTGGGGTGCTATGTTACCTTCATTGATAAGGCTAGCTAGATGGTGCCTTCTTATCTATCTGAATGTTAAAAGCCAGGTACTGAATGCACTCAAGACGTACCAGAGGTACGAAAAGAATCATACATTCAGGAAGGAAAATATAATACTGCAATGCTTGGCAGAACCAAGAACAATCTTCGGATTGAGTACCGACAATCATTGCTTAAGCGAGGCCTCCGGGACAACTCATCTGCATTACCATGGTCCTTTCCTGGGTGGCATGATATTTGTAAGTTAAAAAGGGTGCTAACTCCTCGAGCCAGCGTGCCAGCTGGCCATCTGGATCCTGAAAGTTCTTGTGCCATGTCAATGAGGAATGATCGCCCTCCACCATTTCACCATTATCCAGCCCAGAGGAAGCAAAGTGTTTGAGTGCTTCCACTAAACTCAGGAGCTATCGTCGGGTAACACAATAATTACGCTCGGGCTTGGATAAGCATTTGGAGAAGCAGGCAACTACATGTCCTTCGCTGCCAGCTTTTGTGAAAGGGTTGCGCCCACCGCAGAACCACTAGCATCTACATCCAGGATGTAACGTGCACAAGGAACTGAGTGGTACAAGACTGGAGGATTGGTAAGTGCATGGATATAAATGGAAGCTTTCAATCATACAGAAGAATGCCAGCAGAAATAAGTAAAACTATATTGCAATCAAGATTTTTAGAACGAACTATAAAACTGTACCTCAGAGGTAAACTGTCATAAGTGCAATTTTTTTGATTTTGGGTTTTTAGCACAAATGGCTTATTTTTTATGGAGGTTCTTACTGGTAAACTGTCATATATGTGAAAATAACTGTATTTACTGAAATAGGGAGTTATAAACTATCATAATTATGTGTGAGAACTGTTGAGAGGTAAACTAACACAAATGAGTTGTGATTGTTTACCCCCCAACCGACACTCCACTATCCAGTCGTATTGGCTTATTATGATAGTTCACCTCGCAACCAGCACTAGCACTGTCCAAGTCGTATTGGCTTATGATAGTTTACCTCCAAAAAGCTTAGTTCGCTTTGAGGTTATCTACCAGCTTTTTGAAAGGTGTTGTGCAAACTTTTTCTATCTGGTGTTGTTTCTAATGAGTGCTAACATAAATAGACACATATTAATGTAATAGAGTAGTCTAAAATTTATACATTTAGTGACCACATTTTTGATCTGGCTCTAGCCCTTGCTCAGGTTGAGTGAGTTGTTTGTTAAATTGTTGAATATAACTTGAATAGTCCGTATATAGTGAGGATAATGATGAGGTCGTGACAAAGCGTTGAAACAAAGGACTGAATGAAGAAGAGAGGAGCAATATCAAGGCAGAATATGATGATCACTTGTTGGAAGCTAATCAAAGATAAAGAAGCAAGAAATGTAATAAGTTGCAATCCAGACTAACAGATTCTAAAGCGAAATTGCTCCTGTTTGATTTAGAGAAATGCCCCCAACGCCATATTTGATGAACTCCAGTGCATTTTACCTTCGTAAACTTTGGACCTATAATTTTCCAATCCTTGACACCACCGACGAAAAAGCTTTTTGCTGTATGGGATGAATCTGTTGGTACTGCGTCTTCTTCTTTCACGGATAACTTCATGAAGAACCTTATTGAAACCAAAGCTGAATAATTAATTGTATGGTCCGATAACTGCGGGGGACAACATCGGAATTTCCCGATGATTACATCTTATTTTTGCGGTTAAGATGTAATCCCAATTTGAAGGTTGATTAATACACACGTTTTTAAAAGAGTTTCACTCAGCGTTCTCTACAACAATCTCATTCTCTCGTCTATTTGGGAAAACCCGGAACTCACGTTAAGTTTTATTTAGAAATAGAAAAATACGAAAATTGAACTTCTTCATAATAAAATCATCTCTTGCTCAATTGAGCAAATAAGAACCTGATATAAATAAAATAAAATAGACGAAAATGCCTGGGGGAAAAAAACAGGAGTAGGCTGGCGAAATTCCCCGAACAATGATTAAAGATTGTTACTCACTTGGAGGACGCTGGATGCCCCATTTTTATTGTGTGGTTTAGCGAACTGCACTGTTCTGGCTTGACATCTTTGCAGGGGACGCCATCGCACTTCTTAGCTTCAAAAATGTGATTGGGATAGATCGATTCGACGTACATTTCCCTTACTTGGGAATGTATTGCAGGACCTTGAGAGCCGAACTACAATTAGTGCTTAGTAGTACTTACTGGAAGGTAGAGACAAGTGCAGTGATTAATAGATTAATGAAACTCTGGCAAGGTGTAGTATCTGCATTACTACATTGTAATCATAACAGTGGATCATTCAGCCCCCCCCCCCCCCCGCCAACACACATCCCCTCGACACCACACTTTCCCTTTGAATTTCAGCTCAATTCAGCCATTATTTCGTAGACAGAGGTTGTTGGGCATAAGCCAGATTTCGCCCTCTCTGCACATTGGCCTGTGCTGGCCCAGCTTGATGGCCTAGCATGGCAACCGGGGCTGGCCCATTTCGATGGTGATTAAATCGTGGGCCAGCTTCGCCCATCCACACACTGGCCGACGATGGGCCAGCATGCGCCACAACGTGACAACACCGTGTTGGTCACTGTACTTCTATTTTCATCAGTTTCAAAACTGTTGGGGTGTGAAATGCCGAAGTTATTCAGTGATGGATAACGAGGTTGAATTAGTGGCAGCTGCGGGTATTTGCCTGGCTAGTTCGTATCAGTGGTATGTAGCTCTACTGAATAAGAAAGTGATTTATTGAGATTCACAACACAGAACAAATTCGCAATTCAAGTACCCTCTAGCTGACAGGAGGGTGCATATATTAAATGAGTAAAGGCCGGGACACACATATCCGCACCTCCGCACCGCAACATGGCCGTGTGCTGGACAACACAAGGACGGACAGTTACACAAAGGAAATTTACCAGGAGGTCCCCAACTTTCCGTATCGACACCTCTCCATCACCTTCTTTCCTTGCCTGCACCGCATCCGACTAGAGGCCGGGACACATATATCCGCACCGCGCCCGTACCGAGCCCTCTCCGCATCACGGCCAAGTGTCGGTGACGGAGGTGGGAGGCCACACAGTTCCGAGTGTTGGCCAGGCATATGGTTCCGGCTCAGTATTCATTTGCCCTTCAAGATGCTGATATTTTAAGGCATTTTTCAGTGATTTGGGTATTTTGGCATTTGCATTGAGGAAGAAGACGAGGGCTGGAGGCAAACTCGTCCTCAAAGAAAAAGTTCACAGTTCTTGGAAGAAAAGATGGGTTGAAAGGGAATTTTTCTCACTGCTGCCTCATCTGATGCCCAAATTAGACAAAGTTTTACGAATATTTTGGAATGCCGATGTTCACATTCAACCAGCTGGAACTGAAATTACTGGAGAAAATGAGGAAAGTAAATCCACATCCACATCCTGTCCGCAAAAAAACTAAACTGAACTAGTCGGATGCGGTGCGAGCACGGAATGGAGGTGTCGGAGAGGTGTAAGTACGGAAAGGTGGGGACTTACTGATAAACTTCCTTAGAGTAACTTTCCATTCGTGTGTGTCCATACACGGCCATGATGCGGTGCGGATATGTGTGTCCTATCCTTAGTTCAGTTTAGTTTTTTGCGGGCACGTTGCGGATCAGGATCTTCTTTCCTCATTTTCTCTTGTAATTTTAGTTCCAGTTGGTTGAATGTGTACATCGACATTCTAAAATATTCGAAAACTTCGTCTAATTGCACGTCAGATAAGGCAGCAGCGAGACAAATTCCCCCTTCAGCACATCTTCTCTTCCAAGCACTTTGAACCCATATTATTCTTTGGGGACGAGTTTGCATCCAGTCCTCGTCTTCTTCCTCTTTAGGAGTGCCAAAATACCCAAATAACGTTTGAAAAATTCCTGAATATCTGCGTCTTGGTGGGCAAATTAATACTGAGCCGTAACCGTATGGGTGGCCAACACTCGGAACTGTGTGGCCTACCACCTCTGTCAATGACACTCGGCGATGATGCGGAGAGGGCTCCGTGCGGCTGCCGTGCAGATACCTGTGCCCGGCTTAATGCGACGATGGCCCCTTGCGAGGACGGGGTGACATGAAAAAGTGTGCCCGCAGATCCTGATCCATGCTGGCTTCCTTTGATCTTTCGTGAAAAACCGTGACGGAGGCGATTGCCGGTCAGCCTCAGCACGCAGCAGCCATTGCCAGCTTTTCCAAGGTCACTGCGGGTCCACACACACGGCAGTGGCGTATGAAAGCGGTTGGGCACTAGACCAGAACACAGAACCTACAGATTTGTCTACAAAATACTTCCCTTATTTACTGACTGAGTGATATTCAGCAAAACACTATCGTTGTACGAAAACGTCGACAATTTCTACTGCAAATTAGCCACCGAATTCATGTGTAACAAAAATATAGTAAACTAAAATCCAACACAACAATGACCCGTCAGCTGGTACCTACTTGAATGGAGAAGCTATTGACTAGAAGCTAGGTAGTTATCAGTGTGTTTATGCCGATCAATCCACAAACAGCAAACAGGACAAAACGCACGCAAGTACAACAAATAAAAATCTGTCATCGGAACCGGACCGAACGCAAAACAAGCAAAATTTGACGCAAAAAAATTGAAAACTGACAGACTCATCAGAGAAAGTGAATGTGATTCAGACAAGAACAAATTGGAATAAGAAGCATCTCGTATCGAATTGAAGGGATCGAATCGATTGTGAAATGAACGATTTTAGGGTCGAAATCAGATTCTTGGGCCACGATCAATGTGGGCGTGGCAAACAAAATGTTTACTCGACTGAGCATGTGCGGATGGGCCACTTTTCTCGGTTGCCATGGGTACACTAGGTCCCAGGACCTACCTTCCAATTTCAGAAGCCTACGTTTCGATTTCGATTGCAGGACATCGATTACTGTCGCTTTATTCCGATAACATGCTTGGTCTATGGAGCTAACATCAAGGAACCACCACGGATGCTCTACTTGAATATTGAATATCCATAGCCAGAGAAATCTGGCGAGTGGCTGTTGAACTTTGTGAAAAAGACTAGGTATAGTGTACGGAGGGAAATTCAGATGACTGAACAATGGTTGGTCTTTTTTACTCTAGTATTTTTGGGTGCCGGGGCAGTGGCCCAAGTGGCCTTATGGACGCAACGCCCCTGGTCTAGGGTCCCCTAGCCCGCATCAGGGAAAAACAACGAAACTGAATTTGAGACCATGCTATTGTGTGTTTATAGAGGAATTCGTGTTGCAACGTTATCGACAAATCGGCAAAATCGAAACTTCATTTATTCTGCGGAAAATGGGAGGGCAGAAACCCCGTGAAAAGGGAAACATTCAGCTGATATTATTTGATGTATGTAGTTAAACCTCCTCCAGAATTGTGCGCTCCAGGGGGTCATTATTACAATAATGGGCAATTTTCCTTGGTTACAAATTCTCCTTTTTCGGGCTAAATTCTGTTCAAAAACGGAAATGAACACTTATTGACCACGAAATGAGGTGTCCATGTTGGAAAGTCTCGGCAGAAAACGAGTGTGAAATTCAAATTTCTGAGTTCCCGCTAGAAATGTATGTGGTAAATTGCTGACTAGTTCAACTGAAATCCCGCTTGGAGCGCTAGTGCATCACTTTAAACTATGTACAGAACCGCAATGGATGGATGGATGGAACCCTAAATGTATAAATACATTTAAATATACGTCCTCAGAATCAAACCGAGGGAAAGGCCATGGCAAAGGTTCTTAAAGGTTGCCACGAAGGTGTGCCATTTCTAATGTTGGGTGTTGGCAGCATTGAGAACTTTTGTAAATAACAGGCCTTAAATTATATGCAGTGGTAACAAATGCTGAACAGCTAAATAATGAAAACAAAAAATATATATCACAGTTAGGATGAAAAAAAAAACAAACCCTTGTACTTGTGTAGGCAATAATAAGAAACATAGAAAACCAACCTGTGATTATCCCAGGTAGACCTTGTAGGTAGACCTATCCCGAAGCAGTTTGCATAGAAATTGGCCCCACAGAAAGGATGCCGCGATCCTATTCCACCAGGAGTTGTGAAGATGCAGTCGACGAAGTCCGCGTCATCTTTGTTCAGGCGCCGCTCTGGCTCCAACGTATCGAAAATTATACCCACTGGATCCAGAGCTGCAACCGTGATAATCAGGTACATACAGTCAGAATTTCAGTTGTTGTGTCATTGCAGCTCTTATAAAGTGTTCATAACTGCAAATACGGACATCGAACATGCGTCCTGACCACAAGTCCCACTGGTGCCCTCAAAATGAAAAAATGAACTTCTGAAACGCCGGGATTATAATAATTCGAGTTTCCATAATTGGACCGGCCCTCAACAATTTCCCCACACTATTTTATCGCCACGGTCAGCCCACCACCACACATGAATAAATCATAGAGCACACGTATATGGATATGTGACTATCTATTATTTACTTACCTGTTATTCGGGACACTGGAAGTCCAAGGTTTTTCAAATGTTTTGCCGCATATGCAGAAATGTGACTTCCCAAACTATGACCAACCAGGTGGATTCGTGATCCACTCCATCTCCTTTTCATGAGGATTTCTAGAAGATCTCCTAGTTTGCTTCCAATCGCTTCAGCCAAGGGTATCAAACCATTATTATTCTGTCACAAAATCGCATTCTCTTGTAAATATATACGAAAGGCGAGTTGATAGAAGAATTTAATAGTGATATATTTAGCCGTAACTAAACTAGAGACATTTTTCGTCTTACGAGAAACAATTCTTGTTATAGGCACCCATATAACAGTTGAGCCACATGATGTTATTGTGACTCCTAATGGTAGGTTAGGTTTGGGTAAGGTGAAGGATGAGAGATTTTGTCCCTTAGGAGTCTTTTCGGGTTGCTAACGCCCGGCGGTTATCACCACAGCAGACGTCAGGAGGAAGGAGGCTAGCACCCCGCGGTTATCACCACAGCAGGTACTAGAGGAGAAGGAGGCGTCCCGCGGTTATCACCACAGCAGATGCCAGGAGGAAGAAGGCGAATGCCCCGCGGTCATCACCATAGCGAGTATTCAAGAGGGAGCACCCCACGGTTATCACCGCAGCAGTCGCAAGGAAGGGTAAGAGAGACCGGAGGTGTAGGTCAAGTGAGAGAAGAGTCGTGGGTAAGAGCGAGATCAGTCGAATGAAGAGCTGAGCTGGCCGGGCTGCTTATGAAGGCCCCTTTCACCTAGTCCCCCGTCCTCCAACGGCCGTTCCAACCGTTGAGGGGCGATGGAGGAGACCCTTTTACTTTCCCCGAGGCGTCACTCAGCTCGTCGTTCCCCTCATTTATTTGGTTAAATCTTTATCATATTACATAGGAGTGGTAAATGTAGGAAATTGAGGGGTACCACGACAGATGTAATATTATTAGGGCGTGTTTCACCACCTAACGTGCGAGTTATGTTAACGTGGAGTTGCAGAAAAACAGGCTTGCAAAACAAATTTTTTTTTTATAACTCGAAGTTGATGTAACTCGCACTAAAACTGTAGGTGGTAAAACCCACCCTTAGACAGATAAATTATTCAAAATTATCTTTAATGGGTAGGTACATAGATACCTAATCGATTATAAACTTACCGCAAGAAGTATGTAGTCACCATAGCTTCGGTAGTCAACGGTTATGACACTTGTATTATGCCGCAAAAGAGCTGTAACATTGTAATCGGAGTTTTACTCTTTAATGGCAGGAAATTTGTTCGGAAGGTGATAAGTGGTTCAAAAGTGATAAGTCAGTTTAAGCCTTTTCTGACAAAATTACTTGTGCAGGGCCCGTAGCCAGGAGCTTATAGTTGGTGGATTGGGGATAACAACAACTCAATAACAACGAACCAAATCACTCGCGAAGAAATCGATCTAAATAACAAGTTCATCAGTGAATTTCTTACTCAAAATAATACCCGCATTTGGAAAGTGGAGGTTGTTTCAGACTTATCATGTATCAGCATTCAGTCAAATCATTCAAACATAATATGTTTCGTAATGACTTTGAAAGGAAATTTTTTGATACATATCTTGTTTTTTGTGGAAACCTCTTCGAAAGTAGCAAATCATCGATGTTTTCTATGGGGTGCAACGTTGAACGGGTAATAGAAATATCACTCAATATTCCTTATTAAATAGTAAGGGCTGTAAAGGAAAACGGAGTTAACAATAAGTTATTGTTAGTTACTGACGATGGTTTGATCACCGAAACCGGTATGACAGTGTTTTTTGCGTTTTTTCGTGTATTAGTGGATATAGACTATTTTTTCAGTAACTCCGTTTTTCTTTGAAATGGGTTTCCACGATTTCTTCGCGAGTGATTTAGTTAGTAAGGGCTGTAGCCCTTTCTTACACCGTCAAAAAAGGCAAGAAGGAAAAATTAAAATAACGACTCTCTGTACCGATTTCTGAAATTGTAGAAGAGGTCTCTTTGAAAAAGATGATATTTTCCAAAGTTAAATGGAGAGCTGAAACTTTCCAAATGTTTTGCCAGGTGCTGAACGCTTCGGTCCGAATCGTTTATATATAGGTACCTACCTAACGACTTTGTGTTTCAAATCAGTCCTAGGGTCAGCACTTCCCTTGGCACACATTGTATTATTACTCCTGCAATTTAGCTCTTTCAGACCAACGACAAGGAATAGAAGCTGTTGTGTAGGTACCTACCGTTCTTCGCTCTTTGCACCCAGTCTATCTGGTAAGAACTAGTTAACCCATGGGTTATGACTACGAGTTTTTTGTCAGGTCGGAACGCAGGGTTTTTAAAGGCCTCGTCAATCTTATCCAGGTACAATCTTTGAGGAGATTTCCATTTTTCCCTGAAGAACAAGAAAATTAGAAGATAATTCCGTTGCAATAGAAAAATGTGTAGGAACCGATATAGATGCATATTATATAAGTGATTTATGTACTACAGCTATGGATATAGAAACTTCAAGCACTCGTTAATAACATTCAGAGGTAACCATAAATCCTCACTGGTACCTACACATGAAAGTTAATGAACTTATCAAATTAATGAAAGTGCTGCAATTTTATATAATATTCAGTTAGTCCCTGGTCAACATTCTCACCATGTTGTGTATAAATAATAGTTATTTTCAGCCACTATGGAGTCATACTGTACGCAATGTTTAGTTTCTCCATTCTTACACAGTTTAGCATCCTTTGCTGACAAATTCCCGTATTCCCACCATGAATAAGCCTGCTTTCCAATATCTCCGAAGCTACCTGTAACTTCATCAATAAAACCACACAACACTTCGTCTCCTACGACAAAATATAATGATAAAGAACAAAATTAAATATAATGAGAAAATGCTGCGAAGTCCTAGTCACATGTCCTAGTCACATTATTCTATTAGACATACCTACAGAAATGTTGGCTGTTCATTTATTGTTTCTCAAAAACACGAATTAGGGTCCTTTTTGCTTCCTCACTACCGAAGGTAGGGAAGCCTTGGATTCGTGATTGAGTAAAAAAAATTAATGTCCTCCAAAATGAAAATTTCCATAACCATTTCGCGTTTCAGACATAGAAGAACGTTTTTGGTTTCGTGTCTGTCTGTCTGCCTGTGGTCAATTCCTTGTAACGCTATAACTACCCGAAATAATGGTCGAAATGGGCTGAAATTTGGAGAGTAGGTGCGGTATGGGTCAAAGATAGTCCCACACCAAAATCATTGAGAAAGTACTGTAACTTTCGTCTGCGCATGCGCAAAAGTGAAATACTTGAAACGCTCGTAACTACCTTAAATATCGTTGAAATGAGTTCAAACTTGGATGGTCGATCAGGAATAATGTTTTGATAGTTCCAAATGAATTTCTTCGGAATCACAATGTAACTTTCTTCTGTGCATGCGTGAACATGAGATGTTGACCATTTCCTTGTAACGCTTCCAACTACGCGGAAAATAGTCGTAGAGAGCTGTTATTTTGAGGGTAAACGCGGGTTGGATCGCAGATGGTCCCATATCAAAATGAACCTACCCAACTACTCAATATGTTCATGTGTTTCAAGTGAGGAAGCTATACTGCCTACTCCAAATGGCAGACTTTTTTTTTTACAAATTATCTTTGACCATTGATAGTCCCATTTCATTGTCTTGATTCACCTGTTGATACTACTTCCAGTGTTATTATACAAATTTATGGTGATTTCAGACTATTATCCAGGTTTTTGACCCATAAAAAATGAATATTGGGAGCTGAACCTTCGTTACAACCTCAATTCTTCACTCTTTGGTCAAAATCAACTTCATATTTGGTCTTCTCACGCTAAAAAAACATCACTAAAGGCCGAATTCATAGTTCTGGCTCAAGTGACAAGAATACTTTACTTCTGAAAGTAAAATAATTTTTTAAGGAAATCCTTTATCTCATTTCGTTTTCACAGACATTACTCAGTGAAGTAAAGAAAAATCTTTACTTAAGTCAAAATGTTTCCTTTACTTAATTTAGTTAAGAAAAATCCTTAGTAAAGTCAAAATTATTGCACTTATTACAGAATATTACAGTTTCATAAAAATGCGCGGGATTAAATAATTCAGTCATTATTATTTTTTTGCAGTTATTGATGAAGCATAAGGTAAATAATGGACAGTTGTGTAATAACCCGTAGTGTAATAAAATCCACCGTTGTGATTTACCTGTATAGATCTGCGTAGATCACTGTTTTCTGTGGTCAGTACCAACGCTCGTGCCCCGCCTCCCCCTTCCGCAGGAAAGCCCTAAATTGAGTAATGGGACCTTCAAACCGAACTTAATTAATTTTGGTTCATGGTAACTAAGAAAAGTGCGAAGTACGGCGAACGTGCAGAAAATTTGTATTGCATTTTCGGGTTCTACATACCTTGAAATGGAAACCATCAAATTTTGAGGGGATACAATTTTTTTCCCCTATGATATATTTCAACGGTTCATTATTGAAAATAATTAAAAAAAAGAGGGGTTTTCTGCAAAAGGTCAGGTGGTTCTGGATTGATGATATTATGTTGTCTAGGATAGCTGCTTATCCAAAAATTCGAAGTTTCCACAAAAATGTTTGCTCCGCGGGCGCAGCCATCTCGAGAAAACCGTCGATTTTTCGGTAATTGTTTTGGTTTTTGTCCTATAACTCCTTTCCGGTGCATTATTTCGCTCTTTGACTTCGCACACAAAGTTGTAGAGTAATTTAGTAAACCATCTTATGAAAACAAAAAACGAGAATACTTGAGAAAAGAAACGAGAATGCCGACACTGAAAATATAACAAAAATGAAGAGGGAACAGTGCAAACGATCAATGAAGAAATGCACCTTTCGACGTACCTCGGTTTTTGGTTTATTATTTTCAATTATGAACCATTGGAATCGAGCTTGAAAAAAAAAATTCTCATAATTTGATGGTTTACGTTTCAAGGTATGTAGAATCCAAAACTGCAATAAAAAACGCTGCAAATCCCTGCACAACGGTATATTATTTTGTACAGAATAGCCTTCTGTTACAGATCACAGCTCTCTGTATAGATAACCCGTCTATATAATATGTACTACTTTATACATATTATGTGGATCGCAGATAACCTCGTACTCGTTACTAGGTAAGTACCTATCTAAATCACGAGTTAAATGTTGCTAAAATAATTCTGTCGATGACAAGCAGTAACTAAAACGGCAAAAAGAAACGCAAATAATGAAGTTCTGAAGGAAAATTGTTGATGTGGAGTGAAATAGATGCCCCTTCTGCGTAGATCACTGTTTTCTGTGGTCAAGTATACCTACCTTCGTGGTCGAGTATAATTAACCGTTGTGTAATAACTTGCCCATCAATAATACTTCAACGGTTGATCAAGTTTCAAAAGTACCGATCAACAAAAGCCAGCCCCTTCCTGGTTGATGATCCGTTGTGTAATAATTTACCGTTATGTAATAATTTGCCATTGTGTAATAATTTGCCATTGTGTAATAATTTACCCATCAGCAATACTTCAACGTGTGTTCAAGTTGTAAAAGTACCTTTCAATAAAATCCAGCACCTTCTTGGTAGATGAACCGTTGTGTAATAATTTACCGATGTGTAATAATTTATCGTTATGAAATAATTTGCCGTTGTGTAATAATTTACCATTGTGTAATAATTTACCCACCGATAATACATGAACTTTTGTTCAAGTTTCACAAGTACCTACCAACAAAATCCAATAGTCCATCACTTATCAAATGAAATATTATCGCAGAACAACCAACTCGACTTCATACAACCATCCTTGATTATAATCAGGTGCTCCCTAGTGATGATTATCTGGGCCGGATTTATACCGTTTGATTGACGATCACGTTGACGAAGCTTTTTGGTGCACACGAACGGCCGGACGTACAGTGTTCCGGGTGGTCTCAAAAAATTGTTTAGCTCAAGAAAAATTTAATAACGTAAAAAACCATACCCTTCTATCGAAAGTTTTCGAGCTACGGCGTTCTGAAAATTTCAACCCCTGTTTTGAACCCCTTAGAGTACCTGACAGTAACGTCGAGCTTCGAGGACCAACTAGACCCCGAACGGAACCTACCTATAACCCGAATTTCATCAGTTTTGTTTCATGGTAACTAAGAAAAGTGGCCCGTACGGCGTACGGCGGACAGACAGAAATATTTGTATTGCTGTTTTGGATTCTACATACCTTGAAACGTAAACCATCAAATTTTGAGGGGGGTAAGAATTTTTTTTTCTTGCTCGATTCCAATGGTTCATTATTGAAAATAATAAACCAAAATGAGATTTAAAAAAAAAATAGTACTTACCTAAATTCATTATTCTAACCCCGTACTAGTTACTAGGTACCTACCTAAACCTTTGTGTAATAATTTACCTGTAGGTATAGGTTCCCCTTCTACGGAGATAGAACAATGAACCGTTGTGTAATAATTTGCCCATCAATAATACTTCAACGGTTGTTCAAGTTGCAAAAGTACCTATCAACAAAATCCAGCCCCTTCTGGGTAGATGAGCCGTTGTGTAATAATTTACCGTTGTGTAATAATTTGCCATTGTGTAATAATTTACCCATCAATGATACTTCACAGTTGTTCAAGTTGCAAAAGTACCTATCAACAAAATCCAGCCCCTTCTGGGTAGATGAGCCGTTGTGTAATAATTTACCGTTGTGTAATATTTCACCACTGTGTAATAATTTGCCGGTGTGTAATAATTTGCCGGTGTGTAATAATTTGCCATTGTGTAATAATTTACCCATCAATAATACTTCACAGTAGTTGTTCAAGTTGCAAAAGTACCTATCGACAAAATCCAGCCCCTTTTGGGTAAATGAGCCGTTGTGTAATAATTTACCGTGGTGTCATAATTTACCGTTGTGTAATAATTCACCGTTGTGTAATAATTTGCCGGTGTGTAATAATTTGCCATTGTTTAATAAATTTACCCATCAATAATACTTCAACGTTTGTTCAAGTTTCACAAGTACCTACCAACAAAATCCAATAGTCCATCACTTGTCAAATGAAATAATATCGCGGAACAACCAACTCGACTTCATACAGCCATCCTTGATTATAATCAGATGCTCCGTAGTTATGATATCCGGGGCGGATTTATACCGTTTGATTCACGATCGTGTTGACGAAGCTTTTTGGTGCACACGAACGGCTGGACGTACGATGCTCCGGGTGGCCTCAAAAAATTGTTTAGCTCAAGACAAATTTAGTAACGTAAAAAAACAATACCCTTCAATAGAAAGTTTTCGAGCTACGGCGTTCTGAAAATTTCAACCCATATTTTGAACCCCTTAGAGATGACTGACAGTAACGTCGAGCTTCGAGGACCAACTAGACTCCGAACGGAACCTATAACCCGAATTTCATCAATTTTGTTTCATGGTAACTAAGAAAAGTACAGACAGAAATAGTTTTATTGCAGTTTTGGATTCACCATACCTCGAAACGTAAACCATCAAATTTGAAGGGGGTAAGAATTTTTTGGTTTATTATTTTCTTTTCTTGTTCGATTCCAATGGTTCATTATTGAAAACATATGTACTATTCTACACATATTATGTAGATCGCGGACCTCCGTAGGTTAGTACCTAACCCCTTACTCGTTACTAGGTACCTCCCTAAACCGTTGTGTAATAATTTACCTGTATAGGTTCCACTTCTACGGAGATAGAATAATGAACTGTTGTGTAATAATTTGCCCATCAATAATACTTCAACGGTTGTTCAAGTTGCAAAAGTACCTATCAACAAAATCCAGCCCCTTCTGGGTAGATGAGCCGTTGTGTAATAATTTGCCATTGTGTAATAATTTACCCACAATAATACTTCATCGGTCGTTCAAGTTGCAAAAGTACCTATCAACAAAATCCAGCCGGATCGCACACCCTCCGTAGGTTAGTACCTAACCCCGTACTCGTTACTAGGTACCTACCTAAATCACGAGGTAAATGTTGCTAAAATAATTCTGCCGACTGCAAACAGTACCTAAGAAAAAGAAAGGCACGTCATTTTTCAAATGAAATAATATCACAGAACAACCAACTCGACCTCTTAGGTACCCCACCAATAAAATCGGCGCGTCCCTGGTGACGAGATTTCGTATGTTGTATAAGTACAATTTCATTCACATCACACTGGAGACTGGAGTCGAAAATGCCTATTGGTGCAAACTTCGGGGCCTTACTGTGAACGAACGGCTGGACGTACGATGCTCCGGGTGGTCTTAAAAAACTCGTAAGTTCAAGAACTATTTAAAACCGTAAAAAGATTCACGTAAAAAAAAGGTATAGGCGTTTTGAAAATGTCTAGCCCTATTTTGAACCCCTTAGAGATGACTGACAGTAATGTCGAGCTTCGAGGACCAACTACTTAGACCCCGAACGGAACCTATAACCCGAATTTCATCAATTTTTGGTTTATTATTTTCAATAATGAACCTTTGGAATCGAGCATGAAAAAAAAATTCTTACCCCCCCCTCAAAATTTGATGGTTTACGTTTCAAGGTATGTAGAATCCAAAACTGAAATCTATGTATAGATAACCCGTCTATATAATATGATATGTTCTATTCTATTATATACATATTATGTAGATCGCAGACCCTCCGTAGGTTAGTACCTAACCCCGTGCTCGTTACTAGGTACCTACCTAAATCACGAGTTAGTTGCTAAAATAATTCTGCCGATGACAAACAGTACCTAACAAAAAGAAACACACATAATGAAGTTCTGAAAAGAAATTGTTGATGAGGAGTGAAAAAAGTTGCAAAAGTACCTACCAACAAACTCCAGCCCCTTCTACGTAGATGGTATAATGAACCGTTGTGTAATAATTTGCCGGTGTGTAATAATTTGCCATTGTTTAATAAATTTACCCATCAATAATACTTCAACGTTTGTTCAAGTTTCACTACCTACCAACAAACTCCAAAAGAGCCATCATTTTTCAAATTAAATAATATCACAGAACAACCAACTCGACTTCATACTCCGCCAATATAATCAGGTGATCCCTACCAATGATTGGCCGTATTCACAAATTCCTATTGTGGGCGCGTCTCTGGTTACGAGATTTGGTTTGAATTGTATACAATTTCATTCACACTGGAGTCGAAAATGCCTGTCGGTGCAAACTTCGGGGCCTTACTGTGAACGAACGGCTGGACGTACGATGCTCCAGATGGTCTTAAAAAACTCGCAAGTCAAGAACTATTTAAAACCGTAAAAATATTTACGTAAAAAAATGGTATAGGCGTTTTGAAAATTTCAACCCCTATTTGAACCCCTTAGAGATGACTCACAGTAACGTCGAGCCTCGAGGACCAACTAGACCCCGAACGGAACCTATAACCCGAATTTCATCAATTTTTTTTCATGGTAACTAAGAAAAGTGGCCCGTACGGCGTACGGCGGACAGACAGAAATATTTTTATTGCAGTTTTGGATTCTTCATACCTTGAAACGTAATCCATCAAATTTTGAGGGGGGTAAGAATTTTTGTTTTCATGCTCGATTCCAATGGTTCATTATTGAAAATAATGAACCAATAATAAACCAAAATGTCTGTCTGTCCGCCGTACGCCGTACGGGCCACTTTTCTTAGTTACCATGAAACAAAATTGATGAAATTCGGGTTATAGGTTCCGTTCGGAGTCTAGTTGGTCCTCGAAGCTCGACGTTACTGTCAGTCATCTCTAAGGGGTTCAAAGTATGGATTGAAATTTTCAGAACGCCGTAGCTCGAAAACTTTCGATAGAAGGGTATGGTTTTTTTTACGTTATTAAGTTTGTCTTGAGCTAAACAATTTTTTGAGACCACCCGGAGCATTGTACGTCCAGCCGTTCGTGTGCACCATAAAGCTTCGTCAACACGATCGCGAATCGAACGGTATAAATCCGGCCCAGGTGATCATCACTAGGGAGCACCTGATTATAATCAAGGATGGCTGTGTGAAGTCGAGTTGGTTGTTCTGCGATAATATTTCATTTGATAAGTGATGGACTATTGGATTTTGTTGGTAGGTACTTCTGAAACTTGAACAAACGTTGATTTATTATTGATAGGTAAATTAATTATTGAATGGTAAATTATTACACAACGGTGAATTATTACACAACGGTAAATTATTTCATAACGGTAAATTATTATACAACGGCAAATTGTTGCACAACGGCAAATGATTACACATCGGTAAATTATTACATAACGGTAAATTATTTCACAACGGTTCATCAACCAAGAAGGGGCTGGATTTTGTTGATCGGTACTTTTGCAACTAGACCAACCGTTCAAGTATTATTGATGGGCAAGTTATTACACAACGGTTCATTATACTTGACCAGAGGGTAGCTACTGACCACAGAAGACATTGATATACGCAGAAGGGGCATCTATTTCACTCCACATCAACATTCCTTCAGAACTTCATTATTTGCGCTTCTTTTTGCCGTTTTATTTACTGCTTGTCATCGATAGAATTATTTTAGCAACATTAATTTAACTCGTGATTTAGATAGGTACCTAGTAACGAGTACGGGGTTAGGTACTAACCTATGGAAGGTCTGCGATCTACATAATATGTATAGAATAGTACATATTACATAGACGGGTTATCTATACAGAGAGCTGTGTTCTGTAACAGAAGGGTATTCTGTACAAAATAATAAACCTTTGTGCAGGGATTTGCAGTGTTTTGTACTCATTTAGGCCCGAGAATAAAGATTTTACTTTACTTGTGGTCTATGAAATAGGAATAAATGTCTTACGTCAAACGTAAAGGTACTATTCAACACTTCGAATTTTGTTTATGATTATCGTCACCTTGTGTTTCCATGATAATGGTAGTTTTTTGTGAACTCTTATAGGTAATATTATGAACGGATCTTAGTACAAAGAAACCTGAGTCTACGGAAACTACTTATATGAACGCTGCAGATTTTTACACAACGGTTCATCGTTTCTTGTATAGATGCCCCTTCCGCGTAGATAGGTGTTTTTTTGGTCAATACCTACCCTCGAGCTCCCCCCAGGAAAGCCCTAAATCGAGAGCTGGAGCCGGCCGGGCCATTACATATACATAATTTTTTTTTTCACCGCCCGTCTTGTAAGATTCACACTCATGTTGACGATGCTTTTTCGTTCAAACTTCAGGGCCTCACTGCGAACAGCTGGAGGTATTATAATGTCCGGGTGGTCTCAAAATGCCCATGTTCTTAACCGATTTAAAAACGTCACAAAACCATACCCTTCTACTGGGTGTTTTTGAGCTACAGCGTTTTGGAAATATCAACCCCAACTTGAATGCTGGGAGTTCAACATCGGTCTGCACCTGCTCTTCATTGACTTCCGTCAGGCGTTCGACCGGGTGAGTAGGAGTCGACTGCTGGCGGCACTGAAGGAACAGCGAATACCCGAGAAAATAATAAGACTGATAGATATGACGCTGGCAGGGAGCCGTGCAAAGGTTCTTGTGAACGGGGAGATGAGCCGAGAATTCCCGGTTAGTTCAGGGGTTCGGCAAGGGGATGCCCTCTCCACCACCCTCTTCAACCTCACCCTTCACTATGTGATAGAGAAAATGAATGTACAAGGCAACATAGTGAGCAAATCCAAGCAGATATGCGCGTACGCGGATGATATCTGCTTGGTCGCCAGAAACATGCAATCCCTTGAGGAGATGTTTCACCAAATTAAGAGCAAGGGAGAGGAAATGGGTCTGAAAATAAATGTCGACAAGACGAAATATATGCAAATGTCCCGCCAAGGTGAGCCTGAGTCCACGCAGGATTTGAAACTCGATGATTGCGTATTCCAGAAGGTCCAAACATTCCCGTATCTTGGAGTAGATCTCAACGACAAAGCCAGAATGATGGATGAAATTGAAAAAAGGATCATGGCTGGAAACAGAGCGTACTATGCCAATCTTAAGCTCCTCCGATCCACTCTTCTCTCCAGAACAACCAAGGTTCGGCTGTACCGTACACTGATTCGCCCAATAGTTACCTATGGTGCCGAAACATGGGTAATAAGTACTGTTGCCGCCAATAAACTCCGTGTATTTGAGCGAAAAATATTAAGAAAGATTTTTGGGGCCGTGTGTGTTGATGGAGAGTGGAGGATCCGGACCAATGATGAGCTCCAGCACCTTTACCAGCAGGAGGACATCGTCCAGTTCATTAAGGCTCGGCGGATTGACTGGCTCGGTCACGTGGAGCGGATGCCGACGCGAATGCCAAATAGCATATTGCATGCGAGGATGATGGGGACTCGTCGAATGGGACGACCAAGGACTCGCTGGCTCCAAGATGTCGAGGGGGACCTAAAAAAGCTTGGTATACGAAACTGGAAGCAGAGAGCGCAGAACAGATCTGAATGGCAGACCACTGTTAGGCAGGCCAAAGCCCACCCCGGGCTGTAGAGCTATTTAGTAAGTAAGTAAGTAAGTAACTTGAAACCAGGTGGGACGTACAACCCAAATTTCATTATCGGTTCATGGTGATTACGGAAAAATGTGTATTAAAGAAAAATGTGTCTAGTACACATTTTTTTTTTAAATTCCATTTTCGGATTATACCGACCTTGAAACGCAAACCATCAAATTAAGGGGGGTGTAAAAATGGTTTCCATGCTCCATTCCAATGGTTTATTATTTAAAAAAGTAGATCAAAAATATCTATAGAGAAATTAGCTTTATACGATGACGGTATATGATTGTAGACACTTGATAAACATGAATAAGAAAAAATATCATTACAATCAATTTTCAAAACACCAACAAAAATGCAAACCAGAGATTTGTAGGCGTAAGCTTGATTCGAACAGTAAATTTCGTGTTGAGCATAATGAAACCTAAAGCCATCTTGGTGAAATCACCATTGTGTTGAATAAATATTGAATTAGGGATTTCAACAGCGATTTCATAGAAATTTGTTTGTGACATCTACCGTTAACTAGCCACTCTTTGCCCACATGCAACAGACAAAAATAAAATAAAATAGAAAATAAATGAATAACGCTAATGAGCAAGGCGTTTCGAAACTCACCTCGATGAATAACACTGATAGTCAATAGGCAGCGAATAAGAGGCGAGAAACTCATTTCGAAAACCACAGGAAAGGCGTTGAAATGAGATACGATATTGAAATGATGTGGTTTTTTCTAATGATATTCGAACCACTCTCTATCGTGCACTTGATTGACATTTTTGTTGTTGTGGGTGATCTTTCTCATCGCAAAACAAACTACGAGGAAAAACAATTATTATATTTCGGTAGGTAGAGATTTGTTAATAACTGGCAGCAGCCTCTTTTCTGCGCTAAGAGCCAACCTAGTTTAAAGGTAAAAAAGACGAAGTTTCTTCGTCTGTCATGTTGGCAGCCTGGTCTTCGCCAGCCCTCCGGCCGTATCGACCCGTGGCCGCCATTCTCTTTTGTTCGTTTGAGAGCTAACCTAGGTTCTAGGTGTTTTTCATCGTTTTGAGTTCTTTTTCATAGTTTTTTACGGTGCTTTCATCGCCTTGAAGTGTTTTTTCATCGTAGTAGTGTTTTCACAGTATAGTGAGTGTGTTTTTTGTGCGGTGTGAAACCTCCGCTGGCGGCAGTCCTTCAACCGACTACGCCGGCTGACGGGCCTCGCGTGGTGTCGGGCTTCGGAATGTCGCGCGCAGAGCCGCCGAGACGTTCAGACCGCAAGAAATGTCCAAAGAAGTTCTTCATTCCCGACGAGGATGTGTCCGGAGGGAAGAAGAGGCCTCGTATGGCGGTGATGGAGAGTTACACCGCACGGAAGGTGATCACGTCAGCCCCTCGGGGTGTCGGACAAGGCGCGGGGGTGACATCGCACCCGCAGGTGATGGAAATGGCTTTCCACGACCCTCCGGGGATAACACGTAAGTACGATAACGTTCAAGCGGTCGCGCGGGGGGAAAATACGTCGGCCCCAAGGGATGTCGGACAGGGCGCGACCGCATACCATAACCCTCATCGGCATTTCCGCGTAGTCGGAGATGCTGGCCCCCCGCCTCATAGCACGCACACCCCCGGCACTAACCACCTCCTATCGTCGGCCTATTGTGGCGTCAGACAACATACGTCGGCCTATTATGGCGTCGGACAAGATGAGGCGGGGGCGGGCCCCAGTCATTACTGGCCCCCACTACATGCGTCGGCCTTTTGCGGTGTCAGACAGGAGGGACTCCTCCCGTGCGGGTACGTAAGTACAACGACATCAAGGCGGTCGCGCGGAGCGACAAAACGTTGGCCCCCACGGGGTGTCGGGCACGGCACGACCGCATTCCTTAACCCTCACCGGCATCTCCGCTTTATCGGAGATGCTGGCCCCCCGCCTCATAGCTCGCTCATCCCGATTGCTCACTACCCCCAATCACTGGCCTATTATGGCGTCAGGCAACATGCGTCGGCCTATTATGGCGTCGGACAAGATGAGGCGGGGGCGGGCGCGAGTTCGCCTTGGCACGCTCACATTGGCGACTACAACTTCCTTCTACAAAGGTATGTGCCTAGGGGCGATTTCAATGTGTTCCGTAGTTCAGTTGGCTAATGGTCGAAATCCTAGGCTGAAGATCGCAGGTTAAAATCCCAGCCGAGACCAAAAAGAACATTTTTCACTCCACACCAATAATTTAAATGCCTCTTCAATGGGCCGTAAAAAAAAAAAAAAAAAAAAAAAAGCCTGTTGATGCATAGGCGTCCAAAGCGTCTTTTTCGTCGCCGGCTCTGAGGTGATCGAGCACGTCATACATCATCAGATGTTCGAGAAGGGGGTCGTCCAAGGACTGTCGGTAATCACGGAGGTAAGCCGTACAGTATCCAGCTCTAACGTCCCAATACGATCACAAGATAAGTTACACAGTACCAAAAGGGCGCATTGGGCGAAACCATCCAGAGGTCTGATCCTATCGTAATGAGTAATTAAATTCGGTTACATAAGGAATTCTAATTCTCAATTCGGGATGGAAATCTCTCATTTACGCCCTCCGGCACCCGAGTATGACACTATTTGGGTCCCCCACTTTGGGTTTTGTTTTATGGGGTCATTCGAAAAATAAACGAATACATGATTAAAAAAAAAAAAAAATAAATAAATAAATAAATAAATAAATAAATGAATAAATTAAAAATAAATAAATAGGATTGGCCTACACTGTCTCGTAAGGTTCTAGCCGCAGGACGGAGTAGACTAACAATACCCTCCATGAAGGGGACTCAGTACTTAGTTCGGTTGTGGATCATTATGATGAGCAGTTACTCGCTGATCTTGGGGTACAGCCGTCTTGGGGCATCGGCACCTAAAACCCCTACGATGTCTCATATACCCCTTTGGGTTCTCCCAGCGGCTTCTCCTCTGTGTAGCATCCTTCACTCATCAGGGATCATGTTAATAACCGTTGGCTACGTTCTCAACTTAACATACTTCGTGCCCCATTTTGACCATTGGCCCAGACATAGACCAAGGTTGGTAATTCATGAATTTGAGTGAAAGTTCCTATACCTACAAGGGATCGTAGGTATATGTTAATTTGGATCATGTTAACAGCCGTTGACTGTGTTCTCAGCTTGACATGCTTCGTAGCCGGTTGGCTCCCATTTTGACCATGGGCCCGGTCATGGACCAAGGTTGGTGATTCTTGACATTGATTGGGGGGCCATATGCCTATAACAAGTGGCCGTAGGTGTAGGTTAATTGTGATCATGATAACAGCCCTTAGCTGCGTTCTCAACTTAACATGCTTTGTAGCCCATTATCTCCCATTTTGACCATTGACCCAGACACATGAACAAAGATTGGTAATTCGGACATGGACCAAGGTTGGTAATTTATGACATTGATTGGGGGGCCATATGCCTACAACAAGTGGTCGTAGGTGTAGGTTAATTTGGATCATGTTAACAGCCCTTAGCTGCTTTCTCAACTTAACATGCTTTGTAACCCATCGTCGCCCATGTTGACCATTGGCCCAGACATTGACAAAGATTGGTAATTCAGGAATTTGATTGGAGGCTCATATACCTACAAGTGGTCGTAGGTATAGGTTAATTTTGATCATGTTAACAGCCCTTGGCTGCGTTCGTAACATGCTTTGGGGCCAGTTGGCTCCCATTTTGACCATGAGCCCAGACATGGGCCAAGGTTGTTCATTCTAAGTTTTTTGTTGGATATTTATATGCCTAAAGTGAGTCTTGGACGCCCCACAGTGATTAATAGGGGCCCCGATGTTATTACTAAGGGCAATAGCCCATGGGCCTTATGTTGAGGTGTATGGTGGATTCTCAAGTTGCACAAACTTTGTGGCTGGTTGGCTCCCGTTTTGACCATGGGCTCTGACATGAGCCAAGGTTCATTCATGAACTTGGTGGTTCATTCGTACACCAAGGTTCATTCATAAACTGGGGTGTGGTCGACAACACAACATAATTACAATTACAATTTACGAGAATTATAAGTTTGCAAATTTCTATGGGCTCATGGGGACGGGTGTTCAGTCCGTGAGCTTCAGTGTGTTCACTTCATAGTCTCGACAGCCAGTTGGGCTCAAGTCGTATTTATAGAGGGGACATATATCAGCAAGTGAATGGCAGTACTTTTGCTTGATATAGGGCATGCAATTTGGTTTTGTATTTTGTTTTTGTTTAAACATTGACAAATGTTTCTATAGCCTCTTGGCTGTTTCTTCAACCTGGTGGCTTCAACCGGTTGGCTGGGTCCAAGTCCGGAGGTCATTTTCCCAGCAACCAGACAGACCAATCGGATCACAGGACTTAGGGGCCCCGGCAGTGTTTGGAGAGGCCTCGTCAACCTCCATCGCCGGCCTCCCTTAACAGCAGGTCAACTGTTGGTGGTCTTAGAGGTGTTAAGTATTTTTGTAGTTGCCTATCTAGCCCCTGGGGCGCGGATGAAATGTTTTTGTTTAACCTCATCTTTCAGTCTTGAGGTTTTTTGTGGACCCTCATTGCTCAGTCTTACCTAATTGAGCCTTACCTAATTCAGTTAACCTGATTTTAATGATTCATTTGGTTTTATATTTAGCCCGTTGGCTTTGAGGGACGGGTCTTCGACCTCACGCTGTCAATCTTGCCTATGCGTCGGTTGCGTCAGTTGATGGATTCAGCTTCAATGGTCGCCAGCCAGCGGTAACAGCAAGTCAACCTTATCGTTCAACTTTGCCTATTTCAGTAGATTAGTGGCATATATTACATGTACATACCTCTTTTATGTCAGAATTCATGTCTCTGGAGGGGAGTTTAAATATGTTACTCTCTTATGTCACAGCGTTTGGGGGGGATTATTGCCCCAGGATTCCCCCACGGATGTCCAGGTCTCGCTTTGATTTACCCTGCGGGGCAGGTAGCACCACAGGTGGCTAGGTCTCGTCTTTTCAACTTAGCAGTTCAAGTATATGTCAGGGGAGTGGCGTTTTACACATACTACTCTATGTCACAGCGGTTATGGGAACTGTTGTCCCAGGATTGAACCTCGGGTGGCAATGTTCCATTTTTGATGAACCCTATGGGGATATAACACCACAGGGGGCTATGTCTCGTTTTGCTTTACAATGCGGGGCAGGTGACATACGGCGATCATAACTTCCAACGGTGGGAGGATGATCAGAAGGATGGAGGAGCCTTTAACCTGTGTGGGTTAATCGCATATGATGCTCCAGTATTTACATATTACATTCCCCCAGTAATGGGCTTACTTCGTTTTTTACGGTGAATGTTGTGTTATATTATTCACATATTAGGCTCGGCCAGTAATGGATTTATTTCGATTATTATAGCCCGTTGGCATTATTTTGGCTAATTGTGTGTTCTATTATCCACCTAACATATGCTTCCAGTAATGGGTTTATCGCAATTATTATGTTTTGTGTTCTATTATCCACATATTATATTTTTCCAGTAATGGGTGTAGCGCAATCATTATGTTGGAGTCCTTCTAGCCCGTTGGTTTTGTTTGGACAACATTGATAGGTCAGTCCTCCTTTAACCTGTGGGGATTAATCTCATATCAGGTTCTATGTCCGCTTTTGCAATTACGTCATTTTTTCCAGAATGTCACTGGAGTGGGATTTAGGCTGTTTCCAACATACTTTCAACGGTGGGAGCAGGATCAGGGGGACGGACCCCCAATAGGATTCCTTACCTACACCTTGGCCCTGAGCCCCCCCCCCCCCCCACCGAGGGGGGGTGGTCACCCTGCCAGGAACAGTTTTTGATTTTGCACGTTCCTTTTGGCCCTGGCGGGAGTCGGGGTAGCGGGGTGGGGCCATCGGGCCGGCGTACCCTAGGGAGTGGGTTACCCTACCAGGAACGATTTTGGATTTTGCGCCTTCGGGGTTTTTTGTTTTCCTGGAGGGAGTCGAGGTGCTGAGAGGGAGATGGGCCCATCGGACCAGCGTACCCGGGGTAGTCGGAGGCCTGGTGGATGGATCCTTCTAACAGCTGCCAGTTATTAACAAATCTCTACCTACCGAAATATAATTAAACAATCAACCTACCTGATGGGACAGGTTGATTAGGATTATATTAGGTAGGGACGAGATTTGTTAATTACGTCCCACCCGGTTTTTTGGGTTTTTCCCGGCTACGCCGGGGGTGGCAAAAAAGCCGCTCCCGTCCCTAGGCATCCACCAGGGATTCCCTTCAAACTGAATGGCGGCCACGGGTCGATACGGCCGGAGGGCTGGCGAAGACCAGGCTGCCAACATGACAGACGAAGAAACTTCGTCTTTTTTACCTTTAAACTAGGTTGGCTCTTAGCGCAGAAAAGAGGCTGCTGCCAGTTATTAACAAATCTCGTCCCTACCTAATATAATCCTAATCAACCTGTCCCATCAGGTAGGTTGATTGTTTAATTATATTCTGTCTCTGAGTTTATTACACGGACCAGTGAATTTGAGTGTTTATTTGGACCACTGTTTTCATTAGTTCCAGTCTAATAAAAACAAAATAATACAGTTCGGTACGCTTTTTATAGGTTTATTATTTGGACCTCAACAATGACTAAACAAGTGATCAATATTTTTTGTGAAATTATCTGCACCGCTAGTGAATACTTTCAATGAAAATTAGGCGCGCCGGTATATACCAGATACAATGGAGTAGTTAGCATTGATCTTTTTATTTCAATAATATTTCGCAATTCTATTCGAATGAGTAGAATTTACTTCATTTCTATCTCGTTTATCGGGTTTCATATTAGGAAACTGTTGAATCGGTACCTTCTTACGGCCTTACCATCAAACCGAAAAATGGTTAGTTTCAAAATACAGTTTGCTAATCCTTTTTGGAAAGTTACCTAGAACAGTATACATATTTCAACACTTTTTGTGCATTGACAAACAGGATCGATAAAATACAATCTTCAACCTGTGTTTTAATTTATATTAAAAAAAATCAATTGAAAAGTTTGGTTTCAGTTTATTAGGTGCTCAAAATTGGCTCAAGCTTATGATGTTCTGAATGCCATAGGTGATTCTTATGGTCCGAATTTTTCATTGTACTTTGTGTTAGAGTAGGTGCATTACAAATAATTCTAACTTGTTTGCTAATGAACTGGGAAAAAAAATCTTAATTCTTACGACAAAAATACAAAAGCACGTACAAAAATATTATTAGGTAGAGACAGTTAAATTTCATATTTGATCTAAATATAAATTAAATTTTATCGGTATCAAGTACCTACCTACATTTATTTGGACAATAAATTATTACAGGTAGCTACCATTTTCCTTATATTGAAATTGGACCCAGTCCTCCACTCATGTTAGTTCATGTCTGGAAGGAAGACAAAAATCAAGGTCTACCGGGCTAAACTGCGTTAGACATCTGATAGATAGGTAGGACATCGTAGATATTAGATTGTGGAGTTACATTACTAGTTTACTACCGTAATTACATTCCCGTTTACGATTCCAAGGGTAGTCTTACAGGCATACAGTGCAACCAATGCCATTCCCACAGAAACTGCATTGGTATACACGACCCTCACAATTGAACAGCCTACAGTGAGCTTGGAATGGGTATAGATACCTTCCTCTACCTGTCAACAGTGAATGAACTATTAATGAATAGAGCCTTTTGCGTAAGGAGATCGACCATTCGTACTCATGTAGTAGACTCCTCTTGTACTGAAAAAACGAGACGATACATAAATTAAATGAACAAAAAATAAATACAAACAAAATACAATCTATGTGCCTAAATGAAAAAAATGAAAAAAAATAGGCAGGTGGAATAAAATTGAAAAACGTCTGCCAAGTCGGGGGGTGGGGGGGGGGGGCAGTATAGCTTCCTCACCTATGAAACCAGACGTATTTAAATATAATTAATTGGTGGGTCCATTCGGTGGACTGATGGAGAATTGACGCGTATGGATTTGAAACTGAGAGTTTCAAAAATGACAAAATAGTAGGATGGCTCTTGGTTAATTTGCTATTAGTTTTATAAACGGGGCGCACCGTCGGTTAATACGACATGAGGCGAACGCGTGCACTGTGCGCGAGCATGATTTTTACAATCCCCATAAAAAAATCATTAGACGCCTAATTTTTAGATTTTTGAAATATGTCTCGGTTTGGAGGGGAAAAAAGCTGCAAAGTCCTTGTCACATGGGTCTATTATTCTATTAGACTTACCTACAGAAATGTTGCTGTTCATTTATTGTTTCTATCATGCGCAATAACTGAAATAATTATTTTTGATGGTTTGTACCAATTTTGGCACCATAAAAACACGATCTCGGCTCCCTTTTTCTTTTTTTTTGTTTATTTTTACAGATTACCTTTGATAAATGATAGTGCTATTTAATTGTCTTGATTCACCTGTTAATACTGCTTCTTGTGTTATTATACAAATTTATGGTGATTTCAAACAATTTCCCAGGTTTTTGACTCATATAAAATGAATTTCGGGTGCGTAACCTTCGTTACAACCCCAATTCTTCACTCTTTGGTCGAAATCAACTTCATATCCGATCTTCTCGCCCTAAAAAACATGGAAAACGATACATCACAAGCTCGTGTTCAGTAGAACCTAAATAAAAAACCCTCGAAAACCCCTATTTTTACACCCATTTTTCTCCCATAACACCCGTGGCGTATTTCGATCGAGCTGCCGAGCTTTGGAGCACAACTAGGATTCAAATATGTTCCCAAATAGGGAACCAAACTGTGTGTGGAAGAACGACGATTTTAGACCAAAATTTAACGTAAATTTAATGCTGAAACTTCGTTAGAACCTCAATTTTCCACTCCTTGGTCAAGATCGACTTCATATTCGGTCTCCTCGTCCTAAAAAACAACATGGCACCTTGAAACGTAAAAGAAAAAATTTTGAGGGGGTGTTATAATAATGTTTTGCTGAGCGATTAATTACACAGGTGTATTACCTATTCACAGAATAATACTCGTAAACCAAAACGGGCGGTGCATGAGAAATGCGACACCCTGCGTACCTGTACTACAGGAAAATTGTAAATCGTTATGTAATGTTTTATAGCGTTTTCATTCCATTTGCTTACCTTGGAAAGAAAACCATCCAACTTTGACGAGGAGGAGGGGGGGGGGGTGGTTTATGCTCGATTCAAAAGGTTAATTATTGATAATAATGAACCAAAACTGAGTAATTGAAACGTACCTATGTGGTTCATTTCCGCAAGAACAAAATAAACTGTTATACCGGTTTAAGTAAACCACTAACAAACAATATAACGTGGTTACTTACGAAGTTGGGGTATTAGGGCCCATGACTGTTCGCTTGTTGTTGTCGCACGAGCCACTCTGGAAATTACTCCAGCTGTCGCAGGCGACCGCTGGAAATCCATCTGGGGTTGAAATGGACTCAGTGAAATAGTCGTAGGCCCTCCCGTGGCTGCAGCCTACTGGGAAGATTGGATAATTTCACAATCAATGCAATGTTTTATCCACCGGGCAACATTTTGGAGTTGGTTCTAAACACAGTAGTTGTAGATTATAGCGGAGATCCAGCAGTAGCAAAGGAACAACACATACAACTCAATCAAGTCCATTGAACAATTTTCCGACTATGAAAATTACTCACATTTTGCTCCAAAGGCCTAAGGGGTCAAATTTGGATTTTTGGTGTCAAAATTTGGTATTAATATTGATTTTAGCTCTTAATTCGCATGACGTTGTGTGGGATGGTGATTCACGACGGATGGACTACGATGATAAAAATATTCTTCTCAAAAAACATTGGGTCAAATTTGACTTTATACGGGTGAACTATTGGCGAAAATAAAATCACGAAAGAAATTGTGTAATTTTACGAAAGTGGTATGGTTTCTCGCTATATCATCTTTTTACACATAGCATTTCTTTGAAAATTCGCCCTTATAGCCATGCTGCATGACTGCAACTTTTGTGTTAATATCTTTACAATTGGCCAGCGTCAGTACCGGCTCCCTTGCTGTCCATTTCATGTAGTAAGCAATAAAAAAATAAAAAAATTACTTATACCTATTTGTTTACATCCATAACATTATTTGTGGGATATATTCAACTGCACGGCAAAAAAAGATATTTTCCCTTCTGCGAATCTCCATCTAAAAAGATTATCTTCACTTCAGAATAAGTAAAACTCCCAGCATAAAGTAAACGTCAATATTGACTGCAATCACGGCTAAATAGGTGATCAATACCAGCGTATTATTCAATCACACATCAGAAAAGGGGTTGGCACAGCAAAAAAGGCGTGATTTGATGTGGAATTGGACATTTCTACTGTGAGAATCCTTCTTCTGCCGTTATAATCAATTTCTGGAAGGGCAATAACAAAGTTGAACGTTGAATCACCTTATCAGACGGGCGTCTCCCAAATTAGCCGTGCGACTCCCAAATTAGCCGTGCGATTCCCTTTTTTGATGTGCGAAGTATTTTTTGGACGTGTGTTTGAATTAAAAGCTGTTATGCCCGCCTTTTATGTAGGGAGTAACCTCTATTTTGCCGGGCCGATAAATCACACCCTTATTTGTTGCGCATTGATGCAAAAACTGTCAGTCACGTTTGTAGTGAACTTACCAAGTTGCCAGGGAGCAGTAATGTCGAAACATCCAGGCTGCGGAGGAGAGCCGCCGTTGGGGTAAAAGTCCACGTGACCAATGGCTTCAACGAAACCTGCAGCTCCAGCAGCGCTGTGAATCACGTCCACGAATTCACCATCCGTTCTGTCCAACCTGTAGCTTTCCGACACTACCCCTTGAAATCCTGGTTTCGCTGGGTCCAAACCTGTATTAGACGTAGGTAATCGGTTCATTAGGCCCCGTATTTCTAAGCAAGGATCCGTTCGGTATTCTCCCGTGTAAAGGTAAAACGCCTCAACTCTCAGAATCACAACTTTTCAGGAGAGCACTTCAATGTTTTTGCACAGTTTCCTCTGCGTAACGTCTCTCCAGTTGACGATAAATTTAAAATTCCTTCGACAGTCGATCAAGAGATGTTTGATGTTTACAACGAGATAATATGAACGCCAAAATAATCGATTCTCGGCCGAAAATGCACATAAGGCGTTTTATTTTATTTCCATCGAGATTTATATTCAGAAATTAAAGGCAGAACGCGTTGAGGTGTTTTTCCTTTGAACAAATTAAAAAAACGCTGCAAATCCCTGCACAACGGTTTATTATTTTGTATAGAATACCCTTCTGTTACAGATCACAGCTCTATGTATAGATAACCCGTCTATATAATATGATATGTACTATTATATACATATTATGTAGATCGCAGACCCTCCGTAGGTTAGTACCTAACCCCCTACTCGTTACTAGGTACCTACCTAAATCTCGAGTTAAATGTTGCTAAAATAATTCTGCCGATGACAAACAGTACCTAACAAAAAGAAATACACATAATGAAGTTCTGAAAAGAAATTGTTGATGAGGAGTGAAAAAAGTTGCAAAAGTACCTACCAAAAAACTCCAGCCCCTTCTACGTAGATGGTATAATGAACCGTTGTGTAATAATTTACCGTTGAGTAATGATTTACCGTAGTAATAATTTACCCATCAATAATACTTCAACGTTTGTTCAAGTTTCACTACCTACCAACAAACTCCAAAAGAGCCATCATTTTTCAAATGAAATAATATCACAGAACAACCAACTCGACTTCATACTCCGCCAATATAATCAGGTGATCCCTAGCAATGATTCTATCTCCGCCAAATTTCCTATTGTGAGCGCGTCTCTGGTTACGAGATTTGGTTTGAATATTGTATACAATTTCATTCACACTGGAGTCGAAAATGCCTGTCGGTGCAAACTTCGGGGCCTTACTGTGAACGAACGGCTGGACGTACGATGCTCCGGATGGTCTTAAAAAACTCGCAAGTTCAAGAACTATTTAAAACCGTAAAAATATTCACGTAAAAAAATGGTATAGGCGTTTTGAAAATTTCAACCCCTATTTTGAACCCCTTAGAGATGACTCACAGTAACGTCGAGCTTCGAGGACCAACTAGACGCCGAACGGAACCTATAACCCGAATTTCATCAATTTTTTTTCATGGTAACTAAGAAAAGTGGCCCGTACGGCGTACGGCGTACGGCGGACAGACAGAAATATTTTTATTGCAGTTTCGGATTCTACATACCTTGAAACGTAAACCATCAAATTTTGAGGGGGGGTAAGAATTTTTTTTTTCATGCTCGATTCCAATGGTTCATTATTGAAAATAATAAACCAAAATTCTTACCCCCCCTCGAAATTTGATGGTTTACGTTTCAAGGTATGTAGAATCCGAAACTGCAATAAAAACGCTGCAAATCCCTGCACAACGGTTTATTATTTTGTATAGAATACCCTTCTGTTACAGATCACAGCTCTATGTATAGATAACCCGTCTATATAATATAATATGTACTATTCTATGCATATTATGTAGATCGCAGACCCTCCGTAGGTTAGTACCTAACCCCGTACTCGTTACTAGGTACCTACCTAAATCACGAGTTAAATGTTGCTAAAATAATTCTGCCGATGACAAACAGTACCTAACAAAAAGAAACACACATAATGAAGTTCTGAAAAGAAATTGTTGATGAGGAGTGAAAAAAGTTGCAAACGTACCTACCAACAAACTCCAGCCCCTTCTACGTAGATGGTATAATGAACCGTTGTGTAATAATTTACCGTTGAGTAATGATTTACCGTAGTAATACCTAATTTACCCATCAATAATACTTCAACGTTTGTTCAAGTTTCACTACCTACCAAAAAACTCCAAAAGAGCCATCATTTTTCAAATTAAATAATATCACAGAACAACCAACTCGACTTCATACTCCGCCAATATAATCAGGTGATCCCTACCAATGATTGGCCGTATTCACAAATTCCTATTGTGGGCGCGTCTCTGGTTACGAGATTTGGTTTGAATTGTATACAATTTCATTCACACTGGAGTCGAAAATGCCTGTCGGTGCAAACTTCGGGGCCTTACTGTGAACGAACGGCTGGACGTACGATGCTCCGGATGGTCTTAAAAAACTCGCAAGTTCAAGAAATATTTAAAACCGTAAAAATATTTACGTAAAAAAATGGTATAGGCGTTTTGAAAATTTCAACCCCTATTTTGAACCCCTTAGAGATGACTCACAGTAACGTCGAGCTTCGAGGACCAACTAGACGCCGAACGGAACCTATAACCCGAATTTCATCAATTTTTTTTCATGGTAACTAAGAAAAGTGGCCCGTACGGCGTACGGCGTACGGCGGACAGACAGAAATATTTTTATTGCAGTTTTGGATTCTACATACCTTGAAACGTAAACCATCAAATTTTGAGGGGGGGTAAGAATTTTTTTTTTCATGCTCGATTCCAATGGTTCATTATTGAAAATAATAAACCAAAATATTTCTGTCTGTCCGCCGTACGCCGTACGCCGTACGGGCCACTTTTCTTAGTTACCATGAAAAAAAATTGATGAAATTCGGGTTATAGGTTCCGTTCGGCGTCTAGTTGGTCCTCGAAGCTCGACGTTACTGTGAGTCATCTCTAAGGGGTTCAAAATAGGGGTTGAAATTTTCAAAACGCCTATACCATTTTTTTACGTAAATATATTTACGGTTTTAAATAGTTCTTGAACTTGCGAGTTTTTTAAGCCCATCCGGAGCATCGTACGTACAGCCGTTCGTTCACAGTAAGGCCCCGAAGTTTGCACCGACAGGCATTTTCGACTCCAGTGTGAATGAAATTGTATACAATTCAAACCAAATCTCGTAACCAGAGACGCGCCCACAATAGGAATTTGTGAATACGGCCAATCATTGGTAGGGATCACCTGATTATATTGGCGGAGTATGAAGTCGAGTTGGTTGTTCTGTGATATTATTTAATTTGAAAAATGATGGCTCTTGTGGAGTTTGTTGGTAGGTAGTGAAACTTGAACAAACGTTGAAGTATTATTGATGGGTAAATTATTACTACAATAAATCATTACTCAACGGTAAATTATTACACAACGGTTCATTATACCATCTACGTAGAAGGGGCTGGAGTTTGTTGGTAGGTACTTTTGCAACTTTTTTCACTCCTCATCAACAATTTCTTTTCAGAACTTCATCATGTGTGTTTCTTTTTGTTAGGTACTGTTTGTCATCGGCAGAATTATTTTAGCAACATTTAACCCGTGATTTAGGTAGGTACCTAGTAACGAGTACGGGGTTAGGTACTAACCTACGGAGGGTCTGCGATCTACATAATATGTATATAATAGTACATATCATATTATATAGACGGGTTATCTATACATAGAGCTGTGATCTGTAACAGAAGGGTATTCTATACAAAATAATAAACCGTTGTGCAGGGATTTGCAGCGTTTTTTTTTTCATGCTCGATTCCAATGGTTCATTATTGAAAATAATAAACCAAAAGTAGCAATACTAATTGAGTTAAAACGCCCCAGGTTTGAGCAAAAGAGCCTCAAGGCGTTCTGTTCTACCTTTTAACACATTCCCGGGCAAATTCGGAAGTCAGATGAATCTTGGTGATGATGAAATGGCACGAACAGTTGCTTAAAAACGCCTCATGTGTGCTCAGCTGTTATAAAAATCTGAGGAAGAACGCCTTGCACATCAGATCAACAACGCCTCAACCTCAGAAAAGAAGCCAGCGAGTGAGATGTAAAACGCCTTGCGTTGATTTGCATTTAGATGAGGCGTTTTACCTTTGAATCTAAAGTACGAATTGACGAGGCGTTTTTGATGCGGATTTGAGGCGTTTTACCTTGAAATAGTTGAAAAAAGCGTTTTACCTTTCATTGCCACATTTTTTCAAATGTTTGAATTGAAATTTGACCATTTTCCGAATTAAATGTTTAATTTTCGACTTCCCCATTGAAAAGAGCGTCCAAAAATTAACCTTCCGTCAGTCGCATGTGTTTTTCTGACACCAATAGTAGCACGCACCTCACAGGTGCATCCCCAGTATTTCAATCTTATTTCAGGTGTTTTGCTGGGGTTTCATTTTTCCGAATAAGGAGCATTAAAAATTTATTGATTTATTAATCATTGTAAAACGTCTTTAAACAATTAGGTACCTATAATAACAAAACTAGAATCCAAACACATTTGTAATAATGCTATGACGTCTGCCTCTTTCCTACACTTGTCTAATTTATTTTTTACTGGGTATCATCCATCACAGCCTGTTAGTGCCAACACGCTGTATTCCCCCGTTAATTTAGGGAAATGCCACTAGATGGCCTATGAACCTCCTTTCCATGTGAGGAATATCCTCATTTGGGCTCTGCCCTCTATTTATGGTCGGGGAGGTGTCGAGATGTGCACAATCGTGTGATATCGCAGTCCAAGTTAATCCGTCACACAGTTCACGTTTGTACGTCGAGTCGGGTCGTTGTCCGAGCATTCATCCGGAGCCGAGCACGTGGGAAGTTTCGGGGGTGGTTTTGCCGTTTTCGAGCCAATCGAATTGTGAATTAGGTAGGGATTTCCCATCCTTTTCATCCCTAGCCGGCTTTCCTAATTTCCGACACCCAAAACCTAATTTGTTCCACTAATATTTTCGCTACAACCACCTGCAAATTGGAGATCGCCGAACCTCAAGGTAAGGTTGTTTCAAATTTCATGTTTCCGGAGATCCATCCGGTGGTCCTTCAACCTATTTCGTTTTTTTCTTATTGTTTCGTACCTAGTTCATCTGGATTTCGTGGGAACCAGCATTGAGCCGTTATCCAGGGGGGTTCGAGTTAGTTAATCGCCCTCACATTTTTTGGTCGCGTCGAGCCGGGATTTCGTTTAATTTTACAAATTGAGAATTTGCAAATAATTTATTGGATTAGTCAAATTCGTGCAATATCTTGGTTGAGTAGTTGTTTTTGAACTGTTCACATATTGTACGGAGGAACAGTGTCTTGGAATATTAAAATCACTTGGATTTTATATTCACACTGGGCTTTGTTTGATATTCCGATGATGTTTGCTGAAGTTTAATAGTGCTATCGAAAGGCAAACGTTCTCTATATTCTTGAGGGTTCTTGTAAGGGCGATCTCGTAAGCAGGTCGGTTAGCAATATTGGGTTGGGTTCGGTAAAGTTCATCATTTGGCTGTTTAGTTTAACTTCATATACAAAATCTTGTGAAGACTTGAACGATTTAATATAAAAGATTACCCCTTACAGTAGGTAACTGAACCGTGCGGTGACCTGATCAGGTCTATTAATTTGAGTATTCGGATGATGACCTTGGACTTCAGTAGTGATTGAAATTGAAGTCAGTCGATCACAGTTTACTTCAGTTATCTTGATTAATAACCGGAGGTTTATTTTCGGCAACTTGGACTCGACCGCGACTTGCCATCTCGTTCCTACCTAGTCATTATTCGTAAGGACTGTGATATTGTTTTTGTCTCTTGTTGCTAGAACTCGTTTGTAGGAAAATCTTTATTCTTGTTGTTATTTGTTTTCTTGAATTTATTATTTATTGCTCGTTGATAATATATTGCGATTCTATTTTGAAATATCTAGTCTAAATCAGATACTAGTGTGCCTTGGTACAGATTTGATACCAGTAGGTACTCGTACTCCAGGTGTCGAACAGTTCATTTGGAAAGCTGGATTCTGGTTTATTTATTGTATTTTTCCAATACCTTATTTATTGAAAATCAATTTAATATATTTTGGCAATTTTAATCTACCTACTTATCGATCCTTTATTTGAACCATTTCAAACTTACCTAGTTTTTTCTGTTTGTATATTATAATGGCCGGAAAAGTTAGATCGAAAATGTTAATGGCTAAGATAGCTCAATTGGAAGGTCGGATGAGAACAGTTTTAACATTCGCTAAGAACATTACACCTGCTACGCGCGCATTGTTCATTACGCAGGCTGGCTCCGTTGTGGATATGAGAGGCAATTATATGGAACTTGCCACTGAGCTAGAAGAGGTCCGATTAGAAATGGATGAGACCTATACTCCAAATTTGACTGGTGTGTCCGCATTTTTGGACTTGGCCGATGAAGTGCAAACGACACTTAACGAAGTACTTCGGGACGAGCGGATTTCGGGTCGGGGTCCAGTGAATGATACGGTTCGATCGGAACCGGCCACCTGTAGAGTGAAGTTGGAACCGATTAAATTGATGAATTTTGATGGTTCTTTCGAAAATTGGGTTCCTTTCATTCAGTCATTCACAGATTTGATCGATAAAAACGATTCCCTGTCCGATCTGCAGAAGGTGAATTATCTGGTTTCCCACTTGGTGGGTAGTGCTAAGAGCATAGTTGCCGGCGTTCCCCCGACCGAAGAAAATTATCAAATTTTATTAGACACGTCGAAAAAGCGATTCGAGGACAGCAGGGCATTGGGTCATTATTATTTGGACAAACTGTTGAATTTCAAACCTGTTTCTCAAGAATCGGAGAAGGGGTTGAATACATTTTTGGAGGGCTTTGTTGGATCGGCAGCCATGGTCAAAACATTGAAAATTTCCGACCTTTTTGATTTTTTCCTTTTACACATAGCAGGAAAGAAGTTGGACCCCGATACTTTACGTCATTTTGACATGGAGCATCGTAATGAAGAAGTGCCGAAATTTGAAAATTTGGTATCTTTTGTTCGGGGCCAAGTCAAAATTTTGGCTCGTTCGAAAAAATCGGTTCTAACCCCATCTTCAAATAAAATGAATGGCGCAACAAGTAAAAGTCCTCAAGTTTTGGTAGCCCAACAGGCCCCTGCTCTAGCGAAAATTGACGGTAAGGTCGATAACTGTTCATTTTGTAAAAATCAATCTCTCATCCGTTGCACCAGTGCCCTGTCTTTTTGAAGTCCGCTCCGAGACAACGATTTGAGTTCGTCCGAAGAACGAGACATTGTTATAGGTGCTTGTCGAAATCACACTTCACTCGGGAATGTGGTGCATCTCTGAAATGTTCACATTGTGATCAGAACCATAACAGCCTTCTGCATCTGGGCACTGATGGTTCCTCGTCTTCGTCTCCTACCATTTCAACATCTCAGGTCGCTCCTTCTCCGGAGGTCACCCTATCATTAACGACAGCCATGCCGAGTTTACATCGCTCTAGTTTGGTTCTGTTGGCTACGGCCCAGGTTAAGGTATTCGACCGTCATGGGAAACCTGCTGTATTGAGGGCTTTACTGGACGGAGGATCACAATCACACTTTGTAACTAAGGCCTGTTGCGATCGATTAGGACTCACTACAAGACCTTGGCACTCGTTTGTTAAATGTCTAGGGAAGGGCACTGCCCCAATTCGAGAGCAAGTATCCTTCACATTTCATTCGATGGTGCGTCCTGGTGTGAAATATTTTATTGAGGCCTTAGTGATGAGTGAATTGACGGAAAGTATGCCTGTTATTCCAGTTAGTTCGGAATACTTGTCACACATTACGCCTCTTGAGTTGGCTGATAAAGCCTTCGGCGTGCCGGGCCCGATTGATCTGCTAATTGGGGCTGCCTTGTGGCCGGTGATTGTTGGCACAGGTAGAGTAGAAGGTCCTGCTCAGACCCCATACGCTTTGGAGTCGTCGCTTGGCTGGTTGGTGATGGGTCCCGCTCCGGTTTCATTGTATTGTCAGGCTCCTGGCACCTTCTTCACCTCAGTTGCAGAGGAGGAACCGCTTAACCAGCTGTTGGAAAAATTCTGGTCGATCGAGGAGATGCCTTCCACATCAAATGTTGATCCAGAACCGGATGACATGAGATGTGAACAACATTTTTTGGAGAATGTTGAACGAAATAGTGAGGGTCGGGTCGTAGTTTCGTTGCCCTTTAGAATGTCATCGTCGTTACTCGGGGAGTCGGTAGGCTCGGCAACTCGGAGGTTTCTAGCGCTGGAGAGGCGACTGTTGAGGACACCTGATATGCACCATCGGTACAGTGATGTGATGAGGTCTTATTTGGAGCAAGGATACATGGGATTGGTTTCGAAAGATGAATTGGCCCTAGATCGAGAATCGTACTATATACCACATCATGGTGTGGTCAAAGTAGAGAGTACAAGTACGCCACTCCGCATTGTTTTGGATGCCAGTGCACCAACAAGCACCAATATATCGTTGAACGATATTCTATATACCGGTCCTAAGTTGCAGAAGGACCTCATACAAATTTTGTTGAATTTTCGATTGTATCGAGTAGCCTTAACCTCAGATATTCGGCAAATGTACTTGCGTATCTTGATGAAACCAGAGGATCGTCGGTTTCAGAGACTTCTCTGGAGATTCTCTCCACAAGAACCCATCCAAGTATATAATATGAATACTGTTGTATTTGGGGTTTCTTCATCGCCTTACTTGGCTTTACGTTCGGTTCATTATTTGATTGAACAGGAGGGGCCTCGATATCCATTGGCAGCACAGTCAGCGGCAAGGGATCTTTATATGGATGACTATCTATCTTCGGTTCATACGGAACAGGAGGCTTGTGATTTGCAGAGGGAGCTCCAACTATTGTTTGCCGCAGGATCGTTTGAGTTAGCCAAATGGTGTTCGAATTCGGAGGAGGTCATGGCAAGGATTCCAGAGTCGAATCGATCGGTTTGTGCCCTGCGTTTTGATGAGGAGCAGTTTTTGAAGATCTTAGGCCTTAGGTGGAACCCGCTGGATGACACGTTTTCTGTCCACGTCAACCTACCTGCCCCAACTTGTACCAAAAGAGCCATGCTTTCGGCGATAGCCCGGATATTTGATCCTCTAGGTTTTTTGTCCCCTTTAACTATAGTGGCTAAGGGGTTGATTCAGAAACTCTGGTCACTTAATTTGGAGTGGGATCAGACACCCCCAGAGCCGATCTGTAGGGCGTGGGAGCAGTTCGTCTCGGAGTTGCCAATTTTGATGGATTGGAGGATTCCTCGACATTCATTGATCGCTCCAGGAGACTATACAACAATAATAGGATTTGCGGACGCCTCTCAGATTGCTTATGGTGCTGTGGTTTATTCCCTATCTCGAACCTCGACTGGAGAAGCCAGAGTTAACCTACTTTGTGCCAAATCCAAGATCGCTCCTTCACAGACTGTCAGCATACCACGCTTGGAGTTATGTGCAGCTCTGTTGCTGTCCAAACTTCTTCGCCTAGTTTTGGACACATATGAGCCTCGTCATCAAATGGACGGAGTGTATGCTTTCACTGATTCTACAGTGGCACTCCAGTGGATTTCGGCCTCCCCTTCTAGATGGAAGGTTTTTGTGGCCAATAGGGTCACACAAATCCAAGGTAACATTGGCCCTAGCCACTGGTTTCACATCCGAGGAGCAACTAACCCCGCAGACTGTCTTAGTCGCGGATTACCAGCCAAGACTCTCATGCAGCATCCGCTGTGGTTTCGGGGTCCTCCTTGGTTATTAGAAGAGGAGGACTGTTGGCCAATCTCGAGAGTCACGGACTTGGCTTCACCAGTAAGAATACCCGAAGAGAAGGTGATTGTTTTGTCTGCACTGATCTCTGATGAGTGGGTATTGGCCCCGCTCCTATCCAAAGTATCTTCCTTTCGGAAATTAATCCGAATTACGGCTTATGTGTTGCGAACCCTTCGACTCACGCGCTTTAGAACGGGTATCCTCCGTGCCTCAGAGTTGGAGCTTGCAGAGAAAGTTTGGTATCGCCGCGTTCAACGTGAACAGTTTCCAGATATTGTAAAGTACTTAGAGGCCAAATCGAAAAAGGAACGGGGGCGAGTGAGGCTCAGCCCACTAATCGGAAAATTGGATCTGTTCATAGAAGACGGGCTTGTCAGGGTGGGGGGTCGGCTGAACAACTCGGATTTATTGTACGATCACCGCCATCCCATACTATTGCCGAAAAAAATGTAAGCTAGTTGAGCTTCTGGTTGATCAATACCATGTTGATAGTCTGCATACTGGACCTCATTTGTTGCTGTCTCTGTTGCATTTGAGATATTGGATTCTCGCAGCCAGGGACCTTGTTCGGCAAAGAGTACACCAGTGCAACATTTGTTTTCGAGTAAAACCGAAACACCTGCAACCTAAGATGGCGCCGTTGCCCGCAGTTCGTTTCCAGCAATGCAAAGCCTTTTTGAATAGTGGAGTGGACTACGCTGGTCCTTTCCTTATTTCTATGGCAAGAAATCGGGGAAATCGGCCTCTGAAGGCATATTTATGCCTATTCATATGCCTTTCTACAAATGCCGTCCACTTGGAGCTAGCGTCCAACTTGTCGACAGAATGCTTCCTTGCAGCGTTTCTTCGGTTTCTTTCAAGAAGGGGTCCGTGTCAGTTTATATGTTCGGACCAGGGCACAAATTTTATTGGAGCTAAGAACTCGTTGAACGAGCTATATAAGTTTGCCGCATCTCCTGTGTTCAACAGTTCAATTGGATGTCAGTTGAGCAACCGGGGGATCGAATGGAAGCTCAATCCGCCAGCATCTCCTCATTTTGGAGGCATCTGGGAACGAAGTATCCGTAGCGTGAAAACACACCTTTCAAAACTTGTTGGAAACGCCCGGCTTACTTACGAGGAATTGAATACGGTTTTGGTTCAGATTGAAGCTCTTCTAAATAGTAGACCTCTGTGCGCTATGTCTGCTGATCCCACTGGTCCAACTGCTCTCACGCCGGCCCACTTTCTAACCATGGGACCGCAACTGGATCACTTCCCTGTGGAAGATATTGCCCATGTACCGTCGCATCGTTTGGACCATTATCAGCGAGTCACTTCCATTGTGCAAGGATTTTGGAAGAGATGGCAAACGGAATATCTCCATACTCTTCAAGAACGCTCTAAGTGGACCGAAGAAACTCCCTCATTTGCTGCAGGCACCATAGTGGTGGTTATGAAGGAAAACGTACCTCCTCTTCATTGGCCACTGGGGGTTGTGGAAGAGGTTTGTGTTGGAAGAGACGGCGTAGCACGCGTAGCCAAACTGAGAACAGCTAGAGGCGCTATGATCCGCCCCTTAGTGAAGCTCTGCCCGCTTCCATCACAATAATTTATTTATAATAGGTATATAATTTTACTAACCCTCCATACTTACTTGTTCGTCCTAACATAGGTAGTTCTTAGTGAATGTAATCCTTCAATAATTTGGTTGAATTTTGTGAATGCCGCATTTTGTGAATTTTGTAATTTTGTTTCTGAAATCGTTATTTCAGGGTGGGGGTATGTTAGTGCCAACACGCTGTATTCCCCCGTTAATTTAGGGAAATGCCACTAGATGGCCTATGAACCTCCTTTCCATGTGAGGAATATCCTCATTTGGGCTCTGCCCTCTATTTATGGTCGGGGAGGTGTCGAGATGTGCACAATCGTGTGATATCGCAGTCCAAGTTAATCCGTCACACAGTTCACGTTTGTACGTCGAGTCGGGTCGTTGTCCGAGCATTCATCCGGAGCCGAGCACGTGGGAAGTTTCGGGGGTGGTTTTGCCGTTTTCGAGCCAATCGAATTGTGAATTAGGTAGGGATTTCCCATCCTTTTCATCCCTAGCCGGCTTTCCTAATTTCCGACACCCAAAACCTAATTTGTTCCACTAATATTTTCGCTACAACCACCTGCAAATTGGAGATCGCCGAACCTCAAGGTAAGGTTGTTTCAAATTTCATGTTTCCGGAGATCCATCCGGTGGTCCTTCAACCTATTTCGTTTTTTTCTTATTGTTTCGTACCTAGTTCATCTGGATTTCGTGGGAACCAGCATTGAGCCGTTATCCAGGGGGGTTCGAGTTAGTTAATCGCCCTCACACAGCCACTGGGAAGATGCATAGAATAATAAAGAAGTATAAGTAACAGTATAAATAATAAAGTATAAATAATAAAGAAGTACGAGAGCATAAGTATAAACAACCAGAATTATCAGTCTCATGCTAAAACTGTAAGTGGTGAACGTTTGCACCATCAACCTCTCAAAAAAATCACTGAAAAAACAAGGTAATAGAAATAATTTAGCAGAACATATAAACAGTTAAACATAAATGTGTGCAGGCACGTAAAAGATAACTAGGTACGTCATGATTCATCACAACCACTGGCGGGTTTTTTGAAATATGATTTACACATCACATAAGTATGTTGCAAGCATAGGCATTTTCCACATTCTTGGCAATAGTATTTCCTAGACGCCATAGTTCTGAAATGAAAATAATTGTATAATTATATTGCAGTGTACTTAGATAGCAGCGTATAACTCGGAGAAGGAAAAAAATACGCCACTTGTAGCATGTACCTCACAGGTTAAAATTATGTTTTCGAGAAGAGGTAAAGAATTATAAGAAATCAAATAACACAGATGAAAGTGAAAAGACGACTAAATTGTAATAAAACTTGAAGTTCCCAGCACAAATTAGCTGAAGGTATAAACAAAAATTTACTTACACGATTGGTCGCATGCAACTCTCGCATGAAACAGCGCTGCCACAGCCAAGGGCTGCTTGGGCCAGCAACCAAATGCACACATACCGAAGCAGGAACGGAAGTTAGGAAGCTGCCCAGAAACGGGTCCCCCTCCCATCACTCCTCCGGGCAGAGGAGAAAAAAATGTTTCACTATGCTCCTCACAGAAACATGCGACTAACGGAAGGTTGAGGGGGGTATGTGAAAGGGCGTTACCCGGTTGACTCTCAGCGGACTAGAACTGGAAGGGCGCAATCAAGGAGCAGTCCCGGTTGACTCCTGTAGGCCCTGAGCCCGAGAAATTTTAAACCACCAGTAGGGTAAGAATGTCACTCCTGGAGCATCCTGTTTGAACATGCTCGTCAGGCGGACCAGCTGCCTCCTGCCTTAGCGGGTGGCGCCACCCCCTCACCCCACCCTTACCAACCCCCTCACCAATCCCTTACCAACCCCCTCGACCGCCCCTTAACCACCCTTATCACCCCCTCCACCCCACCCCATCCTTATCACCCCACACCCCCCCCCCGTCCCACCGTGCCCTCACACCCCCTTATCGCCCTCACCCCCCTTATCGCCCCCCTCACCCGCACATCCCCCTTATCACCACCCTCGCCCCTCCCCCTCTCACACTCTCACCCTCTCCTCCCCCTACCCTCCTACCCCCTCGCCCTTACCCTCATCCACCCCATTACCCCCCCCCCCCCTCCCTCCGGACGTCACCCTATCTCCCCCTGACGCCTCCAGACCTCCACCCACTCCACCCCCTGCCGCCTCCAGACCTCCAACCACTCCACCCCCCTGCCGCCTCCAGACCTCCACCCACTCCACCCCCTGCCACCTCCAGACCACCACCCACCCCCGCCCACTGACACCTCCAGACCACCACCCACCCCGCCCCCAGCCAGCTCTCACACCACCACCCCCTCACCCATCACCTCCAACCTTTATTATGAATGCCTACCAACTTAATTTTACCTATCAAATAATCATAATGACGTCACCCACCCCCTCCCACCATCTTGGAATTTCTTGAATACCGTTTTGACTATGAATACCTACCTAATTAATTGTATCAGGTAATAATAATGACGTCACCCACCCCCTCCCGCCATCTTGGAATTTCTGGAATACCGTTTTTAACTATGAATACCTACCTAATTAATTGTATCAGGTAATCATAATGACGTCACCCCACCCCACCCCTCCCATCACCTCAACCTTTATTATGAATACCTACCAACTTAATTGCACCTATCAAATAATCATAATGACGTCACCCCACCCCCTCCCACCATCTTGGAATTTCTGGAATACCGTTTTGACTATGAATACCTACCTAATTAATTGTATCAGGTAGGTAATCATAATGACGTCACCCACCCCCTCCCGCCATCTTGGAATTTCTGGAATACCGTTTTAATTATGAATACCTACCTACTTAATTCCATCAGTTAACCATAATGACGAACCCTTTCCACCATCTTGGAATTTCTGGAATTCCGTTTTGATTATGAATACCTACCTACTTAATTCTATCAGGTAAGCATAATAAAGTCCGTAGGAATTTCTGAAAATCCTGTTTGACCATGAATACCTACTTACCTACTTGACACTCGAAACAGTGGACTTATTATGATACCCACCTACTTATGTAAATAATATTAAGGTGAATGTTCGAAATGTTGATTCTCACCCAAACATAATGGGGAGATATTAATCTACATATGAAAATATTTCATTATGATTGTAATTAAAATGATCATCTCCAACCAGACAGGAGCCAGCGTGTCTCGTTATTATATTTGTCTTGAGCTAAACAATTTTTTGAGGCCACCCGGAGCATTGTACGTCCACCCGTTCCTGTGCACCAAAAAGCTTCGTCAACACGTTCGTGAATCAAACGGTATAAATCCGGCCGGGATATCATCACTAGGGAGCACCTGATTATAATCAAGGATGGCTGTATGAAGTCGAGTTGGTTGTTCTGCGATATGAGTGATGGACTACTGGATTTTGTTGGTAGGTACTTCTGAAACTTGAACAAACGTTGAAGTATTATTGATGGGTAAATTATTACACAATGGTAAATTATTAAACAACGGCAAATTATTACACAACGGTAAATTATTACACAACGGTTCATCTACCAAGAAGGGTCTGGATCGGTACTTTTGCAACTTGAACAACCGTTGAAGTATTATTGATGGGCAAGTTATTACACAACGGTTCATTACAGGTATTGACCACAGAAAACCGTTATCAACGCAGAAGGGGCATCTATTTCACTCCACATAAACAATTTTCCTTTAGGCTGTATTATTTTAGCAACATTTGACTCGTGATTTAGGTAGGTACCTAGTAACGAGTACGGGGTTAGGTACTAACCTACGTAGGGTCTGCGATTCACATAATATATTATATAGACGGGTTATCTATACAGAGAGCTCTGATCTGTAACAGAAGGGTATTCTGTACAAAATAATAAACCGTTGTGCAGGGATTTGCAGCGTTTTCTTTTTATTCAAACCAAAATACTTCAAACATAGGTACATGAATTCAAAATGTTTGACCGCCGTATAAGGATACCGTCGAATGAGGCCATGATTCGGTCATGAACGGAACTCTTGATCCATGCTCAGTAGCTCTTAATCTTGAGATTATTCTTTTAGGATCATTATTCAGTCGAGCGGGACATTGTTCTAGGATCATCGAGCTGATTGGGTGTGCAATTTGAACTGATCTTAAGAGCGAACAGGGCAATCTCGTGCCTGGGTAGGCAGCACTGGGCCCGGGGTGAGTTCTAATATTGTGATTCATTGTGTGAATATTATTAAGAAGCCACTACAAACATGTGAATTTCTGACTTTGCGAAATTGGTATATTAAATAGTCCGAACTTGTACCTAAAAAGATCTGTATTTTGTCGAATATAAAGTAGTGTTCATGATCGATCTAGAGCTTGTGGTTATCCCGAGAACTTTTCATTGGTGCCGAAACCCGGGATGTTCTGCCCCATGGCTGAGTGACTATCCAGCGTGTGAGGTTAAGCTCAACTGCGGTCATTCGCCTAACTTGTAATTTTTAATCAGTAGTCAGGTTGTCATTGGACGTCATAATGAGCCCAAGATCTTTGAAAATTATCCTCGACGTGGCCATTTTACCTCTGCTGAACACGGATCTACAAGGCCTTACAAACCTGGAGCCTTCAGGTGGGCCCAGCTCTAACTGCAAATCAATGGACAGAGGATCTAGTACAGCAGTTTGTAGTTCAGGATCGATATCTTACAAACGATGTGGCTCAGGCGGGTTTTGAGGATACCATGGAGGAGATCCTCATTGTTAAGGTAAGCAAACTGATTGTACGCTTGACTTTGGTCCCGAAACCCGTTCCGTCCTATCTCCTTTGGAACCTAAGGGCAGCTCTGGGTCCATGGCCTGATGAAATAAAGTACCAAGCACTTCTCATTCAACTTAGCCCTGAAGTGCAATCATCATTCCGTCGATCTGGTTACAGGTATCCCGAACTGTATGAAGCACTGTGCGCTGAAAATTCGGGCAAGTATTAGCTTAGCACACCAACCGTAGACTCATCCCAAGGTTGCAGCAGCTGGATGATTGACGGATTTCTCTCATCTGCCTGGAGCTGGGTGAGTTCTATGGAGGGACTTCCACTAATGAACTGGCATCCTTCCTTCTGTTTGAAGATCTTCTAAGTAATTGGATCCGGCTATTCAACCAGGGGGGAGTTGGAAGACAAGATCTTCTCATACAAGCAGCTCCTCGAAATAGCTCAAATTTGCCCAGATGATTCCCCAGGGGTCACGACCTAGATCAAGTTCTGAGGAAAGGGGTTCCAGTAAGCAGCGAAAACCCAGGCCCCCTCCCACTCCTCGCACAACAGATCGACCACCCTCGATCGGTCAGTCACGAGGGAGCGGTTCAAATGTCATCACTGCTCAGGACCTCACTTCCCTATACCACTGCGAAGAGTTCCGGTAGTTCAGTGTCGAGAGTTCCTCAGATCAACTGGATTCCACATTCATTGCTTTTTGTGGAAGCACAACTCCAGCTCAGCAGTGCACTTCACTCCAACAGTACCATTGCGGAGGATCACACCACATCCTACTCCATGACAACGAGGAATCCGGACGATCTGCCATCAAAACAGTTAAGGGCATACGGGGAAACCAAAACCTTAGGCTCCCAGGCCCCGGCCCCCAAGTTTCCAGTTCAGGGGTACCCAGTGTGCTAGTAGTCCTCCGCGACCCTCTTGATGTCCGGTCAGCGGGGTCTGAAATCCAATTTATCTACCACAAATTAATTGACTCTTGTGGCCAGTTTACTGGCGACGCCGATCAATCATGTAGTGTTGGGCGTGGGAGCCCAGCTGCAGACAGCATGTCGTCACTTTTTTGGCATACTTGAACTGGGCACAGAATGCCCTTTTTAGCCTGTGATGTAGGTCAGATCACAGCTCCCTTGACCTCCTCTAGTTTCTCGTTAAATGGTTGGCTCAGGAACTAACTCAAAGTTCAAGCTCAGTTCCTGGCATGGACTGAAATGTGGTGGGGTAGACTCTAAGGCTCCTGTTAGTTCTAATTTTCGCTTCCCTTTCAGCTCTCATAACGTTACCAATCCCCTAAGTGAGAACCAACATCAGGGCTGACCTTAGCTTCCGGTAGAGCGGTAAGGGGCCTCTGCACCAGGAGATGACAGGGCGTAAAAACTAGCAGATCATTGGGCGAATTAGACTGAAACACCAAAGGCCTACTGTTTGGAACTGCCTCAGGTGATGAAGGTTTGGTAATTTCCTGGTAAGTTCACCTTAATGACTTGACCACGGCCTCCCAATGACCACCAATGTGGGGCACTCGAGGCGGTATGAATTTCCATTGAACCCCTCGAGCTGCTAATCTGTGAGCAAGGGCCAGAGAGCCTCCATTCTCGAGTACGATTCTGAGCCTACGGAGAAAGTTGGCTGAGCCAAGGAAGTTCCGACCAAATGACCCCCTGAGATCTATGAAGCGTTCGAGACACTGTACAAACCCACCAGTACTGACGTCCATAACCACCTCCAGATCGACAGCCTTGGTGGCCATACTGCCAAGTACATCATCAAAATACGAGCACCTCGCTATCCCACCACCAAAACCGTGAAGGGACAGGCCACCTGACCAATGGCATAAGAGCGCCGCACTTGTCCGGCAGGAAGTTTGCCCATCTCGGGCTGTAAGTACTTGGGTATAATGGAAGAAGAGCAGGTACAGCCCGGACAGAACTTTAGTCACCACAGATCTCCCCAGTCACCATCCAGAACCTAGTGCAAAAATATGCTAGTGTAGCGTGAGGTCCCATGTGCAGACAGCTCTCGTGAGCCTGCCGAACGAGCAACTTGGTAAGGACGTCCTTTGCTGGAATCTACAGCCCGGACAGAACTTTAGTCACCACAGATCTCCCCAGTCACCATCCAGAACCTAGTGCGCAAATATGCTAGTGTAGCGTGAGGTCCCATGTGCAGACAGCTCTCGTGAGCCTGCCGAACGAGCAACTTGGTAAGGACATCCTTTGCTGGAATCAAAGTGGGGTGCTGGGTCTCGTACAGATTAGAGCTACGGGCCAATCGGCCTCCCACTCGGAGAACCCTATCCGTTAAACGAAAAAGAGCTAAGTGCCTCATCAGCTTGGCCTGACTTGTCAAGTGCCACCATGATATTGTGGAAGTGGCATTTCTGGACGCGTCTGACTAAAACCATATCTGCTGCTCGCAACTCCTCTGTGCTGAGTGGAGCTATTTGAACCAAAGGTTCAGTGATTGAGAGCCTTTTCTTGGAACAGGAACCGCTCCAACTTACTAGGGATGGCCTACAATTCTTTTTGAACTGTAGAATCCAAGCAAACACGCGTCTAAGGCGACCCTGTGAACTAAAGTCCTTCTCTAGCAAATCTGCTGAACAATAACATGATGAGCGCCCGCAGCACGGATCTCTCCAGCTATGGACTCCTGGGCTAAATCCGGAAGGATACGCCGAATTGGCCAGTGAACTCTCTCTAACTGCAACCACATAGGTCCAGTCCACCACAATGAGTCGCGGACTAAATGACTCGGGAGTGCGCCTCCAGAGGCCACATTTGGGGGGTTGTACCCAGTCAACATGAAACCAGTGCTCAACGGGGAGATCTGCCTGTGTTCTGGCTACCGGGTTTCCTACAGACACCTTCCACTGTGGAGCAGGGTTGGCAGTGAGCCACGAGAGCACCACTGAACTATCGGAACATGCCACAATATTACTGTCCAGGATCTGAGCAAAATAAGGGACATACCTTTCCTACGATTTTTCTGAGTGGTTCTGCTGGCAAAAGCTCGAGACGAGGTATCATCTCTTGTTTTAATGGAGCGATCCTTGCTCAGAACATGATCAAGTGAGTTACGAACGAAGAACTCTGAAGAGAAACATGATACACCACAGCGAAGTAGGCTCACTCAGACGCGTCGGCAAAGCCTACAAGCCACTGATTAGAACTGATCAGATTTATGTACCTGGGAATTTGTAGGTCTGCCAACATTCCCATGGAACCGGCTGAACCAATCATGAACCAAGGAACTAGGCAACGGATCATCCCATCCAAACTTAGCAAACTTCACGGTGAATGCACTGAGCAAAGATCGACACTGGCATGACCCACCCCTCGACCTACTGGACTGGCCAACTCCCGCTTGGGCCTGATATGGGGGGACTCTGAAGAATAAACAGTCAGATCTGGGATTCCACCCCATGCCTAACAGTTTTAACGGCTTTTCATCCTCTACGCCGAGGTCAACAGCCTCCGCAACATGCAGGCAGTACTCTGCAGGCAGTACTCTGCAGGACCGTATGATCATTGGAGGCCCACTTTAGAAGCTCGGAACCAGCCGTCTGCAGAAGATCAATCAGTTCATCTCGAGCCTGCAGAGCCAACTGAACGGTTTCTCCCCCACCATAAGCATAATCTACGTACTTGTCATTGGATAATATTTCCATGGCCACTGGGTGAGTCTCCTTACCAGAGGCAGCCAGATCCACAAGTACTTGTATGTCCAAGAAAGGGGCAGGGGCCGTTCCATAAGTTAGTGTACAAAGAGCATAGTCCTCTACCTCATTTGAAGGGGAATCTCTCCAAACTATACGCAGCATGCCCTGATCCTCATGGACATGCTTTATTTGTCTGAACATTTGACGAATGTCAGCAATGAACACAAAACGGAACTACCGAGACCGAAGCACTACAAGACATATATGTCCTGTTGGAGCTTGGGACCTACTTCTAAGATTGAGTGGAAGGCCATTTGATGTGCTTGCGAGGCATTGAATACCACTCAGATATTGTTTGGGGGGTCGCCAGAACGTGCACAGCATGATGCCGTATATAATAATGGGGTATGTCCAAAGGCACATGCGACCCGAATCTCTATACTCGTGAATGAACTACCGGTAAGACTGAGCTAGAAAGGGATCCTTTCTGAACTTGGAGTCGAGTCGGTAGAACTGTTGAAGAGTGATCGCGCGAGAAGCACCTAAAACAGTATGGTCCTGGGCAATGGGCAAAGGAACTACATAACGCCCACTCTCGTCATGGCGAGTTTGACTAACAAAGAGCTGCTCCGCCTCTAATTCAGCTCTGGTGCATCAAGACTCAATCTCGAGCATTTGACGAAGAAGCTGATCCGTCTCGCACATCAACAGAGACGGGCGTGGCTGCCACGTCGAAACGAGCGGGGTTCTGAGAGAAAGGTACAATGGAGGGAGAATCCACCAAGTGACCAATTAGGATTTGAGAACAAGACGGGATAATATTGAAGCACAGGGGCTATGGAGAACAAGTTTCGCACAGCCACCCGAGCAGCCTTGGACAGAGCTGCCTGGACCTTAGGAAAGAACAAGGGTTTACGGGAAGCTCGGTATGCTGGGGACAAGAATCCTTGACTTCACGCTGGGGAGGGTCCGACTAATCACCAGGTGCAACACCTGAATATCTTATTTAAAGGCCTTGGGGAGGTGCAATCTGTATTCTTGAGTCCATTCAGGACAAGACAATTTTTTTTATCTAAATGCAACATGAGACTCGTGTCCCAAAGAGCGTGGTGTGTGATGGAGAGGACTGGTTCATCCGAGTTGAAGGTTTGCAGTTCAGCGAGTGGACTAAATTGAACAAACTCCGGATGCAAGTGGCCCACCACGAGCCAACTCAGTTCAGAACTAAGAAGCCAAGGAGAGTTCCCTTCTGAGGGAATTGTTTGAGACAGAACTAGCTGCATATAAGGATCTACGCCAGAAGAAAGATCGATGTCATTCCGCTCACTCAACAAAGAGTCCGCAAGCTTAGATCCCACGCTTCAGGTATGAGACCAACGATTTAACGAGAAACTAGAGGAGGTCAAGGGAGCTGTGACCTGATCTACATCATAGGCTAAAAACGGCAACCTGTGCCCAGTTCAAGTATGCCGAAAAAGTGATGACATGCTGTTTGCGGCTGGGCTCCCACGCCCAAGACTACATAGTTGATCGGCGTCACCAGTAAACTGGCGCAAGAGCCAATTTGTGGAAGATCAATTGGATTTCAGACCCCGTGTCAGCAAAGCCCTGCAGACTTCACCAGGAGAGGTAACGTCTGAGAACACCCGAACTATAGCAGTGGGAAGTAGTTCCCCCTTTGACCGTGGGAAATGAAAGGAAGACCTTTTCTTTGAGAGAAGTGAGCTAGACTTAGAATGATCCCCATAAACATTCCTACTAGTGGACGTATGAGAACCGAAGTTACTCGCTATGATCGATCGGTGGGGCTCGCTAGACTTCGCAGATAACGTGGGCCAGGCCTATGACCTAGGTCGGTTGGTGGCACAACGGGTCCAATAGGGTTATTAAGATCTACTCTATTACTAACCAAAAGAGTAATGCAATGAATCCCACTTCTCCTGTGTATGGCACCATTAGGTTTCAGCAGAGAAGAGTCCTTCAACACCTGAGGCAGTTCCAAACAGTAGGCCTTTGGTGTTTCAGTCTAATTCGCCCAATGATCTGCTAGTTCTTACGTCCTGTCATCTCCTGGTGCAGAGGCCCCCTACCGCTCTACCGGAAGCTACGGTCAGCCCTTTTCACTTACGGGATTGGTATAGTTATGAGAGCTGAAAGGGAAGCGCAAATTAGAAAACAGGAGCCTTGGACTCTACCCTGCCAAGAGCTGAGCTTGAACATTGAGGTAGAACCTGAACCATTGAGCTTTACTTTGCGAGTACTGGCTCTGGCAGGAATTTCAGATGATGGGCATCCACAACGACTGCCAGCAAGGTCCTAACTAGACAAACGGGAGCCCTCCTTGGGAGCTGGGGCCTGGGAGCCTAAGGTTTTGTTTTCCCCGTATACCCTTTTAATGTTTTGATGGTGAAGGCAGATCGTCCGGATTCCTCGTCGACATGGAGTAGGATGTGGTGTGATCCTCCGCAATGGTACTGTTGGAGTGAAGTACAGTGCTGAGTGGAGTTGTGCTTCCACAAAAAGCAATGAATGGGGAGTCCAGTTGATCTGATGAACTCTCGACACTGAACTACCGGAACTCTTCGCAGTGGTATAGGGAAGTGAGGTCCTGAGCAGTGATGACATTTGAACCGCTCCCTCGTGACTGATCGAGCGAGGTTGGTCGATCTGTTGTGCGAGGAGTGGGAGGGGGCCTGGGTTTTCGCTGCTTACTGGAACCCCTTTCCTCAGAACTTGATCTAGGTCGTGACCCCTGGGGAATCATCTGGGCAAATTTGAGCTATTTCGAGGAGCTGCTTGTATGAGAAGATCTCGTCTTCCATCTCCCCCCTGGTTGAACTTGTCCTTAATAGCCGGATCCAATTACTTAGAAGATCTTCAAACAGAAGGAAGGATGCCAGTTCATTAGTGGAAGTCCCTCCATTGAACTCACCCAGCTCCAGGCAGATGAGAGAAATCCGTCAATCATCCAGCTGCTGCAACCTTGGGATGAGTCTACGGTTGGTGTGCTAAGCTAATACTTGCCCGAATTTTCAGCGCACAGTGCTTCATACAGTTCGGGATACCTGTAACCAGATCGACGGAATGATGATTGCACTTCAGGGCTAAGTTGAATGAGAAGTGCTTGGTACTTTATTTCATCAGGCCATGGACCCAGAGCTGCCCTTAGGTTCCAAAGGAGATAGGACGGAACGGGTTTCGGGACCAAAGTCAAGCGTACAATCAGTTTGCTTACCTTAACAATGAGGATCTCCTCCATGGTATCCTCAAAACCCGCCTGAGCCACATCGTTTGTAAGATATTGTTACGGAGTTGTGTTGCCTCCAGGCGTTTCTACGAACATTGTGTGTTTCTACAACAAATTGTGGAATTTGTAATTAATATAACTTTTGACTTTCACGAGTGCGGTTGTATTTTCAGTTCTACTCAGGAGTTAACACTGGTGTCAGAAGTGCTACGAACTGTTTCTTTTTGTTTCGTGGTATAGCTGTTGGCCATGTCTGATAGCGAGGGAGAGGAGGCTGTGTGGTGGCAGGCCAAGCTTGCAGGATGATAGTGGACACAGGGGCTGCTGTCACGGTAGTCTGCCTCAACCTCGGAAAACAATTGAAAAAGGAGAGGACAGCCAGACAGTTGCAATCAGCCACAGGTGAATCAATTCCTGTAGAAGGAATGGCTAAGGCAAACATCAAGCTGGGGAAGGGCCTGGAGTTCGTGCAGCCTGTAATCATTGCGGACATAAGAGAGCCTTGTCTACTAGGTCTAGATTTCCTCGCAGGCAAGGAGTGTCTGATTGACTTGAAACGAGGATACCTTACGGTTGGTCAGCAGTGTGTCAAGATGAGCAGAGATAATAGCGGTGAGGGACTTCAGAGGATTGAGCAACAGCCACCCTGGACAGAGGCATTGGAAGGCCTGACAGAGCGTGTTCCAACTGACGGGGTTACACACGAACAGAAACAACAAATCAGGGCGCTAGTGCAAGAATTTCATGATGTGTTTGCAGAGGGCCCTATAGAATACGGGGCAGCCAGAGTTCCACCACACCGGATTGACACGGGAGACCATAGACCTATCAGACAGCCTCCAAGACGACTAGCACCTGTGAAACGGGCAGAAGTGGATAAACTCGTCAAGGGTATGATGGAATCAGGGGTAATACAACCTTCACGAAGCCCATGGGCGAGTCCCATCGTTCTGGTGGGGAAAAAGGATGGAAGTACCCGTTTTTGCGTGGATTATCGAAAAGTAAACACTGTTACAAAGAAAGATGCGCATCCTCTCCCAAAGACAGATGAGCTATTGAACGGCCTGAAGGGGAGTAAGTGGTTTTCAACACTAGATTTCCTAAGTGGGTATTGGCAAATCCCAATGGCAGAGGAAGATAAAGAGAAAACTGCGTTTTGTACTCCCTCTGGCCTTTGGCAGTTTAACGTCATGCCCTTTGGACTAACAAATGCTCCAGCAACTTTTCAAAGAGCCATGACTAAGGTATTGTGGCCACTATTGCTGGAAGGTGGTGTGTTGGTGTATATTGATGATGTTTTGGTATTTTCTGTGACGATTGAGCAGCATCTATCACTTCTGCGCAAGCTCTTTCTGTTGCTTCGGGAGGCAAACTTGAAGTTGAACATCAAGAAGACCTCATTGTTTCAGACTAAGGCAAGCTATTTAGGGCATTGTGTGTCACCAGATGGAATTCATACAGATCCAAGAAAGACGGCAGCAATTCAGAACTGGCCACCACCTAAAACGGCAAGGGAGGCTCGAGCCTTCACTGGGTTCTGTGCTTACTATCGTGACTTCATTCCACAGTTTGCTGATAAGATGAAGCCTCTTTACGAAGCGGAAAATCGGAAACCCTTTGTGTGGAATGGGGCCTATGAGGAAGCATTTAGACAGCTCAAAGAGGTTTTTGCACGACCACCAGTATTGGCGCATGTGATTGACAATGCTCCATTCATCATTGATGCTGACGCCAGTAATGTGGCCATTGGAGCAACCCTCTCCCAGTTGCAAGATGGAGACGAAAAATTGATCAGCTGCTTTAGTAAGTGTTTGTCACGGGCTGAAAGGAATTACTGTGTGACCCGCCGAGAACTCCTCAGTGTAGTCAAAGCAGTGCAACATTTTTCCGAGTACGGTATTGCCAATGGACAACCATTGACGATTCGCACAGATCATGCATCCCTGAAATGGCTAATGACCTTCAAAAATCCTGATGGGCAAATGGCAAGATGGTTTGAAATTCTAGCTCCCTATTCTCCTACCATTGTCTACCGGCCAGGAAAGAGTCACATGAATGCAGATGGCTTGTCAAGACGGCCGTGTCTCCAAGAGCAGTGTGGTTATTGTGCACGACAAGAGGAAAAGGAAGAAAAAGAGGAGATTCAGAAAGTACAGAGATGCCGGATGCCAGCAACCTATGGAAGAAAGGAATGTGTACAAGCACAGAGGGAAGATGGGACGTTGGCCAACATTATAAGCTGGGTGGAGAGAGGGGAGCGGCCAAATGAAAAGGAGCTAGCTGGTTGCAGTGAAGAAGAAAGGATTTATGAAGCAATGTTTGCATCCTTGGGCTTGGAAGATGGGTGTTTGTGTCGGAAATGGGAGTCTCCTGATGGAAAGAAAGTGACGTGGCAGCAGATTGTCCCCAAAGCTTGGAGGAAGAAACTTTTTGAACAGTTCCACAACTTGGGTCACTTTGGGGAAGCAAGGACAGCAAAGGCCCTACGTGCAGGACACTACTGGGTGGGAATCCATCGAGACATCGCCATGTGGTGCAAGACCTGTAGGACATGTAGAGAGCGGACGCAGGGTCGACACCGAGCACCAATGCAAATACGGACCTCAGGAGTGCCATTCGAAAGGGTTGGTATCGATCTCATGGGACCATTACCCTTATCCAGGCGAGGAAATCGCTACATTCTGACGCTGCAGGACTACTTCACCAAGTGGCCAGAAGCCATCCCTCTCCCAGATGCCAAAGCAGCCACGGTTGCTAGAGCTTTGGTGGATCATGTAGTCTCTCGCTTTGGGGTTCCCCAAGAAATACATTCAGACCAGGGACGAAGCTTCGAAGGGGAGGTCTTCCAGGAGGTGGTGAAGATGCTAGGGGGGCAGAAAACCAGGGCAACACCGTTACATCCACAGAGCGATGGGTTAGTGGAACGATTGAACAGGACGCTATGGCAACTCTTATCAAAAATTGTAGATGACAACCATCAACAGGACTGGGACGACATGTTGCCCATCGCTCTCCTGGCATACCGAGCGTCTGAACACTCGACTTCAGGATTTACACCCGCCAGAATGATGCTCGGTCGAGAATTGACCCTCCCAGTTCATCTCCTGGTTGGAGAGCGACCCCAGGGGACGACTGGAGCCAAATACGTCGAAGAGTTGAAGGAAAAGTTGGCAGAAATTCATACGGTTGCCCGCGAGCGTCTGAAAATAAAGGCTGAGGAGATGAGGAAACGCTACAATGTTCGAGCCAAACTGAACGAGTATCAGAGGGGTGACCAGGTCTGGTTTTACAATCCAAGAAGAAGAAAGGGGCTTCTCCCAAAGCTGCAGAGAAGTTGGGAAGGTCCCTGTACGATTGTAGCCGCGTTAAATGACGTTGTGTTCAGGATCAGGACAACGAAGGGACGATTGCGAGTGGTCCACCATGACCGGCTGGCTCCATATGTAAAGGACGGGAGTTTGCTATGAGAGGGACGGAGTAGTGTTACGGAGTTGTGTTGCCTCCAGGCGTTTCTACGAACATTGTGTGTTTCTACAACAAATTGTGGAATTTGTAATTAATATAACTTTTGACTTTCACGAGTGCGGTTGTATTTTCAGTTCTACTCAGGAGTTAACAATATCGATCCTGAACTACAAACTGCTGTACTAGATCCTCTGTCCATTGATTTGCAGTTAGAGCTGGGCCCACCTGAAGGCTCCAGGTTTGTAAGGCCTTGTAGATCCGTGTTCAGCAGAGGTAAAATGGCCACGTCGAGGATAATTTTCAAAGATCTTGGGCTCATTATGACGTCCAATGACAACCTGACTACTGATTAAAAATTACAAGTTAGGCGAATGACCGCAGTTGAGCTTAACCTCACACGCTGGATAGTCACTCAGCCATGGGGCAGAACATCCCGGGTTTCGGCACCAATGAAAAGTTCTCGGGATAACCACAAGCTCTAGATCGATCATGAACACTACTTTATATTCGACAAAATACAGATCTTTTTAGGTACAAGTTCGGACTATTTAATATACCAATTTCGCAAAGTCAGAAATTCACATGTTTGTAGTGGCTTCTTAATAATATTCACACAATGAATCACAATATTAGAACTCACCCCGGGCCCAGTGCTGCCTACCCAGGCACGAGATTGCCCCGTTCGCTCTTAAGATCAGTTCAAATTGCACACCCAATCAGCTCGATGATCCTAGAACAATGTCCCGCTCGACTGAATAATGATCCTAAAAGAATAATCTCAAGATTAAGAGCTACTGAGCATGGATCAAGAGTTCCGTTCATGACCGAATCATGGCCTCATTCGACGGTATCCTTATACGGCGGTCAAACATTTTGAATTCATGTACCTATGTTTGAAGTATTTTGGTTTGAATAAAAAGAAAACGCTGCAAATCCCTGCACAACGGTTTATTATTTTGTACAGAATACCCTTCTGTTACAGATCAGAGCTCTCTGTATAGATAACCCGTCTATATAATATATTATGTGAATCCCAGACCCTACGTAGGTTAGTACCTAACCCCGTACTCGTTACTAGGTACCTACCTAAATCACGAGTCAAATGTTGCTAAAATAATACAGCCTAAAGGAAAATTGTTTATGTGGAGTGAAATAGATGCCCCTTCTGCGTTGATAACGGTTTTCTGTGGTCAATACCTGTAATGAACCGTTGTGTAATAACTTGCCCATCAATAATACTTCAACGGTTGTTCAAGTTGCAAAAGTACCGATCCAGACCCTTCTTGGTAGATGAACCGTTGTGTAATAATTTACCGTTGTGTAATAATTTGCCGTTGTTTAATAATTTACCATTGTGTAATAATTTACCCATCAATAATACTTCAACGTTTGTTCAAGTTTCAGAAGTACCTACCAACAAAATCCAGTAGTCCATCACTCATATCGCAGAACAACCAACTCGACTTCATACAGCCATCCTTGATTATAATCAGGTGCTCCCTTGTGATGATATCCCGGCCGGATTTATACCGTTTGATTCACGAACGTGTTGACGAAGCTTTTTGGTGCACAGGAACGGGTGGACGTACAATGCTCCGTGTGGCCTCAAAAAATTGTTTAGCTCAAGACAAATATAATAACGAGACACGCTGGCTCCTGTCTGGTTGGAGATGATCATTTTAATTACAATCATAATGAAATATTTTCATAGGTAGATTAATATCTCCCCATTATGTTTGGGTGAGAATCAACATTTCGAACATTCACCTTAATATTATTTACATAAGTAGGTGGGTATCATAATAAGTCCACTGTTTCGAGTGTCAAGTAGGTAAGTAGGTATTCATGGTCAAACAGGATTTTCAGAAATTCCTACGGACTTTATTATGCTTACCTGATAGAATTAAGTAGGTAGGTATTCATAATCAAAACGGAATTCCAGAAATTCCAAGATGGTGGAAAGGGTTCGTCATTATGGTTAACTGATGGAATTAAGTAGGTAGGTATTCATAATTAAAACGGTATTCCAGAAATTCCAAGATGGCGGGAGGGGGTGGGTGACGTCATTATGATTACCTACCTGATACAATTAATTAGGTAGGTATTCATAGTCAAAACGGTATTCCAGAAATTCCAAGATGGTGGGATGGGGTGGGTGACGTCATTATGATAACCTGATACAATTAATTAGGTAGGTATTCATAGTCAAAACGGTATTCCAGAAATTCCAAGATGGTGGGAGGGGGTGGGGTGACGTCATTATGATTATTTGATAGGTAAAATTAAGTTGGTAGGTATTCACAATAAAGGTTGAGGTGATGGGAGGGGTGGGGTGGGGTGACGTCATTATGATTACCTGATACAATTAATTAATTAGGTAGGTATTCATAGTTAAAAACGGTATTCCAGAAATTCCAAGATGGCGGGAGGGGGTGGGTGACGTCATTATTATTACCTGATACAATTAATTAGGTAGGTATTCATAGTCAAAACGGTATTCAAGAAATTCCAAGATGGTGGGAGGGGGTGGGTGACGTCATTATGATTATCTGATACAATTAATTAGTTAGGTATTCATAGTCAAAAAAGGTATTCCAGAAATTCCAAGATGATTGGAGGGGGTAGGTGACGTCATTATGATTATCTGATACAATTAATTAGGTAGGTATTCATAGTCAAAACGGTATTCCAAGATGGCGGTAGGGTGGGGTGGGGTGACGTCATTATGATTATTTGATAGGTACAATTAAGTTGGTAGGCATTCATAATAAAGGTTGGAGGTGTTGGGTGAGGGGGTGGTGGTGTGAGAGCTGGCTGGGGGCGGGGTGGGTGGCGGTCTGGAGGTGTCAGTGGGCGGGGGTGGGTGGTGGTCTGGAGGTGGCAGGGGGTGGAGTGGGTGGAGGTCTGGAGGCGGCAGGGGGGTGGAGTGGTTGGAGGTCTGGAGGCGGCAGGGGGTGGAGTGGGTGGAGGTCTGGAGGCGTCAGGGGGAGATAGGGTGACGTCCGGAGGGAGGGGGGGGGGGGTAATGGGGTGGATGAGGGTAAGGGCGAGGGGGTAGGAGGGTAGGGGGAGGAGAGGGTGAGAGTGTGAGAGGGGGAGGGGCGAGGGTGGTGATAAGGGGGATGTGCGGGTGAGGGGGGCGATAAGGGGGGTGAGGGCGATAAGGGGGTGTGAGGGCACGGTGGGACGGGGGGGGGGGGGGTGTGGGACGATAAGGATGGGGTGGGGTGGAGGGGGTGATAAGGGTGGTTAAGGGGCGGTCGAGGGGGTTGGTAAGGGATTGGTGAGGGGGTTGGTAAGGGTGGGGTGAGGGGGTGGCGCCACCCGCTAAGGCAGGAGGCAGCTGGTCCGCCTGACGAGCATGTTCAAACAGGATGCTCCAGGAGTGACATTCTTACCCTACTACCACCTGCTGACCCAGTTGACTCCTGTACTCTCTCCGGAGCCTATACTTAAAAACCATTAGTTACAGGTACTATTGTTATAGTCTAGAAACGAATTGATAGAAAAATGTATAGTATCTGCTTTTTATGACAATAATTACTAATAACTACTTGTTGTGATCGGCTGCTCCTCCACAACTCAAATTGTGTCTGAACATGCTGTTACTCAGAGTGGGGACCCCCCGACCCCCCTCTGACCTTGTCAAGGGGACTATAAAAGAGCAAGGGTGCCACCAATAAACCAACCATTCTCAAATCAAGCGATCGACTCGTCTATCCGACTCCCAATCACTACACTGGTGACATCCGACGTGTGAGCTACACCGCCAGCGCCCGCCGTTTGACAGCGTCGCAGCCCCGCCTCCGCTTCAACGAGCCCCACCACGCGCGGCCCCCACCGACGCCACAGCGGCGCCCCACTCCGACGCCCGCCTCGACGGCTATCGCAGCGCCTCCCGCTACTTCGCCCCACCATCACCGATCCGTATATAAGGAAACGGACGCCAGCGCCGAGCACACTTCAAGCTGACACCTCACCGGACTGGCACCGAAGAGAAAACCGAAGATGACGGAGCAGAAACCGCAAAAGACACCCGAAGCGACCGCTCCTTCGATTCTCAAGCTTCAGCCGTTCGACCCTGCATTCCCGCACGTCTGGTTCGCCCAACTCGAGCTCATCCTCGCACACGAAGGCCTCACGACGCCACATGCGAAATTCGCCCGAGCCTTCCTCGCCCTCGAACCTCGACAAGCGGATTTATGCGCCGACATCAACCCCTCGCACACCAGTAGTTACCAGACGCTCAAAACTCGCCTTCTAGCGACACACGCACCTTCCGATGGTTCACGGCTCACCGCCCTCCTCCAGCCGACATCCGACGACGAACTACCGTCGATCCTCGCTTGCCAACTCACCCGAGCACTTCCGGCTGACACACCCGCACCGCTCGTCCGACAGCTCTTCCTCCGCGCCCTACCCGAGAGCATACGTCTACACATAGCGGCCCGTGACGAACCCGACATAGTGAAACTCGCTGCGCTCGCCGATCGCCTCCTACCATTCGCCCCGCCTCCTCGGGTGGCTACCGTCTCCGAAGAGGTCGAAGTGATCAACGATAGACGACAACGGCGATCCCCGACGCAGCCGGCGACGAACACACGCCGCCCAACGAACACCCTATGTTTCTACCACCGCACATGGGGCCCACGAGCGGAGAAATGCCGCAGCCCCTGCACCTGGCGCCCGAAACCGTCGGGAAACGACAACGCATGGCCCGACCAGCCGTAACGGCCGTGCGCAACCCACCAACATCTCGGCTCTTCATCCGCTGTAAGAAAACCTCCCTACACTTCCTCGTGGACACCGGCTCTGACGTCTCGATCGTCCCGAACACCCTGCTCAACCGAAAAACAACACGTCCAAGCGCTCTACGTGCCGCAAACGGCACCGAGATCAAGATGTACGGCACACACTCCGCATCAGTACACCAACCAGATCTCCCTCCGTACGAGTGGACCTTCACAGTCGCCGACGTATCAACCCCGATCCTCGGCTCCGACTTCTTGACGTACCACGGCCTACTCGTTGACCTACCCAACGCCCGACTCATCAACGCGGCCATGCAGCGGTACATCACCGGGACAGTAGACCTCGTACCTCCGAGCCAGTCCATCTGTACGACGACAGCGAACGAGCCCCGATTTCAAGCCCTCCTCGACGCCTACAAACCTTCACAGACACCATGCGATGCTCCTGTCGAACATCACATCGTCACGAAGGGACCCCCGTGTCACGCGAAACTTCGCCGATTATCCCCGGACCTATACGCGAAAGCGAAGGCCCATTTCGGCGAATTACTAGCGGCGGGGGTCATCGAACCTTCGGAGGCGCCGTGGTCCAGCCCGCTCCACATCGTTCCGAAACCCGACGGTGACATTCGCCCCGTCGGTGACTACAGAGCGCTGAACCGACTCACTGTGCCCGATCGCTACACCGTCCCACACCTACACGACTTCACAACGGCTCTGTACGGGACTACAGTGTACAGCACATTCGACCTCGCCCGTGCATTTTTTCACTGCAAAATCAGCGAACGCGACGTGCCAAAAACAACGATCCTAACACCCTTCGGCGCCTACCAATTCAAGCGAATGAATTTCGGCTTACGAAACGCAGCGCAAACGTGGCAACGCTACATGGACCACGTCCTACGCAACCTACCTTTCGTGTACTGTTACCTCGATGACATACTGGTCGCCTCGGCCACCCCGTCTGAACACTACACCCACGTACGCACGCTCCTCGAGACCCTCGCTAAATACGGCCTACAAATAAATACAGCCAATTGTCAGCTCGCACGGCCCTCAGTCAAATTTCTCGGCCACAACGTTTCAGCCGACGGGATAACACCCCTACCGGAACGCACGGACCTCATTAAGAAATTCCCGCGACCCACTACCGTGCACGAGCTTCGAACATTCCTCGGCCTCATTAACTTCTATCACCGAGCGATACCACGAGCCGCACCTACGCTCCGCCCCCTAGTGGAAATGATTCCACCAGACGCAAAGAAAAAGGACAAACGCACGCTCACGTGGACCACCGACGCAGCTGACGCATTCGACCGCGCAAAACGCTTACTCGAAACCTCCGTCACACTCGCCCATCCGGCCCCGACCCAACCTCTCGTCCTACACACGGACTCGTCGGATTTCGCCGTCGGGGCAGCGCTGCATTTCATCGACAATACGCACTTACGCCCGCTAGGTTTCTTCTCACGCACCCTCAACCCGGCTCAACGTAACTACAGCGCATTTGACCGCGAACTACTGGCTATCTACCTCGCCATAGTACATTTTCGCCAGCAAATCGAAGGGCGCCCACTCACCGTATATACGGACCATAAGCCCCTCACGACCTCACTAGCGACTCAGTCAAATACGGCCCCACCAACACGGCTCCGGCACCTTCGATTTATCTCAGAATTCACGACTGACATAAGGTACGCCGAGGGCCCAACAAACATCGTCGCCGACTACCTTTCGCGACTACCACCCACAGCCAACACGGCCCACGCAGTCACGGACTACGGCACCCCCTTCACGCTACAACAGCTAGCCGACGCACAGGCCGCCGATGACCACATCGCCACTATGAATCTCACACCACACCGAATACAAGGCCACGAGATCATGTGCGAAAATACCGACGCCTCGCCTCGCCCCTACATCCCTTCGCCGCTACGCCTCGCGGTTTTTAAACACATACACGGGATGACACATCCGGGGATAAAGGCCACCCTAGCCCTCATCCGCGCTCGATATTATTGGCCCGTCATGACCTCATCGATACGGTTGTTCACCCGCGCCTGCCCGAGTTGTAACCGAGCCAAAACAACTCGACACATCAGGGCTCCCCTCGGCGAATTTCCCGACGCAGCGCCACTCGAACACCTACATATCGACCTATTTGGCCCGCTACCACCATCGGCTACAAAAAAGTACATATTATCAATGATCCTCTCGACCATTTCCGCCGACGCAGTGATTACGGCCCTACACAACCACTTGATCGCCCGCTACGGCTCCCCGGCACACGTAACCACTGACCAGGGCACCCAGTTCACCTCAGCCGAATTCCATAAATACTGCACGTCCATGGGTACGGAGGTACACCATACAAATACCTACCACCCTCAAGCCAACGGCCTCGTCGAACGACTAAATAGGGTCCTAAAAGACGCAATTCTCGCAACAGCCACTTCCCGCACATGGGCCACCCAACTTAGCGGCCTCCTCCTCGGCCTACGAAACCGCCCGGGCCCCGACGGCTACTCACCGGCCCAACGCCTCTTCTCGGCCACACCACGCCTCCCAGGGGATCTGTTCACTCAACCGCCACCATCAACTGTGCCCCTACGCACCAACGAATCGTACCGCCACTACACACAGTCCTACATGCCAACAACTATGCGCACAGCGACCCATGTGTACGTGCGCGTAGACACGCCAAGGGGTAAACTCGAGCCACCTTACACCGGCCCCCATCAGGTGTTGACAAACGATGGAAAAACGATAACTTACCTCACGGACGATCGACAAACACCATCAGTCTCCATCGACAGATGCAAGCCGGCACCCCCACCTACGCACAACACGGGACCCACCACGACGCCGCAAATCGCCCCCAACCACACAGCGATGGCCATAACATCACCACCACAGCACCCACGGCAACAACCGCTCCCGCGGAACCACGCCCGGAGCCCGAGCCTCGCCCGCCAACGCTACGCGCTCTACGCCACCACCCCACGACAACGACACAGCAGCCACCCGGACAGCCCACACGGACCCAACACACGCACCTCCCACGCCCGGCCACAGCCACAGCGACATCAAGAAAATTTAATTAAAATTGAAAATTACTTAAATTCTGGGGGGAGCAGTGTTGTGATCGGCTGCTCCTCCACAACTCAAATTGTGTCTGAACATGCTGTTACTCAGAGTGGGGACCCCCCGACCCCCCTCTGACCTTGTCAAGGAGACTATAAAAGAGCCAGGGTGCCACCAATAAACCAACCATTCTCAAATCAAGCGATCGACTCGTCTATCCGACTCCCAATCACTACACTACTATAAATAAATATGACAAATAACAATTAAAAAAATATAGCAATAAATAACACAATAAATAATAACAAAAATACTATAAATAAAACTACTATTTATAGGTATATATTTCAGGTTCAAGAAAATACAAAGCTTGGGACTAGTCGCCCACTACAAATCAGGGGAAAAGGCAGGGAAATGGCTCCGTTGGGCATTTGGTTTTAGGTATTTATTGTGATGAGGAGGAAGTTGGGGAGGCGTACTGTGAGTGGATACTCGATAAACCTTCGGTGGATGGCGACAAATTTCAACTGTTTGCCAAGTACCTCAACAAATACTACGATCTGTTGTTTCAACAGGCATGACTTAGGTTAGTTTTCCTTGACGAAGTGTTTTTCAACATCACAAATTTTTAACCACACCTGCGTGTTGTTGTGCAGACAGTCCAAAGTCTGTGAAGTGGGAAGGAAAATTTGTGGAAAACTGTCGTGCTCACGCGCTGTGGCCATGAGGAGTCAAACGGGTCATGATTTCGGTTTGGATCCCCCCCGGGAGTCAACCGGGCCGCCCTCCCTTTAGGGAGTCAAACGGGAAGTTCAATTTCGCTTCCCTTGGGAGTCAACAGGGTCATAAGGCGTCTCTCGGGGAGTCAAACCCGGGAAACTCATATGTGAAAACCCCATTTTTGACAATTTTCGAGATGAAGCGTTCTTCCTTTTTACGGCAGTATTGCGCACCCACTCTCAAGTTCTGAACTGTTCAACTCGCCCGGGTATTGTTTACCTGTTATCCTGGCGGGACGGCCTTCATTCAAATAGGAACCCGTTATTCCCATGACGTGGGCTCCAAGACTGTGACCGATGAGGTGGAGGTTCTGAAGCTCGATGGCTTTTATTGACAAAAGCTTGTTGAGGAAGTTTGAAATGACGCCGGCAATGTAAGCGACCTGGAAGGCGGAAAGTGGGTAGAATTTCCACGAGGCGTCGTACGACCAGTCGACTTTTACTATGTTACCTCCCTGAGCTTTGAAATATTCTGTAAAATGAAAACGTTCCTTTTAATGTATTATATTAGGTATCATACTAGCGTTATAACAGCTCTAATAAAAAAAACCAGTCATGCAGCATGACTTAATGAGCGAATTTTCAAAGAAATATTCGAATTAATGGCTATGGTTTTGAATAAAGGAAAACTTCTTCCTCCTACTGTTAGTACCTAAATTGAATAATTTAGGTTTTGAATAATAGATTTTTGAATAATAGATTTTAGGAATTGAATAATAGATTTTTTCTTTCGTCTTCCTTCTAGTAATACGTGGGCCGGTACTTGTCTATCTATGAAGGTATCATAACAATTATATGTCAAATGGGAAATTCAAGGAGTTGTACTAATCGTTTGCCTCCCCCTTTTTTGCTTCGAACTCTCGTCTTCAATTAATACTTCTCACATTTTTCAATCTGACCACTCTAAGGGGGTGGGGGGGGGGGGGGGTAAGAGTTTAAAGATTATCCTAGTTTTGGGTAATTTTTGCGCACTTTAAATGCTCTAATTTAAGAACGGATTTAGATATCTAAAATCCGATTTCACCATCGTGTTCAGCGTGCAAAAACCTTTAAAATGAGGGGTCACTTGTTAGAAAATAACATTTTGGGGATTTTTGGGTAATTTTTGCGCACTTTAAATGCGCCAAAACCCTCCTTAGAGTAGGCCAATTTCGCCCATCTTCGAACTTAGCCTTTCGATTGCCAAGATAGATTTTTTGTGCAAATTTGAGCTGTTTATCTCAATTCTATCGAGAGTTATCGTCTGGAGTGACACATATATATATAAATATATATATACAAATAAAAAAGTGTTAAATTTCAGGAATCGTTTTAGAATGGTCTGAAACGGATTTCTATGAAGAAAATTTCCAAAAATTTATATTATTTAAATTTCGAAGCCATTGCAATGGCTTCATTTTCTTTGAAAATTCGCTAAAACTTCTGCCAAGTTTTGTGGGCCTTATAGCTTCCTCACTTATTGCAACAAGGACGTGTAGAATCAGTTGGTAAAATAATGATGAGTCAGAATGATTGAACATCAATAAATAAAGTAGTACCTAATAAATTACCTAATATCCGCAATAGGATCAAACATTTCAAAATTTGTTCAACATTTCATGTTCGCGTATGCGCATACGGAAGTTACATTACGATTCCGAAGAAATTCATACGGAACTATGAAAGTATTATTCTAGATCGGCCCTCAAAGCTTGAACCCATTTCAACGATATTTAAGGTAGTAATGGGCGTTTCAATATTTCACTATTGGGCAGGCGCAGACGTAAGTTTACGGTATGATTTCAATGATTTTAGTATGGGAACATCTGCGATCCAACCCGCGTGTACCTTCAAAGTTCAAGCTCTCTACGACTATTTTTCGCGTAGTTAGAAGCGTTAAAGGTAATGGTCAACATTTCATGTTCGCGCACGCGCAGCTGAAAGTTATCGTACGATTCGAATGAATTTCATGCAGAACTATCGAAGCGAACATGAAGCAAAAAAAAAGAAAGGATTGCATGTTAATTAAGTATGGTGATTACTCTATCAGTTCTGTGTTTATTTATCCTTCATCCGCTCGCGTGGGCGGCAGATTGGCCGCCTTTTCGAATTTTCCCGTGTATGCTCGCTCAAAGTATCGTGATAGCCCCAAGAGCGCCATGTATTCTCTAGTTAATATCTTTCCTGCTAGACTACGTTGACTTCCGATCGTGGTGGACACGTCAGCCCAGTCAGTACTGCTCCAAAGTTGGGGACATCAGGTTCGAGCCAATTTGCCGCCTACGCGAGCGGTAACGTGGCAGTTTTCGCATCGCACGATTTTGAAAATGTAAGTAAATATTAATTTTCCTTTCGCATGTATTTTCAACTGTACTAGTTTCACAGTATTCTAGAATATGTGTAGGGCTTCTCATCGATATTTCTTGGTTCGTATTGCCCAGCAAAAGATATGTTCGAAGATGAGCAATTTTCAACAATTCTAAGGGGGTCAAATTTTTGGTCCAGTCCATTGCATCTTGTTCCCAAGAAAGATGGATCCTGGAGACCTTGTGGGGATTATAGAGCTCTGAACGCTCGTACGATCCCTGATAACTACCCTATACCTCACCTCCATTCAGAGAGTCAGAGTTCAGAGAGAGAGAGTCAGGTTCATCTCGTGGAGGTAACAGCTCTTTGCGGTGCTCCGTATTCGACAGATAGGGAAAGTGGGTTAATGACCGAGTATTCACACAAATTTTGGCAGAGATCATCAGTACCGTAAGTACCTCAAGTATGATAAGTTATTGATCCAGTACGGATAGTGCTTGCCCCTTTTGAAGGGCATAAACCCTTAGGTTTCATGCCTATGAAACTAATCTAGAGCCCAATTTGGCAGTGTTAAATCGTGGGTGGGCCCCTTCGTTTCGATTATAAATCTAACGAAGGCTAGCCAAGATGACCGGTCCTAAGCACTGATTTGAGAAATTAATATTACGTGGATATTGCGTGAAGGAGCAGCGTCATCGCTGAGTTGGAGTTTTCGGGATCGAGGGCCTCGCTTTGTTTTGCTTCCGAGGCAAAACAAAACATCTTCACCGCCAAGCGCGGGTGACCCCCGCCTACCCACTGTTCCCCACATCCGAGCGAGGTAGAATTTTTTTTTTTTTTTTTTTTCCCGCGGAGTTTCAATCACTCGACGTTTACCGCATTTATTCAAATGCTGTTTCCGGGACACAGGTACATGGGACCTGGCAACCCACTACCCAACGGAGAGCCGGTTGATTACGATGATCAACTCTCCAAAGAACACGACTATGCCTACCACTATGCCGCCCGTTGGGAGGATATAAGGGAGGCAGACAGGAGGATTCTTGCGGGATTCGCGGCAGACACTGTGGTGAATGGGAATATTCACTCAGCTATTGGAGCGGCCTGCATTGACGCTAAATACGCAACTGAGAGCGTTACGGGGCCCATATACCCCCGTAGATTCCGCAAACATCCGCGACAGAATCCCCTAGAGAATTGTGCAGACATTGGTTGGTACCATACCAATTGTGACAATGCCAGGCTGGAGACAGAGAATAAAAGAGCCAGGGACCTTAATGTGCTGAGATCATACCACAAGGGGTTAGACCATGGTAGAACACTCAACTCCCAATGTGGGACACATGGAGCCAGCAGGGAAATAATCAATGCCAACAACCGTAGATATGTCTCAGCAACGAGCAACAAGCTCCGGAGCTCAGATAATCGCTATTCCCCACGCCAAACAGGGGGTTACTGGCAGAAGGCCGCCCTCAGGGATGAATTCTACAAGTCGTGGAACGCTCCTACAGGCTACAAGGAGAGGCCAACCTTCCCAATTGGGGTGGAAGATGGGGGATCATGGATGAACACGAGCGATACGGCGGATCCCTGGATGCGCCCAGGTCCACGGAACCAGCAAGGAAACAGGTCTGAGTCCCTTGCACAGGAAGCCAAAATGAAAGATGCCCAATGCGCAAGCAAACCAGAAGCTAGTGCTAGAAGGGGCAAAAAATCCTGCAGAGGTGTCCCCGTGATGACAGTAAAATACGAAGGTGGTGTCTCATTAAGCAGATCAGTGCACTTCAGGGCCTGTGGGCGACCAGACTGCCCGAGCCAGCACTCAGAGCCGGATGAGAGCAGCTCAGAGATGTCTGAGTCAGAGTCTGAGATGAGCGAGACAGATACTACTGCATCAGTCCAAGCCAGGCCAAAGACAGCAGCAGACGACAATTTCGTTTGGCCCACACTGTCAATGGGAGATGCAATAAACCTTGGTGAGACAGTGCTGCCCCATGATACGGACAGACTAGTCTACGTCTTTCCAGAGATGAAACTTGCAGGTGCGACACCGAGAGTGGTGAGAACGCCGCGACCAAGGCCAGAGACAGGAAATGTGGACTCCAGGACCCAGGAATCGGAGAGGCTGGCATGCAGATGGCGGTCAATCAGTGCGCGATGGGAGACATCTGGTCTCGAGGGGAACCCGGATGAGCGGGTGCGGCCCAGCAAAGAATTGGCGTTATTCAGAGAGCTCGAAACAGAAGTCTTGGCGCCACTGATGAGAGCACATAATGATGCATTGTTGGAGCTCCAGCACTCCCGCCGCCTGGTACTAGGAGTTGACCGCATGGCCACAGCGTTGGAGGATATTGAAGAGAAAGTGTCCAGTCTGACAGATAGCTCCAGAGGATCTGTTGTGGAGGAGAGCCTCACCTCACTTGGAGAAGTCGGCTGGGCTGAGGCCTTCAGGAGGATGGAAAGACTGATCGAAGAAGGGAACGAGACAGTCCTCAATCGCCTAAGTGTGCTGGAGGACAAGACGGACAAGACACGAGGCCAGCTCGAAGCTCTGAAGAGGGATGACATTATCCCACTGGGCAGGAAGATTGACGTATTGTCCAGAAAACTCAAGGAAGCGGAAAGGACCCTTACGGAGCAGCCAGTCATGGCTCCCCAACCCAAGCCAGCCCCCAGGAGGGCTGAGGGGTTGGAGCTGAGTAAGAAACTACCAGCAGAGGGCCTAATGGTGGTGATGGAGGATGGAGAGGGAACATTGGCGGAGACTCTCAGGAGGCCTCTGGTGAGCAGGGTGGCCCACGGAAGAGCTGGCCCCTCACCAAAAGAGAGAGGACCTGCACTGAAGCCACATGAGGCAGAACTGAGGAAGGAGAATTATAGGTTGTACTCCGATCTATTAAAAGAGAGCACAGGAAAGGAGAAGAGCCCAGTCCCACCGCTCATTATCAGTAAGAGCTCAGTTGACGGCTCCCGGTTGTCCCCCACTTCGGTGAGAAGATCAGTGGCCCAAACAGTCGATTTGGGCGAGCTGGGCATCGGGCTGACAACCTGCAAACCCATGGTGAGTAAGAGTGCAATCATGGTTGTGGCCAGAAATCAGGAGGAGAGTAAATCTCTGGCTGCAACTTTGAAGGACCATGGTTTCTCGGTGACAGAGGGTGGTACCCCTGGGAAACAGCTGTTGATAAAGATTCACAGAGTCGACAAAGGAATATCCAAGGAAGAGCTCCTAGACATCATCTGGAGTCAAAACGCTACCTTAAGAGGCATGATTAAATGGGTAGAGCTGGAAGAGGGCTTTAAGCCAGCTTTCATGAAGGGGGCACGACGGTTTGATGACGTCATCTGGGTTATAGAGGTTTCCCAGAAAGTCAGACAAATCCTCATGGAGATCAGTAGCCTGAATATAATGCTGCAGAGATGCAAGGTGGCGGAGTTTATCGATGTCTCAAGATGCTTCAAATGCCAGGGCTTTGGTCATGTGTCTACCAAATGTCAGGCCACGAAGGACACCTGTGGGTACTGTGCTGGGGAACACAGAACCCGAGCCTGTCAGCGTCAGAACAAACCCCCAGTCTGTGCAAACTGTCACCGAGCAGGGAAGCCGGCCGATCATCAGGTCGACGACCCTCACTGTCAGGCTTACAGGAAAGCCATGAGGAGATTAGCTACGGCAGCTAATAATCTGCCGGCTTGATTAAAGATTGGTCAGTACTGCAGGAGCGCGGGGAGTGCCGGATTTGTGTTAAAATCACGGCTGATGTGAGCTTGCTCTACCGAAGTGCTCCTGTGGTTCTTGATCTGAGACCAGCCCCTTCGGGCCGTGATCTGGGAGTGTACATTGGTTGTGGGGTGTCGGACCCCACTCTGCTCCGGGCGAGCGCCAGGATGTCGGTATTTCCGGACTGGTAAAGCGAAGGTTGGGCCTCAGAGTACTGGGGTAGGATAAATTCCGAGGGTATACCCGTTCCCAACTATTTCGGCCCGCCCCTCTGTACACGATGCGCTGGTTAAAACACAAAAATGAATTCACCTACAATAATTATTAACACAACTAAAGAGTCAGAGACAGAAGAGGTAGGGTGCAATCCACTGTTACCCACGGACATAAATCAGCTCACCACAATTTATGTGAAAGAGGCAACAGAAATGGCAAGGTGGAAAACAGTACTAAATAGAATGCTGGACCTGGCAAAGTCCCAGAAAACTATGCCACGGGGCATAAAGAAAGGCTTGGCAGAGTTTGTAGACATCTACGATTCGCTGCAAGATCTGCAAGGAAAGAGGAAAAAATTGACCACCCTAGAGCAACCAGGTATGGGGGGCCCCAGCACTCCTGTTGTCCACAGAGCTGTCGAGACCCCAAATGCACCTGGGAAGAGGGGAAGAGAGGAGGACAGCAGTTCTGATGGAGAGTCCTACACCCCAGAGGAGACCCCTAAGCGGAAACTGAAAAAGAAGAGGAAGGATAAAGTGCCAACTACAAAGCCTTCGGTTTCCGAGTCTGAGTCCCCATGGAAGGAGGTAAGGCAGCGGGCACCTAAGAAAAAGAGGGTGAGATCGCGCCCGGAAGCTGTCATGATCAAGGTGGCAGATGGGAAGACCTATGCAGATGTCCTTCAGAAGGTAAGACAGAACGTAAAGCCAGAGCAAATTGGGAAGGGTGTATGCGGAATGCGCCGAACTGTGAGAGGCCATCTGCTCATAGAGCTCGACCACGATGAGGACAAACTCGCCTTTAGAAACCTTCTCAAAGGAGCAGTAGGCGACGCAGGGGATGTCCGTGAGCTGACGCCGCAGGCCTCAGTGGAGATCCGAGACCTGGATATCTTCACCACAGAAGAAGAGGTAAAAGAGGCCCTAGCAGAAAGGCTGAAGGGAGCAGAAGGGCAGATGAAGGTTTTTGTCACGCAACCCAACACGCGACAACAGCGACTTGCCATCGTATCACTGGATATGAAGGGTGCTAAGGAGCTGTTGGTAACGGAGCGCATACGCATAGGGCTCATGAACTGCCGAGTACGCCTGCGCACCCAGGTAGTTCGATGCTTTAGATGCCTTGGTTTTGGCCATCAAGCCAGAAACTGTAATGGGGCGGACAGAGCAAATGCCTGCTTCAAGTGCGGGGAGCGTGACCACAGAGCCTCAAACTGCAGCCAGCCTGCAAAATGCGTCCTCTGTGAAGACCTTGGGGAGCCATCTGACCATTCCCTTGGCAAAAAAGGGTGCACTGCCTTCAAGCGGGCACTGGAGGCTGCCAAAAAGAGGGGATGATACACATCCTGCAGGGAAACATGAACAGGAGCAGAGTGGCCCACGCTCTAATAGAACAGATACTATTTGAAAGACCAGCAGACATAGCTCTTCTCTGTGAACAGTAAAGTCGGAGAGACAACCAGCAATGGTTCTCAGATACCCTCGGTACAGCAGCAATTTGGGTAACAAACCCTCAAAAGCTGGCAGTCACGGAACATGGGGTGGGGGAAGGATTTGTGTGGGTGAAGGCAGGGGGCACCACATATATCAGCTGCTACTTCTCCCCAAACGACCGAGCTGCAGAGTTTGAAAGAAAGCTGCAGGTCCTGGAGGACACGATTAGCAGGTTATCTGGTGATGTACTCGTAGCTGGTGATCTCAACGCGAAATCTGTAGAGTGGGGGATGGATCACACAGATAGTAGGGGCAATGCCATCGGTGAAATGGTGGCTCGACTGAACATGATCATTCTCAACAGAGGTAATGTGTCCACATTCAGGAGGCCCGGTTGTAGAGGTACCATCCCAGACATAACCTTTGCAACAGAGAGACTGGGAGGCCAAGTTAAAGACTGGCACGTTTCGGAAAGGTACACAGCAAGCGACCACCAGTACATTGAGTACGCAATAGTAGACCACAACACCCAAGCCCCACCAGGGCCCCCAAATCGTAAGACAGCTCAGTGGAACGTGGAAAAGATAGATGAGGGATTATTCTCCACCATAATCGCCATTGGAAAGGGTTCCCTTCAGTCTACCACATACCCTACAGCAGAAGACCTGATCAAGGCCACCATGAAACTTATACAGCAGGCCTGCAATGCAGCTATGCCTATGAAAGGAAAGGACCAAAGGCGACCTGCTTATTGGTGGAACGACGAAATTGCAGATCTCCGAAGAACATGCCTCAGACTAAGACGTAGGGCTCAAAGGACAACCAGGGACTCCCCGAACTTTCCCACCAGAACTGCTGAGTTCAAGGCAGCTAAAAAAAGATTAAGGCAAGCTATAGCCAGAAGTAAAGCTGCCAAGTGGAAGGAACTCACCGAAGAAATAGAAGAAAACCCATGGGGCCTGGGATACAGGATTGTGACCAAAAAGCTGAAGGGCATGTCAGGTGGGGCCAACCTGGATGCAGCTTTCCAGGACCGAATAGTGGATGGCCTCTTTCCTAATCACCCTGAACGAGACGGAGACCCACCATATAGCTGTCATACATGGCAAGAGATCCCATTATTTACTAAGGATGACCTGACCAGAGCGGTATCATCTTTTAAAAATAAGAAGGCGCCAGGGCCAGACAGAATCCCTGCAGAGATCCTGAAACTTGTGACCAAAACCGAACCGGATATGCTGCTCCGAATGTACAATAGATGCCTAGTGGACGGAGTGTTCCCTTCCCAGTGGAAAGTCGCCCGCTTGGTCCTGCTCGATAAGGGAAAAGGAGATCCATCCTCTGTCTCAGCTTACAGACCACTATGCCTGCTGGATGCTGCGGGAAAACTATTTGAGAAGCTCCTCAAGCCCAGAATCATGGAAGCCATCGCCCTTGCAGGGGGTCTTGCCAGTAGGCAATATGGCTTTGTCAAGGGAAGATCAACCCTGAGTGCTATAAGGGAGGTGGTATCAGCTGCATGGGATACCGAGCATGGAAACCACCGTACAAGAGATATGTGCATGGTAGTGACCCTAGATGTGAAGAACGCCTTCAATTCTGTGAGATGGGTGGATATCATCAACACCCTCCAGAGGCGCTTTGGGCTTCCACCTTACCTGTTGGCCGTCATATGTGACTACCTAAAGAACCGCAGCTTAGTGTATGAGTCCGAGGGGAAGGTGTGCAGAAAGAAGATCACCAGCGGGGCGGCTCAGGGGTCTATATTGGGGCCCGATCTGTGGAATGTGAGCTATGATGGGATCCTCCTGCTGGACATGCCAGAGGATGTGTCCCTGGTGGGCTATGCTGATGATGTAGCGGTGGTGATAAAAGACCATACCCTGGAGGGCCTCCAGTGGAAGCTCAACCAATCAATGAGGCGAGTCATGCCTTGGATGGAGGAGCATGGGTTGCAGCTTGCAGTACACAAAACCGAAATAGTGTTACTGACTAAGAGGCACATCAACCGTGTCACCCAATTTCAGGTGGAGGACGAAACCATTGACTCATCTCATTCGGTGCGATACCTGGGAGTGACCCTCGACTGCAGGCTGACCTTCTGGGAGCACATCAAGTGAGCAGGAGAAAGAGCAGCGGCAGTGACAGCAAACCTGAGCAGGCTAATGGCAAACATTGGTGGACCATCGCCCAAGAAAAGGAAGATGCTCATGACCATAGCCGAGGCAATCATGTTATATGGAGTGGAGGTGTGGGCTGAGGCTCTACAAGTTAAAAAGTACCGAGACCACCTTCGGTCAGTGCAGAGGAGAGGAGCCCTACGAATAGCAAGTGCTTACCGTACCGTCTCCTTCCCTGCCATTGGGATCATTGCTGCCACCATCCCAATCGACCTCCTAGCAATGGAGAGGAAGCGTATCTACCTCCGGCGATCCGCACAGGAGTCAAGATCCCTTATCAAGAAAGAGGAGAGAGAAATAACCTTGCAGCAGTGGCAAAATGAGTGGGAAACTGATGACAGGGGGGCATGGACACGCTTGCTTATTCCACAGGTGCGCCCATGGCTTGACAGGAGGCACGGCGAAGTCGACTTCTACATCACTATGTTCCTGTCGGGCCATGGATACTTCCGGTCCTATCTGCACAGAAGGGCGCTAGCAGACACCACAACGTGCTGGTACTGTAAAGCACCAAACGACAACGCCGAACACACGTTTTTCCACTGCTCCGGATGGAGCAGGGAAAAGGAGATCCTAGAAGAACAGGAGGGCGAAATCACACCAACTAATGTGATCGGGAAGATGATCTCCAGGCAGAAAACCTGGGAGAGGATTGTGTCCTACATAGTCCGAATCCTCAAGGCAAAAAAGCTGGACGACCCGATCCTCAGATGAGCAATAAACTGGAGACCGCAAGAAGAGATCAGAAGAGGGCGTGACGCCGCCCAGTGATCGACCCCACTCCGAAGTAATGCTGAAAAAGTGATTCCGGGGTGGATTAGGTCAAGAGGATCAGGGTTAGTGGGTTTTTAGTGAGTGAAACCTCACACGGCTGCGGAGTGCGGACCCTCCAAAGCGCAAGTCTTTTTCAAGATTTTCCCACTGTTTCCCTCGTAAAAAAAAAAAAAAAAAAAAAAAAAAAAAAAAAAAAAAAAAAAAAAAAAAAAAGGGGGGGGGGAGAGGGGTTGAGTTTTTAGGGGACAAAAGTCGGTAAAAACGGCTAAAATTGCGAACAATTGATAGGAAATCACTTAATGTGCCATGGAAGGGTGATTAAAGACAGAAAAATAACATTTCATTGTTTTTCATACAGAATAAGAGGTCAAATTTTGATTTTTGGGGTGTAAAAAATTAGTATTGAGGGCCAAAATCAATATTAATTCACCTGGCGTTGTGTGGGATGGTGAATCACGACGGACGGACTACTTCTATGATAAAAATACTTTTCTGAAACACAAGTGGGTCAAATTTGACTTTTATCACTGAAAAATCTCGTTATATTATCTTCTTACGCAATAGCACGAATATTTCTTTGAAAATTCGCTCTTAAAGCCATGTTGCATGACTTCAACTTTTCTGTTTCCAATACCCCCTCCACCAAATTCGACAATCCTGGCTACGCCACTGCATCGCAGGAGGAAACGCTTCTGTACCCGCTCCAGTTCACTTTTGCGAACTGGATAAAATTTGGATCGGATGGATCCAAATGTTAATGAGTTGAGTCTTGTGAAAATCACGCAACGATCCTATGCGATTGCAAGTCTTGACATCTCTAAAGGCTTGACCGGTTTACCTACCTGACTACAAAATTAATTGCATCAATCCTTGATTCAGGAAATAGTTTTTCAAAAAGGAAAATCAAACAAATGATTTATACCTATAGCCAGAGATCGTAGTAGCTGTAATAAAAGAACCGACATCGCCAGTATCAGTAGAATATGCACTCATATAATCAAATAAGATCATTATCACTCGTTACAGTCAACAGGTGCGTCCTTCATAATCATAATCACATTAATAATTCACCAATCAAGCCCCAACCAACCATCAGTCATGTCAACCTCATCATCCGCCATCTTGTAGCTTATCATCCACCATACTTTCTAGTATCATACACCTTTTTTTCCAACGCCTGCTTCAAAGCACAATATTATTGTCAGCAAATTGATTAAATTTCATCATCACCATCAACTTCTGTTCATCATAATCATAATTTTCATCAGTTCATCATCATCATAATCGCTAAGGTGCTTTTCTGTACTGCCTATATTCTGTATTGTATGCCTACCACATTGTCATTCACTCATACTAATTTTATTTTAACCCTAGTCATGATCCCTCATTTACTCACTTTCACTCATGTTGTTTGTCATTAGCCCTGAAGATGTTGAATAAATTCAAAGAAACGTTGGTATAAAGAAAATCGTTTTCACTGGCCGAACCTCAGGAACCTCCTAACTTAGGTATACCTACTAGTAGCTGTAGGTACCTATTTACTCGTTGCAAAAAGATGTGTACGGTTGAATTGCATAAACTAGTACATACCTACGTAATTTTACGTACTTGTACCTACTAGTTTTTTTCTATACTGAATTACATGATTTTTGGATTAGATGATTACATGATTTTGAGCAACCCTCTTAAAATGAATACTGTATGAGATTCCTGTTCACGAAACGCGCTAGTCAACTTTTAGTAACGTAGCAATTAACAGTGGTAGTAAGTAACAAAAGAGCTGGTAAAAAGGAAGGATAACAAGGTGATTTATGTTTTTATGAAAGTCGTTTGCATTGAATAGCGCTTAGTAATTCAACGCACGTCCGATTAATTTTTTTTCTCCCCTTTGACAAAAGGTGCATACTTAGTTGATTTAAACGTCGAATAATACTTCACCTTCGGCTGGCCCCTTAACAGCTTCAGAATTCTCACTGCTTAGCCATCCGTGAACTATGAATTTGGTTTGGGCGTCAGATTTGAAAACACTTTTCAAATATTCGCTGGAATTTTCAACGCATATAGGGATCTCCTTTCCCTCTTCAACCCTGTAAAAGAACATCACCTATCAGTCGGCGATGAATAAGTTTTTCTTATACCTTGATAATAATAATTATTATCTAGTATTAATATTATGTCCAGATAATATTATTATCTAATATTATTATACCTACCATTGATTACGACAGCCTACACCATATTATGCTAACGTTTACATGAAGGCTGATTCAATAAATATCGAAACTACTCAACTTGGAAAGCTTTGTATTCATGCGTGAGTCGAACAAAATGTAGGACCTCCAGAATCAAAATTTGCGCTTCAGACATCAACGAAAAAATTTGTTTCCGCACATAACCACCATAAATATCTTATCGGAAGAAAAGCCCAAACGAGATTAAATTTAGAGGGAATTTAGACGGTTCTATTTGAAAGATTCCATTGAAATCTAAAATACCGCGGATTGGGATCCTGATGGTCCCCTATGAATTTCGATTCGACAGGACTGATAGTAGCGTCAGACCTAATATCTTATGAATTAAGCAACATTCAACATGTGGATACCTCGTCCGACTTCGGCCGAGTTTGACAAATGGTTTTGAGTTACTATTTTCAATGTGTAGGATGGTACTGTACATTTAGTACATAACTATATAAATATAAATATATAAATAAATTGCGGATATCAAACATCAACAAAAGAGGTATATGAATAAAGGTGACGACTCTTTTGTAACAGTCATACGACTTCTACAATTAAGTGAGATATTCTAATCAAAGTGACGTGTGGAAGCTTTAATACCGCCCACCCAGTTGTTGTCTTTCTTATTCTCCAGTTGTTGTAGCTATCATATTGTTTAGAAATCATTGTTAATCACTCGTAGTATAAAAAAACATTGTATCCAGAGACCTCCCTCTACCTTCTCACCATATTCTCAAAACATGAGATCAGGGGAGGGGATCATTTATCCGCTGACTCGCACAAACCTTCCAATTCCAAATTCATCTTATTTTGAAAAATTTTTCGTGCAGCTATTGGGCGTTCCGTTCCAAGGATTTGCGTACCGTATACCTGTTCAACTATCTGAAAGAGCTTGAAATTCTGATTTTTAACGTTGGAGTCTCGTTATAAGTAGTCATGGAAGAAAATGTGCTTCACTCTTCAGTTTGGAAGTTTATATAAAAACGCTGCAAAGTCCTTGTCACATGGGTTTATCATTCTATTGGACATAATTTATGTGAAAAACACGAAACCCCCAAAACACGAATATCCCGCTCTTTTGGTTTATTATTTTCAATAATGAACCATTGGAATCGAGCATGAAAAAAAAAATTCTTACCCCCCCTCAAAATTTGATGGTTTACGTTTCAAGGTATGTAGAATCCAAAACTGCAATAAAAATATTTCTGTCTGTCCGCCGTACGCCGTACGCCGTACGGGCCACCTTTCTTAGTTACCATGAAAAAAAATTGATGAAATTTGGGTTATAGGTTCCGATCGGCGTCTAGTTGGTCCTCGAAGCTCGACGTTACTGTCAGTCATCTCTAAGGGGTTCAAAATAGGGGTTGAAATTTTCAAAACGCCTATACCATTTTTTTACGTAAATATTTTTACGGTTTTAAATAGTTCTTGAACTTGCGAGTTTTTTAAGACCATCCGGAGCATCGTACGTCCAGCCGTTCGTTCACAGTAAGGCCCCGAAGTTTGCACCGACAGGCATTTTCGACTCCAGTGTGAATGAAATTGTATACAATTCAAACCAAATCTCGTAACCAGAGACGCGCCCACAATAGGAATTTGTGAATACGGCCAATCATTGGTAGGGATCACCTGTTTTTTTGGTTTATTATTTTCAATAATGAACCATTGGAATCGAGCATGAAAAAAAAAATTCTTACCCCCCCTCAAAATTTGATGGTTTACGTTTCAAGGTATGTAGAATCCAAAACTGCAATAAAAATATTTCTGTCTGTCCGCCGTACGCCGTACGCCGTACCCCGTACGCCGTACGGGCCACTTTTCTTAGTTACCATGAAAAAAAATTGATGAAATTCGGGTTATAGGTTCCGTTCGGCGTCTAGTTGGTCCTCGAAGCTCGACGTTACTGTGAGTCATCTCTAAGGGGTTCAAAATAGGGGTTGAAATTTTCAAAACGCCTATACCATTTTTTTACGTAAATATTTTTACGGTTTTAAATAGTTCTTGAACTTGCGAGTTTTTTAAGACCATCCGGAGCATCGTACGTCCAGCCGTTCGTTCACAGTAAGGCCCCAAAGTTTGCACCGACAGGCATTTTCGACTCCAGTGTGAATGAAATTGTATACAATTCAAACCAAATCTCGTAACCAGAGACGCGCCCACAATAGGAATTTGTGAATACGGCCAATCATTGGTAGGGATCACCTGATTATATTGGCGGAGTATGAAGTCGAGTTGGTTGTTCTGTGATATTATTTCGCTTGAAAAATGATGGCTCTTTTGGAGTTTGTTGGTAGGTAGTGAAACTTGAACAAACGTTGAAGTATTATTGATGGGTAAATTATTACTACGGTAAATCATTACTCAACGGTAAATTATTACACAACGGTTCATTATACCATCTACGTAGAAGGGGCTGGAGTTTGTTGGTAGGTACTTTTGCAACTTTTTTCACTCCTCATCAACAATTTCTTTTCAGAACTTCATTATGTGTGTTTCTTTTTGTTAGGTACTGTTTGTCATCGGCAGAATTATTTTAGCAACATTTAACTCGTGATTTAGGTAGGTACCTAGTAACGAGTACGGGGTTAGGTACTAACCTACGGAGGGTCTGCGATCTGAATAATTATGCATAGAATAGTACATATCATATTATATAGATGGGTTATCTATACATAGAGCTGTGATCTGTAACAGAAGGGTATTCTATACAAAATAATAAACCGTTGTGCAGGGATTTGCAGCGTTTTTTCAAATTATCTTTGATCATTGGTAGTGCCATTTAATCGCCTTGATCCACGTGTTGACACTTTTTCCAGTATAATTGTACAAATTGATGGTGATTTCAGACGATTTTCCAGGTTTTTAACTAAGAAAAATAAATTTTGGGAGCTGAATATTTGGTAGAACCACAATTTTCCATTCCTTGGTCAAAATCGACTTCATATTCGGTCTTCTCGTTCCCCAAAACATGGAAAACGATACCTCAAAAGCTCATGTTACCAATATGTTGCTAAAACGTAAAAACGCTGCAAAGTCCTTGTCACATGGGTGACAATGATATCTCAGACGCTCATGTTACTAACATGCTGCTAAAACGCAGAAAGTAGGTATACCTATTTTTACACAAATTTTCACTCATAACACCCCTGGGTATATTCTGATCGGGCTGCAAAGTTTCGGGACAAAGCTAGGGCCCAAATGGAGCATGTGCCAAAGAACGAATTTTTTTGACCGAAAATGAAGCCGGTACACGCGATACGGCGGACGGCGGACAGACATTGCATTTTTGGAATCTACGCACCTTGAAACGGAAAAGAAAAAAACATTTGAGGGGGTGTTATAAAATTTTTTGCTGAGCGAATACATAGGTGTATTATTCACAGAATAATAAACCAAAAAAGTACCAAATCGAACACCTAAGCCACCGGCCGCTGACGATGTGCCGAGTTTCGACTTTACCCGGGCAAAAGTTGAATTTGAAAGAGGACCGTTTCTTGACAAGCAATTTTCCTCTCACTCACTTACTTACATCAAAGTGACCTTGAATTCCTTGAATGCATTTCGTAAATGTTCAACTTCCACAAACGGGATCGTGGTATTCGAATTATAGGCACCAATTGATTGCTGCTAGAGGTTACATGTACACGTTTCCAAGCATAGCATTTCCATTCAGCCAAGTATGCAGTGAATGAACGTACAACTTTAATTCTAAACGGTTGCGACCGAGCCTATAACCACATGCCAGATCCAGGGTTTGAGGAGACGCGAAAATCAAAGCAGTCGATACGGAGGAAGTCAACCGCTAGCCGGAGACAATCGAGGAGACAAAGTCGAAGACAAAGCAGGAGGCAGAGCAGAAGGCAGAACAGTCGAAGGCAAACTGGAGGGAACAAGTCGTCTAAACGGCGGGGGTCTCTGACTGACAATCCATCGACCACATGGGACGGAGAAGAACTTGCATTCGGGGACGTAATGGCGAATCTTCAAGGTTCACTCGGTGTATCATTAGTACGCAGCCACAAACCAAACTGAACGGAATTAGCCACGTAGGAACCAACTGTCAAAAACGCTGCAAATCCCTGCACAACGGTTTATTATTTTCTACAGAATACCCTTCTGTTACAGATCACAGCTCTCTGTATAGATAACCCGTCTATATAATATAATATGCACTAGTCTATACATATTATGTAGATCGCAGACCCTCCGTAGGTTAGTACCTAACCCCGTATACTCGTTACTAGGTACCTACCTAAATCACGAGTTAAATGTTGCTAAAATAATTCTTTCGATAAAAATCAGTACCTAAAATGGAGAAAAGAAACGCAAACAATGAAGTTCTGAAGGAAAATTGTTGATGTGGAGTGAAATAGATGCCCCTTCTGCGTAGATCACTGTTTTCTGTGGTCAATACCTACCCTGTGGTCAAGTATAATGAACCGTTGTGTAATAACTTGCCCATCAATAATGCTTCAACGGTTTATCAAGTTGCAAAAGTACCGATCAACAAAATCCAGCCCCTTCTTGGTAGATGAACCGCTGTCTAATAATTTACCGTTGTGTAATAATTTACCCATCAATAATACTCAAGGTTTGTTCAAGTTTCACAAGTACCTACCAACAAAATCCAACAGTCCATCACTTGTCAAATGAAATAATATCGCAGAATAACCAACTCGACTTCATACAGCCATCCTTGATTATAATCAGGTGCTCCTTAGTGATTATATCCCGGCCGGATTTATACCGTTTGATTCACGATCGTGTTGACGAAGCTTTTTAGTGCACACGAACGGCTGAACGTACAGTGCTCCGGGTGGTCTCAAACAATTGGTTAGCTCAAGACAAATTTAATAACGTAAAAAAACCATACCCTTCTATTGGAAGTTTTCGAGCTATGGCGGAAAATTGCAACCCCTATTTTGAACCCCTTAGAGATGACTGACAGTAACGCCGAGCTTCGAGGTCCAACTAGACCCCAAGCGGAACCTATAACCCGAATTTCATCAATTTGTTTTCATGGCAACTGAGAAAAGTGGCCCGTACGGTACGGCGTACGGCGGACAGACAGAAATATTTTTATTGCAGTTTTGGATTCTACATACCTTGAAACGTAAACCATAAAATTTTGAGGGGAAGTAAGAATTTTTTTTTCATGCTCGATTCCAATGGTTCATTATAGAAAATAATAAACCAAAATGACACTATCAATTACCAAAGATTATTTGTCAAAAATAGGAGCCTAATTCGTGTTTTGGGGTGCCAAATTTGGTGGAAACCATAAAAAATTGCTATTTCAATTATTGCGCATGAAAGAAACAATAAATATATTTCCAGAATTTCTGTCGGTACGTCCAATAGAGTAATAAATCGATGTGACAAGGACTTTGCAGCGGTTTTCCTCTTTTGGGTAGGTTGGAGGAAAAGTGAGAAAATTAATTTTTCCTGATATAAGCAAAATACCTTTGGCATGAGTTTACTGGGTCAGTGGTTTCTTTCTCATAAAAACCGTCCTACGTGTCTGTCATACCTACCTAACTTGTTACTTGTTGTGAACTAAATAAGGTACAAAGACGCTTCCTGTCTACATGTGTAGGAATGCATTTAGGAACAACTAATGACTGTTCAAGGTGAACCAATTGGTGAATCGCCGATCGACTTGGAACTGTCGGTCCTGAAGAAAGCCACGATCCTGCCGATTCTCCAATGGTTCAACACGGAGAACCTGCCGCATGCCGTGAAAATGGCGAATACAGGGTACACGGCGGCCATAAGCGGTTTATGGGCACCAGGCGACTGCCCGAAGCTACGTGGCGGGCCCTTAAAGGAGGATTACGATTATTCCCAGATCCACTTCCACTGGGGCGAAGACGAGAGGGACGGGAGTGAACACCTCATAGATCACAAGCATTACCCTCTGGAAGTGCATGTTGTATTCCATAAAAGTTCGTACGGAATACACGAAAGAGCTAGGAAGGAGCACGACGGATTGATCGTGGTTGCGTACTTCTACACTTTATCCAGGAGGCCTAATACGAACCTAGAACCTTGGATAACGTGTTTAAATGATATTTCGACCCCTTTAACTGAAAAATACATCGAACCGTTCAAGTACAGTTCCGTTTTCCCCATTTTCACCGAAGACTACATCCTTTACAACGGGTGGATGAAGCACAAATGTCAACACGCGACTTTATGGTTTATATGCCGAGAAACGCTGGGGATCAGTGCCGAACAGTTGGACAGATTCAGGAAGATGGTTGGAGTCGAGGGGCTGCCGATAATAAAAAATTATCGCGAAGTGAAAGAAACCGGAGATATGAGAGTGTTCGTTGTCTATCCGTCACCGGTGGACACTACAAAGGTACTGCACCCACGTCCCATGACTCCCGAAGATCCGAACCCAGAGGAGAAGGTGACCACCAAGAGAACCAGTAAGTCGAAGGGAAGAAGGCAATCCAGAAAATCTACTGTCAGGAGACAGTCGAAAAGGCAGTCGAGAGCCGGGAGCAAACGGCAATCGATGAAGAGGAAATCAAAGGCTGGAGGTGGCCGAAAGTCTTTGAAAAAATAATGAAACTGGTTCAGTTAACTGTCTTCATTTCGCGGTAGATACTACGCGGTAGATAGTTATATTGATTAATACTACAAGCCTGAGCAGACGCCGGGGTTTCACTGAGAACCCGTAAGAAATACTTTGGCGCCAACAATGATGGGGTCAGGAGGCGGACGAAATTTGGAATTATTATTTTTGGTTTATTATTCTGTGAATAATACACCTATGTATTCGCTGAGCAAAAAATTTTTATAACACCCCCTCAAATTTTTTTCTTTTCCGTTTCAAGGTGCGTAGATTCCAAAAATGCAATGTCCGTCCGCCGTCCGCCGCACGCCGTATCACGTGTACCGGCTTCATTTTCGGTCTAAAAAAGTCGTTGTTTCGCACACATGCTCCATTTGAGCCGATCGGAATATATCCAGGGGTGTTATGAGTGAAAATGTGTATAAAAATAGGTACTTTTTGTTTTTTAGTAACATATTAGTAAAATGAGCTTTTGAAGCATCGTCTTTCATGTTTTTGGGGACGAAAAGACCGAATATGAAGTCGATTTTGACCCAGGAGTGGAAAATTGAGGTTGCACTAGATATTCAGCTCCCAAAATTGATATTTTATGAGTCAAAAACCTGGGATATCGTCTAAAATCACAATCAATTTGTAGAATAACAGTAGAAAAAGTGTCAACACGTGGATCAAAACGATTAAATGGTACTATCAATGATCAAAGATAATTTGAAAAAAACGGATCGTACCTAATTTGTGTTTTGAGTGCCAAAATTGGTGGAAACCATCAGAAATAGCTATTTCGATTATCACGCATGAAAGAAACAATAAATAAACAGCCAACATTTCTGTAGGTATGCCCAATAGAATAATAAACCCATGTGACAAGGACTTTGCAGCGTTTCTTCATTTCTCAGTAGATACTTATATTGATTAATATTATATGCCTGAGCATACGCCGGGGTTTCACTGACGAACCGTAAGAACCGTTAACAATGAAGGGGTCAGGAGACGATGAAATTTTGAATTATTTTTTTCAAATACCATTATCGGATTATTTGTGCCTTGCAACGTCAACCAAAAACTAATTAGCGCATTTTTTGAGAAAAAAAATCTCCGCTATTCTCCCGTTCTCAGTAGGAACGTCCTAATTCCGTTTTACTCATTTTGAGAAAAACGATTTCTAGCGGAATCATCGGTGCCGTCCGTATAATTCAAGCTAGAGATATCCTCCTTTACTACTATCTTTCAAATCTATTCCCCTATTTTTCATTTCATAACCAAACCTCGAGAACTTTTTTATCTGAGCGATAATTGGTAGTTATAGCTAGTGTGATGGGCATAGGACTTTATAACCTAGTAGCCTTGCACTTAGGACAGCATGACCTACCAGTTGACGTTGCTGGCTTATCACTACTGGACATTGCAGCTTAAAATGTTCGTTATCACCCAGCAAAAAAATGAGTTCGAAGATGAGCAATTTTCAAAAATTCTAAGGGTGTCAAAAATCGGTAAAACCGCCTAAAATCGCGAACATTTTATATAAAAACTCACTGAAAGTGGAATTGAAGGGTGATTAAAAACAGAAAAATATCATTTAACATGTTTAAAAAAATACAGAATAGGGGCCAAATTTGCATTTATGGTGGTAAAAATTGGTATTAAGGGCTGAAATCCATATATGACGACGCTGCATGGGATGGTGACTGACGACAGAAAGTGGGACTATTTCGATTTAAAATATTTTTCTCAAAAAAAGAGTGGATCACATTTGACTTTATAAGGGTGAAAAATCGGTAGAACCGGTGAAAATCGACACAAATAATCCTTGGCCCGGTGCAATGTTTAGCACTGCAATAATTGTTGTACTGGAAGGGTGCAACTTGACGTCATCATCAACACGCGTTCTTTTATTCCTCAACACTTAGGACGCTAGGCCTAGTGCCAGCCACAATCGAAACGAGTTATGCACAACTGAACTAAGCCAGCTGAACTAAGGTAGCCTGTCCTATGTCCGTCGTTCTCTCCGTATATTGGACGTTTAAGCCAAGTACGACTCACTTGGGACGTTCTAGCCTGTTATGATAAGATAAACTTGCGAAATGGACATAGGACAAAGTGATTTTTCAGGCCGTCTTCATGGGCTTAGGTCATTCTAGACTAGTTCAAAAGGTGCGCCAAATCGATTTCTTCAAGTCCTTATCTCAAAAACTGCCAAAAATGGACTTACGTCGTTCTTACTCGTACTAATACGTATTGCGTTTGATCCAAAAGTTGTAGTAAGTAGGTAAAAGAGGTTTTGAAAATTTTGTCGGTTTTTCAGTTTCAGGGTAGTTTTTTCCATACGTAATATGTATATTCATGTTTCATTTAAGAATATTTATATACATATATATCAATCCAGACGATCTCTACCCTTACCTCCGCCTAAATGTTAGCAATGGCAGACGCACAAGGGTGAGATTAAAAATGAAAAATTCTTGAAAACACGGCTGTGAATTAGCTCAAAATCAAAATAGCTATAAGCCATATCTCTAAACATTAAAGAGCTAATTCATCAGGCTACAGAAATAATAAATCTACTGAGGTTCAAATTTATAAAGATCCTTGCTTCGGGGCCCCTGAACTGTTAGAAACATTCCTGTTTTCAACTGTGGTGTGTGGACAATCAGCATAAATAAAACGATGCGTAATAGGTATTCAAGATATTCATGAATGCAGATTGACAGGTAATTTGATTCGTCAGCTTACATCAAATTGAAATACACTTCCGACGTATCATTATCCATAAAGTCTGGAAACTGTTGGTCTACACCGTTGCCGCTTTCCTCTCCTTGGTACATACTTGGAAACGCCTCCAACCCTACAGAGGAGAAAATTCATAGATAACTGTCTTGAAAATCATTGTGAGAGGTTTCCTATTCTCTTTGTGCGCCAGGATGGAAGAATCTGACCTATCAAGAATCAGAGATAGCTGTGATATTTCAACGTCAACAAATGACCGTAGAAAGGTAGGTAAATGGATGGAGTGGCTAACACTTATAACGTGTGACAAACTTCAAGAATCGATTCTTCAACTGATGTGCAACAAAAACTCTTAGGCCTTTTTTTGACCCCTTATTTTTGGAATTATTCTTCTTCTTCTTATGAGATTTTTCATTTTTACAGCGTTGTAATCTTTAAATAACCATAACTCCCGTAAATTACAGCATACAATTAAAAATAAGGACACCAATGGAATGCGCGTTGAATTCCCAATCTCCGTAATGCAATATCAATTTTTCTTTGCCGGATTCAAGGGTGAAAAGTTGAACTGAAAGTAAATTTTCTCGAATTTAAAAAATCACATTTTTTTTTTCAAATGAATCCAAGTTACGGGAAAAACTTCACAGGATAGCAGCTTTCCAACGGTATAATTATTTTTTCACTGTGCAATTCAGGGGAGTTCATAGGTTTCTAAAGGTAATCTAGAGTTTTACTACACTAGGTAGGTACTTTACTTGACCTGATCCTAACTTGAGGAGCTGGGTATCGACTTCTACGTATTTTTTCATGCAGATAATTGAAGGGTTAAAAAAAAAAAGACCTAAGAACGTTCTGTTGCAAATGAGCTGAAGAATCGATCCTTGAAGTTTGTCACTCCTTAAGTTAGTCAACACCCTGTATAAATATTCTGTACTACTGGATAATTTTTTCGCTGAAATTTGGAGGGAATCACCCTTTAATGTGTAGTTGAATGCTTCTGACACTCACTTTCTTGGCCCTGGAGGCAGTCAGATACAGATCGTAGCGCTTAAAGAATAAGTTTTGATGAATAAAGTTAGCGTAAATATATATAAATATAATGCGCACAGTCACTTTAAAAAAAAAAACCTCAAAAAATGAGCTTTTGATAGGAAAAAAACTTGGTTTTTCTTTCGGTTGACATGTACAGAATATCCTAGAAATGCTAGAATATCCTAGAAATTCAGTCTTGACATGTACAGAATATCCTAGAAAATAAGCATTTGATAGAAAAACAAACTTCGGTTTTCTTTCGCTTGACGTGTACAGGATATCCTAGAAATCCTAGAATATGTACAGTCCATATTCACTCTTGACATGTACAGAATCCTAGAATATCCTAGAAAATGAGCTTTTGATATAAAAACAAACATTGTTTTTCTTCCGTTTGACATGTACAGAATATCATAGAAATCCTAGAATGTGTACAGTCCTTGAAATCCTAGAAATTTAGAAATCCGAGAAATCCTTGAATATCCTAGTAATGTACAGAATATCCTCGAAATCCAGTCTTGACATGTACAGAATATCCTAGAAAATGAGCTTTTGATAGAAAAACAAGCTTTGTTTTTCATAATATCCTAGAAATCCTAGAATATGTGCAGTCCTAGAAATCCAAGAAATCCTTGAACATCCTGGAAATGTACAGAATTGCCTGGAAATCCAGTCTTTACATGTACAGAATATCCTAGAAAATGAGCGTTTGATAGAAGAACAAACTTGGTTTTTCTTTCGCTTGACATGTATAGAATACCCTAGAAATCCTGTCTTATTTACAAGATTCATTTGCGTCAATAATGAATAATACGATGCATAGGTTCATTGCCTAGTTGAATATGTTCACCCGTCAAATGGTGCTACGGTTCATTTCCCTAAATGAACAGTCTTAATTTACGGCATTTTTTCCTATACCTAATGATCAATCAGAAATGAAGAGCAATGAGTTGACAATTTATATATCCATGTATTTATAGTCCGTGATTACTATTTACAGGCACCTAGTTAGCTATGATAGTAATATTCGTCTCGTTACATTACCTAGGAAATGTGCCGCGAAACAGATGGCCAGAGAACTGACGAGGAATCCCATCATGGCGGCACGATTAAACTGAGCCTCTCCTCAGGAAAGTATCACTATTTATATTATAATTTAATTGTATGAAACTTGATAACGTTCCAACTGGAGTTTGTTCCGAACAATTTGAATGGGCATGTTTTTTCATAGGACGATACAAAAGCAGACTAATCTGAGAAAGCGTGTGCACTGCTCAAAGCCCCCTCTTATGTATCTGCATTACTAATGGTCTCCGCGTTATCATGGCGTTATCAACGTTACTTCCTTGACTTGACTGACGTTTATGACATTCGCCCTGTAGGGTTATCGTCGTCAGGAGGGGTTTCGCACGCAAACCTTTTCAACAGGTTTAGCCGGCTAATTAGCGGCTTTTATCGACGACGGACATGCAAAACTCCTTTTTGATGCACCAAACAGCCTCTCCGAATTACGTCAAAACAGTTGGTTGAAATAACTTCGGGGCCTATTCACTAAGCAAAAGAGACATCTCTTTTTGGTCTAACCCTCTCTTTTAGCAAAAGAGATTTTTATAGTATCCATGACAGTGTTATTCAGTACCTACCTAACTTTCAAAAGAGAGTTGGCGGTCATCTTTACATTTTCGATCTCTTTCAGAGATACACCTATTTAGGTCTCATTTCTCGTTTGTTTCATAGTGATATCATGTATCATCCTTCGTTCATCCGCTACCATATCGGTCATTTTGATGTGTGTTTCTTCATCTCTTAAAGGTGTGTCGATTGTTCATTGAAAATATATACATACTATCGATTCTTGAATAAAAGCGTCCATTATAACTACCCGAAATAATGGTCGAAATGGGCTCAAATTTGGAGGGTAGGTGCGGATTGGATCACACATGATCCCATACCAGAACCAATCGAAAAGTATCGTAACTTTCGTCTGCTCATGCGCAAACGTGAAATAGCTGGAACGCCCACAACTGCCCTAAATATCGTTGAAATCAGTTCAAACATGGAGGGTCGATCAGGAATAATACTTTGATCGTTTCAAATGAATTTCATTGGAATCGTACTGTAACTTTCATCTGCGCATGCGCGAACATGAAATGTTGACCATTTTCTTGTAACGCTTCCAACTATGCGAAAAATAGTCGTACAGAGCTAAAATTTTGAGGGTACACGCGGGTTTGATTGAAGATGGTTCAGTTTCAAAATCATGGAAATAGTTTCGTCTGCGCATGCGTAAACGTGAAATGCTTGAAACGCCCATAACTACCTTAAATATCGTAGAAATGAGTTCAGATTTGGAGGGTCGGTCAGGAATAATACTTTGACAGTTCTTTATGAATTTCATTGGAAACGTAATGTAACTTTCGTCTGCGCATGCGCTAACTTGAAGTGTTGAAAATTTCGTTGTAACTAACAACGCGAAAAATAGTCTCAGAGAGCTGAAATTCTGAGTACCCGCGGGTTGGATCGCAGATGGTCCCGTATCCCAACTATTCTATACGCTCATGCGATTGAAGTGAGGAAGCTATTATACTGCCTACTCGAATTGGCAGACGTTTTTAAGTTGAAGCGGAGGGAATAAAATGATAAGAAAGATTAGTTACTATTTTTCCATGCTTTTATTTTCATCATGTAGGTATGTTGACAGTTGAGTCAATATAGTATTTACTGAACGTAGTAGGTAAATAGCCTAATCACTTATAATACATATACCTATATATTATCAATTATCACATTGTTACATGACTAGTTTGACTCTACCATCTACCCGATTTGGCGGCAGAAAGGGTATTTAGAGGGAGTTTCAAAGAGATGTACCGAGCTTCTTTTATTGAAGTAATACACAAATAATGATTTCAAGTCAAGTCAAGCTTCCTGTTTGTGGCACTGGCGTATTGAAAGCTCAATCAGACGTGTTGTTTACTTGAGAGGAGCAAAACCGACGGTCTTGTCGTCAGCGTTGTAGATGGAGTAGAACTTGTTGAGGAAGATGTCCCCGAGAATCCACATGTTGGAGTCCTGAAGGCTTTGGAATCCGAGTATGGCGATATCTTCACCTTGTCCAGCCTGGAATAAAGTTGTAGTTCAAATGAATGAATCGGAATCACGGATGTTGAAATGAAGTTGGCAGCACACTGGGATAGTGGACGCTTTGTGCGTTTTATTCGCGTTATTACTATTCGTTCTGGGTAGGCACTAATCAAATATTTAAGGCACTAACATTATACCCTGCTTCCTTCATCTGAAATGGTACACTGCCGAAACGTTCCTTAGGTAAAGTGAACAAATTCCTGTTGGAGACTGCACTACTGCCAGCATTAATTTACTGGTCGTAGTTACAGGTTTTCACTCGATGTTTCAAGTGAATTTATACACGTTACTTACCCCAATCACAATTACGGCATTTTCTCATTAGGGATCACTCTCAGTGCTCACTATTTACTTGGGTGACATAGTTAGGGAGTGCCAACTTAGAAACTTTTCGAACATTGGAAGGCCACCTTAACTTTGAATCATCAGCTGGATAACAACCTAGCAAACCACTCTGAAGTTTGAGACAGTCTAAAGCGGTAGTTCTCGACTCATCACATATTTCTGCCTTTAAAATACTGTAGGAAAGATGAAGATCAATGTTTTCAACAAGGGGTCTTTGCAGCCAACATCTGCTAATCTACCGGCACGTCACATTTTACAATGACACTCACGCTGATGGTGTAGTCAGATGGTTCGAGGGTGTAGTCCTTGCCGTTGATCTTGATGACAATGTCGGGAAGACTATCAACTTGAGAGGCCTCAATCTGTACATAACATACAACAAAAACAATATAGATATTCTGGGGGATTTCTAATAAAAATAAGGAATTTTTTATAACCAACTGTTCCACATCGGGTGACATAAATATAGTTATAGCAGTGCTTCTGGTGTACCAGAAAGTTAGCAGAGGTCATGGATGGTCCAGTGAGACATCCAATAAGATGTTGATTAGTGTTAATAATATAATATTATACTAGTTGAATTACCTGTGCGGTGCACGGGGTAGTCGGTTTTCATTGTTTTGAAAATTGATAACATCCAAAAACCTTCTAACGGGAGAGGGATGTACAAAACTTACCATCCTGTCTTTTCATGAGAACCAATCAAACATTATCTAAGTGATGCCGACGGGTTTTGGTTCACGTCCTTACACTCGGTAAGACGTAGGTACCTAGGTTATCAATCTCAAAATGGCTCTACTCTTTGTGTCGTACCTATCTGACCAGTTTCAAAATGGCATTAGAAACTTGGCAAATAACCACTAGATACATTGTTCAATACAATGCACTCCTAATAATTTCACTCTTCAATTAGACGCTCTAATCGTTTTCAGAAGTAGGTACTGAGGTATACTGACGACAGCATCTCGCCATCGCCTAGTATTTATACTGCCATGAAAAGGTAAAACGCCTCAACTCTCGAAATTACAACTTTTCAGGAGAGCGCTTCAATGTTTTTGCACAGTTTCCTCTACCTAACGTCTCTCCAGTTGACGATAAATGTAAAATTCTTTCAACAGTCGATCAAGAAATGTTTGGTGATTACAACGAGATAACATAATCGCCAAAATAATCGATTCTAATAGGCCGAAAATGTTCATAAGGCGTTTTATTTTATTCCCATCAAGTTTTCTGTTAAGAAATTAAAGGTAGAACGCCTTGAGGTGTTTTTCCTTCGAACAAATCCAAAAAAGTGGCAATACTAATTGAGTTAAAACTCCTCAGGGTTAAGCAAAAACGCCTCAAGGCGCGGACACATTCTCGGGCAAATTCGGAAGTCAGCTGAATCTTGGCACGTGGTGATTGCCAAAGTCGGCGGCTGGAGGAAATCGTAGAATCATCCACCCCCCTACCCCACCACCACCCCTCCCCACAACGTCATGGGAGGCCTTACGCCCAACCCCTTTTTTCCGCTCGCCAGTATTGCAAGCGTATTCTTACCCCCCCCCCCCATATTCTTACCGCTCGCGCATACCGCAAACGTTTTTCTTACCCCCCCTCAGGGAGGGCCGCCCCTTTCCCCTTCCTGCACAGAGGTGCTCATACTCAGCCCTCCAGCCCCTCATCGCACCTGCGACCACGGCGAACGCCGCCGCCACCAACCCCTCACCCTCCAACCCCTCAACGCACCTGCGTCCACGGCGAACGCCGCCGCCCCCACCCCCTCATCGCACCTGCGACCCAGGCGAACACCGCCGCACCAACCCCCTCGACCCCCACCCCTCAAACCCTCCACTCACTCGGGGGCCCTCTCTTCCCGCCCCACGATGCTGGGGGCTGAACGCTTCGCCCCCTTCACCAACCCCCCTTTGGAAGGCTTTCGTCCCTACCCCCAGAGACAGGGTTAACTTTTTCCCCTCACCAACCCCCTTCGGAAGGCCTCCACCCCTCGCCTACGAGCCAGGGTTAAATTGCAACGGCCCACGCCTCACCCCTCACCCCCCCCCCCACCTCTCACTGGGGGGACCCAGCACCTGTACATAAATATCACACCTGTAAATATGATTCCTGTAAATATCTTTTTTTTTTTTTTTTTTTTTTTTTTTTTTAATGCATTTATCTTAAAATTACAATTCCGTTATGTACACAATTTTTACAAATGCTACTCCCCTCGGTAGGCGAGCCTGTGCTGAGGGGAGGAGTTCCTTTTTAACTTTACATAACAAGACTTAACCTAACTTGACAACAATACTTAACTGAAACCGACAACCTAAATTTAGCAAACTCACTCCAGATACATAATTAATTATTCAAAACAATTTATTTCCCGTTCTTTATAACCAAAGGGCAGAAATATAGCAGAAAAAGAAAAAAAAACATTACCTCACTAAAAAAGAAAAAAAAACATTTCTTTCCCTAAATATACCAATCACCTTGTTATTTCATAACCTAATTTCATTTTGGGATGAAATGTTCCCCTAATCTGCTCTTAAAACACACCTGTAAATATCGAGCTTCCTTATATGTCAATGTAAATATTCTCTAGCTCTAAGTCACTTCTCTTTGTACATAACCTCTCCTCATTCACCTGTATATTCCCTAGCTCTAAGCCACATGCTGTTTTTATCTGTATACTAGCCATAAGTTACTCCTCTTTGTACATACTCTCCTCATGCAACTATATATCCTAGCTCTAAGTCACTCCTCTTTGTGCATACTCTCCTCGTGCAACTGTATATACTAGCTCCAAGTACCCACTTTTGTACATACTACTACTTCACGCCAATCTTCGCCACCTTTCTACCTAGTATTAAGCAAACCACCATCTCAACTACTGTCAATCACCGCCTTCAGCCTACATTGTTTGCCTCAGCCCTCAGCATTGTAAACTTGGGCCCTCAGCCACATCCGAATGTTCACTTGCTCACTTTCCACCGCCATCAGCACTCCTCCTGTCTGCCATAGCCCTCAGCCTTTTGTAACCTTGCGCCTTCAGCACCATCCTGTTTGCCATAGCCCTCACCACTTGTAATCCTGTGCCCTCAGCTCTTGGAAATTTTTTGCTCGAACTGGGGGGACCCATGTCGTGATTCCCTCCCGGAACTACTCCTAGCAGATTTAAGTTCTCACAAATATTTCATAAGCCAACTTTAGCTCTTACCAAATAAACCATACGAGTGGGGAACAAGCCGCAGGAGTCAGAGCACAACCTGGGTCCCCACCATCCCCTACCAAATAGGGGATGGAGGGAGACGACTCCCAGTAACGTAAATACTCGTCTCCTTCGACTTTCCACTCATTCGACGCTTCCACTAGCCGCTGGCTACTCTCTCTCTTCCTACCCTGCTCTCTCTCCTAAAACCTAAAAGATCCTAGATGACGGTGGTGGTCAGCCCATAACCGCCTAGGCAAATTCTCCCAAAAGATTCCAGATGACGGTGGTGATTCGCTCATAACCACCTGGACACAACCAAAAAAGATCCTAGATGTCGGTGGTGATTCGCTCATAACCGCCTAGGCAAAAACCTCTCCAAAAAGATCTCAGACGTCGGTGGAGATTCGCTCATAACCGCCTGGGCACTTCCTCACACCACCGTGATGAATATACGCCAATTTTAAATTCATCACAGCATACATCCCTCTAAAAGTACGTAGCGAAATTACGAGGACTAAGGCAGATGTCCCTTGGAGTGTAGGTTTAGTGCATGCCTAATAGGCAGGTATGCCTCCGAACGAAAATTTAAATCATGCCCCTGCCGAAGTGTTAACTATCTTTGATCATTGGTAGTGCTATTAAATCGTCTTGATCCACGTGTTGACACTTTTTCCAGTGTTATTATACAAATTGATGGTGATTTCAGACGATTTCCCAGGTTTTTCACTCATAAAAATTCAATTTTGGGAGCTGAACTTTTGGTAGAACCTCTATTTTCCACTCCCTGGTCTAAATCGACTTCATATTCGGTCTTCTCGTCCCCAAAAACATGGAAAACGATACCTCAAAAACTCATTTTACTAATATGTTACTAAAACACAAAACGCTGCAAAGTCCTTGTCACATGGGTTTATTATTCTGCTGGACATACGTACAGAAATTTTGGCTGTTCATTTATTTTTTCTTTCATGTGCAATTATTGAAATGGCTATTTTTTATGGTTTCCACCAGTTTTGGGCCCCAACAACACGAATTAGGTACGCTCCTTTTTTTTTTTTTTCAATTTATCTTAGATCATTGGTAGTGCCATTTAATCGTCTTGATCCACGTGTTGATACTACTTCCAGTGTTATTATACAAATTGATGGTGATTTCAGACGATTTCCCAGGTTTTTGACTCAAAAAAATCAATGTTGGGAGCTGAACTTTTGGTAGAACCTCTATTTTCCACTCTTTGGTCAAAATCGACTTCATAATCGGTCTTGTCATCCCCCAAAACATGGAAAACGATACCTCAAAAGCTCATTTTACTAACATGTTACTAAAACACAAAAAGTACCTATTTTTACACACATTTTCGCTCATAACATCCCTGGGTATATTCCGATCGGGCTGAAAAGTTTCGGGACACAACTAGGGCCCAAATAGAGCATGTGTGCGAAAGAGCGACATTTTTAGACTAAAAATGAAGCCGGTACACGTGATACGGCGGACGGCGGACGGCGTACGGCGTACGGCGTACGGTGGACGGCGGACGGACATTGCATTTTTGGAATCTACGCACCTTGAAACGTAAAAAAACAAATTTTGAGGGCCTGTTATAAAATTTTTTTGCTGAGCGATTACATAGGTGTATTATTCACAGAATAATAAACCAAAAGTACCTATTTTTATACATATTTTCACTCATAACCCCCGTGGGTATATTCTGATCGGGTTGCAAAGTTTCGGGACACAACTAGGGCCCAAATGGAGCATGTGTGCGCAAGAACGAATTTTTTAGACCGAAAATGAAGCCAGTACAAGTGATACGGGGGACGGCGTACGGCGGACGGACGTTGCATTTTTGGAATCTACGCACCTTGAAACGTAAAAGAAAAAAAACCACAGTCATGCAGCATGGCTGTAAGAGCGAATTTTCGAAGAAATAACTGATTTTATGTAAAATGTGATGTTTGGAATATCCCATTCAAATATGGGCAATCTTAAACTTATTGGGTAATTATAGGTATTCAAGTATGTACGTATATTGTAGTATTGGTACTACAATATACGTACAGTTACTTATCAAACATACGTACAGTACGTATGTTACGTATCCATTACCTACTCTGTATTGTATTGGATATTGGTAAATTTTTTGTTCCATTTTTTGCCGAGTAACACCTTGGTTTGTAGATTTTCCAACGCTGAACACGATGGTGAAGTCAGAATTGCGATATCCCATTCCGTTATCAGATTAGAGCAGACGAACCAGGAAGAACATCTTAAGAAATAACCACGTTCCGTCATCTTCAAAGTGCTCCAGTTTGAGAACGGAATGAGATATCGCAATTCTGATTTCACCATCGTGTTCAGCGTACAAAAACCTTTAAAATGAGGTGTCACTTGTCAGACTGCTTCATTTTGGGAATTTATGGGTAATTTTTCCCCCCTAAAACTCCCCAAAATTCCCCCTTAGAGTGACCCGATTCTGCCCATCTACGAACTTAGCCTGTCGATTGCCAAGACAGATTTTTCGTGCAAATTTGAACTTTTTATCTCAATTCTTTCGAGAGTTATCGTCTGGAATGACACATACATATATAAATATATAAATATATATATAAATATATAAATATATATATAAATATATAAATATATATATAAATATATAAATATATATATATATACATATAATTTTTGGTGTCTTTCGGCAGTGAATTCAGGATGGTCTGAAACGGATTTTGGTATAAAAATCTTTCGGAAATTCGAGTTTTAAAAATTTTGGACCGAGAACAATAGCTTCCTTTTCTTCGAAAATTCGCTAACATTGAGGGGGTGTTATAAAAATTTTTTGCTGAGCGAATACATAGGTGTATTATTCACAGAATAATAAACCAACATCGCTGGGACCGATAATGTGGGCGATATCAGTTGTCGTTCACGTGAAGTTCAGTGCGGTGATGGATTGTCTCCATTCAACATAAATTGAAAAGTCGGCTTATGGCTCTTATGGATGCGCACCTTTGGAGGCGTTGAATTTTTCATATTACATTCTGACCAACTATACTGAGGATGAATGCTCCTTCCCACTCAGGATGTGGGCTGCACCCCACCAGCCTCATCGCTGCGTACCACGAACTGAGCCGAATCGTTTTCATAGCGACTTCAAAAAACAACTTTATGCTCCACATCCCAATGTGCGTCTAGTCATTTCCGTTTTGAAAGGAATACAAGCTGAATCGGATTTGAAAATTACAAGCATCAAGAAAGGTAAATTTCATCATTTTTCGTAATCAATGTAATTATTGCGTGACTGCACCTAACCTACTCAGAACGATTCGCACGAAATTCACGATTTCTCCTTCGGATTTCAGGAGCCACCAGTGTTCTGAAAAAGTCAACCCGTGACATGCTGGCTGCGCTAGATGGACTCTGGTAGCAATATGAACAGGACGGAGACTTGCTGAATTACCTGGACGGAGTCAGTAGGCGGTATGAAAATAATTTGAATAATGATGACGAAGTGATTTAAAGATGCACCCTATTTATTCATATTTTCCTGGCGATGAATGTTGAAAATCCGTTCCGGTGATCAGTTCTGTGACTAGCCATTGAATACACTATATTGCTTCCGAGTCTGCGAAGCAGAGGAAGCCTTGTGTTCACTTTCGTGAGCCAAAAAATTTTTGTCTTCAGAAATCAAAATTTCCACTTGCATTTTGCGTTTCAAAGCCTACTGAACAAATTTGGTTCCGTGTCTGTCGGTCTGTGAGTGTGAGTCTGTGAATCTGTGAGTCTGTGAGTCTGTGAGTCTGTCTGTCCGCATTTCCTTGTTACAGCCATAACTTCCACGATTTTGAATTGATTCAGCTCAAATTTTGAGGGATGGTGCGGATAAGGCCCCTTGAGGTCCCATACAAATTTCAACATAATTGATCTAGCGGTACGCCCTGCGCATGCACTAACGTTAAATTCAACAAACATGCTTAACGTTCACAATTTTGATTCAATTTTGCTCAAATTTTCAAGGGTTGTTTGGACAAGGTCTAGTGAGTTCCAGTATGAATTTCAGCATGATCGGACCCTCGGTGCGCTCTGCGCATGCGCTGGCGTGAAATAGATTCAATTTCCTTGTTACAGCCGTAGTAACCAAAGATTTCACCCAATTTCAATGTAATTCTCAGGGATTAAGCGGGTAGGGCCCATTGAGGTCCCATATAAATTTAAACATGATAGAGCCAGCGGTTCGCCCTGCGCATGCGCTAACGTGAAATTCTTCAAACACGCACAACTTTCGCAATTATTTGTAATGGACGTAATGTATTATGGACGTAATGTTATGTAATATGTATATTTCATGTAATGTTATGTAATGTAATGTTATGTTATGTAATGTTATGTAATGTTATGTAATGTAATGTTATGTAATGTTATGTAATGTTATGTAATGTTATGTAATGTAATGTAATGTTATGTTATTTTGCTTCCGAGTCTGTTCTATTTTATAATGGGTCACTCTGATTGTGACGAGGAAGCTCCTGTGCCATCACCTTGGCAGTGTATTTTATCCTGCATTTTGAGCTCATTTTGGTTTATTATTCTGTGAATAATACACCTATTTATTCGCTCAGCAAACATTTTTTATAACACCCCCTCAATTTTGTCTTTTACGTTTCAAGGTGCGTAGATTCCAAAAATGCAATGTCCGTCCGCCGTCCCCGTACGCCGTCCGTCGTACGCCGTCCGCCGTATCACGCATACCGGCTTCATTTTCGTTCTAAAAAATTCGTTCTTTCGCACACATGCTCCATTTGGGCACTAGTTGTGCCCCGAAACTTTGCAGCCAGATCGGAATATACCCAGGGGTGTTATGAGTGGACATGTGCATGAAAATGGGTACTTTTTGTGTTTTAGTAACATGTTAGTAACATGAGCTTTTGAGGTATCGTATTCCATGTTTTGGGGACGAGCAGACCGAATATGAAGTCGATTTTGACCAAAGAGTGGAAAATAGAGGTTTTAACGAAGTTTCAGTCTTAAATTTACGTTAAATTTTGTTATAAAATTGTCGTTCTTCCGCACACAGTTTGGGTCTCCATTTGAGAACACTTTTGGGTCCTAGTTGTGCTCCGATACACGGCCGCCCGATCGGCATACACCCAGGGGTGTTATGGGAGAAAAATGGGTGTAAAACTAGGGGTTTACATGGGATTTTTGAGGTTTTAGTGAGCATGTGCTTGTAAGGTAAGTTTTCCATGTTTTTTAGGGAGAGAAGACCGAATATTAGGTTGATTTTGACCGAAGAGTGAATAATTGAGGTTGTAACGAAGGTTAAGCTCCCGAAATTCATTTTTTATTAGTCATAAACATGGGAAATTGTCTTAAATCACCATAAATTTGTATATTAACACTAGAAGTAGTATCAACAGGTGAATTAAGATAATTAAATGGTATACTATCCATGATCAAAAATACTCTGATAAAAAAACCGAGCCTAATTCGTGTTTTTGGGGACCAAAATTGGTGGAAACCATCAAAAATAGCAATTTCAATAATTGCACATGAAAGAAACAATAAATGAACAGCCAAAATTTCTGTACATACCTATGTCCAGTAGAATAATAAACCCATGTGACAAGGACTTTGCAGCGTTTTTCGTTTCCCCAAACTCTACATATATCTGTGCTGAGGTGTTTCCCAAAATAGTCGTCTTACTTCCCCAAAGTAGTCGTGTTTTTGGCGAGTTCCCCCAAGTAGGACCCCCAGGAAGAGACTCAGATGACTCAGTCATCATTGTACATTGGCTCTGTTCGTATTGCTACGTTTTGCATCCCGTAGCAACTCATTTTGCAAGCACAAGCTCCAGTCGAGTGCATTTACACATTTGAATGCCCACCAAATAAGACTTGATGGGGTACATTGAAGGAACTTACCACGAAGAGGCCTTGGTAATAGGTAGCTCCCAAAGTGCTGGCGATAGATTCAACATCTTCTTGAGGTCCGACAAGGAGGGAGGTGCCAGTGTCGGCGATGGCGGCGGCGTTGGACCCTACACTCAACTTGTCTCCGACATCAACTCTGGAAATAATAAACTCAGTTTATTTTAACACAGAATGTGTTTTAGCCATGGACTAACTATCCAAAAAAGGTAACGAAATTTCGTAACGAAATCTGGGACACTGTTATGAAAATTTTCTAATGATTTTCACGTACAACCGATTCGTTGCTACGGAACTTTAACTTTGCCAGTTATCATCGTACAAAAATCGTTCACCACTCGTTGGATAGCTCTCGATTTACCTAACCATATTACGTTAACCAATGCGGAGTGCGTGGCCGACAAGCTGCGGTATGAGCGTGATTGTTTAAATAATAATTGTTTACACACAGGTGATCATTCTCATTAATTTATATTGTGAACACGATTGCAAGCTTTATATATAAGTACCGATGATACGGAACTAAGGATCGTGTAACCTGGTGTAACCTATGAGCAGTCAATATATCAGTCGAAAAAGGTTTATGTGAAAGGCGTGAGCTAAAACACATTCTGTGTTTCTATAATTTCGTCCGAAGTATGTAAATAGAGGTAACCGGGGGTCCAGGGGGCTTGCCTGCTTGTTGTTGTTGAATTTACGCTATGGCAATCTATCAAACAATTTATTCACAAAGGTTCCCTTAGGGGTTGTTGTGGGGAATGATAGGCTTGTTTGTGTGTTGTGATGTGCGGAGGAGTGTTGTAACATTATTACACGTATTTTTGAAAAAAATTATTTCATTCATTTCCATTTCGGAGCATTCTGAATCCACCCATAGATTTTCCACACACATCTAGGGAGAAAATCGTAAACCTCCGGACCTGCCTACAGCGACCCACAGTTTACTGGACAACACAAGTAGGTTTTTCATACACCCATTCTCTAGGAGCCCCTGAGAAGGTGTACGAAATGTCAACCCTCGGGACCGTCGAAGGTTGAAAATCGATATTTTTCACGTTTTTCTACTACTTCTTCTTCTTCTTGTCGTTGTCTTTGCACTTTGACACTAATGCCTCACGGACATAACGGATCGAGCTGAAATTTTGCGCACTCATCTGTTATGATGCTCCAAGGAAGTTACTTTTGTCCCCCCCCCCCCTCCCACCATTTTGAAAAATTTCAAGTACCTAAGTAGTGTGAGAAAGTGTAACAGTGGGGGTGGACCCTCGAGAGTCCCCTCCTAGACCAGCGAGATTATCACCGGTTAAGAAGGGATATCGATTAGGCTTCCGCTCACCGATCCCGTCTCCACCGGAAGAAAAAATGTATCGAGAACAGCCACACTGTTACAGTAGATAGGTACCTACTGAGAAAAAAGTTTACTTCATCAGTCAATGCAAAGACGTGATCCCCCCCCCCCCCCCCCCCGGTCTGTTTGATATAAGTATAGGCACCCGTTCCTTCCCCCCCCCCAAACCATCTTTTAACACTCTTTGGAGGGCAGAGTTATGCCCCGGCAGGCAAAAGCCCCCGCCAAACAGCGTTGAAAGAAATTTCAAGGTTTGGGGGGAAGGAACAGGTTCTCCTACCGAGCATGCTACTTTGGCGGGCAAAATGGATACCTATCAATCCTTTCGCGGCTGAGGTTTTGTTGGTGGGTAAATTTTTACAACAGATTTGTTCTTTGGGGTAATATCTACCAGTAGGTATTATGTAGTGTCGTGAGTCCCTCCCGGGAACACTCCACTAGCAACCTTAAAGCTCTCACCAATATTCTTATGTAAAACTTACCTTCCGCTAATAAACATCTGAGTGGGGAGACAGGCAACAGAATCCAGGGGACACAACCTGGAGCCCCACTACCAGCTCCCAACAGGGAGCTGGAGGGAGAGGCCTCCAAGTCCTATATAACCCTGGATCCTGGAGCTTTAGCTTCATTCGACACTTCCTCTAACCAGCTCTCTCTTCTCTCTCTCTTACCTTCCTCCTCCCAGATGCCTGGTGGAATCCGCCGCTCTGGGAATTTACCTCCTACCTTTTCCTCTTGTCTACATCGGTGGATATCCGCCGCCTAGTCAAGCACCTTCCCTCACCTACATCGGTGGATCACCGCCGCCTAGGTGAACTTCCTTCCCTCGCCTACATCGGTGGATCACCGCCGCCTAGGCGAAATTCCTTCACTCACCTACATCGGTGGATTACCGCCGCCTAGGTGAAATTCCCTCGCTCACCTCTATCTACTCCTTCACGCCACCGTGGTGAAATTCCCTCGGGATTCAAAAAATCCGCACCACTCCCTATCACCCCCAATCCAACGGGAAAATAGAGCGGTGGCACTCGGTCCTCAAGCAAGCCATCTCCACATCAGCCACATCCCCCTCATGGACCAAAACCCTCCCCTACGTATTACTCAGCCTCCGCAGTTCCGCCCGTCCTTCAGACAACACAAGTCCCGCACAACACGCTTTTCGAGACCCTCTACGTTTACCAGCCGACATTTTCACCCCACACCCCACCCCGTCAATTAACAGGGAACCACTCCGCACTACAACACCACACAACGACACCACCTATCCCACACGTTTTTACACAGCCACTCACATGTACTTGAAGGAGCCCGGCATCCACAAAACATTTCAACCTCTCTACGCCGGGCCCTTCCACGTCATCCGCTCCACAAACACCACGGCTACCCTGTTAATTGACGGGAAGCCCCACACTGTACCCCTCGCCCGATGTAAACCAGCCCCAGTCCTCCCCGACACTTCGCCCCACACCACTCACCCGACCACCCCCACACCACAAACGCCACACATCGCCTCCATTTCGCCCACCGGACCCCAACGTCGCCGCCCCCCTCCGCGACGTCCCGGGTACCGGCTCCCATCGGCTCTTCCCCTTCACCACCGCCCCGGCAGTGAAGGGGCCCCTCTATCAGTCTTCACTAACGTGAAGACTGTTAGAGGGAGTCGCCTCTCTCACCCCATCACCTCACCACCATTACACACTCACTACACTTCACCACACACTACCCACACCCAGGGAACGGCGGATTTCAACACCCCGCTCCAATCTGTCGCCCCCAACAAAATTTGTAAATACCCACCCACATTTGTAGAAACCGACCATGTAAATACCAATTTTTGTAAATTTTTGTAAATTTTTGTACATATTAGTCTACTAGCTCACCATCATCATTCTACTCATGATCTCATAACAACCTTGTACATATTTCACCATCACCATTGCAATCATAACGACCCTGTACATATTAATCTACTACCTCACCATCATCATTGTAATAATGCACCTACACCTATACTTATCTTACTGCTTACTTCTGACTACTTCCTATGTTACTTCTACTTACATCTTACTTACTATGTCAGCCATCTATATGTCAATCTATGTTACTCCTATGTTACTCCTATGTTACCTCTTACTAACTATGTCAAGCTATCTATATGTCAATCCTAGGATTAAGTCACAACCTGTCACGTTTCTGCCTTCAGCACTCCAATTGTTTGCATCAGCCTTCAGCTCCTGTCACCTTGCGCCTTCAGCTCCCCTTTTGTTTTCCGCAGCCCTCAGCCCCTGTCACCTTGCGCCTTCAGCTATCTCAAACATTGGTTCGAACTGGGGGGACCTCTGTCGTGAGTCCCTCCCGGGAACACTCCACTAGCAACCTTAAAGCTCTCACCAATATTCTTATGTAAAACTTACCTTCCGCTAATAAACATCTGAGTGGGGAGACAGGCAACAGAATCCAGGGGACACAACCTGGAGCCCCACTACCAGCTCCCAACAGGGAGCTGGAGGGAGAGGCCTCCAAGTCCTATATAACCCTGGATCCTGGAGCTTTAGCTTCATTCGACACTTCCTCTAACCAGCTCTCTCTTCTCTCTCTCTTACCTTCCTCCTCCCAGATGCCTGGTGGAATCCGCCGCTCTGGGAATTTACCTCCTACCTTTTCCTCTTGTCTACATCGGTGGATATCCGCCGCCTAGACAAGCACCTTCCCTCACCTACATCGGTGGATCACCGCCGCCTAGGTGAACTTCCTTCCCTCGCCTACATCGGTGGATCACCGCCGCCTAGGCGAAATTCCTTCACTCACCTACATCGGTGGATTACCGCCGCCTAGGTGAAATTCCCTCGCTCACCTCTATCTACTCCTTCACGCCACCGTGATGAAATATCCAAAATCATCACATGTAGGTAGATCAAGAATCGCCAAAAATTGACTGATATCACCAAAGTCTTACATAAATTCCGTCAAAGTGGTATACGCAATGGTGGCTCGAAACTAGAAAAGACTATCCGGATAATCAAACGTAGTTTTCTCAAAAATGGGTCAAATTTGTGTTTATTTGGGTGAGAGGTAGCTAAAAGTAATCAAAAACAGCTTTAATTCACCTACTTCAAAAATTAGTTCATAATAATTATGATATAAATTGGTTAATTTCCAGGATGTTATTTCCACGAATATCATTGAAAAAAAAAAATCAACTTACGAGTCCATGTTGAACTGCCAGTAAGTGGTTTGAGTGATGGGAACCCAGTTGATTTTATCAGCTTGCATCACATCCTCGTCCCAGCCACCGAAAACGATGTTGCTTCCTTCAGCATGATTCCTGCAGAAAGTATGTAATCGTGTTTTCCATTTTAAACAGTATGGTTACTTACCTAAGTGTATTTCCTGTTAATTAATATACGAAAAGGCGTTGAAAACACGGCGGTTCTTTAACATTTGACAAACAATTTAAATATCATTATTTGTACTGGTAAGTGGAGGGTAGTTGAGAGCAACCTCAGCCACGTGTATTATGAATTGCACTACTTGGTAATTAGTTACTCAGCAGCAAGTCTAGATCACAATTATGTAGTCAGTATGTGAATGATTTATAAGTAACTATACAAAATTTACTGTAATCCTTCTCCAAATTTGACAGCACTTTGCCCTAAATAAACTAACTAACTTTTTACCATAGGTAGGAATTGAAAATAGGGATTGAATGGTTAAACCGCTGGAAAACTTTCAGTAGAAGAGTACCTAGGTAGGTTAGGCCTAACTACCTAAGAACATTTTTCTGTCTGAACAGATTTAATTTTTTTTTTTTGTAGAATTTTTACTGGACTGGATTGTTCACAGTGGTTCATAAAATACCACGTATGAAAAAATCAATTTTTTTTCTGCCTTTTTTTGTTATTTGGTATAAAATAAAACGGTTAAAACGAAGAAAAAAATATTACACCGTTCTGAAGTGGAGAAGACAAGGCCTAAAATTTCAGCCGTTTGAATAAGAGGCGGCATCCCGTATAGATAACCCTTCTTTATAATATATGTAGCATTCTATACTTATTATGTAGATCGCAGAACCACCGCACCTTAGTACTTAACCCTGTAGTACTCGTTATAGGTACCTACCTAAATCACGCATTAAATGTTGCTAAAATAATTCTATCGGTGACAAACAGTAGCTAAAATGGCAAAAAGAAACACAAATAATGAAGTTCTGAAGGGAAATTGTTGATGTGGAGTGAGAGAATATTCTGTCCTGGAAGGGTTTCGATCTCCGGAACTTTAGCTTTATGGCAACTTCATAGAATGCTCCGGATGGTCTCAAAAATGCAGAAAATAATCGAGCCATTTAAAAATTCGAGAAAACCCACCTCAAAATACAATTTTCCGAGATAGGGATACTCTGGACATTTCAACCCCTATTTTTCACCCCTTAGAGCTGAGTGACAGTAACGCCGAGCTTTGAGGACCAACTTGAGCCCAAACGGAACCCATATAGGTACCAAATTTTGTGAATTTTGGTTAATGGGAACTAAGGAAAAAGCCGCGGAAGGCGGACGGACTAACATTTTTTCATTCGATATTTGTATTATACGTCCCTTGAAACGTAAACCATCAAATTGTGAAGGGGAGTTAAACATTTTTCTTTCATGGCCAAATTTCATGGTTTTCTTTCAAAGGTTTATTATTGAAAATAATGAACCAAAAAGAAGATTATTACAACTCCAGCACTATCAGACTTTGTTTTGAGAGTTGTTTGGTTGGCGTCACTGTACGAGTTGGCCAGTGAGAGACGACGCCTTTCTGCTTGTCACTTTCCCGCCAGAGAAAAAATCTCATTATTCCAAAATTTTCTAAAATTATAGATAGTACGTACACTGTTTTTGTCTTACGACTCCATTACTTTTAGGAAAAGAAAATCGACGAAATGGCCCATTAGGGTTTCAAGGTGGAACAAAAAAAAAATCATCGACATTCAGCTTATGTTGGAAATACATAATGGAAAATAGTAAACCAAAATAATATTAAGAACCAGTGGTTTTGTACGTACTTGTCCAGGTACACTGAAAACACGTTTTTGTCGAAGAGTCCTTCCTTCATTGCCTGGAAGAAAGGAGGAAGTGCGTACTGAGACAGCTTGGGGAATCCTAGGCCAAGGATCCCGTCGAATGGAGTTCCTTTCTTGGTCAGGAACGCGTCTTCGTAGATAGCTTCTCCGAAAGTCTGCCCTTTGATTTCTAAGTCTCCGATCTAGAAACAATCAAGAATTAATTATTGATCAACCAATCGAGATTAATCAAGAAATATCTTTAGATGAATCGCGCGAACAAGTCAATGTTTTATTACAGTGTTTTGCCTCATCGCATAGTACCGAAAATATCGAGTGCTCGTTGTTTTGTGCTTCTATCATCAATATATTATTATTCTAACAATTATGTGGAACCTCAACTTTGAGCGAATTTTCGGAATCAGTTTTTAAACGAAAGTAGGCTCCATTCTAAGAATTTTGAGACCAACCGCACTCCCCTACGATAAATAGTTCTTTTACTATGATCTTTCAAATACTACAGCACTTCCTTCGTCATTGCTCATCCGTTTTAGGGCACGCTGAATCGAACCAGTGATGGCGCTGTCCGGATTTTCAACAAAAAATATTATTATGCTATTGCAATGACTTCAACTTGCCAAAGAATGTGGCAAATAAAAGTTAGCACCATCGACCAACGAGTTTTTTAATTCGATTTTTGGCGGTGGAAAAAAGCTGGAATTTCAGTTGTCACCTACGTGTCATAAATGAGAGAATTATCGGCTACTGCCAAAATTAGGGAAACAATTAGATGATGGTAGTTGGTACTTACGTTAGACTGGTAGGGCTATCATTAGATCACGCTGCTTTCACATGATCTCAAGAGACGTTTAAAAAGCTTGCTAAGCTTTGTAGGTACCTACCTACTGATTGTTTCCCGAGACTTATAATATTATGTATTCGTGTAATTTGGAACGGACAAATTTGCTGCGAGGATTTGGAACAAACTTTTTCGGTTTATTATTCTGTGAATAATACACCTATTTATTCGCTCAGCAAAAAAATTTTATAACACCCCCTCAAATTTTTTCTTTTCCGTTTCAAGGTGAGTAGATTCCAAAAATGCAATGTCCGTCCGCCGTATCACGTGTACAGCCTTCATTTTCGGTCTAAAAAAATCGTTCTTTCGCACACATCCTCCATTTGGGCCCTAGTTGTGTCCCGAAACTTTTCAGCCCGATCGGAATATACCCAGGGGTGTTATGATTGAAAATGTGTGTAAAAATAGGTACTTTTTGCGTTTTAGTAACATGTTAGTAACATGAGCTTTTAAGGTATCGTTTTTCATGTTTTGGGGACGAGAAGACCGAATATGAAGTCGATTTTGACCCAAGAATAGAAAATTGAGGTTCTACCAGATGTTTAGCTCCCGAAATTGATTTTTTATGAGTCAAAAACCTCGGAAATCGTCTGAAATCACCATCAGTTTGTAGAATAACACTGGAAAAAGTGTCAACCGGTGGATCAAGACGATTAAATGGTACTATCAATGATCAGAGATAATTTATAAAAAAAAAAAAAGGAGCGTACCTCATTCGTGTTTTGGGGGCCAAAATTGGTGGAAACCACCAGAAATAGCTATTTCAATTATTTTATATGAAAGAAACAATAAATAAACAGCCAACATTTCTGTAGGTATGTGTAGTGATTGGGAGTCGGATAGACGAGTCGATCGCATTTGAGAGAATGGTTAGTTTATTGGTGGCACCCTGGCTCTTATATAGTCCCCTGACAAGATCAGAGGGGGGTCGGGGGGTCCCCACTCTGAGTTACAGCATGTTCAGACATAGATTGAGTTGTGGAGGAGCAGCCGATCACAACACTGCTCCCCCCAGAATTTAAGTAATTTTCAATTTTAATTAAATTTTGTTGATGTCGCTGTGGCTGTGGCCGGGCGTGGGAGGTGCGTGTGTTGGGTCCGTGTGGGCTGTCCGGGTGGCTGCTGTGGTCGGTGTCGTGGGGCGGTGGCGTAGAGCGCGTAGCGTTGGCGGGCGAGGCTCGGGCTCCGGGCGTGGTTCCGCGGGAGCGGTTGTTGCCGTGGGTGCTGTGGTGGTGATGTTGTGGCCATCGCTGTGTGGTTGGGGGCGATTTGCGGCGTCGTGGTGGGTCCCGTGTTGTGCGTAGGTGGGGGTGCCGGCTTACATCGGTCGATTGAGACTGATGGTGTTTGTCGATCGTCCGTGAGGTAAGTTATCGTTTTTCCATCGTTTGTCAACACCTGATGGGGGCCGGTGTAAGGTGGCTCGAGTTTACCCCTTGGCGTGTCTACGCGCACGTACACGTGGGTCGCTGTGCGCATAGTTGCTGGCACGTAGGACTGTGTGTAGTGGCGGTACGATTCGTTGGTGCGTAGGGGCACAGTTGATGGTGGCGGTTGAGTGAATAGATCCCCTGGGAGGCGTGGTGTGGCCGAGAAGAGGCGTTGGGCCGGTGAGTAGCCGTCGGGGCCCGGGCGGTTTCGTAGGCCGAGGAGGAGGCCGCTAAGTTGGGTGGCCCATGTGCGGGAAGTGGCTGTTGCGAGAATTGCGTCTTTTAGGACCCTATGCAGTCGTTCGACGAGGCCGTTGGCTTGAGGGTGGTAGGTATTGGTATGGTGTACCTCCGTGCCCATGGACGTGCAGTATTTATGGAATTCGGCTGAGGTGAACTGGGTGCCCTGGTCAGTGGTTACGCGTGCCGGGGAGCCGTAGCGGGCGATCCAGTGGTTGTGTAGGGCCGTAATCACTGCGTCGGCGGAAATGGTCGAGAGGGGTGCGCATTCAAACCAGCCAGTGGCGCGGTCAATCATTGATAATATGTACTTTTTCGTAGCCGATGGCGGTAGCGGGCCGAATAGGTCGATATGTAGGTGTTCGAGTGGCGCGGCGTCGGGAAATTCGCCGAGGGGAGCCCTGATGTGTCGAGTTGTTTTCGCTCGGTTACAACTCGGGCAGGCGCGGGTGAACAACCGTATCGACGAGGTCATGACGGGCCAATAATATCGAGCGCGGATGAGGGCTGTGGTGGCCTTTATCCCCGGATGTGTCATCCCGTGTATGTGTTTAAAAACCGCGAGGCGTAGCGGCGTAGGGATGTAGGGGCGAGGCGAGGCGTCGGTATTTTCGCACATGATTTCGTGGCCTTGTATTCGGTGTAGTGTGAGATTCATATTGGCGATGTGGTCATCGGCGGCCTGTGCGTCGGCTAGCTGTTGTAGCGTGAAGGGGGTGCCGTAGTCCGTGACTGCGTGGGCCATGTTGGCTGTGGGTGGTAGTCGCGAAAGGTAGTCGGCGACGATGTTTGTTGGGCCCTCGGCGTACCTGATGTCAGTCGTGAATTCTGAGATGAATCGAAGGTGCCGGAGCCGTGTTGGTGGGGCCGTATTTGACTGAGTCGTTAGTGAGGTCGTGAGGGGCTTATGGTCCGTATATACGGTGAGTGGGCGCCCTTCTATTTGTTGGCGAAAATGTACTATGGCGAGGTAGATAGCCAGTAGTTCGCGGTCGAACGCGCTGTAGTTACGTTGAGCCGGGTTGAGGGTGCGTGAGAAGAAACCTAGCGGGCGTAAGTGCGTATTGTCGATGAAATGCAGCGCTGCGCCGACGGCGAAATCCGACGAGTCCGTGTGTAGGACGAGAGGTTGGGTCGGGGCCGGGTGGGCGAGTGTGACGGAGGTTTCGAGTAAGCGTTTTGCGCGGTCGAATGCGTCAGCTGCGTCGGTGGTCCACGTGAGCGTGCGTTTGTCCTTTTTCTTCGCGTCGGGTGGAATCATTTCCACTAGGGGGCGGAGCGTAGGTGCGGCTCGTGGTATCGCTCGGTGATAGAAGTTAATGAGGCCGAGGAATGTTCGAAGCTCGTGCACGGTAGTGGGTCGCGGGAATTTCTTAATGAGGTCCGTGCGTTCCGGTAGGGGTGTTATCCCGTCGGTTGAAACGTTGTGGCCGAGAAATTTGACTGAGGGCCGTGCGAGCTGGCATTTGGCTGTATTTATTTGTAGGCCGTATTTAGCGAGGGTCTCGAGGAGCGTGCGTACGTGGGTGTAGTGTTCAGACGGGGTGGCCGAGGCGACCAGTATGTCATCGAGGTAACAGTACACGAAAGGTAGGTTGCGTAGGACGTGGTCCATGTAGCGTTGCCACGTTTGCGCGGCGTTTCGTAAGCCGAAATTCATTCGCTTGAATTGGTAGGCGCCGAAGGGTGTTAAGATCGTCGTTTTTGGCACGTCGCGTTCGCTGATTTTGCAGTGAAAAAATGCACGGGCGAGGTCGAATGTGCTGTACACTGTAGTCCCGTACAGGGCCGTTGTAAAGTCGTGTAGGTGTGGGACGGTGTAGCGATCGGGCACAGTGAGTCGGTTCAGCGCTCTGTAGTCACCGACGGGGCGAATGTCACCGTCGGGTTTCGGAACGATGTGGAGCGGGCTGGACCACGGCGCCTCCGAAGGTTCGATGACCCCCGCCGCTAGTAATTCGCCGAAATGGGCCTTCGCTTTCGCGTATAGGTCCGGGGATAATCGGCGAAGTTTCGCGTGACACGGGGGGCCCTTCGTGACGATGTGATGTTCGACAGGAGCATCGCATGGTGTCGATGAAGGTTTGTAGGCGTCGAGGAGGGCTTGAAAACGGGGCTCGTTCGCTGTTGTCGTACAGATGGACTGGCTCGGAGGTACGAGGTCTACTGTCCCGGTGATGTACCGCTGCGTGGCCGCGTTGATGAGTCGGGCGTTGGGTAGGTCAACGAGTAGGCCGTGGTACGTCAAGAAGTCGGAGCCGAGGATCGGGGTTGATACGTCGGCGACTGTGAAGGTCCACTCGTACGGAGGGAGATCTGGTAGGTGTACCGATGCGGAGTGTGTACCGTACATCTTGATCTCGGTGCCGTTTGCGGCACGTAGAGCGCTTGGACGTGTTGTTTTTCGGTTGAGCAGGGTGTTCGGGACGATCGAGACGTCGGAGCCGGTGTCCACGAGGAAGTGTAGCGAGGTTTTTTTACAGCGGATGAAGAGCCGAGATGTTGGTGGGTTGCGCACGGCCGTTACGGCTGGTCGGGCCGTGCGTTGTCGTTTCCCGTCGGTTTCGGGCGCCAGGTGCAGGGGCTGCGGCATTTCTGTGCTCGTGGGCCCCATGTGCGGTGGTAGAAACATAGGGTGTTCGTTGTTCGGCGTGTGTTCGTCGCCGGCTGCGTCGGGGATCGCCGTTGTCGTCTATCGTTGATCACTTCGACCTCTTCGGAGACGGTAGCCACCCGAGGAGGCGGGGCGAATGGTAGGAGGCGATCGGCGAGCGCAGCGAGTTTCAATATGTCGGGTTCGTCACGGGCCGCTATGTGTAGACGTATGCTCTCGGGTAGGGCGCGGAGGAAGAGCTGTCGGACGAGCGGTGCGGGTGTGTCAGCCGGAAGTGCTCGGGTGAGTCGGCGAGCGAGGATCGACGGTAGTTCGTCGTCGGATGTCGGCTGGAGGAGGGCGGTGAGCCGTGAACCATCGGAAGGTGCGTGTGTCTCTAGAAGGCGAGTTTTGAGCGTCTGGTAACTACTGGTGTGCGAGGGGTTGATGTCGGCGCATAGATCCGCTTGTCGAGGTTCGAGGGCGAGGAAGGCTCGGGCGAATTTCGCATGTGGCGTCGTGAGGCCTTCGTGTGCGAGGATGAGCTCGAGTTGGGCGAACCAGACGTGCGGGAATGCGGGGTCGAACGGCTGGAGCTTGAGAATCGAAGGAGCGCTCGCTTCGGGCGTTTTTTGCGGTTTCTGCTCCGTCATCTTCGGTTTTCTCTTCGGTGCCAGTCCGGTGAGGTGTCAGCTTGAAGTGTGCTCGGCGCCGGCGTCCGTTTCCTTATGTAAGGATCGGTGATGGTGGGGCGAAGTAGCGGGAGGCGCTGCGATAGCCGTCGAGGCGGGCGTCGGAGTGGGGCGCCGCTGTGGCGTCGGTGGGGGCCGCGCGTGGTGGGGCTCGTTGAAGCGGAGGCGGAGGCTGGGACGCTATCAAACGGCGGGCGCTGGCGGTGGAGCTCACACGTCGGATGTCACCAGTGTAGTGATTGGGAGTCGGATAGACGAGTCGATCGCATTTGAGAGAATGGTTAGTTTATTGGTGGCACCCTGGCTCTTATATAGTCCCCTGACAAGATCAGAGGGGGGTCGGGGGGTCCCCACTCTGAGTTACAGCATGTTCAGACATAGATTGAGTTGTGGAGGAGCAGCCGATCACAACAGTATGTCCAATAGAATAATAAACCCATGTGACAACGACTTGCAGCGTTTTAGTGAACTTTTTTTTTTAATACATAGTTTGTACGGGTGGTTTGTACTTATGGGGTCTATTTCAGCACCCATCTAGCGACCTATAACATCTATTATGGTGTGACAAACCTACTTGTGTATCCAATATTATGAATAAGTGACGAGGTATGAAGCAAAGTGTACTACCAGCTGAAGTGAATTTCGTAGCAATAAAAACTCCATTTGAAAGTCCAATACGTACCTTGATGGTGTCCTCAGACAGTTTTCCTAGCATGCGACCAGTTCCGTATTGAAGCGACATTGATTGGCCGTTGGCTCTGTATGATTCAGATTCCTGGTGGTTGTAACACCTGCGGTAACCTGAGACATTTCAGAAAAAAGGTTCAGGAATTTCACTAATTAAAAAATTAAAGTGTTCAAAAATACCTATATACCTACCTACACATGTACCTAAGCTTTACGGCGCTGCCCAACGGCCTTATCGGGTGAGATCAACGCTGCCCGTAATGTTTACGTACTTATATATATTTGAAACTACAGTGGCAACAAGCATACAACGACGCCAGCGTGGGTGTTCGATACCGCCAAAAGAACCCTTGTGTCTCCGTGAAACCATGGTTTTCACAGTTCGAACTCAGTAGACGGGAGATTCGGATGGTTGCTCGTATACTTGCCATTCACGGTCTATATTCTGTGGGGATACCTGCATCGTATGGGACTCTCAAACTTCGAACTGCAGCGTGGAAGAGGAAACAATACAGCATAATATCTTGATGGTCTGTTCAAAAATTCGCTAACTTCAGTTAGTCATCATTTGGACAAACCCCCTCAATTTTGAACAAATTATTCATTCCTCCTGTTTTGTCTGGAGATCCCATGGCGGTGAAGTAGCCTTCAGCGAAATGATCAGAACAAATTCTGATCCTGTAAGCCTGTCCGTGACGCCTGCGTAAGGAAGCTGGACACATCCAACAATATCTACCAAAATTTGGAAATTTGGTCCTTAGCAATATGTATTTGTATACAACGCCGTCCAATATAATAATCATATTTCACCATAGTTTCCTACAAGTTATTCAAATTTTAAAATGACCTACTCCTATTTACCTTTTTCTTTGCACTACGAATTATTACATTATTACTGGGTATTTAATCAACTCTGTCGAACCAAGACGTGTATATTCATATACCTAGCTATGTATGGATATCCCATCTATTGCGAAGAGATACCCATGTTTTCAGTGATCATAGGTGGGTTCATTAACATCAATCAGTATGACTTCGAAATGATAATTAGATGTTATTATGTTTGTCAATGGACACGGACACGTTACTGTGATTCGTTATTCATGATCGTGTTTCTGACTAATAATGAAAAAGGTCGTGAACTCTATTTGTGGCTTGATACTCCGTGAAGTTTTCGAACAGTGGGCAATTCTCGTGTGTAGGAATTTTTTATTTTTGATCTCAAAATTGGATTTAGCACCCTTGAAAACGCCCTACTGCCAATTTTCATCGCAAATCTCCATGTACATAGCTTGGGCAACGAAATGACGTCATAAGTGGATGGCGCTGAGGGTTCCCCCAAGCTCACGCGGGGGTGAGGGCTATGACATCATTTCACTTTCTTTCAACTGGTTTATCGCCCACTTTCGATCTTCGGATACCCCTCATATAGCGCCTTTTCGGAAAGCACTCGCCGAGATGTTTTACTTGAGAAAATAATATAGAACAGGTGAAATTGCCCATTGAATCGAATGTAATAATAACGTACTTACCAGTTCTATCTAGCAGAATGGTTGATCTAGACGATTATTTATGCTTTTAAATAATAAATTGCGTATGGATGTTTTTATGCACCCTACACCCCTTTATTCTACTAAATATAATGCTACTTGTAATGAATTAATTTCAGGCTATTCTTTCTTACAGACTTGGTAATATTATATTACGACTATATCAACCTCTAACACGAACCCAAAAGGTACGTAACTGTGAAAATATGTAAGCACGAACTAACCACAGATTCCTTGTTTAGTCTGAACGGATGGAATCCACAGATCAGCGGATCCAGTATCGAAAAGAACGTTGAACTTCTGGCCGGGGGTTCCGATCTCGATTTCTCCATAATAGGCAGCCTGGAAAATTCGTTTTATAAAAACATCATTGTTAATTTTATTAGGTAGTTTATTTTTAGTGAATTTTTGAAGAAAATAAGCTACGTATTAGGACAATAGGTCATAAATTCATAGCCTGAATTAATAACATGTATTTTTTTGGAGTTTTTGCCAAAAGGTTGCAACGGTGAAGGCAAGGAAGAATTTGAAAATGGGAATTGTAGGATCGGAAAAAATGGGTCAAATATTGGTTTTTGTGGGTCAAAAACGCAAACATTTATAAAAATGGTTCAAACTACCAATAATTAGTCTTAGGTTGAGGGAGCGCCCCGCCTACCAAGAAACCAAAATACTCGAAACGACCAAGCGATTATGCGACAGAACAAGTATGGTTTTCACCCCACCCCTATCACCCTAACAGGGCAAAATTTTTAAACCTCGGGACCATCAGGTGCCGGAGAAACGGGAATTTTAAAATCGCTATTTTTCAATTTTGGTTTATTATTTTCAATAATGAACCATTGGAATCGAGCATGAAGAAAAAAATTCTTACCGCCCCTCAAAATTTGATGGTTTACGTTTCAAGGTATGTAGAATCCAAAACTGCAATAAAAATATTTCTGTCTGTCCGCCGTACGCCGTACGGGCCACTTTTCTTAGTTACAATGAAAGAAAATTGATGAAATTCGGGTTATAGGTTCCGTTCGGGGTCTAGTTGGTCCTCGAAGCTCGACGTTACTGTGAGTCATCTCTAATAGGGGTTCAAAATTTTCTCAAAATAGGGGTTGAAATTTTCAAAACGCCTATACCATTTTTTTACGTGAATATTTTTACGGTTTTAAATAGTTCTTGAACTTGCGAGTTTTTCAAGACCATCCGGAGCGTCGTACGTCCAGCCGTTCGTTCACAGTAAGGTCCCGAAGTTTGCACCGACAGGCATTTTCGACTCCAGTTTGAATGAAATAATTGTATACAATTCAAACCAAATCTCGTAACCAGAGACGCGCCCACAATAGGAAATTTGGTGGAGATGAAATCATTGCTAGGGATCACCTGATTATAATGGCGGGTTATGAAGTCGAGTTGGTTGTTCTGTGATATTATTTCATTTGAAAAATGATGGCTCTTTTGGAGTTTGTTGGTAGGTAGTGAAACTTGAACAAACGTTGAAGTATTATTGATGGGTAAATTATTACTACGGTAAATCATTACGCAACGGTAAATTATTACACAACGGTTCATTATACCATCTACGTAGAAGGGGCTGGAGTTTGTTAGTAGGTACTTTCGCAACCTTTTTCACTCCTCATCAACAATTTCTTTTCAGAACTTCATTATGTGTGTTTCTTTTTGTTAGGTACTGCTTGTCATCGGCAGAATTATTTTAGCAACATTTAACTCGTGATTTAGGTAGATACCTAGTAACGAGTACGGGGTTGGGTGCTAACCTAAGGAGGGTCTGCGATCTACATAATATGTAGGTATAGAATAGTACATAATCATATTATATAGACGGGTTATCTATACATAGAGCTGTGATCTGTAACGGAAGGGTATTCTATACAAAATAATAAACCGTTGTGCAGGGATTTGCAGCGTTTTTTCTACTTGCTCTTCTTATTTTTCTCGTTCTTTGTCAGGGCTACATCCTCACAGTCATAACGGATCGAGGTTAAATTTTGCACACACATTCGTTATGCTCCAACAAAGTGGCTTTTGTGCAATTTGTCCCCCTCCCCCCCATTTGACCGCTCATGGGGTGTGGTGGTGGGTTTAGGAGGAGGTTAGAGAGAGTTTTAAGAGATGATATTCGTCACACTTGTGTTCACCGGGGCTTCCCGGGGAATTGTTCAAAATCTGAACCCGATCGGTTCAGTAGAAGCCGAGTTAAATAATTACTGTTTCAATATGCTGCAAATTTTGGTAAATAACCTAACTTTTCAATTTTTTTTAAACCTTGAAGCGCTGTAACTTTTGCTGTAAACTCGCCAAAAGTGATAAACATTGGTGTTTCGAGAAAGAAGAAGACTGTTTCCATAGTCTAAAATATTTTTTCTAAAAAAAAAAAGTTTAAATTCAAGTTTCTGGGGGTTCGAAAATCGATGAAAATTGTCAAAGTTGTAAATCGTCATCAACTTCGGAAATGAGCTCATATTTATGGTCTTGCTGCTTGAATGGTTTATTTTCTCTTAATAATGGTTGCAATTTATGTACCTACTTCACATTGCTTGAAGTTGAATGTTGTTATACTTTACTGCCAATGTTTTATTGTCCATCGGCTGAGTCATCAAGTTTGGCACGAGAAAACGCATCCAGCCTTCCAGATAGTTTATCCAGCTGATGGCTGAATAAGGTGTTCATTGTATCTGATTTATTATTTCAGGTATTCGTAAAGTATTCTACAATTAATTTATAATCGACCGGTGATCCCAGACAGATTCTAATGAGAAATGTCCACTGTTAACAGGGCCTGAAGGTGAAGATGAAGACATTCTCGTTACTTCGACTAAATTTCCATAACTTACGTTATCGTTGTTGGTGAGGGCTTCGGGCTCGTAATTTGTGGACATCAGGTTTTCCAACATGATATGCACCATTTTCTTCCCTTTCAGATTTTTAACTCTGCGCTCAATTGCAGATTCTCCTTTCTTCACAGGAATCTTGTACCTGAAAGTTATCAATGTGTTAAACCACAGCCAATGAAAAATATTTGCAGTCAGAAAAATACGAAACGAATTAGGATGAGCTATTAGACATGAGGTAGTAATGAACATAAAGAAGTCTAACGATGGTGAGGCTGGAGGTATGTATTTTTCTGAATATTCATAAATATAACTGCCTATACAGAAGCAGTAAGTTGTTATTAAAATTGTAATAAATAATAATAAAATATTGGTAGTAAGCATAACACTACACATTTTGCGAATGAAACTGATTGAATATTCGGTATAAACATTATATAGAGGAACACCCTCGAACTCTGAAGGGCATCTGAAGGGTTTATTTTAGGAAAAACTAAAGAGTGCCGCTGAATGATTAGGTATCTGTGGTATGGAATTGGCAATCAGTAAGAGCGCACGTACATTGAAGACATGACGATTAATGTTCCCTATTTTTGTTTCTGTTACATGTACAGGTAGAATCAATAAAATCGTAAACTGCTGACGGTTTGATGTGGAATGCTGTGCAAGTTTTATTTGAACAATGAAGGTACTTACTGGGCCGCTTCCACGCACAGAGCGGCGATAACACACGCTAACGCGCATAGAAAAATGTTCATGTTGATCGACTGGTTAACTCGTGCTCACCACAAGTCTTTATATAGCGCACCAAAACTCAACAACCTTATGATAAGAGGGAAGGAGGCGGGATCTGTTTGTGTGGGAATTAAATCATCAACTATTAATTATTGTACCTAATGCGAAATAAAGCAGATTCATCATTGTGAAATACCGACTCTCAAAGAGGGACGTTTCAGGAGGTGATCTCAATTATTCCGCTGATTTTTCACCCACTTGATATTCCAAATGTTTATCAACCGTACCATGACATCATTAGACGTACGTGACCTTTCAAGTGGATTCGCGAATAATTCGTTATTTTGAAGGGTGACAATAAGGAAATGGTTACCCGATAACTCTCTGGAAGCAGAGTAAATACTCACAGCGTCAGATATTGTAGAACGGAAAACAGAGCAAGTCAGAACCAGCGATTGATTCCCAGGACTGATTACCGTGGACATGGCGGGGCCCTGGGTGAATGTAGCTACATGGACCAAACGAACTAATTTGTCAGTGGTTTTGGTCAGTTAATCTAGCACGAACGGCTGCGCACGTCTTCAGTTCTATCGCCGTCTCCTGAGGGCTGTCGATCAGAACACAAAATTTCTCAAGGCCTTGGGTGACATAAAAGAAATCTATCTGCTGCTAAAAGTGAATGCCAGTCAACGCATACGTATTGGTAATCCAAGATTCTCGCTTCTTTCGAACGCCACGCGTCTCCCTTGAATTCTATCCACCAGCAACAACAGAACCAGTTCATACACTGGATTTCTCATGACCACCCTATGGCATTTCACAAGATAAGATGTTAAAATTATTCTAGATTTGATCAGTTCGGGGAATTCGCATCATAGTACGAATGAACCATTTGAAAGGCCTCTCAATCCTACTCATATCCCTCATCTTTATTGACCAGGAGTCAAAACCGTTCAACATGACTTGTAGGACATAGCACTTGACCACTCCTAAACGTAGCACAAGAAACACATGGAAAAATTGTTTTGGATGAGTATAAAGAAATATAACCATAACCATAGGCGTCTAAGATAAACTCCAGAAAAATACGGAAGCTTGTGATGCAAATTGAATTGCAACTGGCCTACCCGACCACGGCCAGTTTCGATTTAACCCAAGTTATCCATTTTATCACACAGAATCAACATAGGACGGGTGAAATTGAAATAAGTGAAGAAAAAATATTATTATAGCTGTCTGTCGACGATCGTCGGGAAGCAGAACTCAAAACACCGCTGTTGACTCAAACGGGAAGGATGGCTGGGGAAGCACACATATCAAAAGAGGAAGAAACATGGAATATCAGGGGCTATTTTTACATTTTGTTTGATATGGTACTGAGTCACTTGGAATAGTAGCGACAAATTTAAACGAACTTCGGTCCTGATTAATTCTGATTTAAAATTAAACTAAAATTATTCCGCAGCAGCTATACATAATATTACTATATGGTAGGTTATCACTCAAGTACATGACTACACATCAAAGTACATGACAGAACATTATTGTCGTGGCGCCGCGAGCTGTGCGACGCCTCGGTTAAAGCCCAGAAGGGGTCTCCTCCATCGAACTCCCAACGTCTCTCAACGGCCGTTAACGATCGTTGACAAGTGGGGAATGAGGTGGAGGCACCTTTATAAGATGCCCGGCTCGCCCAGCTCTTCATTCCACCGATCACAGTTGGGAGAGGGGTGTTAGCATCCCTCTCCCTTTAGCGTCTGCTATGGTGGTAACCGCAGGACGCCTCTTCCTCTAACACTCGATGTGGTGACAGTGTTAGCTATCCATAAAAGACTCTCAAGGGGAACATCCTCCTCTCTCCTGCAACCTGCCCAAGCCTAACCTACCTACCGCTCATTACACTGGTGAACCCTCAACTACCGCTCACCATAATGATAATATACTGTCAGCATTGAATTTCGCCGACGTCCATCACCGCCGTGGGAAGAGAACAGTGGCGGCCCCGGACAGCTCCGTGTCCGACACTCCTGAGAGGAGACGCAGTCCAGCTCTGAAACACGAAGTCCGATTCTTCCACAAAGATGAAAACTTTTAAATTATTTAGAAAATCTGCTTCGTAATCAACCGTGACAAGCGTTTCCAGGGAAATACGATGAATTTACCCCAGTGCGTTATAACACACTGCATGAAGTAGGGGAAAAAAGTCTGCCAAGTTGGGTGGGCAGTACAGCTTCCTCACTTATCAGTGTAGGAAAAGTAGGATCGATCAGTGTAACAGATTCGTAACTTCCTGAAAATTGGCGCAGATGTTCCTTGCACCTTCCTGAATAACGCAGTAAAAGCCTTTAAGAAATATAGGGCCGGAAGGGGGCAGGGGGAGGTGGATTCGGTAAAAAAGCTTTTTTTTCTGTTTTCGCCATTAATGCAGAAACTGTCGACTTTTTCGCAAACACGACTATGCACAGATTGAAAGATTATTACATTTCCTTTCGAAATGGTCCCATTCAGTATTCTTGTATCCAGTACGGATAGCGAGTTGTTGGCCTATTCTTGTTCTAGATGGGCTTTCGGCCGGAGCGCACCTGCACCCTACTCATCTAATTCATTGACAAATTGTTTCACCGAGTTAGTACAGGATTACACTACATTCACATACCATCAATATCGATATTTTGTACTTAACCTCGCAAGAATTATTACAGAGATACCGCTTTTAGTATGAGGAAAAAATGTGACAAAATGAAACCATGAATGTACCATTTCTCGGTCTCAGTTTTGTAGGGTGCCATAAAAAAGACAAAGGACGTGATTGGAAAAGAAGATGGGACCAGAAAACCAAAGGAAGATGGACGGCTACTCTTATTGGCAATGTAGGTCAGTGGATCGAGAGGAATCACGGAGAGGTAGGACCTATCGCAATTTCTGACGGGGCACGGTTACTACCGTTCGTTTCTGAAGAAGATAGGGAAAGTAACCGAGGCCAGATGTGTATATTGCCAGTTGGAGGATGAAGACGTAAGGCATGCCTTCTTCGTATGTCCTTACTGGGAGCATCTCAGACAGCAGCTGATAGCAGAAATTGGTGAATTCAGTCCCGAATCGGTCGTCCCCAAAATGATTCTGTCGAGCGAGGACTGGAGTACTGTCAGCGCGTAGTTTCCCCCTTTCCATTCTCAAGAAAGGTAGGGAGGCAGTGTGACAGCTGCCCCCGGAGACACTGGTTTGTTTGTAACGCAATGCCTCCACGAGTTGGCGATTAGTATTCGCGATTCCCATATACTGTCACACTCCTCCCCTTAAAAACATACTTGCTTGAAGAAGAAGTATAGAAGTTAACAGTGAAACGGGACTGAAAAAGTAGTATGGAGTTCTGATTCAGGAAGGTTCATCTGAAGAACTTGAAAGCTGATAGCTTCCATTGTAATGGTACTACTGAGAATTATTTACTGGTGGAGAACTTAGCTCCTTATAAATATCACTTGGCGGACTTGGACACATATAGAAGGAGAAAAGTAGTTTTCAGTGGTTCTGGTTCACGAAAACCCATCTGAACAACCTCTAGGTGACTAACCCCATCTTAAAATGGAACAACTGGAATACAAAAGTGACAAAAAACACAGTTGGGTGGCATTGAGCGCCTTACGAATAATAGCTCGATTTGGTGAGGAATAGTGAAAGGGAAAAACTTAGAGCTATAAAATAAAACTGAATGGCCGAAGTGTATATTCATAAACAAAGGGTTATTAAAAAAGAGGATGTTAAAAAGAGGATTACTTCTGGAAAACCTCAGAACTCTTCCTTCTGGAGAACTCTCAAAAATATAAAGTGGAGGGGGTACCGAGGATAAATCCAGCACGTACCCACCAACAACGCTCTGCTACCATGTAATGAATGAGGGGTTTAACTTCGCCGCCCGTACAGCGTAGTTTCCCTATCTCCATTCTCTAGAAAGGTACGAAGGCAGTGTGACAGCTGCCCCCGGAGACACTTGTTTGTTTATAACGCAATGCCTCCAGGAGTTGACGATTCCTTTTCGCGAATCGACCGCCCCTTGAGCCGCGTGTCAAAAAGATCAGGAAGAGCCTGGATCCAATGTGGACGGGATTCCCATATACCGTCATAACGTACGTCACTACAGTAATAAAGGAAAAGGATAGAAATCGGGAATGGGAGGGAGAAGGGAGCCAATCAAGGCAGTGAAAGTGGCGGATAAGACCAGGAGATACCTTTAAAGGATAGAAAAGGACATTCCCGAAGTAATATCTACACGAAGTTCCGGGACAGTACCGAAAGAAGCGGGAAAGGGTGTTTTAGTCGGTAGGCCACACGTGGATTATTATTAATATTTGGGTGGTCATCACCCGTGGGGGGTAAAAAGTGCCCCGGGGTGACACGAGTGGGGGGCCCAAGGGCCTATTCCTACTCGCAAGTGGATGTGGAGGGCTCATTGGTCGGGCATAATAGCCTCCCCCGAAAACTCCCTCACCAGGCTACACGAATCAATCAGCACGGCCTTCTGCATGTCCCCGTAAAGTCCACCGGGCAACCCAAGGATCCTCAAGCTTTCATGGAGTTTCTTGGGTATCACCTCGGTGGCAGACAAGACCACGGGAACGATCCGTGCCACCTCCTGCTCCCACATCGTCCTTATCTCGTTAGCAAGGGATAAATACTTATTTACCTTCTCCCTGTGCTAGGCTTCAAGGTTTGATGTGAGAGATACAGAGATGTCAGTTAGGTTGTAGGTCGTTCCCTCTGCCTTGTGCACGAGGACAATATCAGGCCGGCGGGCGGTGATTGGCAGATCAGTCGGTGGCTCCTTGTCCTAATACATCTTGTAATTTTCATTCTCCAAGTACCTGGCTGGGTCATACTGGAAGTAGCGCATCCTGTCCTGAACAAGAGCGTGCTTTAAGGCCAGGTCTTGATGGGCTATACCCCCCACCATGTTGTGCCTATGCAGGTACTTGGTGGGAGCAAGAGCCAGGAAACCCGCCAGGACGTGGTCTATTGTCTCATCAGTGGCTTGACAAATGGGACATACGTCCTGTACTCCAGCTTGCCGGATGACGTACTTCCGGTAGTCGTGGGTCGCCACGACCTGCTCCTGTATGGCATGAACCTTTCGGTTTCGACATACAGGGAACCAGTCACCAACCATCTGCAAGAGGCTCAGCTGTCGACAGCGGGGGACAAGAGCTCTGCACAGAATCGCCCATGCAGCTCCTTCGCTCCCCTGGCCTCACTTTTGGCCACATCCTCAACCACTTTCCCAAGAGGGTCAGCAATGGGCACGCGCAGACTGAGGGAGGTAATTCCCTCGTCCGCCTGAAAAACTGCGTTTGCAATGGGGCTGATGGTAACGCGACCAAGAAAGCACCCCCGAAGCTCGCCCGCCTGCCGATAGCAGAGGCTGGAGATGCCAGGGAATCCCCGACCCCCAACACTACGTGGAAGCGTGCCTCTCTCAACCGCGCACTGGGGTGATGAGCCCGGAAGGAAGTCGATTTGGTCCTGACTAGGCGGTCCAGGGACGCAAGCTCCAAGTCGTGCCACTTCACAACCCCAAACGAGTATGTCAGCAGGGAGGCTGCATAGATGTGAATGGCCCTGACCATGTTGCGGGAGTTGAGACCTGACTTGAGAAGTACCCGAAGTCTTGAGTGAAACCTCTCAGTCATAGTCCGCTTGATGGAACCATGGTCAAGGCCGGCAGCCTCCGCTTACCCTAAGTATTTGTAACACTGACTCCAGGGAATCGATTGATGGGGCGGATGACCGAAGCAAAAATGGCTCAACCTCCGCAAACTGGCCATCCTTGAGGGTGCTCAGCCCGCATTTATCGACTCCAAACCTCATATGGATGTATGTACTAAACTCCTCAGTCAGACGCAGAAGGTAATCCAACCGACGCCTGGTAGAGGCAAACAGCTTCAGATCATCCATATAGAGCAAGTGGCTAACTACGAGTATTGTGAGTCGGTCTCGTCCACCTTGGAAGTACTTCAGCTTCCAGCCCACTTGACTCCTCTGGAGGCTACGGGAAAGGGGGTTCAGCACAACACAAAACAGCAGGGCACTCAGAGTCCCCCTGAAATATGCCACCCATCACCCTGATCTCCCCCGCATCCATTAACCCAGAGGCAGTAAGAAGCTGGAGCCGAGTATGCCACTCGCTGGTGAGGCAACGGAGCAGACCAACAAGGTGTTATCATTATTATTATTATTATTATCAACTAATCAAAATGTGGGGCATGAATTGTTAAAGGGATTAAAATTCAAAACAGCGGTGATTTCAATAAAATCAATTTATTAGGAACAAAAGGTAGAAAAAGTGAAACAGCCCAACAATAAATATGTAGGTAGTCAAAAAGTGAATTTCGGGGAAAATGTTGGTTACGGCATCTGTGCTTAATGCGACAGAATAGTCCTTAGTCATTCAAAATATGCAATAATTAATTTCGCTCGATTTCATAAAGCCACGCGTGATTATAACCAGCTGTTTCCTATCAATGATTATTATCTGGGCTGGACGTATGTATACCGTATGATTCACACTCATGATGATAAGCAAAAAAAATTGGAAGATCAATAAATGCCGTCAGCCAATCAGGTAAAAGGAGCGTGACGTCCTTAGTTAGAAGTAGTTAATTTTCAATCCAAGTAAATATTGATTAAAGTGTTTGAAGAGGTGTTTCCACTATAAATAGGCACATAGATAGGTACCTACTTGCAATCTCGCATTGAATACGGGAACCAACATTGAAATCGTTAGCCGGAATTGGGTAATTGATATTCGGATAACAGTCAGTCTACAGTATTACGTGAATCCTTGAACTACGAAATATTTAAAGGAGATAAAGTTCAATTGCTTTTGTCTGTTCATAAGAAAAAGAAGAAATATTTTCAAAGGTGTAAGGAAAAATGTCGAAAATTATTATTTTGTGTAGCGCTTGTAGGTTAGGGAGGATTAAAAAAAATAATAATAACAAACAATTAAAAAAAGAGCTATGTTATCAAGGGGGGGGGGGGGGGGTACACCTTGAAACATGCAATGGATGTACCTATACAAGTACATGAGGTATTTGGCTATAACTAGTGACAATTAACTCATTACAATGTTCCTGCTGATGCTGTTGCTTACCATTTCACGTTTCATCCATGAAGACAGTTGAAGTCTATTATTCTAGCACTCCATTGTCCTAGTCTGAGGGCATTCATTCAATTTTGATTCGCCCTCTTCAGTGTAAATTTACTGCCAATTATTAAGTCATTCAAACGCACCAGTCCCAATATTAACTCCCCTGTAGTTTCAGTTAGTTACCATTTCTTCACGTTAGAAATACGGTTGGAACCCACCTAGTTGAAGCCCCACTTTTTCGGGACATAGGCACTTTGAAAATCGTAACCAACTTCCCCAATCATTTTTGCAATGGAGATGAAGGAAAGTAAACTAAATCAAATTTGACGTTCATTTTGCATAAGAATTTGTCAACAATTGAAAATTAACTTCCCTAGTCCTTTCCGAATACATTTGGTAGGTATCTTGACTTTTTGAAATTTTTTCTAGGGTTAGGTTACCTACTGAAATTTATTACATTGTCTCGTCTCCCCACTATATACGACTTTTCTGTAGTTTCAATTTTTTAAACTGATTTTTGACCCACAAAAGCTAAATTGTCCCACTTTTCCCCCCAAAATTCGCTCATTAGTTTGTCGAAATGAGCTTTGTAGCCGACGTAGAATGTTGTAGCCAATTTCAGATGTAATATGCAAGAACACACGTTTAATTATATGATGTAGTGAATTATACTTGGGAGAATATCATGCGAAATAAAACTGTTACGTACAGATTGCAAACACAAACTTAACTTTTTAATCAATTTTAGGTAACTATTGTAAAGACATGCTGCAGTCTGGTGATTATACATTTGGTGCAGAATCGTTCACATCGCCCCCAGACCCAAGCTGCAGACGAATTGGAAGCGTCAACGTCCTTCCAAAATTCAGCTCTGCTGGAGTGAACCCTGTGGTCGCATGTTCAGTTGCACGATACACGAACAGCACAACAGGAAGCTCAGGATCCCAGTCTTGTTGATTCTGGCTGTACGCTTTTGACAGCTTGGTCCACCCTGAACCGTTCCACCAACACATTGCTCTGTGGATGCAGTGGAGCCCACTACGGGTCTCCTTAACTTGCGAAAGGTTCATTACTTCCTTGAAGACAGCAGCCTCAAATCCTGTGCCGCGGTCCGAACGAATTTCCGGAAGAACTCCGATCCGGGAAATATCACTAGACCCCCCCCCCCCCCCCACCAACACGAGCAAGTAGGGGTATTATGGTGGTTCTGCCGCAAATTCGACCTTGACGTTATCTGATAACACTGATAAGAAGGTCGCTGACGTCATGACCTCTGACGTCACGGCCTCAGCTGATGTGATGCCACAGCCTCCATGTACATGGATGTTATAAAGTGATTTATGACCCGTGGATGAAGTCAAGCTACAGTATCCATGTAAATTCCTCCTTAACTGGTTCCCGCCAATCTTTCAAATGCTCTTTCCCACTAATTTTCAAATACCTCCTCTCCACCCCTCGTCTAATAATAGGTTATATCAGCTGGTAATTAATCTCCCGCCAATTTTTGAATTTCCCCCATTCCCCCCCACGGCTGATGTTCACTTTACCTCCAGTTCAAGGCTTTTCCCTCTCATTTTCAAAAATACTCCCCCCTCGCCCCCCTCCCTTGAATGACATAAGACCAGCTGTTTACCAAATTCCCGCCTTTTCAAACTGTCATCTCCCTCCCCTCCCCTCGTCAATTACGAGGTTAGATCAGCTGGTTATCAATCTCCCGCCTTACCGCCAATTTTTGAATTTCTCCCACTCTCCCCTTGGCCATCAGCTGATGCTCCAACGGCCAAGGCTTTTCAAAATACTCCCCCCTCCCATGAATGACATAAGACCAGCTGTTTACCAAATTCCCGCCTTTCCAAACTGTCATCGCCCTCCCCTCCCCTCGTCTTTCTAATAAAAGGTTAGATCAGCTGGTTATCAATCTCCCGCCTTACCGCCAATTTTTGAATCCAGTTTTCAACTGTCAAGGCTTTTCCCTCTAATTTTCAAAATACTCCCCCCCCCCCCCATGAATGACATTAGACCAGCTGTTTACCAAGTTCCCGCCTTTTCAAACTGTCATCGCCCTCCCCACCACTCGTCTAATAAAAGGTTAGATCAGCTGGTTATCAATCTCCCGCCTTACCGCCAATTTTTGAATCCAGTTTTCAACTGTCAAGGCTTTTCCCTCTAATTTTCAAAATGCTCACCCCCTCCCATGAATGACATAAGACCAGCTGTTTACCAAATTCCCGCCTTTTCAAACTGTCATCGCCCTTCCCTCCCCTCGTCTAATAAAAGGTTAGATCAGCTGGTTATCAATCTCCCGCCTTACCCCCAATTTTTGAATCCAGTTTTCAACTGTCAAGGCTTTTCCCTCTAATTTTCAAAATGCTCACCCCCTCCCATGAATGACATAAGACCAGCTGTTTACCGAATTCCCGCCTTTTCAAACTGTCATCCCCCTCCCCAACACTCCACCTGATCATATGGTTTCGCTATCATTATCAAATACCCCACCCCCACCCACGCCCCCTCTTCGGAAACCCTCCCTCCCCCCCCCACAACTTGGATCAGTTCATGAATTATAATATGTAAATTATAAGATCCATCGTTTTCCACATGTCCTTCACGTGGCCTTTGGTTTTCCCCTTCCCAATCCCTCAAATATTCATTTACCCTTCTCAACCTTTATTATAATCACCTGGTGTGACATCATGCCCCTGTTATTATTTTTTGGGCGTTATCCCACCACGACAACATCAACATTTTTAGGGTGGACAAACTATTTGGGCAACTGGTTTAACGTAGACCCATCGAGTTTAGGCTCTTTTTATATCGCTCAATCAGACGATAACGATTACGATATAGATAAAGGTCTTCAATTATTTTTTCGGGTGTAGACCCACCTACGTAGGCTTGTTGGGGCTCAAAAGAAAGCGATTTTTCTGGGAGAATCGACATCTATCATGGATGAACCAAAAAGTAAGATGCTGTCCAATTTCGGTGGTGGTCCTCTATTTGACAGATGCTGGATGTCGAGTAGGTAGGGCCATAGCTGTGTAACCCCTCAAACGAAAGCTCTTTCAGTGGACGTGACGAATATAGGAACCTCGAACCCCTTAAAACCCCCAAAATTTACCAAATTTCGAGAAGGAAGTACAAGAAAGCATTGAGATTTACAAGGAGAGCAGAAACAAGAAGGAGCTATCGGTAGATTGAAATATGGAAACACGCGAGGAATACCTCGGTTAGCGTTGAAGGAGAAAAAAGGGGTGTAATATGAAGCGCTACATCAGCAAGCTGCGGGAACCTCGGGACTCGTCCGTTTCGACGCAAGTCGTTGCAGTCGATAGAATCAATCATCTTCACCATCCATCCTTTGAACTTCCTTCAGGTACCTATGTGTACTACATTGTGAAATATACCTGTACTTTGAAATAAATGTACTTAGGTTCCAGTGTTTGAAACATATAACCTACACCAACAATAATATTTTAGAATACTTATCATCAGTTTCGTAATTACCGATTTTCCTATCACCACAGCCGAAAATATTTTATAATCATCATCGTCGTTCTTGAGTCAGGTGTGGAAGAAAGGATTTCAACACAAAAATTCACACATGTTAGTAAAAAAATCGATATTTTCTCAATAATTATTCACGTAGGTATATATTCGATAACTAGTAGGTACCATTAGAAATGAGTTCATACAGATTTGTTTGCTATGGGGCCTGTACAACTACTAGTACAATAAAAAATAACTAATAACTAAATGAAAGTATAAAACGTCACATCGATCATATTAAAATTCGAAATAATTTATTTTTGAACCGATCTGCGGAATCAGTAAGGCACGTCATAAGTACATAATCACTGGAGTCGTCCTCGCCAAAAAGATCCGACATTCTCCTGTTACTATTATTTTTTGGGCGTTATCCCACCACGACCACTCCCCCTCAGGTATCAGCTGATGTTATTTTTACCCCCTCCCCACGCCGCTATTTCAACCGATAATAATAATCCCGTTCATTTTGGCAACATCAAAATTTTTACGGTGGGCCAAATATTTGAGCAACTGGTAGACCCATCGAGTTTAGGCTCTTTTTAAAGCTCTCAATCACGCGATAACAATTACGATATAGATAAAGGTCTTCAATCATTTTTTCGGGTGTAGGCCCACGTGTAGGCCCACCCATCAGTGACAGCTGATGTGATGTCACAGCCTCCTACATCATGACCGCCAATTTTTGAATTTCTCCCACCACAACCACTCCTCCCTCAGGAATCAGCTGATATTCTCTTTCCCTCCAGTTTTTAACCGCCAATTTTCAAACATGACTTCATAAAAATGATAACCTATACGTTTTCCCGCACCCCTTTTCGGAAACCCTCCCTCCACCACACCTTTAACACAACTTGGATCAGTTCATGGATCATATGTAAATTATAAGATCCATCGTTTTCCACATGTCTTTCACGTGGCCTTCGGTTTTCCCCTTCCCTAACCTCTCATCACCTAATGTTTTTCGCTCAGCCGGAAAAGGGGTGAAACATGAAACCAACACACGCTAAAAAAATTCCTCTTGGGATAATGCCAACGCCAGTCTGGCGATAGGTCCATTACCGTGAGAGCAGGTTGGTACAGGCTCTGCTGAGTTAGTAGAAAACTGAAAATCATTGTGGAAGTGTCAGATTTCTTTCTTGGAAAAAAGATGACACCTGTCTAAAGGGAGGCCTGAGACTGCGTCAGCAGGTTTGTACCATCTTGAAATCATCTCTCCCACTCTCCTAGAAAGCAGACATTCGTAGTCACACCACCAAGGAGTAATCATCTTCCTCGCGAGCAATCACTAATTTTCAACCGTAAGTAAAACCTGAATATTATGTTGTTGATGTGAGCTTTATGATCTCTTTATTTTCTTATATAATATTAATTTTGGTACTTCATTTTCAGATGAACTCTTTGCTTACTAAGCTGCAAAAATCTGCAACCATTGTGGAACTGCGGTCTTTGGAATCTCTCCAGCTTGGGACTCCGTACGCAGTTGTAAAATTGGTTTGGATGCAAACCAAATACGGGCCTGCTGTACAGGCCTATCTACAGGAATTGATCGATGGGCAACCTCTGGATGATGGCGACGTATTTCGGGTATTCCTACCAAAAAGGATAGCACAGGCCATCACCAAATAGGAAACTGAGGGTTACAACTCTTCACAGATGTTATACACCCTCATTTACAGAGGAAAAATGGGAAACGCATTCGTCGTTGAATTTTTCTAAGTTAATAATTGTGTAACATTTTCAATTTGTTTTATAATAAAATATTTATAAATAAAAAAGAAAAAAAGGAGTGTGAACTTGAAAGGTTGTCACACACTGAACATTGCGAGGATGGGGCAATGTTTATTAAAAAAACCAAGAAGTTATTAGTCACCCTCACGTGTATAAAACACAAAATTTCTGATATTATGAATTACTAGTACTCAACATGTCTCACCGTGAAGAGGAAAATTCTTACTGCTGCATCCTTAGATGTTTTGAGCATGTTGGAGATTGTGTTGACGGGATGGCATGTAAAAAATGTCGTTACTTCAGTTTTTGCCATTGCAGATGTAAAACTTGGAAATGACAACAACAAAAGTCAGTAGAGGGTGTCTCAAATGCAACATTTATTAAACTAACAAATAACGACATCCTATTGGATAAACCCCCTCCCTCTCTAGTTTTTTAATACCATGATTCATTTCACTCGCAACAAGAGAACTATAGTTAATGTTGGTCTTGTGATCAGTGATGGTGGCACACGTTGAAAAAATTCGTTTTGGCAAGCGTGGACTCAAAGGAGTCGATATACGAACGGATGAAGACATAGGGTTGAAACAAGTTGTCATCTATAACAGGACAAACCGTATCGTTATACCTGCTGATGAATGGATCTTGATCGAGGAAAATCTACAAAGAAACTTGCCTGCTTACATCTCTCAAAGCTACAAGAAAATACGAAAGGAGGATCACCCAGTCATCATATCAGACACTTGGTTATTCCGAGTCCTGTTTGGCATTTCCTTCTACACGTAAACATCGCTCGCTTGTTATAATTATGAAAAATTCGAATGGTTCATAGATTATGATCATAGCATTAACGAAATCGCTTTAACTCGTCGAGATGCTACACAGCTTTATGATAACCTACAGAAGATACATGATTACCTTTGCGTGACTCAAGGAGTCGAAGTTGATTATCCATCAAGTTTCGAGGGAGCGTTGGCCAACACATCAGAGCAGTACACATTTTGTCAACCAATCGTCTTTGAGAATCCTCAAAATGTAGCAGAAGCGAGTCTCCATGACACCAGAAACGACCATGCCTTTGTTGTAATCCAGTAGCAGTTACGACATAAAGGACCTAAAAATATTTTTTTAAATCCATGAACTTTTATTAGACGAGGGGAGGGGAGGGCGATGACAGTTTGAAGAGGCGGGAATTTGGTAAACAGCTGGTCTTATGTCATTCATGGGAGGGGGTGAGCATTTTGAAAATTAGAGGGAAAAGCCTTGACAGTTGAAAACTGGATTCAAAAATTGGCGGTAAGGCGGGAGATTGATAACCAGCTGATCTAACCTTTTATTAGACGAGTGGAGGGGAGGGCGATGACAGTTTGAAAAGGCGGGAACTTGGTAAACAGCTGGTCTAATGTCATTCATGGGAGGGGGGAGTATTTTGAAAATTAGAGGGAAAAGCCTTGACAGTTGAAAACTGGATTCAAAAATTGGCGGTAAGGCGGGAGATTGATAACCAGCTGATCTAACCTTTTATTAGAAAGACGAGGGGAGGGGAGGGCGATGACAGTTTGAAAAGGCGGGAATTTGGTAAACAGCTGGTCTTATGTCATTCATGGGAGGGGGGAGTATTTTGAAAAGCCTTGGCCGTTGGAGCATCAGCTGATGGCCGAGGGGGGAGTGGGAGAAATATGGCAAGCTGACTTGATTGATTCAACTAAGAATTCTGATAGAGGTTTCAAACATTTTACTGGCAGTAATCGATGAAGGATCGAAGAAAGCATGGACAATACCCTTGAAGAAAAAACTTGGTAAAGACGTTAGTGAGGCGAGGTCATGTGCCAAAAATTAAAAATCTAGGTATTAGACAAGGGGTACCTACTTGCCTTCATTAGCCAACGAACTATTAATCGTCGCACGCATACGGCGAAATGATAAAGTACCTAATAACAACTTATAATTCCATTTGCATGATGTCTACGGAAATAAGATATAAGGATGATTTTACGAGCAAGATATGAAGAATACCAACTTTCCCGATCAATATTTGGTGGGGAAAGAACTAAAAAAGAAGAAATGGTGAAGTTCTGGTCAAATGGCTTTTTTTTTGGTGACACGCGATGAAATGAAAAGAACAAGTTAAATTGTGATCTGTACCTACTACCTATTTTACGTAACAAACGAATAAATAAAATTCTGAGCAGGCGATGAAAGTTTTTGTCCTCCTTCCTTAAAATATCTTCATTGTATAGGTTTTAAGGTATTTCCTATGACACCAACCAAGTACCTATGACTCGAGTAGCTTAGACACATTAGTTCACTGATCAATATTATTAGAAGGACTAATTTCTGAATTTCGACGATATCTTCCCAAATTCACAGTAAACGTTCTCTCATGAGTTTACCTAGACTGTTCATGAAATCTATGAAAAGGATGTTTTTCTTGATCGACGTCTTTAGCTTTTTGATTACGCGGCTTCCGAATATTGGAGTCCTTAAGTTTGGCATGCAGACCAACAAACTATATGATAGGGATACCTGCTACCTTGCCTCATCCTTCAATAATTCTATTACCCAACTACTTTCTTATTCGCAAGTGACAGTCAAGGGTGATGATTAGGATAGTTGCTGAAATCATTCAAGTTAACTACCTATCTGTATTCTCAAATTTATCGTATATTGTACACGTAGACTTAGTAATTTTTTTACATAAATGGGATGAACCCACCCTACACACTATCCATCTGTATCCATATACATCTCCTCTCTACCACCAAGAGATGGACGGAGGGGGGTTACCAAATTTTTCATCGAAGGTAAATCTAGCGTTGCAATTTGTTCTGTTAGCTGGTTTCGTAATTGTGATGAATTTAGAATTTGTTCATCACGGTGGCGTGAGGAAAGGAAAGGCGCAGGCGGCGGATATCCACCGATCATCTACGCCCGGTTAAGGGGAGATAGAGGTGAGTGTAGGATTTTGCCCAGGCGGCGGTAATCCACCGACATCTAGGTTCTTTTGAGAGAGGAGGTGTTTGTCTAGGCGGCGGTAGTCCACCGATCATCTAGACAAGGAGGAGAAGGTTTTCCCAGGCGGCGGTAATCCACCGATCATCTGGGAGGAGGAGCAAGGTAGAGGAGAGAAGAGAGAGAGAGCTAGTTAGAGGAAGTGTCGAATGAGGCTAAAGCCCCAGGATCCAGGGTTTTATAGGAACTGGAGGCCTCTCCCTCCAACTCCCTGTTGGGAGTTGGTGGTGGGGCCCCAGGTTGTGTCCCTGGGTTCTGTGGCCTGTCTCCCCACTCAGTTGTTTATTGACGGAAACTAAGTTTGGCATAAGAATATTGGTGAGAGCTTAAAGTTACTAGTGGAGTGTTCCCGGGAGGGACTCACGGCAGAGGTCCCCCCAGTTTGAACCAAGATTCGTGGAGCTGAAGGCGCAAGGTGACAGGGGCTGAGGGCCAAGGCAAACAAAAGTGGTGCTGAAGGCAGGGCAAGAGGTATATGAGGGGCTGAAGGCAAGAGGTGACAAAGGCTGAGGGCCACGGCAACAGGATGAGTGCTGAGGGCGTCATTCTTAAGTCTAGGTGATGGTGAACTTAAAATTAGGAGCATTTACATAAGTAGTTGGGTACATAAGTAGTTGGGTACAGATGAATAGTTACATAAGGAGGTGAGTACATAAGTAGTTGGGTAGAGATGAGTATTTACATAAGTAGGCGAGTATTTACAAAAATTAGTTAGAATAAGGTATGTACAATGGTTAGTGCGTAAGATTAGGTATAGGTATAGGAGGTATTTACAGTATGTGATGATAGTGATAGTATTTACAAGGCTATTTACAAAGTTATAGTTATAGTATTTACAAAGTATGTACAAAGTCGTGGGGGTGCAGTATGAGGGTGCGGAAATCCGCCGTTCCCTGGGTGTGGATAGGATGTGGTGTGTGGATGGGGCAGTGTATTGGTGGTGAGGTGATGGGGTGAGAAAGGCGACTCCCTCCAACTGACTGATAGAGGGGCCCCTTCACCGCCAGGGCGGTGGTGAAGGGGAAGAGCCGGTGGGAGCCGGTACCCGGGACGTCGCGGAGAGAGGCGGCGACGTCGGGGTCCGGTGGGTGAAATGGAGGCGACGTGTGGCGTTTGTGGTGCGGGGGTGGTCGGGGGAGTGGCGTGGTGCGATTGGTCGGGGAGGACTGGGGCTGGCTTACATCGGGCGAGGGGTACAGTGTGGGGCTTCCCGTCAATTAACAGGGTAGCCGTGGTGTGTGTGGAGCGGATGACCTGGAAGGGCCCGGCGTAGAGAGGTTGAAATGTTTTGTGGATGCCGGGCTCCTTCAGGTACATGTGAGTGGCTGTGTAAAAACGTTTTGGATAGGTGGTGTCGTTGTGTGGTGTTGTTGTGCGGAGCGGCTCCCTGTTAATTGACGGAGTGTTGTGTGGAGTGAAAATGTCGGCTGGTAAACGGAGGGGGTCTTTAAACGCGTGTTGTGCGGGACTTGTGTTGTCTGAAGGACGGGCGGAAGTACGGAGGCTTAGTAAGACATAGGGGAGGGTTTTGGTCCATGAGGGGGATGTGGCTGATGTGGAGATGGCTTGTTTAAGGACCGAGTGCCACCGCTCTATTTTCCCGTTGGATTGGGGGTGATAAGGAGTGGTGCGGATTTTTTGAATCCCGAGGGAACGGAGCAGGTCGGAAAAGTGGGCTGATTCAAACTGCCTCCCCTGATCGACCGTGAGTGTCCGCGGACAACCGTAGCGGCTGATCCATTGATTTAGGAAGGCCGCGGCGACGGCGTCCGCGGTAATGTGGGCGAGTGGGATGCACTCAACCCAATTGGTTGCACGGTCGATCATGGTGAGGCAGTACCTCTTCCCCTCGGAGGGGGGAAGAGGGCCGACCAGATCTAAATGGACGTGTTCCCAGGGGAAGGAGTCGCGAATGGGGTGAGGAGGTACATGGGGGTGAGCCGAGACCTTAAAATGCTGGCACTACTGGCACCCTAGAACCCAGGTACGGATATATGTGTTCATGTGGGGCCAGAAGTACCGCGTCTTGATCAGATCCCGGCTCGCCCGGATGCCGGGATGATGGAGGGAGTGGTAGTGGAGGAACAACTGCCGTCTCAGCTCCGGTGGGACGTAAGGGCGCGGTGAATCGGCCGTTACGTCGCACCAGAGGTCGAGGGGAGGCAGTTGTTCCAATTTGGAGGCGGAGATGAGGTTGGAGAGTGCGGGGTCGGAAGTTGGAGTTTGGTGTGATTTAATGATTTGCGGGGAGGGGAAGGGCAGTAGCTCCTCCACCGGCGCGGGAGTGGGGCGGGATAGCGCGTCCGCCACGCAGTTGTCGGCCCCCGGCAGGTAGCGAATATCGGACGTGAACTGTCCGATAAATTCGAGCTGCCGGAGGCGACGCGGGGAGGCGGATTTGCGGTTTTGAAGGAGGGCGTGGGTTAGGGGCTTATGATCTGTTATGACAGAGAACTGCCTGCCCTCCACGAAGTCACGAAAGTGTTTGATGGCTTCGTGGATGGCGAGGAGTTCTCTGTCGAAGGTCGAGTAATTTTTTTGGGTTGGGGACAGAGTTTTAGAAAAGAAACCGAGGGGTTGGGGGTTGGCGCCGGTGTGCTGGTGGAGCACTGCCCCGATGGCCCAGTCGGACGCATCGGTTGTGATGGAGAGGGGAGCGTGGGGGTCGGGATGGGCTAATAGAGCGGCGTCTACTAGGTCCTTTTTACAAATTTGGAAGGCGGTTGTAAGGTCGGGGGTCCAGGGTATGGGGCGGTTGTCGTTTTTTTTTGGCGGGTTGTGGGATGGCGTGTATGAGTGGTTGTTGGTGTTGTGCTGCGTGTTTGATGTGTCTACGGTAAAAGTTCAACATACCCAGGAAACGGCGGAGTTCCGTCACGGTGCGGGGCTGGGGGAAATCTGTGATAGCATGTACTTTATCCGGTAGGGGCTTGATTCCGTCGGAGGAGACTTGGTGGCCGAGGCAGCGGACGGAGGGTTGGGCAAGGACGCATTTTTCGGTGTTGACTTGTAGTCCTTCAGCAGAGAAGATGTCCAGGATCTGTTTGAGGTGTGTTAGGTGTTCTTGTGGGTTTCGGGAGGCGATCAGGATGTCATCTAAAAAGCAGAACACAAATGGTAGGCCCCGTAGGATGTTATCCATATAGCGTTGCCATGTCTGGGCCGCGTTTCTGAGGCCGAAACCCATCTTAACATACTCAAATAGGCCGAAGGGTGTTATAATGGCGGTTTTAGGTATATCGGGTGGGTGTATGTTTATGTGATGGAAGGCTTTAGAGATGTCAAGGGTAGAGAATATGGTTGTGTTGTGGAGGTGGGAGGAGAAATCTCGAAGGTGGGGGACATTATACAGATCTGGTGTGGTTTTTGAATTTAGGCGGCGGTAGGCGCCGCAGGGGCGGATATCCCCATTGGGCTTCTGTACGATGTGAAGCGGGGAAGCCCAAGGGGATTTCGAGGGACGGATAATTCCGTCCGCGATCAGTTGGTTAAAGTGCCGCCCGGCCTGGGAGAGTTGCAAGGGGTGGAGGCGGCGGGCTTTGGCGGAAATTGGGGGTCCGGTGGTTTCGATGAAGTGCAGGATTTTTGAAATATGTGCTGAGGGGCGGCGCTGGGGTTGGTACTGCTGGAGGAGGGCTTCGAATCGGGTTGGTGGGCGGTCGATTGTGTGAATGAAACCGGGGATTGGTGTGTGGGTGGAGGGGTCGATCAGGCGCGCGTTTCTGACGTCGACCTGGAGGCCGAAATATGCGAGGAAGTCGGCCCCCAGGATTGCCTTCTCCACGTCCGCCACGGTAAATTCCCACTCGTACGCGAGTCCGCTCATGTAAATGGATGAGCGGTACGTCCCGTACGAGGGGATGGTGGTACCGTTGGCGGCGTAGAGATGCTGTCGATAGCAGCGCGCCTGACGACGGAGGATGTTGTTGGGGAAGATGGAGAGCGCCGCCCCTGTGTCAACGAGGAACGGGATGCTGGTCTTGCTGCATTTCAAAAAGAGGCGTTGGTGGGTTGGAGCGGAGTGAGGCAAAATTGCGTAGGCAGGGGGGGGGGGTGTCTGTGCGGGAGGGGGGTTGTCGGAGTTGAGGGGTGGTTTTGTTGGTGGTGGTTTGTCCCCTGCGAAGGAGACGCGGGGCGGTGTTGTCCCGTTCCGGGGTGGGGGAACGGTAGCGGCGTCGTGAGATGCGGCCGGAAGGGTGGAGGACGTGGTTGCGGTTGGGGAGGGGCTGTTCCGGGGTGGGGGAACTGCAGTTGGTGGGGAGAGTTTTCCGGCGGCGCCGTGAGGTGCGGTCGGTAGGTTGGTGGCCCTGGCGGTAGGTGTGGAGGGGCCGTTCCGGGGTGGGGGAACGGTAGCGGCGGCGTGAGTGGCGGCCGGAAGGTTGGTTGCCCTGGCGGTAGGTGAGGAGGGGCCGTTCCGGGTTGGGGGAACGGTAGCGGCGCCGTGAGTGGCGGCCGGAAGGTTGGTTGCCCTGGTGGCGGGCGTGGATTTGCCGTTTCCGGGGGGGGGGGGGGGGAAACGGTCGGTGGTGGGGTGAGGGGCTTGGCGGCGTCGTTAGGCGTGGTCGGGAGGTTGGCGGCCGTGGCGGCGGCGTAGGAGGGGTAGCGTTGTTGGGTGGTGGTGGTGTGAATTCGGGCCGGGGGGGGGTAGGTGGGGGTCCCCCCTGTGTTGGCGAGGAGGGGGGCCCGCCGGATTTACAGGCGGGCGTCCGCGTTTCCCTGCTTGGAGAGGAAGGAGCAGGGGGGTTGACATTTGCGGGCCTCCCCACCGAAGTTTTCATGGTAGAAACACCGGTGGGGGGGGGGGGGGTCCGCGGGGAGGTAGTCAGTCTTGGAGGGGCGCGGTGTGGCGGAGGGGGTCGCAGCGGCTGGGGACCTTCCCCTACGTTGTTCTCGAGGAGGGGCGGGGCGGCGTTCGGGTGAATGCTGGCGCCAGCGGTCGGTGGAGGGGGTTCGGCGGCGCTCGACGGAGAGGGGTCGGCGCCTGTCGAGGGAGGGGGGCCGGCTGCGTTCCCGCGACTTCGTGCGGTCTCGCCTTGGTGTTGAGGTGCGGGGTGTGTGGACCTCGCTGACGCTGGCGGCTGCGGCGAGGTCATGGACGGTGTCGGCGAGTCGCAGCAGGGGCTCATCCGGGCCGTCTAGGTGGCTGGCGAGCGCCATTTGTATGGGGTGGGGGAGAGCGCGCAGCCAGAAGGTCCGTGCGATGTCGGCCGTCATTATTCCCTGCAGTTGATGACGCAGACGGCGGTAGAGGTGGGAGGGCTTGAGGTCGCCGAGGTGCTGTGGTTGCGAGAGTGCGGCGACTCGTGCGATTTTGGACGGCTGGTAGAGGGTTATGAGGCGGCTGCGGAGGTCGTCGTACGCAGCGGCGGCGTCGGGGGAGATGTCCGACGTCTGGAGGAGGATGTCGTATGGCAGCAGGGAGATGATGCGGGAGTAGCGATTTTTCTGGCTGCGGATGTTGGCGGCCGAAAACGCAGCGTCAACCTGAAAAAACCACAGAGCGGGGTCGTGTGAGTAGAACGGGGGAAGGGACAAGGGAAATGACACAGAAGCCGTCATGACGTCGGTGGCAGCGTGCGCCGCGGCTGCAGCGGCGGCGGCGGCGGTTGATGCGGCGGAGCCGGGCGGTGAGAGGGTGGGCCAAAAATTCCGAATTTGAAACTGACAGTTTGACTGAATTTGAATTTAAAATTGGGGATACCGAACTGAACTTGACTGGGGTCGACACATGAGGTGGGAAGGAAAAAGAAGGTTGGGTGAACGTCGGGTTCACCACTGTGATGAATTTAGAATTTGTTCATCACGGTGGCGTGAGGAAAGGAAAGGCGCAGGCGGCGGATATCCACCGATCATCTACGCCCGGTTAAGGGGAGATAGAGGTGAGTGTAGGAATTTGCCCAGGCGGCGGTAATCCACCGACATCTAGGTTCTTTTGAGAGAGGAGGTGTTTGTCTAGGCGGCGGTAGTCCACCGATCATCTAGACAAGGAGGAGAAGGTTTTCCCAGGCGGCGGTAATCCACCGATCATCTGGGAGGAGGAGCAAGTTAGAGGAGAGAAGAGAGAGAGCTAGTTAGAGGAAGTGTCGAATGAGGCTAAAGCCCCAGGATCCAGGGTTTTATAGGAACTGGAGGCCTCTCCCTCCAACTCCCTGTTGGGAGTTGGTGGTGGGGCCCCAGGTTGTGTCCCTGGGTTCTGTGGCCTGTCTCCCCACTCAGTTGTTTATTGACGGAAACTAAGTTTGGCATAAGAATATTGGTGAGAGCTTAAAGTTACTAGTGGAGTGTTCCCGGGAGGGACTCACGACAGTAATTATCGAGTCGGTGGTTACCATTTGAAATCTTTGAACTTGCGCTTGCATCACAGATCGGAGTTTTAGGTTGATTTGTAGTAATCTTTATCGAATTCCGAAACCTATCGAGCTCTCAATTGGGTATTGTACTCCACATAAGGACCAAATTAATAGAGACCTGCACATGTTTGTATATGCAGATGATTATCCTTAGTTCACGATTGTGTCATCATATATATTATTTGAATGGAGGTAGGATGACATGATGTATTTTAGTAAACACTCAGTATCTGCGTAAATCACAAGGGGGCATTAATCATAATATTATGTTGAACTTTTTTAAATTCAACTATTTCGTTTTCTGGAACTTGATAACGGATGGGAGGAAAGAATGATACAGATTCATGTTCTTGAAGCCTCTCTTTCGCTATCATGCCTAAACAATCACTCTGATATGTGTCTTGAAGCATCGCATACTAATTTCACTAGCATGTTGGTGCATACTGAGTTCGTTACTGCATGATTAAATCACTTACATCTTTTATAAATCAATAATGACGGTTTTCACCATCCTTCAAGTAGAGCAGATTGAAATTAGAACGCCATGGGCTAAGTATATTGATACCTATCCCAAAAGGGTATACCTACATCATATTTGTCATCCAAAGTACCTCTTTTTCGAAGGCCGAAATGTCACATGGACTGACCGTAAATTTAAGGGAGGTAAAAATCGACGTTATGTACAGTCTTTCTGGCGGTGACATTGTCTGTTGCTTTAGTCCAGAGGATTACCGCTAGATGGCCTATGAATTCACTTGTGAAGTCGAGAACCGCGAGCCGTCGCAGGAAGGTGGAAGTGATAAGAACTGGTGATCTGACAACTCCATGGCGATGGCGTGGCGGGGTGAGGGGAAATGACGTAGGCCAAGCCAGTGGCGGACGCGGCCAGCGGTTCAGTGAAGTTAGATTGTGGAAATGCTGTTGTGGTTGCTGTGAGTAATAAGCCAAATTTTGGTCTAGCGGGTTGTGCGTGTGTATTTAGTCCTAGAAAAAAAGGTTAGGCTCAAGTTAAACAATCGGCTGTGAGAAACCAGAGTTCCCTGGGTTCGATTAGTTGTTGGGGTGTTATCTGAGAGGAAATTATTGTGCACAAATAAATCTGTGTAAATTTTAACCTGTTTTCTCGAGTCTACTTCCCTTAAGTGTGCATCTCTACTTGAAGTCTTATTAATGAGAATTGATAGTCTCCACTGATGACCTTCAAAGGTAACAACTCGTTGGACCAGTTCATATTTACGATAAAAGTTAGAGAATTACCATTGAGCTTCATTTTATCATACGATCAAAGAAATAATCTGGACTCTGGTGAGTACCAAAAACATGAAAGTGCAACCCACTGATAATTACGTTATATTATGTACAATTTGACTGTACAAACGAAGGGAAAAGAAATTCGCTCATTACGATCATTTCAATTGTAAGTATTGCTCCACAATGTGAGGGATGCAATTTAAAGTTGAATTTGACGAGTTATGTGCCGATGTATTTACATAACCTGAGTGAGTATGACACTCATTTTCTTGTCAAGAAGCTCAATGTGGACGATGGAGATATAGTAGATGTTTCGGTAAAATCATCTGAGAATTATACCAATACGTTTCACAATAAATTCAAGGGAGTAAGGTTAAGGTTAGTTTTCTCTATTCATATCGCTTCCTTACCGATAGCTTAGCCGAACTAGTTGAAAATTCGTCCAACTTCCCCGAAATGATGCAAACTTTCCCCCAGTGATGACGATAGGGCTCTCTCAAAGAGGATATGGGTATATTCTTATTCTTACATTAGAAATTGGGAGGTTCTTGAGGAAACCTCATTCCTTCCGATCGACGCAATCTGTTGTGGGTTTAACGGGAGAGAAAATAACTGACGGGGACTACATCCACGCTCCAGAGGTTTCCGCTCCAGAAGATACGAACTTTGAAGGAATACTAGGAAAACTGCAGAAAAAATGTTGCAAATTATGGCATAGTGGTAGTTCTAGTGGCTGAAGGTACCCTTCTGCGTAGATCGCTGTTTTCTGTGGTCAATACTTCCCTTGGGAAAGCTGTAAATCGAGTACCGGACCCGGTCGGGGAATTAAAGTTTCATAAATACACAGTGAATTCAAGAATTCTAAAATTAATATTATTTGTTGTTATTCATGAGCATAGAGTTTGTTCAAGTTGAAAAAGAAGGTAGGTACCTACCCGCCAATCAACCAAGTCCAAAATGAAATAATATCACTAGGTAATGCGCGATATAATATTATAATAATGTCTTCGTTCTCTTCCACCCCATGAATTTTTTTTTTTTTTCAAGTTCTTTTTGCGTTATTTGCTTATATTACTATATTTCCTTCCTCTTGCTTTTTGAATGCTGTAATTGAGCTCGCCCGTGTAAAAATTTGTAAATAAATAAACGCAAATAAAATAATAATATAGGAACAACCAAATCGATTTCATACAGCCATGCGTGTTATAGTCATGTGTTCACCTAGCAATGATTTCTCCCCTACTGCCCCCCTACTGTGAGCTGAAGGCTGGATGTCCAATATTCTTGGTAGTCTGAAAAATTCCTTAGTTCGAGATCAGTTTAAAAAGTAACAAAATTAGTACCTAGGTTGGCATGCAACAATGAAAACTCGATCCAGCTTGGCAATTTGCATTCCACCCAGGATTCTTTCTATGCTGAAAACGACTAGTGTGAACATCTAGACATCAAACATACAACATTTCATACAGGCTGGGGATTCACAGGCCATCTACTAAAGCGAAAGCCACTGACACTGTCAGATAGACTTTGTGCATAACATCGATTTTGACCTGCCTTAATTCAAATATATGATGACACAATCGTGAACTAAGGATAATCATCTGCATATACAAACATGTGCAGGTCTCTATTAATTTGGTCCTTATGTGGAGTACAATACCCAATTGAGAGCTCGATAGGTTTCGGAATTCGATAAAGATTACTACAAATCAACCTAAAACTCCGATCTGTGATGCAAGCGCAAGTTCAAAGATTTCAAATGGTAACCACCGACTCGATAATTACGAAACCAGCTAACAGAACAAATTGCAACGCTAGATTTACCTTCGATGAAAAATTTGGTAACCCCCCTCCGTCCATCTCTTGGTGGTAGAGAGGAGATGTATATGGATACAGATGGATAGTGTGTAGGGTGGGTTCATCCCATTTATGTAAAAAAATTACTAAGTCTACGTGTACAATATACGATAAATTTGAGAATACAGATAGGTAGTTAACTTGAATGATTTCAGCAACTATCCTAATCATCACCCTTGACTGTCACTTGCGAATAAGAAAGTAGTTGGGTAATAGAATTATTGAAGGATGAGGCAAGGTAGCAGGTATCCCTATCATATAGTTTGTTGGTCTGCATGCCAAACTTAAGGACTCCAATATTCGGAAGCCGCGTAATCAAAAAGCTAAAGACGTCGATCAAGAAAAACATCCTTTTCATAGATTTCATGAACAGTCTAGGTAAACTCATGAGAGAACGTTTACTGTGAATTTGGGAAGATATCGTCGAAATTCAGAAATTAGTCCTTCTAATAATATTGATCAGTGAACTAATGTGTCTAAGCTACTCGAGTCATAGGTACTTGGTTGGTGTCATAGGAAATACCTTAAAACCTATACAATGAAGATATTTTAAGGAAGGAGGACAAAAACTTTCATCGCCTGCTCAGAATTTTATTTATTCGTTTGTTACGTAAAATAGGTAGTAGGTACAGATCACAATTTAACTTGTTCTTTTCATTTCATCGCGTGTCACCAAAAAAAAAGCCATTTGACCAGAACTTCACCATTTCTTCTTTTTTAGTTCTTTCCCCACCAAATATTGATCGGGAAAGTTGGTATTCTTCATATCTTGCTCGTAAAATCATCCTTATATCTTATTTCCGTAGACATCATGCAAATGGAATTATAAGTTGTTATTAGGTACTTTATCATTTCGCCGTATGCGTGCGACGATTAATAGTTCGTTGGCTAATGAAGGCAAGTAGGTACCCCTTGTCTAATACCTAGATTTTTAATTTTTGGCACATGACCTCGCCTCACTAACGTCTTTACCAAGTTTTTTCTTCAAGGGTATTGTCCATGCTTTCTTCGATCCTTCATCGATTACTGCCAGTAAAATGTTTGAAACCTCTATCAGAATTCTTAGTTGAATCAATCAAGTCAGCTTGCCATATTTCTCCCACTCCCCCCTCGGCCATCAGCTGATGCTCCAACGGCCAAGGCTTTTCAAAATACTCCCCCCTCCCATGAATGACATAAGACCAGCTGTTTACCAAATTCCCGCCTTTTCAAACTGTCATCGCCCTCCCCTCCCCTCGTCTTTCTAATAAAAGGTTAGATCAGCTGGTTATCAATCTCCCGCCTTACCGCCAATTTTTGAATCCAGTTTTCAACTGTCAAGGCTTTTCCCTCTAATTTTCAAAATACTCCCCCCTCCCGTGAATGACATTAGACCAGCTGTTTACCAAGTTCCCGCCTTTTCAAACTGTCATCGCCCTCCCCTCCACTCGTCTAATAAAAGGTTAGATCAGCTGGTTATCAATCTCCCGCCTTACCGCCAATTTTTGAATCCAGTTTTCAACTGTCAAGGCTTTTCCCTCTAATTTTCAAAATGCTCACCCCCTCCCATGAATGACATAAGACCAGCTGTTTACCAAATTCCCGCCTCTTCAAACTGTCATCGCCCTCCCCTCCCCTCGTCTAATAAAAGTTCATGGATTTAAAAAAATATTTTTATGTCCTTTATGTCGTAACTGCTACTGGATTACAACAAAGGCATGGTCGTTTCTGGTGTCATGGAGACTCGCTTCTGCTACATTTTGAGGATTCTCAAAGACGATTGGTTGACAAAATGTGTACTGCTCTGATGTGTTGGCCAACGCTCCCTCGAAACTTGATGGATAATCAACTTCGACTCCTGTTCCTTGAGTCACGCAAAGGTAATCATGTATCTTCTGTAGGTTATCATAAAGCTGTGTAGCATCTCGACGAGTTAAAGCGATTTCGTTAATGCTATGATCATAATCTATGAACCATTCGAATTTTTCATAATTATAACAAGCGAGCGATGTTTACGTGTAGAAGGAAATGCCAAACAGGACTCGGAATAACCAAGTGTCTGATATGATGACTGGGTGATCCTCCTTTCGTATTTTCTTGTAGCTTTGAGAGATGTAAGCAGGCAAGTTTCTTTGTAGATTTTCCTCGATCAAGATCCATTCATCAGCAGGTATAACGATACGGTTTGTCCTGTTATAGATGACAACTTGTTTCAACCCTATGTCTTCATCCGTTCGTATATCGACTCCTTTGAGTCCACGCTTGCCAAAACGAATTTTTTCAACGTGTGCCACCATCACTGATCACAAGACCAACATTAACTATAGTTCTCTTGTTGCGAGTGAAATGAATCATGGTATTAAAAAACTAGAGAGGGAGGGGGTTTATCCAATAGGATGTCGTTATTTGTTAGTTTAATAAATGTTGCATTTGAGACACCCTCTACTGACTTTTGTTGTTGTCATTTCCAAGTTTTACATCTGCAATGGCAAAAACTGAAGTAACGACATTTTTTACATGCCATCCCGTCAACACAATCTCCAACATGCTCAAAACATCTAAGGATGCAGCAGTAAGAATTTTCCTCTTCACGGTGAGACATGTTGAGTACTAGTAATTCATAATATCAGAAATTTTGGGTTTTATACACGTGAGGGTGACTAATAACTTCTTGGTTTTTTTAATAAACATTGCCCCATCCTCGCAATGTTCAGTGTGTGACAACCTTTCAAGTTCACACTCCTTTTTTTCTTTTTTATTTATAAATATTTTATTATAAAACAAATTGAAAATGTAACACAATTATTAACTTAGAAAAATTCAACGACGAATGCGTTTCCCATTTTGCTTCCGAGTCTGCGAAGCAGCGGAAGCGTTGTGTTCACTTTCGTGAGCCAAAAAATTTTTGTCTTCAGAAATCAAAATTTCCACTTGCATTTTGCGTTTCAAAGCCTACTGAACAAATTTGGTTCCGTGTCTGTCGGTCTGTGAGTCTGTGAGTCTGTGAGTCTGTGAGTCTGTGAGTCTGTCCGCATTTCCTTGTTACAGCCATAACTTCCACGATTTTGAATTGTTTCAGCTCATATTTTGAGGGATGGTGCGGATAAGGCCCCTTGAGGTCCCATACAAATTTCAACATGATTGATCCAGCGGTACGCCCTGCGCATGCGCTAACGTTAAATTCAACAAACACGCATAACTTTCACAATTTTGATTCAATTTCGCTCAAATTTTCAAGGGTTGTTTGGACAAGGTCTAGTGAGTTCCAGTATGAATTTCAGCATGATCGACCCTCGGTGCGCTCTGCGCATGCGCTGGCGTGAAATAGATTCAATTTCCTTGTTACAGCCGTAGTAACCAAAGATTTCACCCAATTTCAATGTAATTCTCAGGGATTAAGCGGGTAGGGCCCATTGAGGTCCCATATAAATTTCAACATGATAGAGCCAGCGGTTCGCCCTGCGCATGCGCTCTGTCTGTCTGTCTGTCCTTCTATGCACGGCCAAACGGCTCGACGGATATCGACCAAATTTGGCACGAATATCCAGTAGGCTCCCAAGTTGTGCAACGTCGCATTTTCAATTCCCTGACCATAGCGGAACTATGGTCGACCATGGTCAACTCCTGAATGGCTTGACGGATACCTATCGACCAAATTTGGCACGAGTATCCAGTAGGCTCCCAAGTTGTGCAACGTCGCATTTTTAATTTCCTGACCATAGCGGAACTATGGTCGACCATGGTCAACTTCGTTAATTGAAATGGTAACCCCTATTTTTTATCGCGTATTCGTAATCTACGTGAAATTCTATCTACGATCGACCCTTCGGACTACCCCCGCGGTTGACCATAGCGCATCCATGGGCCCCTCCATGGTCGAATCCCGAATTGCTCAACGGATATCGACCAAATTTGGCACGAATATCCAGTAGGCTCCCAAGTTGTGCAACGTCGCATTTTTAATTCCCTGACCATAGCGGAACTATGGTCGACCATGGTCAACTTCGTTAATTGAAATGGTAACCCCTATTTTTTATCGCGTATTCGTAATCTACGTGAAATTCTATCTACGATCGACCCTTCGGACTACCCCCGCGGTCGACCATAGCGCATCCATGGGCCCCTCCATGGTCGAATCCCGAATTGCTCAACGGATATCGACCAAATTTGGCACGAATATCCAGTAGGCTCCCAAGTTGTGCAACGTCGCATTTTTAATTCCCTGACCATAACGGAACTATGGTCGACCATGGTCAACTCCTGAATGGCTTGACGGATATCGACCAAATTTGGCACGAGTATCCAGTAGGCTCCCAAGTTGTGCAACGTCGCATTTTTAATTCCCTGACCATAGCGGAACTATGGTCGACCATGGTCAACTTCGTTAATTGAAATGGTAACCCCTATTGTTTATCGCGTATTCGTAATCTACGTGAAATTCCATCTACGATCGACCCTTCGGACTACCCCCGCGGTCGACCTTAGCGCATCCATGGGTCCCTCCATGGTCGAATCCCGAATTGCTCAACGGATATCGACCAAATTCGGCACCAATATCCGGTAGCCTCCCAAGTTGAACGTAGGCGCATTTTTAATTCCCTGACCATAGCGGAAATATGGTCGACCATGGTCAACTCCTGAATGGCTTGACGGATTTTGATAAAATTGGGCACAAATACCCGGTAGGGTATGGGATTTTTCCGTCGTTTGTTGGTTCCACGATACTGCGTACAGCGAATCTCGGATAGCGAGCAAAGCGAGCGGTCAGGCTAGTTATGTATAATGGACGTAATGTATTATGGAAGTCATGTTATGTATAATATGTATATTTCATGTAATGTTATGTAATGTTACGTTATGTAATGTAATGTTATGTAATATGTATTTTTTAACGTTATGTAATGTTATGTAATGTAATGTAATGTAATGTAATGTTATGTTATTTTGCTTCCGAGTCTGTTCTATTTTATAATGGGTCACTCTGATTGTGACGAGGAAGCTCCTGTGCCATCACCTTGGCAGTGTATTTCCTCTGTAAATGAGGGTGTATAACATCTGTGAAGAGTTGTAACCCTCAGTTTCCTCTTCGGTGATGGCCTGTGCTATCCTTTTTGGTAGGAATACCCGAAATACGTCGCCATCATCCAGAGGTTGCCCATCGATCAATTCCTGTAGATAGGCCTGTACAGCAGGCCCGTATTTGGTTTGCATCCAAACCAATTTTACAACTGCGTACGGAGTCCCAAGCTGGAGAGATTCCAAAGACCGCAGTTCCACAATGGTTGCAGATTTTTGCAGCTTAGTAAGCAAAGAGTTCATCTGAAAATGAAGTACCAAAATTAATATTATATAAGAAAATAAAGAGATCATAAAGCTCACATCAACAACATAATATTCAGGTTTTACTAACGGTTGAAAATTAGTGATTGCTCGCGAGGAAGATGATTACTCCTTGGTGGTGTGACTACGAATGTCTGCTTTCTAGGAGAGTGGGAGAGATGATTTCAAGATGGTACAAACCTGCTGACGCAGTCTCAGGCCTCCCTTTAGACAGGTGTCATCTTTTTTCCAAGAAAGAAATCTGACACTTCCACAATGATTTTCAGTTTTCTACTAACTCAGCAGAGCCTGTACCAACCTGCTCTCACGGTAATGGACCTATCGCCAGACTGGCGTTGGCATTATCCCAAGAGGAATTTTTTTAGCGTGTGTTGGTTTCATGTTTCACCCCTTTTCCGGCTGAGCGAAAAACATTAGGTGATGAGAGGTTAGGGAAGGGGAAAACCGAAGGCCACGTGAAAGACATGTGGAAAACGATGGATCTTATAATTTACATATGATCCATGAACTGATCCAAGTTGTGTTAAAGGTGTGGTGGAGGGAGGGTTTCCGAAAAGGGGTGCGGGAAAACGTATAGGTTATCATTTTTATGAAGTCATGTTTGAAAATTGGCGGTTAAAAACTGGAGGGAAAGAGAATATCAGCTGATTCCTGAGGGAGGAGTGGTTGTGGTGGGAGAAATTCAAAAATTGGCGGTCATGATGTAGGAGGCTGTGACATCACATCAGCTGTCACTGATGGGTGGGCCTACACGTGGGCCTACACCCGAAAAAATGATTGAAGACCTTTATCTATATCGTAATTGTTATCGCGTGATTGAGAGCTTTAAAAAGAGCCTAAACTCGATGGGTCTACCAGTTGCTCAAATATTTGGCCCACCGTAAAAATTTTGATGTTGCCAAAATGAACGGGATTATTATTATCGGTTGAAATAGCGGCGTGGGGAGGGGGTAAAAATAACATCAGCTGATACCTGAGGGGGAGTGGTCGTGGTGGGATAACGCCCAAAAAATAATAGTAACAGGAGAATGTCGGATCTTTTTGGCGAGGACGACTCCAGTGATTATGTACTTATGACGTGCCTTACTGATTCCGCAGATCGGTTCAAAAATAAATTATTTCGAATTTTAATATGATCGATGTGACGTTTTATACTTTCATTTAGTTATTAGTTATTTTTTATTGTACTAGTAGTTGTACAGGCCCCATAGCAAACAAATCTGTATGAACTCATTTCTAATGGTACCTACTAGTTATCGAATATATACCTACGTGAATAATTATTGAGAAAATATCGATTTTTTTACTAACATGTGTGAATTTTTGTGTTGAAATCCTTTCTTCCACACCTGACTCAAGAACGACGATGATGATTATAAAATATTTTCGGCTGTGGTGATAGGAAAATCGGTAATTACGAAACTGATGATAAGTATTCTAAAATATTATTGTTGGTGTAGGTTATATGTTTCAAACACTGGAACCTAAGTACATTTATTTCAAAGTACAGGTATATTTCACAATGTAGTACACATAGGTACCTGAAGGAAGTTCAAAGGATGGATGGTGAAGATGATTGATTCTATCGACTGCAACGACTTGCGTCGAAACGGACGAGTCCCGAGGTTCCCGCAGCTTGCTGATGTAGCGCTTCATATTACACCCCTTTTTTCTCCTTCAACGCTAACCGAGGTATTCCTCGCGTGTTTCCATATTTCAATCTACCGATAGCTCCTTCTTGTTTCTGCTCTCCTTGTAAATCTCAATGCTTTCTTGTACTTCCTTCTCGAAATTTGGTAAATTTTGGGGGTTTTAAGGGGTTCGAGGTTCCTATATATTCGTCACGTCCACTGAAAGAGCTTTCGTTTGAGGGGTTACACAGCTATGGCCCTACCTACTTGACATCCAGCATCTGTCAAATAGAGGACCACCACCGAAATTGGACAGCATCTTACTTTTTGGTTCATCCATGATAGATGTCGATTCTCCCAGAAAAATCGCTTTCTTTTGAGCCCCAACAAGCCTACGTAGGTGGGTCTACACCCGAAAAAATAATTGAAGACCTTTATCTATATCGTAATCGTTATCGTCTGATTGAGCGATATAAAAAGAGCCTAAACTCGATGGGTCTACGTTAAACCAGTTGCCCAAATAGTTTGTCCACCCTAAAAATGTTGATGTTGTCGTGGTGGGATAACGCCCAAAAAATAATAACAGGGGCATGACGTCACACCAGGTGATTATGATAAAGGTTGAGAAGGGTAAATGAATATTTGAGGGATTGGGAAGGGGAAAACCAAAGGCCACGTGAAGGACATGTGGAAAACGATGGATCTTATAATTTACATATTATGATCCATGAACTGATCCAAGTTGAGGGGGAGGGAGGGAGGGTTTCCGAAGAGGGGGCGTGGGTGGGGGTGGGGTATTTGATAATGATAGCGAAACCATATGATCAGGTGGAGTGTTGGGGAGGGGGATGACAGTTTGAAAAGGCGGGAATTTGGTAAACAGCTGGTCTTATGTCATTCATGGGAGGGGGTGAGCATTTTGAAAATTAGAGGGAAAAGCCTCGACAGTTGTAAACTGGATTCAAAAATTGGCGGTAAGGCGGGAGATTGATAACCAGCTGATCTAACCTTTTATTAGACGAGTGGAGGGGAGGGCGATGACAGTTTGAAAAGGCGGGAACTTGGTAAACAGCTGGTCTTATGTCATTCATGGGAGGGGGGAGTATTTTGAAAAGCCTTGGCTGTTGGAGCATCAGCTGATGGACGAGGGGGGAGTGGGAGAAATTCAAAAATTGGCGGTAAGGCGGGAGATTGATAACCAGCTGATCTAACCTCGTATTAGACGAGGGGAGGGGAGGGAGATGACAGTTTGAAAAGGCGGGAATTTGGTAAACAGCTGGTCTTATGTCATTCATGGGAGGGGGGCGAGGGGGGAGTATTTTTGAAAATGAGAGGGAAAAGCCTAGAACTGGAGGTAAAGTGAACATCAGCCGAGGGGGGGAGTGGGGGAAATTCAAAAATTGGCGGGAGATTGATTACCAGCTGATATAACCTATTATTAGACGAGGGGAGGAGAGGAGGTATTTGAAAATTAGTGGGAAAGAGCATTTGAAAGATTGGTGGGAACCAGTTAAGGAGGAATTTACATGGATACTGTAGCTTGACTTCATCCACAGGTCATAAATCACTTTATAACATCCATGGACATGGAGGCTGTGGCATCACATCAGCTGAGGCCGTGACGTCAGAGGTCATGACGTCAGCGACCTTCTTATCAGTGTTATCAGATAACGTCAAGGTCGAATTTGCGGCAGAACCACCATAATACCCCTACTCGAGCATTTGAGCGTGTGTAGACCAGTGACCGCTGCCACAAATTTTGTGAAACATATTTGGGGTACGCGAAATAGGACTGTTGCGTACAGATTCCAAACAAAAAATCTGCAAATCCCTGCACAACGGTTTATTATTTTGTACAGAACACCCTTCTGCTACAGATCACACATTTCTGTACAGGTAACCCGTCTATATTACATACTATTCTGTACATATTACCCTGTACGTATCCACGTACTCGGTACTAGGTACCTACCTAAATCACGTGTTAAATGTTGATAAAATAATTCTGTCGGTGACCAACAGTAGCTAAAATGGCATAAAGAAACACAGATAATGAAGTTCTGATGGGAAATTGTAGATGTGAGTGAAATAGATGCCCCTTCTGCGTAGATCACTGTTTTCTGTGGTCAGTACCTACCTTCGTGGTCAAGTATAATGAATTGTGGTGTAATAGGTAACTTGCCCATCAATAACACTTCAACGGTTGGTCAAGGTGCAAAAGTACCGATCAACAAAATCCAGCCCATTCTTGTTGGATGAACCGTTGAGTAATAATTTATCGTTGTGTAATAATTTACCGTCATCTAATAATTTACCGTTGTGTAATAATTTGTCGTTGTGTAATAATTTACCATTGTGTAATAATTTACCCATCAATAATACTTCAAAGTATGTTCAAGTTTCACAAGTACCTACCAACAAAATCCAATAGTCCATCACTTATCAAATGAAATAATATCGCAAAACAACCAACTCGACTTCATACAGCCGTCCTTGATTATAAAGAGGTGCTCCCTAGCGATGATATCCGGGCCGGATTTATACCGTTTGAATCACGATCGTGTTGACGAAGCCTTTTGGTGCACACGAACGGCTGGACGTACAATGCTCCGGGTGATCTCAAACAATTGCTTAGCTCCAGACAAATTTAATAACGTATAAAAAACCATACCCTTCTATTGAAAGTTTTCGAGATACTTACGGCGTTCTGAAAATTTCAACCCCTATTTTGAACCCCTTACATGACTGACCGTAACGCCGAGCTTCGAGGACCAACTAGACCCCGAACGGAACCTATAACCCGAATTTCATCTATTGTTTTTTCATGGTAACTAAGAAATGTGGCCAGTACGGCGTACGGCGGACAGACAGAAATTTTTTCATTGCAATATCGGATTCTACATACCTTGAAACGTAAACCATCAAAATTTGAGGGAGGGTTAGATTTTTTTTTTTTTTCATGCTCGATTCCACCTGTTCATTATTGAAAATAATAAACCAAAATATTCACTTCCGGTAGGGTTTCGCTCTCAGGTACTTGAGCATATCAGTTCGTTAGTCCGACCACTTCGCTACATCGTTCAGCTAACAAACCAGCAATGTGGGCTCTCAACACGATGCTGCATTCACCCTGCTGTTTACGGCAAATATTGTGTAGCAAATTTTATGGCAACACCGTAAAATGCTCCGAATGGTCTCAAAAATTCAGAAAAATTCGAGTTTAAAAAAACTATTTATAAGAACGAGAAAACCCACACCTCAAAATACAGTTTTCCGAGATAGGGATACTCGGGACGTTTCAACCCCTATTTTTCATCCTTTAGAGTTTGAGTGTAACGCCGAGCTTCGAGGACCATCTGGAGCCCAAGCGGGACCCACATACCGAATTTCGTGAATTTTGATTCATGGGAACTAAGGAAAAACGCTGCAAAGTCCTTGTCACATGGGTTTATTGGTCTACAGAAATGCTGGCTGTTCATTTATTGTTGCTTACAAGTAAAATAATTGAAATATAGCTATTTCTGGTGGTTTCCACCAATTTTGGCCCCTAAAACTTGAATTAGGTATGTACGCTCCTTTTTTTCAAATTATCTTTGATCATTGGTTGTGCCATTTAATCGTCTTTATCCACGTGTTGAAGCTTTTCCTAGTGCTATTCTACAAATTGATGTGATTTCAGACGATTTCGCAGGTTTTTGACTCATAAAAAATCAAATTTGGCAGCTGAACATCTGGTACAACCTCAATTTTCCACTCCTTGGTCAAAATCGACTTCATATTCGGTCTTCTCGTCCACAAAAACATGGAAAACGATACCTCAAAAGCTCATCTTACTAACATGTTGCTAAAACACAACAACGGTCAATAATTATTATAGAAATTTGATCTAAGAAAGGTACATTATTTGTAAAACATTTATACATTGATAACGTGTGCAGTTGTAAAACAGAAGTTAAAGATAATTGTGTTGCTAGGTCAATTGAAATCATTGAAAGAGTCGTTGAGTTGTCTTGATTCACTTGTTAAAACTACCTCCAGTGTTATTATACCAAGTTATGTTGATTTCAGCCACCTTCCAGGTTTCTGACTCACTACATTGATTTTGGGAGCTTAAACTTCGTAAAAATATCAATTCTTCACTCTTTGGACAAGATCAACTTCATAATCGGGCTTCTCGCTCGAAAAAAACATGCAAAACGATACCTCACAAGCTCGTGTACATTAAAACCTTTAAAAAACCATCGAAAAACCCTTTTTTTACACCCATTTTTGAGCCATAACACCCCTTGGTGTATTCCGATCGGGCTGCCGAGCTTCGGAGCGCAACTAGGATCCTAGTGGAGCCTGTGTGCGGAAGAACGACGATTTTATACCAAAACTTAACGTAGGTACATTTAAGGCTGAAACTTCGTTAGAACCTCAATTTCCCCTCATTGGTCGAAATCCACTTCATATTCGGTCTTCTCGAGGAAAAAACATTGAAAACGATACCTCAAAAGCTCATGTTACTAACATGTTACCACAACACAAAACTACAGAAACGTTGGCTGTTTATTTATTGTTTCTTTCATATAAAATAATTTAAATAGCTATTTCTGGTGGTTTCCACCAATTTTGGCCCCCAAAACACGAATTAGGTACGCTCCTTTTTTTTAATAAATTATCTCTGATCATTGATAGTACCATTATTTAATCGTCTTGATCCACCTGTTGACACTTTTTCCAGTGTTATTCTACAAATTGATGGTGATTTCAGACGATTTCCCAGGTTTTTGACTCATAAAAAATCAATTTTGGGAGCTGAACATCTGGTACAACCTCAATTTTCCACTCCTTGGTCAAAATCGACTTCATATTCGGTCTTCTCGTCCCCAAAAACATGAAAAACGATACCTCAAAAGCTCATTTTACTAACATGTTGCTAAAACGCAAAAAGTACCTATTTTTACACACATTTTCACTCATAACACCCCTGGGTATATTCCGATCGGGCTGAAAAGTTTCGGGACACAACTAGGGCCTAAATGGAGCATGTGTGCGAAAGAACGAATTTTTTAGACCAAAAATGAAGCCTGTACACGTGATACGGCGGACGGCGGACGGCGGACGGCGTACGGCGGACGGACATTGCATTTTTTGAATCTACGACCTTGAAACGGAAAGGAAAAAATTTTGAGGGGGTGTTATAAAAATTTTTTGCTGAGCGAATACATAGGTGTATTATTCACAGAATAATAAACCAAAAGGGTAAAATTTGAGTTTTTTGCTCAAAAATGTCTAAAAACCACCAAAAATTGATAATCATTAATCACCAAACTTGTAACATGGTAATCGGCACCTAACTTGGGACAGAAAAATGCAATTTCAGTAATCACAGATATTTTTTCTAAAAACCAAGGTTGCTTAAATTTAAATTTGAAGAGGTCAAAAAATTGTAAACATTGTTTAAAACCACCAAAAATTGCTAATAAACCACCAGATCTTAATAAAACAAACAAAAAAACGCTGCAAAGTCCTTGTCACATGGGTTTATTATTCTATTGGACATACCTACAGAAAGGTTGGCTGTTCATTAATTGTTTCTTTCATGCGTAATAATCGAAATAGCTACTTCTGATGGTTTCCATTAATTTTGGCCCCCAAAACAAAAATTAGGTACGCTCTTTTTTTCTTTTTTTTTTTAACTATCTTTGATCATTGGTAGTGCCATTTAATCGTCCTGAACCACGTCTTGACACTTTTTCCAGTGTTATTATACAAACTGATGGTGATTTCAGACGATTTCCCAGGTTTTTCACTCATAAAAAATCAATTCTGGGAGCTGAACATTTGGTAGAACTCAATTTTCCACTCTTTGGTCAAAATCGACTTCATATTCGGTCTTCTCGTCCCCAAAAACATAGAAAACGATATCTCAGAAGCTCATGTTACCAATATGTTGCTAAAACGTAAAAACGCTGCAAAGTCCTTGTCACATGGGTTTATTATTCTACAGAAATGTTGGCTGTACATTTATTGTTTGTTTCATGTGAAATAATTGAAATAGCTATTTCTGATGGTTTCCACCAATTTTGGCCCCCAAAACACAAATTAGGTAGGTACGATCTTTTTTTTTTTTCAAATTATCTTTGATCATTGGTAGTGCCATCATTTAATCGTCTTGATCCACGTGTTGACACTTTTTCTAGTGTTATTCTACAAATTGATGGTGATTTCGCAGGTATTTGACTCATAAAAATCAATTTTGGGAGCTGAACATCTGGTACAACCTCAATTTTCCACTCCTTGGCCAAAATCGACTTCATATTCGATCTTCTCGTTCCCAAAAACATGGAAAACGATACCTCAAAAGCTCATGTTACCAAAATGTTGCTAAAACGCAAAAAGTACCTATTTTCACACACATTTTCACTCATAACACCCCTGGGTATATTCCGATCGGGCTGAAAAGTTTCGGGACACAACTAGGGCCCAAATGGAGCATGTGTGCGAAAGAACGACTTTTTTAGATCGAAAATGAAGCCTGTACACGTGATACGGCGGACGGCGGACGGACATTGCATTTTTTGAATCTACACACCTTGAAACGGAAAAGAAAAAAGTTTGAGGGGGTGTTATAAAAAATTTTTTCTGAGCGATTACATAGGTGTATTATTCACAGAATAATAAACCGAAAGTACCTATTTTTACACACATTTTCACTCATAACACCCTTGGGTATATTCCGATCGGGCTGAAAAGTTTCGGGACACAACTAGGGCCCAAATGGAGCATGTGTGCGAAAGAACGATTTTTTTAGACCGAAAATGAAGCCTGTACACGTGATACGGCGGACGGCGGACGGCGGACGGAAATTGCATTTTTGGAATCTATGCACCTTGAAACGTAAAAGAAAAAAGTTTGAGGGGGTGTTATAAAAATTTTTTGCTGAGCGAATACATAGGTGTATTATTCACAGAATAATAAACCAAAAGCCGCGGACGGCGGACAGAAGGAAATTTGTATATTTCGATATTCGTATTCTACGTCCCTTGAAACGTAAACCATAAAATTTTGAGGGGGGGGGGGGGGGTTAAATTTTTTCTTTCATGGTCGATTTCAAAGCTATATTATTGAAAATAATAAACCAAAATGAACTTTTTAATCAGTATCAGGTAACTTTTCTAAACACATGTTGATAAAAATGTAGTTTGATGGTTATTAATCTGGTGCAGAATCCTTCACAATATTATACATATCTGCTCAACAAAAAAATCAATATTGTTGGGAAGCAACCTTGTTGCTGGTTGGTATGTGGATGATGCCAAGAGAGAAGACGTCATAAAATCCATTTAATCAATCAATCAATCAACGAGTTGGGTGTTAATAATTATCGTTTTATTGTTTCATCTTACTGATTTTACAACAATAAGTTACAAGTGGGCGGACATTGAAGGTTCCGATTTGTTTTGAAAACACTTCATTCGGAAAGTGGACCACGTGAATCGAACTACAATAAATTAATGAACTATCGTCGTCGTTGCAAAATGGAACACCGTAATAGATATCGAGTATGAAGTGAACAATTCCATAAATTTAGTAGGTAGATTATTTACCTATTCCGATAGTACCTACTATTGTTTCGTACCTCATTGAACATCTTCAGTTTTTGCAATATTAAAATGTGCGTCAGCAAACTTTGACTTTTATAAATTGTCATGTCTATGGTTGATTCTTGTTTTAGTTCAGTATTACAAAAGTCTACCATATGGTGTGGTGAATGAATCGCTACTAACATACGTTACAAAGATTTTAACCTAGAACAAACTGCAATGCCAGTGTCAGGCCCGTACCCAGAGTATGATTTCGTGTAGTGGGGGTGCGAGGGGGGACTTCATCTCAATGAAAATTCCAAACATACGTCATGCCCAAATGAGCAAAATTTCGAAGGAATGTAGGTAAGGTACCTGCTCTTTCGGCCCTTCAGTTTCCTTTCGTACTTGATTTGATAATAATTATTTTCAACCATAGCTATCTAAAATTAGAATAGAAATAATTTCAATAGTTTTTGTTCATGGTAACTAAGAAAAAACCGAAGTGAACGAAACGGTGGACGGAAATTTTCAATAACGAACCTTTCGAACCGGAAATGAAAAAAAAGTGTGCAAATCCCTGCACAACGGCTCCGTATAGATAAATAATATATGCACTAGTCTATACATATTATTATGTAGATCGCAAACCCTCCGTAGGTTAGTACCTCGTTACTAGGTACCTACCTAAATCACCAAATTAATGTTGCTAAAATAATTCTGTCGATGACGAACAGAACCTGAAATGGCAAAAAGAAACGCAAATAATGAAGTTCTGAAGGGAAACTGTTGATATGGGGTGAAAAAAGTTACAAAAGTACCTACCAACAAACTCCAGCCCCTTCTACGTAGATGCTATGATGAACCGTTGTGTAATAATTTACCCATCAGTAATACTTCAACGTTTGTCCAAGTTTCACTACCTATCAACAAACTCCAAAAGAGCCATCATTTTTCAAATGAAATATTATTATCACAGAGCAACCAACTCGACTTCTTACTCCGAGAATAATATAATCAGGTGCTCCCTAGCAATGATGATCTCGGGTCAATTCCCGATAGTTAGCGCTTCCCTAGTGATGATATTTGAGCTGAATGTATACAGTTTCATTCACCCTGCTGTTGAAAATGCCTGTCTGTGCAAACTTCAGGGCCTTACCGTGAACGAAAAGCTGGACGTACAATGCTCCGGGTGGTTCGAGAACTATTTGAAACCGTAAAAAAATGCGAGAAACCGGTGACCTGGAGACTTCAGCCCCTATTTTTCACCCCTTAGGGATGGCTGACATTAACGCCTAGCTTCGAGGACCAACTAGACCTCAAATGGGACCTATAAACCGAATTTCGTCAATTTTAGTTCATGGTAACTAAGAAAAGTGCTCAGTACGGCGTACGTTTTGCATTTTCGGATTCTACATACCTCGAAGTAGGTAGGTAACCCATCAAATTTAGGGGGGTTAAACTTTTTTTTCATGGTCGATTCCAAAGGTTCATTATTGAAAATAATAAACCAAGACTGTACTGTCCCTCCACAAAAAATTTTATGGCTTCCGTTTCAAAAATCCAAAAATGAAATTTAAAAAAAGTCTGTCCGCTGTAATTCGCATTTTTCTTAGTTGCCATGAAACAAAATTGAATACATTTGGTTTGAAAGTCCAATTTGGGATCTAGTTGGTCAACGAAGCTCAGCGTTGCTGTCAGTCATCTCTAAGGGGTTCAAAATAGGGGTTGAAATTTCCCGAACGCCGTAGCTCGAAAACTTTTGATAGAAGGGTATGGTTTTTTACGTTTTTTAAATTGATCTCGAACTTGAGCATTTTTTGATACCACCCGGAGCATTGTACGCCGTTTGTTCGCACCGAAAAGCTTTGTCAATGATCGTGAATGATACGGTATAAATCCACCCCAGATATCATTGCTAGGAAACACCTCATACGCATGGCTGTGTGAGGGCGAGTTGGTTGTTCCGAGATATTATTTAACTTGAAGAATGATGGTTGTTTTGGATTTTGTCGATAGATACTTCTGTAACATGAATAAATGTTATGCTTCATGAATAACAACAAACGATTTATGATAGAATTCATGATTCGGCAGCATATTTATGAAATGTCATTGCCCAGCCGGTTCCAGTACTCGATTTAGGGCTTTCGTGGGGGAAGCTGGAGGGCAGGTATTGACCACAGAAAACAGTTATCTACGAAGAATACAGGTAAAACATATCTATACAGGTATATAAACATTTAACAAAAATTGACCCCCCCCCCCCCCCCGCCCACTGAACATTTTTGGTGGTTTCCGTTCCAAGGTATACCTACGTAGAATCGAGAACGGAATACAACTTTCTGACCGTCCAAAATACGCCGTACTTCGTTTTGTCCTTGGTTACCATGAACCAGAATCAATGAATTTGGTTTGCTGGCCCCATTTGACGAATATCTACAATGGAGAGTATGGTTTTTATGACCTTTTTATAGTGATTCCGAACTGGAGAATATCTTGTTCATGAGATTGAATCATGCGGTCATGATGCGGCGATATTTTGATAATGATAAACGCCAGCATCGCAGGGCAGGCCGATTATTGCTGATCTAAGGGTAGTATAATTAAAAGCTAACCAGATGTGGTGAGGAAAATAGTCCATCTTAGCGCATGCGCGCTCGTAAGGAAGCGGCATCGCCGCATCAATCCTCCAAACTCTCCTATATCATTATTTTATTTTATTTTATTTATTATTTGGTACATCACATAACAACCATATGAAAAAGAAAATAAAAATTACAAAGCATCTGCCCAAATAATAATCTGACATCCTCAATACATTAATAACGTGCCCACGGAAAGCTAAGTTCTCGATGAACTTGTGTTTTTCCGTAGAGTCCCTTTAATTAAAAAAACAAAAAAAAAACAATCAACTACTCTTGTCGGCGATGACATGTACGGCTACATTCATAATGTAGTCCATCTCTCAGTTCAGTATATCTAATAATGTACACATTGAAACTTTTTTTTTTTTTTTTTTTTTTTTTTTTCTTTAAAGCCTTTATTAAAAATACAATACAGAAAAATAAATTAAAAGTACTTTGCGTTTGCAATAAACAAAAAATGAGAAAACAATTGGCAGTTACTGATCTCCAAAATTTTAAAAATTGACCGGAGATCAGGAGTTGACAATTAAAACAAAAATAAATTAGCTTAAAACAAATTAAATGCTACTTGAAAAGTTTGTGCAACACAAAAGGCTTGGATAACAAATAATTGACTAATTAAAACAAAAATTGCGGCGAGAAAAACGGTAGGTACTTGAATTAGTTAGTAAAGCAGCTAAGAATGGAAATATTGCGGGTATACTGCTCCATGAGGAAGATGCTCAAGCCACCTCTAAACTTCTGGAATGATTGACTGCACCTCAGATGAGGCGGAAGAGCCATAAATAAACGTGGAGCATAGAAATTGTACTGCCTTTTGAAAAAATCACTTTTTGGAGCCGGGACATGTACGTGAACAGACGAGTGAAGGCGAGTGACGCCATCATCACGAGGGAGATTAGGAAGATCGTCCTTGAAGAACCGAAGAAGTGTCCTCTCTACAAATTTTAGATGAGGAGGCAGGATTTTTAATTTTAAAAACAAAGGTCTTGTATGGGCCAGGTAGCCTGCTCTACAGATCAGTCGAATAACAGCTTTAACTGATTGCTCCAAGATCTTAAAAGATGTATGATAAGCTCCGCCCCACACTGAGATACAGTATATCAAAATGGAATAGACAAAGGCTAACTAACTATGTGAGTTCGTTAATATTCTTGTAACATGGTCTTTTTAATGCCAATACATCCTTAAAATCCTTAAACTAATATTATTTTCATAGAAGAAATTTAGGGCAACAACATAAGCGCATCTCTTTTACCATTCAATATTTATCTTAGGCAGTCTTATGTTTGACCTCTCCACAGTTCTCGTGACATATGTGCCTGTACAGGCATTTTCCACATCCACTCCCGTTTTATATACATAAGTACAGGCCTCTCGTACAAATAAATCAGGGATGCACAGTGTGCCGAACTCTCTATACAACCAACTTGTGTGGTATCTGGCGGGCCTCCTTAATATAATTTTAAGAATAATATTTTTAACTGTCCGAAGGACCCCCAACCGCGTCTTCGTAGCACTCCCCCAAACAACAATACCATAATTCAGCAAGGAAGAAACAAGGCCGTAATATACCATTTTTAGATAATAATAGCTCAGAAAGCCACCCAAAGATTTAAAAACATAAAACAGTTTACGCAGCTTTTTGGCTAATGAAGTTGTATGCAGTTCAAAGGTCAACTTAGAATCGAAGACTACACCAAGGTATTTACAAGTCTGAGAAAATGGAATCGGTGGGCACCCACAAAGAGCATTCCCACAGCAGCTATACGAATGAAGTTTAATTACTTCATCCAATGAGAATTCCCTTCGTGAGCTCCCTGTAAATCTAATAATTGAAGTTTTCCCTACGTTGAGGGACAAATAATTATAATCCATCCAAGTTCGAACTATTATTCAAAACCCGGCATCCCAATTTTACTAAATCATTATAGCTTTTAGAATAACAGATTATTGCTGTGTCGTCAGCAAACCCAAATACTTTACCCTCAAGGTTTAAATTCATCAATTCATTTATGTATACAATGAAAAGTATTGGCCCGAGGACAGTTCCCTGGGGGACACCACAATTTATTTTAACAGCAGAACTGAGGTTGTTTCCAATTCGAGTTATCTGTGAACGGTCAGTCAAGTACGACTTCATAAGTTCATAAGGAAGCCCCCTTACACCACATTGCTGCAATCTATGCAACAACGTTGGATGATGCAAAGAGTCAAAAGCCTTACGAACATCAAGAAACATTCCTAATGTAAAAAATCCCTCGTTGCACTTTTCGGAAATCAATTTATACATATCAAAAAGTGCAAGCCCCGTACTTAACCCTTTTTGGAAGCCGAATTGCCTTTCAGAGATGATTCTGTTTGCTTTTAAAAAGGACACAAGCCTGGTTTTAGTGCATTTCTCCAGAATTTTGGATAGTGATAATGTTAGAGCGATAGGTCTGTAATTACTCATCACATCTCTATCACCACTCTTAAATAGTGGTATTACTACGCATTTCTTAAACAAGGAAGGATATACACCAATAGCAAACACTAAATTGAATATAAAAGTGAGGGGTAGTGCAATATAGGCTGCTAAATGTTTTAGTACTGAATTTGCTATATTACCAAAATTATAAGAGCTAGGCTTATTTAGCTTTAGTAGGTACTTCTCAATTTCTACAGAATCGACTGGTGTCAGAAATAGTGATTTCTCAGGAGCATGCCATGTTCTTTTATTCTTAGAAAGTAAATTTAAAGCCTCCACCGAAGGGCGCTCCACCTCAGCTTGAGTCCTTTCTCCCACTTTTGCAAAATAACCATTAAAGTGCTTCGCTATATCATCAGCATCACTATACATTATTCCATCGCTCCCCATTATTCTACTACATATATTTTCTTTACTATGTTTAATATTTGCTGCAACCCTTATAGTCTCCCAGATAGACTTCAAATTCCCTTGTGCCTCATTAATTAGATTTCCAAAAAATAAGTTTTTAGCTTTTCTAATAATCAAGTTTAGTAAGTTTCGGTACCGACTGAAATATCGACTCAATTCAGCATTAAACGGTTGAGTTTTCAGTTTTCTCTTCATCTAGTCTCTATTTCTAATTGAAACTACAATCCCAGCCGTTACCCAACACTTCAATTTCTTAAATTTAGAATTCCTTCGATGTATCCACTCCTTTGAGCAATGTGAAACATGCCTCCGTAAAACATCAAAGAATGTCTCAACAGCTCTGTCAACGTCTGATTCACGGTATACCTCTTCCCACGTTTCACATCCGATTAATTCTTTCAGTTTATCCATGTTCACAACGCTTACTCCACGAGGAAGATCTGATTCTCGATTGTTTCTATCCACGACCAATGATAAACCTGCCAGGGCCATCGAATGGTCAGTCAGACCACAACCATAAGCAAGGCTATTGCTGGGGAACTACTAATTTTGCTGATTTTAATCAAGCTAGAATGGCTTCATAAAATCGAATTAGATGCGCGGCGACGTTAATATTCCGTTTCTTATTAAATGTTTAAATATTGGCTTTTGTTGTCAAATTTGGTGGGTCGTTGGGGGTGTTGCTCCTGGAGGGTCCCCTTATACATTCCAGAGAGATCGGATAGTTGGCATTACCACTGCGCAGGCGCAAACGCGAAATCTGCAGTAACCAATTTTTTAATAAACTATGGCCCGATTTTGCTCAAATCTGACCAATCTTGCTAATGTAATTTGGGAAATCACTCACGAATAATGGCTCGATTTTACTCAAATTTGGCGTTGATTCTTGATAGTTCCCTGCGAATTACAGAAAGATTGGATCATACGTACACGGACATTGCGCATGCGCAAACGCAAATCCGAGGTACTCAATTTCTCACGAATAAGTGCCCGGTTATGCTGGAACGGAAAACAAGCGACTACGCAGAAGGGGTTGAATCTATACAGGAAGATAATACAACTTTGTGATGGGGGAAGACAATAGACCATCACGTAATAATTTGCAGCGTTTTTCATTCCACTCTCGTATTCTACGCACTTCGATATGCAAACCATTAACTTGCGCTGTGCGGGAGGGGGGAGGGGGGGGGGTTATTTTCTCTCTTGAGGATCGGCTGCAAAAGCTTCATTCCCGGAAAAGAAAGGGCATCAGTTCATCGGATGAATTCATAATTATAATCGGTGAACGGCTGTGATAACGTCAATAATCACCGATTAAATTAGTCGAAATTGACGTTGAGAAAATACAATCGCAAATTAAATTGGTCAAAGTAGTTTTTTATCATCTCATAATCAAAGCGAAACGACTGGGTAGGTGCCTACTTACAAACGCTCAACAGGTGTGTCTTTGCTACGTTTATTAATGAGGGGTTGTAATGATAATGTAATCGAACGCAAATCACTGAACTAATGCTTCAATTACTTCATCCATCAATCTGATCATCCATCTTTCTGTTGATGTGACTTCATCAAATCTTCCCGTATTATTTTCGTTGCAAAAGTGGCCCCTCACTACGTGGGGTTCTCAAAAACGGTTTCGAGAATCCTTGCTGCCGGTTTTAACCGATTTGGTTTATCATTTTCAATAACGAATCTTTGGAATCGAGAACGATAAAAGCGATCGAGAACGATACAATCCCCCCCCCCCCCCCCGCCAAAATTTGACGGTTTGTATTTCAAGGTACTTAAAATCCGAAAATGGAACAAAAAAAATTGCAAAATTACATAAAGGTTCATTCTTTTCCTGTAGCGATCACCTTCTGCGTAGATCACTAAATTCCTATTAGCAGAACATGAACCACGACCTGCCATCAGAGTCGGGTATATTATAATAAGCTCTAACTTTCGACAGTTACAGTTACATGAATTTATACATTTTTCTACCGCCCCCATCTCCTATAACGCGCCATTTCGGCCCTAAAAACCCCCATTCCCGGTTATTTTTGAAATTCTGATGGTCGCAGAAGCTAAGAAGGACCGCAAACTGTCATATTTTGAGGAGGGGTTAACTTTTTTCGATTCCAAAGGGTCTTAATAGGAAACAACAAACCAAAAGTTCTGCCCGTACGCCGCACTTTCCTTATACCATGAACCAAAACAAATGAAATAATTATTATGGCGTCTTAACGGTCCGCGAATCTCGGCGTTACTGTCAGCCGTCTCTAAGTGCAAAAATAGCAGTAGCAATTTTCAAAATGCCATAGCTCGAAATCATTCAAAAGAAGGATTTTCTGAGACCACCCGGTGCGTCCAGCCGTTCGTTCGCAGGCCGCTAGGAACCCGTTGCGTTGAAATACACCACAGACAAGTGGGATACATACGTACACGTACTCTACAATGAATTTCAAAAATGTGCCTACGTGCTGTTCGGGGTCAAATATATAATATAACGTCCAGAAGTTAACAGCGTTGTTGGAATCCCTTCTGCAATACGCGATTATAATATTTGGGGAGAAACATTCATGTAGGTACCTGCTTAAAAAAGTTTTCAGTATAAAAAAAGACTCAACAATATTTTTTTCGGCAATACTAGACGTCATATTAATCCATAGACTTATGCACAGCTGACTCCCAGGTACAAAAGAATGCTAAAATGTATATAGAACAGGCACTCGATTTCTCACGAATCCGAGTGACCCGATTTTACGATTTTTATTGAAATTAAATTATGATTTCTGTGCATTGTGGAAGAGAGGGCCACATGGCCCTAACAATTGTACAGATAAATAAATAAATAAGTCAAAGTCAAAGTCAAAGTCCCTCTCTCTCTCCCTCACCCTCGCTCTCTCTCTCTCTCTCTCTCCCACTCCCTCTCTCTTCCTCTCCCTCTCCCTCCCTCTCCCTCTCACTCCCTCTCTCTCGCTCCCTCTCTCTCTCTCTCTCTCTCTCTATCTCTCTCTCTCTCTCTCTTCACGAGGTGACAAATAACAATGGGATGCTCCTCGTGCAATTGGCTGAAACGTATCGCCTATCAATCAAAAGTACAAGCTTCCCTCGAAAGGACATATATAAGGGTACATGGGAAATGCCTAATGTAAGTGGTGTGACACAGATTGACCATGTACAACTGGTGGTGTCTACTAAACACGCGTCCAGCATAATGTGGTGTGTATAAGTGGTGTAGGGGATGGGGAGGGGTGATCCCCACTCCTCACCCCTGGAATGCCGGGCGGGCATTCCCCACTCCTCACTCCCTCACAAGAGACCATTCCCCACTCCCCATCCCATCACCAAATCCCGATCCATGTGTGGGGGGGGATATCGAGTTCCGAATTATTTTACCATACTACATACCAAATACCAAATCATGGGCGGGCATTCCCCACTCCTCACTCCTCCAGGAATGACAGCGTACATGACGTCACGTACATCCGCGGGATTCGTGCGTCGATCTACTTACTGATGACGAGTGGGAAAAAAATTTGTTCACCACCGGGAATCGAACCCTGGACCTCCACCTTCATAATCCGAGTCGCTAACCACTGTGCTATAGCGAGAATACAGAATACAGAATACAGAATACAGAATACAGAACGTTTATTAACATGAATTATGTACAATACAATATGATTTATAAGATAATACATACAACACCGGCCAAAGGGCCTTTTTTGATATTTCAGTATTGACATGGTGACATTTTCGGTGCGTCATAGTGGTGAGGAATAGGTAACAGGGGGGGGAGGAAGGTCGTGGTAAAAAGTGAAAAAACCCACAGATCAGGATCTCAGTACTAGTAGGAAGAAAACAATTTTTTACACTATTTACAAGAATTTCACAATATTTACACTATGTACAAAAGTTTACAATTTGTACACTATTTACAATGTGACCTCAAGTCTGCCTTCTCCGTGGTCGGGGCCCCCATTTGGGCCTCAAGAGGGTGTTGACGCTGGTTAGGAATGGATTGGGGTGGGCTGACAGGGCACTGTTGAATTTATCTGATAATTTCTGAATGTGGTCGGAGAGGGTGTCGATGTCACACTCAGCATGTAAGTTCACTAGGTTTGTTCTGAAGGGGCTGTTTGTCGCAATTCGGAGGCATTTGTTTTGTGTGACTTGGAATTTGTGTAAGTGGGACTGGGCGGCGGTGTGCCATATCGGAGCTGCATATGTGAGGGTGGGTCGGATTATGGTTTTGTAGATAATTAATTTAAGTGTTATGCTGAGGGCTCGGGACTTGAAGAGGCTGTAGTACCTACCCAGTTTGGAGAGCGCCTTTTTGTTCGTTTTCGTGACATGGTCGCTGAAGGTGAGGCGTTTGTCCAGGTGGACGCCAAGGTACTTGACGGAGTTGGAGAAGGGGATTTTGACACCTCTGACCGAAATACCCTGGGGGACGTTTCGTTTCGAAGTAAAGAGGATGCTCTCCGTTTTCACAGCGTTTACTTTAATTTTCCATTGTTCCAGTTTTTGAATCGTGAGATGGGTCGCGTTTTGCAGCCGATTGGAAGCTTTTGTCGGGCTTGGACTGGATGTATAAATAGCGAGGTCGTCCGCGAAACCTGCTATATGGGTGTGGGGGGGAGGATCGTCAAAAACACTAGAGATGTAGACGTTGAAAAGAACCGGGGATAGCACGGAACCTTGCGGAACGCCTGCAGGAATGGTGTGGTAAGAAGAATAGTGGTCATTCAACTTCACTCGGAATCGTCTGTTCGTCATGTATGAGGATAGAAATTTACAGAACCCTAACGGCATCCCGTATTCGTGGAGCTTGTACACTAACCCCTCGATCCACACTGAATCAAAGGCTTTTTCGGAGTCGAGTAGGAGCAGTGCCGTAGTGTTTTGTTGAATCATTCCAGTTTTGATATGTTCAACAACTCGGGCTAATTGATGGGTCGTTGCGTGGCCGTGTTTGAAGCCCATTTGGGAATGGGGAATGATGTTGAGGCTTGTGATTTCTTGTTGGAGGCGGGAGAGGACAATCTTTTCAAACACTTTGGATAAGGTGGGAAGGAGGCTAATTGGGCGATAGCTAGAGGGGTCGGAGGGTTTTTTATTAGGTTTTGGGATCGGGATGATGGTCGCGAGTTTCCAGGCAGAGGGGAAGTAGTGGGTACGGAGGCAGGAGTTGAATATATTGACAATAAATACTACAGCTTTTTTTGGGAGGCGTTTGAGCACTAGGTTAGGAATGGAATCATGACCTGGGGCTTTGTTGATTTTGAGGTTTTTAATAATTTTCGTAACTTCAGTGGGCGTCGTGAATTTAATTTGTTGATCCAGTGCCGAAATTGGGTTTTGTGTGATTTTTTGTGCCTGCGAGTTTATGTGTTCTATGAAGGATTTGTTACCCCTGGACTCTGCGTCAGTGTGGACCAAGAGGAAGTGCGTAGCTAATAGTTCAGCCTTCTCTAGGTCGCCCGTGGCTACGACATCGTTTCGTCTGAGGGTGGGAACAGAATACGTCCGAGTGGAGTTGAACCACCTGGTCAGTTTCCAGACGGAGTTGTCATGGAGTGACATTTTTGACAATTTGTCATCCCAGGTGGATTGCGTCCATTCCTCTATTTCTGTGTGTACAATGCGTTGAAGCTCATTGAACAGTCTTTTATCCGCTAGATATCTGTGGTTTTGCCAACGTTTCCTCACCTTATTTTTCCGTTTACTTAGGTTTGCAATGCGTGGAGGGAGCGCTTGGGTCGTCCTAGCAACGCGGACCTTAGGTACCGCGGCTTCGAGGGCATGCAGAATCATAGTACTAACGCGTTGGACGTTCCCGTCTATTTCGTCGTTAGTAGTCATTGGGGGGTTGGTAGTAGTTATGGTGTCATTTAGTAAGGATCGAAAAAGCTTCCAATCGGCTCGTTTGAAATCGTACCGGTACTGGGGGGGATTATGAGGGGCATTGAGTGACAACTGGAATTGTACAGGTACGTGGTCACTATGGCCTTGGGCTAGGGTTTCCATGTTGTGCACTAGGCGGGTGTGTTTGGTAAGTATGAAATCTATGGTACTCGGGTTACATCTGGTAGTGACAGGGTAGAACGTAGGGGTGGGAGGGAACGCTATGTTGATATGGTTTCGTGTTATGAGGTCGTGGATAATCTTTCCATTATCGTTCTTTCGGGAGCAATTCCACATAGCATGTCGAGCGTTCCAGTCGGCCGCAAGGATTGTTGGATGGTGCGGATGAATGAGAGAAAGTAAGAGGTCGGGGTCGATTTTATTGGTAACGTGGTTATAAATGCCAATTACTCGTGTTAGTGTGTTTTGTATTTTGAGACTGATACCTATGATGTCCATACCGTCGGCGAGAGGGGTGTCGATCAAGTGGTGATTTATTGAGGTTTTCACGGCAATAAGAACCCCTCTCTTAGCGCGATCTGACCTGTAGACAGTGAAACCCGGGATGTGAATTTTAGTGCGCGTTGCTAACTGGGTTTCCGTAAGTATCGCTATATGGGTATTTTGTTGTTGGAGTAAGTGTGCCACCTCCGTGAGGTTCTTCTTTAGGCCTCTGACATTGTAGAGAATAATATTAAGTGGGCTGGAAGCGGTACTAGTTTTGGTAGTCACCGGACATGAGGTTGGAGGGTTACTATTGCAGTTAGTCATCAAACAGGTAGGTGTATTTTGAAATTACGGAGATTCTTTCAATCGCGGAGGAGACAGACTTGAGTTCACTTACCATTTTACGAAGTTCAGTAATGATTTCCGGTATCCTCATTGCGTTGAGTTCTTGGACTATCTCGTTGGCCTCATGTATCATTTTTTTGTAGGGTGTCCTGGACGTCATGGCGCGGAGCAGCCGGCTTGCGGGGCCCGGGGGGGGGGGGGGGGGGAGCGGAAATCTTGGGGTTGGCGTCGGCCCTTGCCCCCTGAGAGCCGAGGCGAAAGACCGACCGTTTTCCGGTATTGTTCGGAAGTGGGCAGGGTTTAATTGCGGTTTAAGGGGCATCGTAGTCTTTTCATGTTCGCCGCCTACGTTTTTCTTGAGGGTCGCTTCCACCCTGAATGGGCACTGGCGGTAACTGGCAACATGTCCCCCCCCACAGTTAGCACATTTTTGATCGGAGTTTCCTCACGTTGGCAGTTTTTAACATCGTGCGCCCCCCCACAACGAACGCAGCGTGGGCGGAGGTTGCAGTGTTTGGACGAGTGACCGAAACGCTGACAGCGGAAGCACATTGTAATCGCCCCTGTTGATCGGTATTTTTCCACCCTGACTTTATGGTAGAGGACGGCAGGTACGTTGCGAAGTGTCTGCAGTGGAACATCTTGCGTTGTTGTAACCACAAAGACCGGTAGTGGCGTTTTAACATAGTTTTCTGTCTTGTGGAGTTGAAATACACCAAGCAAACCTTGAATTCGTTGTTCTAAATCAACTTTGACTTCATCCGCCGTGTAAGTAGATGGTAACCCATGTAGGACAAATCTGTTCTGGCGCTCGTTTTGGAAACCATACGTATGGAAGAGGATGTTTTTTTCCGTGAGTCTGTTGACTAGTTTCGAGTGATCGTCGCGTGATTGGCAACAAATATGGGTGGTTTTCCCCCTGTGTTTCAGGAAGAATTCATTTTGTGTGAGAGAGCGGAGTTCATTAGTGAATTCTTTGATGTTGGTTGGTACACCTTCGAGGACGATCGGAGGGACACGTTCCTTACGGGTTTCACGGTGCTGCCCAGCATCCTGGGGAATATGAGCTAAAATTTCGTACGCATTTTTAACTGGTACGTTGGGTTGGAGGATGGAGGAGGCACTGTCGAGATCCATTTGGTTGGAGGAACTAGTTGGTGGCATAATGGGATTGGTGGACGAAGTGTCCTGAGCCACGTTGGCACGCTTTTGAAGCACTCGAAATTCATCATCGGGATCGATGGACTGGAGACGAAGGTTTCGGTGAAGAATATTCGAAGCCTTCTTCGGTTTGAAGCCAGTTCCGGGCATCTTCCCCAGCGTGGCGGCTTGCGAACACACAGGGGAGGGCAAGGAACTCACAGGGAAGGGCAAGGAGCGCGGCAAACGTCAAAGGGGCAGATTAGACGGTATGGGGGACTCAGAATAGGGGGACTCAGAACAGGTACTTCAGGTACAAACGCACGGTAGTTGTTAACTCCACGGTGGTTGGGACCGGACTGTGCTATAGCGAGACCCTTGGAGACTTCGGTCATATGGCGCATGATCAAGCGCAACCTCCGATCCGGCGGCAGTCACATCTAACCGCCCCCGGCGGCGTCGCCTACGGCTGCCCATGCCAACCACGGATCACATTTCGATGCATGATATCAAAACCACTTCCTAGACGTACCTATACCTAGACGCACCCGACCCTAGGTAAGTAGGTACCCATCACACCCAGGTAAATAGACAAAAATAATCGTTTGCGGGTATAATATGCATCATCACCATCAGTCCGCGAGCGTGCGTGTGCGGGCGCACGTGTAAACACACATGTAAACCACTAACATACACAGCGTAGTTACTAGGACCCCATACTTTACTTACTTTAGTTTAGTTTTTCTAGGTGCGTCCCTTTCTGTAAGATTATTCACATTCAATTCTAAATCGCATGCTGCACATAATATAATACTGTGTCGATACCAAAAACCAGCCATGGCTAGTTCATTGCCACTGAGTGATCCAGTATAGTTATAAAAAGATTCTATTCGCCTCCCTAGAGACATCGTTAGATATATTTATACAAATATATTATGGGCAGTAACCCGCAGGTCGTATGTATGTTAGGTTACATCCAACAATCCCTATACCTAAGCGTGTCCGGTATAACTGCATAGACACAAATCTACTACAACATAACTACTATTGATTCACATGACTAATTCCAATAAATTATCGTATGGAATACTACATATCACCGACTTGGTAAAATTCATTAGGAAACAGTGCAGTCCAATAAAAAGAATAAATCGGTAATATGCCCTAGGTGGCTCAAAATGTTCGTAAATACGCCAAAACATAAACATAAAAAAAAACAAAAATAAAGAAACAAAATTAGAAGAGCATTTAATGTGGTGTCAAACATCAGGCGGTACGGCAAAAGTGGTTGAAATGCCTACTGTAGAACAATCTAAATTGAAATTCGATAAAACATCGTACACGATTAAATTACCCGCTATTGTTTACACAGACACTGAGGCATATTTGCAGCCTGCGTCAGAGAACGATCGGCATTTTTTGTCACCGAACGCTTACAACCAACATTGTATGTATGCCTATTCAATTTATACACATACCCAATTTGGTAGGTACCGAAGATGATTCGAATCCCAATTTCAATCACCCCATAACCTACTTTGGGGAGGATGCTAGAAGTCAAAAATGATGCGTACGCTGTACGAAACTGCTGAACACATTGCATTAATTTATAACAAATTTGTCCCTTTGACCAAAAAAATTAAATACACGCCCGGGATAAAACGTAGTTTGTGCTGACGACTAATTGAACAAAATACAGACGTATTTTTCCCAACGCAAAATTCTATAGCCATTGAATAACGAACGGCCCAACACCAAGATACAAACTTTAACAGAATATCACCGAGACCACCAAAAGTAATAAAAATACACTGCCAAGGTGATGGCACAGGAGCTTCCTCGTCACAATCAGAGTGACCCATTATAAAATAGAACGGACTCGGAAGCAAAATAACATAACATTACATTACATTACATTACATTACATAACATTACATGAAATATACATATTATACATAACATGACTTCCATAATACATTACGTCCATTATACATAACTAGCCTGACCGCTCGCTATCCGAGATTCGCTGTACGCAGTATCGTGGAACCAACAAACGACGGAAAAATCCCATACCCTACCGGGCATTTGTGCCCAATTTTATCAAAATCCGTCAAGCCATTCAGGAGTTGACCATGGTCGACCATATTTCCGCTATGGTCAGGGAATTAAAAATGCGCCTACGTTCAACTTGGGAGGCTACCGGATATTGGTGCCAAATTTGGTCGATATCCGTTGAGCAATTCGGGATTCGACCATGGAGGGGCCCATGGATGCGCTAAGGTCGACCGCGGGGGTAGTCCGAAGGGTCGATCGTAGATAGAATTTCACGTAGATTACGAATACGCGACAAAAAATAGGGGTTACCATTTCAATTAACGAAGTTGACCATGGTCGACCATAGTTCCGCTATGGTCAGGGAATTAAAAATGCGACGTTGCACAACTTGGGAGCCTACTGGATACTCGTGCCAAATTTGGTCGATATCCGTCAAGCCATTCAGGAGTTGACCATGGTCGACCATAGTTCCGCTATGGTCAGGGAATTAAAAATGTGACGTTGCACAACTTGGGAGCCTACTGGATATTCGTGCCAAATTTGGTCGATATCCGTTGAGCAATTCGGGATTCGACCATGGAGGGGCCCATGGATGCGCTATGGTCGACCGCGGGGGTAGTCCGAAGGGTCGATCGTAGATAGAATTTCACGTAGATTACGAATACGCGATAAAAAATAGGGGTTACCATTTCAATTAACGAAGTTGACCATGGTCGACCATAGTTCCGCTATGGTCAGGGAATTAAAAATGCAACGTTGCACAACTTGGGAGCCTACTGGATATTCGTGCCAAATTTGGTCGATATCCGTCAAGCCATTCAGGAGTTGACCATGGTCGACCATAGTTCCGCTATGGTCAGGGAATTGAAAATGCGACGTTGCACAACTTGGGAGCCTACTGGATATTCGTGCCAAATTTGGTCGATATCCGTCGAGCCGTTTGGCCGTGCATAGGACAGACAGACAGACAGAGCGCATGCGCAGGGCGGACCGCTGGCTCTATCATGTTGAAATTTATATGGGACCTCAATGGGCCCTACCCGCTTAATCCCTGAGAATTACATTGAAATTGGGTGAAATCTTTGGTTACTACGGCTGTAACAAGGAAATAGAATCTATTTCACGCCAGCGCATGCGCAGAGCGCACCGAGGGTCCGATCATGCTGAAATTCATACTGGAACTCACTAGGCCTTGTCCAAACAACCCTTGAAAATTTGAGCGAAATTGAATCAAAATTGTGAAAGTTATGCGTGTTTGTTGAATTTAACGTTAGCGCATGCGCAGGGCGTACCGCTGGATCAATCATGTTGAAATTTGTATGGGACCTCAAGGGGCCTTATCCGCACCATCCCTCAAAATTTGAGCTGAATCAATTCAAAATCGTGGAAGTTATGGCTGTAACAAGGAAATGCGGACAGACTCACAGACTCACAGACTCACAGACTCACAGACTCACAGACCGACAGACACGGAACCAAATTTGTTCAGTAGGCTTTGAAACGCAAAATGCAAGTGGAAATTTTGATTTCTGAAGACAAAAATTTTTTGGCTCACGAAAGTGAACACAAGGCTTCCGCTGCTTCGCAGACTCGGAAGCAATTCAGGATCACCCCTCCCCATCCCCTACTGATGTTCGAAGCTGTCAAGGGGCGAACTGCGACTCAGATCATTACATGATCCGTGTAAAATTTAGGCAGAGACTATCAAATAGCCTGAAGCAAAAAGCAGTTAAGTGGCCTAAGTGGAATGTGGACGAGTTGAACGACGAAGAAGAATGCAGCAAGTACCAGACCGATATGGATAATAAATTAAGCCAGATGACTGACCAGAATGCGGACGGTGACATAGAATGCAAATGGAAAAACATTAGGGAAACAATGCTGGCCACTGCACAGGAAACTGTTGGAGAAGTTGAACAGATCACGCCAACATAAGAGAAATCATATCATACTGCGGAAACAAGCCAAGAAAGTGTGCCGGCAAAAGAACCAGATAAGAAAAGTGAATATGTTTCGTTCTCTCGGAAAAATCTCCGCTCTTCACGGGTAAGTGTTTCGTCGCAACAGGACGTGTACAGCGCTGTTGTCTGGTTCAGGTTCCATATAATAAATTTGATAATACATTACCACAAATTTGGCCTCAGCGGAAAAAATTTGCATCCTGTATTTTATTAACTTATTAGCGATTGGTTGTAACAGCACTGGTATCGACCCATATGGGAGAACGGGCGGTCGAAGTTTATGGAATTTTCCGAGAACAAAGACACATGTGACGAAAATATCGACCTACCTTCCAAAGGAAAATTTTGCCATAGAAACGTTGAAATTTAACAAAATTTTGCATTTGGGAAGACAAATATTCTATGATTGTTACTGAATGGAAAACTCATGCTCAACTTTGTGAATTTGTTTGTGCGAGTCAAGATTTTAAGAAGAATTATTCAGATCGCATGGTTTTTTATCCTCGCACATATAAATCATCATGAATCTCAACAAAAATTGTTAAAAGAAACTAAAATAATGACCTCAGCGACTGTTGTTCCGGCTTGTCGCGCTGCAGAAATCGGAAAACTTTATAAAAAAGAGATATTACAATAAAAAACGTTATAATAAGAGATAACAACTGGCAATTACAGATCCTCCCAAACCATGGACGTACTTGAATCAAACGAAGAAAAGACGCAATTACCGAATTTCATAGAATCGGCAGAATTCCAAGGGAGTTGACAACAGAATTAAGGTGAGCCCATGTGATTGTAAGAAGTAAAAAGAAAAAATTCTGAGGGGGTATTATAAAACTTTTTTGCTGAGCGAATACATAGGTGTATTATTCACAGAATACTTAATAAACCAAAATAGAATAGTATGCTGGAAAATGATAAATCGTTGTGTAATAGCTCGTAGATGATCCTCCATGAATTTAAGGACGATTGGAACGTACTGAGGAAAACGGTGATATACGCAAAAGGGGCATCTATAATACTGGAAAATAATAAATCGTTGTGTAATAGTTTGCAGCGTTTTATTACCTATCGTTTTTTGAGGAATTTTCAAAGACAATGTAGCTATTATTATTTCGATAGAGTCATCTAATTTCGATGTGATTCAATTTACCACATTCATAAATCACACTTCTGATCGTTGCTGGACTGGAACGGGGCTTTTGTGTTGTCCCACACTGCGTATAACTGCGATCTCAGTCATTGCCCACCATTGGAGCTCGTCCAGACTCACTCGAAAAACACGTTCCCTTCCGTGTAGTTACTTAAAAAGAATCGAACTGATCTAACATTAAAATAAAAAGTGGAAATAAAAAATAATTGAAAAAAGTACAAGAAAAAAGAGAGAACCACTAACTAAGAGCGTCCTTCGCTAGAAGAACCTGCTCGATTCGGCGTTTAAATTCTTTCAGACTTCGAAACGCAAATGTGTTAAAATTTAATTGTATAAAAAAAAGATTAGGGTAGGGTGGGTGAATGGCATCCTCTGGGTAATGGCAACCTTCAATGTTTTGGGAGAACTGAGCTACCTACAGAAAACATTATTGGGCCTGAATCCCCTTGGGGACTAATGGAACCAATTTTATAAAGTTTCGCCAGCTGTTCAAACAATTGCCGCTCATCTCATTCCTCCTGGCGATCGAAGTGCATTTCTTATAATTTTGACTCCATCGTTTTTACAAGGTAAGTCAATTTGTTTCATTCATTTCCCATAGTTTTTCGATTTTTCCTGATAGACGAACGTTTTGCCTTTTGATTTATTCTTGATTTTCAGAAATCGGTTTAGAAATAAGGTCACAGCGTGTATTTTGCTGAAGTGTAAACAACTGGGGTAATGCCATCTTTTTCCGAGGGGAAATGGCACCCACTTTTGGTTTGGATGGTATTACCCTAACACAATTCATTCCGCCTATTTTCGAGAACATATTTCTTTATACTGATATCTATGTCAAGGTTTTTGAAAATGGAAACGGAATTTAACTTTTTCGGATGCCAAGAAATAGAAAACGAACCACAACAAAGGCTTAATGGACAGCAGAGCAGCTATGCATGGCTATTGAGGCTATAAATGCTGGCAGAATGAGCGTCATTCAGGCGAGTGAGGCATTCGACATCCCTCATCCAACCCAAAAAAAAGCAAAGACTTGGGATGATTCTGATGATAGTGAGACTGACTATGGCTTGAGTGACAAGGATCTTTGCGACGATGTTGAACTAGATGATATTCTAGGATTCGACGACGGAGATGTTCGAATGTGTTTCATTTGCAGAGAAGATGACAGAGAAACTGGACTGATGTGGAAGTGCAAAGGATGTCGCCAATTCGCTCACGATTTGTGCTCTGAAGGAAAACCATCAGATGAGCTTTGCAAAATCGTCCCCACGTAGAGAGAAAAACACTTTCAAATAGGGTTTTTACTCAAATTGTTTGGGGAATTCTGCCAGCCTACCCCTGTTTTTCCCCCTAGGTATTTTCGTTTATTTTATTTTATTTGTATCACATTCTTATTTGCTCACTTCAGCAAGAGATGATTTTTTATGAAGAAGTTCAATTTTCGTATTTTTCTATTTCTAAATACCAACTAACGTGAGTTCCGGGTTTTCCCAAATAGACGAGAGGATGCGGTCATTATATTGTCGTGTGCTTGGGGATCCAATCTGATTTTCGTACTTTCGGTGAACCTTGGCCGTAAATGGACCGCTGAAAAGTAGCTCCGCCCCCTCTGGTGTGAGCAGCTCTCGTCAAGTCAGTCTTGCTTCAGAAACCTGTACGTCCAGTCCGATAATACAGTGTTTTAATTGTGGCCAGTATTGCCTTAAAACTTAGTTTCTAAAGTTATTAGGGTTACCTGCAGGTTCCCCTCTCTAACATTTAAGCCCTTTCAGCTTCCAAAAGGGCCATTTCGTCCTTTTGGAGCAACTATCGTGACCCTCGAAGCGCCCTCGTGGGATCCCTTCGCGCCATCTACCATCCTACGCTGAACGAGACGAGCTACACAGCATCAGGTAAGCCGATTTGCGATGAATCTTGTTGGGTGTCCTTGTGCATGACTTTCTTGACCGTGTCCTCTCGTCTCCGGTTCAGCCGTTTTGAACTCTGCAAATTTTACTTTGAATTAGATCGAATCGACGTTTCTTGGGCCATTGCCCACGAAACGATCACTTCTGATTATTAATTCCCCCACCACAAATGTAATACCTACCTAATTTTGTTCACTGAAAATGACACTTGTCAATATGTGCAATAAATAGTATTTTTACAGTTGTGATTTTACATTGTTGTTTCATTCGAAAATGGCAATTTTCAGTTATAGATATTCACGTATTCAGCAGATGGGATTACCCCATTGCTGGGATGGCAATACCCCATCAGTGGAGTAATCTATTTCATGCATCAGAGATGTTTCATATAACATGGTACAACACTCACTATCTTCATCAAACTAAAAAAAAAACGAGTTTGAGTTGTGAAAAGTGATTAAATTTGTGACAAAGTGAGACGATGCCGACATCTCTATGATTATTCTACGCTAATCTATCATATGACAAAGTTAAGGGTATGCCATTCCCCCACATTCCCCTACGCTCTATTGTATGAGACACGTTTAAAGAGCTCTGTGCCACATTTAGGTAGCTTGACGAACGAGGCCAATCGGGTGTTCGAGACCACAGACAAATCATTCCCGTCAATGCCAGTTTTGAAAACGTGAACGCACGATTCTAAAAGAAAGATCTGCCTTAGATACAAAACATCAAATTCATTATATAGCCGTGAGGTAGAATACTATAATATTTTATAGATTGAATAGATTGAATAAGCCTTTATAGAAGGCTTATTCAAGATAACCTTAAGAAGCGAGTTTTGAAGTAGGTACCTGCACACATTGCAGATGGGTTTTACAAGTGCTTCCCCATACAATCAACCCATACCTCAGAAGCGAATAAGCCAGGCCAAAATAAATGCTCTTCATCATCTTCAGTGACAGAAAACCTCTAGCAACTCGAAACACGTACATCAATTTTCTTAACTTTGTAACCGCAGAGTCAATGTGAAATTTGATCATGGTGGTCATCAAAAATAACGCCCAAATACATTTATCACTGTATGGTACAGAAAAACATGCGCAATCAGGCGACTACAAACATTCATAGCTATGAAATTTGATATACCAATCCGATACAATACGTCTATTAGATAGGGAGAACCTCAGTACAGATTTATCAACATTTAGGCAAAGTCTTATTTATTCGACTTATCATCTGCTGAAAATCCCTGCCCTAGAAAACAATGGCCAGTGGGTTTGTGTAGGGTCTCCTCCCTTAGGCGGTTGCCTTCGCCAAGCTGTGTGACCTACCCCTTCAAAGTAAAAGCACTTACTCGGCCTTGGGGCAACACCTTTGGCCCAATGAGCTCCTCTGCGGCCCTGCTGCCAGGTCATCCGGCCCCCTTTTAGTCGCCTCTTACGACACGCAAGAGCTACGTCAGGGGTATTCCTTAGGCCCTCCTCTGCTGAGCTAAGCAATGATATCTAGACCGGATTTATACCATTCTATTCAAGACCATGTTCGATCGGCTGGTCCTACAATGCTCCGGTTGGTCTCAAAAAATTCTTTAATTCAAGATCAATCTAAAATGTCATATAAAAACCATACCATTCTATTGGACGTTCCAAGCTACAGTGTTCTGAATATTTCAACCTCTATTTTTTACCCCGAGATGACTGACCGCAACGCCAAGGTTCGTGGACTAATTAGACCCCAAATGAGACCTGAGAACCAAATTTCATTGATTCTGTTCAATTGGTACATTCCTGTATTGACCTATGAGGATAAAATTCAAAATGGAGCCTCTGTAGGACTGGTGAGTAAGAATGACGAGGTGAGTGCCGTCCCTAATCAACTGAATGAGCCCTGAGGCTAATTTCATTCTTGTTTGACTTACGAGAATGAAATTCGAAATGGAGCCTTTGTAGGACTGGTGAGTAAGAATGACGAGGTGAGGGCCGTCCCTAATCAACTGAGTGAGCCCTGAGGCTAATTTCATTCTTGTTTGACTTACGAGAATGAAATTCGAAATGGAGCCTCTGTAGGACTGGTGAGTAAGAATGACGAGGTGAGGACCGTCCCTAATCAACTGAATGAGCCCTGAGGCTAATTTCATTCTTGTTTGACTTACGAGAATGAAATTCGGAATGGAGCCTCTGTAGGAGTGGTGAGTAAGAATGACGAGGTGAGGGCCGTCCCTAATCAACTGAGTGAGCCCTGAGGCAAATTTCATTCTTGTTTGACAAACGAGAATGAAATTCGAAATGGAGCCTCTGTAGGACTGGTGAGTAAGAATGACGAGGTGAGGACCGTCCCTAATCAACTGAATGAGCCCTGAGGCTAATTTCATTCTTGTTTGACGTACGAGAATAAAATTCGAAATGGAGCCTCTGTAGGACTGATGAGTAAGAATGACGTGGTGAGGGCCGTCCCTAATCAACTGAATGAGCCCTGAGGCTAATTTCATTCTTGTTTGACGTGCGAGAATAAAATTCGAAATGGAGCCTCTGTAGGACTGGTGAGTAAGAATGACGTGGTGAGGGCCGTCCCTAATCAACTGAATGAGCCCTGAGGCTAATTTCATTCTTGTTTGACTTACGAAAATGAAATTCGAAATGGAGCCTCTGTAGGACTGGTGAGTAAGAATGACGAGGTGAGGGCCGTCCCTAATCAACTGAGTGAGCCCTGAGGCATATTTCATTCTTGTTTGACATACGAGAATGAAATTCGAAATGGAGCCTCTGTAGGACTGGTGAGTAAGAATGACGAGGTGAGGACCGTCCCTAATCAACTGAATGAGCCCTGAGGCTAATTTCATTCTTGTTTGACGTACGAGAATAAAATTCGAAATGGAGCCTCTGTAGGACTGATGAGTAAGAATGACGAGGTGAGGGCTGTCCCTAATCAACTGAGTGAGCCCTGAGGCTAATTTCATTCTTGTTTGACTTACGAGATTGAAATTCGGAATGGAGCCTCTGTAGGACTGGTGAGTAAGAATGACGAGGTGAGGGCCGTCCCTAATCAACTGAGTGAGCCCTGAGGCTAATTTCATTCTTGTTTGACTAATGTGAATGAAATTCGGAATGAGCCTCTGTAGGACTGATGAGTGAGAATGACGAGGTGAGGACCGTCCCTAATCAACTGAATGAGCCCTGAGGCTAATTTCATTCTTGTTTGACTTACGAGAATGAAATTCGAAATGGAGACTCTGTAGGACTGGTGAGAAAGACTGACGAGGTGAGGGGCGTCCCTAATCATTCCTGTTTGACCTACGAGAATGAAATTCGAAATGGTGCCTCAGGAAGGACTGGTGAGTAAGAACGACGAGGTGAGGGCCGTCCCTAATCAACTGAGTGAGCCCTGAGGCTAATTTCATTCTTGTTTGACATACCTACGAGCAATAAAGTCGAGATGGAGCCTCTGTAGGACTGGTGAGTAAGAACGACAAGGTGCGGGCCGTCCCTAATCATTCCTGTTTGACCTACGAGAATGAAATTCGAAATGGAGCCTCTGTAGGACTGGTGAGTAAGAATGACAAAGTGAGGGTCGTCCCTAATCAACTGAGTGAGCCCTGAGGCTAATTTCATCCCTGTTTGACGTACGAGAATGAAATTCGAAATAGAGCCTTTGTAGGACTGGTGAGTAAGAATGACGAGGTGAGGGCCGTCCCTAATCAACTGTGTGAGCCCTGAGGCTAACTTCATTCCTGCTTGCCCTACGAGAATGAAATTCGAAATGGAGCCTCTGTAAGACTGGTGAGAAAGAATGACGAGGTGAGGGCCGTCCCTAATCATTCCTGTTTGACCTACGAGAGTGAACTTCGAAATGGAGCCTCCTTAGGACTGGTGAGAAAGAATGACGAGGTTAGGGCCGTCCCTAATCATTCCTGTTTGACCTACGAGAATGAAATTCGAAATGGAGCCTCTGTAGGACTGGTGAGTAAGAATGACGATGTGAGGGCCGTCCCTTATCAACTGAGTGAGCCCTGGGGCTACTTTAATTCCTGCTTGACCTACGAGAATGAACTTCGAAATGGAGCCTCTGTAGGACTGGTGAGTAAGAATGACGAAGTGAGGGTCGTCCCCAATCAACTGAGTGAGCCCTGAGGCTAATTTCATCCCTGTTTGACGTACGAGAATGAAATTCGAAATAGAGCCTTTGTAGGACTGGTGAGTAAGAATGACGAGGTGAGGGCCGTCCCTAATCAACTGAGTGAGCCCTGAGGCTAATTTCATTACTTTTTGACCTACAAGAATGAAATTCGAAATGGAGCCTTTGTAGGACTGGTGAGTAAGAATGACGAGGTGAGGGCCGTCCCTAATCAACTGAGTGAGCCCTGAGGCTAATTTCATTCCTGTTTGACTTACGAGAATGAAATTCGAAAGGGAGCCTCTGTAGGACTGGTGAGTAAGAATGACGTGGTGAGGGCCGTCCCTAATCAACTAAGTGAGCCCTGAGGCTAATTTCATTCCTGTTTGACGTAAGAGAATGAAATTCGAAATGGAGCCTCAGGAAGGACTGGTGAGTAAGAATGACGAGGTGCGGGCCGTCCCTAATCGTTCCTGTTTGACCTACGAGAATGAAATTCGAAATGGTGCCTCAGGAAGGACTGGTGAGTAAGAATGACGATGTGAGGGCCGTCCCTTATCAACTGAGTGAGCCCTGGGGCTACTTTCATTCCTGCTTGACCTATGAGAATGAGCTTCGAAATGGAGCCTCTGTAGGACTGGTGAGTAAGAATGACGATGTGAGGGCCGTCCCTAATCAACTGAGTGAGCCCTGAGGCTAATGTCATTCTTGTTTGACATACCTACGAGCAATAAAGTCGAGATGGAGCCTCTGTAGGACTGGTGAGTAAGAATGACGAGGTCGGGCCGTCCCTAATCATTCCTGTTTGACCTACGAGAATGAAATTCGAAATGGAGCCTCTGTAGGACTGGTGAGTAAGAATGACGATGTGAGGGCCGTCCCTTATCAACTGAGTGAGCCCTGGGGCTACTTTCATTCCTGCTTGACCTATGAGAATGAACTTCGAAATGGAGCCTCTGTAGGACTGGTGAGTAAGAATGACGAAGTGAGGGTCGTCCCTAATGAACTGAGTGAGCCCTGAGGCTAATTTCATTCCTGCTTGACCTGCGAGAATGAAATTCGAAATGGAGCCTCTGTAGGACTGGTGAGTAAGAATGACGAGGTGAGGGCCGTCCCTAATCAACTGAGTGAGCCCTGAGGCTGCTTTCATTCCTGCTTGGCCTACGAGAATGAACTTCGAAATGGAGCCTCTGTAGGACTGGTGAGTAAGAATGACGAAGTGAGGGTCGTCCCTAATCAACTGAGTGAGCCCTGGGGCTACTTTCACCCCTGTTTGACGTACGAGAATGAAATTCGAAATAGAGCCTTTGTAGGACTGGTGAGTAAGAATGACGAGGTGAGGGCCGTCCCTAATCAACTGAGTGAGCCCTGGGGCTACTTTCATTCCTGCTTGACCTACGAGAATGAAATTCGAAATGGAGCCTCTGTAGGACTGGTGAGAAAGAATGACGAGGTGAGGGCCGTCCCTAATCATTCCTGTTTGACCTACGAGAATGAAATTCGAAATGGAGCCTCTGTAGGACTGGTGAGTAAGAATGACGAGGTGAGGGCCGTCCCTAATCAACTGAGTGAGCCCTGAGGCTACTTTCATTCCTGCTTGACCTACGAGAATTAACTTCGAAATGGAGCCTCTGTAGGACTGGTGAGTAAGAATGACGAAGTGAGGGTCGTCCCTAATCAACTGAGTGAGCCCTGGGGCTACTTACATCCCTGTTTGACGTACGAGAATGAAATTCGAAATAGAGCCTCTGTAGGACTGGTGAGTAAGAATGACGAGGTGAGGGCCGTCCCTAATCAACTGAGTGAGCCCTGAGGCTAATTTCATCCCTGTTTGACGTACAAGAATGAAATTCGAAATGGAGCCTCTGTAAGACTGGTGAGAAAGAATGACGAGGTGAGGGCCGTCCCTAATCATTCCTGTTAGAACTACGAGAATGAAATTCGAAATGGAGCCTCTGTAGGACTGGTGAGTAAGAATGACGATGTGAGGGCCGTCCCTTATCAACTGAGTGAGCCCTGGGGCTACTTTCATTCCTGCTTGACCTACGAGAATGAACTTCGAAATGGAGCCTCTGTAGGACTGGTGAGTAAGAATGACGAAGTGAGGGTCGTCCCTAATCAACTGAGTGAGCCCTGAGGCTAATTTCATTACTTTTTGACCTACAAGAATGAAATTCGAAATGGAGCCTTTGTAGGACTGGTGAGTAAGAATGACGAAGTGAGGGCCGTCCCTAATCAACTGAGTGAGCCCTGAGGCTAATTTCATTCCTGTTTGACTTACGAGAATGAAATTCGAAATGGAGCCTCAGGAAGGACTGGTGAGTAAGAATGACGAGGTGCGGGCCGTCCCTAATCGTTCCTGTTTGACCTACGAGAATGAAATTCGAAATGGTGCCTCAGGAAGGACTGGTGAGTAAGAATGACGATGTGAGGGCCGTCCCTAATCAACTGAGTGAGCCCTGAGGCTAATGTCATTCTTGTTTGACATACCTACGAGCAATAAAGTCGAGATGGAGCCTCTGTAGGACTGGTGAGTAAGAATGACGAAGTCGGGCCGTCCCCAATCATTCCTGTTTGACATACGAGAATGAAATTCGAAATGGAGCCTCTGTAGGACTGGTGAGTAAGAATGACGATGTGAGGGCCGTCCCTTATCAACTGAGTGAGCCCTGGGGCTACTTTCATTCCTGCTTGACCTACGAGAATGAACTTCGAAATGGAGCCTCTGTAGGACTGGTGAGTAAGAATGACGAAGTGAGGGTCGTCCCTAAGTAACTGAGTGAGCCCTGAGGTTAATTTCATTCCTACTTGACCTACGAGAATGAAATTCGAAATGGAGCCTCTGTAGGACTGGTGAGTAAGAATGACGAGGTGAGGGCCGTCCCTAATCAACTGAGTGAGCCCTGAGGCTGCTTTCATTCCTGCTTGGCCTACGAGAATGAACTTCGAAATGGAGCCTCTGTAGGACTGGTGAGTAAGAATGACGAAGTGAGGGTCGTCCCTAATCAACTGAGTGAGCCCTGGGGCTACTTTCATCCCTGTTTGACGTACGAGAATGAAATTCGAAATAGAGCCTTTGTAGGACTGGTGAGTAAGAATGACGAGGTGAGGGCCGTCCCTAATCAACTGAGTGAGCCCTGAGGCTAATTTCATTCCTGCTTGACCTACGAGAATGAACTTCGAAATGGAGCCTCTGTAGGACTGGTGAGTAAGAATGACGAGGTGAGGGCTGTCCCTTATCAACTGAGTGAGCCCTGGGGCTACTTTCATCCCTGTTTGACGTACGAGAATGAAATTCGAAATAGAGCCTTTGTAGGACTGGTGAGTAAGAATGACGAGGTGAGGGCCGTCCCTAATCAACTGAGTGAGCCCTGAGGCTAATTTCATTCCTGCTTGACCTACGAGAATGAAATTCGAGATAGAGCCTTTGTAGGACTGGTGAGTAAGAATGACGAGGTGAGGGCCGTCCCTTATCAACTGAGTGAGTCCTGGGGCTACTTTCATTCCTGCTTGACCTACGAGAATGAACTTCGAAATGGAGCCTCTGTAGGACTGGTGAGTAAGAATGACGAGTTGAGGGCCGTCCCTAATCAACTGAGTGAGCCCTGGGGCTACTTTCATTCCTGCTTGACCTACGAGAATGAAATTCGAAATGGAGCCTCTGTAGGACTGGTGAGAAAGAATGACGAGGTGAGGGCCGTCCCTAATCATTCCTGTTTGACCTACGAGAATGAAATTCGAAATGGAGCCTCTGTAGGACTGGTGAGTAAGAATGACGAGGTGAGGGCCGTCCCTAATCAACTGAGTGAGCCCTGAGGCTACTTTCATTCCTGCTTGACCTACGAGAATTAACTTCGAAATGGAGCCTCTGTAGGACTGGTGAGTAAGAATTACGAAGTGAGGGTCGTCCCTAATCAACTGAGTGAGCCCTGGGGCTACTTTCATCCCTGTTTGACGTACGAGAATGAAATTCGAAATAGAGCCTTTGTAGGACTGGTGAGTAAGAATGACGAGGTGAGGGCCGTCCCTAATCAACTGAGTGAGCCCTGAGGCTAATTTCATCCCTGTTTGACGTACGAGAATGAAATTCGAAATGGAGCCTCTGTAAGACTGGTGAGAAAGAATGACGAGGTGAGGGCCGTCCCTAATCATTCCTGTTAGACCTACGAGAATGAAATTCGAAATGGAGCCTCTGTAGGACTGGTGAGTAAGAATGACGATGTGAGGGCCGTCCCTTATCAACTGAGTGAGCCCTGGGGCTACTTTCATTCCTGCTTGACCTACGAGAATGAACTTCGAAATGGAGCCTCTGTAGGACTGGTGAGTAAGAATGACGAAGTGAGGGTCGTCCCTAATCAACTGAGTGAGCCCTGAGGCTAATTCCATTCCTGCTTGACCTACGAGAATGAAATTCGAAATGGAGCCTCTGTAGGACTGGTGAGAAAGAATGACGAGGTGAGGGCCGTCCCGAATCATTCCTGTTTGACCTACCAGAATTAAATTCGAAATAGAGCCTCTGTGGGACTGGTGAGTAAGAATGACGATGTGAGGGCCGTCCCTTATCAACTGAGTGAACCCTGGGGCTACTTTCATTCCTGCTTGACCTACGAGAATGAACTTCGAAATGGAGCCTCTGTAGGACTGGTGAGTAAGAATGACGAAGTGAGGGTCGTCCCTAATCAACTGAGTGAGCCCTGAGGCTAATTTCATCCCTGTTTGACGTACGAGAATGAAATTCGAAATAGAGCCTTTGTAGGACTGGTGAGTAAGAATGACGAGGTGAGAGCCGTCCCTAATCAACTAAGTGAGCCCTGAGGCTAATTTCATTCCTGCTTGACCTACGAGAATGAACTTCGAAATGGAGCCTCTGTAGGACTGGTGAGTAAGAATGACGAGGTGAGGGCCGTCCCTTATCAGCTGAGTGAGCCCTGGGGCTACTTTAATTCCTGCTTGACCTACGAGAATGAAATTCGAAATAGAGCCTTTGTAGGACTGGTGAGTAAGAATGACGAGGTGAGAGCCGTCCCTAATCAACTGAGTGAGCCCTGAGGCTAATTTCATCCCTGTTTGACGTAAGAGAATGAAATTCGAAATGGGGCCTCAGGAAGGACTGGTGAGTAAGAATGACGAGGTGAGGGCCGTCCCTAATCAACTGAGTGAGCCCTGAGGCTAATTTCATTCTTGTTTGACATACCTACGAGGAATAAAGTCGAGATGGAGCCTCTGTAGGACTGGTGAGTAAGAATGACGAGGACGGGCCGTCCCTAATCATTCACTGTTTGACCTACGAGAATGAAATTCGAAATGGAGCCTCAGGAAGGACTGGTGAGTAAGAATGACGAGGTGAGGGCCGTCCCTAATCAACTGAGTGAGCCCTGAGGCTAATTTCATTCTTGTTTGACATACCTACGAGCAATAAAGTCGAGATGGAGCCTCTGTAGGACTGGTGAGTAAGAATGACGAGGACGGGCCGTCCCTAATCATTCCTGTTTGACCTACGAGAATGAAATTCGAAATGGTGCCTCAGGAAGGACTGGTGAGTAAGAATGACGAGGTGAGGGCCGTCCCTAATCAACTGAGTGAGCCCTGAGGCTAATTTCATTCTTGTTTGACATACCTACGAGGAATAAAGTCGAGATGGAGCCTCTGTAGGACTGGTGAGTAAGAATGACGAGGACGGGCCGTCCCTAATCATTCCTGTTTGACCTACGAGAATGAAATTCGAAATGGAGCCTCTGTAGGACTGGTGAGTAAGAATGACGATGTGAGGGCCGTCCCTTATCAACTGAGTGAGCCCTGGGGCTACTTTCATTCCTGCTTGACCTACGAGAATGAACTTCAAAATGGAGCCTCTGTAGGACTGGTGAGTAAGAATGACGAAGTGAGGGTCGTCCCTAATGAACTGAGTGAGCCCTGAGGCTAATTTCATCCCTGATTGACGTACGGGAATGAAATTCGAAATAGAGCCTTTGTAGGACTGGTGAGTAAGAATGACGAGGTGAGGGCCGTCCCTAATCAACTGAGTGAGCCCTGAGGCTAATTTCATTCCTGCTTGACCTACGAGAATGAAATTCGAAATGGAGCCTCTGTAGGACTGGTGAGAAAGAATGACGAGGTGAGGGCCGTCCCTAATCATTCCTTTTTGACCTACGAGAATGAAATTCGAAATGGAGCCTTTGTAGGACTGGTGAGTAAGAATGTCGATGTGAGGGCCGTCCCTTATCAACTGAGTGAGCCCTGTGGCTACTTTCATTCCTGCTTGACCTACGAGAATGAACTTCGAAATGGAGCCTCTGTAGGACTGGTGAGAAAGAATGACGAGGTGAGGGCCGTCCCTAATCATTCCTGTTTGAACTACGAGAATGAAATTCGAAATGGAGCCTCTGTAGGACTGGTGAGTAAGAATGACGATGTGAGGGCCGTCCCTTATCAACTGAGTGAGCCCTGGGGCTAATTTCATCCCTGTTTGACGTACGAGAATGAAATTCGAAATAGAGCCTCAGGAAGGACTGGTGAGTAAGAATGACGAGGTGCGGGCCTTCCCTAATCATTCCTGTTTGACCTACGAGAATGAAATTCGAAATGGTGCCTCATGAAGGACTAGTGCGTAAGAATGACGAGGTGAGGGCCGTCCCTAATCAACTGAGTGAGCCGTTAGGCTAATTTCATTCTTGTTTGACATACCTACGAGGAATAAAGTCGAGATGGAGCCTCTGTAGGACTGGTGAGTAAGAATGACGAGGTGCCGTCCCTAATCATTCCTGTTTGACCTACGAGAATGAATTTCGAAATGGAGCCTCTGTAGGACTGGTGAGTAAGAATGACGAAGTGAGGGTCGTCCCTAATCAACTGAGTGAGCCCTGAGGCTAATTTCATCCCTGATTGACGTACGAGAATGAAATTCGAAATAGAGTCTTTGTAGGACTGGTGAGTAAGAATGACGAGGTGAGGGCCGTCCCTAATCATTCCTGTTTGACCTACGAGAATGAAATGCGAAATGGAGCCTCTGTAGGACTGGTGAGTAAGAATCATGATGTGAGGGCCGTCCCTTATCAACTGAGTGAGCCCTGGGGCTACTTTCATTCCTGCTTGACCTACGAGAGTGAACTTCGAAATGGAGCCTCCTTAGGACTGGTGAGAAAGAATGACGAGGTTAGGGCCGTCCCTAATCATTCCTGTTTGACCTACGAGAATGAAATTCGAAATGGAGCCTCTGTAGGACTGGTGAGTAAGAATGACGATGTGAGGGCCGTCCCTTATCAACTGAGTGAGCCCTACGGCTACTTTCATTCCTGCTTGACCTACGAGAATGAACTTCGAAATGGAGCCTCTGTAGGACTGGTGAGTAAGAATGACGAAGTGAGGGTCGTCCCTAATCAACTGAGTGAGCCCTGAGGCTAATTTCATCCCTGTTTCACGTACGAGAATGAAATTCGAAATAGAGCCTTTGTAGGACTGGTGAGTAAGAATGACGAGGTGAGGGCCGTCCCTAATCAACTGAGTGAGCCCTGAGGCTAATTTCATTCCTGTTTGACCTACGAGAATGAAATTCGAAATGGAGCCTTTGTAGGACTGGTGAGTAAGAATGACGAGGTGAGGGCCGTCCCTAATCAACTGAGTGAGCCCTGAGGCTAATTTCATTCCTGTTTGACCTACGAGAATGAAATTCGAAATGGGGCCTCAGGAAGGACTGGTGAGTAAGAATGAATAGGTAAGGGCCGTCCCTAATCAACTGAGTGAGCCCTGAGGCTAATTTCATTCTTGTTTGACATACCTACGAGGAATAAAGTCGAGATGGAGCCTCTGTAGGACTGGTGAGAAAGAATGGCGAGGTGAGGGCCGTCCCTAATCATTCCTGTTTGACCTACGAGAATGAAATTCGAAATAGAGCCTTTGTAGGACTGGTGAGTAAGAATGACGAGGTGAGGGCCGTCCCTAATCAACTGAGTGAGCCCTGAGGCTAATTTCATCCCTGATTGACGTACGGGAATGAAATTCGAAATAGAGCCTTTGTAGGACTGGTGAGTAAGAATGACGAGGTGAGGGCCGTCCCTAATCAACTGAGTGAGCCCTGAGGCTAATTTCATTCCTGCTTGACCTACGAGAATGAAATTCGAAATGGAGCCTCTGTAGGACTGATGAGAAAGAATGGCGAGGTGAGGGCCGTCCCTAATCATTCCTGTTTGACCTACGAGAATGAAATTCGAAATAGAGCCTCTGTGGGACTGGTGAGTAAGAATGACGATGTGAGGGCCGTCCCTTATCAACTGAGTGAGCCCTGGGGCTACTTTCATTCCTGCTTGACCTACGAGAATGAACTTCGAAATGGAGCCTCTGTAGGACTGGTGAGTAAGAATGACGAAGTGAGGGTCGTCCCTAATCAACTGAGTGAGCCCTGAGGCTAATTTCATCCCTGTTTGACGTACGAGAATGAAATTCGAAATAGAGCCTTTGTAGGACTGGTGAGTAAGAATGACGAGGTGAGAGCCGTCCCTAATCAACTAAGTGAGCCCTGAGGCTAATTTCATTCCTGCTTGACCTACGAGAATGAACTTCGAAATGGAGCCTCTGTAGGACTGGTGAGTAAGAATGACGAGGTGAGGGCCGTCCCTTATCAACTGAGTGAGCCCTGGGGCTACTTTAATTCCTGCTTGACCTACGAGAATGAAATTCGAAATAGAGCCTTTGTAGGACTGGTGAGTAAGAATGACGAGGTGAGAGCTGTCCCTAATCAACTGAGTGAGCCCTGAGGCTAATTTCATCCCTGTTTGACGTTAGAGAATGAAATTCGAAATGGGGCCTCAGGAAGGACTGGTGAGTAAGAATGAATAGGTAAGGGCCGTCCCTAATCAACTGAGTGAGCCCTGAGGCTAATTTCATTCTTGTTTGACATACCTACGAGGAATAAAGTCGAGATGGAGCCTCTGTAGGACTGGTGAGTAAGAATGACGGAACGGGCCGTCCCTAATCATTCCTGTTTGACCTACGAGAATGAAATTCGAAATGGAGCCTCAGGAAGGACTGGTGAGTAAGAATGACGAGGTGAGGGCCGTCCCTAATCAACTGAGTGAGCCCTGAGGCTAATTTCATTCTTGTTTGACATACCTACGAGCAATAAAGTCGAGATGGAGCCTCTGTAGGACTGGTGAGTAAGAATGACGAGGACGGGCCGTCCCTAATCATTCCTATTTGACCTACGAGAATGAAATTCGAAATGGAGCCTCAGGAAGGACTGGTGAGTAAGAATGACGAGGTGAGGGCCGTCCCTAATCAACTGAGTGAGCCCTGAGGCTAATTTCATTCTTGTTTGACATACCTACGAGCAATAAAGTCGAGATGGAGCCTCTGTAGGACTGGTGAGTAAGAATGACGAGGATGGGCCGTCCCTAATCATTCCTGTTTGACCTACGAGAATGAAATTCGAAATGGTGCCTCAGGAAGGACTGGTGAGTAAGAATGACGAGGTGAGGGCCGTCCCTAATCAACTGAGTGAGCCCTGAGGCTAATTTCATTCTTGTTTGACATACCTACGAGGAATAAAGTCGAGATGGAGCCTCTGTAGGACTGGTGAGTAAGAATGACGAGGACGGGCCGTCCCTAATCATTCCTGCTTGACCTACGAGAATGAAATTCGAAATAGAGCATTTGTAGGACTGGTGAGTAAGAATGACGAGGTGAGGGCCGTCCCTAATCAACTGAGTGAGCCCTGAGGCTAATTTCATTCCTGCTTGACCTACGAGAATGAAATTCGAAATGGAGCCTCTGTAGGACTGGTGAGAAAGAATGACGAGGTGAGGGCCGTCCCTAATCATTCCTGTTTGACCTACGAGAATGAAATGCGAAATGGAGCCTCTGTAGGACTGGTGAGTAAGAATGATGATGTGAGGGCCGTCCCTTATCAACTGAGTGAGCCCTGGGGCTACTTTCATTCCTGCTTGACCTACGAGAGTGAACTTCGAAATGGAGCCTCCTTAGGACTGGTGAGAAAGAATGACGAGGTTAGGGCCGTCCCTAATCATTCCTGTTTGACCTACGAGAATGAAATTCGAAATGGAGCCTCTGTAGGACTGGTGAGTAAGAATGACGATGTGAGGGCCGTCCCTTATCAACTGAGTGAGCCCTACGGCTACTTTCATTCCTGCTTGACCTACGAGAATGAACTTCGAAATGGAGCCTCTGTACGACTGGTGAGTAAGAATGACGAAGTGAGGGTCGTCCCTAATCAACTGAGTGAGCCCTGAGGCTAATTTCATCCCTGTTTCACGTACGAGAATGAAATTCGAAATAGAGCCTTTGTAGGACTGGTGAGTAAGAATGACGAGGTGAGGGCCGTCCCTAATCAACTAATTTCATTCCTGTTTGACCTACGAGAATGAAATTCGAAATGGAGCCTTTGTAGGACTGGTGAGTAAGAATGACGAGGTGAGGGCCGTCCCTAATCAACTGAGTGAGCCCTGAGGCTAATTTCATTCCTGTTTGACGTACGAGAATGAAATTCGAAATGGAGCCTCAGGAAGGACTGGTGAGTAAGAATGACGAGGTGCGGGCCGTCCCTAATCAACTGAGTGATCCCTGAGGCTAATTTCATTCCTGTTTGACCTACGAGAATGAAATTCGAAATGGGGCCTCAGGAAGGACTGGTGAGTAAGAATGAATAGGTAAGGGCCGTCCCTAATCAACTGAGTGAGCCCTGAGGCTAATTTCATTCTTGTTTGACATACCTACGAGGAATAAAGTCGAGATGGAGCCTCTGTAGGACTGGTGAGAAAGAATGGCGAGGTGAGGGCCGTCCCTAATCATTCCTGTTTGACCTACGAGAATGAAATTCGAAATAGAGCCTTTGTAGGACTGGTGAGTAAGAATGACGAGGTGAGGGCCGTCCCTAATCAACTGAGTGAGCCCTGAGGCTAATTTCATCCCTGATTGACGTACGGGAATGAAATTCGAAATAGAGCCTTTGTAGGACTGGTGAGTAAGAATGACGAGGTGAGGGCCGTCCCTAATCAACTGAGTGAGCCCTGAGGCTAATTTCATTCCTGCTTGACCTACGAGAATGAAATTCGAAATGGAGCCTCTGTAGGACTGGTGAGAAAGAATGGCGAGGTGAGGGCCGTCCCTAATCATTCCTGTTTGACCTACGAGAATGAAATTCGAAATAGAGCCTCTGTGGGACTGGTGAGTAAGAATGACGATGTGAGGGCCGTCCCTTATCAACTGAGTGAGCCCTGGGGCTACTTTCATTCCTGCTTGACCTACGAGAATGAACTTCGAAATGGAGCCTCTGTAGGACTGGTGAGTAAGAATGACGAAGTGAGGGTCGTCCCTAATCAACTGAGTGAGCCCTGAGGCTAATTTCATCCCTGTTTGACGTACGAGAATGAAATTCGAAATAGAGCCTTTGTAGGACTGGTGAGTAAGAATGACGAGGTGAGAGCCGTCCCTAATCAACTAAGTGAGCCCTGAGGCTAATTTCATTCCTGCTTGACCTACGAGAATGAACTTCGAAATGGAGCCTCTGTAGGACTGGTGAGTAAGAATGACGAGGTGAGGGCCGTCCCTTATCAACTGAGTGAGCCCTGGGGCTACTTTAATTCCTGCTTGACCTACGAGAATGAAATTCGAAATAGAGCCTTTGTAGGACTGGTGAGTAAGAATGACGAGGTGAGAGCCGTCCCTAATCAACTGAGTGAGCCCTGAGGCTAATTTCATCCCTGTTTGACGTAAGAGAATGAAATTCGAAATGGGGCCTCAGGAAGGACTGGTGAGTAAGAATGAATAGGTAAGGGCCGTCCCTAATCAACTGAGTGAGCCCTGAGGCTAATTTCATTCTTGTTTGACATACCTACGAGGAATAAAGTCGAGATGGAGCCTCTGTAGGACTGGTGAGTAAGAATGACGAGGACGGGCCGTCCCTAATCATTCCTGTTTGACCTACGAGAATGAAATTCGAAATGGAGCCTCAGGAAGGACTGGTGAGTAAGAATGACGAGGTGAGGGCCGTCCCTAATCAACTGAGTGAGCCCTGAGGCTAATTTCATTCTTGTTTGACATACCTACGAGCAATAAAGTCGAGATGGAGCCTCTGTAGGACTGGTGAGTAAGAATGACGAGGACGGGCCGTCCCTAATCATTCCTATTTGACCCACGAGAATGAAATTCGAAATGGAGCCTCAGGAAGGACTGGTGAGTAAGAATGACGAGGTGAGGGCCGTCCCTAATCAACTGAGTGAGCCCTGAGGCTAATTTCATTCTTGTTTGACATACCTACGAGCAATAAAGTCGAGATGGAGCCTCTGTAGGACTGGTGAGTAAGAATGACGAGGACGGGCCGTCCCTAATCATTCCTGTTTGACCTACGAGAATGAAATTCGAAATGGTGCCTCAGGAAGGACTGGTGAGTGAGAATGACGAGGTGAGGGCCGTCCCTAATCAACTGAGTGAGCCCTGAGGCTAATTTCATTCTTGTTTGACATACCTACGAGCAATAAAGTCGAGATGGAGCCTCTGTAGGACTGGTGAGTAAGAATGACGAGGACGGGCCGTCCCTAATCATTCCTGCTTGACCTACGAGAATGAACATCAAAATGGAGCCTCTGTAGGACTGGTGAGTAAGAATGACGAAGTGAGGGTCGTCCCTAATGAACTGAGTGAGCCCTGAGGCTAATTTCATCCCTCTTTGACGTACGAGAATGAAATTCGAAATAGAGCCTTTGTAGGACTGGTGAGTAAGAATGACGAGGTGAGGGCCGTCCCTAATCAACTGAGTGAGCCCTGAGGCTAATTTCATTCCTGCTTGACCTACGAGAATGAAATTCGAAATGGAGCCTCTGTAGGACTGGTGAGAAAGAATGACGAGGTGAGGGCCGTCCCTAATCATTCCTGTTTGACCTACGAGAATGAAATTCGAAATGGAGCCTTTGTAGGACTGGTGAGTAAGAATGACGATGTGAGGGCCGTCCCTTATCAACTGAGTGAGCCCTGGGGCTACTTTCATTCCTGCTTTACCTACGAGAATGAACTTCGAAATGGAGCCTCTGTAGGACTGGTGAGAAAGAATGACGAGGTGAGGGCCGTCCCTAATCATTCCTGTTTGAACTACGAGAATGAAATTCGAAATGGAGCCTCTGTAGGACTGGTGAGAAATAATTACGAGGTGAGGGTCATCCCTAATCAACTGAGTGAGCCCTGAGGCTAATTTCATCCCTGTTTGACGTACGAGAATGAAATTCGAAATAGAGCCTTTATAGGACTGGTGAGTAAGAATGACGAGGTGAGGGCCGTCCCTAATCAACTGAGTGAGCCCTGAGGCTAATTTCATTCCTTTTTGACCTACGAGAATGATATTCGAAATGGAGCCTTTGTAGGACTGGTGAGTAAGAATGACGAGGTGAGGGCCGTCCCTAATCAACTAAGTGAGCCCTGAGGCTAATTTCATTCCTGTTTGACGTAAGAGAATGAAATTCGAAATGGTGCCTCAGGAAGGACTGGTGAGTAAGAATGACGAGGTGCGGGCCTTCCCTAATCATTCCTGTTTGACCTACGAGAATGAAATTCGAAATGGTGCCTCATGAAGGACTGGTGAGTAAGAATGACGAGGTGAGGGCCGTCCCTAATCAACTGAGTGAGCCGTTAGGCTAATTTCATTCTTGTTTGACATACCTACGAGGAATAAAGTCGAGATGGAGCCTCTGTAGGACTGGTGAGTAAGAATGACGAGGTGCCATCCCTAATCATTCCTGTTTGACCTACGAGAATGAATTTCGAAATGGAGCCTCTGTAGGACTGGTGAGTAAGGATGACGAAGTGAGGGTCGTCCCTGATCAACTGAGTGAGCCCTGAGGCTAATTTCATTCCTGCTTGACCTACGAGAATGAAATTCGAAATAGAGCCTCTGTAGGGCTGGTGAGAAAGAATGACGAGGTGAGGGCCGTCCCTAATCATTCCTGTTTGACCTACGAGAATGAAATGCGAAATGGAGCCTCTGTAGGACTGGTGAGTAAGAATGATGTTGTGAGGGCCGTCCCTTATCAACTGAGTGAGCCCTGGGGCTACTTTCATTCCTGCTTGACCTACGAGAGTGAACTTCGAAATGGAGCCTCCTTAGGACTGGTGAGAAAGAATGTCGAGGTTAGGGCCGTCCCTAATCATTCCTGTTTGACCTACGAGAATGAAATTCGAAATGGAGCCTCTGTAGGACTGGTGAGTATGAATGACGATGTGAGGGCCGTCCCTTATCAACTGAGTGAGCCCTGCGGCTACTTTCATTCCTGCTTGACCTACGAGAATGAACTTCGAAATGGAGCCTCTGTAGGACTGGTGAGTAAGAATGACGAAATGAGGGTCGTCCCTAATCAACTGAGTGAGCCCTGAGGCTAATTTCATCCCTGTTTCACGTACGAGAATGAAATTCGAAATAGAGCCTTTGTAGGACTGGTGAGTAAGAATGACGAGGTGAGGGCCGTCCCTAATCAACTGAGTGAGCCCTTAGGCTAATTTCATTCCTGTTTGACGTACGAGAATGAAATTCGAAATGGAGCCTCAGGAAGGACTGGTGAGTAAGAATGACGAGGTGCGGGCCGTCCCTAATCAACTGAGTGAGCCCTGAGGCTAATTTCATTCCTGTTTGACCTACGAGAATGAAATTCGAAATGGAGCCTCTGTAAGACTGGTGAGATAGAATGACGAGGTGAGGGCCGTCCCTAATCAACTGAGTGAGCCCTGAGGCTAATTTCATTCCTGTTTGACGTACGAGAATGAAATTCGAAATGGAGCCTTTGTAGGACTGGTGAGTAAGAATGACGAGGTGAGGGCCGTCCCTAATCAACTGAGTGAGCCCTGAGGCTAATTTCATTCCTGTTTGACGTACGAGAATGAAATTCGAAATGGAGCCTTTGTAGGACTGGTGAGTAAGAATGACGAGGTGAGGGCCGTCCCTAATCAACTGAGTGAGCCCTGAGGCTAATTTCATTCCTTTTTGACCTACGAGAATGAAATTCGAAATGGAGCCTTTGTAGGACTGGTGAGTAAGAATGACGAGGTGAGGGCCGTCCCTAATCAACTGAGTGAGCCCTGAGGCTAATTTCATTCCTTTTTGACCTACGAGAATGAAATTCGAAATGGAGCCTTTGTAGGACTGGTGAGTAAGAATGACGAGGTGAGGGCCGTCCCTAATCAACTGAGTGAGCCCTGAGGCTAATTTCATTCCTGTTTGACGTACGAGAATGAAATTCGAAATGGAGCCTCAGGAAGGACTGGTGAGTAAGAATGACGAGGTGAGGGCCGTCCCTAATCAACTGAGTGAGCCCTGAGGCTAATTTCATTCTTGTTTGACATACCTACGAGCAATAAAGTCGAGATGGAGCCTCTGTAGGACTGGTGAGTAAGAATGACGAGGACGGGCCGTCCCTAATCATTCCTGTTTGACCTACGAGAATGAAATTCGAAATGGTGCCTCAGGAAGGACTGGTGAGTAAGAATGACGAGGTGAGGGCCGTCCCTAATCAACTGAGTGAGCCCTGAGGCTAATTTCATTCTTGTTTGACATACCTACGAGGAATAAAGTCGAGATGGAGCCTCTGTAGGACTGGTGAGTAAGAATGACGAGGACGGGCCGTCCCTAATCATTCCTGCTTGACCTACGAGAATGAACATCAAAATGGAGCCTCTGTAGGACTGGTGAGTAAGAATGACGAAGTGAGGGTCGTCCCTAATGAACTGAGTGAGCCCTGAGGCTAATTTCATCCCTCTTTGACGTACGAGAATGAAATTCGAAATAGAGCCTTTGTAGGACTGGTGAGTAAGAATGACGAGGTGAGGGCCGTCCCTAATCAACTGAGTGAGCCCTGAGGCTAATTTCATTCCTGCTTGACCTACGAGAATGAAATTCGAAATGGAGCCTCTGTAGGACTGGTGAGAAAGAATGACGAGGTGAGGGCCGTCCCTAATCATTCCTGTTTGACCTACGAGAATGAAATTCGAAATGGAGCCTTTGTAGGACTGGTGAGTAAGAATGACGATGTGAGGGCCGTCCCTTATCAACTGAGTGAGCCCTGGGGCTACTTTCATTCCTGCTTTACCTACGAGAATGAACTTCGAAATGGAGCCTCTGTAGGACTGGTGAGAAAGAATGACGAGGTGAGGGCCGTCCCTAATCATTCCTGTTTGAACTACGAGAATGAAATTCGAAATGGAGCCTCTGTAGGACTGGTGAGAAATAATTACGAGGTGAGGGTCATCCCTAATCAACTGAGTGAGCCCTGAGGCTAATTTCATCCCTGTTTGACGTACGAGAATGAAATTCGAAATAGAGCCTTTATAGGACTGGTGAGTAAGAATGACGAGGTGAGGGCCGTCCCTAATCAACTGAGTGAGCCCTGAGGCTAATTTCATTCCTTTTTGACCTACGAGAATGATATTCGAAATGGAGCCTTTGTAGGACTGGTGAGTAAGAATGACGAGGTGAGGGCCGTCCCTAATCAACTAAGTGAGCCCTGAGGCTAATTTCATTCCTGTTTGACGTAAGAGAATGAAATTCGAAATGGTGCCTCAGGAAGGACTGGTGAGTAAGAATGACGAGGTGCGGGCCTTCCCTAATCATTCCTGTTTGACCTACGAGAATGAAATTCGAAATGGTGCCTCATGAAGGACTGGTGAGTAAGAATGACGAGGTGAGGGCCGTCCCTAATCAACTGAGTGAGCCGTTAGGCTAATTTCATTCTTGTTTGACATACCTACGAGGAATAAAGTCGAGATGGAGCCTCTGTAGGACTGGTGAGTAAGAATGACGAGGTGCCATCCCTAATCATTCCTGTTTGACCTACGAGAATGAATTTCGAAATGGAGCCTCTGTAGGACTGGTGAGTAAGGATGACGAAGTGAGGGTCGTCCCTGATCAACTGAGTGAGCCCTGAGGCTAATTTCATTCCTGCTTGACCTACGAGAATGAAATTCGAAATAGAGCCTCTGTAGGGCTGGTGAGAAAGAATGACGAGGTGAGGGCCGTCCCTAATCATTCCTGTTTGACCTACGAGAATGAAATGCGAAATGGAGCCTCTGTAGGACTGGTGAGTAAGAATGATGTTGTGAGGGCCGTCCCTTATCAACTGAGTGAGCCCTGGGGCTACTTTCATTCCTGCTTGACCTACGAGAGTGAACTTCGAAATGGAGCCTCCTTAGGACTGGTGAGAAAGAATGTCGAGGTTAGGGCCGTCCCTAATCATTCCTGTTTGACCTACGAGAATGAAATTCGAAATGGAGCCTCTGTAGGACTGGTGAGTATGAATGACGATGTGAGGGCCGTCCCTTATCAACTGAGTGAGCCCTGCGGCTACTTTCATTCCTGCTTGACCTACGAGAATGAACTTCGAAATGGAGCCTCTGTAGGACTGGTGAGTAAGAATGACGAAATGAGGGTCGTCCCTTATCAACTGAGTGAGCCCTGAGGCTAATTTCATCCCTGTTTCACGTACGAGAATGAAATTCGAAATAGAGCCTTTGTAGGACTGGTGAGTAAGAATGACGAGGTGAGGGCCGTCCCTAATCAACTGAGTGAGCCCTTAGGCTAATTTCATTCCTGTTTGACGTACGAGAATGAAATTCGAAATGGAGCCTCAGGAAGGACTGGTGAGTAAGAATGACGAGGTGCGGGCCGTCCCTAATCAACTGAGTGAGCCCTGAGGCTAATTTCATTCCTGTTTGACCTACGAGAATGAAATTCGAAATGGAGCCTCTGTAAGACTGGTGAGATAGAATGACGAGGTGAGGGCCGTCCCTAATCAACTGAGTGAGCCCTGAGGCTAATTTCATTCCTGTTTGACGTACGAGAATGAAATTCGAAATGGAGCCTTTGTAGGACTGGTGAGTAAGAATGACGAGGTGAGGGCCGTCCCTAATCAACTGAGTGAGCCCTGAGGCTAATTTCATTCCTGTTTGACGTACGAGAATGAAATTCGAAATGGAGCCTTTGTAGGACTGGTGAGTAAGAATGACGAGGTGAGGGCCGTCCCTAATCAACTGAGTGAGCCCTGAGGCTAATTTCATTCCTTTTTGACCTACGAGAATGAAATTCGAAATGGAGCCTTTGTAGGACTGGTGAGTAAGAATGACGAGGTGAGGGCCGTCCCTAATCAACTGAGTGAGCCCTGAGGCTAATTTCATTCCTTTTTGACCTACGAGAATGAAATTCGAAATGGAGCCTTTGTAGGACTGGTGAGTAAGAATGACGAGGTGAGGGCCGTCCCTAATCAACTGAGTGAGCCCTGAGGCTAATTTCATTCCTGTTTGACGTACGAGAATGAAATTCGAAATGGAGCCTCAGGAAGGACTGGTGAGTAAGAATGACGAGGTGAGGGCCGTCCCTAATCAACTGAGTGAGCCCTGAGGCTAATTTCATTCTTGTTTGACATACCTACGAGCAATAAAGTCGAGATGGAGCCTCTGTAGGACTGGTGAGTAAGAATGACGAGGACGGGCCGTCCCTAATCATTCCTGTTTGACCTACGAGAATGAAATTCGAAATGGTGCCTCAGGAAGGACTGGTGAGTAAGAATGACGAGGTGAGGGCCGTCCCTAATCAACTGAGTGAGCCCTGAGGCTAATTTCATTCTTGTTTGACATACCTACGAGGAATAAAGTCGAGATGGAGCCTCTGTAGGACTGGTGAGTAAGAATGACGAGGACGGGCCGTCCCTAATCATTCCTGCTTGACCTACGAGAATGAACATCAAAATGGAGCCTCTGTAGGACTGGTGAGTAAGAATGACGAAGTGAGGGTCGTCCCTAATGAACTGAGTGAGCCCTGAGGCTAATTTCATCCCTCTTTGACGTACGAGAATGAAATTCGAAATAGAGCCTTTGTAGGACTGGTGAGTAAGAATGACGAGGTGAGGGCCGTCCCTAATCAACTGAGTGAGCCCTGAGGCTAATTTCATTCCTGCTTGACCTACGAGAATGAAATTCGAAATGGAGCCTCTGTAGGACTGGTGAGAAAGAATGACGAGGTGAGGGCCGTCCCTAATCATTCCTGTTTGACCTACGAGAATGAAATTCGAAATGGAGCCTTTGTAGGACTGGTGAGTAAGAATGACGATGTGAGGGCCGTCCCTTATCAACAGAGTGAGCCCTGGGGCTACTTTCATTCCTGCTTTACCTACGAGAATGAACTTCGAAATGGAGCCTCTGTAGGACTGGTGAGAAAGAATGACGAGGTGAGGGCCGTCCCTAATCATTCCTGTTTGAACTACGAGAATGAAATTCGAAATGGAGCCTCTGTAGGACTGGTGAGAAATAATTACGAGGTGAGGGTCATCCCTAATCAACTGAGTGAGCCCTGAGGCTAATTTCATCCCTGTTTGACGTACGAGAATGAAATTCGAAATAGAGCCTTTATAGGACTGGTGAGTAAGAATGACGAGGTGAGGGCCGTCCCTAATCAACTGAGTGAGCCCTGAGGCTAATTTCATTCCTTTTTGACCTACGAGAATGATATTCGAAATGGAGCCTTTGTAGGACTGGTGAGTAAGAATGACGAGGTGAGGGCCGTCCCTAATCAACTAAGTGAGCCCTGAGGCTAATTTCATTCCTGTTTGACGTAAGAGAATGAAATTCGAAATGGTGCCTCAGGAAGGACTGGTGAGTAAGAATGACGAGGTGCGGGCCTTCCCTAATCATTCCTGTTTGACCTACGAGAATGAAATTCGAAATGGTGCCTCATGAAGGACTGGTGAGTAAGAATGACGAGGTGAGGGCCGTCCCTAATCAACTGAGTGAGCCGTTAGGCTAATTTCATTCTTGTTTGACATACCTACGAGGAATAAAGTCGAGATGGAGCCTCTGTAGGACTGGTGAGTAAGAATGACGAGGTGCCATCCCTAATCATTCCTGTTTGACCTACGAGAATGAATTTCGAAATGGAGCCTCTGTAGGACTGGTGAGTAAGGATGACGAAGTGAGGGTCGTCCCTGATCAACTGAGTGAGCCCTGAGGCTAATTTCATTCCTGCTTGACCTACGAGAATGAAATTCGAAATAGAGCCTCTGTAGGGCTGGTGAGAAAGAATGACGAGGTGAGGGCCGTCCCTAATCATTCCTGTTTGACCTACGAGAATGAAATGCGAAATGGAGCCTCTGTAGGACTGGTGAGTAAGAATGATGTTGTGAGGGCCGTCCCTTATCAACTGAGTGAGCCCTGGGGCTACTTTCATTCCTGCTTGACCTACGAGAGTGAACTTCGAAATGGAGCCTCCTTAGGACTGGTGAGAAAGAATGTCGAGGTTAGGGCCGTCCCTAATCATTCCTGTTTGACCTACGAGAATGAAATTCGAAATGGAGCCTCTGTAGGACTGGTGAGTATGAATGACGATGTGAGGGCCGTCCCTTATCAACTGAGTGAGCCCTGCGGCTACTTTCATTCCTGCTTGACCTACGAGAATGAACATCGAAATGGAGCCTCTGTAGGACTGGTGAGTAAGAATGACGAAATGAGGGTCGTCCCTAATCAACTGAGTGAGCCCTGAGGCTAATTTCATCCCTGTTTCACGTACGAGAATGAAATTCGAAATAGAGCCTTTGTTGGACTGGTGAGTAAGAATGACGAGGTGAGGGCCGTCCCTAATCAACTGAGTGAGCCCTGAGGCTAATTTCATTCCTTTTTGACCTACGAGAATGAAATTCGAAATGGAGCCTTTGTAGGACTGGTGAGTAAGAATGACGAGGTGAGGGCCGTCCCTAATCAACTGAGTGAGCCCTTAGGCTAATTTCATTCCTGTTTGACGTACGAGAATGAAATTCGAAATGGAGCCTCAGGAAGGACTGGTGAGTAAGAATGACGAGGTGCGGGCCGTCCCTAATCAACTGAGTGAGCCCTGAGGCTAATTTCATTCCTGTTTGACCTACGAGAATGAAATTCGAAATGGAGCCTCTGTAAGACTGGTGAGATAGAATGACGAGGTGAGGGCCGTCCCTAATCAACTGAGTGAGCCCTGAGGCTAATTTCATTCCTGTTTGACGTACGAGAATGAAATTCGAAATGGAGCCTTTGTAGGACTGGTGAGTAAGAATGACGAGGTGTGGGCCGTCCCTAATCAACTGAGTGAGCCCTGAGGCTAATTTCATTCCTGTTTGACGTACGAGAATGAAATTCGAAATTTAGCCTTTGTAGGACTGGTGAGTAAGAATGACGAGGTGAGGGCCGTCCCTAATCAACTGAGTGAGCCCTGAGGCTAATTTCATTCCTTTTTGACCTACGAGAATGAAATTCGAAATGGAGCCTTTGTAGGACTGGTGAGTAAGAATGACGAGGTGAGGGCCGTCCCTAATCAACTGAGTGAGCCCTGAGGCTAATTTCATTCCTTTTTGACCTACGAGAATGAAATTCGAAATGGAGCCTTTGTAGGACTGGTGAGTAAGAATGACGAGGTGAGGGCCGTCCCTAATCAACTGAGTGAGCCCTGAGGCTAATTTCATTCCTGTTTGACGTACGAGAATGAAATTCGAAATGGAGCCTCAGGAAGGACTGGTGAGTAAGAATGACGAGGTGAGGGCCGTCCCTAATCAACTGAGTGAGCCCTGAGGCTAATTTCATTCCTGTTTGACCTACGAGAATGAAATTCGAAATGGAGCCTTTGTAGGACTGGTGAGTAAGAATGACGAGGTGAGGGCCGTCCCTAATCAACTGAGTGAGCCCTGAGGCTAATTTCATTCCTGTTTGACGTACGAGAATGAAATTCGAAATGGAGCCTCAGGAAGGACTGGTGAGTAAGAATGACGAGGTGCGGGCCGTCCCTAATCAACTGAGTGAGCCCTGAGGCTAATTTCATTCCTGTTTGACCTACGAGAATGAAATTCGAAATGGAGCCTCTGTAGGACTGGTGAGTAAGATTACGAGGTGAGGGCCGTCCCTAATAAACTAAGTGAGCCCTGAGGCTAATTTCATTCCTGTTTGACCTACGAGAATGAAATTCGAAATGGAGCCTCTGTAGGACTGGTGAGTAAGATTACGAGGTGAGGGCCGTCCCTAATAAACTAAGTGAGCCCTGAGGCTAATTTCATTCCTGTTTGACCTACGAGAATGAAATTCGAAATGGAGCCTCTGTAGGACTGGTGAGTAAGATTACGAGGTGAGGGCCGTCCCTAATCAACTGAGTGAGCCCTGAGGCTAATTTCATTCCTGTTTGACGTACCTACGAGGAATAAAGTCGAGATGGAGCCTCTGTAGGCCTTCCGAGTGAGAGATGACAAGGTGGGGGATCCTCCCAAATCAGTTGATATGGCCTTTCGTCAAGCCCGATATTCCTCCGTTTAAACTTTGAAAAAAATTACCACATTTCCTCCGTTTATTCTCTTATTTCTTCGGTCAATCTCAAAATCCCTCCGTTTAACTTAACAAAAAAAAGTAATAAAATAAATTAAACCACATTTCCTCCGTTTTAAAGGAAAAATATTGAATGTACATATGGAATATGGTACCTACTGCAATTTCGAGCGTCGAAAAACATGTCGCCCATGATTCAATGTTTTTCCGTTAGAGCGGAGGAAATGTTTGAAGATAGTATGGCCCATATGATAAATAAAGTCAGCTATTCTATCAGTCAGGTTACTTACCAGAGTAGATAGCGAACGGGAAGTATGTAAGCACCTACTTCATGGAGACCAGAGTTGGTACCTAAGTCATTTAAACGAACGGGTTGCAATTCTGATTGAGTGATTGCCTATGGAAGCTAAGCGCAAGCTTCAACAATTGAACCTGTAATGGTTGGCTATGACTGAAAAACTCGACCAATTGAAGTAGCATTGTTATTACAGATCGTTCGCGACATCCCTTCCTTGCTTTCGAGAGGCTTAGAAACAACTCAGTTCACCACCAGCAGTAAAGGAACACACTTGGACATGGGGCTACTCACCACCGTAGTTCTGGGCTTCCTCACCTTTATTGGGCTGATCCTCGTATCGCTCCATCGGTTCCTGCGCCCTGTCATCCGGGTTAAAGGCAAAACAAATATACCGGGACCGCCGGAAGGAATAAGATGGCCAATAGTTGGTGACTCTCTGTGGTTTTACGGGCTGAAAAGTATGGAAGGTAAAGTCAGTTTGCAGTACCTAATAAATGACACTCAGGAATATGCGTATTTGTGATAAAGAATGAATGGTAGGTACCTACTTATGCATTATCTGAATACATATCTCCCTCCACACAGCCATACATATCTCGCCCAACAGATTATTTTATCTCGAATTTTCAACGCCCTTTTATCAAAGATAGCTATTTTAGTTAACTTACAAGTTCGACTTTTAGACGTTAATTTAACAAAAACAATAAAGTTGCCAACGTGCAAATCATACGAACCATCATAATAATTCTTCGGACTTGATCAAACTTAACAGGCCCCTCAAGTCCTACGCGTTACGAGGTCTCAGCCATTTTTGCAAGACAGTGGTCTAGCGTCGAGATTGGGTAAAATCTCCTTTTTACACTTTGGTTGAGTTCGGTGAGGTTTACACAGATTCTAACTTTTCCGTTTGGTTTGGGGAGCGCTCTTTCCAGTGGTGTCCCAATTTTTAATTTTACAGTGTGATTTAAAGGGTATAAAGTCGTAAACACGAAAAAAATCTTATAAATGAAAAAACTCACGAAAACAAGGAGTAAAAAAATAAATAAAACGCTGCAAATCCCTGCACAACGGTTTATTATTTTGTACAGAATACCCTTCTGTTACAGATCACAGCTCTCTGTATAGATAACCCGTCTATATAATATAATATGTACTACACTGTACATATTATGTGGATCGCAGATCCTCCGTAGGTTAGTACCTAACCCCGTACTCGTTACTAGGTACCTACCTAATCACGTGTTAAATGTTGCTAAAATAATTCTGTCGATGAATAACGGTAACTAAAATGGCAAAAAGAAACGCAAATAATGAAGTTCTGAAGGAAAATTGTTGATTTGGAGTGAAATAGGTACCCCTTCTGCGTAGATCACTGTTTTCTGTGGTCAACACCTATAGTGAACCGTTGTGTAATAACTTACCCATCAATAGTACTTCAACGGTTGTTCAAGTTGCAAAAGTACCGATCAACAAAATCCAGCCCCTACTTGGTAGATGAACCGTTGTGTAATAATTTGCCGTTGTGTAGTAATTTACCGTTGTGTAATAATTCTGTGAATCGCAGACCCTCCGTAGGATAGTACCTAACCCCGTACTCGTTACTAGGTACCTACCTAATCACGAGTTAAATGTTGCTAAAATAATTCTGTCGATGAATAACGGTAACTAAAATGGCAAAAAGAAACGCAAATAATGAAGTTTTGAAGGAAAATTATTGCTGATGTGGAGTGAAATAGATGCCCCTTCAGCGTAGATCACTGTTTTCTGTGGTCAATACCTACCTCGTGGTCAAGTATAATGAACCGTTGTGTAATCACTTGCCCGTCAATAATACTGCAACGGTTGTTCAAGTTGCAAAAGTACCGATCAACAAAATCCAGCCCCTTTTTAGTAGACGAACCGTTGTGTAATAATTTGCCGCTGTCTAATAATTTACCGTTATGTAATAGTTTACCATTGTGTAATAATTTACCCATCAATAATAGGTACTTCAAAGTTTGTTCAAGTTTCACAAGTACCTACCAACAAAATCCAATAGTGTCCATCACTTATCAAATGAAATAATATCGCAGAACAACCAACTCGACTACATACAGCCGTCCTTGATTATAAAGAGGTGCTCCCTAGCGATGATATCCGGGCCGGATTTATACCGTTTGAATCACGATCGTGTTGACGAAGCTTTTTGGTGCACACGAACGGCTGGACGTACAATGCTCCGGGTGGCCTCAAAAAATTGTTTAGCTCAAGACAAATTAATTAACGTAAAAAAAAACCATACCCTTCAATCGAAAGTTTACGAGATGCGGCGTTCTGAAAATGTCAACGCCTATTTTGAACCCCTTAGAGATGACTGACAGTAACGTCGAGCTTCGAGGACCAACGAGACCCCGAACGGAACCTATAACCCAAATTTCATCAATTTTTATTCATGGTAACTAAGAAAAGTGGCCCGTACGGCGGACAGACAGAAATATTTTTATTGCATTTTCGGATTCTACATACCTACTTACCTTGAAACGTAAACCATCATATTTTGAGGGGGGATAGAATTTTTTTTTTCATGCTCGATTCCAATGGATCATTATTGAAAATAATAAACCAAAAGCACAGTGGGACTTTTTGTTGAATATAGTTGTAGAATCGACTCCTAGAAGATTCTTGATCCTGAGTGTGAACACCCTGTATTATAATATGTTACACCAGAAAGATATAATTGTTATCTGATACAAATAATGTGTTACGTTGTATATAACATGTTTCGTTGTGTATAACGCACATAAATGCCCAAAATAATGGTTGAAACGATCTGGAATTTTGAGGGTGCGTGCTGGTTGGTCTCCAGATGGTCCCGCGTTGATAGCATTCCAATCCGACTGTAACTTCTTTCTGCGCATCCGCGTACGTGTTACACTTCTTCATCGCTCACAGCTACACGTGAAAAATGTCGAAATGAGCTGTGAGTTATGTGTTGACACGCAGATAATGATAGCTGTGCGACCTAGCATCACTCAGTGAGGGTCCAGGCAGTACAAATTACCTACCATTTATTCCAGAAAGGCCAATTTACTTATTCTATTCACGCAAAATCACGAAATTTTCAAAACACTGAACGTTTGAACTCATTCGGGAGACTACAGCAAGTATATTTGAGAGCTCAAACACCACAACCCTTTTGAGTAGTTTTATCAAGAATGATATTTAATACCAAGTACATGGACAGGTAGGTTCTTGATAAATGATGCCTAATGTCCGATTGCCTCTCTGTAGTGTGTTTATGTCTAGTAAAAATACTCTTTTATAATCAGACTAATAATAATACACTTTTACAATTGTAATATTTTAGAATTAGGCTAATATATTATCATAATGAGGTTCTTGACCGCTGGAATAAATACTGTTTGGAGGTTCTCGAGGTTCGTTCACCGCACTGACCGTACCTCAAGAACCTCCAAACTGTAGCTAATATTTAACGTATCTCAGTATTTAGAGTGTCTTCTAATATATTATTGTTGGTTTTGCAGATTTGTGGACGGTCATGAACAACTTGACTGGAATGAGGAAACTAATGAGTTTTTACTTGGGTTCTAAGTTGGTGATTTTTATCAACGACGCCAAGACAGCCGAAGTAGGTTTTCTTTCAGTATATTATACACGTAGGAAATCTAAGTCAATTTTTCAAATGCAGAGATTTACCCACATTTTCTTTTGTGTAGTTTAGTAGAGTCTAGTAGATCAGAAAATTGCATAGATCTTTCGATAGATCTCTCATATAATTGTTTTCTCAACCCGATTTTGCTTGCGCCAAGCTAACGCCACCGCGCACCCCTGGACTTCCTATTGTGGTTTTATAGTGGTTAATCTTAACAATTTTGATAACACCTGTACCGTATTTGATTGCTCCTTGCTTTATAACAGTGGAGAACGGAATTACTAAACAGAAAGTAAATGAGACGAAAATATATTAATTTTCTCCAGTGGTGTACCTACTAAAATAAAGTAGGTACAGTTTTTTGGTGTTAAAATGTTGCTGTCGTCGCTATAGTGGTTTTATCTTATAAATGGAGGAAATTGTTGTGCATAAATAGGTTTTGGTTTATTATTTGAAATAATGAACCATTGGAATCGAGCATGAAAAAAAAAATTCTTACCCCCCCTCAAAATTTGATGGTTTACGTTTCAAGGTACCTATGTAGAATCCGAAACTGCAATAAAAATATTTCTGCCTGTCCGCCGTACGGGCCACTTTTCTTAGTTACCATGAAACAAAATTGATGAAATTCGGGTTATAGGTTCCGTTCGGGGTCTAGTTGGTCCTCGAAGCTCGACGTTACTGTCAGTCATCTCTAAGGGGTTCAAAATAGGGGTTGAAATTTTCAAAACGCCTATACATTTTTTTAGGTGAATCTTTTTACGGTTTTAAATAGTTCTTGAACTTATGAGTTTTTTAAGACCATCCGGAGCATCGTACGTCCAGCCGTTTGTTCACAGTAACGCCCCGAAGTTTGCACCGATAGGCATTTTCGACTCCAGTGTGAATGAAATTGTATACATTCAAACCAAATCTCGTTACCAGGGACGCCCCGACAATAGGAAATTAGCCGGAGATAAAATCATTGCTAGGGGCCACCTGTTTATATTGGCGGAGTATGAAGTCGAGTTGGTTGTTCTGTGATATTATTTAATTTGAAAAATGATGGCAGTTTTGGAGTTTGTTGATAGGTAGTGAAACTTGAACAAACGTTGGGTAAATTATTACTACACGATGGTAAATCATTACTCAACGGTAAATCATTACACAACGGTTCATTATACCATCTACGAGAAGGGGTTGGAGTTTGTTGGTAGGTACTTTTCCGAACTTCATTATGTGTGTTTCTTTTTATGTTAGGTACTGTTTGTCATCGGCAGAATTATTTTAGCAACATTCAACTCATGATTAGGTAGTACCTACCTAGTAACGAGTACGGGGTTAGGTACTAACCTACGGAGGGTCTGCGATCTACATAAAATGTATAGAATAGTACATATTATATTATATAGACGGGTTATCTATACAGAGAGCTGTGATCTGTAACAGAAGGGTATTCTGTACAAAATAATAAACCGTTGTGCAGGGATTTGCAGCGTTTTTTGAGTTGCTCTTGCGGTTTACTGAGGTTTTAGAGCCCCACGAATCCAGTGGTTTTGGCGCTTACCCCGGAATGCAAAATACGATTTTTCTCATCAGTGTATTGCAGAACTGGGGTAAGCGCCAAAATTCTCGAATCTACTGACCACAGAAAACAGTGATTCACGCAGAAGGGGTAAATGATAAACCTTAGAGTAGTACTAATTTGCAGCATTTTTCATACTAGAATCGTTCGTATGCTAAATGTGTCCAATAAGGCCTTGTCATGCTTTGCAAAAGGTTAATACCTATTATACAATTATTCGTCAACTATTATTTGTAGGCAATCATCAGCATGAAGAAATGCCCCGATAAAGAAATCGAATTTTATCATGCATTCAAAAGTGTTACGAATGGGATAATCTCTAGAAACGGTAAGTCGTACTTGGTTAATTATTTTCAGCAATAAACCTTTGAAATCGAGCATGAGCATGAAGTTCCAGCCATGCAGCATGGCTTTGAAAGCAAATTTTCAAAGAAATATTCGTGCTATTGTATAATAATATGACATATTGTAACGAGAAACCATACCATTTTTCGTAAAATTATATGTTTTTTGTGATTTTAGAAATTTTCACCGATTTTTTACCTTTACAAAGCAAATTTGCAAATGAATATTCGTGCTATTGTGTGAAAAGATGATGTAGCGAGAAACCATAGGTACCATTTTTCGTAAAATTATTTTTTTCTTGATTTTTAGCCATTTTTACCGATTTTTGTCCCTTACAAAGTCAAATTGGCCCCCTCAATCTTTTTTGAAAAAAAAAAAAAAAAATCATCGAACTAGACCCCATCGAATCACCATCCCACCACGGGGGTGAGGCCCTGAATGGTCGTTGGGGTGTAGCTCCTAGATGGTATCCTACTCAATTTCCCACGAACCGACAACCCGACTTTGCTCACATTCGGTGGTTAGTTTGGATGTAGCTCCTAGATGGTCCTCTATGAATTTCAAAATTCCCCGGTCCTTGGTATGACAACTCTGTATGCGCAAACGCGAAATCTAAGGTAGGTATTCAATTTCTCACCGACCTATGGCCCGATTTCGATGAAATTGTCAGAAACTTCTTCAAACTACGCGGATGAATTTTCTTTCAACTTTTACTTCACGTTAAGCTTCATGCGTAGCACAATAATAATTATAGATAGCATTTTTGGATCCCCCCCCCCCCCCTAATCTGCACTGAACCATTCGTTTAAATGACGTTAAACTTAGCCGAGGTTTTTTACCTATTTTTAAACCACAGGGAACAGAGAACTACGCAGAAGGGAACACAGGAAAACAATAAACCGTCGCGTAATTATTTCCACGCTTTTTATTTTTTCTAATTTCTGCATGTAATTAGGCAAAGCATGGTCCGACTTCAGACGTCCACTAGACAAGCTCATCCACGTAAAGAAAATGGATGACATGTTGATTGTGGTGGCGGACAAAACAAAAACTCTATGTGCAAAAATTGGATCCAGATGCGACGGGACTGTAATCCAACTGAACGATTTGCTCAGATTATGTACATTGGATGCAACCTTAGGTAAATAACTCCTACATAAGTTTTTGTAACACATTAACTTTTTGTAGTACCTAATGCAAGTAGAGGCAATACAAGTGGCATTACTTATTTCATTGCAAGCATTTCATAATGTCAACTATTTATAACAAAAAATGAATCGACCATAATGACAGTACCGTAAATCCTCGACAATTGTAGCCGCCACGGAGGAAGGGGACGGAAAATAGTAAACGACGAGCGCAGATAGGGTAAAAGGTGTTATAATTGTATTATATTCCCGGTATACAAGTACTGATTACCCGACATATTTTGACACCAGCATTAGACCCCCTTCGAATTTTACAGCAATTAGTTATCAAACCAAAACACCCTCGAATTTAACAGTATACAAGTAATTATCATTAAACAGGACACCCACCCTCTAACTAACAAGACCCCCAGTGATCAGCACGATGATAATAATTAAATAACATATTATTACCCAAGACTTACATAGACAAGACTCAGAACAAATTGACGATTAGCAAGATGATAATCAATTATTATACATACAAGAGTTAGACAAGACTTAAACGAGACCCCTGATGATTGAACCTGGATTCAGTCCTTAGCCCCCTCCCCTTATAAATAGTCAAAAAGTGAAATGTGGTCGATTGGGATTGGTTTTGAAGAAGAATGGTGAAGGGGACAAAGGAAGGGGGGTCGATTCTGATTGGTTGTGAAGAAGAATGAAGAAGGGAACGAAGGAAGGTGGGTCGATTCTGATTGGTTGTGAAGAAGAATGAAGAAGGGAACAAAGGAAGGTGGGTCGATTCTGATTGGTTGTGAAGAAGAATTGGGAAGGGAACAAAGGAAGGTGGGTCGATTCTGATTGGTTGTGAAGAAGAATGGTGAAGGGAACAAAGGAAGGGGGGTCGATTCTGATTGGCCCAGGAAGAGAATGCCAAAAAGTGAAAGGACTATAAGGTGAAAGGTGTGGGGGAGGGGATGAACCAAGCTGTTACAGAAATGAACGCAATAATGGAGAAAAACTTGAAGGAATTACATCATTCAAAGATTTACCCAACCTATCACTCTTAATAATTTCGAATTTTTCGAGTACACCCAACATGCTCCCTTTTGGGCAAAAATGAAGATATTCAGTGAACTGTCTGTCTGCAAGATCAAAATCGAAGCTATGACTGGATTCATTCAAATGACGTGCAAAGGCCGGATCACCCTTATTATCCCTGAAATCTTTTTCATGTTCCTTTATTCTTTCTCTAAACTTCCTACCAGTTTGACCACAATAGTCAAGTCCACAAGAACACTTTAATTTATAAACCCCACTTTTATCTTGAACATTAATTTTATCTTTAACTGAACTTAATGAAGATCTGAGATTATTTTTAATTTTATATCCCACTTTGAACCCTTTAGAAGTTGATATTTTACCAATTCTATCCGAAATTTTTCCGTAATAGGGTATACTGATCCAAATCTTTTCCTCAGTCGAAGCTTCCCTAACTAGGTTTGAAACTCCTTCCCTACTCTTTTTTCTAAGAATCCTGCTGGTGGTTTGATGATGAGAGAGGAAGTCAAGGCATGGGAAATGCCCAGTGGGTATACCAGTCTGGGTTTTTTCGGGAAGTGCCAAGTGGATATACCAGTCTAGGATCTTTTCAGACATGCCTAGTGGATATACCAGTCTAGGTTCTTTTAGGAGGTGCCCAGTGGATAAACCAGTCTGGGGATCTTTTAGGTGAGGAGGAGTGAGGCAAGGAGAGAGAGATAAGTCGGCGACTTAAGGAGAGAGTAGAATGAATCGGAAGGCGAAGGAGGCGAGTTTTTGTAGTCTGGGGACTATGCTCCCTCCATCCTCCACTCTTGTGGAGATGGTGGGGGTCCCTTCCCACTTGACCCTTCCAGCTCTCTCAAGCTGCCTGCCCACGTCTACTAACTCATTCATCAGTTTATTTGGTAAATCTTTCCTTTCAAGGAGTGATATCACGACATAGGTCCCCCCAGATTGAGCAAAGGGGACGATTGATGGAGCTGAGGGCGCAGAGTTACACGGCTGAAGGCCAAGGCAAACAGGATGAGGCTGAGGGCACAGAATGACATGGCTGAAGGCCAAGGCAAACAGTGTAAGGCTGAAGGCACGGAAGATAAGGTGTTGTAGATGGGGCGAGGCGTAGTAGTTAGTGGTAGTCGGTGATGGTGAAGGTATTTGCAGCGGGGCAATGAAAGGTGGGCTACCAAGCGGAAATTAGACGCGGTTTAGTACCCCCCCCCTGCTCAAGGCCCCCCACCGTGACGGTGCCCACACCGTGTGTTGGAGTGGTGAGAGGGTTGTCGGTATCCATAAATTGTGGAAGACGGCAGCGATGTCGGGGTCAGGGGAAGAAGTTTGGGCAGGCGGTGGTGACTGGGGCCGGGGGTTTACGTGATGGTGTGCGGAGGGTCGTCGGCCAGAACATAAGTGGGCTTGCAGCGGGCCAGCAGGACAGTGTGGGGTTTCCCGTCTATTAACAGGGTAGCCGTAGTTTCGGCGGTGCGGATGGCATGAAATGGGCCGGAATAGAGAGGTTGGAGTGGCGGGGTTCTTTGAGGTACATTTGGGTTGTATGGTAAAACCACTTGGGTTACGTGGTGTCGTTAATGGGTGTCGGTGAGTGAAGAGGTTCCCTGTTAATTGACGGGTCGGGGGGAAATACGTCGGCAGGTAGACCCAGGGGGGATGAAAGACGTCCGAAGGCATAATAGCACGTAAGGCAGAGTTTGGGTCCATGAAGGGGAGTCGGAGGAGGTGGCGATCTCCTGCTTTAATACTAAATGCCACTGCTTTCCCGTTTGACTGGGGGTGATAGGCCGTGGTGCGCTGCTTTCGGATTCCGAGGGAATCCGGGAGTTGAATGTAGCGGATTCGAACTGCCTGCCCTGATTGACCTCGAGGATCCACGGACAGCCGTACCGTGTGATCCAGTTGTGTAGGATAGCGGTGGCGACTGTGTCCGCGGAAATGTGCGTGAGTGGGATGCACTCAAACCAGTTGGTGGCACGGTCGATCATGGTCAGGCAGTATCTTTTCCCTTCCGAGGGGGGAAGGGGGCCAACTATGTGGAGGTGGAGGTGCTCAAATGGAAGGGTGTCGTCGAAAGTTTGCGGAGGGACGTGGGGGTGCGCCAAGACCTTGTACCGTTGGCACTTCTGGCACCAGAGAACCCAGTTACGGATGTCGGTGTTCATCCGGGGCCAGAAGTACCAGGAGGTGATCAGGTCTCGGCTCGCCCGGATGCCCGGATTATGGAGGGCATGGTAGTGGTCAAACAGTTGCCGCCCGAGGATGGGCGAGGTGGTGAGGAGGACACGTCTCACCATAGGTCCTGTGGCGGCAACTGTTCGAGCTTTCAAGTGGCGACTAAGTTGGCGAGGGCTGCGTCGGAATCCGGAAGCTGACGGGCGGCGATTTGTTGGCTGGAGGGGAAGGGGAGATGTTCATCCACCGGCTTTGGTGAAGTTCGGGAGAGGGTGCTGCCACGCAGTTGTCTGCCCCCGGCGTATAGCAGATAAATTGCGCTTTGAATTCTAATTGCCGGAGGCGACGGGGCGAGGCAGATTTGTGGTTTCGAAGGAGGGCGTGGGTGAGTGGTTTATGGTCGGTGTTGACAGAGAACTGCTGGCCCTCCACGAAGTCTCAAAAATGCTTAATGGCCTTGTGGATGGCGAGGAGTTCTCTGTCGAACGTAGAGTACTTGCATTGGGGGAGACAGTGCGGGAAAAAAATCAGAGGGGTTGGGGGGAGGCGCCGTTGTGCTGGTGGAGAATTGCTCCGATGGCCCAGTCGGAGGCGTCGGTGGTGATGGAGAGGGGTGTGTGGTGGTTGGGGTGGGCGAGTCGAGCGGCGGCGGTGAGGTCGTTTTTGCATGTTTCGAAGGCGGATGCGAGTTCGGGGGTCCAGTCAATGGGGCGGCGATCGTTTTTCTTTGCCAGTTGTGGGATGGCATTGACGAGGGAAAGCTGGTGCTGGGCAGCGTGGCGGATGTGACGGCGGTAGAAGTTTAAGACGCCAAGGAAAAGGCAGAGCTCCGTGACTGTGCGAGGCTGGGGAAATTGGCGGAGGGAGTCGACCCATTCCAGGAGTGGGGTTATCCCGGAAGAGGTGACGATGTGTCTGAGACAGCGGATGGAGGGTTGGGCGAGAACGCTCTTCTCCTTGTTTACTATTAGACCTTCGGATTCGAAAATCCGGAGGACCTGTTGGAGGTGGTGGAAATGCTCGTCCGGCATTTTGGAAGCGACCAAAACATCCTCGAGGAAGCAGAACACGAAGGGGAGGCCTCGGAGGATTTGGTCCATGTAACGCTGCCAAGTTTGGGATCTTGACACACTCGAAGAGGCCGAAGGGGGTGATAATGGCGGACTTCAGTATGTCGGGGGGATTGGATGTTGATGTGGTGGAAGGCCCGGGAGATGTCCAAAGTGGAAAAGATGGTAGCTTCGTGGAGGTACGATGTGAAGTCACGGAGGTGGGGGACGTTATAGAGGTCTGGCGTAGTTGTTGCCTTGAGGGGGCGGTAATCACCGCAGGGGTGGCTGTCGCCATCAGGCTTTTCCACAATGTGCAGCGGGGAGGTCCAGGGGGAGTTGGATGGGCGGACGATTTTGTCGGCAATTAGCCGGTCAATGTGGCGTTTGGCCTGGGCGAGTTGGAGGGGGTGGAGTCGACTGGCTTTGGCGGTGGGAGGAGGGCCAGAGGTTCCTGATGTAATGTTGGATAGTCTAGAGGTGGGAGGTCGAGCGGGGCCGGGGGGTGTAGTCTCGTAGCAGGGTGGCAAAGTATTGATAAACCCTGTGAGGGGTTCTCTTGAAGCCGGGTCGATGAGTCTGGCATTCTTTATGTCCACCCGGAGGCCGAAATATCATAGGAAGTCTAAGATGGGGTTTTCCACGTCGAGGACGGTGAAGGTCCATTCATATATGTGTCCGTTGAGGTGGACGGTCGAGCGGTAATCCCCGTAGGAAGGTATGTTGGTCCCATTCGCCGCGTAGAGTAGCTGTCGGCACGAACGGGTTTTGTGGCGGAGGACGGAGTTGGGGATTACGGAGAGAGCAGCCCCTGTATCGACGAGAAAGGGGAGGTTCGTCGGCCAGCATTTGACGAATAGGCGGCGGTGACTGGGAGCAACGTGGTGCATAACGGCGTCGGCGGAGGTCGAAGTGTGAGGGGGTTGGTGTTTGAGAGCCCCTGCGTATGTGGGGGGGGGGGGTCAGGAGGGGGATTGGCGGCTGGGGCGTCAGCGGTCAGCCTGGGGGGTGGGGGTGGAAGCCTTCCGTAGTGCCCCTGCGTAGGAGAGTGGGGTGTCAGTGGAAGGAGGGCCGGCAAAGGAAGCTTTGCGGACGGAGGTGATGGCGGCCGGGGGTGGGGGGGTGGACGGTCGGTCCCCCCCCGCCATGGAGGAGGGGTGCCCGCCGGTAACTCCGGTAACGTCGGCGTTTCCCGGAGCGGGGGTGAACTAGCAGGGGGGGCAGCATTTGCGAGCCTGGTCCCCAATGTTGACATGGTAAAAGCAACGTCGTGGTGGGGGGGGAGGGTTGGCGGGGAGGTAATCCCGGCGTGGAGGCCGAGAGGGGCGATCAGGTGCTGGTGGGGGGCCCTTGGAGAGGGGGCTCTGCGGCAGTCGTTGGAGGGGTTCCGGCGTCGGCCGATGGAGGGGGGTCCGGCGTCGGTCTGTAGAGGGGGGTCTGCGGTTGTCTGGGGTAGCAGAGGGAGGGTGCTGAAATTTGATAGGCGATGGTTGAATGTTGGCGATAGGGTCAGGTGCGCCGATGTCGTAAATTGTATCTGCCAGGTGGAGGATGGCGTCATCTGGAGCGTGGAGGTGGGCACAAAGGGCCAGCCGGATGGAGTGGGGTAAGGCCCGTAGCCAAAAGGTATGGGTGAGGTCACTCTTGTGGAGATGGTGGGGGTCCCTTCCCACTCGACCCTTCCAGCTCTCTCGAGCTGCCTGCCCACGTCTAGCAACTCACTCATAAGTTTATTTGCGAAATCTTCACATGCAAGGAGTGATATCACGACAAATCCTATTCCATACTGTATCAATGAGATCTCCCCCATAGCCATTACTCGCCGCTATACTTTTAATAGTTAACTTTTCTTTAGCTAAATTCTGTTCACTCATTGATATAGATAAAGCTCTGTTAATCATAGTGTAGTGACAACTACAGTGTAGTGGCCAGGAATGTTGTTAGTATTGTTGTTATGGGTGTGGGAGATGGAAAAACGTGGTTGTCGAGTTTTTGAGGAGAATACAAAAAGACTCTCGACCAGGTTCGGAAGTTTGCTAAGGAAGAGGCACAGTTGAAGATGCGCACCAAGAAAGAGACGTTCGACCGCCGGGCTAAGAAGCCGCCGTATCAGGAAGATGACTGGGTGTGGGTGTATGAGCCAAGACGAACCGCAGGGCTCTCTCCCAAACTCCAGCCAATGTGGACCTTGGGTGGTCAAGAAGCGGTACAATGACGTGCTTTTCGACGTGCAAATGGGTAGGAAGATTCGACGGCTGCATGCGAATCGCTTGACGAAAGTAGAAATAAGACCTGGGGACAGGTCTCAAGAGTGGGAGGGGGACAGTGTAGTGGCAACTACAGTGTAGTGGCCGGGAATGTTGTTAGTATTGTTGTTATGGGTGTGGGAGATGGAAAAAAGTGGTTGTCGAGTTTCTGAGGAGAATACAAAAAGACTTGTTGTGTTTCTCGAGTTGTTTCCAAACAAAGCAGCATGTTTGTGGACTATTGGATGATTTGAAGTATGCCTACTATGAATGGTAATATCGCTATTCGTATCTTTCCTATGTATGGAAAACTCGTGTTTTCCATTATTCAACGAAATGGAAAGATCGAGAAAATTTAGGTGATTACATCCGAATTCTAAGGTGAAGTTAATGAATGGATATACGCTATTAATTTGTGTATGATATGAACCAAGTTGTCTTTCAGTCCCTTTCCAATGAATGATGATATCGTCTACAGTCTACACTGTTTCCACCTCGGCGGTTTGTATCAGAATCGGGACGGCTCACCTAAGCCGTAAACGTTGGCGTTAGCATTTTTGGTCAGGTAGGCCGTCGGGCGATTTACGGATTTTTGGTCAGGTAGGCCTGCCGTGGTGCCTTCGGCTAGCTTCACACTTGCGAGGTTTCAACCGGCGCGGTGCGGATTCGGTGAGGTTTCGGCAGCCTCCTCGAAAACCCAGTTCCCGTTCACACTTCCGAGGTTCATAAGAGGTTTACAGTCGGTAGAATCAACCAGTTACCTACAGTTTCACCATGGACAGAAGACGTGCTATTGCGATGCTGTTCCTCTACAGACGGATAAAAAAAAAACGCTGCAAAGTCCTTGTCACATGGGTTTATTATTCTTTTGGACTTTTGGACATACCTACAGAAATTTTGACTGTTCATTTATTGTTTCTTTCATGCGCAATAATCAAAATAGCTATTTCTGATAGTTTCCATTAATTTTGGCCCCTAAAACACAAATTAGGTATGCTCCTTTTTTCTTTTTTTTAAAACTATCTTTGATCATTGGTAGTGCCAGTTAATCGCCTTGATCCACGTGTTGACACTTTTTCCAGTGTTATTATACAAACTGATGGTGATTCCAGACGATTTCCCAGGTTTTTCACTCATAAAAAATCAATTTCTGGAGTTGAACATTTGGTAGAAGTCAATTTTCCACTCTTTGGTCAAAATCGACTTCATATTCGGTATTCTCGTCCACAAAAACATGAAAAACGATACCTCAAAAGCTCATTTTACTAACATGTTGCTAAAACGCAAAAAGTACCTATTTTTACACACATTTTCACTCATAACACCCCTGGGTATATTCCGATCGGGCTGAAAAGTTTCGGGACACAACTAGGACCCAAATGGAGCATGTGTGCGAAAGAACGACTTTTTTAGATCTAAAATGAAGCCTGTACACGTGATACGGCGGACGGACATTGCATTTTGGTTTATTATTCTGTGAATAATACACCTATGTATTCGCTCAGCAAAAAATTTTTATAACACCCCCTTAAAATTTTTTCTTTTCCGTTTCAAGGTGTGTAGATTCCAAAAATGCAATGTCCGTCCGCCGTCCGCCGTACGCCGTACGCCGTATCACGTCTACAGGCTTCATTTTCGGTCTAAAAAAATCGTTCTTTCGCACACATGCTCCATTTGGGCCCTAGTTGTGTCCCGAAACTTTTCAGCCCGATCGGAATATATCCAGGGGAGTTATGAGTGAAAATGTGTATAAAAATAGGTACTTTTTGCGTTTTAGTAACATGTTAGTAAAATGAGCTTTTGAGGTATAGTATTCCATGTTTTTGGGGACGAGAAGACCGAATATGAAGTCGATTTTGACCAATGAGTGGGAAATTGAGGTTGCACCAGATGTTCAGCTCCCAAAATTGATTTTTTATGAGTCAAAAACCTGCGAAATCGTCTGAAATCACCATCAATTTGTATAATAACACTAGAAAAAGTGTCAACACGTGGATCAAGACGATTAAATGGTACAATCAATGATCAAGGGTAATTTGAAGAAAAAAAAAAGGAGCGTAGTACCTAATTCAAGTTCTGGGGGCCAAAATTTGTGGAAACCACCAGAAATAGCTAGGTATTTCAATTAATTTACATGAAAGAAACAATAAATAAACAGCCGGCATTTCTGTAGACCAATAAAATAATAGAATAATAAACCCATGTGACAAGGACTTTGCAGCGTTTTTGGAATCTACGCACCTTGAAACGGAAAAGAAAAAAGTTTGAGGGGGTGTTATAAAAAATTTTTGCTGAGCGAATACATAGGTGTATTATTCACAGAATAATAAACCAAAAGGTTGACTAGGGCCCACTGGGTCCATCCTATTTTGATAAGAAGACGGAAGTGTGGTGCATTTTATACACTGTTCGAGGAGTTGAGAGAGAATGAAGACAAATGCAGGGAGACGAAGCACCAACCGACCATCGAATGAACCGAAACTGAACCTCGCAAGTGTGGACGCTAGCTTGACTTTGTGGACCCTCGACCCGTGTAGGAGCCTTCTAAGAACCTCTTCATGCCGCCGCGGCTCGGGGGGGCGAGCGGCGTAATCCGGCGCCTCTTCGGTTCGTACACGGGAGAGGTTCGGCGAGGTTTCTCGGTTCACACATATCAGGCGACCGCGCTAAATCGACCGAATCTGAACCGCGCCGCGTGAAACCTCGCAAGTGTGAAGCTAGCCTTCCTCTCGGTGAGCGGCCAGCGTACTTCCCGCGCTGTCACAGCAGTAAACTAGAAAACCCCAAGTTCACTTGCAGGTGAGAAGAAGAGACTGCAGTAAAAGATGGTCCATTATGTCCCTTGGTCCATATCATGATTTCCATATTCCATCCAAGGCTGGAAGCCGTGGTAACAGGCTGATCATTAGTGTCGATGCATTGGGATACTGAAATTTAAACAACTAAGTAAAACACGCTGCAAAGTCCTGGTCACACGTTTTTATTATTCTACTTGGCATCTACAGAAACGTAGGCAATAATTAAAATACATAGCTATTTTGGATGGTTTCCACCAATTTTGCCCCCCAAAACGCCAAATTAGGCACTTTTTCTCTCTTTTTGTTTGTTTGTTGTTAAACAGATTATCTGAGTTCATTGATGGTGCAGTTTAATTGTCTTGATATTCCTGCTAATACTAGCAGGCTAAAATCTAGCGTTACTAAACAAATGTATGGTAATTTCAGACAATTTCCCCGGTTTTTGACTGAAAAAAAAAGGATTTTGGGAGCTTAATTTTCATTGCAACCTCAACTGTTCACTCTTTGGTCAAAAATGAACTTCATATTCGGTCTTCTCGCCCTAAAAAACATGGAAAACGATACGTCACGAGCTCATGTTCAATAAAACCTTTAAAATACCTCTCAAAAACCCCTTATTTTTATACCTATTTTTCCCTCATTACAAACCTGGGTGTATTCCGACCGGGCTGCCGAGCTTCGGTGCACAACTAGGACCCAAATATGTTCCCAAATGGGGACCCAAACTGTGTGCGGAAGAACTAAGATTTATGATCAAACTTAACGTAAATTTGAAGGTGAAACTTCGTTAGAACCTCAAATTTTCCATTGGGTCTTCTCGCCCTACAAAACATGGAAAACGGTGCCTCAAAAGCTGATGTCACTAAAATACAAGCAATCTAGTGAAGCTGTTTTCTTTCATGTGCAATCTAGTGTTACTATGCAATTTTGTGGTAATTTTAGACAATTTCCCAGGTTTTCGACCCATAAAAAATGAATTTTGTGATTGAACCATCGTTGACATTTTAGTGAACATGAGCTTGTGAGGTATCGGTCTCCATTTTTTTAGGGCGGGAAGACCGAATATGAAGTTGATTTTGACCAGAGAGTGAAGGATTGAGGTTGTAACAAAGGTTCAGCTCTCAGAAATCGTTTTTAATGATTCAAAAACCTAGGATATTGTCAGAAATCACCATAAACTTCTATAATAACACTATGAGCGGTTTCAACAGTTGAATCAAGACAAGTAAATGGCATTATCAATAATTTGTCAAAAACAGGAGCTTATTTCGTGTTTTTGAGGGCCAAAAGTTGTAGAAACCATCTGCAATAGCAATTTGAATAATTACACATGAAAGAAACAATGAGTGTTTTTCCAGCATTTCTGTACGTATGTCCAGTAGAATAATAATCCCATGTGACCAGGTCTGTGCAGCGTTTTTCGCTGTTTTAGTAACCTGAGCTTGTGAGGTACCGTTTTCCATGTTTTTTTAGGACGAGGAGCCGAATATGAAGTTGATCATAGAGTGGAAAATTGTGGTTCTAACAATGTTTCAGCCTCAAAATTACGTTAAAATTTGGTCTAAAATCTGCCTTTTTCAGGACACAGTTTGGGGGTCCCCATTTGGGAGCACATTTGGGTCCTAGTTGAGCTCCAAAGCTCGGCAGTCAGACCGGAATACACCCAGGGGTGTTATAGGGCAAAATTGGGTGTAAAAATGTGGGTTTCCGATTTTTGACATTTTATGTCTTTACTTTGCTACATAAACTCGAAAATGTAACGCGGGACATGTAACGGAGAAGCGTCACGAAAATATTTCTGATGATTTTCGCTTACAACCGATTCGTTGCTACGGAACTTTATCTTCGCCAGTTATCGTCGTACAAAAATCGTTCACCACTCGTTGGATAGCTCTTGATTTACCTAACCATATTACGTTAACCACTGCGGAGTGCGTGGCCGACAAGCTGCGGTATGAGCGTGATTGTTTAATGAATGCGTATGAACTTCTCCGGTTATCATCGTATACAAATCGTTCACCACTCGTTGGAAAGCTCTAGATTTACCATTACATCGCAACCATCAACGAGCACAATCAAACGTAGTTATCATTGTGTAAAATCGTTGGAAATCTTGACCAAAACAATTAAGTACGAAGTACGTGGTGTGGGTGCGGGAGGGGGCGCTAAGACAAAATGTCCCTCGTGGTTGCGTACTTGTACGAATGCTGTACCCACCGTTTGTGTTTTGACATTTTATGTCCTTATCTTTTGAGGTTTTAGTGAACATGAGCATGAGAGGTACCGTTTTCTATATTTCTTAGGGCGAGAAGACCAGATATGAAGTTGATTTTGACAAAAGAGTGAAGAATTCATGTTTTAAGAAAGTTCAGCTCTCAAAATATTTGTTATTCAAAAACCTGGGAAATAGTCTTAAAACATCATACATTTGTATAAGCACTAGAAGTAGTATGAACAGGTAAATCAAGCAATTAAATGGCACTATCGATGGTCAATGATAATATTGAAAAAAAGTAGTGTTTTTTGGGTGCCAAAATTGGTGGAAACCATCAAAAATAGGAATGAACAGCCAACGTTTCTGTAGGTATGTCCAATAGAATATTAAACCCATTTGACGAGGACTTCGCAGAGTTTTTGGAATCTACGCGCCTTGAAACGTAAAAGAAAACCTTTGGAGAGGGTGTTATAAAAATGTTTGGTGAGCGAATACATAGGTGCATTATTCACAGCATAATAAACGAAAAGTGTCACACGTGAATCAAGACGATTTATGGCATTGCCAATGATCAATCATAATTTGAAAAAAAAAGGAGCGCACCTAATTCGTGGTTTGGGGGCCAAAATTGGAAACTATCACAAATAGCTATTTCAATTATTTCAAGAAACCATAAATGAACAGCCAACATTTCTGTAGGTATGTACAGTAGAATAATAAATCCATGTGACGAGGACTTCGTAGCGTTTTTGGAATCTACGCACCTTGAAACGTAAAAGAAAACCTTTGGAGAGGGTCTTATAAAAATGTTTGATGAGCGAATACATAGGTGCATTATTCACAGAATAATAGTAAACGAAAAGTGTCACACGTGAATCAAGACGATTTATGGCATTGCCAATGATCAATCATAATTTGAAAAAAAAGGAGCGCACCTAATTCGTGTTTTGGGGGCCAAAATTGGAAACTATCACAAATAGCTATTTCAATTATTTCAAGAAACCATAAATGAACAGCCAACATTTCTGTAGGTATGTACAGTAGAATAATAAATCCATGTGACGAGGACTTCGTAGCGTTTTTGGAATCTACGCACCTTGAAACGTAAAAGAAAACCTTTGGAGAGGGTCTTATAAAAATGTTTGGTGAGCGAATACATAGGTGCATTATTCACAGAATAATAAAAGAAAAGTGTCACACGTGAATCAAGACGATTTATGGCATTGCCAATGATCAATCATAATTTGAAAAAAAAGGAGCGCACCTAATTCGTGTTTTGGGGGCCAAAATTGGAAACTATCACAAATAGCTATTTCAATCATTTCAAGAAACCATAAATGAACAGCCAACATTTCTGTAGGTATGTACAGTAGAATAATAAACCCATGTGACGAGGACTTCGTAGCGTTTTTGGAATCTACGCACCTTGAAACGTAAAAGACAAAAATGTTGAGGGGGTGGTATATAATTTTTTGTTGAGCGAATACATAGGTGTATTATTAATAGAATAATCAACCAAAATGCTGGTTGTACTCACTTAACAAGTACCTAATGAGGATCATAAATCTTAAATGATAATGAGGATCATTCTTGCTTCACCATCTTCAAAACTCTATGTATGAGGATCAAAGTATAAGGACCATACTTGCTTCACCATTAAAACTCCACAATCCCGTACTGCTCATCCTTCTTTATTACATCTAATCATTCTATATAATCATGAGTGGATTCCCAAATCTATTTCTATTTTGAGGTTCAACGGGAATTACATATTATCGAATACGCCTTGCATATTAATACAGTGGAGTAGTAGCTTCATGTCAAAGCAACGAACATGAGATAGATTTTGAATAAGTAACGTCATTTCAAGATTTTGTTTATCAACCCTTTTTTTCTCAATTTTCAGAAAACTTGTTCGCCATACCTGGAACCCAGCAAATCGAAGACACCATGAATTTACCACAATTAGTGACGAGGTATGTTTAGACGATATTTAGAATTTCGCTTACCTTATAATAAAATCCCATCACGTAGGTAATGACTGAACCAGGTATTTTTCAGAGGGCTCGATTCATGCTTCAAACGCATGTTTAAACCAGAATTCAAAATTGATTGGATATACAACATGTCACAGGATGGCAGAGCTGTGCAGAAGTGCATGGCAGAAATGAAAGGTCCACTTTCAAAAGTGAGTCTCGCGCAGGCTTTAGTAAGTAAGCTTTTGGTAAAACTGACAAAATAAACGATAATAGTATGGTATTTGTGATGACTTTGGTTTTGATTAAATTTTAAATTTAGTTAAATTTGTCTTTAGTAGAGGGGAAAAGTATGTTCTGGCACAGGGGCTAATGAAGATAACCTGACATACCTGAGAAGCGGACGGTAACAGTAGTGATAACCTTTCTCCCGACTCACTTGAAACTACACATCCTAAATCGGGATTGATTAAAGGTTAACAATTAATTACTGTGGCATGGGGAACTGTTCTCGTGAACTGCGTTACTTAATCATGTACACCACATTGTTTGATATTATTATAGTTTGTGCCTTTCTTAGTCAAAAGCTCCATCACCAACGTCAAGGTGAAGGCACATTGATGGAGTCCTACTTACTAAACATTCATACTGCTTGGGGGTCTTTACGACCACGCTAGAGGCCCATTCATACATAAACTAAACATTCGTACTGCTTGGGGGTCTTTACGGCCACGCTAGAGGCCCATTCATACATAAACTAAACATTCGTACTGCTTGGGGGTCTTTACGACCACGCTAGAGGTCCATTCATACATAAACTAAACATTCGTACTGCTTGGGGGTCTTTACGACCACGCTAGAGGCCCATTCATACAAGTCCATTTCCAAGGATAGTTATTCAATTTTGAGTATAAGCGGGGATGCCGTGTCTCTGATAGGTGCGTCTCTAAGGAGCAGTTATACCATTTTGGGTTAAATTGGGGACTAGTGGTGGATGACGTGTTTCCGGTAAGAACAGCTCCATAGATAGCCATACCTACCATTTTGGGCGTTATTTTGAGGGATTGCCGTGTTTCCGGTAGGTAGGCACATTTCTAAGGAAAAGTTATACCATTTTGGGCAAAATTTGGGGCTTTTAAGGGAGAATGCCGTGTTTCCGGTAAGAACAATTCCATAGATAGCCATACCTACCATTGTAGGCGTTATTTTGAGGGATTGCCGTGTTTCCGGTAGGTAGGCACATTTCTAAGGAAAAGTTATACCATTTCGGGCAAAATTTGGGACTTTTGGGGAAAGTGCTGTTTCCAATATGAGTTCCCACCATTTTGGGCGTTTGTAAGGGATTAATGACTTACTATTGACTTTTCTAAGTTCCATTCATACTGCTTGGGGGTCTTTACGACCACGCTAGAGGCCCATTCATACATTACACACATTCTAAATTGAGTCGATTATCGGTAAATTTCGCTACCTTGTAACAGGTTAGTTCAATAGGTTTTTTTTGTTAGTATGTTTGGAATTATTTTAATTGATTTTCATAGCGGTGCTATGTACAATATGGGAAAACTACATAAATTCAATAATAAAATATTCAAGTTGAATAAAAAAACATGTGATATTTTTAAAAAATAGGAAGTTCAATCACACCTATTGCTGTGAAGTCATTTTTTTTTTTAAATATTTTTTTTCCCCTAAAAATAATAGGTAAGTATAATCAATATTCTATCACATTTTTTCTTTTGACGGGGTGGTTTTATTTTTCTTCGAGTTATTCCAAGTAACCATGAGCAACTGTTGACACACCGTCCTCCAATATTTTCCTTTTCGTATCAAATGGGGACAATGCAATTTTGTTAACTCGCGTCGTCGAAACGTTGTGTTGTTTGGCTTGGATAACAACCATTTGTTTTTTAATTATATTTTTGGAAAATAAGGAGTTGTAATAATCTTCGAAACGTATTTCTTTTTCAACAGCATTCTTACTTATACCTTTGATTTTCTTTATCTCCCTTCCACCTTCTGTTAGAATCTCATACATCTTTGCTCTCAAAGCTATAAACTCGGAAATTATTTCCCCATTCATTTCATCTTTGAATTTGCCAAGTACTTTTTTGTTTTTGGCAGAGAAGCATGGATGATTTTCAGGATAGTCGGATGTATCCATGTAGTCTAGCATATTTAGTGTATCGAGGTATAGATCATCTGTTTTCATTACATAATATATATGAAACTATCCGTATCCATATAACATAATTTCAATCTTTCGAGCCCGAATTTCGGCAACATTATGTCATAATGATATTCGTACATAGTTGTTTTCGAAATATCGAGTATACTCATACCAATGTATATTGGCTTGTTGAATACAATAGATTTCTTAGCCATGTGTATGGCGGCTAGATTTTCACTGTATATGGTTCTGTCTAAAAATTCGGGTTTCGCAATGAGTTTTTCCAGTATTTTAGGATCTGACACCAGTTTTATGGATAGTCTGTTCCTAATGTTCTCCATCGTTTTCCCAAAAATAGCATTATTCATTAACTTGAATAAGTCTTTCTCAAAATTGTTTTTAGCGTTTTTTCTTAATTCAGTATTGAAGTCTATATATGGTTTTAGCCATCGTGATTGATTGAATTTCAATATTCGGTGGATTTTGACAACTTTCAACCCATGAGCTATAGCCTGCTTTAACGCCATATAATGCACGACATAGCGTTCACGTTTGCCTAGATGAGGTGTAAGTTTTGTGTTCGTATCTCCGGGTGGTATGATATTTTCTGCAAGGAACGGAAGATCATTGTGTAATTTGTGTAGGTGTTGTGGGTACTCGATATCGACCTCCATGATGTACCCATGTTCCTCATCCTCATTGAGCTTCAATATATCAACATCGTCTTTACACCACTTAAATGCACCATAGGGTAGAGGCTTCGACATAGCGAATCCATACAGATTGTTGCAGTCCTGGTATGTAACAAAAGTAGATACCTCGTTCGGGTTATGATCATTCGTATATTTATTGTTTGCTTTCACGTATCTGTGGGAGGCTTGACATATCCCACCTCTTATCCCTTTTTCAATCATCATAATCTGATCGTAATCAGTTAGAAGTTCCAGTCTGATTCCTGTGTATTTTAACATGGCATCCCATGACAAACCAGGTAATGTAAAGTAGTGAGCTGGGTCTAGCTTATGGCTTTTATGAATTGTATCTCTGAAGTTTTCGAACACATCTGCTAGTAGGAGAACATCTGTCTTGAGGTAGTGATCACTATACTCTCCAAGTGTAGTACAATTAAAGTGTCGCCATACTGTTTTAGCATGCTGATAATCCTCATCCGTGATACCACGCTTATGTAATGTGCTGTAGAAGGCGTCTTTAGGAGGTAGAGAGGTTTCTTCCAAATTTTCCCATGCCGAGATGTATTCATATGGGAACACTCCTTTCCTTTTCATCAGCGTCACATCTTCTAGAGAGTGAAACTTTGATGTCTCTTTAAATTCAGGAACGTTTTTTGCCAAGGCGTCTAGACTTGCAGACATGAACCTGAAGGTGTCGATGTATCGTATTCTGAATCCTCTGGCTACTCTTTTTGTGAAGGAGATATATTTTTCTTCAGAGTTAGGAATAACCTCGATCTCTCGTTCGTCGTATCCAAGCTCCTTGACAATGAAATGCGAATCGTATCCTGAGAGGTTATGTATCAGGACTGGTACAAATTTCGGGTTCTGACATCTCAGATTACAGCTATTGTGTGCTGGGCCCCTGTATTTACCAGTAATGTGGCAATGATCACGTACTTTCCCATCACTTTCGGTGAACTGTAAGTTACATAAGTAACATCTCATCGCAGAATGAAAGTTCGTTTCTTTTTCTTCAGATAGCGGTATCATTGGTATATTCACCGAATAAGCTATCGAAATTGTCTCTGCTATTTGTTTAATTTGTTGAACAAAGTGAGAGACCACATCCTTCCCTCTGTAGACAACTGGATCTGATGGTATAGTATTCTCTAATCGGAAATGTTTCTATGTTCTATGTGGTATGTCCAACTGCACGTCCTCCACTTCATCTGATTTCTTTACATAGAGGCAATAACTCATCGGTACATGTCTTTGGATTGTTGTGGTGCAGGCTTCTGTTGAACTTTCTACTACCGGTTCCAATATTGCTTCAAAATCAGCATATACAACGTAAGGAACTTTCAGCATTCTTTCACAATTTTCGAATTCATTGTATGATTTTTTTGTAGGCATGTCTACACGAATTGCCTTGTTATCCATGCAGTATTCATGGTGTTCAGCTAATTTTTCCTCTTTTGGTTTACCATACTGATCATCAAATTTAGTAAAACACCTTTTACAGATAACTATTCGTCCAAGGTGTTTCGTCAACTGTCTTGCAACCAATTTTTCAAAATGCTTGATATATATGTAATGGTGTACACCCAAATCGTCGCTTATGAGAAGGAGATCACGGTGATCGGGTAATTCCTCTTTTGTCACTTTAAGGGGGTATATTTTGTAATCGGCATCCAATCCGTACACATTTATAGAAATGTTGTTGGTATTCTCAAATTTTTTGATCTGCTTTAGAGGTGTAGGAAAATCGATGCAAGAAAAATCATAGGGGTGATCAAGATTCAAGTATTTACTCACGCGATGTGCATTCTTGGTAATAAATTTGGCTAGAATTGAATATTGAAAGCATAAATTATCTTTATTTTTCACATTAACACAAGCATGTTTGCTTTCGATTTGCGGAGGGAGTCGGATGTAAGTGCTCCCCTTTAGAGGTAAATTTTTATTAATTCTTAAACGCAACCCTTCAATATGATCCAAAGTCCACCCACTCTTTTTCATTTGACTCTCTTCCATTTCATTTTTCAGTGTTTCAATAAATTTATTAACAACTTCATCGAGATTTGTATCAGCTTGTATTGCTTTGTTTCTGGTTTTAAACGCTTTGTCTTGTAACTCACCTACCATATTCTTAAACGAACACTCCACAAGTACATTTACCTTAATTGATGTAAAGTCATTTAAGGCTTCTCTTATTTTAGCTGTTATGACACCTTTCACTTTTAACAGGAATGTTGGTAAATCTACAGGTGAATCATTCCGAATAAACCAAGATTGCAATCGATTTTTAAAAGCTGTTTTATAGCCATAAGTCATACCTTGTCCAATTCGTTCAAGTATAGCTTGTTTCTTCGGCTCCCAGAGTTTGATTTTCATTTCCACTGGTGTATTTAAACATGAGTCTTCATGCCTCCTTCCATTGTAAATATTTGTAAATAATTTATCACAATATTTACAGGCAAAAACAATTCCACAACTATGTTCATGCCTCCGAATATTTTTGGTAGTGAAGGATTTTCCGCACTTTACGCAATTGTTCATTTTATAAACAGAGTTGTTTACCGTGTGAAGTTCAGGGAACTACTGACGAATGATAGCTGTTTGTCCTCATATATATATAGGTATCCAAGGTCGGCATCATTTGTGTTAACCAATCAAAATCATTTTTATTTTAACCAATCAGAGAAGGTTTTTATTTAAGCCAACAAGTTGCACACCCCACTCCTCCCACCATATTTTGGTTTATTATTTTCAATAATGAACCATTGGAATCGAGCATGAAAAAAAAAATTCTTACCCCCCCTCAAAATTTGATGGTTTACGTTTCAAGGTATGTAGAATCCAAAACTGCAATAAAAATATTTCTGTCTGTCCGCCGTACGCCGTACGGGCCACTTTTCTTAGTTACCATGAAAAAAAAAATTGATGAAATTCGGGTTATAGGTTCCGTTCGGCGTCTAGTTGGTCCTCGAAGCTCGACGTTACTGTGAGTCATCTCTAAGGGGTTCAAAATAGGGGTTGAAATTTTCAAAACGCCTATACCATTTTTTTTACGTAAATATTTTTACGGTTTTATATAGTTCTTGAACTTGCGAGTTTTTTAAGACCATCCGGAGCATCGTACGTCCAGCCGTTCGTTCACAGTAAGGCCCCGAAGTTTGCACCGACAGGCATTTTCGACTCCAGTGTGAATGAAATTGTATACAATTCAAACCAAATCTCGTAACCAGAGACGCGCCCACAATAGGAATTTGTGAATACGGCCAATCATTGGTAGGGATCACCTGATTATATTGGCGGAGTATGAAGTCGAGTTGGTTGTTCTGTGATATTATTTAATTTGAAAAATGATGGTTCTTTTGGAGTTTGTTGGTAGGTAGTGAAACGTGAACAAACGTTGAAGTATTATTGATGGATAAATTATTACTACGGTAAATCATTACTCAACGGTAAATTATTACACAACGGTTCATTATACCATCTACGTAGAAGGGGCTGGAGTTTGTTGGTAGGTACTTTTGCAACTTTTTTCACTCCTCATCAACAATTTCTTTTCTTGTTAGGTACTGTGTCGGTCTTGTGTTTCTTTTTGTTAGGTACTGTTTGTCATCGGCAGAATTATTTTAGCAACATTTAACTCGTGATTTAGGTAGGTACCTAGTAACGAGTACGGGGTTAGGTACTAACCTACGGAGGGTCTGCGATCTACATAATATGCATAGAATAGTACATATTATATTATATAGACGGGTTATCTATACATAGAGCTGTGATCTGTAACAGAAGGGTATTCTATACAAAATAATAAACCGTTGTGCAGGGATTTGCAGCGTTTTTGTATTTTGTTGGAAAATCATTGCTAGGTACTGCATGTCAGCCCATCCCACTAGGGTAATTATTAGAGAGCTGTTCCAATTTGCCCTTCAAAGGCTCAGAAAGGGCTGAAATTTTGGGAGTGAATAGAGAAGGACCTTCTTTACCCAGGTAGAATTAAAATCAGGGCGTTCCGATAATTAGGGAAGGTGTGATGGCTGTTTGAAATTCGAGGGTGGGGTAACTATGAGAGAGCTCGATTAGTCTTGAAAATTATCGAAATCACTTGGATTTTATCAAAAATGTCTGAAATGGCGATGAATTAACGCCAAAACGCCTAATATTCGCTCAGATACCCATGCTGCATACCAAGAACTCTCCACTATTTAATCATGACAACAATCGTAATAAAATAAAATAAATCAATTAATGCATGAATAATATTCGCTCATATATACATGCTGCATGCATGGTTCAATATTGTTACCTCAATTACATAGATATTAGATGTAGAGAGAGAGCAGCAGTAAGAAATCAATAAAATGATAGTGTAATTATTGGAAACTCCCTTTAATCTCCTCGGTTATTAACCTTAACAATCCCAAATCCACCAGCAAATTGCCGCCCAACCATCCGGGACCTCTCCTACTTATATACCCGCAGATATGGGAAAGTGGGGGAGAAGTATTTAGAATTTTCAGACTTAGCTGGCCGGACTACGAGAATGGGAGAACAGGTGCGAGGAGGAGCCACGATCTCGCGGGACCCCAGCTGGCCTCCCACTGCCACAACAAGAACTGCCTCGAACTAGAGGGGGTCCCTGCAGCTGGGGGCCCCGCGAGATCGTGGCTCCTCCTCGCTCCTGTTCTCCCATTCTCGTAGTCCGGCCAGCTAAGTCTGAAAATTCAAATACTTCTCCCCCACTTTCCCATATCTGGGGGTATATAAGTAGGAGAGGTCCCAGATGGTTGGGCGGCAATTTGCTGGTGGATTTGGGATTGTTAAGGTTAATAACCGAGGAGATTAAAGGGAGTTTCCAATAATTACACTAACATTTTATTGATTTCTTACTGCTGCTCTCTCTCTACATCTAATATCTATGTAATTGAGGTAACAATATTGAACCATGCACGCAGCACGTATATATGAGCGAATATTATTCATGCATTAATTGATTTATTTTATTTTATTACGATTGTTGTCATGATTAAATAGTGGAGAGTTCTTGGTATGCAGCGTGGGTATCTGAGCGAATATTAGGCGTTTTGGCGTTAATTCATCGCCATTTCAGACATTTTTGATAAAATCCAAGTGATTTCGATAATTTTCAAGACTAATCGAGCTCTCTCATAGTTACCCCACCCTCGAATTTCAAACAGCCATCACACCTTCCCTAATTATCGGAACGCCCTGATTTTAATTCTACCTGGGTAAAGAAGGTCCTTCTCTATTCACTCCCAAAATTTCAGCCCTTTCTGAGCCTTTGAAGGGCAAATTGGAACAGCTCTCTAATAATTACCCTAGTGGGATGGGCTGACATGCAGTACCTAGCAATGATTTTCCAACAAAATACAAAAACGCTGCAAATCCCTGCACAACGGTTTATTATTTTGTATAGAATACCCTCCTGTTACAGATCACAGCTCTATGTATAGATAACCCGTCTATATTATGTACTATTCTATGCATATTATGTAGATCGCAGACCCTCCGTAGGTTAGTACCTAACCCCGTACTCGTTACTAGGTACCTACCTAAATCACGAGTTAAATGTTGCTAAAATAATTCTGCCGATGACAAACAGTACCTAACAAAAAGAAACACAAGACCGACACAGTACCTAACAAGAAAAGAAATTGTTGATGAGGAGTGAAAAAAGTTGCAAAAGTACCTACCAACAAACTCCAGCCCCTTCTACGTAGATGGTATAATGAACCGTTGTGTAATAATTTACCGTTGAGTAATGATTTACCGTAGTAATAATTTATCCATCAATAATACTTCAACGTTTGTTCACGTTTCACTACCTACCAACAAACTCCAAAAGAACCATCATTTTTCAAATTAAATAATATCACAGAACAACCAACTCGACTTCATACTCCGCCAATATAATCAGGTGATCCCTACCAATGATTGGCCGTATTCACAAATTCCTATTGTGGGCGCGTCTCTGGTTACGAGATTTGGTTTGAATTGTATACAATTTCATTCACACTGGAGTCGAAAATGCCTGTCGGTGCAAACTTCGGGGCCTTACTGTGAACGAACGGCTGGACGTACGATGCTCCGGATGGTCTTAAAAAACTCGCAAGTTCAAGAACTATATAAAACCGTAAAAATATTTACGTAAAAAAAATGGTATAGGCGTTTTGAAAATTTCAACCCCTATTTTGAACCCCTTAGAGATGACTCACAGTAACGTCGAGCTTCGAGGACCAACTAGACGCCGAACGGAACCTATAACCCGAATTTCATCAATTTTTTTTTTCATGGTAACTAAGAAAAGTGGCCCGTACGGCGTACGGCGGACAGACAGAAATATTTTTATTGCAGTTTTGGATTCTACATACCTTGAAACGTAAACCATCAAATTTTGAGGGGGGGTAAGAATTTTTTTTTTCATGCTCGATTCCAATGGTTCATTATTGAAAATAATAAACCAAAATATGGTGGGAGGAGTGGGGTGTGCAACTTGTTGGCTTAAATAAAAACCTTCTCTGATTGGTTAAAATAAAAATGATTTTGATTGGTTAACACAAATGATGCCGACCTTGGATACCTATATATATATGAGGACAAACAGCTATCATTCGTCAGTAGTTCCCTGAACTTCACACGGTAAACAACTCTGTTTATAAAATGAACAATTGCGTAAAGTGCGGAAAATCCTTCACTACCAAAAATATTCGGAGGCATGAACATAGTTGTGGAATTGTTTTTGCCTGTAAATATTGTGATAAATTATTTACAAATATTTACAATGGAAGGAGGCATGAAGACTCATGTTTAAATACACCAGTGGAAATGAAAATCAAACTCTGGGAGCCGAAGAAACAAGCTATACTTGAACGAATTGGACAAGGTATGACTTATGGCTATAAAACAGCTTTTAAAAATCGATTGCAATCTTGGTTTATTCGGAATGATTCACCTGTAGATTTACCAACATTCCTGTTAAAAGTGAAAGGTGTCATAACAGCTAAAATAAGAGAAGCCTTAAATGACTTTACATCAATTAAGGTAAATGTACTTGTGGAGTGTTCGTTTAAGAATATGGTAGGTGAGTTACAAGACAAAGCGTTTAAAACCAGAAACAAAGCAATACAAGCTGATACAAATCTCGATGAAGTTGTTAATAAATTTATTGAAACACTGAAAAATGAAATGGAAGAGAGTCAAATGAAAAAGAGTGGGTGGACTTTGGATCATATTGAAGGGTTGCGTTTAAGAATTAATAAAAATTTACCTCTAAAGGGGAGCACTTACATCCGACTCCCTCCGCAAATCGAAAGCAAACATGCTTGTGTTAATGTGAAAAATAAAGATAATTTATGCTTTCAATATTCAATTCTAGCCAAATTTATTACCAAGAATGCACATCGCGTGAGTAAATACTTGAATCTTGATCACCCCTATGATTTTTCTTGCATCGATTTTCCTACACCTCTAAAGCAGATCAAAAAATTTGAGAATACCAACAACATTTCTATAAATGTGTACGGATTGGATGCCGATTACAAAATATACCCCCTTAAAGTGACAAAAGAGGAATTACCCGATCACCGTGATCTCCTTCTCATAAGCGACGATTTGGGTGTACACCATTACGTATATATCAAGCATTTTGAAAAATTGGTTGCAAGACAGTTGACGAAACACCTTGGACGAATAGTTATCTGTAAAAGGTGTTTTACTAAATTTGATGATCAGTATGGTAAACCAAAAGAGGAAAAATTAGCTGAACACCATGAATACTGCATGGATAACAAGGCAATTCGTGTAGACATGCCTACAAAAAAATCATACAATGAATTCGAAAATTGTGAAAGAATGCTGAAAGTTCCTTACGTTGTATATGCTGATTTTGAAGCAATATTGGAACCGGTAGTAGAAAGTTCAACAGAAGCCTGCACCACAACAATCCAAAGACATGTACCGATGAGTTATTGCCTCTATGTAAAGAAATCAGATGAAGTGGAGGACGTGCAGTTGGACATACCATCAGATCCAGTTGTCTACAGAGGGAAGGATGTGGTCTCTCACTTTGTTCAACAAATTAAACAAATAGCAGAGACAATTTCGATAGCTTATTCGGTGAATATACCAATGATACCGCTATCTGAAGAAAAAGAAACGAACTTTCATTCTGCGATGAGATGTTACTTATGTAACTTACAGTTCACCGAAAGTGATGGGAAAGTACGTGATCATTGCCACATTACTGGTAAATACAGGGGCCCAGCACACAATAGCTGTAATCTGAGATGTCAGAACCCGAAATTTGTACCAGTCCTGATACATAACCTCTCAGGATACGATTCGCATTTCATTGTCAAGGAGCTTGGATACGACGAACGAGAGATCGAGGTTATTCCTAACTCTGAAGAAAAATATATCTCCTTCACAAAAAGAGTAGCCAGAGGATTCAGAATACGATACATCGACACCTTCAGGTTCATGTCTGCAAGTCTAGACGCCTTGGCAAAAAACGTTCCTGAATTTAAAGAGACATCAAAGTTTCACTCTCTAGAAGATGTGACGCTGATGAAAAGGAAAGGAGTGTTCCCATATGAATACATCTCGGCATGGGAAAATTTGGAAGAAACCTCTCTACCTCCTAAAGACGCCTTCTACAGCACATTACATAAGCGTGGTATCACGGATGAGGATTATCAGCATGCTAAAACAGTATGGCGACACTTTAATTGTACTACACTTGGAGAGTATAGTGATCACTACCTCAAGACAGATGTTCTCCTACTAGCAGATGTGTTCGAAAACTTCAGAGATACAATTCATAAAAGCCATAAGCTAGACCCAGCTCACTACTTTACATTACCTGGTTTGTCATGGGATGCCATGTTAAAATACACAGGAATCAGACTGGAACTTCTAACTGATTACGATCAGATTATGATGATTGAAAAAGGGATAAGAGGTGGGATATGTCAAGCCTCCCACAGATACGTGAAAGCAAACAATAAATATACGAATGATCATAACCCGAACGAGGTATCTACTTTTGTTACATACCAGGACTGCAACAATCTGTATGGATTCGCTATGTCGAAGCCTCTACCCTATGGTGCATTTAAGTGGTGTAAAGACGATGTTGATATATTGAAGCTCAATGAGGATGAGGAACATGGGTACATCATGGAGGTCGATATCGAGTACCCACAACACCTACACAAATTACACAATGATCTTCCGTTCCTTGCAGAAAATATCATACCACCCGGAGATACGAACACAAAACTTACACCTCATCTAGGCAAACGTGAACGCTATGTCGTGCATTATATGGCGTTAAAGCAGGCTATAGCTCATGGGTTGAAAGTTGTCAAAATCCACCGAATATTGAAATTCAATCAATCACGATGGCTAAAACCATATATAGACTTCAATACTGAATTAAGAAAAAACGCTAAAAACAATTTTGAGAAAGACTTATTCAAGTTAATGAATAATGCTATTTTTGGGAAAACGATGGAGAACATTAGGAACAGACTATCCATAAAACTGGTGTCAGATCCTAAAATACTGGAAAAACTCATTGCGAAACCCGAATTTTTAGACAGAACCATATACAGTGAAAATCTAGCCGCCATACACATGGCTAAGAAATCTATTGTATTCAACAAGCCAATATACATTGGTATGAGTATACTCGATATTTCGAAAACAACTATGTACGAATATCATTATGACATAATGTTGCCGAAATTCGGGCTCGAAAGATTGAAATTATGTTATATGGATACGGATAGTTTCATATATGTAATGAAAACAGATGATCTATACCTCGATACACTAAATATGCTAGACTACATGGATACATCCGACTATCCTGAAAATCATCCATGCTTCTCTGCCAAAAACAAAAAAGTACTTGGCAAATTCAAAGATGAAATGAATGGGGAAATAATTTCCGAGTTTATAGCTTTGAGAGCAAAGATGTATGAGATTCTAACAGAAGGTGGAAGGGAGATAAAGAAAATCAAAGGTATAAGTAAGAATGCTGTTGAAAAAGAAATACGTTTCGAAGATTATTACAACTCCTTATTTTCCAAAAATATAATTAAAAAACAAATGGTTGTTATCCAAGCCAAACAACACAACGTTTCGACGACGCGAGTTAACAAAATTGCATTGTCCCCATTTGATACGAAAAGGAAAATATTGGAGGACGGTGTGTCAACAGTTGCTCATGGTTACTTGGAATAACTCGAAGAAAAATAAAACCACCCCGTCAAAAGAAAAAATGTGATAGAATATTGATTATACTTACCTATTATTTTTAGGGGAAAAAAAATATTTAAAAAAAAAAATGACTTCACAGCAATAGGTGTGATTGAACTTCCTATTTTTTAAAAATATCACATGTTTTTTTATTCAACTTGAATATTTTATTATTGAATTTATGTAGTTTTCCCATATTGTACATAGCACCGCTATGAAAATCAATTAAAATAATTCCAAACATACTAACAAAAAAAACCTATTGAACTAACCTGTTACAAGGTAGCGAAATTTACCGATAATCGACTCAATTTAGAATGTGTGTAATGTATGAATGGGCCTCTAGCGTGGTCGTAAAGACCCCCAAGCAGTATGAATGGAACTTAGAAAAGTCAATAGTAAGTCATTAATCCCTTACAAACGCCCAAAATGGTGGGAACTCATATTGGAAACAGCACTTTCCCCAAAAGTCCCAAATTTTGCCCGAAATGGTATAACTTTTCCTTAGAAATGTGCCTACCTACCGGAAACACGGCAATCCCTCAAAATAACGCCCACAATGGTAGGTATGGCTATCTATGGAATTGTTCTTACCGGAAACACGGCATTCTCCCTTAAAAGCCCCAAATTTTGCCCAAAATGGTATAACTTTTCCTTAGAAATGTGCCTACCTACCGGAAACACGGCAATCCCTCAAAATAACGCCCAAAATGGTAGGTATGGCTATCTATGGAGCTGTTCTTACCGGAAACACGTCATCCACCACTAGTCCCCAATTTAACCCAAAATGGTATAACTGCTCCTTAGAGACGCACCTATCAGAGACACGGCATCCCCGCTTATACTCAAAATTGAACAACTATCCTTGGAAATGGACTTGTATGAATGGGCCTCTAGCGTGGTTGTAAAGACCCCCAAGCAGTACGAATGTTTAGTTTATGTATGAATGGACCTCTAGCGTGGTCGTAAAGACCCCCAAGCAGTACGAATGTTTAGTTTATGTATGAATGGGCCTCTAGCGTGGCCGTAAAGACCCCCAAGCAGTACGAATGTTTAGTTTATGTATGAATGGGCCTCTAGCGTGGTCGTAAAGACCCCCAAGCAGTATGAATGTTTAGTAAGTAGGACTCCATCAATGTGCCTTCACCTTGACGTTGGTGATGGAGCTTTTGACTAAGAAAGGCACAAACTATAATAATATCAAACAATGTGGTGTACATGATTAAGTAACGCAGTTCACGAGAACAGTTCCCCATGCCACAGTAATTAATTGTTAACCTTTAATCAATCCCGATTTAGGATGTGTAGTTTCAAGTGAGTCGGGAGAAAGGTTATCACTACTGTTACCGTCCGCTTCTCAGGTATGTCAGGTTATCTTCATTAGCCCCTGTGCCAGAACATACTTTTCCCCTCTACTGTCTTTGAATGAAAAATGTTACTTTGAGTTGAATTTTGACTGGGTAGGAGTTTTGGAAGAGAGAGGAGAGCGAGGGATTGTATCCATGCGGTTTGCACCTCCTTGGATACGCCTCTGCGATTTAGGTGAATATTCGTCCGGTTTTCACCTCGTTGAGTGTTTAAGGATGTTCTCGCCTGGTTTTCACCACGTGACAGAACTTAGAGGGAAAGGGGAAGGCTGAGTTAGTGACGAGAAGGTATGGTTGAGAGAGAAGGCACTTGTTGGAGAGAAACGGGATGAATGCCCGAGCTAGTCAAGTTGGGCGCTTTTTATAGACACCTCTACCTCTACCCTCCTCCGGTCTCATCCTAATGACTGTTGGGAGCGCTAGAGGGAGTTACCTGGGCCGTGTTCTTTGCACTGCATAGCTCGGTTTCTTCGTTGTTTATCGGTAAAAACTTTAACTTATATACAGGAGTGGTATATTATAAGGGTACCACAACAGTATTATTATTATGGTGGTACCCAAGTCTGACATTCTCATCGTTACTTTGACCTGTTGATAAAGGAACGCACCTAGTCAGATGTTACTTATTTCCTATGATTACATAAAGTCATCATTTTTATAGACTGTCTCAAGTACTTAGCTAACCATTAGTTACTTGAGTGCTGAAATACCTTGATCGTCAGCTAACTCAATTATTTCTACTGCTTGTAAACATTGACCACGCAGTTGACTAATATAATAAATTGATGGTTGAGGGCGCGAGCGTAGGTAAAATGGAGCGTAGGTAAAATGCGGACAAGTTAATCCGTTGAGCAGCTGGAGGTTGGTTTCGCATAGGTGAAATGCGGACAATTCTGTACTAGTAAAATGCATTGTCAAGCGATCTGGATGCTCGCTAGCGCTCGCATCTCAAAAAAGATAAACAATCCCAGAAACTATCCCGTGAATGAGCAGGTTGTTTGGGACTTCTGAATAGATTAGTGGAATGTAATGTTAGGTATGTAACAAGACTGTTTAATGCCTTCGAAAATACCAGAAAAGAAGACAAGTAGAGCAGGAATTACAAAGATTGTGAGATTCAGTCAGGTTGTTTGAACAAGTGTGGGAAACTGACAGGACAGACTCGTCCGCATTTTAACGTACATGTTTCAAAACGCTGCAAATCCCTGCACAACGGTTTATTATTTTGTATAGAATAACCTTCTGTTACAGATCACAGCTCTCTGTATAGATAACCCGTCTATATAATATGACTAGCCGTGGTACCCGCCCTATGGGCGGGAAAATTATGGAAACAGAAAACTTTTATTCGCGTAAAAAATCAACTGAAGGGTAAGGAAACGGTAAGGTTGAAGCAAATGAGGGACTATAATTTGGATTCATAGTGTTTCAACTCAAAAAGTAAGCGATGCTTTTTTATTCTGATTCTTCCTCTTGTTTATTGGTTTCCTCCAATTCTCTTTTGACGGACGCTATTATTTCGCTTATAGGGGGTGCGTTTATATCTGTCTCATTCGATCTGGTATCGTCGAGCCTTTGAGAGACATCGAAAGATACGTCGGACGTAGAGAGTGATGACTCACAGTCGGGAGGATTCAAAGTGACCACAGTGGATAAATTTACATTTAAAGTGACGCCGCCTTTGAACGATGATATGGTGGCGTTCTCTAGCATCAAAGTAGTCGATGTGAGTTCGGCATTGGGTATTGCTTGAATTTGTTCCGAGTGCGTCCAAAATGTGACTGTAATTCGAGCCGTGGAATCTTGCAGTGAAATTTGGGTGACCGTTTTTTCTGAGCCGTCTTTCATAATGAGGTCGTTATTGAATCTCTCAGCGATTGTTCCGTGGACATTAACTGCAGGCCCCTTCATTTTTGGGATGTGTTGGATTGGGGTGATGGGGATGGTTATTTGTGGTATGTCCAGGTGGGACTCTGTTATCACTGAGTCAGGACTCAGTGTCCCTTGTAGATTCGTGACGGTGTTTTGCTTGATGGTGATTTTGGTGATTTCCACAATGTGTTCGTTGAGAATCAAATGATAATTTTTCTCAGCACACTGGTTGTAACTTATAATTCGGAGTTCAGAAGTGTCTGATTCAAAAAGGTGGAACGAACAGTATTTACCTTTGCCGTTCTTGAAATGGAGCAAGGTAGTTTTCATTTTGACGACTCCGCGTAGAGTAACATTCACCATTTGAACACTCATCCCAAATTATGAGGACACAATCTCGTAGCGCTTGTACCAGGCCGCTGTTTTTGGCAATGTTGCACGTTTGGGGGTTGGACGTTAGTGGTACTTTAAACGTGGAGTGGACCGTTCTACCACCATGCAACAGAGTTGCTGCTATGCCTGACGATGCTACTGCTAGTGCTGTCTGACGCTTGGTTCGCACTTTAGCAAGAATCAGGTTCATGACAGTTGTCTTTCCTGTAAGCAATCATCATAGTAGGAAGGGTATAGCATTCTTGGTGTTATGCAAAGAAAGTAGAAAGAGTACTGAGTTGCAAATGATAACAACATTGGTTGATAACATACCTGTACCTCCAGGAGCATCGAGATAGAAGAGTTTATTTTCGTTGTTGTTAATGCTGTGCAATATCGTAGTGAGGACTACTGATTGTTCGAGATTTAGCTTGCTCTCCATTTTACAGTAGTCTACATAGTAGGGTAGATGAATCGTACGATGTCTCTCGCAAATATTCAACCCACAGAACAGGACCTCTATTTACGGGTAAGGGTAAGCCAAATTCAGAGAGAGGCTTTCCGTTGCTCATAGTGGACACTATAGTGCTCACTTGGGACAAACATTCATTATAAATGTCATCATTCATCTCTGCATGCTCAGTGTGTTGACGGACATTAAAGAGGATGTCCGCTGATATTTTGTCTTTGAAGGTGTAATATAATAACTGTGGGTTACTCGGTTGGCAATATACAATTTTATGATTGCAAAAACTTCTCTGATTTGTCGGGGATGTTTAGTAAGGACTCCGTCGTTGAGAGTAGCTATCCACTGAGCATCGCTAACCAACATGCCTCTTGCCATGCAGGTTTCTTGATACGTAGAATACGTAGTTCCATCGAATGTCTTTAGCGCCGAAAATGAAGTTGGCCCTCGGACTTTGAATAATAACATGCGCAAGTAAAAACATTCACGCTGCGTTGGATGAACAGTGTAAACCCGTCCAATTGTGTCAGACTGATAATGAGTTGGGTATCCTGTGAAAGGAATGAATGGAGGTGCAACTGAAAAGAGGTTTTTCGGTTTAGTGTTATGGAGATAGTTAATTTAACCACATTTGCATCTTGCAACCTGTTTGATCATAGGCGTTGAAGTATGGTGCTGCTGAATACATACAGAAATAATCTCCTCTGATCGGCCCTAGAATTGGAGTTCAACTGGAGTGATCGAATCTTGCCAAAAAACAAATGGCTGCGAGGGTCATTGCAGGTGAGGAGATTCGAAAGGGGCGGTGGCATTGGTGGAAGTGCAGGGAGTTGCACACCGCCTGAAAGGCAACAAAATCCTTTTGGTTCGTCCTTCCACATCATTGCTGCACAAAACTCGCATTTCCTTTCTGGCTTACCTACTTGCGCTAAGCCCTCGTAGTTTTCATTTGAGTCGTACGATGATGCCGTAAGTACAGGCCGCTCAACTCTTCGTTTCTTCATGCAGATAGCCGCTGAAACGTCGCGCCTTTTTCTTCTGCCAATATCAGCTTTTTTAGCCTTAGGCATGTTGGCTAGTTCATATAGAAGAATGTGGCTGCCAATTAATTGGGGGGAAACTGTAACCACGTGTGCACACACATGTTCAAAAGAGCACGCGGAATTGTAGGTTGCCCATGTTAGAGCAACGAACTGAATATCAACCCACCTACCGTTACCTTACGTAGCAGTAACTGTTGAATCACCGGGATTCACCAATAACTACGTTCGACGCCACTCAAATGATTATAATATGACTTGGAAACACGGAAAAAAAAAGAGAAAAACGTCAACACGATCAGGCAACCCTATGGAGCAAATGGGTCAAAAGCAGACGAAGGAGCCGAGAAACACAATTTTTTATTAGCCATAAACCTTCCCGTAGCAAATCCGGTTATACAGGGAAAAACCGCATTAAAATCTATCCAGCGGTTAAAGCGCCAAACGGTTAACATTACTCATTTATAGAGTAGATATGTACTATTCTATACATATTATGTACATCGCAGACACTCCGTAGGTTAGTACCTAACCCCGTACTCGTTACTAGGTACCTACCTAAATCACGAGTTAAATGTTGCTAAAATAATTCTGCCGATGACAAACAGTACCTACCTAACAAAAAGAAACACACATAATGAAGTTCTGAAAAGAAATTGTTGATGAGGAGTGAAAAAAGTTGCAAAAGTACCTACCAACAAACTCCAGCCCCTTCTACGTAGATGGTATAATGAACCGTTGTGTAATAATTTACCGTTGAGTAATCAGGCGCGGATCCAAGGGGGGGGGGGGGGGGGGGTCACAGGGGTCATGACCCCCCCCCCCCCCCCCAGAATCAGCCTGCATTTCAAAAAGCAGAGCTGAACGAATTTTTCACAAACCCGAAAACAAAAAAAACCAAACGAAAACGAACCAGAAACCAGAAACAAACCTCGCCACTAATTACTGTAATTTCTAATTACACAAACGGTAGACAGTGTTAAAAAAACTGAAAACAAAAAAGAACTATAAAAAATCTAAAAAGATTCGATCAAAAATGTCAAAATTAGTCGAATATAATCGTACACTTGGTCCTACCAATGTTACTTTATATACAATTATGTCAATAAATTTACCTTGGTGTATCCGTCAAATTACACCTTGTTTATTTCTTCTTATTTTTGTTAATTATTATCTTGCTTTTGTTTCGTTCTCGTTTTCTTTCTTGCCAAATTCAGTAAAAACGATACTGAATTCACTGAGATCAACAACAGATTGTTGTGGTTTCAATGTTTTGATTTGCAAACTCTGAAGTTAGCTACGCTGCCATAAAATGCGCCAATTTGTTTGAAAACACGTTAGGACACTTTTTTAGAAGAAAATTGAAAATAAATCAAGCGAGGCGGTAGCCGAGCGATGCCAAGCATGAACCCGCGCCCGGCTGCCCCAGAGCCTAATATAACTGAGCGAAGAATCGGGCCAACTTTGGCCCCCTCCCGGGCCTTCCCCGTTATTTCTATATTTTATTCGCGCGTATATTATTTTGTGGGGCAAACACCCTGAGTTGCCTGACACCAAATTCGAAGCGGTAGGTGTTTCGAAAACCTGCGAAAAATAGGGCTCAAAATACGTGTTTGGTGACTTTCTTCCAATTTTTTTTTTCCACCCATTCTTTGTCACGCCACTTCAACCCTTTTACCTCGACCGATGTTTATGAAATTTGGTATGTAGATCAGGTTTGGCGTGGTGAAGTGCCTTTTGGGAGTTTTAACCGTTTTCGCGGAAGCAAAGGGGGGGTTCCGGGGGAGGGGGCTTGCTTTTTTTCCACCCATTCTTTGTCCCGCCACTTCTACCGTTTCCCCTCGACCGATGTTTATGAAATTTGGTATGTAGATCAGGTTTGGCGTGGTGAAGTACTTTTTGGGAGTTGTAACCGTTTTCGCACAAGCAAAGGGGGGGTTCCGGGGGATGGGGGCTTGTTTGTTCCACCCATTCTTTGTCACGCCACTTATATACCCTCTTCCCTAGACCGATCTTTATGAAATTTAGTACCGATCCAAATCATGTTAATGCGTGAAGTGATTTTGGGTGTTTCCATCAAAACGAAAATTAAAAACTGTAACGCCAAAGTGACATGACGAATAACGGGAGGTCTACCCTTTCCAATGTGAAGTGTCAAGCATTTTTAGCATTGCTTGTGTGAGAATATCGTCGTTGCACCACATTGATTCAGGCTTCGGATCAGATATTGTTGCACCACATTCATTCAGGCTTCGGATATTGTTGCGCCACATTGAACCACATTGATTTCAGCTTCGAAACTTACTTGCGACCTTTCAAAATTTGTGATATCTCCTAAAAAAAACACTCCCTGTAAAAAAAGATGCCAAGCTACAAAAGGTGTGATATCCAGGTTGTGCCAAGCACTGTGCCTAATAATCTTCCGTCCACATCCGACAGTTCATTTTCGACGTTAATTTTGAGGTATAGACTAGACTTAGCTAACAGGGTGAGGAGTGAGTTAATCTTTAGGAAGTGTGCTGCTTGGCCGGTCTAGTTACTGATCTATTCAGTTCCTACACGAAGGATTCGAAGCCATCAAAATTAATGATTCAAATTCTACGTGCCTACTAATCTTCCGTCCACATCCGACAGTTCATTTTCGACGTTAACACTTTCTGTGCGTCGGGCCACCATGCGGGCCTTCTTGGCATTCGCCGCATACTGAGGGCCCGCACGCTGGCCCTGGAAGGAGCCGGTGGTGGGGACACTGGAAGGCCGCTAGCCCCTCCTCCTTTGGGTGTAAACGGGATGGGGAGGGCTCCACGGCTTCAGTAGGACCCAAGGTGTCGTTCAAGACGTTCAGGAGTGTGATCCGACGTTCTGCTAATTTTTGACGTATTTTTTTCCGAACTCGAACTTATTTCATCTTTTCCGGTGAGTAAAAATTTTTTTTTTCAATTCTGTATATTCCTACTGCTCTATGCACATCCGCTGTACAATAAAACAACACGACAAACCATTATTTTCACGAAGAACGGGGGAAAAAACGCGAAAAACACAGAGAAAACGTAGTTTTCACGGAGCGGCCCGCTTGAAGAGGCCCTTTTTCCCCCGTGTTTGCGTCCGAGATTTCTCGTTTTTTACATTCCTCTGTATGATGTCTACCGACACATAGGTATGCGTTTATTCTATCTGTTTTGTTTCTGTTCTTTTATAAAGATACCTACCTCAATGGAACCGCAGCAATCAACTGGAGGACTGTGTTTGGAGTGGTTTGTTCAGTGGCACTGTGAGGTCAGGAACTTCCAAACCACCATGTAAATATTGTATATATGTTGTAAATGTTGTATATATTGTATATATTGTAAATAACACAAATTTATTGTATGTATTGTAAATTTTCACATTTCTTTTGTATTCATGATTATAATTATTATTACTTTGCCTTTATCTTTGTGGCGTCTTTTATCCCCTGGTCCTTCACACCTTGACGAGGTGGCGAACACTGGTTCAGTGCCAATTTGTGTGACACATCCTATCCCAATTTCCATCCTACTACCAACCTCCATTCCAAACCCCCTGCAAATAATTGAAGTAATGTCGTACTCACTACAAATGAAGGAATAATAGACTCGAAATTCAAAATAATTTGTAATAGAAAATAAAATCCAAAATCATGAACATTTGTAATAAAAATAAAAACATCGAAAATTGTAAACAAAACATTCAAACGTAAAAAACAAACTAGAAACATTCAGTTCAATAACCAAAACCCGATTTACAACAAATAAATTCGAAAATCAAAAGTATTTTGACTATTATTGAAAAAGAATAAACATTTGTAATAAAATACAAAAAGTATCGAAAAACTTCCCCAATAACACTCAAACGTCAAAAACATTATTATATACTAGGAACATTCAGTTCAATAACAAAAAGCAACTCGAATTCTGAAGTTTTTCTACTGTTCACTTCTGTATCACGGTACATTCTCCTGTATTTCATACAGGAATCGCGATGGACGCTCAGGGTAGGGATAGGGTGCTTACTCCTTTGATTTCCTATCCTCAGGTTCAATTTCCTTTGGTTCTACACACCATACACGTCGAAATACAGTGAAAATACATCGCGAGCGGCCACGGGGTGGGAGACCCGCCTTGCTCATTGGTCGGGAAGGTTAGCATGGTGGCGTTCGCCGCATACTGACGGCCACCATGCCGGCCGTACCCAAAATGGTGTCAGTGGTGCCGCGCTTGGTGGGGAAATGTATCAAGAGGTTCCACCTAAGCGAAATCTGGCTGCAACGACATTTTTTTTCGCTCACAGGATTTCAGGTTCTGGGGGTTGCACAGGAATTCGTGACGCACTGAAAGTGTTAATTATGAGGTTAGGAGTGAGTTAATCTTTAGGAAGTGTGCTGCTTGTCTGTCTACGACATATCAGGCACATAGCATGTGAATCATTAATTTTGATGGCTTCGAATCCTTCGTGTAGGAACTGAATAGATCAGTAACTAGACCGGCCAAGCAGCACACTTCCTAAAGATTAACTCACTCCTCACCCTGTTAGCTAAGTCTAGTCTATACCTCAAAATTAACGTCGAAAATGAACACTGTCGGATGTGGACGGAAGATTATTAGGCACAGTGCTTGGCACAACCTGGATATCACACCTTTTGTAGCTTGGCATCTTTTTTTACAGGGAGTGTTTTTTTTAGGATACATTTTTTTATCAGTTAAATAATTAATAGATATTGAAAAATATTTTTTACATAAACAATGAATTTTATAAATAAATACAATTAATTTTGTAAGTAGACAAACTGGACGAGTTTAGGCATAAGGTTGAAAATTCGGTTTGTATTGTTCGTTTGGTTATTTTGTTATTTTTTGTTATACCTATTTTATATTGTTCTACCCTGTGACCCCCTCCGGAAAAAAATTCTGGATCCGCCCCTGTGAGTAATGATTTACCGTAGTAATAATTTACCCATCAATAATACTTCAACGTTTGTTCAAGTTTCACTACCTACCAACAAACTCCAAAAGAGCCATCCTTTTTCAAATTAAATAATATCACAGAACAACCAACTCGACTTCATACTCCGCCAATATTATAATCAGGTGATCCCTACCAATGATTTTATCTCCGCCAAATTTCATATTGTGGGCGCGTCTCTGGTTACGAGAATTGGTTTGAATTGTATACAATATTTCATTCACACTGGAGTCGAAAATGCCTGTAGGTGCAAACTTCGGGGCCTTACTGTGAACGAACGGCTGGACGTACGATGCTCCGGATGGTCTTAAAAAACTCGCAAGTTCAAGAACTATTTAAAACCGTAAAAATATTTACGTAAAAAAATGGTATAGGCGTTTTGAAAATTTCAACCCCTATTTTGAACCCCTTAGAGATGACTCACAGTAACGTCGAGCTTCGAGGACCAACTAGACGCCGAACGGAACCTATAACCCGAATTTCATCAATTTTCTTTCATTGTAACTAAGAAAAGTGGCCCGTACGGCGTACGGCGGACAGACAGATATATTTTTATTGCAGTTTTGGATTCTACATACCTTGAAACGTAAACCATCAAATTTTGAGGGGGGGTGTGAGGTTTAAAGCGTATAGTGGACCCAACTCTCTGTCCAGAGTTGTTGCCCAGGCGCTGCCCTCTTTGTGCCACAGATATATTTTATAGTACTTGTCCCTGGGGATCTTGGTTAGGTTAGGGATGAGAACAGTAGTTTAACGGATGACAATTATTATAATAGTTTATTCCCCTATAAATTATAATCCCTATTTACAATTGAACTACTTATTCGATACCCTACTCCTACCTATTCCTCCAAAGACTGTAGTCGAGCCGCGCGCGGATAATAGTTTTGCGTTCGGATTCACGACGCGGTTGAAGAGTTTTAGTTGTCTATGAACAAGTACTGACCTCGGTTTCCCTGAGGAATATGCTGGCTTCCGACGTCCGGGTGTTGGCTGCTTCACCGGAGTGGCTCTGCGTCGGGTTGTTCTTTCGGTACTCGGAGACTTGACCAAGGACCTCCGAGGGTGCTGTCCGCTCGTGGGGCGATCTGTGCCGGATCCGGAGGAGGTGACAGTTCTCTTCTGGACCACTCCACGAATCTTGAACTTCAGTGATATACGGAAGACGGAAGACGGAAGACGTCGTTACTGGTCCTGCACGGGGTTTTATAATGCTTACGTCAGAGGGGAAGGATTGCTCCCCTTCCTTCGTTGTTTCGGCAGTTTGGTTCTGGGATGTGCTGCTCAGGCGGATGTTTTCGGAAGCGAATTCTGTACCACTTTCGGTGGTATTTTGTAATACGGTGGCCGGCGCGTGGATTGCGAAATAGTCAACATTGATTTAAATGTCTTGTTGTTATTTCGCAATCCCCGTTCCAATTCGGCTTCTGTTGTAGGTCGGGTTTGTCTGACGTTTGGTGATGTAAGACATCATGTGTTACTTACACATATGCTTACATGCGCCCCGTCTTGAAGAGCAACGCGCGGGTTGCGAGTGCGGAGCGCCCGTCGCGGTGCGGATTTGATCAGGTTACGGGAGGCTTTGGAGGTGTGGAGGGGAATGTGTGGTTGTGAGTCAACCTCGTGAAGTTATTAGTTTTACAGCATGAATGAATGTTTTACATTGGGTCATTGGGTTGTATCTGATAATGGTTCTTTGCTATGCAGGTACGAGTTGTCAACATAAATATAAGTACATACTACATATCTTAATTGGATACATACATTGGCTACATATTATCTTATTGGTATATACATGCTGTAGGCTTATCTTTATACATGTGATTACGTCTGTGTACTAAGTGAAGGTAATAAGGAATCCTTTTCTTATACTCTCAAAATATGTATAATAATATCTACCAACAATACGTTATATCTATGTTTTGTTTCCCCTTAGGTGTATATACATTTTTTCGCTACTTTGTGCCCCTGACATTATGGTGTCGGCTGCGTTATAATGACTCGGGGTTCTATTGGGTTAAGAACAATTTGGTGTGAGCTGACAGCTGATTGAGCGGTGCATGGTTTTGGTGTCTGTTTCCTATATATGATTAATACTATGAGTCCTGTTATTATGAGTAGTAACATTACTGCATTGGACTTGGGCAAGTGTTCCAGAATGGGTTCCCATAGTGGAGTTTCATCTAGACTTATTGGTTTTGGTATTTGGGCTAGTGATTTGGCGAAGTCCTTGAATGGATCCTCGTCTAGGTGTGTAATTATGTTTCGGGTCGGTGTTCTCAGTGTGAGGTTAGATAAGTACTCAGCAGAGATGATTGGATTTATTGTGACGAAGGAATATGGAATGAGGTATGATGCGTCGAGCGTTCGTTTGTCAATTTGGATTACGTTTCCATTAACCGCTATCTGGCAGTCGGTTTGGCATAAAATGTTATAACTTCCGCTTACTTTTATCGAGTTTAAGGTCCCTGCGTCATATGTTGTGATAATAGAATTCATTGGTGCATATAGGTTGTACATATCTTTCGTTCCTTTTACTTGGCGCATTTTGTCCGGTTGTCTGTAACATGGTAAGATGCGAGTTACTGCCGAGTCCGCTCTTTTGTTTAGGTAGGTAGTGTATGTTGTAGCTAGGTTATTGCTTTTCGTCTGATTTATGTTCAGTTTCCTGACGTAGGTATTCGTGAGTATTCGTTTGTTAGTTTCGTTTCTATTTCTGTCCTTTCGTCTGAACATTTTGATCTCTCCGTGTTTTCAAGTTCGTGGACGTCTCCCTTCCCTTGATTACGTACACTGTTTCCACTCGCCCGCGAGATGGATTCGTTGTGTTTTCGAATTGATCTATGCTGTTGGTAGTCTGTCTGGTGGCAACTGTCGTCGGATGGTGTATTTCCGCAACTGTGATGTGTGGAAATTCTTTATCTTCGGGCTACCTCGATGTATGATTTCAATATCATAATTGCATTTTCCCGTACGCGAATGGATTTCATATGGTCCCATATATTTTTTGTCCATTTTTGTGGTACGTTGTGGGTCGATGCAACTGGTTTGTATCATCACCAGATCTCCTGGCTTGTACTCTATATACGGTCGGTGTTTGTCACTTTGGGCTTGTCGTTTCAGAAAATTTTCGTGTTGTATTTCTGGAAGTTCGTTCCAGATTTGATGCAGTTTCTCGATACGATGCATGTTATCCGTCGTTGTTGGGTTCGGTATACCATCACAGTGGTTGGGGTTACGGCCGAATATACAGAAGAATGGTGTATGGCCATCTAAGCTTTTCAATGCGGTCGTATTCATGACGTATTGTGCCCGTTTTAATAGTGGGCCATAATTATTGTCTGTTTCTTCGTTGGTGTAGTGGCGTAAAAATTCTGCTATTTGTTTGTTTGCTCGCTCAATTTTGCCGTTGACATTTGGCCTTGCCACGTTTGATCGAATGTGGGTAATTTTATGTTTGTTAAGGAATTCCTGGACTTCTTTCGAACAGAATCCGGTGCCGTTGTCCGTCTGGAGTTCATGTGGGTAGTCGTATGTTTGGAAGTGTTCCTCAAACGCTTTTATGATTTCTTTTGCGCCGCAGTTCTTCTGTTTGTAGAGGCTTATAAATTTCGTCATTGTACACATGATCGATAAAATCCATATTTTGCGGCCAGATGGCATGGTAAGTGGTCCAAAATGATCTGCCTGATATCTATAAAATGGTATTTCTGGCGTTTGAATTTCTTGCATTATGCCTGGGGCTTTGCCTGTTCGCGCTTTGTTTTCCAAGCAAGACGGGCACGATGTGACGTGCGCTGTGACATCTCGTCCCATTCCTGGCCACGCGTATTTTTCAGTGATTCTTTTAGTGGTGTAATATGCTGATGTATGGCCGGAGTCGTCGTGAAACTGTATTAGCATTCGTTTCCGAAGGCTGTGTGGTACGTAGAGGACCGTGTTTTGAGTTCTGCCTTGTCTCTGTCTGAAGATCATTGATCCATTTGCGTCGATGAAGTATTTTTGTGCGTGTTTCTGCATAACTTTGCTTGACTGTTTCCCTGTTCGTTGTATTTCGTATATTTCCTGGTAAAATGGGTCTTCTTTCAGTTTCTCTAAGTATTCTTTCTCCCATGTTGTTAAAGGTTTATTTTCTGCAGCCGTTTGTGACCTGGTTCGAACTGCTGTTATCGTTACTTTCGGTTTCTCGGTTACGATTGGAAGCATATAATTTGGTTCCAGTTCGTCTCGATCGAGGACGTCGTCCGTGATTGGGTATCGTGATAGGAAGTCTGCAAGGTTGTTTAATTTGCCCTTGATGTGTTTTACCACGATCTGTTCATGATCTTTGATGGTTAGTGCCATCCTTAATAGTTTCATGTTTCCACTATTAAAGTTTTTCAAGTATTGTAACGAAAAATGGTCAGAATAAATTGTCAGGGGTTTTCCGAAGGTGTAATGTCTGAGCTTCGTCAAACAATGTGTTATAGCCATTAATTCCATGACAACCGCTGGTATGGGCGTTTTATGGTCATTTAGGCGTAACGATAGAAATTCTATGATGTGTAGTTTTCCCGTTTTCTCGTCTTTTTGGCAGAAAACGGCCCCTACGAAAGAAGCGTCCACAAGGAGCACATTCTCTCTGTGTGGTTCCCATTCTCGGAGTGCTGGGGAGTCTGCAATTGCTTGTTTTATTCGTTTGAAACTTGCTTCATGTTCCGGTGTCCAGGGTATTTTTGCTGATTTATCAGTTAGACCTTTTGTTGCGTCTGTAAGTGGTTTAACGATCTCGGCGAATTTGTGGACATGTTGTCTCCAAAAAATGCAAGTTGTAGCTCACCATATGAATTTTTCAGCTAGCAATATAAATTTATAAGACCCAACTCGCTTTGTCGGAGATGGGTAGGGTCCCTAGAAAAAGGTGAAGTAGAGTAGGCAGATATTCATTTAAATATGCAGTGAACGACTCGGATAAATCTATATTTCTCTAATTCGAAAATAATGGTTGTAAAATAATGCCTTCCGTAATCAGTCTCTTTGATTAATTAAAAATAAAAATAATAAACCAAAAAATGCAGTTTCTTGCGACAGCCTAAAGGAAAAAGAAATCTTAGAAAAAAAGGAATTCTGAGTGGCCACTCTTACACAGTAAAAAAACTTTACCTATAAAAAAACAAAAAAGATAGCGAAATTTCTCTCTAGAGATGGGGCGGCTCGACCAATGACGTACTGAAACTGGCCCACCTGAACCTGCGAATCTTCTGGTGTGAGGTGCCACCGGTGTCCGTGGAATTCCACCCCAAACTTGGAACCTCCGAGATGAGGCTGGAGGCTCGAAGTGGGAAAGGTGGTGTTTTAAGGGATGCCGTTGATTAGCTGATTCGACGAACCCTTCTGCCGACTGTAGAGCGACGAGGGAGGTGGTGGTCGAAGTACTCGAAAATATGAAAAAGGCCGATCCTCCAGGGGTGACAAGGCCCCTAGTACACGGAGATGCGTGTCGTGGAAAGCCACGTGGAATACGCCGACTGTGAAAAAATATCGGGTGATCTGCCCTAGGCAATTGTCGCAGGCAAACTGGCGAGGCGTCGCGAAAATCTGATCCGCTGCATCCTAGATGGAGGGGAAGGTGTTGATGTTGACGATTGTAGCGAGCGTCGTATTAATCTCCTTATCGATGGACTCTTAAGCTCCCAATCGCTACAAAGTTGCTAAAAAGCTTCTTAATTCAGTTAGGGTAGACGGCATTGGAATTGCGTGTAATGTTTTGATAGCTTTTTGAGTGGGTTTCAATCCATTTCGCCCTACTAATTTGCCTAAAACTTCTGTCTCATATTGGAATAGCTCACATTTGCTAATCTTTAGTTTGAATGCGAACTTGCGAGCTCGTTTGAACACCTCTTCGAGTTGGGCTAATCCGTCTTCGAATGTGTGACTGGCGGTAATATAGTCGTCTGCATATATGCAGATTTTTCCCTGTTCTATGAGGTCTCTAATGATGAAATTCGTTGCTTTGAAGAATTCGTAACTAGAGATACACAAACCTTGGGGAAGTGATTTGAAAGCGTATTTCTTCCTATTCGCACCATAAAAAGCCGTATATCGTCTGCTTTTTTCATCTAGGGGTATGGTGAAGAAGGCTTGTGCACAATCAGTGCGCGTGATGAATTGTTTACCTTTTAGTCGTGAGTAAATTTCATCCATTGTTGGGAAGTTCGCTGTTGGACGATATATTTTGGCGTTGAGTTGTCGAAAATCTGCTAATAATCGGTACTCGGGTTTGTTGCCTACGGTGTTTGGTTTTTTTGCCAAGAATATTGGGCTACTGTAGTCCGATTCGGTTTCTTCTATTATCCCCATAGTTACCATTTTATCCAATTCTTTTTGTAAAATTTCTTCTTCCATTGGTGATCTTCGAAATGGTGGTATTTGTACTAATGATTCGTCCTTGAGCTTTATGGTTGCTGGCGGTACGCGTGCTATTTGGAAATCTTCAATTTTCGTTAGGAATACATCTTGGTACTGTTTCAGTTTATCAATGATGGCGTTATGTTGTTGAATTGTTAGTTGTGGATTTATTTTCGGGCTTTCCCCATTAGGTAATGTGAACTGCCGTTTAGTGGCGGTCATTTTGCAATCTTGCCGGTGAATTTCGAGTGAGTGTATCCGTTTCTCATCTCGTTTACTCTCAGATGCGTTAGATACGATATGGGTGTCCGCATTGTGGAGCTGGCGAGGTGTGGAAGCGGTGAAGTGGGGTGTGTCTCGGAGACGAGGTGTCTGGTCTGGGTCAAGTGCACTCTTCGGCCTTGTGTCCTTGCACTCATTTTTCTGCGTCAGCGACAATCCTCTCTCTCGATGTTTTGTTTATTAGGTCCCTCGACGCATTGGGAACCTTTCCGTTGTCCGGAATCGTCATTTTGGTTTGTACTTTGTAATGTCCTATCGCATACTCCTATTTCCATATAATTACCATCAGGTATCACAGACCAATAATTATGTGTCCTTTCCTTATGATTATGTATTATTATTATTAATTTGCGTGTCGCCCGCTTCTTAAAAACGTACCTCTGGCCTTTCGATGTTAATTTGTCTATGTACAACATTTACTCCTGCCGTTTTGGCGATTTGTAGTATTTCTTTCTGACTCCAATGTGGATCAGTAATTCGGCGTTCTATGCCTGCGCGAAGTAATAACTTTCGTATGTTTGGATTTATGCGTACTGTAGTTAATGCTTGTTTGAGGCATTGAATTCCGGAAATTCCCGGTGCTTGGATTATTGTGGTAAAATCCGGTACTGTCATTGTAAATTCGGGTGTTGTCGTGACCTTCGAGATCATGTGTTCGGTGCTTTCGTCATATGTGAATTTTATTCTCACATTTAAGTCCTGTAGTATTATTTCGTTCGTACTGAAGTCCATAAGTGTACGATGAAGTTTCAAAAAATCAGATCCAAGTACTATTTGTGATCCGAATCCTTCGGTCTGGTTTATGACGTGGAATGTGTGTTCTAATCTGAGTTGTGGATCTATGATGTTTATTGATTGTTTTGCTAGTCCTTCTACTCCGATTGGCTGATTATTCACTGTCCATAACCTTCTGTTGTCAGTGCGCAGAATAGCGTATTGTGGATCAATTAGATCGCTTGAAAGTACTGAAACTCCCGCTCCTGAATCCAAAAGCGCGTGGCGTATCTGTCCCTTGATAAGTAGTTTGATCATCGGTTGATTAATTGCGGGTAGCTGTTGTCGGGTTGACGAGTCGTCGGCTGTCTGCGTTATTTGGGATAGTGGTAGACGTATCTTCGACATTTCGGGGTCATGATTAGAATTATTCATTTGTTGATGTTCATTTCTTGGGTGATGGGGCGATCGATTCATATCTATTACTTGGAATCGACCGCCTGGTTCTCGTTTTTTGGATATTGTGCATTCTTGTTACTGCTTACACCATAATTGTTATGATATCCATTGGTATCGCCATAATTCGATCTCTGGTTATAGAAATTCCCCTGGTTTCGTGTTTGGTTGAAATTCATGTGTGGATTGTATCCGCCCTGATTGCTGTTGAACGGTTGATTGTAATTTCCATGCTGATAACTGCCACGGCCTCTATTATTTTCTTGGCTGTGGTTTCGCCCGCGATTATATTGATACTGACCACGGTAAGTTGGGGTATGGTTGTAATTGTAGTACGTTTGGTTTGAACCTCCTCGTCCACGGTATTGGTTATTTGATCTGCTGCCTCTATACGTCCCTCTTTGTGACTGGTTGCCGTTTAAAGTTCGTTGTTGATTTTTGTTTTGTAACGTTAGTTGGTTAATTTGCTTTTTCAGTTCATTGATTTCACCCTCAGTCTTTTGTTTGTATTGTAAATCTTCATCTTTTTTCGAATACTGTAAAGTGATTTCAGCACGAGAGAGTGCCTTCTTTAAATCGGCTACCGTGTCCTTCGGCGCTGCAGCTATTAAATTTGCCATATGTTTTGACAATCCGGTTAAAATTATCCGGCAGACTTCTGTTTCACTCATTGAAGGGTCGACTTCGAATGCGAGCTGGATGACGTTATTTACATACTCCCGCGCTGGTTGGCCTTTGAGCTGTCTCAACTTGTATAGTTGGTCGCGTTTTTGTTCCTTCACGGTCGGATCTGTGAATTGTTCGATGAACTTCCGTTTCCACCCTTCTAATGTCGTCGGTGGATTGGGTAAGAAAGATAATCGGGTGTAAAACTTCTGTGCTTGGTTGAGGAGATAAATCGGCAATGTATTCACGGCCGTTGCGTCAGTCCATTCTAACGTGGCAGCAATGCGTTCGAAGTGGAAAAAATATTCTTCCACTGGTTCAGATTCCCCGCTGTAATAGCGCGGAGTCAGCCGTGGTTTAGTTTCTCCCATTGTGTTGGTTAATTCGTCTGTGAGTGGAGTATCACTGATAGGAAGTTCTGTTTGGTCGTCAACATCCACGGTGGTTTCTACGATAGACTTGTCTAGTAATAAATCCTTAAAGGCACGCTGGAGTACAAGGATTTCAATTTGGTTGTCCTGTTTAGCGTCTTTAATCTCCAAATTTGTATTTTGTCGAACAAGCTCTAGGGCTTCTTCTATGTCAGCGTCAAACTTCGCTATGTAGAAGGTGCGAGTGAGTTGGCTTATGACCTTGAAGTCGGGGCTATTCCACCAAGTCTTTAGTTTCTCTCGGAGTGTATCTCGGTTAACAGTTGAGTCTCCTGATTGTAATACTCCCGCATAAATTGCAAATTTAGTGAGGTCGCATACCCTTTCGTGACCTATGCGTCCTAGAGGCTGGTCTGTATTGGTGTACCTCTTGATTAGCTTGTGAGTAAGTTGAATGAGGATGGGTTCGTCCGCCAAATTTCTCTTCGATCCTGAGGTGCTCATTAGATGTCGAAATTCATTTAATTCAAACGTTATTGTATTTTGTTTTAATTGTTCGGATAATGGGGTCACCTGCCTGGTTTTTTATGTGTGTTAATCTCAATTGACCCGAGGTTCGTGTCGTCAGTCAGTCGTCTATATACATGCACATAACATATGGATTGAATTATAATGTTAATACTTAGATCTATACGTAGGTGTTATAAATTGTAAACTTTTGAGTAATGACTGGATTAATTGCTAAAGTTAATCGCTTGCTGAAGGCAATAACCTATTCCTTCCTATCTCAGAACAAATCTATGCGCTTGTTTTCTCACAATCTTTGGATGTGAAGACACGATTTTTATATATTTCTGCTTAAATAACTTTAATTAGACTTTCCTTCATGTAATTAATTATTTGTTGATGTTTTTATCATTCCATTTTATTGTATTTTATTTTATTATTGTTTGTTACTTACTTATTTTATTTATTTATTTAGCGCTTTTAAATATGTAGGGAATTGACGAATCCACCTAATATTATTTCTTCAATTCAATACTGTGGTATACTTTATGGTTCAATTTTCCTTACGTTAACGGGGGGGAACCGAACGTCGCCTCTACCAACAATGTGAGGTTTAATTTCTTTAAGTTAATGGGGGGATTCGAACGGCGCCTCCACCAATAATGTGAGGTTTAAAGCGTATAGTGGACCCAACTCTCTGTCCAGAGTTGTTGCCCAGGCGCTGCCCTCTTTGTGCCACAGATATATTTTATAGTACTTGTCCCTGGGGATCTTGGTTAGGTTAGGGATGAGAACAGTAGTTTAACGGATGACAATTATTATTATAGTTTATTCCCCTATAAATTATAATCCCTATTTACAATTGAACTACTTATTCGATACCCTACTCCTACCTATTCCTCCAAAGACTGTAGTCGAGCCGCGCGCGGATAATAGTTTTGCGTTCGGATTCACGACGCGGTTGAAGAGTTTTAGTTGTCTATGAACAAGTACTGACCTCGGTTTCCCTGAGGAATATGCTGGCTTCCGACGTCCGGGTGTTGGCTGCTTCACCGGAGTGGCTCTGCGTCGGGTTGTTCTTTCGGTACTCGGAGACTTGACCAAGGACCTCCGAGGGTGCTGTCCGCTCGTGGGGCGATCTGTGCCGGATCCGGAGGAGGTGACAGTTCTCTTCTGGACCACTCCACGAATCTTGAACTTCAGTGATATACGGAAGACGGAAGACGTCGTTACTGGTCCTGCACGGGGTTTTATAATGCATACGTCAGAGGGGAAGGATTGCTCCCCTTCCTTCGTTGTTTCGGCAGTTTGGTTCTGGGATGTGCTGCTCAGGCGGATGTTTTCGGAAGCGAATTCTGTACCACTTTCGGTGGTATTTTGTGATACGGTGGCCGGCGCGTGGATTGCGAAATAGTCAACATTGATTTAAAGGTCTTGTTGTTATTTCGCAATCCCCGTTCCAATTCGGCTTCTGTTGTAGGTCGGGTTTGTCTGACGTTTGGTGATGTAAGACATCATGTGTTACTTACACATATGCTTACAGGGGGTAAGAATTTTTTTTTCATGCTCGATTCCAATGGTTCATTATTGAAAATAATAACCCAAAACACCGTCCGCTTTTTAATGTTTACTTTCAGGGATTAACAACTTACGTCCGCAATTTACTGCGTCCCGCGAAACCAACCTCCAGCGAGCTCAACGGATTAACTTGTCCGCATTTTACGGGACGCAGTAAATTGCGGACGTAAGTTGTTAATCCCTGAAAGTAAACATTAAAAAGCGGACGATGTTTTTGAAACATGTACGTTAAAATGCGGACGAGTCTGTCCTGTCAGTTTCCCACACTTGTTCAAACAACCTGACTGAATCTCACAATCTTTGTAATTCCTGCTCTACTTGTCTTCTTTTCTGGTATTTTCGAAGGCATTAAACAGTCTTGTTACATACCTAACATTACATTCCACTAATCTATTCAGAAGTCCCAAACAACCTGCTCATTCACGGGATAGTTTCTGGGATTGTTTATCTTTTTTGAGATGCGAGCGCCAGCGAGCATCCAGATCGCTTGACAATGCATTTTACTAGTACAGAATTGTCCGCATTTCACCTATGCGAAACCAACCTCCAGCGAGCTTAACGGATTAAATTGTCCGCATTTTACCTACGCTCGGTTTCGCATAGGTGAAATGCGGACAATTCTGTACTAGTAAAATGCATTGTCAAGCGATCTGGATGCTCGCTAGCGCTCGCATCTCAAAAAAGATAAACAATCCCAGAAACTATCCCGTAAATGAGCAGGTTGTTTGGGACTTCTGAATAGATTAGTGGAATGTAATGTTAGGTATGTAACAAGACTGTTTAATTCCTTCGAAAATACCAGAAAAGAAGACAAGTAGAGCAGGAATTACAAAGATAGTGAGATTCAGTCAGGTTGTTTGAACAAGTGTGGGAAACTGACAGGACAGACTCGTCCGCATTTTAACGTACATGTTTCAAAAACACCGTCCGCTTTTTAATGTTTACTTTCAGGGATTAACAACTTACGTCCGCAATTTACTGCGTCCCGAGGGCGCGTCCCGACTGGTAATAACTGGATGAGCGTAACATTTGGGCATATCAAATGGTTTCGTTTTAGGTTTATGGTCTTCAGTAAGTAGGTAATGCAAACTATGCTTTGTCGATGGAGGATGCATTTTTTTCTTCTTCTTCTTCTTAATTAGCCCAAACATTTCGGTTACCTGTCTACGTATCGAAGTACCTACCCTACACACCTAGAATCCGGCAATCAAAATGGAAAAAAAGTCCGCAAAGCACTTTTTTCCTTTCAAATTGACGTAGAAGTTGATACCGAGCATGTGGATATCGATTGGGCAGAGTTTCGATATTACAAGCTCGTGCATGTGCATACCGGGACTATCGACCGTCGCATTTGGGGTCTAGTTGGTCCTCGAAGCATGGCGTTACTGTCATTCATCTCTAGGGGGAAAAAGTAGGGATTGAAATTTTAAGAACGCCACCGTAGCTCGAAAATATCAACTGACGGGTGTTGAAGGGTAACCCAGGGGTTTTCTTTACGTTATTAAATTGATCTTGAAACAAATAATTTTTGAGACCACCCGAAGCATTGCACGAACAGCCGTTCTAGTAGTCCATTGTTACAATTGTAGTGCGAAAGTGTCCATGCAGAGTAGTTGTCATTGGGCTATGAATATGAACTCTACACACTGCTGAATATAGTACTAAAGTAAATTAACTTGATTTCCTAAGCTCAGCTGTTATGTTTCTATTAATACAAAATTTAAAATCATCGGTGAGTGGATTTATCGTCTTACCTTCATTTTTCCTTACCTCCATAAATTTTATACCTTGTCACAGACAGCCATCGCCGTAACCGTAAAATTGCCTTCGACCACATTTTATTCAGGTCGGATTTCAGCGATCAAGATCCTTGGCCTCTTATACACAAGTTCTTACAGTTTCGTTTAACCCTTTTTATATAAACCGCTCTAGTTTCCCCCTCCTTCTAAAATCATATAAAAATATAACACAATAATATAATTAACAGTATTATAGCATACTATTATGGTACAATTTATTAATACATTAGTACATTATAGCATAAATAGTATTAACATCCGTACTCTAACAAAATTATCTGAGGAATCAATACTGAGCACAGCTTAATACGATTTTCCAGATGGTGACTGACTGTTATGATAGTCTGGCAAAAGAAGGGCGCGTTCCAACTGGTAAATATTATTATAAGATCAGTCCTATTTATTTAAGGTTCAATACATTCTGTAACTAATTATTGAATTTTTCAGACCCAGATTTTGAACCGAAGAACTTCACTGAAGTTGCAATTAGAGTCGCTGGACTCCATAATGACTCGGAGGATACTCTAATATTCAGTTTCTTTGACATGATCATAGCAGTGAGTGCAGTTTCATATTTCTAACATACCTAGTATTTTCAGACTGCGTCTGGCGAGAGCAATATAGCTGACCCCATTCAAGAACTGTCAAACATTTTCCATGTAAACCCGCCTCCCGCCTCTGCGGGCGGTTCAGACCTGCAGCGTTTTGACTTCTTATCTCTTCCTATTGCGTTATATGTTTTATAACACATTATAGTTCTGGTTACTGTACGTATTAATGTGAAGTCGTTTTTAAAACCAACACTACTCACTTCACAGGACTTCATCAAAAAAGTTCCCGCGCAGATTTAGGGACTGAGTTGTTACCCTTTTTACAACAGTCTACCTTCAAGTGGTTACTGTGTCAAAATAAATAGGCCTATCTGAAATTTCCTTTTTTCCTTGTAAACGTGTACTCATCAGCTAACATCGATATGTTCGTTTCAGGCGCAGTCGGATGTATCTAATTTGTTTTTCTATTTTGGTTTATTATTTTCAATAATGAACCATTGGAATCGAGCATGAAAAAAAAAATTCTTACCCCCCCCCCCCCCCCCCCACAAAATTTGATGGATTACGTTTCAAGGTAGGGTAGAATCCGAAAATGCAATACAAATATTTCTGTCTGTCCGCCTTATTTTTTTAAAGTCTTACGGAAATCTGAAAAGTGCCCCCCCCCCCCCCCCCCCCAACCGACTCAGGAGTCACATTTTCCTTCAAGCCAAATTTTACATTTGGAATTTAATCAAAACCAGAATCATCACAGGGATCATTAAACATACGGCAAATATTAATTTAATAGTTTGAATGTATTTAAACATTTTGTTACAGGGCTTTGATACGACAAGTGTAACAATTTCGTCGATGATCCTTTTCTTGGCCATGTTCCCGGAGTACCAGGAGAAAGTTTATCAGGAACAGTTGGACATTATGAAATCCAGCTTGGATGTCCCATCGAGAGAAGAAATGGCCAAAATGACTTTCCTGGAAATGGCGTTTAATGAAACATTACGACATGTATCTGCACCTATTATCGCGAGAACACTTACTGAGAAAATAGAAATAGGTCAGTAGACGTTTCGTTCACGGTGGCGTTTACTAGGAACTAAGAAATTAATGGGCTCATGAGGGCATTGGCTAGGGAGGTACTCGAAGAATAACTGTAGCAGTCCATTGTCAGATTTGAAATTTTGACCGGAAATGAATATAGTAATCGAAGACAGAATAAATAATTAAAATGTACTTACTTCCACAGATGGTAACATATATCCGGAGGGCGCTTCTATTGCCTTCAACCTTGCTCATATGTTCGCTGATCCAATTCACTGGGAGAGACCGAGAGAATTTTACCCAGAACATTTCTTACCTGAAAAAGTAGCAAAGAGGACGAGAGGAGCCTTCATGCCATTCAGCTTTGGAAGCAGATCCTGTGCCGGTGAGTACCTGTGAAGTTTAAACACGGGCCAACTAGAGTAATAAACTCGTACTACTCAAACTAAGGGAGTATATCAGTACGTGAATGCACATCGGTTATACCATAGATTTATGTACCTATTCTGGCATAATTATCATATGACTAGAACTAAGAAAGTTATAGGATGTCCCAGGAAGTACGAGTTGTTGAAAAATGAATAAATCAGTTAAATGTAAAAGAAAATACATAATTTTTTTATATTTACATTGAAAACATCTCCTATTTAATAATGGAAAACTATATCGTTCCTATGACGCCCTCCACTGAGTCAGCGTGCGTTAACGCTTGTTGCATTTGTGGCATATTGTCCTGCTGAAACCAAAGATGTTCAGTATCCAAATCTTCAATGAGAGGCCGTAACCAACTGGACACCATGTCACCATAACGGTGTCCCTTCGTGGTAGCACTTTCCTCATTGTCAATGAAAAACAGGCTCATCACTCCACCGGCCCAAAATCCACACCATAGAGTCGGCCCGAGTGGATGCAATTCATTTTGTTTGAACGGTGAGCTCACACCCTGATTTTTTCATGGGGCAATATAAAGTCGCAGTTGTACGTCTACATACCGCCTACGATTCGAGAACTAAAGGAGTAAATCATACGTGTCCTTGCCGACGTCCAGTCAAACATCTGCGAAAGGTTACATTTTGTTGAGCGGGTTAATACGAGCCGACTCGATGGAAGGAGTCATAATATGCTGCAGATTGTTTTCGAATATCGAATCGGAGATGTTGCTGGATGTAGAGATAAGAACGCTGCAAATTATTACACAACGGTTTCTTATATAACTTAAAACACTTGCGGCGGAGTAGTGGAAATCCATAGCAAAAAACGACAGGATAAAAATAGAATACTCTATTTCCACGTAAACTAACAAAACTGTAGACCGGTTTCGGTTGTTAAACCATCATCAGTACACAATAGATGATGATGATGGTTTATCAACCGAAACCGGTCTACAGTTTTGTTAGTTCACGTGGAAATAGACTATTCTATTTTTATCCTGTCTGTTTTGCAATGGTTTCTTATTTATATGTATAGAGATAACCCTTCTCTGTAGATCCCTGTTTTCCGAGGTCAATACCTACCCTCGAGCTCCCCCCAGGAAAGCCCTAGAGACTGCCTGACTGTAATGCCGAGCTTTGAGGACCAACTAGACCCCGAACGGCACCTATAAACCGAATTTCGTCAATTTTGGCTCGTGGTAACTAAGAAAAGCGCAAAGTACGGCATACGGCGTACGGCGGATGGACAGCATTTTTTTAATTGCATTTTCGGAATCTGCATACCATGAAACGTAAACCATCAAATTTTGAAAGGGGTTAAAACTTTTTTTTCATGCTCGATTCCAAAGGATCATTATTGAAAACAATAAACCAAAAAGTTACAAATCCCACCGTTTATTATTTTGTACAGAACACCCTTCGGTTACAGATCACAGCTCTATGTATAGATAACCCTTCTATGTTACTGTTGTGATATCCTCCCAGAACATCACTTTATATTTCACCTTAAGATTGTACGTGATCGGCTGCAGGCAGAAACCCACTCTCTCCTCCCATCACTCAACAGTCAGAATCAAGCGCCAAGGGACTGGGGGAGAGTCAAAAGGGCCATATAAAAACCTGCCTTTCTCCCCCGTTTCTTCATTCTACGATTACTCCGAAAGTTGATGACTTCTCTCTCTCTCTCTCTCTCCTCTCATATCTCCTTACCCCAATAGCCTAAAAGATCCCAGACTGGTGGAACCGGTAAGGTGATAACCTACCAGAGTGGCAACCACTGGGCAAAACCCTCTACCATCTTAGTGGTGGAAACCTCCCTGGATTTTGCTATAAGTGTTAACCAGAGGCGCTAGATCCATTACCTTCTCCTTAATCATTCTCCCTCTGATCTCCACACCTCACCCAACGTGGACACCCAACTTTCTTATGGAGTTTCCCAACCTACTACCCCCCACCCTACAACGTCCAGCTGGTCCCCTCGCCCTCATCACCAGTTCCACCCCCCACCTCCACCCCTCTTCACACATCGACTCTCACTCCCTTCTCCCAACCACAACAGTTGGAATGTCTCCAGCCCAACCCCAAATGTTCACCAGACCACCAGACACAACCCCCCACCACCTCTCTACCACCCCCTCTGTTGACATAATGACCCCTCTTGAGACGATCGCCCCCTTCTCCGTTGACAAACAGCCGCCTCTCTATCGATGGCCAACCCTTCTGCCAAACCCAACACATGGAAGGCCTCAAGCCCGACCCCTTCCACCGCTCACCAGACCGGCAAGCGCAATCCCCACTTCGCCCCCTGTGCGACAGCCCCCACCACCTTCTCCCCCTTCCCCAACACTCCAAGATACGCCCAAGACTCAGCTCTCTCGCCCCCCGCACCCGACTCGCTCAGGGGACTCATTCGCCCTCAACCCCTCGGACTCACTGATGGACCTTCGCCCTCGCCCCCCTCACCCGCTGTAGACCACATGCCACTGTCGCCACTCCCGCTGCCCCACCAACACCACCATCACACGCTCGTTCGACCTCCATCCAGCTCCTGGCTGCTCGCCGCCTCCCTCCGACCACCGCCTCTCTCCACCTGTGCTGCTTACCACCTCCGATCTTTGCTGCTCATTCCGCCTTCAGCGCTTACAACTTTTGACATTTCTAAACATTGTTGCTCGCCAAATTTTTTTGTTACCTAGTTTAAAGTCAGCCCCTTGCAGCTTTGGCAACCTGCGCCCTCAACTTTCTTCTGTCTTTCTGTGTTGCCTTCAGCGCCATTGTCACTCTGCGCCCTCAGCACCTTAAGATTGCCCTCAGTGCCTTGTACAAATAAACCAGACGAATGAAGTGTCGTACGTGATCGGCCGCAGGCAGAAACCCACTCCCTTCTCCCATCCCTCAACAGTCGGAATCAACCGCCAGGGGACTGGGGGAGAGTGGAAAGGGCCATATAAAAACCCGTCGTTCTCGCCCGTTTCTCCATTCTACACTTACTCCCAAAGTCGATTACTTCTCTCTCTCTCCTCTCATATCTCCTTACCTCAATAACCTAAAAGATCCCAGACTGGAGGAACCAGTAAGGTGATAACCTACCAGAGTGGTAACCACTGGGCAAAACCCTCTAACGTCTTAGTGGTGGAAACCTCCCTGGCTTTTGCTATAGGTGTTAACCAGAGGCGCTAGATCTATTACCATCTCCTTCATCATTCTCCCTCTCATCTTCACACCTCATCGCTGCCTCATACTTACCAAACCACCACACTTACTATGTACTATTCTATATATATTATGTAGATCGCAGACCCTCAGTAGCTTAGTACCTAACCCCTTACCCGATAGCTATCTAAATCACGTGTTGAATGTTGGTAAAATAATTCTTCGATGACAAACAGAAGCTAAAATGGCAAAAAAAATAAAAAAAAATAATGAAGTGTTGAAAGGAAATTGTTGATGTGGAATGAAAAAATATTCAGTCCCGGGAGGGTTTCGAACTCGGGAACTTTGGAGTATCAGTCTGTCAGTTAAAACGTTGAGCTATATCGACCAGCAACCTGAGAGAACAGTGATGTGCACTCAACCCAGCTTGATGCCAGAATATTATATACCCTGTTCTTTATGGCAAATTGTGCAGAAAATTGTATGGCAACATCTTACAATGCTCCGGATTGTCTAGAAAATTCAGGAAAGAATCAAATTATTCAAAGATGTGATAAACCCATCCCCCTCAAAATGCCATTTTCCTAGATGGGTGTGCTCTGGACATTTCAACGCCTATTTTTCACCCCTTAGAGTTGAGTGACAGTAACGCCGAGCTTCGAGGACCAACTAGACCCCGAACGCGACCCATTAACCGAACTCCGTGAATTTTGGTTCATGAGAACTTCGAGAACACCCAGAGCATTTTACGTCCAGAAGTTCGTTCACAGTAAGGCCCAGCAGTTTGCGCCGACAGGCTTTTTGAACAGGAGGGTGAATGAAATTGTATACATTCAGCCCATATATCATCACTAGCGACGCGGTAACAATCGGGAATTGGCCCGAGATCATGATTGCTAGGAAGCACCTGATTATAATCACGGATGGCTGCATGAAGTCGAGTTGGTTGTTCTGTGATATTGTTCCATTTGAAAAATGATGGCTCTTTTGGATTTTGTTGATAGGCACTTTTGCAACTTGGACAAACGTTGAACTATTATTGGGTAAATTATTCACAACGGTAAATTATTACACAACGGTTTATTATACTATCTACGCAGAAGGGGCACCTATACAGGTAAATTATTACACAACGGTCTATTATTTACTTTATTCTTCATGGATGACTAAAAATAATTAATGATTTAATTATTTAATCCCGCGCGTTTGTATAAAACTTTGATTCTCGGGCCGGCTACAGTACTCCATTTAAGGCCTTCCTGGAGGGAGCTCGAGGGTACTGACCACAGAAAATAGTGATCTACGCAGAAGGGGCATCTATACAGGTAAATAATAAACCGTTGTGTAATAATGTGCAGCGTTTTTTATTGCATTTTCGGATTATAGGCACATAACTCGAAACGTAAACCATAAAATTTTGAGGGGGGAGGGGGTTAAATTTGTTTTCATGCTCGATTCCAAAGGTTCATTGTTGAAAATAATAAACCAACGCGCAAAAGAAACCATACCCTTCTATTGGAAGTTTTCGGACCCACTAGACCCCAAGCAATCCACACCAAACTTCAATAAACAAAACAACTTTCAATTTTGGTTCATGGTATATAAGAAAAGTGCGAAGTACGGCGTACGGCGGACGGGCAGAATTGTTTTTAATCCACTTTCGGATTCCACGTACCTTGAAACGGAAACCTTCAAATTTTGATGGTGTTGGTGGGTGGTTGTGGTGGGTGGGGGGAGGGGGGTTAAATTTCTTTTTTTTCATGCTCGATTCCGAAGGTCATTGTTGTAAATAATAAACCAAAAATGATTAGTGACAGAATTCTTGAATCTCGCACATATTTTTTATGAACTGTAATTGCCCCGCTGGCCCCAATACTCGTTTTCAGGATTTCCTGGGGGAAGCACGAGGGTAGTTATTGACTACAGAAAACAGTGACCTACGCAGAAGGGGTATCTGTACGGGTAAATAATAAACCGTTGTGTAGTAGTTTTTAGTAGATTTACTTCAGTTTCATCTGAAAGAAACTTGTCTACACTGAGTTTATGATGATATCCGAAGTGAAAGTGTTGGACTAGTTCGGCCCAGCTAAAATGTATGGCTAAATGAGGTGTTTCAGGAGTCATTGTCCAAACCCAACTGCAAATTTAATTGATAGCCAGATCTCTAATTAGTGGGTCCGCTGACCTGTAGCCTCACTTATCTCCAGTAATAGGAATATTCCATCTACCTACCCCAAATTACCTGTTTTTGTAATTTACGGCTCCATTACTGGCATTGACTGGCGCCGTCATAGTACCCAAAACCCGTAGGGCTATTTCTATGAGTATACTCTGAATATTTTAAATCGTAAGACTCAAAACTAGACAATTTTAGGATTTTGTGGCTCTGTTAACTGGCGCCTTCATGGTATCAAAACATATATAGCAGTCGTTTATTTCGGTAGAATCCAATTCTGTGAGATTTTTAAGAATCGATTCTACAAATCCCATAACCGGAATAGCGTCACTGGATGCCGGACAGCTATCGAGAGGGCCACTATGCTGGAGAAGTGCTTCTTGCAGTCGATCTCAAGGAAGCGGCAAATGGCGAATAATACTGCGACCTTCTGCTTCCCAGACGTGGAGAAATATACGATTATTCTGAGAATACGAAAGGCTGGAGCTCCAGATTGTTACTGAAGCCTTTTTGGTAGCGGGCCGGCAAACTGGCAGAGAAGGCCAGAGGGGGCCGACAGGATTCAGCATCCACTGGCCTGGAGGGCAATGTCGGCATACTGCAGAAATGAACCCTTGACAAAGATAATTCTTACGGACCGTATTGTGTGTTACTGACGACGTTTTGATCACTGAAACCGGTATAACAGTGTTTTTTCGCGCTTTTTCGTGTATTAGTGGAAATAGACTATTTTTTCAATAACTCCGTTTTTTCTTTCTCATGATCTTAGGTCTAATTCCCACCTACCTAAGCCTCATAAATTTCACCTCCTAACAAACACTCCCAGTTTCGGCCACAAAACCTACAACTCCAAAAATAGGCACATGATTCTAATGCTTGACTTATGCGCAAACAGTAACATTAACTGCCTCCTTTCGCCTGCCGATTCTATTCTATGCTATGGTCTGTGATTCGAACGAGGGAGCGCAGACTATGGCCGCACTCGCAGTCTCAACACCAACCATCAAAGATGCGCTCGGCCACCGGCTCACCCCTGGTGTGTAACAAACCCCCCCCCCCCCTATCAACCCTGTTGTAAATATTTACCCGCCAGAAAAACCACCTCACCCGCAAATAGGATTGATATCCTTTCGCCTGCATGGAGGGTGATTCGCACCTCGCTCTTGGGTGTTCATAATTTGCGAGGTGCCTGTTACCTCGCTTCTATTATTGCGAGCCAAATGGCTACGAATACTTTTTGCGGCTGAGGAGGTTTATTGGTGGGCACATTTTTACAGCAGTGTGGATTTCGGGTGGGACGAGGTATCACCTTAACATTTCTTATGAAAGTTTGAAAATTGAAATTTTTACAACTTTTTCTAACAAGTTTTGGTATATTATTTTCAATAATGAACCTTTGGAATCGAGCACGAAAAAAAAGTGTAACCCCCCTCAAAATTTGATGGTTTCCGTTTCAAGATATGTAGAATCCGAAAATGCAGTAAAAACGCTGCAAATCCCTGCACAACGGTTTACTATTTCGTACAGAATACCCGTCTGTTACAGATCACAGCTCTCTGTATATTTATGTAGATAACCCGTCAGTAGTATCCAAAAGCCAATCCTGGCGCACTGCCTTAGATCTCTGATAAAAAGTTTTAACATAAAAGATCAGAACACATATTTTCACTTGAATCCTTGATGTTTTTTTATTTTCACTTGAATCCTTGATGTTTTTTATTTTCACTTGAATCTCTGATAAAACTTTTTTATCACAAAACATCAGAACCAGTGACTTTTTCATTTTTAGCGACTTGAATCTCTGATAAAATTTTTTTTAACACAAAACATCAGAACCAGTGACTTTTTTAAAAAAAATATTTTTTCATCAGAAACTCTAGTGAAACTCTAATAATTTTTCAATCGTAAATAAAAATGTAAATTTAGGACTATTTAGGGGTCGATATTTTCGAAATTTAGCTCTCTCTGATGTTTTCACTAGAAAAAATAAAAAAATTAAAATAACGTCACGCTAAAAATATTTTTGAATCGTCTTAAAATAAAATGATATCGTCTTAAATTAAAAAGACGAGACGCTAGATCTCTTCTGAATTTGTGAATCCCAATCTATTTAAAGGTGGTGTCGAATCGACCCCACCTTTAATAGAGAGGGTCTCGATTTGATACTACCTTTAAGAATTCAATTCAAACAGGATAAATAGTATCCATACAAGAATAGACAAAAGAAAAAAGTGGGTGGATAATAAAAAAAGTGAGGGGGGTAGTTAAAAGAATAACTTTTATAATAAAATGTCAGTGATTGAAATATATAAGAATGCCGTTAAAAAATCAAACTACTCATCTTTCAAGGATATTAAAAAAGGAACTTATACCATCTTGGAAAATTTTATAAAAAATTCGGAATATGGTGAAAGCGTTGTCGTTAAAATTGATTATGATGATGAAGAGATATGTTTGTTTTTACCTAAAAGAATTTCACGTCGACTTCTTAATCACGTTAGAAACAATCCAGAAAGACATCCTGAAAAACTTATTTATAATGGAACAGATAAAAAGTCAAATGCCTTTCTGATTGACTTTGAGTAAATATTATGCTTTTCAAAGACTTAGTATCTATTACGTTTTTATAGGGAATCTCTATAAAAACAAACTTTTTGAATCGTCTTTAAAAAAAATATTTCTGCTAATTAGTAGCATAAGAACTTTTTAATGAGCAGTGTTCATTAAAAATAAAATCTCCTTAATACTTCTGAGCTTTAGCAACAGTATCGAAACTGAAACTCAAAATCCTTCTTCAGTGTGACTTTATCCTCATTATAAAGCAATTTTCTAAGTTGATATTCAGTAGCATTTTTAGGAACCTTAATCTTTTTTTCATTAAGACATGTCTTTACTTGCTTCTTTGAAAGGAGTGGTGGTTTACCATCGACACCAAATAAACTTTCTTTTAACAACCGTTTAGAAAATCTATACTCCCTCAATGCACGTTGAATCTCGTCTAGTGCGTCACAGTTTCTATCATAAAATCGAAATTCAGGTTTCTTTACAAACTCCCAGAAACCTCCATGTTCATCACATATATCTAATGCCTCATCGCTTAAAACCATATCTCTTTATTTATTATAGAAAATATTTTTTTTTTTTTAGACCCGGTAATTTACCGGGTCTAAAAGTTTTCAACAGTACGAAAATAATTTAAAACCCAATATATTTAAAGGTGGGGGCGAATCGCCGCCACCTTTTTAAATTAAAAAACTCTTAGGATTTCTAGAGTCTCATGCTATCTAGCTTGTTGCGTGTGAACTAAAGGAAATGATAAATAATGCGAGATTAATATTCCGTACACTATCTCAAAGGAGGCCAGCTAGTTGACCTTGCATTCCCATTTCAGATAGTTCGCTTTCAATTCCTATCTCAATATTCACAATCAGTTTGTCCTCAACTGTTCAACATGGCACAACCTCCTGAATATTTAAAGTTAGCTTATTGTGATGATTATGATTTCTGTGAAGAAATTTTAAAAGTGGAACAATATCACCAGGAATGTTTGAGTTTCGTGCAGAAAGTGAAAAATTGTGTTAGTGCAAGTGAAGCCAGAGAACTAATCACGAAAAACAATGTGAGTCTACCAGGTAGTAGAAAATGTGATTTTCAAAAGCTTTTGAAAATCCCAAAAGTGTCTAATATATCAAGAACTCCAGATCAAATGCATCAGTACCTACAAAAATTTGTTGTATTTGACCATGAAATGGAAAAGGTGAAACTTCCTAATCAAAATAACATTATGGAAGTAGAGAATTACCTTATTAAATCTAGTGATGTGATAAAGAAGCAATCATCAAGACTTTTTTATACTACTGCTGTTTATGGATACTACTTGGAAGTGTATTTTCAACATATGAAGATCACAGGAGAGGATTGGAATCTCTGTTTAAAAGAAAAGCTACATGTGTCCTTGAGTTATAGTAAGAAGTTGAGAAGAGTTGGAGTGATTGTGAAAGACCATCAAAAACTTAAAATGTTGAGTATTTCATTTTTGGGCTCAACTACAGTGATAGTGAATGTTAACCTTGAGGGGGCTCACGCGTGAGCTCCTAGAAGGTCATTCCAGAGAACATTCTGAGCTGAAATATTCTGGACTCAACTACAGTAATATTAATATCAGCCTGTAACCTTGAGAGGGCTCACGCGTGAGCCTCTTGAAGGATATCTGAGGAAATATTACCAGTTGGAGTTGAAGCAAAATAATGTGTCTGATATATTTTTATTGAGAATGTTCCCAATTAAAAAATTGTTATTTATATTGTTTATCCTTTTTTTCCCCCTTTTCTTATCAAGGTAAGTTTTAGATTTCCTCTTTTATAATATTTTTAAGTGGCATATAGTTGAGAGTGACTTCTGAAACCAAAATTACGTAAGCAAAAGTGTTTTCTGGCACATTCTTTTCAAAATCTGCTCGTAAAATTATATTACTTTTTTGTCCAGATATGGACTGTGGTTGTCTAGTCATATTCACACTGAATATTGGATAGTTCTCTTTGAAGGACTGAGGCTCATGATATGGAAAAAATTTTTTTTTATAGAATCGAAATTCTATAAAAATATCAAGACTATAAAATTTAATAAAAGAAATTAAGATTTTCCTTCAATGTTCTCATGCTATTTACAAAATCGTGTCCTTCTGATAGCTTTTTCAAAATTAATAAACATAAATGTCCACAGATAGGCGGATCATATTGGTTTTGGATTTGCTCCTCATTATAAAATAAATTTTCTGAACCTAAATATTGAACAAGTTCTCTTGGTGGTGGTGCATTTCCATACGAGTCAAAATAATATTTTAAATTGTTATTTTTATGAAATGCAGTCCAGTGGCTTCCAGCCTCATCAGAATTTTCTAGATTTATAATTCCACATTCCGTGTGGTTCACTTTCTCTGGTAAATCATCCTTCATGAAAACTCCTCTGAAGTTTTTAATTTTCATTTCTTTCGATAATCTTTCAATAACAAAATTGGTAAGAGGCTGGAAGCTATTTAGTTTTTTGATTTGGTAGGTTTCTTTTTAGGTTTCTTTTTCTTCATTCCAGAGCCGATACTTAGACTTTTTGCATTTTTAGCTAGTTTTTCCATCTCGAGATTATGACGTTTTATTTCGGCTTCTTCAGCGGCCTTATGTTTCGAGTCTATAACACTAGAAGCTACTGCAGCTCCACCACCCATTAACGCTCCAGCTGCTCCCATTGCTGCAAAAAGTAAGGGTAAAAACCCACCTGAATGATTTATTTCCAATTCCAACCCTTTTTTGTTTTTGATACATTTATCTAGCTTTTTTTTCTGAGTTTCATTTAACAGGATTTTATGATTTCCATTTCCACTAATATCTGCAAAAGCCAGTCGTACTTTTACTGGAACACGTTTTTTATAAGCAGATCTTATTTTTTTTCATTTGTATTTCTGACAAATTTATTTGATGTGTAATCATTTTATTATAGGAAAAAAAGTTTTTTTATAAGATGTGAATCTTATAAAAAATTAATATACACCCATCCCAAAGAATCTTTTGGTTTTCATAGCAGTTTTTACTGTAGCAGCCCCCAATTTTTCACCGATATTTGTTGAACTTTTCATAATTTTATCAGCTTCTACTTCCAATTTTTTATCAGCAAGATGCCTATCACTAGTTTTCTCATGATCTCTGTAAAAAATGTCATGTTGTTTACAGGCTTTATCAAGACTATTTATACCTTCATCACCTCTATTTAATCTCTTATCCAATTTAGTAAATGGTCCACAATATTGATAACCACCTGGGAGATGCATTTCTGGAATAACAGGTCCAAGTTTATTAAGAATAGTATTGAAAATACCAGAACCATTTTTTATCATATTTTTGGGTAAATTATTAATAATTTTAATCAAGTATTCAGTTCCTTTGGGTTTATCAATATCTTTCTCCAGTTGATCTTTAATGAAATTTATAATTCCCAATTTTTCATTGTGAAAATTATTATTTCCTGCCTGCTCTTGTGCATACAAATAGTATAGTCTTTGTGTAAGTTGATTCAAATTATCTATATATTTAAATTCTACAGGATTTTCAGTATATTTAATCAACCCAGTGCCAATCTTTTTCTTTTTACTATACTCCCAGATAGGTTTTATGATTTCTTTCCATTTTTTACTAACACTTGATTTTGGTTGTTTAGATTCGGGATTATTATTTTGAAACATGCTATCTGTTTGAATGAGGATTTTTGTATAAGCTTTAAAGTCTTCATTAGTGTACTCATCTTTGGATGGAATATCAGAAGCTATGGGTTTTGTTAAGAGCTTCCATAAGCCTTCAGTACCGGAATATTTCATTTTTTCTATTTCAATATCATTTCCATTTACTCGTATCTGTTTATTTCCAATAAAGATATGATTTTTTAAAGGGTATATTCCAAATTGTCTATCGGGATGTAGAATATATAATTCTGCAATTGGTCCAATACCCAAAGGGCCTACTGAAGAGTTTGGTAATTTAACACTTTTTTGTAAAATTGTTTCCATTTCATAATCCCTATCTGCATTGTCACTTGAAAAGCTTTGATTTAATGTATCTTCAGTATCAATACCTTGGGCCTCGGTATCAACATCTTTAAAAGTAACTTTTTTAGGCGAACTGATAGCCAAGGGGTTAATTGTTTTTATTACAGGAATGAGTTCTAATTTTTTACCAAGATCTTCATCAGTCTGTTTCACTGCTTTTTCTACCTTATCTAATCGTGAAGTTATAGGTTCATAAGCCTTTTCTCTTGTTTCCTTATCAGATGCTTGGTTAACCCTTTCTTGTTTTGCTAATTTCTGTAAATTTTTCTTGAGTTTAATCGATTTATCAGCTTCAGCCACAGTCATGGGCTTACGTTTTCGTTTTGTGAAAATTATTTGTTCATCTTCAGAAGGTTGATCAATCTTTTTGATTTCTCTAAGTTTGACTTCTTTTTCCTTCATCACTTCATTTTGCGCTTCTTTGAATTTCTGTCTAAGCGCTTGTTCTAAAGTAATTTTTGTTGTCATGTTTTTATTATAGGAAAAATTTTTTTTAAAAATCGGTCAAACGTTAAAACGCTCAAACGCTTAAACGCTTAAACGCTTAGGAACGCTATTTTTGCGTTTTTAAGCGTTTCCCAAGGCGATGTTTTAAGCGTTTCCCAAGGCGATTTTTGACGTTATCCATGTAGCGTTTTTATAGGGAATCCCTATAAAAACGTTCAAACGCTCAAACGCTTAGGAACGCTATTTTTGCGTTTTTAAGCGTTTTCCAATGTGATTTTTGAAGCGTTTCCCAATGCGATTTTTGAAGCGTTTCCCAATGTGATTTTTTGAAGTTATCCGTGTAGCGTTTTTATAGGGAATCCCTATAAAAATTAGGGCCGGTAATTCGCCGTTCCTAATTAAGGCAAACTTAAAATCTATATTTTTTATCTAAAATATTTCACCAAATTTCTTTCGGTAACGTCCGTTACTGCGTTTCTTTGTTAGGTCAATCGTTAGAAAACCAAAGTCCTCATCCCAACAAGAATAGCATAATTCTTTGAATTGGCCATAAGTGAAATCACTTCCCACATATTCATCATAAATATCTCGCATGTATCTTGGTCCTTGTCTAAATACACATAAAAAATTAATATTGTTTCTAATGAGTTGTTTATCAACTTTTGACCATGATTGTGTCAAGTAAACGCACGAGATTTTCTTATGACTAAAAAATCAAATTGACTTGTATTTGCCTTTAAAGGTGGCGTCTAGTAGACGCCACCTTTGATAATTGGATTTAATGGGTCCCACCAATAAGAATTCAATGGGTGGATAAAAAAAAAAAGGTGAGGGGTTAGTTAAAAGGATGATATGGGAGACAGGATAAATAGTATCCATACAAGAATAGACAAAAAGAAAAAGTGGGTGGATAAAAAAAATGAGGGGTTAGTTAAAAGAATCTATTTTCTAATAAAAATGAACGATACGAAAAAAAATTATATATCCTATAATAAAATGGATAATACGAGAAGGCATTGTGAAAAGTGCAATGTTAGCACTACTTATAAAAATTGGGCTAGACATCTAAAGTCTAAGCGTCATGGAAAAAACGACCCGGACCGGACAATGACTATCAGAAAACCTAGAAAAGCGAAACCTGTATTTGTAAATCCGAGGAAATTGCACAAAGTATTTAATTTTAGTGAAAAAGTATTTGAAAAAAATATAGAACCGAAAACGGAAGTTGTTGAAATGGAAACTGCATTTGAATCTAGATTAGTGACTTACAACATTAAAAATACGAAAGGATTTAAAGATGCTTCCAAATTTCTGAACAGTATTAAAAGAACCGTAACAGGTTTAATCAAATGGAAACTTAGAAAAATGAAACTAAAAGTTAATGTAGTTTTAATCGCAGAATTTAAAAAAGGAACTAACAAAAATAACATGGAGTATCAGGAACTCAATTTCAAAACTAAAAACGTAATAATATTGCAGTCAGCAGAAGTTGCAAACTGTTACGATGAAATGAAACAGAAAATTCTAAATGAAATGGAAACGTTCGAAATTAAAGGATCTAATTGGCAACTTCATAAAATCAAACATTTGGAACTGAACGTTAACAAGTACATTCCTTTGAGAGGATCATCTTTCATCCCACTCCCTAAGTTTCTACAAAGTAGGAAAGCAATTATAAATGTACAAAATAATGATAATAAATGTTTCCTATGGGCTGTTCTTTCGGCTTTACATCCTGCAGACCGCGATTCTGATAGAATAGGAAAGTACATAACATGGGAACATGAGTTTGATGAAGCGTTGAAAGATATCAGTTTTCCTATGAAACTTATCGATGTGAAAAAGTTTGAGAAAAGAACTAGGATTTCCATTAATGTTTACTGTCTGAATGAAGGAAATACTATAGTACCCTTGGAAATAACGAAAGATGAAAAGGAAAGGCACATTGACTTGTTGTACTTGAAAAACAAGGAAACTGAACATTATTGTTGGATCAAGAATCTTTGGAAACTGGTTGGCCATAGTCAGCTAACAAAGAATGGACACAAAAGATTTTTATGTAAAATGTGTTTGAATAGCTTTGGAACTCAGGTTAAATTAAACGAACATAAAGAATATTGCGGAGTTCATAAAGCTGTTAAAGTAGATCTACCAAAACCTTATGATAACATTTTGCAATTTGAAAATTATAGACACTCTTTAAAAGTACCTTTTACAATTTATGCAGATTTTGAATGTACGTTACAAAAGATTGATACCTGCAAACCAAATCCCGATGAATGTTATACAAATGCCATTCAAAAACATGAACCGTACAGTTTTGTTTACTTCATGAAAAATGCCGAAGACGAAAGTAGGAAAAACTATGTAGGCGATTATAAACTTGTACAATATTCTGGACAGGATGTGGTAAAAGTGTTTTACGAAAAAATAAAAAAGGATGCCATAATGGTGGCGAAAAAATACTATGACGTTAATATTCCCATGAAAGATTTAACCGAAGAACAACAAAGAGAATACGATAGTGCTGAGAGTTGCCACATTTGTGAAAGAAAATTTAATGAACTTCCACCTATAATTGAAAATAGACATGATGTACTGAGAAAAACAATTAAACACTTTATCGATAAACAAAATGATGTTAAAGCAGATGAATATATTGAAGAATTAGAAGTTTCGAAGGAAAATATACCTGATAATTGTATAAAAGTAAGGGATCACTCACATTTGACTGGAATGTACAGAGGAGCAGCTCATTCGATTTGTAATTTAGAATATAAAAATCCAAAGTTTATTCCAGTATTTTTCCATAATCTTTCTGGCTACGATGCACATCTATTTATTAAAGAATTTGAAAAAGATAATTACGATATTAAACTTTTACCACAAAGTGAAGAGAAGTACATTTCCTTTTCTAAAATGGTAGCTTATAAAAGTAATGAACTCGATAAAAATGGTAACAAAAAGAAAAAGACTATAGAATTGAGATTCATAGATTCTTTTAAATTTCTTTCTGCTTCTTTATATTCTTTAGCTAAAAGTTTAACCAAAAATCAATTTAAGGAAATAAAAAAGTATTTCCCAAAAGAACATCTCGAACTAATTACTAGAAAATTAGCTTATCCATATGAGTATATGGACTCTGTTGAAAAATATCGAGAAACTAACCTTCCACCTATAGAGAAATTCTACAGTAAACTCACTGGAGAAAATGTTAAAGAAAATGATTATAAAAATGCTCTAGAAATTTGGTCTACATTCAAAATTAAAAATTTGGGAGAATTTACAGAACTTTACAATAAAATTGATGTTCTTTTGTTAGCAGATATCATGGAAAACTTTAGAAATATAGCTTTAGAAAAATATAAATTAGACCCCGCTTGGTACTATACAACACCAGGTTTCGCTTGGGATTGTATGTTGAGAATGACCAAACAAAAGATTGAATTGTTAACGGATTATGATAAGATTTTACTCGTAGAAAATGGAATAAGAGGTGGAATTTGTCTATGTTCAAAACGATACGCGAAAGCCAATAATAAATATATGGGAGATCAATTCAACAAAGAAAAAGAATCTGTTTTCATTGAGTATTTGGATGCAAATAATCTTTACGGTTGGGCGATGAGTAAATTTTTACCTTATGGAAATTTTGAATGGAAAATGGATCTAGATAATTTCGATATACAATCCATTCCTGATGATTCACCCAAGGGCTATATTTTAGAAGTTGATTTAAAATATCCTCAAGAACTCCACGATTTACACTCTGATTTTCCTTTAGCCCCTGAAAATAACTATGAAGATGAAAAACTACCAAAACTTTTAACCACGTTGTATGATAAGAAAAAATACGTTATCCATTACATTACGTTAAAACAGTATTTACAACTAGGAATGAAATTAGAAAAAATTCATAAGGTTTTAGAATTTGACCAAAGTGCTTGGTTAAAAATCTATATTGATTACAATACAAATCTTAGAGCAAAAGCCGAAACACCTTTCGAAAAAGACTTTTTTAAACTTATGAACAATAGTGTATTTGGGAGGACAATGATGAATGTGCGTAAACATGTGGATATTAGGCTTTGTTCTGATGGATTGAAATTGGAAAAACTAATTTCAAAACCAAACTTTAAAGGTAGAACTATTTATTCCGAAAACTTAGCGGCTGTACACATGAAAAAAGTAAATATCACACTTAAACAGCCAATTTTCATTGGTATGAGTATTCTAGACATTTCCAAAACTTGCATGTATGATTTTTATTACAACACGGTTAAAAAACAATATAAAAGTGATGTAAATTTATTATACGGAGATACAGATAGTTTAATAATGGAAATAAAAACGGATGATTTTTATAATGATATGAAAAATATGTTGGATCATTTCGATACTTCCGACTATCCAACAAATAATGTTTACAACGTTCCACAAGTTAATAAAAAAGTGTTGGGGAAATTTAAAGATGAGTTAGAAGGTAAGATTATGAATGAGTTTATTGGACTTCGTCCAAAGTGCTACGCTTTTAAAATATTCGAAACTAATGATGTTACGAAAAAATCTAAAGGAGTAAAGAAAAATGTCGTTAATAAGGGTTTAAGTATAGAGGATTATAAAAGATGCTTATTCTTTAAAGAACCAAACTATCAGAAACAGATATTATTCAAATCGAAAAAACACGATGTGTCCACAGTACAACAGAATAAGAAAGCTCTTTCCGCTCATGATGATAAAAGATTTATAATGAAAAATGGCATAGATACTTTGGCTTGGGGTCACTATAAAATAAACATAAGTAGAGACAAGTTTAAAACTCACCTTGAAGAAATAATAAAAGAAAACAATAAAAAAGACTAGTGTGTTATCCGTTAAATATGAGTAAGAAAAAAATAGGTTTTAAGTTTGTTTTTATAGAGATTCCCTATAAAAACGTAATAGATACTAAGTCTTTGAAAAGCATAATATTTACTCAAAGTCAATCAGAAAGGCATTTGACTTTTTATCTGTTCCATTATAAATAAGTTTTTCAGGATGTCTTTCTGGATTGTTTCTAACGTGATTAAGAAGTCGACGTGAAATTCTTTTAGGTAAAAACAAACATATCTCTTCATCATCATAATCAATTGTAACGACAACGCTTTCACCATATTCCGAATTTTTTATAAAATTTTCCAAGATGGTATAAGTTCCTTTTTTAATATCCTTGAAAGATGAGTAGTTTGATTTTTTAACGGCATTCTTATATATTTCAATCACTGACATTTTATTATAAAAGTTATTCTTTTAACTACCCCCCTCACTTTTTTTATTATCCACCCACTTTTTCTTGTATGGATACTATCCTGTCTCCCATCCTACTAACTCCTCATTAGTGAAAACATCAGAGGGAGCTAAATTTCAAAAACTTTGACCCCTAAAAGGTTCTAATTTTGCATTTTTTCCTAATTTTTAGAGTTCACTAGAGTTTCTGATAAAAAATATTTTTAAAAAAGTCACCCCCCGAAAAGTCACTGTGTTAAAAAAGTTTTAACAGGGATCTAAGTCGCCTTTAACGTTAAAGAGGGTGGCCAAATCGGCCACCCTCTTTAAGGAAAGTCACTGTGTTTAAAAAGTGTGTTCTGTTATTTTATGTTAAAAAGTTTTAACAGGGATCTAAGTCGATAAATGAAAAAGTCACTGGTTCTGATGTTTTGTGTTTAAAAATGTGTTCTGATGTTTTGTGTTAAAAAGTTTTATCAGGGATCTAAGTCGGTTAATGAAAAAGTCACTGGTTCTGATGTTTTTGTGTTTAAAAATGTGTTCTGATGTTTTGTGGTAAAAATTTTTATCAAGGATCTAAGTCAGTGCGCCAGGATTGGCTTTTGGATACTACTCCCGTCTATATAATATGTACTATTCTATACATGTTATGTAGATCGCAGACCCTCCGTAGGTTAGTACCAGTCGATGACAAACAGTAACTAAAATGGCAAAAAGAAACGCAAATAATGAAGTTCTGAAGGAAAATTGTTGATGTGGAGTGAAATAGATGCCCCTTCTGCGTAGATCACTGTTTTCTGTGGTCAGTACCTACCCTCTTGTCATGTATAATGAACCGTTGTGTAATAACTTACCCATAAATAATACTTCAACGGTTGGTCAAGTTGCAAAAGTACAGATCAACAAGATCAAGCCCCTTCTTGAATGAACCATTGTGTAATCATTTACCCTTAAATCATTTACCGTTGTTTAATAATTTTCCGTTGTGTAATAATTTACCATTGTGTAATAATTTACCCTTAAATCATTTACCGTTGTTTAATAATTTTCCGTTGTGTAATAATTTACCATTGTGTAATAATTTACCCTTAAATCATTTACCGTTGTTTAATAATTTGCCGTTGTGTAATAATTTACCATTGTGTAATAATTTACCATTGTGTAATAATTTACCCATCAAAAATACTTCAACGTTTGTTCAAGTTTCACAAGTAGGTACCTACCACAAAAATCCAATAGTCCATTACTTATCAAATGAAATAATATCGCAGAACAACCAACTCGACTTCATACAGCCATCCTTGATTATAATCCGGTACTCCCTAGTGATGATATCCCGGCCGGATTTATACCGTTCGATTCACGATCGTGTTGACGAAGCTTTTTGGTGCACACGAACGGCTGGACGTACAATGCTCGGGGTGGTCTGAAAAAATTGTTTAGCTCAAGACAAATTTAATAACGTAAAAAAACCATACCCTTCATTCGAAAGTTTTCGAGGTACGGCGTTCTGAAAATGTCAACCCCTGTTTTGAACCCCTTAGAGATGCCGAGCTTTGAGGACCAACTAGACCCTGAACGGAACCCATAACCCGAATTTCATCAATTTTTATTCATGGTAACTAAGGAAAGTGGCCAGTACGGCGTACGGCGGACGGACAGAAATATTTTTATTGCATTTTCGGATTCTACATTCCTTGAAACGTAAACCACCATATTTTGAGGGGGTTAGAATTTTTTTTTTTTCATGTTCGATTCCAATGGTTCATTATTTAAAATAATAAGGCCCTGAAGTTAGCACGGACAGGCATTTTCAACAGCAGGGTGAATGAAATTGTATACATTCAGCCAAAAAATCATCACCAGGGATGCGCTAATAAACGGGAATTGGCCCAAGATACCATCAATGCTACATATGGGCAGGGGCATTGCGTCCATAAGGCCACTTGGGCCACTGCCGCGGCACCTAGAAACACTTAAGAGTAAAAAAAAAACTCCATGTGTTCAGTTGGCATTTAAATTTCCCTCTGTAAACTGTAACTAGCATTTTCTCTAAGTTCAACAGCGACTCGACAGAGTTCTCTGGCTATGAATATTCAGTATGTGGTTCCGTCATGTTGGCTGCCTGTTGCTCCCCGGACAGAGCATGTTATCAGAATATAATGACAGTAATGGATGTCGTGCAATCGAAATCGGAACCTAGGCTCCTGAAACTGGCAGGTCCTGGAACCTAGTGACGCCATGGCATTCGAGAAAAGTGGCCCAACCGCGCAAGCTCAGTCAAGTAAAAATATTTTTTGCCACGCCCACTTTGGGCCACTGTCCCAGAATCTGATTTCAACCCCAAAGTCGTTCATTTCCAGAGGCTTTGCGTCCATAAGGCCACTTGGGCCACTGCCCCGGCACCCAAAAACACTGTATAGGTACAGGTAAGTTTTAAAAAAACTCCATTGTTCAGTTGGCATTTGAATTTCCCTCTGTACACTATACCTAGCATTTTTCACGAAGTTCAACAGCGACTCGCCAGATTTCTCTGGCTATGGAATGGAAATTCTATGGATAGGTATTCAATATTATAGTAGGGCATCCATCGTGTGCTCCATAGACCACAAAGTGACAGTAATCGGTGTCGTGCAATCGAAATCGAAACATAGGCTCTTGAAACTGGCCTGGGACCTGGTGTCGCCATGGCAACTGAGAAAAGTGGCCCATCCGCGCATGCCCAGTAGAGTAAAAATGTTGTTTGCCACGCCCACATTGGGCCCAGTCCCCAAAATCTGATTTCTACTCCAAAATCGTTCATTTTCACAATCGATTTGATCCCTTTGATTCAATTTGTTGTTGTTTTTCTTGAGGGTGCCGCGAAGAATTCATGCCGACGGTGGTGGTTAGAGGTTGCGTTTTTTCTTCTTGCGCATTCGATTCAATTTGTACCTCCATACGAGATGCTTCTTCTCATTTGTTTTTGTTGTGAATCATATTCGCTTTCTCTGTTGATTCAGCTGTCAAGATTTTAATTTTTTGCATCAAATTGAGCGCATTTTGCGTTTGGTCCGGTTCTGATGACAGATTTGTATTCGTGGTACATACGTGCATTTTTTCCCGTTTGCTGTGTGTGGTCTTGTGGATTGATCGGCGTCCTAACACACTGATAATCACCTGGCTTCAGGTCAATAGCTTCTCCATTCAAAAAGGTACCGGCCGACAGATAACTGTTTTGTTATATTTTACTTTACTATGTTTTTATAACACATGAATTCGGTGGCTAATTTGCAGTAGAAATCGTGGAAGTATTCGTACGACGATAGATTGTTGATTGAAAGGGAATTTGCTGAATATCAATCAGTAAATAAGGGAAGGGTGTTTATTGTTGCCTCGAGGTATTTTGTGGACAAATCTCTTGGTTTTGTGTTCTGATAATATGGTGCCCCACCGTTTTCATAGCACAAGCACCGCCACTGTTCATTTCACAATCGATTCGATCCCTTCGATTCAGTTTGTCATCTTGATACCAGATGCTTCTTCTGTTGTGTTGTTATGTTGTTGTGTTTTGTTATGTTTTGTGGGGCTGGCCGGGCTGGCTGGCTGGGGTGGTGGCTGGCTGGGGGGGGGGGGGGTTCTGTCGGGTTATCTAGATAAATGAACATCGTAAAATCATAACATTAATATGAGATTTATTCAGGGGCGCCATTTCACCAAACTGTTGAGGGGGGGGGGGGGCAAACACCAGGGGGTATGGGGGGTATGATATATCTACTAAGGAAAGGGGGTCCAGGGTTTTTTCCCCCGCAAATTTGTTTAAATTAATATTACATTTAGATGTAGGCTAATTTTATGCTTCCTTTTACATATTTAAAGTTTCAATAAAAGAATAAATACAAACAAAATCAAAGTACCCTTTTTCAATTCATTAAATTAGCATTGCTACATTCCAATAATATTCATTCAAAATATTCCTTTTTAAAAGAATAACTTTTTAAAAGAAGGCTATGATATTCTAGATAACTCCAGTAGTCATTTTCATTATTTATCAATTCCTTGTGGGGGGGGGGGGGGGCTAGCCCCCCCCCTTAAATAGCGCCCCTGGATTTATTCAACATACCTCCGGATTGTAGTCAGACGAATTATTTATAAGAAAAGGTTGATTTGACACTGTGGTACTTTGGCAAAAACAATTTAAGGCGAGGAGCATAGATTGCGGTCGACGGAGCTGAAGGAAGTGAGAAACATCAGCGATCCTCATTCTTAGGATGCAAATGTTTTGCATAATAATGATGTAGGGTTTCCTTTGTAGTGTGACGTCACGATCTTGTTGATGGATGGGATATTGCCTTCCCGACAGTTTCATTCATGCGCAATAATCGAAATAGCTATTTCTGATGGTTTCCATCAATTTTGGCCTCGAAAACACAAATTAGGTACGCTCCTTTTTTTTTTCAAATTATCTTTGATCATTCGTAGTGCCATTTAATCGCCTTGATCCACGTGTTGACACTTTTTCCAGTGTTATTATACGAACTGATGGTGATTGCAGACGATTTCCCAGCTATTTCAGTAATGAAAAACGCAGCAAAGTCCTTGTCACATGGGTTTATTATTCTGTTGGACTTACCTACAGAAATGTTGACTGTTCATTTATTGGTTCTTTATGCGTAATAATTGAAATAGCTATTTCTGATGCTTTTCATCAATTTTGGCCCATAAAACACAAATTAGGTACGCTCATTTTGGTTTATTATTCTGTGAATAATACACCTATGTATTCGCTCAGCAAAACATTTTTATAACACCCCCTCAACTTTTTTCTTTTCCGTTTCAAGGTGCGTAGATTCCAAAAATGCAATGTCCGTCCGCCGTACGCCGTCCGCCGTCCGCCGTACGCCGTATCACTTGTACCGGCTTCATTTTAGGTCTAAAAAAGTCGTTCTTTCGCACACATGCTCCATTTGGGCCCTAGTTGTGTCCCGAAACTTTTCAGCCCGATCGGAATATACCCATGGGTGTTATGAGTGAAAATGTGTGTAAAAATAGGTACTTTTTGCGTTTTAACAACATGTTAGTAACATGAGCGTCTGAGATATCATTTTCCATGTTTTTGGGGACGAGAAGACCTGCGGACGGCGGACGGCGGACGGACATTGCATTTTTGGAATCTACGCACCTTGAAACGAAAAAGGAAAAAGTTTGAGGGGGTGTTATAAAAATTTTTTGCTGAGCGAATACATAGGTGTATTATTCACAGAATAATGAACCAAAAGCGTACCTAATTCGTGTTTTGGGGGCCAAAATTTGTGGAAACCACCAGAAATAGCTATTTCAATTATTTTATATGAAAGAAACAATAAATAAACAGCCAACGTTTCTGTAGGTATGTGCAATAGAATAATAAACCCATGTGACAAGGACTTTGCAGCGTTTTTTATTAGTGTAAAACCTGGAAAATCGTCTGAAATCACCATTAGTTCGTATATCAACACGTGGATCAAGGCGATTAAATGGCACTACCAATGATCAAAGATAGTTTATTATAAAAAAAAAGTGTAGGTACCTAATTTGTATTTTAGGGACCAAAATTAATGGAAACCATGAGAAACAGCTATTTCGATTATTACGCATGAAAGAAACAATAAATGAACAGCCAAAATTTCTGTACGTATGTCCAGTAGAATAATAATCCCATGTGACAAGGACTTTGCAGCGTTTTGGTTTATTATTCTGTGAATAATACACCTATGTATTCGCTCAGCAAAAAATTTTTATAACACCCCCTCAAAATTTTTTCTATTCCGTTTCAAGGTGCGTAGATTCCAAAAACGCTGCAAAGTCCTTGTCACATGGGTTTATTATTCTATTGGAGTGCTGTCACTCGTGTTCGTGGCATAGCTCACCCCCCTCGGAATGAGAAGTTCGGACGGGCCCCCAAATGTAATACTCCCGTAGTAATGACTGTAATAACCCCAACATAATTATTCAACTTTCTCCAATTTTATTGGACAACTCAAACACAACCAGAACCATAACACAACAACCAAATTTTCGGGAAAACACACCCACGTAACTACACAAACACCTGTAACTTTTAGTGGGTTTACCACACTATCCTTAAATCTTCTACTAGACCGGTGGATTTCGAATTGTGCGCGATTGCACCTCTCGCGCATGCTTTCAGCCGCTTTATATGAGTTGGTTAACATTTTAGAGTATGTCCGGGACTCTTTGCAAACCAAAAAGCCGTTTTGTATAATTTTTGATTACGTGATTGGCGCATTCAATTTTTGTTATATTGCGTCCATACGAAGCATTTTGAGAAATTTTGACAAATGCACTGGAGTCCCCATCCCCTATCATATACCTATGTATATTCTGCTCCATGGTGCTTTTCACATATCAAGGAACATTTTTCCGTGTCTGTCTGTGTACAATCCCTGGTGAAGGCCGTGAGTGCCAGAAAAAAATGGTTGTCACGAGCTGAAATTTAGAGGGCAGGTGCAGGTCGGGTCACTGATAGTCCCAAATCAAAATCATTTAAAAAATACTGTAAGCTTTGTTAGCGCATTCGCGAACGTGCAATCCTTGTACAGCCCACAACTACCTTATAATCGTAGCAAAGAATTCAAATTTGGAGGGTGGATCTAGAATGAAACACTAAAGGTTCCATATGAGTTTCACCAAATTATAACGGTAGTATTCTGTTGAACACATGGAAATATAATAATTATGTAGCCAATTCCTTATAACGCCCATAAGTACCCGAAAAATTGTGGCAGATTTTTCGGATAGGCACGGGTTGGACCAATGTAATATAAATGGGTTGGATAAAATTCATTGAAATCGTGCCGTTCGTCGGCTCAAATGGAAAATCCTTGGCACGCTCGTTATTTTACATTCTTGTTATTGTTATTCCAATAGGAAGTTATTTTTTATGTACTTGTATTCTTGTTATTATTATTCTATTGATATTTTCATTCCATTTGAATTGTTTTTATTCCTATCATATTGATCATTCTCAACATATTCGTTATCTTCGGTCGTTGTCAGTGATATTTCCATAGGCGTCACTTGTGAACATCGAAAGTGATAATAGGTATATAGTTGTGGCAATTATATAGTTATCGAGTGCAATTTTGCCTGAACCTTTTATTGAACTTCCTTCATTTTACGGCGATTTTTTTAATGGCTTCATAGGGTTTGGTGGAATATGAGAACCCTGCAAATCATTAGTTGCTGAATGGCTTATTATGGAAATTCCAGTCACATAAGTACTTAGAAAGTAATAATTTAGAAAATGAAATCATAGTAAGAAAACTAGATACCAGTCAGATGCTAAAAACCAAACGCCCTTCTTGATACCCCGACAGGATTCAGCCAAAATTTGGCTGTATCCTGATTTGATCCAGCAGCCAACTATTTCTGCCAAGCAAATCTTTTAGTTGAAGAAATGGATGTAGAAGGAAAAATACACTCTTAGATGTGAACTCAGTACGCCTGCTAGCCAAATCAACAGGAAAGGGCATTGTTGCAAGGTGGGCCCAGGTAGAGGATTAGAGGGCTAACAATAGGCCCCATTGTTATAGTGATTTTCCCAGATGCCGTTCGATCTAATGATTCGATCTTCAATCTGAAAGCGGATTTGAATTGTTCGATGTTTTTCCCACAAAAGAACTAGTTGCTTTTTTTTAAAGGTTGAAATTAAGTAAAATAATTTCGGGAACTCCATGAAAAAAAAAAAATTTTAAAATTCAAAACTGAATGTCCGCACTTGTGGTTGTTTATAACGATTACAGAACATTTTATAGATTGAACATCGGTTGACCCGTTCAAGAGATAAACCGAATAATGGATTGGCTCATTTTGAAGAACAAGGTGGTGGTGTGGTGTTCTCTTCGAGAACTACCGTTCCTACTCAAGGAATAATTTAAAGAAACTAAACGGGTAATAGGTAATTTAGGAAAAAAACAGGTAGGTAGTGGTCTTTCTACGGTGTATTGCTCACACAAGGATAGCTCCACGCACACAGCCTACAGAACCGCGACACGGGTCCGTCCCCCTCCTCTTCCTTTCCTTCCACGTCGCTTATCAGCCGGGTGACGTCGCCTTCCGGATCGTCATCTCCTTACGAGCCACAGTGTTGTCTGCCCACAACATCTCTTCCGGCTTAAATGCCAAGTACGGCCTCGTGCTGGCCACACCCAGGTTGTCCTTGCCTCTTGAGGACATCGCACGCTGTGGGGCAGGAAGGCATCTGGGGTTGCTGCTGTGGATGACAGGCTCATTTGTGCAGGCATAATGGCTGGCCAGGGCTCTCCTTCCGGTGGGTACAGAATCATTTGCAGGGTGGCACTCGTAAGGAGAATCTGTCCCATTCGGCTCTGCTCACCCAGCCCTGTGTGGACAAGTTCAGGAGGGACGGCTGCCCGGGTACCCTGGAACGGAAAAGTTTAAGAATTTTGCTCCACAGATGGCCAAAATGGGTCCCTATGGCTTGTGTGGGGTAAATTTTTTCACCATAACTACTATTAATGTACCTATTGAACAAATAGTAATATTAGTATTGTTGTCTGCCCACAACAGTGGCGGTTCTTGGAACTAAACCCGGGACATTTACCCTTAAGAGTTGGGTCTCCTTGGCGGGCGGTCTCCCTAGATAGTTGTAGCATTTCACCTGCATGTAGTCGGAATTTATGACCGTTCAACTAGAATTTTTCTTCCTAGTATTCCCTAGTCTAATTCTAGTAAGTAGTTTGGTCAATGACGATGAGTGAATTGCAACTAAATCGTACTTGTTGCATTGATTTCAGGCAAAACATATGCGTACCTGTCTTCCAAGCTCATCCTTTCAATAGTTATCAGAAGATTCAAGTTCACCACAGACTTGTCTTTCAAGGAGATGACTTACAATTACGCGCTAATGAGGGAATCAGTGAAAGGATACCCTGTTGTTGCTACACGTCGGATTCCCTAGTAATATCTGTGATACCAGTTAGACTAACTAACTAATTTGGTAACTTTAATAGTGATATTGTTTTGTAAGTAATTGTTTACAAATCACGCACTCCTGAGAAATTCTCAAGAACTACCTATCTGATCAGACAGTTCCCAGGCATAATATTTAGGGACAGAGTGAATTGGACGTGTTTGAATTTAGATAAAAGGTATTCTGATTCGTTCATGAGAGATTACTATCTAAAGATTGTTTCAGATTTTAGAATATGAGCTGAGCAGAAACCTTCACATTGAAGGGATTAAAGGAGAACCGTACGCAGTCCTACCTACATTCTGATGTGCGTGAGGTCACATGATGTGTGGATGGAGTTGACGCAATATTGGCATAGTTACGTCACGCCAATATTGGGTCAACTTGTCAACCACGCATGTGAATCTAACAATGACCATCGCTAACCCATGTCACGTGTAAGTCTCCGAAGTTTTGTTGCAGGGCTTGTCAAACACCTAATGAGTACTTAGGTATAAAGCATTTTCTCATATAATTAAACCTTTTTCACATTGAACTAAACCTTTTCACGTTGATTTAAACATTTTTCACTTTTTAAAACTGTCGTGGTATCCTCCCAGAACCACTCCCTGCAAACTTAAGATCTCGCAAATAAACTCGCAGAAGTGGGGACGAAAGTCGCAGGGGGTTGGAGCCCAACCTGGGTCCCCACCATCCCCTATCAACTAGGGGATGGAGGGAGATGGCTTCCAGGTCTATAAATACTCGCCGCCTCCGCCTTTCCAACCATTCTACGCTCTCCTCTAGTCGCTGACTACTCTCTCTTCTCGTTACCTCGTCTCTCTCTCCTAAACCCTAAAGAATCCGTGAATGGTGGTGGTATGCCCATAACCAAAGCGGACACACTCCCGACATAACCAAACCGAGCACATCCCCCCCTCACACCGCTCATGGTGGATGTACGCTCAAACACATTCATCACAAAAACCATTTTCACTGTCGAATAAATCGTTCTCACTCTAACCTTAAATTTAGTTACAAAAGTTAATGTGGAAAGAAAATGAATGTTGAGGGGCCTATGTAGGAATCGGGGCAGTAGGTACCTCGTGCCTACTGACTTTGTGATACTGGTTAGTACCTTCACTAAGAGGTCAATACCTTCTCTGTGACACATTATAACCAACAGCGAAACGAACGAATTTGCGACACATAGCAGCACCTTCAGTATGACGGCAAAGTCACAGCAAGGCGAATACTGAGCCGTCGAGGAGAGTATCTATCACCTTACACGAGTATGGCCTCCCCGTCACTCCCCAGGATCCGCAAACTATCTCACAGACATGCTCCTACTACTACTACCAAATGCAGCCGATGTACCACCATTATATTATATTTTGTAAAGATTTTGATGGTTTTCTCCATTTTAATGTCATTCCTTGTTTTCATTGTTTTGTTTGTTAGTTGGTTAACATAAAAATTACGTAAATCGTTGTTAAATTAGTTACCTCCATAATTCTGTTAAATTTATCAACATTTGTCAAACATAACTATGACATTTTCGAAGGTTTAATTAGATATGAAAAATGTTTAACTGGAAATGGAAAAGGTTCAATTCAATGTGAAAAAAGTTTAATTCAATATGAAAAAATGTTTGATTCAGTGTAAAAAAGGCTTCATTCATTGTGACAAGGTTTATTTCAATGAGAAAGAGGTTTAATTCACCGTAAAAAACGTTCAATTAGATGGGAAAATAGTTGATGAAAAAGTGGTCACATGTTCCAGATCATGGCCGTTTGGTCATCATATTTAAAAATGGCAACCAAATTGCTGGATATTAGGTTTGAGTACCCATATCGCCATACCCAGTGGCCCAATTTTAATTTATTTGAAGTTCGTTTAATTTAAATTTTAAAGGCAAACATACAACACATTAGTCACAACATTAGGCGACATTAGTCGCATTATATTTGTTTTCTGTTAGGAGTAGTGGGATAAACTTCAAGTGAAACAAGATGAGTGACACTGTGGATCTGGTCAATCCTCAGAGCAGACGTAGTGATGATGGAAGAAACAGCAATTTGTGAATTTTATGTAGACAATTATTTATAACGTTCTTCAAGCGAATTGGTATGAGAAGCATTAAAAATACTTCAGAAATCATTACGGACAATGTGTTGAAACCATTTGAGATGAAAACAGCATGAAATACCACATAGTCTGCTACATACCTTACATACTTGAGGGAAAATGAGCTGAAGGAAAACAAGAAACAGATGCTGGAAATTCAAGCTCGGAAAGACCGGCTCGCAACAACAAAGCCAAAAAGTAGTTCTGGACCTACTTAGCTCAATTAAAAAAATGTATAGAGTGTAACCAGTTGAAATTATTAGGAGACTCGAAACTGTACAGCATTTTTGAGCAATTCCGAGGAGAGCAACTACTGAAAGCCTCGGTTTTATCTTGATGCAGATTTCCAGCAAGTAGCCACCTAGAAGATGTAAATAGTGTTTCAGACGCAGATTTTGAATTATCTAAGAGATGTCGCAGATGCCGCCGGAGAAACTGCTGGTTCTGAGGGCCTATGAGAATCCTAATTAGGCACGACAATTTGTGACTACACTTCAATTTGAAACCAAAAGATAACCAATTGCATACCTAACTACGTAATTAATTTATGAGAAATATTTCTCCAGTCTGTAGTTCAAATAGAAGAAAAAAGTTTATTTATAGGGCAGTTTGGTGGTAGCATTTGTTTTGCTTGTTCAAAGGATGTCAATGTACCACAAAAAATTGATTTTTCAAAGGAAAGAACTATGGCACAATCTGCAGAAAAATTCGTAACTTTTCATTCTTCTTTTGAAATACAGATGACACTGGACAAATATTTCACGTTAAATTCATTCCGTAGGTGGGTATGTATGCGTTAAATTTATTCCGTAGGTAGGTCTGTATGTAACTGGGTATCTATTGGTTTCAAACTGAAGTGTAGTCACAAGCGTTGTACCTAATTAAGATTATCTTATGCCCTCAGAACCAGCAGGTTCCTCCACCGCATCTTCGATATGTCTTTGATAATTCAAAATGTATTTCCCTACACAGTTTTTGCGACATAATACTTCTGCAGCAGAAACAATATTTACATCTTCCTATGTAGCTACTCTCTGAAAAACTGCATCAAGATAAAACCACGAGGCTTTCAGTAGTTGCTCTACTCTGAACTGCTCAAAAATACGGTACAGTTTCGATTCTCCTATTACATTTAGCTGGCTGCACTCTATACATTTTTTTTAAATTGTCCACTAAATAGGGTCTGATCAACTTTTTTTCACTGTTGCTGGGTGCTGGTGTTACCCTCCTCTTTCGAGCTTGAATCTTCGGCATCTATTTCTTGTTTTTCTTCAGCTCATTTTCCCTCAAGTACCTACGTAAGGTCTGCAGCAGACTGTGGTATTTTATGCATTTCTCATCTTCAATCGTTTCAAAGCATCGTCCCTAATGACTTGTGAAGCAATTTCAATGTTTCTTACACCGTTTTCACTTGAACATAATGCAATGAACGTTTTACTTTCTTTCTTTTTTTACATAAAATGCACAAGTTACTGTCGTCTGTTGAAAAATCTAATGTTGCGTTATATTTTAACTACTTTAAACCGGTAGGCAATGAGTATTTTCCTTCCTTGGCAAACTGGAAATATTGAAAACATTATATTAACTCAATAACTACTGTATGTACCAAAAAATGTGAAATGACAAGATTTGTTTACCTACCTTCAACAAAATGAAAAAATAGAATCAGCTTAAAAAAATAATTAAAATCGGACCACCACTGGGTATGGAGATGTATCTAAATCTAATATCTAGCAATTTGGTGGCAATTTTAAATATGGCAACCAAACGTTCATAATATGGGCCATGTGACCATTTATCTTTGTAGCATTCTCCCATCTAAATAAACCTTTTTTACATTGAATTAAACCTTTTTCACATTGAATTAAACCTTTCCACATTGAATGAAAGCTTTTTCATAATTAATTAATTTTTTCAGATTGAATTTCCCCTTTCTCATTTCCAATTACACCTTTTTCATTTTCAATGACCCTTCATATATTTCATAGGTTTGTTCGACAAAAAAAATAACTTTAACAGCATTATGGAGGTAGGTAACTAATTTAACAACGATGTAGTACCTACGTAATTTTTATGTTAACCAACTAACAAACAAAACAATGACAACAAGTAATGGCATTAAAAAGGAGAAAACCATCAAAATCTTTACAAAATATAATATAATGGTGGTACATCGGCTGCATTTGGTAGTAGTAGTAGGAGCATGTCTGTGAGATAGTTTGCGGATCCTGGGGAGTGACGGGGAGGCCATACTCGTGTAAGGTGATAGCTACTCTCCTCGACGGCTCAGTATTCGCCTTGCTGTGACTTTGCCGTCATACTGAAGGTGCTGCTATGTGTCGCAAATTCGTTCGTTTCGCTGTTGGTTATAATGTGTCACAGAGAAGGTATTGACCTCTTAGTGAAGGTACTAACCAGTATCACAAAGTCAGTAGGCACGAGGTACCTACTGCCCCGATTCCTACATAGGCACTCAACATTCATTTGCTTTCCACATTAACTTTTGTGACCAAATGTTAAGTGAGAGTTAAAAAGGTTTATTTGGAAGTTAAAAAGGTTTAATCAAAAGTGAAAAAGGTTATACCATTGTGAAAATGGTTTAACAAGGTAAATGTAAGGTTTAATTTAACGTAAAAAAAGGTTTAGTTCAATGTAAAAAAGGTTTAATTTACATGAGAAAATGCTGTATACCGACTCATATTATAGGTGTTTGACAAGCCCTGCAACAAAACTTCGGGGACATACACGTGACATGGGCTAGGGATCGTAATTGTTAGATTCACATGTGTGGTTGACAAGTTGACCCAATATTGGCGTAACGTAACTATGCCAATATTGCGTCAACTCCATCCACACATCATGTGACCTCACGCACATCAGAATGTAGGTAGGACTGCGTACGGTTCTCCTTTAATCCCTTCAATGTGAAGGTTTCTGCTCAGCTCATATTCTAAAATCTAAAACAATCTTTAGATAGTAATCTCTCATGAACGTATCAGAATACCTTTTATCTAAATTCAAACACGTCCAATTCACTCTGTCCCTAATTATTATGCCTGGGAACTGTCTGATCCGATAGTTCTTGAGAATTTCTCAGGAGTGCGTGAATCAAGATATAAGACTGTGTACGGTTCACATTTAGTGCCTTTAATTTGAAGGTTTCTGCTTAGTTCATGTTCTAACACAGTCTGGTAATCTCTTATGATCGAAGCAGAATACCTTTTCTGCCTTCCTTCAAACACGTCCAGTAAACTTTTCCCTTGTACTATATTACAGGGCAGGTAACTATCTGGATTAAGTGATAGAAAGTTCTTGAGAATTTCTCAGGATTGTGTGATTTATAAACAATTACTTACAAAACAATATAACAATTAAGTTACCTTGCAAAGTTAGTGATGAAAGTTAGATAATTAAAGTTAAGTAATTACTTGTAATATGTAATCAATAAACTTCGCTAGTGAGGGGCGTGACGATTTGTCACTGATAATTATTGCCTTTTGCATCCTCAGCTCTGTCGGTATACACACAACTACCCTTGAAGAAATCCAAACCTTCCCGCAGCTAAGAAAACCTGCAGGTAGGTCCATTTTCCGAAACACCTTCACACGGTTGTTGGTGATCACCGAGGAGTGGGGTTTCTCAACTACCGAAATTAAGCTGTACGCTGATATAACCAAACTCAATATTATATCACATAAAAAAGTAGAAAAGTGTCGTATACGGATGGCTAAGCAAATAATTTACTTGATCATCCCGCTTCACTGTCATTTACATAGGAGGTTTGGGGATGTCTTAGGGTTAAGGAACGCCTGATCGGAAATCGTATCGGGATAAACTGAAATGATTCTAATTGTTAGAACAGCACATTCTTAGGAGAACAGAACATTCTCATCTCAGGATTAACCTAGGATAAGAATATGCAGTAAAATAAATGAACTCATCGTGAGGCAATGAATGACTAAAAATAAAAATAACTGCAGCTAACAATAACTACAAATACTTAGGGAATCATTGGTACACATCATATAATACAAGTAGGTAGTAGGACATGTAAAAGTACAAATGAACGGGTTTGGAACACATAGTGTATTCGTTCTTACTAGTAAAATTTAGGAACCTAATTTATTTTATGGACCCGTAATTACTTAACTGAAGAGTTTAGACATAAAGGTCTTTCATGGTTTTATATTTCATCTTGTTATTTGTCACTGACAATAATATAGATATGATAAAAATAGATTGATAGAGGATAGATTGATACATATATAAATTATCAGCAGTTGTGGTGTGATGTCGAGGAAGTAGCAAAACGTTAGTATTTGGCAAACTAGTAGGTAGTATATCATGATGGGGCAGTTTGGGTTCATCTAGTTTTAAATAATATAGGTAGCTTTACTGAAGAAAACTTATTAAGAAGTTTGAATGGAAGAAGGTTCAATTGATTAAAAATAGGTATGAAGCTTTGTGAGTGAGCTGGACAAGCGGTTTTTGAAGACTCAACCCTTTTTAATCCAGACTGTTAAGCACTAACTACGGTACAGAGGAAGGCCATAGATCAATAATGACTGAGCAAGAGCACATCACTACATTAATCTCATTATATTTCGGGGCAAATGCTTCTTCAGTTTGAAAAATACTTACGTAAGTTTTCGAAATTCACTTGCCAGGCCGTCAATGTTAGTGTCCTATTTGATCATCGCATCAGTCATCATGCCCAGATATTGAACAGTGGAGGCTCTCTGTATGCGTGGACATGTTGAGCACTGGACGTTTGTGCATTGTGTTCGATGGACTCGTAAAACATCTGTGATGGCTCTGGTTTGAACTTTAAAATTTTATGGGAAGTAAAATTTGATGTGAGAATTTTGAATTTGAATGGTGTTGATTGGATAGCAGTTTTGGATGAGATGAAGAGTAAGGTAGGACTATGAGAGGAGTTGTATCCGTGCCGTTTTCACCTCCTTGGATACACCTGCGGGGATTTAGATAAACTATTTGCCCGGTTTTTACCTCGTTGAATATTGGAAAGGCGAGGATCATCGCATCAGTCGCCCCAGATTTCACCTCGTTCAATCTGGGAAAATACTCGTCTGGTTTGCACCTTGAGGAGTATTTTGAGGGGGTGCTTTCACCCGGTTTTCACCTTGTTAAAAGCTCTTGTGGAGGGAAGAGGTTGGATGAGTGAGAAGGCAAGGTTCGAGAGAGAAGACAGTCGTTTGAGAGAAATAGGATGAATGATCCCGAGCTAGGCATTTGGGCGTATTTATAGGCCCATCTTCCCTCCTCAGGTCCCATCGGAATGACCATGACCGTTGGAGGAAGAGGTACCTGGCTGTGTCCCTTAAAATCCGTAGCTCGGCTTCTCCGTCTTTATTGGTGAAAATCTTATAACTAGTACAGGAGTGGTATATGAATAAGGTTATCATGACAACATCTATTTGGGGTGCATGCACAGTCATGGGAGAAAATGGGACAAAGCAAGTCTTATTTATACTGAGTGTTAAAAGACGAGTTCAACCACTTGGATAATTCGCTATGCCATATTCACATAATGTCTTAGTTTTGTCCCATGAACCCTCAGAAAACAGAAACCTGTTCCATCCCCCAAACTTTAAATTTCTTTCTAACTATGGGATCATCCTGAAGCTGGAGAAGGAGAATCAACCGCATCATACGACATAATAAGCGGGATCATGTAACAGGTATCTTGTTAATTTAAATACGGACTTTTTCACGGTGCAAATGTTCGATAAAACCACGAGTTTTTCCAGCCGCACTATGATGAGCCCCATACCCTGAAACACCAAAATTGAATCGGTTATTTCAGAAACAACGCATGTAACATTCTTGACGGTTTTGAGTTGAGAGTGGATCTTGATGCATCATCTCTAGACGCAACTTTTAGCGCAGAAAAAACACAAGATTGACGGTTTCGTAATGGAAAAATCTGGGTTGAAATATTGCGTGTAGATCAGAAAGAACACAAGTGAACCACTCGTGTTGTTTCTGCAGAAAAGCGGTATGAATATTTCTGTCGTGTTGCTACCACTGTCACTACATGGAGCACAACAATCTATGGCCACACTGCGTCTGTTTAGGATGAAGTCAAGTAAAGTTTTTACCGCAAATATTTCAAGGAAAATTTTGATTATATTTTTGGGCGACCCCAAGTTGATGCCTGCTCAAAATGTGAGAGTTTTACAGCGAAAATGAGAAATGCAGAGTTGTGTGATAGAACTAAAAGAAATGCTGCAGCAGAGCTCATCATCCAAACAATTTTATACTGCTCTAAAAGAAGCCTCTGAATACAAAGATGATGATACAGAAGCAATAGCTTTTGACTACATTGAGAACCAACCATTACCCCTGATTCCTGTTCAGGAAGTGTTTTTTCTGTCCATGACCTAAAAACTAATCAGGCTACTCTGTACCTTTATCATGAAGGCAAAGGTAACAAATCTTCTGACGAGGTTTGTAGTTTTTTTTGGCATTAAGTATATTAAAACATTGCCCTCAACAGTAACCAAACTCTCGCTGTTGAGTGATGGGGCAGCAGGACAAAAATAAAAACCACACAGTTGTTCGATTTTTAATGAGTTCGTGCGACACAGGGCGGTTTGAAACGATCAGTCATTATTTTCCTGTACGGGGGCACTCTTCTCTCCAATGTGATCGAAACTTTAGAAGTATAAAACGCCTAACAAGAATAGCCGATCGAATAAACACTCCACAGCAATTATGGGGAACTCTTTCTTCGTGCAAGTCGCACTGGAAGATTCACTGTTCATTACGTAAAAACTAGTGAAATACTGGCATTCAAAATATGGTGGCCTAGACTGTACAAAAAACAACAACTTCTGATGAAACAAGTGGAAGGAGAGTACCAAAAGAGCAAAGGGAAACTTTCATGATATCAAAATACAAGCAGTTCAACTACAACAAAAAGAAGAAACTTGGCTACGAACGTTTCTATGAGAAGATCGTTTCATGGCCTACTTCTTTTGATATGGATGGTATTCCAGTACACTCGGAATTTGGAGAGGACCTCTAGCCACTTTCTTAATCATTTTTAACCATGTAAAAAATGAAGATTTCAACAATTTTAATAATATTGTTAAACATTTTTTTAAGAATACTCTACTGTACTGTGTCACTCTACTGTTTTCATTCCTAAATTTGTCTTAGGAGTAGAAATTTGTGATTAAGAGACAAGTAAACTTGATTTATTGCAGAAACAACAGATGTTGAACACCAAAGGTCTTCTAAGCTGAGCTTAATATAATATTACAATGATTTCAATAATTAAGTTCATAATCAGGATGATTCAACGATTTGGTGGGTGATTAACTAGGAATTTCACCAACGACATAATAATAAGGATCTATGACTCATGGCATCTATCACGCAGGGCTTGACAACTTTCCTGTGAGCTAACCAATGGTCTAAATGCATTCGATCGCCTACTCAGCCCTATGTAGAAATGCTCCTGTGGCCACTCTTATTTACGAGGATCCAGTATTGCTAGCTGAATTAAGGCGCTGTACCTGATTGGGTGGATATTATGAAACTTCATCACGTCGTTCACCAATATTCATAAAAAACGCTGCGAATTATTACACAACGGTTTATTATTTACCTGTACATTTGCTCCTTCTGCGTATAGATCACTGTTCTCTGGGGTCAGTACCTACCCTCAAGCTCCCCTCTTGCAGCATTTTTGTATTCCATTTTCGGATCCTACGTACCTTGAAAGGCAAAGACACACATTGACTATAACATATTATGTTATACAGAAAATACTAAACCGTTGTGTAATAATTTACAGCATTTTCTAGATTGTGAATGTGAGTAGCACAATGAGGAAGGCCAGATTAAGATAGAATACCCTAATAATGGGCGTGTCAGGGTGAATATTGTACACAGAACGTAGATGTTGGCAAAATCTTTGTGAAACCTATTTATATAGGTATCCCAACCTCTTACTTACTTACTTGCTCTTAGTATAATTTTATTAATATGTGGGACTAATGATAACTTTCATCAAGGCCTAGTCTACTCACGCTTATGACGGTTTCAAATGATTCCGAATTTTAGGAGCACCGTACGTCCAGCCGTTCGTTCACAGTAAAGCCCTGAAGTTTGAACCGAGAAGGTTCGTCAATACGAGTAGGTATATACCACAATGCCTAAATCTATCAAACTGATTGTTGAAATGAGGAATGGACGTGGGACGCAATTTGCTGCTTTTGACCTCAGAATGGGATTCAGCACCCTCGAAAACCCCTGCATCTCAATTTTCAGCTCCGAAATTCGGCGCTGAAACTATTACACAACGGTTGATTATTTACCTGTATATACCTATGCTCCTTCTGCGTAGATGAGTGTTTTCTGTGGTCAGTATCTACCCTCGTGCTCCCCTAGGAAAGCCCTAAATCGAGTACCTCCTAGAGCTTGCCCGGAAATTACAGTGTCATAAAAATGCTCAGATTCAATAAATTCAATACCTACCTAATTAATTATTTGCTGTTCTTCATTAAGCATAAGGTTTATTCAAATTACAAAAATACTTATCAACTAAATCCAAAACATTATGTTGATAATTTGAAGAAAGATCTTCAAATTAAATAATATCCTAGAACCACCAACTTGAATTCACACAGCCATCCGAGATTATAATCAGGCGTTCCCTAGCAATGAGATGTAGGGGCAATTCCCAATAACCTCGATATGGGCCCCAATCGGTGGCAACATAATAAATATATTATTATGGTCCATTGAAACGATGAATACCCCCCCCCCCCCCCCCATCATATTAGGGCCAATTAAACCCCCGTTACCAATATTGGGGGAACCATGTTGTTGCTGCGTCCCTAGCAATGATATCTGGGCTGAATGTATACAGTTTGATTCACCCTCCTGTTGACGAAGCCTGTCGGTGTACACATCCGCCTTACTGTGAACGAACGGCTGGAGGTGCAATGGTCTAAATCTAAAGAAACTCCCAAGTTCGAGAACTATTTAAAAAACGTAAAACAAATCTGAGATGACGGCGTCCTGGAAATTTCTACCCCCATTGTTCACCCCTTTATTGCAGGGCTTCGTTGGGGGGTGTGAAGTCTCCTTCTTTCCTCCTTGCAGAGGAGGGCGGAAGGACTTGTTTGTTTTTACCACCTCCCCTTCGGACCCCTGGGGCTCGTTCACAGAGATGGGTTCCTGCCAGAACATCGGTTTCAAAAGCGAGGTGAGCGATAGGTTGTTCGATAGGTTTTATAACGAATATTACTGAATCAGATAGACTTACATATTTGGTGAAGTCAATAACAAACGAGTGTTCTTGATATACGGAATCCTTGTATTTCGGAGAGACAAAACGGAATATGAATTTGTATGATTGCACTGAAAACAGTATTACGCTGAAAAGGCTGTGTAGCAGAAGGCCGAGCAGAACAGAGTAGGCGACTGCCTTTCAAGAACAAAAGAATTGGACGATGTGCCAACTTGATCACATGCGGAACTACTTGTTTTCGAATATTCGGAATTATACATATTACACGAAGGAGTACCTATAATTATACTGAGTAATTATATGATTATCTAGTTAGAATTATACATCGGATTATTTTGATTAATATGCATTGTTATTCAGAGTAGGCGACACAGAGTGAACTATTTCAAAGAGGAAGAAAACAGCTAGTAGTTTGTCGGACATGCTATAGAAGCGCTAGTGTACATCAGATGTCTTGCCGAGAAGACCATTTTTTATTTAATACTCCCACCTCTTCAAGGAAAGACGATTAATTTACCAAAATGTAAGATAGGGAACAACTAGTTTTACCCTGGACAGTATTACAAACATTAACTTTTATGATTTTAAATATCAATCAGTGATATCCCAAACAAAAAAAGAAAATCATAAAATTGAACAGCTATTTTTAGCATGAACAGTATCGAACATATTTTAGTGACAGTCTGTTTCTTGATTGTACAAAAAAAAAAAAAAAAAAATACAGAACTGATTTTAGATTCATTAATCAAAAACTGAATTCCCAAGACTAGCGAACGCAAATTGTTTAGACACATCCAGATTCATTTAAATTTTTAGATCAATGCGGATTACAAATTTGAATAACGGATTTTCCAAAGATGTCGGATATCGGAGATGTCGAAGAATTCGGAAGGATCGGAGAATTTCTTTCGAAGTAGTCGGAGGGTTGTGGAGCATTCGGAGTGATGGGTTGATGAGGAGAAGGTTACACCCATGGCTCCTTTACTCCTGAAAGTGCAGAGAAAGAACAACAGTTTAATTACGAAAGGTTAGTTGTTCACGGAATCTGAGAAACTTTTCCAAAGGCAGCGCCTTGGTAAAGATGTCTGCCAACTGATCCTCAGTCGGCACACAGACAATTTGTAACTTATTCTTTTTGTAATTCTCGTGCACGTAGTGCATGCACAGCTTCACGATGTACTTCAGAGTCCTGGAATCATTAGTCATTGCAACTGATATTGCTGGAGCACAATCACATTTCAGCGTCGGAATCAACATCGAACCTGTCAAAAATTCACACAAACTTCGAATATTGGTTAGTTCTTTGCAAGTATCGGACATAGCTATATATTCAGCTTCACAAGTTGACAGAGCAACATGAGACTGCTTTTTCGATCTCCAAGCAACTACCTACGTCCCCGAAACATTTTATCAGGTACCCCGTGGTTGAACGACCATTGGCGGCACTGGTTCCAAGGGACGCATCAGAATATGCAGTGAGATCTTCGGATTTTCCTGAAATCAGAATACCATAGTCGGAAATACCTTTCAGATACTGCAGAATTTTCATAACATGGTTCCAGTCAGTGAGAGTGTACCCCACCTGTTTTCTGTTCATGAAGTTAACCGAAAAGGAGACATCTGGCCTCGTACAGTTCTGTATAGAAGTGACCCAATTACTTCCCTATAAGGCAGATCTGCACAAGTGCCCTCGTTCTCAGTTGACCCCAATTGAGCGCCCAGAGTACAAGTGGTTGGTGACATCGGAATTTCACTAACTTTTGTTTTCGAGTAAAGGTATTTGTCAGTTAATGCCTCAATTTCAGATTTTTGATGTATGAAAATCACTTGTTTGGTCGTATCTCTTATAATCTCAAAACCCAATAATTTCTTTGGCGTTCCTAGATTTTTGATTTTAATTTCTTTCTGAAGACCTCGGATGACCTCAAGTGCTTTATTATTGTCGTTAGTGGCTAACAGACAATCATCAACATAAATAAGCAATAAAACAAAAATCGAGTCATGATGCCACTTGAACAAGCATGACTGAAACGGATAAGCCTCAAACCCCAGGTTAAACAGGACTTCACTAAGTTTCTTATACCAGAGGTTGGGCGACACTTTGAGACCATAATTATAATGATCTCTTCAGACAACAGACAAATGGGTCATTTGGGTCTTGTTCCAGCTCAGTTAATTCGACAAGACCTTCCGGAATTTCCATGTAGACTGCCTTTTCAAGAGTGCCATGCAGAAAAGCAGTAGTTACATCCAATTGAAATAAGTGCAATTTATATTTATTGACTACGGACAGAAATGAGCGGACGTCACCTAGCCTGGCGACCGGAGCAAAAATTTCGGAAATCAGATACTCATTGGTATCTGCGAACCCTTTTATCACTAGCCTACTCTTGTAGCGGATTGACCCATCAGATTCTCGTTTTTTCTTATGGACCCATCTAGACTTGATAACTTTAGTCCTAGGGGGCAAACTAGATTGTGATACGAGTTCCCAGGTTTTCATGTCAATCACGGATTCAAGTTCCTCCCGGATAGCTCCCTCCCAAAAGTCCTTATCGGAAGAAGCCATAGCTTCCTTGTATGTAGAGGGTTCAGAATCACTGTCTTGACTTTGTCACGATCGCCTTTGCCCTCGTCGAATGTTGGCCTGATGACGGCGATGATTCATCGTGAGATGACGTCACGGCGTCATCAGGATGCGACAAGCCACTTTTACCACGAGGAAGGCAGTTGTCTCTTCCCCGCGGTCGTGGTCGTACCTCCCCCAAAATTACGAGCTAACAATCAAATATAATTGTGCAGTGGTTAGTAAAACCCCAGGATATTTTTCAACAACGAAAGGTCAGAACTTATTTTATCCATATTTATATTTTGGTGGTGCATTTGGAACCTTTTTCTTTGGAGCGGACTATTTTTCAGTTTAGGTTACTAACCTCGCATAGAAATACATTTTAGTTTTATTTTACAGAAGATTATTATTTTATCATCACCCTTTTTCAACATACCTCAACAGAGGCATTATTTTGTTAGGGACCATTACAAACAAGGACCTAACAAAACTGGTAGCAGAGCATTTACTCGACATACGAGAATACCCACGGAAATAGGTACCTACCGACTTTCACAATGCATTGCGCCAAGTGCGAAAAACCTACTTCCGACAATATTTGCTGTGTGACTTGTAAACAGTACTTTCACGCGGCATGTACCCGATTAGAAGTTATTGAGAAATGGACTAAAAAATCCTACGAAAAACGCAATTCATGGAAATGCGATCTCTGTGCCGTCGGCTCGCAAGATCCACCTCCTGCTGAAACACCAACTTGGTATAGCAATCTTCTTGACAACTTAAAAACAATGACCGCTGATATGGTTCAATTAAAGAAAGAAAATGAGGAACTGAAATCGAAATACGCAGAATTAGAAAAGAAAAGTAACACCGAAGGATACTTACCACAAGAGCTCGCGCAAATAAAAATCGAACTGAACGCATTACGTACAGAAAACGAAAATTTAAGACAATGCGTAGACCGATCATTATCATCCGAACCCATAACATCCATTTTCGCCGCACAACAACACACAGATTTCCGTAATGAAGACAAAATTCCACGATACATCGAGGAAGAAATAAATAAAGTACCTAAGTTAGCGACCGATAACCCATGGAGCTTAATAAAATTCCTAGACAAGCTTCATCAACTAAACAGCATGAACAACCATTTATTCAAACAAATTTTTCAACGCGTCGCAACTTACCAAAACAACTCAATCTTACTACGACTCGCAACTGCACCTAGACTGACATTTAAGTCGCTCTCGCAAAATCTGTTGGACGAATTGACTACACCTCACACGAAACTAAACTTAGTGCAACAACGAATTCTCCGAACACAATACAACAGTGAGAACTTTCGTACGTACGTCGAACAGATTGTCAAGTTCAACGACATTCTCTCTTAATACACTGAAGATGAACTCGTAAAAAGTATACTGCAAGGAGCAAACTTGAGTGCACGAGCCAAATTTCAGTTTAGCACTCGTCCCAACAATTTTGCCGATCTCCAACAACTCGTAGCTGACGTAGAAAAATTGGAATTGAACGAAAATTTGAATAAATCAAAAGCAACAACAACAAAAAAACCTAACACAGCGCAATATAATGGGGAAACACGGCCACAACAATATTCAAATCGTCCGAACCAACAATGGGAAAATAAACCTACTTTTAATAAGGGCAATCAAGGATCCTACTCGAAGTTCTCATCGCCGAAACCGCCATATCAGATGAATGACAACTCAACGCAGAAAACAATAACGAATACAAGTGAAAACACTTCAGATCAAAAACCTACTTTCAAACAAAACAATCCCAACTATAACAAAAAATTTAAAGAACCATATTTTGGGGCAGTGATTCAAAATGTCCCACCATATCCGTATTTCCAGCACCTAATGACCCCCTTTGGCGCACCGTACATGTATAATCCGTACGGGAATGGGCAATACCAAGGAGATAACAAACCAAGACCGAATAGCCCATCAGACAACGACTCGAACTGTTCGAAACATACAGCCCGTTCACACACGGGACGCAGTAAACAAACAACCCGCACAAACGGAAGTCAACAGCAACAAAACAACACAAAACAGAACACAAAAAACTAATAACTGGGGTCCGTGGTCAGAAGCATGCAATCAACAGTAATTGCACAAACCAATTGCATAAAATAAGAATAAACGAAAGTAACTCTAACAATTTAACAAAACTAATGGTCAATTACATAACTGCAACAGCCTTGATTGATTCAGGAGCAAGTTTTTCCTGTATAAATCAGGAATTTTTGGAACTTCTCCGAACCCAAAGCAACGTGCAGCTATTCAAAACCAACATGTCAGCAACTCTAGGCGATTCGTCAACAATTCAAATAAAACAAAGAGTATCGCTAAAACTACGTATAGGCCGAAACACATGGTCGATTGTACTACACGTCGTACCTAGACTTCCGAGAGATATCGTCTTAGGTATAGATTTCATATCATCAACAAATCTAATCATGGATCCCTCAACATCGTCATTTTACTTCAAATTTGATTGTGGAACACCATATGAGCTCAAGAACGAAGAAACCATAAAAACATCAAAAATGATGGAAATCACATCTATAAAACAAAACAAACTTCTATCGGAATTGAAAAGGAAATTCCCGGATGTTTTAACTTCTAAACTTGGCAGCACGAACTTAATAAAATGTCAACTAACCCTAAAAAATGGTACTCGTCTAAAACATTCTAAAATTATTTACACCCAGGGACCCATTCGCCAACAGGCAATGAAAACTATCATTGATAAATTAATAGAAGACGGTGTTATCGAAAGAATCGATACACCATCTGCATCACCGTGTTTCCTCGTTCCGAAAAAAGGGACAGATTCACCTACTAACTGGCGTCTGGTTGTGGATTACAGAGAACTGAATAAAATTCTAGAATACACTCAGTATCCCCTTCCCACAATAGAAAGTGCTTTCTTGAACCTAAAAGACGCCAAGATTTTCACCGTCATCGACTTGAATGCAGCATGTCATCAGATTGAACTGACCGAGTCATCTAAAAAACTAACTGCATTTCAATGTGAATAATGGTACCTTCGCATATAAACGTGTCCCGTTTGGAGTAAATACCGGTGGCCAAGTATTATCCAAATTGATGAACACTTTATTTAGCGATATTAGGTACCAATTTTGTTTTTTCTATCACGACGATATATTTGTATACAGCGCCAACTATGACGACCATGTACGCCATCTTTATGAAATCTTAACCCGATTAAAACATGCCAATTTAAGGGGGTGCAGGACGGTGTATAAAACGGTTTTTCCAACTTTTCTCCGGCAATAATCGGTCGATTTTGATGATTCTTGCGGCATTCTTCCTATTTTTCCATTCTCTCGGGCAATGCAGTCTTGAAATTTCAAATTTCGAAAATTTTCAATTTATGTTTCGAATTTCCATAGTGCATTGCCCTGAAACGTATAAAAATAGGAAGAATGCCGCAAGAACCACCAAAATCGACTGATCATTGCCAGAGAAAAGTTGGAAATTCTGCTGGGGAATTTCTTGTGGCGGGAATGACCAGCCCATGTAGTTGTGGGTGAACGGGGTTCACGCGTCTGACGCTAGATGACAGTAGCCTCACGCAGGCGGGTTGATGACCCCACACCCCTAAGCGCACCACCTGTGTTTACGTCAGCCAAGAGCCAACACTCGTAGCCCGGTAGCCCTGAACAGAGCCCTGAATTGTATGCAGTAATTCTCGACCGAAATGCCAAAGAAGAAATGTTTCAGCAAGAGGCTGAGCAGAAACAAGAAATACAGGAATCACAGACAAGAGAGAAAAAAGTAGCAATCACCAAGTTAAGTTACTTATACCTTACTTATACTTACTTATACCTTAGTTGCTACGTATTTCTTGATTTTGCATCTTCGAATCAGAGGAAATTATTATAATAAGTTCCAGATATTTATAGGCATGTACCTAAATTTTAGTGTTGACATCATAATATTATAATGAACTAATTGTGTACAGTGGTGTCCCGGAAGCACTTACCTAGTATTTTTGGTTTATTATTCTGTGAATAATACACCTATGTATTCGCTCAGCAAAAAATTGTTATAACACCCCCTCAAAATTTTTTCTTTTCCGTTTTAGGGTGCTTAGATTTCAAAAACTCTGAGAAGTCCTTGTCACATGGGTTTATTATTCTATTGGACATACCTATAGAAATTTTGGCTGTTCATTTATTGTTTCTTTCACGTGAAATAATTCGAATAGCCATTTCTGATGGTTTCCACCAATTTTGGCCCCCAAAACACGGATTAGGCTCTTTTTTTTTTTTTTTTAATTATCTTCGACCATTGGTAGTGCCATTTAATCTTCTTGTTCCACATGTTGACACTTTTCCTAGTGTTATTCTACAAACTGATTGTGATTTCAGACGATTTCCCAGATTTTTGACTCAAGAAAAATCAATTTTGGGAGTTGAACATTTGGTAGAACCTCAATTTTCCACTCCTTGGTCAAAATAGACTTCATATTCGGCCTTCTCGTCCCCAAAACATGGAAAACGATACGATTACGTTCAGGATTTTTTTTCTATTTCCGATAACCCCCCCCCCCCCCCTTTCAACAATCCTGGCTACGCCACTGCATATTGGTACATATTTGTGTGGCTCCCAGTTCCAGGTGCTACAATTGTGTTAAAATTAAACATGATTCACATACCCTGATTAAAAGTATAACATAATGCATGAATAATACAGCTTACATTATTTTTTCAGGACCAACACCACCAACCGCCGATGACGGAAGTGATGATGTGCCCTAACAGTTTTTCATTATTTACTTGTGATATTATTTTATTCGCGTTTTATATTGTAATAAATATGTTGTAAAGTACAGCATGACTCGCGAATTGATTGTGAAACCCTTCTATAAAACATTTCTTTCGTATGTTGGTAGGTCGAAACTGTAAAAACGTATTTTCTAAGAACATGAGAAAAAAACGCTGCAAAGTCCTTTTCACATGGGTTTATTATTCTATTGGACATACCTACAGAAATTTTGGCTGTTCATTTATTGTTTCTTTCATGTAAAATAACTGAAATAGCTATTTCTAGTTTTGGTTTATTATTCTGTGAATAATACACCTATGTAATCGCTCAGCAAAAAATTTTTATAACACCCCCTCAAACTTTTTTCTTTTCCGTTTCAAGGTGCGTAGATTCCAAAAATGCAATGTCCGTCCGCCGTCCGCCGTCCGCCGTATCACGTGTACAGGCTTCATTTTAGATCTAAAAAAGTCGTTCTTTCGCACACATGCTCCATTTGGGCCCTAGTTGTGTCCCGAAACTTTTCAGCCCGATCGGAATATACCCAGGGGTGTTATGAGTGAAAATGTGTGTAAAAATAGGTACTTTTTGCGTTTTAGCAACATGTTAGTAAAATGAGCTTTTGAGGTATCGTTTTCCATGTTTTTGGGGACGAGAATACCGAATATGAAGTCGATTTTGACCAAAGACGCGGAAGTTGAGGTTTTACCATTGGTTCAGCTCCCAAAATTGTTTTTTTTAGTCAAAAACCTGGAAAACTGTCTGAAATCACCATCAATGTGTATACTAACATTAGAAAAATTGTAAACAGCTGAATCACGACCATTAAATCGCACTACTATTGATCAAAGATGATCTGGGGGAAAAAAAGTGTACCTATTTCATGTTTTGGGGGCCAAAATTGGTGGAAATCATCAGGAATAGCTAATTCAATCATTCCACATGGAAGAAACAATAAATTTAACTGCCAACAAGAATCTCTAGAACTCCAATAGAATAATAAACCCATGTGACAAGGACTTTGCAGCGTTTTTCCACCAATTTTGGCCCCCAAAACACGAATTAGGTAGGCTCCTTTTTTTTTTAAATTATCTTTGACCATTGGTAGTGCCATTTAATCGTCTTGATCCACATGTTGAAACTTTTTCTAGTGTTATTATACAAATTGATGGTGATTTCAGACAATTTTCCAGGTTTTTGACTCATGAAAAATCAATTTTGGGAGCTGAACATTTGGTAGAACCTCAATTTTCTACTCTTTGGTCAAAATCGACTTCATATTCGGTCTTCTCGTCCCCAAAAACATAGAAAACGATACCTCAAAAGCTCATATTACTAACATATTACTAAAGCACAAAAAGTACCTATTTTTGTACACATTTTCACTCATAACACCCCTGGGTATATTCCGATCGGGCTGAAAAGTTTCGGGACACAACTAGGGCCCAAATGGAGCATGTGTGCGAAAGAACGACTTTTTTAGACCTAAAATGAAGCCGGTACACCTGATACGGCGGACGGACATTGCATTTTGGTTTATTATTCTGTGAATAATACACCTATGTAATCGCTCAGCAAAAAATTTTTATAACACCCCCTCAAACTTTTTTCTTTTACGTTTCAAGGTGCGTAGATTCCAAAAATAATGCAATGTCCGTCCGCCGTACGCCGTCCGCCGTATCACGTGTACAGGCTTCATTTTCGCTCTAAAAAATTCGTCCTTTCGCACGCATGCTCCATTTGGGCTCTAGTTGTGTCCCGAAACTTTTCAGCCCGATCGGAATACACCCAGGGGTGTTATGAGTGAAAATGTGTGTAAAAATAGGTACTTTTTGCGTTTTAGCAACATGTTGGTAACATGAGCTTTTGAGGTATCGGTTTCCATGTTTTTTTGGACGAGAAGACCGAATATGAAGTCGATTTTGACCAAAGAGTGGAAAATTGAGGTTGTACCAGATGTTCAGCCCCCAAAATTCATTTTTTATGAGTCAAAAACCAGCGAATTCGTCTGAAATCACCATCGATTTGTAGAATAACACTAGCAAAAGTTTCAACACGTGGATCAATACGATTAAATGGCACTGCCAATGATCAACGATAATTTGAAAAAAAAAAAAAAAAAGGAGCGCACCTACCTAATTTAAGTTTTGGGGGCCAAAATTGGTGGAAACCATCAGAAATAGCTATTTCAATTGTTGCACATGAAAGAAATAATAAATGAACAGCCAACATTTCTGTAGGTATGTCCAATAGAATAATAAACCCATGTGACAAGGACTTTGCAGCGTTTTTAGAATCTACGCACCTTGAAACGGAAAAGAAAAAAATTTTGAGGGGGTGTTATAAAATTGTTTGCTGAGCGAATACATAGGTGTATTATTCACAGAATAATAAACCAAAAAGAAGCGTTTACTAGTATGGCAATTGGTTTTCGAAAAATGTTGTTACAATGAAATTGTAGAATTGTAGGCACCGAAGTTTTGTAGATTGGGGACTTGCTCTCCCTTACTACCGGACGGTAATGCAATTTGATTTAAATTGAATGTGAAAAGCCTCTTATTGTACTTGGGACTATTGTCCCTCATAGCCTTTATTATAATATAGTTTATTATAATTAGCATTTATTATAGTAATTATGCTGTCATCTGATCATGCTGCATGACTGGAACTTAGAATGCTTGTTTTTCAATGAAAATTTCGGTACAACATTATAGGTGCTAGAAACTAGAGCTGTGGAGGCAGGAGCGAAGTGAGAGACGAGTCGTGTTTAGGATTCAAGTTCAAGTTCCATCTGTGGATCTCGATAAACAGAGGACCTCCCTTTCATATTCAGCCCCTCGCAAAAAAACAAAGAGCGCCGAGCGCTCGACCGATCCACAAAGTGTGATGGTTGGGTGGGGGGGGGGGGGGGGCTGTCATCAGCTACGTTACCTGCATTAACACCCGCCCCTTACCACGGCAAGGTAGGCTATACCGCAACCAGCAATCTTTCGGAAGCCTCCGGTCCCCCCTTAACAGTGAACCCTGACAAATTGGTTCTAGCCCAAACAACTGTAACCAAATTTTGACCTGGTCCTATTGATTAGCAATGAGGTTAATTCAAATTCTACTACTGCTACCAAGTTGTAACCAGAGCAAAACGGTTTTAGACACGGCGAATCAGTGAGAGGAGTTGAGAATTTAACTCCAATACTGTCACCAATTTGTAACCACACAAAAAGAAAAGTTACTAAATATGTGATTATCAAATAAGAATTTAGAGGGTTTGGGTGAGGCCCTGAATCTAAGAAGGTAGGTATGTGAAACTATAATACTCTGAATTAGGTAGAGGTTGCTGCCACCACCTACTGTAAGGTAGGAAATCCTACAAGAGATTTGGGGTTATTAAAGGAAATACCAAGATTCTCTAGCAAGAAATATAAAATGTAATTCAGTAGTAATTATAGAAATGAGTTAAGGAATGATACAATTATTGACATCGGTAGGTGAACAAATTAATGATAGAGTGGCGAACAAGGCCTTCGAAAGGAGCAGAATCGATGAGGACTTATGTGGGACGCTATGCGTCATAGAATTGAAAACAGACTTGCGACAGGTTGTACAAGGGAGTTTTCGATGTAGTCGAAAACTACCTTGGATTTAAGAATATACGTTATAAGGAAATTACAAGTTTCAATATTGACAAGGTTGGAGCTGAGGGCTATTCGGTCTGACGCCGTTAAAAGAAAATGGCTGAAGGCTTTAGAAGTTAACAAAGGATTTGGTCTACTGCGTAGTTAACACAAACTTGCACATATTCATGAAGTGGCAGACTATTGAGATGAAGTCTCTTACTGAATTTAAGAAAAAGGATAGAGCTTTACAAGGAATAACAACAATATATAACAATTCGTACCAAGATATCCTGAGGTATGCTTGAGGTTCACAACACAACACGGGGGCGGACGACGGATTCTCCTTGCCGTTTCGCGTACCCAACAATCACGTACCACGGTACTGCACTACTTTCTACACACGGTAACTGGTACCACACGGGCGTCTGACGGATGCTCCTTGCCTAGACGTACCCAACTTCACGTACCACTGTACTACGGGTGAATACCCGGTATGAATGAATTTAAGAAATGAGTCGCTCTTGAGTAGACCGAAGAGGCGGTGCACAGGACGGCGTTCGGAACAGTACTACTGGAAGTGGGGATGGCTGACGCCCTATATCGGAAAATGGAGCCCTCAGTAGTTCCGTCAATGGCCGCTGGAAGCAGGCGTGCGTCGCCCAGGTTGGGCGCCTTTCCAGGGTGCCTTCATGGAGGTGGCCAGCGATGGAGGCGCCACTCCATGCGCTCCATGTGCGGGTGGAGCCGGAACCAGGGAAGAGGGGATCCGATTACATCCCCCTCCTCTCCGGAGGCCGATGTCCTCATCGGCAACTCCTGCAGCAGCGGGAGCAGCCGTGGCATCTGGTGGTGGTAGGATGCTGCGGACGCGCTTTGCTCGGCATCCACGGCAATGGGCAGCTTGCTGGGGTGTGGCCGTGTGAGCAGACACGGAGCAAGAGGGCGCTGGTCGTCCGCGGCGTGCTCCTTTCTGCAGGCGCAGGCTGAAGGCGTGACAGGCTTCGCACCATTTCTGGGAGCGAGACCTGCGAGGCTCACTGCAGATCGGGCATGGAGTTCCAGTGACGGGGGTGGCTTTGTTGGCGTTGGGCGCCGGAGTGGTCGACTGGACTTCCAATGGCCGCGGTACGAGGACAGGACTGCGTTGTGGTTGTGCTGATGGCTTCGGGCGAATGATGGTCTGAACGGAGCGGTTGACTGAAGGTCGAGCAGGTGATGGCTGTGGTTCGTGGAGACGTCGAAGGCGGAGGAAAGCTGCGCGAGTTTCCAGGTGGCAGATTTCTCGCTCGCAGGGGTCGATAGCTTGGTTCATCGACGTGATACAGTTTTCCAAGCGGTCCCAAAGGGTGGCTTCCGCTGGGGTCCCGCTTGGTCTCAGGACTGGAACGGATTCCGGGGAGGGTCTCGACCCGGAAGGAGGATTTGCTCGGATGGTCAAGAGCGGGGTAGTCTCCATAGAATCTTCATCCGAACTCCAGTCCTGGCCTGCGATTTTTGCGAGTTGGCGCAGATCCTTACTGTGCCGCTTGGGTTCAGCCATGATGTGTGTGTGTGAATGGTCTATGGTAGAAACAAGTGAAGCTCAAATTTATTACAAGGGTTTTTACAATTGACTCCTAAGTCTGCCTGTTCAAAAGAAAAATGGACTTAATCCGAAATACCTGACTTCGTAAAAATTGAAATTTTGAAATTGCGAAACCGAAAATGTGCACCGATAGGCGACTCCGACGGTCAGGCGCGGAAATTTCCGAGACATAGGATGTCTATAGGAGCGGTCCATTTCACCCGGTAACGGAAGTGCATTTAAATATAGGAGCTCAATTAAAACAAAAAAATAGCGAATGGAGGTTGTAGCATAATGCTCGAGGTTTTATTCAAGGAGCATAACATACATATTACAATAGAAAATTTCGAAACAGAACACATACAATTTTACACAATACTTCGGGAGTTACAATATTTCACAAAATACAAGAATAAAGAATACATAAATTTCAATTATATGATAAATTTTTTTTTTCTTTTTTTTTTTTTTTCCATTTAATTTTCAGGTGGGTCGTCCAGTGGCGAGTTGGCGATAATCCACACGAGGTTTGTCTCTGAGTCGATAGGGGTGCGTTGGAAATGTATCGTCCGTGGAGACGGGCATGCTGACTGATTGGGAATGGTCAGTCGTGATCTCAGGCGTATCGTGGTTTGGCGGAGGTGGCTCTGCTTCTGGCATTTCAGCCTCTGGGCTCACCTCAATTGGCTCCTCCTTGACTAGCGACAAGGGAGGGCGCGCGGTGGTTTGGAAACCGGGGGTGGTGACGTATGAGTCATCCGGAATCCCGCGCACGTACGCTGGCTTCAGACGGCTGACGTGGATGACGGATCGTCGTCCTAGCTGGTCGCACACCTCGTAGGTCACTTCCGTGAAGCGGCGAGTGATCCGATGTGGTCCAATCCACGGACTCCAAAATTTAGGGACAAGTCCCGGAGGTGGTTTAATACGTCGCACGTAAACAGGGTCATCCACACAGAAATATCACGGGCTCTTGCGGGTGTTGGCTACTTGTATCCTCTTGTCGCACGCGCTTTTCAATGTGCGAGTGGCCGCTTGATAAATCCGGCGGAGACTTGATTGAGTTGGGGTAAATGATGGTGACGGCTCGAGTTTGAGGGCGGCGTCAATCGGCATCCCTACTTCTCGTCCGAGGTGCAGGAGGTTGGGAGTGTATCCGGTGCTGCTATGCACATTTCCTCTGTAGACGGCGAGAGCGATGGGTAAGGCCTTTTCCCATTCTAGCGTAGAGGGCGTGAGTTTGGCCACTAAATTGGCCAGCGTACGATGAAAGCGCTCACATACCCCGTTGCTCTGAGGGTGGTAGGCCGTTGTTTGCACCTTCCTGATTCCCCATGCATCGCAGAGTTCTTTGACGATGGCGGCGGTGAAAGCGGTTCCGCGATCCGAGACCATTTTGGCGGGGACTCCATGGAGCGGGAAGTATCGGTATGTCAGGGTTTCAACTACCATCTTGGCGGTGGTGTCAGGGACCACGTATGCCTCCGCATACTTGCTGAAATGGTCCACCACGGTGAGTAGGTACTTAGGGCCAGTGGGTGTGTTCAGTGGTCCCACATGGTCAATTCCCACAATTTCGCCGGGGGCCTTCGGCAGCTCTGGGATCTGGATCGGTGGGTCAAGTCGAGTCGGGGTGTTTCGTCGTTGGCACACTGCGCAGGATTGTACGAATTCTCGTACGTGTCGCGCTAATTTTGGCCATACTCCATACTTCCGGACGGCGGTCTCGGTGCCTTCGATTCCGGGGTGGCCTGCCCATTGACTGTCGTGGCACATGGACATTATATGGTGCCGCAGGGACGCAGGTATCAGCGGCGTCGAAACTTCGGCGTGATCGTTTTCCGTAATGGTCATCCAAATGCCGTCTCACTGCTCTGCTTTCCACTTCTCAGGGCACCGACTCACGTCGTTGATCCAGGGGTCGAGCTGCTGTGCTGCGATCATTAGCTCCGGAGTCAGTTGGAAGGTCTGGATGCTGGAGATGCGCACGCGACTTAGAGCATCGGCATGCTTCATCTGGCTTCCCGGCCGGTAGATGGGCGTAAAATCGTACTCTGCTAGTCGCAGTACCCATCGGCCGATTCGGTGTGTTGGGTCTCGGAGGTTCATGGCCGCAGTAAGAGCGTGATGGTCCGTTTCCAGCAGGAAATTTCGTCCCAACAAATACATCTGGAAGTGTCTCACAGCCCATACGACAGCGAGGAGTTCGCGCTCAGTTGTTGAATATCGCTGCTCAGCGGGATTCAAACTTCGGCTGGCGTAAGCGACGGGTCTGTGTCCTTCAGGGGTTTCTTGACTTAGGACCGCGCCCAAAGCGATTCCTGATGCATCGGTGGCCAGGGTGAATGGTAAGTCGTGATTGGGGTAAGCCAGGACAGGGGCTGTGGTCAAGGCCTGCTTCAGGGTGTCGACAGCAGCCTGTTGTTCCTGGGCCCACACGAACGGAGTGTCCTTTTGCAGGAGTTGAGTCAGTGGGGTTGCGATAAGCGAGAAATCCGGGATGAAACGGCGGTAAAATCCAGCCAATCCCAGGAATGCTCGGATCCCAGTAGTATCGGTAGGGGTTGGGTACTTCTGGATGCAGCTGATTTTCTCAGGATCCATTTGAAGTCCTTCCGAAGTGACGATATGTCCCAAGTAGTTCACTTGCGGACATAGGAAATGACATTTTTCGAGGTTCAAGCGCAAGTTCGCGAAGCGGAGTCGCTCGAAAACTTGGCGTAGTCGTATCAGGTGTTCCTCCAGGGTGGGACTGTGGATTATTATGTCGTCCAGGTAGACGAGGCATCCATGTCCTTCTAGTCCGTCCAGTACCGTATTCATGAGTCGTTGAAAGGTGGCCGGAGCGTTCTTCAAACCAAACGCCATTTTCCAGTGCTGAAACGTTTTACCCAGGGTGGTGAAGGAGGTCTTTTCTCTGTCATTTGGAGCGATTGTGATCTGATGGTAACCCGCTTTCAGATCGAGGGTGGTGAAGTATTGACTGCCGCCAAGGGATTCCAGGGTCTCTGTGAGGTTTGGTAGTGGATATACGTCGGATTTGGTAATCCGATTCAGCGCTCGGAAATCCGTGCAAAAACGGTACGCTTGAGGCTGTCCTGGTAGGGTCTTCTTCTTCACCATGACCACTGGTGCTCCCCAGGGGCTGTCGGATGGCTCGATGACCTGGTCGTCCAGCATGTCCTGTAATTGCTGCTCTACAATGGGGCGTAATGCATACGGGACAACATAAGGTTTCTTGTAGACCGGTGCATGAGGGCCAGTGTCAATCTGATGACTGATCGGCAAAGTACAGCCCTGTGAGTCAGGTCGTTGGAACAGGTCCTCGTGGGTGTTGATCAGCTTTAACACCTGGACGACGTCAGATGCCGGCAGGTGCTGTATCTGCTTGCCAATAATGTTCGTCAGGTCCGCTGGTGGTGAGCTCCACTCCTCCGTGGGGAACTCGGCAGCTTCGTCATACAGCGGGCATTCGTCTGTGTCGGTGGTTGTTGAGTCCTTAGTAGGGTCCCTCAGTTCGTTGGTGCTTCGTTGGATTGGCAACACTTGGTGGACGAGTTGTCGTGTCGGGGTGAGCATACCATCACGGAGCTCACTGATCGTTGTTTGTTTTCCGCTTCTCGGGTCCGTTAGACGCACTTCACAACGGTCGAGGTGGATGGTGACAGGTAGACGACGTAGCAAGTCCAAGCCCAGCAAATCCAATCCCGAATGGTCCCTAGCGAATATGCGGAAAGCATGTCGCAGTCGGATCGGTCCGATTTCCAAGTCCACGGCTTGTTGTCCCAAGAAAGGGAGCAGTTGTCCATCGGCGCCGTAGGCCAATGTCTTTGTCGGAGTGATCGGAACACCGGGAACAGGGTTGGTCAACACTGAGATTTGTGCGCCTGTGTCGAGTAGTAAGTCTCTCTCTACGCCTTGCAGTTTGACTTTGACGTGGATTGACTGACGGAAGGGGGAGTCCACAGCTGGCACACATGCGGGGTCATTTACGGGAGGTCGCTCATAATTTTCTTGTGGGGGTGGTGCTGATTCGCTAAGTCCCTCTGCCGGCGACTCTTGGCGTACGGCAGCAGCCACCTCACGGCGATCCTTCCGAGGGAAGTGTGGTCTCTTCTGGCAGTGGGGCTCCGTGTGTCCAAAAAATCCACAAAAGTCGCACATGTCCGGCTCGTTTTCCTGTGGGCAGTTCACTGGGAAGTGAGTTCGGCTCCCACAGAAGACGCAAGGTTGTCTCGGAGTGCCACGCGCTGGTCGGTTTGCTGGTGTCGATGGAAGGGCTCGGAAGCCTCCGTTGGTTCGGCGCGGGCAAGTGGCAACCAAGTGATTGTAATCACCACATGCGAAACACTTTCTTGGTGCATCATCGGCCCTGATGTGAGCCACTCCCCATGGATCACTTGTTGGTCCGTCGGAATCCAAGGCTTCCTCGGCTTCTTCTACTTTGAGGAGGGCTTCTTGTAGGGTAGTAGGTGGGTTGTTGATGAAGAGACTGGAGTATCGAGTCGGGATTCCTTTCATGAAGGCTTTCACTGATCGGGTGCCTACCCATGTGCGAGTTTGTTCAGGTGTAAGTTCAACACCTTCAACTTTGGCTGCCCGGAGTGCTGTGTGTCGGACTCGGTCGGCAAAATGACGTAGGGATTCGCCTTCCCCTTTCGTCATGGTCCATAAGCGTGCAGCAGCTTTCTCCGGATCTTCTCTGCCATACCATCGCAGAAGGGCTTCCCGAATCACGTTGTAGGGGTTTCCCCTTTCAGTGAGGTGCAGGTGATCTTGCACAAAGGACTTGGCTGTTCCCTTCAATTTCATCCGCAGAATTTTGAGGCGGACCTCTTGTGTCAATTCTTGCGTGACTCCATCGAAGTTATCCAAAAAGTCTTCAATTGGGGTAATGTCATGATCTTCAGGGTCCCAGGTATCCAGTTCCACTAGGATGGAACGCGGGATTTGATCGGCTTGTACTGGGGGTCGACACTGCATTGCCTCTTGCATTTGCTTCATGGCCGCAGCCACAGCATTGAGGGCTTCCACATTTGCGTCCATCATTCTCTTTTGTATTTACTTTTGAATGGATGGTACGCGTACCGTGCCAAGAAAAAAATCGGCGTGGACAGTAGTAGGGAAAACGTAAAAATGTCCAAAATGTACCGATGTATACCGGTTGGTTCAGTCGGGGATTCAACACTGGAGGTATAGTAGAAGTGTACCAGGTTGAGGTACAATCGTGCACAAGGATAGGTAACACAAGGAAAAAGATAATAATAATAATGAATAAGAATGAATAAAGCACTATATACACTGCACTGGTATGCTAGAACGCATGAGCTCGTACCGGTATGGGTGAGATGGACGGGGGGAGGGTTGTTTACAAACTGTGTTGTTACTGATAAGCGATAACGAGGGCAAAGGGTGGCAAAAAGCTCGACTAAACGGTGTTTGGGTCCGAAGGGTGCCCGGTCCCGTTTTGGACTCAAGCTTTTGGTCCAACAATCGTACCGGTTCACTGAAGGTGTTTAGGTACGATTGTGAAACCGTGCCACAAAAATTACTTTTGAAATTTGGAAAAAGGGGACGAAAAAGGCTCGGGAGAACGGTCCTACCCGCAGGAATCGGTCCGTTCGGTACGGCACACTCGGTTTTCGGAAAATAGGTACTGTGTTCCAGGCGGAACGGAAAATACGCGAGTCAGATGTTTCAGTTACAAAGAAAATAATAGTTCTAAAATACTACACATATAATGAAATAACACAAAAATATTATCAAACTTATAATACAAAATTATTTACAGGTTGTCTGTTCTGTGTTCAATTCTATTCCTATCCCACCACGCTGCCCACCAATTTGTAACCAAATTATAACCAAAAAAGGGACAGATTCACCTACTAACTGGCGTCTGGTTGTGGATTACAGAGAACTGAATAAAATTCTAGAATACACTCAGTATCCCCTTCCCACAATAGAAAGTGCTTTCTTGAACCTAAAAGACGCCAAGATTTTCACCGTCATCGACTTGAATGCAGCATATCATCAGATTGAACTGACCGAGTCAACTAAAAAACTAACTGCATTTCAATGTGAATATGGTACCTTCGCATATAAACGTGTCCCGTTTGGAGTAAATACCGGTGGCCAAGTATTATCCAAATTGATGAACACTTTATTTAGCGATATTAGGTACCAATTTTGTTTTTTCTATCACGATGATATATTTGTATACAGCGCCAACTATGACGACCATGTACGCCATCTTTATGAAATCTTAACCCCATTAAAACATGCCAATTTAACAGTGAACCCTGACAAATTGGTTCTAGCCCAAACAACTGTAACCAAATTTTGACCTGGTCCTATTGATTAGCAATGAGGTTAATTCAAATTCTACTACTGCTACCAAGTTGTAACCAGAGCAAAACGGTTTTAGACACGGCGAATCAGTGAGAGGAGTTGAGAATTTAACTCCAATACTGTCACCAATTTGTAACCACACAAAAAGAAAAGTTACTAAATATGTGATTATCAAATAAGAATTTAGAGGGTTTGGGTGAGGCCCTGAATCTAAGAAGGTAGGTATGTGAAACTATAATACTCTGAATTAGGTAGAGGTTGCTGCCACCACCTACTGTAAGGTAGGAAATCCTACAAGAGATTTGGGGTTATTAAAGGAAATACCAAGATTCTCTTGCAAGAAATATAAAATGTAATTCAGTAGTAATTATAGAAATGAGTTAAGGAATGATACAATTATTGACATCGGTAGGTGAACAAATAAATGATAGAGTGGCGAACAAGGCCTTCGAAAGGAGCAGAATCGATGAGGACTTATGTGGGACGCTATGCGTCATAGAATTGAAAACAGACTTGCGACAGGTTGTACAAGGGAGTTTTCGATGAAGTCGAAAACTACCTTGGATTTAAGAATATACGTTATAAGGAAATTACAAGTTTCAATATTGACAAGGTTGGAGCTGAGGGCTATTCGGTCTGACGCCGTTAAAAGAAAATGGCTGAAGGCTTTAGAAGTTAACAAAGGATTTGGTCTACTGCGTAGTTAACACAAACTTGCACATATTCATGAAGTGGCAGACTATTGAGATGAAGTCTCTTACTGAATTTAAGAAAAAGGATAGAGCTTTACAAGGAATAACAACAATATATAACAATTCGTACCAAGATATCCTGAGGTATGCTTGAGGTTCACAACACAACACGGGGGCGGACGACGGATTCTCCTTGCCGTTTCGCGTACCCAACAATCACGTACCACGGTACTGCACTACTTTCTACACACGGTAACTGGTACCACACGGGCGTCTGACGGATGCTCCTTGCCTAGACGTACCCAACTTCACGTACCACTGTACTACGGGTGAATACCCGGTATGAATGAATTTAAGAAATGAGTCGCTCCGGTACGGCCGTAGCTTAAGACACGGGCGCGGACTCTTGAGTAGACCGAAGGGGCGGTGCACAGGACGGCGTTCGGAACAGTACTACTGGAAGTGAGGATGGCTGACGCCCTATATCGGAAAATGGAGCCCTCAGTAGTTCCGTCAATGGCCGCTGGAAGCAGGCGTGCGTCGCCCAGGTTGGGCGCCTTTCCAGGGTGCCTTCATGGAGGTGGCCAGCGATGGAGTCGCCACTCCATGCGCTCCATGTGCGGGTGGAGCCGGAACCAGGGAAGAGGGGATCCGATTACACAACAGTTGATTTCCTCGGACACCGAATCTCACACGGACAAATCTCTGTTAACCCAGACCGAATAAAAGCGCTTCTCGAAATACCACGACCACGTACCCCAAAGGAAATTGCCTCCTTTTTAGGAAGCATCAATTTTTTCGCCAAATTCCTACCCAATGTAGGTATTGTAGCCAAACCCCTCAATGACTTGAGGAAAAAGGACTCTCCGATGCTCTGGACCCAAAGTGCGGAAGAAGCTTGGATCAAACTCCGTACGCTGATAACGGAACCACCTGTGCTAGGAACCCCCGATTTCAATAAACGATTCCAGTTATTCACTGAAGGTTCGAAACTAGGAGTATCTGGAGTTTTAGCGCAACATCAAGACGGAATTTTGAAACCCATTGCGTTCGCTAGCCGGAAATTAACCAAATGCGAAGAGAATTACTCAGCCTATGAATTGGAAGCACTAGCAATTGCTTATGCTTTCAATAAATACCGTATTTACCTTGAACACCAAGAATTTGATCTATTTACGGACCATAAAGCACTCACCGCAATCACCAGTTTAGCAAAGAATGGAGGGCGCTTAGCTCGATGGGTAATCCAATTTATGCCGTTCAAATACACGGTACACCACATAAAAGGGAAAGCGAACACGATCACTGATTATTTGAGCAGGCACCCATTAACACCACACGACGAAACCGGCGCAACTGAAACTGAGAACACAGCAGCTAATGTATCCCCACCACCGCACCACCAAAAACCTTCAAGTTCAAAGAACACTCTTGTAGTATTGACAGAATTTCCGGACATTTTCGGGGACTTCAATGAATCCCAGGTCAATGACCCGAAACTGAAACCGATAATAGACGCGATAACAACGAACACCAATAACAATCCGAAATACTCAATCAAAAACAAAAGATTAATGTTTGAGGCAAAACCTGGAGCTTATCGAGCTGTAGTACCTACCTCACTGGTTAATTCCGTACTTAGGTACAACCATGACTCCAATATTGGTTCTCACTGGGGTATCAAAAGGACGTTCCACACAATACGTCGTCACTTCTATTGGCCCCATATGTACAAAAACATCAAGGAACATGTACAGAAATGCCAAACTTGCCTACAAACGAAAACGGAACGAGGAAAACCAAAGGGAAAATTGTCATCACACCCAAAAACCCAAGTTGGTGAAACCCTTTACATAGACACCGCCGGACCACTGCCATCTTCTCATGGTTATCATCACATTTTAGTGGCCGTTGACGGCATGTCAAGGTTCACAATTTTGGTTCCCCTCGTTTCCGTCAATTCCACGACCATTATCAACGCCTTGAACACCCACGTATTTAAGCACTATGGCTTATGGCGCCGAATTGTCTCCGACAATGCAACTGCCTTTACGTCCCAAGCATTTCAGAACTTCATTTTCACCAGCGGGATGCAGCATACCCTCCTAATTCCCCACTACCCGAATCCCAATAAAGCAGAAAGGCACATACAAAACTTGAAATCGGCTCTGCGCGCCAAATGCCATGAAGATCACAGCAAATGGGCGAAAGACATTTACCTAACACAAATGTCCCTCAATTCTGCCTACAATGAAGTGACTAAATTTAGCCCCGCAGAAATCTTTTTCGGACGATCTCTGCTAACACCCTTGGAAATTGCATGGGAATTGGAACAAGAAGATTTGGACCTCCCAGAGCTTTGGGCATCTGCCGTACATAACATCCATGCTGCACATCGCCGGCACACCGCCCAATATAATAAGAAACACATCCCGACGCAATACTCCGTAGGAGATCTTGTCTACCTGAAAACCTACATACTATCTGCCAAGCAGAAGAAAGTTACGTCGAAGCTCGGTACTAAGTATAAAGGTCCCTACAAAATCATTAAAATCACATCTCCAGTATCCTACGTCCTATCTGACTTCGCGAAACCAAATATCAATAAAATCGCTCATATTTCGCAACTGAAACTATATCGCGGACAGTAACAATCAACGAACCGGTAATTACCTAACAAACACAATAACCATGCGGATCTCACAACACAACCGTTGAGCTTGTCTACAAAAGGACATACTTTATTTCCAACATCAAGAAAAATACAAGAGGACATTTATTTTATTTTATTTATTTTCTATAACAAAAAAACTTCCTATCCCAATAACCGAAGGCAGTATTTACGTCCTGTTCACATTAACATTCTTTCACCATGAACATGCACCACCTTCCCCACAATGCTCCACATTTGCACCATGTGTAATCTGTGCAAGTGAAACGGTTCAACGCAAAAGTGAAAGTGATCCGCACCAGTGGCGACAACAGTGATTTGCAGTGATGATTCGGGAAAGACAATGACATAAGATGATTCGGGGCTTTTCCCTCTCATTTTCAAAAATACTCCCCCCTCGCCCCCTCCCATGAATGACATAAGACCAGCTGTTTACCAAATTCCCGCCTTTTCAAACTGTCATCGCCCTCCACTCCCCTCGTCTAATAAAAGTTTAGATCAGCTGGTTATCAATCTCCCGCCTTACCACCAATTTTTGAATCCAGTTTTCAACTGTCAAGGCTTTTCCCTCTCATTTTCAAAAATACTCCCGCCTCGCCCCCACCCATGAATGACATAAGACCAGCTGTTTACCAAATTCCCGCCTTTTCAAACTGTCATCACCCTCCCCTCCACTCGTCTAATAAAAGGTTAGATCAGCTGGTTATCAATCCCCCGCCTTACCGCCAATTTTTGAATCCAGTTTTCAACTGGCAAGGCTTTTCCCTCTAATTTTCAAGATGCTCACCCCCTCCCATGAATGACATAAGACCAGCTGTTACCAAATTCCCGCCTTTTCAAACTGTCATCCCCCCTCCCCACCCCTCGTCTAATAAAAGGTTAGATCAGCTGGTTATCAATCTCCCGCCTTACCGCCAATTTTTGAATCCAGTTTTCAACTGTCAAGGCTTTTCCCTCTAATTTTCAAGATGCTCACCCCCTCCCATGAATGACATAAGACCAGCTGTTACCAAATTCCCGCCTTTTCAAACTGTCATCCCCCTCCCCACCCCTCCACCTGTTCATATGGTTTCCCTATCATTATCAAATACCCCACCCACGCCCCCTTTTCGGAAACCCCCTCCCTCCCTCCCCCACAACTTGGATCAGTTCATGGATCATTATGTAAATTATAAGATCCATCGTTTTCCACATGTCTTTCACGTGGCCTTTGGTTTTCCCCTTCCCTAATGTTTTTCGCTGAGCCAGAAAAGGGTGAAACATGAAACCAACGCCAGCTAAAAAAATTCCTCTCAGGAAAATGCCAGCGCCAGTCTGACGAAAGGTCCATTACCGTGAGAGCAGGTTTGTGCAGGCTCTGCTGAATCAGTAGAAAACTGAAAATTATTGCGGAAGTGTCAGATTTCTTTCTTGGCCAGCTAAAAAAAATTCCTCTCAGGAAAATGCCGGCGCCAGTCTGGCGATAGGTCCATTACCGTGAGAGCAGGTTTGTGCAGGCTCTGCTGAATCAGTAGAAAACTGAAAATTATTGCGGAAGTGTCAGATTTCTTTCTTGGAAAAAAGCTGACACCTGTCTGAAGGGAGGCCTGAGACTGCGAGGTTGGGGCAGTGTTTCTTCAAAAACATATAAGACTTATCATTTCCCCTCTTCTTAACTCCTGATAACAATGGCGGTGGTGGTAGGAAATGTTAATATAAACCTAAAAGTTCCAAGGATAATTCTCATATGGGTAAGAAATCACATTGCAATGCTTTCCACGAAGCTAGTTTCCACGATAGAGGCCGGGGCAGGGAGTTCCGCACCTGCCAAGCTTGAGCCAGGACATTGTTAACTCATTAACCCCCTGCCCCGGCCCCTATCGTGGAAACTAGCTTCGTGGAAAGCATAGCAATGTGATTTCTTACCTATATGAGGACTATTTGTGACAAACGATAATCTTTGTATAGTTCATGACTATTTAAACCGTAATTAAAAACTTTGAACTGAGTTTGTCATAAAAAATTCTCCGCGCAATGGTTCGTATCCTCTTTGACTTATTAGTTTCATCTCCTCATATATGTGAGTCCAATCTTGAGTCGTTAGATCAAATTTTTCTGTTGCGGGGAGACTCGCTTCGGCTACATTTTGAGGATTCTCAAAGACGATTGGTTGACAAAATGTGTACTGCTCTGATGTGTTGGCCAACGCTCCCTCGAAACTTGATGGATAATCAACTTCGACTCCTGTTCCGTGAGTCACGTAAAGGTAATCATGTATCTTCAGCAGGTTATCATAAAGCTGTGTAGCATCTCGACGAGTTAAAGCGATTTCGTTAATGCTATGATCATAATCTATGAACCATTCGAATTTTTCATATATAACAAGCGAGCGATGTTTACGTGTAGAAGGAATACCAAACTGGACTCGGAATAACCAAGTGTCTGATATGATGACTGGGTGATCCTCCTTTCGTATTTTCTTGTAGCTTTGAGAGATGTAAGCAGGCAAGTTTCTTTGTAGATTTTCCTCGATCAAGATCCATTCATCAGCGGGTATAACGATACGGTTTGTTCTGTTATGGACGACAACTTGTTTCAACCCTATTTCTTCATCCGTTCGTATATCGACTCCTTTGAGCCCACGCTTGTCAAAACGAATTTTTTCAACGTGTAACACCATCACTGATCACAAGACGAACACTAACTATAGTTCTTTTGTTGCGAGTGAGATGAATCATGGTATTAAAAAAACCAGTCATGCAGCATGACTTAATGAGCGAATTTTCAAAGAAATATTCGAATTAATGGCTATGGTTTTGAATAAAGGAAAACTTCGGTCTAAAATTTGGTTTTCTATGTATATTCTCTTCGTATTTATTTTAATTTGTACGTTTTGTCCATCCTGATTCTACCGTTTGTTTATTACGTAATTGTACTAAGTGCTTATTTATTTGATCGCTGTGGGTTCATATTAGGTAGGATAGGGTAGTTAGGACTTTTGACTTACCTACTCAAGAGAGTGCAGTAGGTAAAGGAGTTGTTATAGAAAATCATGAGTGCTTCAAGTGCAGGTTGTTTTTCATGCAGGCTCAATCTTGAAATAAACTATGAAGGAAGGATGTGGTTTCTGGAAGGATCACTTGGAAGAACATGTGGGTTCTCTTGATTGATCTACAAATTTGAACTGCAATGTGAACAATTCAAACACAAAAAAGTATGATGTAATAGAGTTTTTTCGGGCTAGTGAAAGCGTTTGCATAGAACGGGATCAGGCGATCGAGTGAATGAAAGAGAAAAGGAAGCTTGGATGCCGCCGCCATGCAGAAACACAAAGAAGGAATGCCTTTTTAAATTCCCGTCAGCTCAAGAAAACTAGTAGGTAGGCAACGGAAAATATTGTATTAAGTAGGTTCCTTATAATACATAAATTTAGTTAATTTATTGTTAAAAAAAATCACATGATCGGTAGGTAATTACCAATATTGTGATTTTTTCAAAAGAAGGTCAGTACCTATTGGTAGCTTTGGAACATAATTATTAGGTATATTCCTACTAGATGCCCCTGTTACTAATATTTTTTTATTACCTTGATTTCTAATTTATCCATGTGGTTATAATTTGTTATTAACTGCTACGAACTCTTTACACAATCATTTTGTACGTAGGTATTAATTTCATATAATTACCTACGTAATAATTATAAACTGTTATGAGTAGATTCCTTGTTCCTTCTGAATGGCCTTTCCTCTTGACTACGATTTCAGGCCTGGTATCTAAAACCAGTTCAAGATTTGCTCTACTAGGTAGGTAGATCCTTCCTTCTTCATTGATATTATTTTTATCATGTTAAGTACCTACCTACCTTTGAATATCAAATATTCGTATGATACTGATAATAAATTGATAAGATACCTACCTAACCTTCTTCCTCCTACTGTTAGTACCTAAATTGAATAATTTGAAATAGATTTTTTCTTTCGTCTTCCTTCTAGTAATACGTGGGCCGGTACTTGTCTATCTATGAAGGTATCATAACAATTATATGTCAAATGGGAAATTCAAGGAGTTGTACTAATCGTTTGCCTCCCCCTTTTTTGCTTCGAACTCTCGTCTTCAATTAATACTTCTCACATTTTTCAATCTGACCACTCTAAGGGGGTGGGGGGGGGGGGGTAAGAGTTTAAAGATTATCCTAGTTTTGGGTAATTTTTGCGCACTTTAAATGCTCTAATTTAAGGACGGATTTAGATATCTAAAATCCGATTTCACCATCGTGTTCAGCGTGCAAAAACCTTTAAAATGAGGGGTCACTTGTTGGAAAATAACATTTTGGGGATTTTTGGGTAATTTTTGCGCACTTTAAATGCGCCAAAACCCTCCTTAGAGTAGGCCAATTTCGCCCATCTTCGAACTTAGCCTTTCGATTGCCAAGATAGATTTTTTGTGCAAATTTGAGCTGTTTATCTCAATTCTATCGAGAGTTATCGTCTGGAGTGACACACATATATATATATATATATATACATATAAAAAAGTGTTAAATTTCGGGAATCGTTTTAGAATGGTCTGAAACGGATTTCTATGAAGAAAATTTCCAAAAATTTATATTATTTAAATTTCGAAGCCATTGCAATAGCTTCATTTTCTTTGAAAATTCGCTAAAAAACTCGAAAGGGAGGGGGGTTTATCCAATAGGATGTCGTTATTGGTTAGTTTAATAAATGTTGCATTTGAGACTACCCTCTACTGACTTCTGTTGTTGTCGTTGTTCACGTTTCCAAGTTTTACATCTGCAATGGCAAAAACCATGTTGAGTACTAGTAATCCATAATATCAGAAATTTCGTGTTTTATACACGTGAGGGTGACTAATAACTTCTTGGTTTTTTAAAATAAACATTGCCCCATCCTCGCAATGTTCAGTGTGTGACAACCATTATGAACTCACACTCCTTTTTTTCCATCGTTCTTTTATTGATTTTTATTTTATTTTTTTAATTTTATTACAATAAGTTACATTATATATTTAATTAGTAAAAATCTATAAGGAAGGCCCTCCCCAATTTTCCTCTGTATACGAGGGTGTAGATAGTATTGGTGGAATTATAATTGTCTATGTCTTCTTGAGTGAGGGCTTCGGAGATCCTTTTAGGCAGGTATACCCTGAATGCATTCTCTCCCTCATTCAGTATCTGCCCTTCTTGAAGTTCCTGCAGATGAACTTGAACTGCAGGTCCGTGTTGAGTTTGCACCCTCACCATTTTCATTACAGCGTACGGTGTGTCTATCACTAGACTGTCCACCGATCTAAGTTCGAGAATGGCGGCAGATTGTTGGATCTTGTTAAGTAAAGAGTTCATCTGCAAATAATATTATTCATGAAACATAAACATAAATATAATCATAAGGAATAATTTATTGAAGAGAGTATGTAAATGTTAATTACCTTGTATTGATGGAAGGGGTGATCACAGAGAAGAAGTCTCTTGATTGATTTCTCCAGACAGAATGAGTTTTCAGACGGGTGGGTACCTATTTGAACAAAACCCCCACTACAGCTATCTAATTATGTAGGAGGGGATATAACCTAGACATCGGCTGTGGTAAGGGAGTGTCAGTAACCTTAGGATTCATGAGAATACATGCATAGCTGACCAAGCAGTTCTCTGTAGAGCTGGAAGGTGACTTTGGTAGGGGTTTCATTCTCAAAACTTACGACTTGCTCCGTGCTGACAGAGCTCTTTCCCCCGTTAATTTGATTCCTGTGAGATGATCAAACAGGTTTCATGTATCAGGAGGTATCATCAGACAAAAACCCCGTAGCACGATATACCTAACCGACGCTTTCTGGTATTACCTTCTCGAAATTTGGTATAATTCAGGGTGTATGACGAGCCTTACTGATTCCACAGATCGGTAAAAAATAAATTATTCCAAATTTTAATATGATCGATGTGACGTTTTATACTTTCGTTTAGCTTACCATGGGAAGATGGAAATACGTCTTACGATAAAATACCTGAATTTGTACAGGATGCAACCAGGGTATCAAACTTCGTTACGCAAAAGGTTCGGAAAAGTGCGCAATATTAGAAAGTCACTCTCTCATAATAGGATGATTCATGATTTGGGTCAATTTAACTGTCCCAAATTAACTGCGCTACACGATTCATCGTTGGAAAATCCTTGTTCAGCCCATGAAAAAGCTGGAAGGCTCTACTACCCCCTTCGTGTTCAATTGTGAAACTTCAAGCCCCTATCGAAGTGGTTTTCATCAAATGAAATGCAAGAAAATTTACTGGACACTAAATTGAAATTTAAAGGAACAAAAATAATCGTCAATCCTTCAATAATGGTGACAGGTGGATTTTTCCGAAACCCATTTTCCAAGGGATCAATCTGTTGCGTGTATTGCGACAAAGTATGCAGGAGTTCTGACCATTACCTTCATAACTGTTCGGATCTTTTTGGCGAGGACGACTCCAGTGATTATGTACTTATTACGTGCCTTACTGATTCCGCAGATCGGTTCAAAAATAAATTATTCCGAATTTTAATATGATCGATGTGACGTTTTATACCTACTTTCATTTAGTTATTAGTTATTTTTTATTATACTAGTACCTAGATGTACAGGTCCCATAGCAAACAAATCTGTATGAACTCATTTCTAATAGTATGTACCTACTAGTTATCGAATAATATAGGTACCTACGTGAATAATTATTGAGAAAATATAGATTTTTTCTTCTTTTTTTTACTCACATGTGTGAATTTTTGTCTTGAAATCCTTTCTTCCACACCTGACTCAAGAAAGACGATGATGATTATAAAATATTTTTGGCTGCGGTGATAGGAAATTCGGTAATTACGAAACTAATGATAAGTATTCTAAAATATTATTGTTGGTGTAGGTTATATGTTTTAAACACTGGAACCTAAGTACATTTATTTCAAAGTATAGGTATATTTCACAAATGCAGTACACATAGGTACCTGAAGGAAGTTCAAAGAATGGATGGTGAAGATAATTGATTCTACCGACTGCAACGACTTGCGTCGAAACGGACGAGTCACGAGGTTCCCGCAGCTTGCTGATGTAGCGCCTCATATTACACCCCTTTTTTCTCCTTCAACGCTAACCGCGGTATTGCTCGCGTGTTTCCATATTTCAATCTACCGATAGCTCCTTCTTGTTTCTGTTCTCCTTGTAAATCTCAATGCTTTCTTGTACTTCCTTCTCGAAATTTGGCAAATTTCGGGGGTTTTAAGGGGTTCGAGGTTCCTATATTCGTCACATCCACTGAAAGAGCTTTCGTTTGAGGGGTAACACAGCTATGGCCCTACCTACTCGACATACAGGACCTGTAAAATAGAGGACCACCACCGAAATTGGACAGCATCTTACTTTTTGGTTCATCCATAGATGTCGATTCTCCCAGAAAAATCGCTTTCTTTTGAACCCCAACAAGCCTACGTAGGTGGGCCTACACCCGAAAAAATAATTGAAGACCTTTATCTATATCGTAATCGTTATCGCGTGATTGAGAGCTATAAAAAGAGCCTAAAATCGATGGGTCTACGTTAAACCAGTTGCCCAAATATTTGGCCCACCCTAAAAAATTTTGATGTTGCCGAAATGAGCGGGAATGTGTATAGATTATTATTATCGGTTGAAATAGCGGTGTGGGGAGGGGGGTAAAAATAACATCAGCTGATTCCTGAGGGGGAGTGGTCGTGGTGGGATAACGCCCAAAAAATAATAACAGGGGGGCATGACGTCACACCAGGCGATTATGATAAAGGTTGAGAAGGGTAAATGAAAATTTGAGGGATTGGGAAGGGGAAAACCAAAGGCCACGTGAAAGACATGTGGAAAACGATGGATCTTATAATTTACATTCATAATGATCCATGAACTGATCCAAGTTGTGGTGGAGGGAGGGAGGGAGGGTTTCCGAAAAGGGGGGCGTGGGTGGGGGTGAGGTATTTGATAATGATAGCGAAACCATATGATCAGGTGGAGGGGTGGGGAGGGGGATGACAGTTTGAAAAGGCGGGAATTTGGTAAACAGCTGGTCTTATGCATTCATGGGAGGGGGTGAGCATTTTGACAATTAGAGGGAAAAGCCTAGACAGTTGAAAACTGGATTCAGAAATTGGCGGTAAGGCGGGAGATTGATAACCAGCTGTTGAAAATTAGAGGGAAAAGCCTTGACAGTTGAAAACTGGATTCAAAAATTGGCGGTAAGGCGGGAGATTGATAACCAGCTGATCTAACCTTTTATTAGACGAGGGGAGGGGAGGGCGATGACAGTTTGAAAAGGCGGGAATTTGGTAAACAGCTGGTCTTATATCATTCATGGGAGGGGGTGAGGCGGGAGTATTTTTGAAAATGAGAGGGAAAAGCCTTGACAGTTGAAAACTGGATTCAAAAATTGGCGGTAAGGCGGGAGATTGATAACCAGCTGATCTAACCTTTTATTTGACGAGGGGAGGGGAGGGCGATGACAGTTTGAAAAGGCGGGAATTTGGTAATCAGCTGGTCTTATGTCATTCATGGGAGGTGGCGAGGAGGGAGTATTTTTGAAAATGAGAGGGAAAAGCCTTGACAGTTGAAAACTGGATTCAAAAATTGGCGGTAAGGCGGGACATTGATAACCAGCTGATCTAACCTTTTATTAGACGAGGGGAGGGGAGGGCGATGACAGTTTGAAAAGGCGGGAATTTGGTAAACAGCTGGTCTTATGTCATTCATGGGAGGTGGCGAGGGGGGAGTATCTTTGAAAATGAGAGGGAAAAGCCTTGACAGTTGAAAACTGGATTCGAAAATTGGCGGTAAGGCGGGAGATTGACAACCAGCTGATCTAACCTCGTATTAGACGAGGGGAGGGGAGGGAGATGACAGTTTGAAAAGGCGGGAATTTGGTAAACAGCTGGTCTTATGTCATTCATGGGAGGGGGGCGAGGGGGGAGTATTTTTTTAAAATGAGAGGGAAAAGCCTTGGCAGTTGAAAACTGGAGGTAAAGTGAGCATCAGCTGATCACCGAGGGGAGTGGGAGAAATTCAAAAATTGGCGGGAGATTGATTACCAGCTGATATAACCTATTATTAGACGAGGGGAGGAGAGGAGGTATTTGAAAATTAGAGGGAAAGAGCATTTGATAAATTGGCGGGAACCAGTTAAGGAGGAATTTACATGGATACTGTAGCTTGACTTCATCCATGGGGCATAAATCACTTTATAACATCCATGGAAATGGAGGCTGTGGCATCACATCAGCTGAGGCCGTGACGTCAGAGGTTATGACGTCAGCGACCTTCTTATCAGTGTTATCAGATAACGTCAAGGTCAAAAGTGACCCAGAACGCCCCTAATACCCCTACTAACTTATTTTATCTATATTTATATTTTGGTGGTGCATTTGGAACCTTTTTCTTTGGAGCGGACTATTTTTCAGTTTAGGTTACTAACCTCGCATAGAAATACATTTTAGTTTTATTTTTCAGAAGATTATTATTTTATCATCACCCTTTTTCAACACACCTCAACAGAGGCATTATTTTGTTAGGGACCATTACATACAAGGACCTAACAACTTTTCTGAAGAGCAACAATATTTTCAGAATTTCTAGATTCATTGTTTTGTTCTGGGTCATCACCAGATCGGAAATTTGCCATTATTTTCAATATCAAAATTTGAATTTCTAATGTCAATAGAATCTTGGCTAGTCACAGGTGTGTCGTTACAGACCATAGGAGGACAGGATTCGGAGTGCTCCCTAGGCTCCCTCCCAGATGAACCAGGATGCGTTTCCACATCACTCCCTCCCAGCCGAAGACCGACCCGAGAGGAAATGCAAGGCTGTCCATGGAAAGCAGCCAGGGTAGCACCAAGTGTGGGCCGTTTGGCCCCGGACATACCACATAGCAGAAAATTAACGGAATCGGAATGGTGGGCGATCGGAAAGTCAACCCACCAGAGCCCCTCGCGGAAATATCCCGATTTGATGACAACACCCGTGTCAGCCTGAATAAAATCGACCTTATCTTTTGAAAAAGAAGAACAGTGATGCCAGCCCGTGCAATTTTCCGAACAGGAAACAAACTGTGGGACAAACAGAATACAGAAATCAAATAGAGAAAACAAATACATGAACAATACAGAAAGTAAATTGCGGGGCAATACAGTGCACCCAGAATCCACAGCAGCTGTTGAGCATCTAGAGGTTTCAGCAAAATTTCGCATTACCTGAACTTCCGGGGTTTTCACTTAGAAGGTTGAGAGAACTCGCATGTTGAGCTTCCTCAGGGCCCATGGCAACCCACACATCAGAATCGTCCTCGGACACGGCGAGGGAAGGCTGGACCACGGAGAAGACAGCATCGGAATGCTGCCTGAAAAACTGCTCAAGGAGCCTAGCTTGCCCAGCGGGCATCTTATACAGACGTGGACCCGGAATAGAGCGACTAGTCCCAGCATATTTGGGGCTATGTTTCGGTTTCGGAAGTTGTGAATACCTACGTTTCGGAACGGAACCAGAGGGAACAGATGTCTCACCAAATTTCGGAACAAAACCAGAGGGAGGCTTAGTTTTTTCGGAAGGAGGGTTCGTCAACACACTCGGATACTTAAATTGATCAGCATCTTTTAGCTTCGCCACAGGTGTAAAACGGACAGAATCAATTTTACGTACTCTATAGGGGTTTCCCTCATTTCCGGACAACTGGACATTTAAAAATCGAGGGTCCCGGGAAGTAGATGGAACACTTCCATCAACTTCCATCGGAATAGCGGAAACTGTTGGCAACGGATTAGAGGGGTTTGCCAACATAGGCTCAATGGGAGCCACAGGGATCGAAGGATTCTGAACATGACTAGCTAAAGCATTGAGTTTGTTGTCCAGTTCGGATAATTATAGAGTGAACTTTTCAAAGCTTACCTCCACGGAATGTTTGAAAGTCTCAAGGTACCTAGCTAGGACCTCATCGGATGTCCTGGCGGCTTGGAGTCGCAACTCCTCCACGGAAGGGTTCGCGGTTCGGGCGGATGAGTCTGATATCGGAAGCGGAATATTACCGCCAGGTTGCCCCGGAACTTCGTCTGGCATCTGGTCGGCGATTCTCTCGCGGGCCAGATCTTCAAGATCGTCCGCAATGGAGAATTCGTCGTCGGAGTGGCCACTCATGACGGAGACAGAATATCTGAGATATACGGACGGGAGCAAAAAAATCTGTAACCAGAAAGCAGTATCACATTCGGGACATACACACCGCACAGACATTGTTTGGTTATCAAATAAGTTTGACAAAACACTCATTGTCAACATATCAAAAACACCAGCGCTGGATTTTGTTACGGATTATTTGGACCTGAGTCACACGGATACTGAAAAACGGAATCCAAACGGTTAGTACACAGCTCAGTAACAGAACAAGGATCAAAACGGACCTCACTCACCCCTAAATGCAAATATCAGATAAGTGCACCACATTTATATTGGTATTTTGTTCGAGCATCCGATTTGCGTTTTCTTTCTTCGGTAATTTTACGGACTTGGTCCTCCAAAATGTGCCTTTACTCAGATATATGCTCCAAAGAAATTTATCTCGGATTTACGTATTTTGTTATCACAAATCTACGGACTTTTCTTATTACGGATCTACAGACTTTTTCACAAATCTACGGACTTTTCTTATTACGGATCTACGGACTTTTTCACAAATCTACGGACTTTTCTTATTACGGATCTACGGACTTTTTCACAAATCTACGGACTTTTCTTATCACAAATTTACGGATTTGAGATGGCAAATTGTCAGTTCAACACAAAGTTAGGGATGTGGTAATTTAGAGAATATAGCAGAGGAACTGACAGCGGAGAGGCACATTTCGGGCCCTTGCAGATATTTTGAGTTAACAATGATAAGGCTTTTTCGGATCGGAAAAACTCTCCCTGGTGACTGACGGAATACGTGCGGCCTTTCTGCGACGGTTACATAAATATCAACGGACCGTTCTTTACCTCCAGGAAGTTCAAACTGCCCAACGGATCTTCCCATTGAGTCGCGGCCCTTGGGCCTATTGATTATATAGGCCCGCCTTTAGATACGAGCTTTATGATTATTCCCGGGCCCGAACATTTAACAACGTTCCACCATTGGGAGCTACGTGCCGGGTACCCTAGTCTGATATCACTTTGACGCCAGGAGTAACAGAAATATCGGACGGAACGGAGGTGCACCGGAATCGACCACTCACGAAGTATCCATGTACCAAAAAGAATGCATTCTCTTATCGTGATTCATTAATCGTTAGGCGGAACAGAATCGGAAGCCTGTGCACTAAAAGGCCGTGGTCGATCTTTCCTGACTCGGGCTAGTGGCATCACCACTATCGCGCGAACTCGTGCGCACACCCACCTTCAGGGCCAAGGATGGTGTGCGACTTTGCCCGGATGCGGATGGCGCTAGGAGACAGAAAACATAAATTTTATCCGAAGGAATCTAGGTACCCTTATTCCAAACGGATATCAGAAGGAAACGGATTTCCATCGGACGGAACAAACAACGCAGGGTTTACGCTCTCGATTATGAAATCGATCGGGTTTTGTTCACAGGAGAGCTCTATCGGACATTACCGGAACCTGTGAACAGAGCGTTTCAGTCACCCCCTAATCAACACCTTGGTGATGAAAACAGAAAATCCCTCTGAACCTTTATTTGCCATAAAAAAAAACCAGTCAGAGACGTTCGAGTAAGTACGTAGTCAGTAATTTGCGAGCAAAACAGTCAGTTTTCGGAGCGACACCTAGCCCAGGGGGAAATATAAAAGAAAAAAAAATTCAATCCAAAATCGGACCGAAAAATGAACACAGCGAAGGTCCGCCATTTTTCGCGGAGTGTCGATTGCAACCACGATGGCATTCTCAACAAAAACCAATGTCAAGAAGGAACCAAGACAAATGCTCCGGGAGAGAAACCAAATCATTGTTAACATATTTATCACTGCGACCAAGAATTACTTTTGGGCGTTTATACGCATATCGATCATTAATTTGCTATAGAAACTTAGTTCAGAAGACGTCTAACGATATCGTGCCAGAACATCGGTTTCAAAAGCGAGGTGAGCGAGGTTTTGTTCGATAGGTTTTATAACGAATATTACTGAATCAGATAGACTTACATATTTGGTGAAGTCAATAAAAAACGAGTGTTCTTGATATACGGAATCCTTGTATTTCGGAGAGACAAAACGGAATATGAATTTGAATGATTGCACTGAAAACAGTAGTACGCTGAAAAGGCTGTGTAGCAGAAGGCGGAGCAGAACAGAGTGAGGCGACTGCCTTTCAAGAACAAAAGAATTGGACGATGTGCCAACTTGATCACATGCGGAACTACTTGTTTTCGAATATTCGGAATTATACATATTACACGAAGGAGTATAATTATACTGAGTAATTATATGATTATCTAGTTAGAATTATACATCGGATTATTTTGATTAATATGCATTGTTATTCGACACAGAGTGAACTATTTCAAAGAGGAAGAACACAGCTAGTAGTTTGTCGGACATGCTATAGAAGCGCTAGTGTACATCAGATGTCTTGCCGAGAAGACCATTTATTTAATAGTTCCTCGGGGGGGGGGGGGGGGGGGGGCTGACTGTGGGTGCATCCGCAGTTTTGGAGCTTTCACCACTCTCTTGTTGGGAGGGTGATCGCTCTGTTTCCTCGGGTTTCCTCTTCCCAGCCCTCTGAACGCGCCTGTTCAGCGCCCTCGGTCTAATCGAACCCCTCCCCAACTTGATGCTGATATCTGAGCTCCTATCCAGAACCTCAGCAGACTCAGCATCAATCAGCAGGGTAAGCAGGACCGACGTTGCCCCCTCTCTTTTCCTTGAGAGTACCCTCCATCGATCCGGTGTTCAAACCCTGGTTCTGTTGTTCCAGAAAGTGAAGGATCCTCTCGTTGGAATCCTCCGCGCACTTGGGGAGGAAAGCTGTGACCACTCTAGGTCTTGGTAGGTCCTTGCCCTCCAGCACTCTCTGGCTGGCTCCCTCCCAGGGCTTACAGGGGGGGAAGAAACTCTGCAACCAACTAGCTGACTCTTGGTCAATGCATTTTACAGAGAGCCATCCCCTCCTTTATGACGCCTCGAGAAAACCAGGTTTAGGGCGATCTACGTCCAGATCAAAATTGCCTGGACGACGGCCTACTGAACCAGGTTCATCTGCTCTGACGTCAAGAAAATAGAAGGGTAGCTAGTGTGAAAAATACCCGCCTTTACCCCCTCTACTGCTTCACTATACCTCGACTTACTTTCCGAGGGTCTAGCGTTTGCAGGTGAGGTTTTCCTCTTTTTCTCATCCCATCTTTCATTGGGAGAGACCTCAGCAGATTCCACCCTCTTCTTCCTCTTTGGTGCAGTCTGCAAAGCTTGGCTGATTGCCGCCTCTATCTCTACGCCTTTGTAGAGAAGCTGCTGTGTTTTAGCAGACGCGATACCAGGTGGTAACTCCTTTTTGCGGGGAGTAAGTCTCTTGGGCCCTCCAGCATCAGGAAGATCGCCAGGAGCAGCAAGCCTGTGGCCAACCTCTGAGCAGGATCGGCCATACGGCTAGCGCTTAAATTGGCGGCCCCTGAGCTTTCAAGTTCACTGAGGCTAGAGGTCCCACATTTCGGGACCTCTGAGGTGAATGGGGTTTGATCCCAGGTAGAGGAACCAGAGGTTGCTTCCGATTCCACTGGGCACGGCGATTCAGGTAGTCTCTTTGCGGGACCACCAAGTTCAGCACGAGCGCCAGTTTCCTCTTCTGCCACCTCCATATCCTCCACCCGGAGAGATGGAGAAGGACTTCTAAGGAGATCCACCTCCATCTGCTCCAAAAGGTTTGGGTTTTTTATATTTGTTCTATTTTCTTCATTCATTTGGAGACAGAGAGAGTTATGGGACTAGGAAAATCCATCAGGCAGTGCCCATTGTACCTCTGGGAGCTGCTTACACCATGGGGGGGCCAGGACCATGGGTGACCGTTCGTGGGGGGGGGGGGGGGTTAATTTTTCTAATTTTTTTTGGTTTATTATTTTCAATAATGAACCATTGGAATCGAGCATGAAAAAAAAAAAATTCTTACCCCCCTCAAAATTTGATGGTTTACGTTTCAAGGTATTTAGAATCCAAAACTGCAATAAAAATATTTCTGTCTGTCCGCCGAACGCCGTACGCCGTACGGGCCACTTTTCTTAGTTACCATGAAAAAAAATTGATGGAATTCGGGTTATAGGTTTCGTTCGGGGTCTAGTTGGTCCTCAAGGCTCGACGTTACTGTCAGTCATCTCTAAGGGGTTCAAAATAGGGGTTGAAATTTTCAAAACGCCTATACCTTTTTTTTTACGTGAATCTTTTTACGGTTTTAAATAGTTCTTGAACTTGCGAGTTTTTTAAGACCACCCGGAGCATCGTACGTCCTGCCGTTCGTTCACAGTAAGGCCCCGAAATTTGCACCGACAGGCATTTTCGACTCCAGTGTGAATGAAATTGTATACAACAGACGAAATCTCGTCACCAGGGACGCGCCGATTTTATTGGTGGGGTACCTAAGAGGTCGAGTTGGTTGTTCTGTGATATTATTTCATTTGAAAAATTATGGCTCTATTGTAGTTTGTTGATAGGTATTGAAACCAATTTCATTGGTGGGGTACATATGAAGTCGAGTTGGTTGTTCTGTGATATTATTTAATTTGAAAAATGATGTGCGTTTCTTTTTGTTAGGTACTGTTTGCAATCGACAGAATTATTTTAGCAACATTTACCTCGTGATTTAGGTTCGTACCTAGTAACGAGTACGGGGTTAGGTATTAACCTACGGAGGGTGTGCGATCCGGCTGGATTTTGTTGATAGGTACTTTTGCAACTTGAACAGCCGATGAAGTATTATTGATGGGTAAATTATTACACAATGGCAAATTATTACACAACGGCTCATCTACCCAGAAGGGGCTGGATTTTGTTGATAGGTACTTTAGCAACTTGAACAACCGATGAAGTATTATTGATGGGTAAATTATTACACAATGGAAAATTATTACACAACGGCTCATCTACCCAGAAGGGGCTGGATTTTGTTGATAGGTACTTTTGCAACTTGAACAACCGTTGAAGTATTATTGATGGGCAAATTATTACACAACGGTTCATTATTCTATCTCCGTAGAAGTGGAACCTATACAGGTAAATTATTACACAACGGCTCATCTACCCAGAAGGGGCTGGATTTTGTTGATAGGTACTTTAGCAACTTGAACAACCGATGAAGTATTATTGATGGGTAAATTATTACACAATGGCAAATTATTACACAACGGCTCATCTACCCAGAAGGGGCTGGATTTTGTTGATAGGTACTTTTGCAACTTGAACAACCGTTGAAGTATTATTGATGGGCAAATTATTACACAACGGTTCATTATTCTATCTCCGTAGAAGTGGAACCTATACAGGTAAATTATTACACAACGGTTTAGGGAGGTACCTAGTAACGAGTACGGGGTTAGGTACTAACCTACGGAGGTCCGCGATCTACATAATATGTGTAGAATAGTACATATTATGTTATATAGAAGGGTTATCTATACGGAGACCTGTGATCTGTAACAGAAGGGTATTCTGTACAAAATAATAAACCGTTGTGCAGGGCTTTGCAGCGTTTTGTTTTCATGCTCGATTCCAAAGGTTCATTATTGGAAATAATAAACCAAAAATTTCTGCCCGTCTGCCGGACGCCATAAGGCATACTTAGCACTTATCTTAGTTACCATGAACCAAAATTAATTAAATTTGGTTCTTAGGTGCTGTTTGGGGTCTAGTTGGTCCGCGAGGCTCGTCGTTACTGTCAGTCATCTCTAAAGGATGACAAATGGGGATTGAAATATTCAGAATGCCGTAGCTGGAAAACGTTCAATAGAAGATTTTTTACGTTTTTAAATTAATCTCTAACTAAAGCATTTTTTGAGACCACCCGGAGCATTGTACGACCAGCCGTTCATCTGCAACCGAAAGCTTCGTCAACATGATCGTGATCGTGAATCAAATGGTGTAAATCCGGCCCAGATATCATAGCTAGGGAACACATGATTATACTCTCACTGATGGCAGTATGAATATTTATGGATTTCAAGAAGTCGAGTTGGTTATACTGTGATATTATTTCGTTAGGAAAAATATGGCTCTTTTGGCTTGTGTTAAACTGAATCCCGCCCATTTTTATGAAACCGTAATTCCCGGGCTGGCTCCAGTACCTACTCGATTCAGAACTTTCCTGGTGGATGGGGGGGGGGGGGGGGGGGGGGGCTCGAGGGCACTATCCACAGAAAACAGTGATCTACGCAGAAGGGGCATCTATACAGGTAAATGATAAAACGTAGTGTAATTATTTGTAGCGTTTTATGAACAGGGTGAGGGTGATTTAATTACCAAAACTTTGTGTTAATCGTCATAGATATCGGACTCATTTGGAAGCCCGACTAAACTCTGTGATTTAACATATTCGATAGATATCAAAAGTTTTCATGCAGTTAGAACTTCATTTTTTGGTTTATTATTTTCAATAATGAACCATTGGAATCGAGCAAGAAAAAAAGCTAAGCCCCTCTAAATTTGATGGTTTACGTTTCAAGATAAGTAATAATATGTAGAATCCGAAAATGCAAACGCTGCAAATCCCTGCACAACGGTTTATTATTTTGTACAGAATACCCTTCTGTTACAGATCACAGCTCTCTGTATAGATAACCCGTCTATATAATATAATATGTACTATTATATACATATTATGTAGATCGCAGACCCTCCGTAGGTTAGTACCTTACCCCGTACTCGTTAGGTACTAGGTACCTACCAAATCACGAGTTAAATGTTGCTAAAATAATTCTGCCGATGACAAACAGTACCTAACAAAAAGAAACACACATAATGAAGTTCTGAAAAGAAATTGTTGATGTGGAGTGAAATAAGTTGCAAAAGTACCTACCAACAAACTCCAGCCCCTTCTACGTAGATGGTATAATGAACCGTTGTGTAATAATTTACCGTTGAGTAATGATTTACCATCGTGTAGTAATAATTTACCCAACGTTTGTTTAAGTTTCACTACCTATGTATCAACAAACTCCAAAAGAGCCATCATTTTTCAAATGAAATAATATCACAGAACAACCAACTCGACTTCATACTCCGCCAATATAAGCAGGTGGCCCCTAGCAATGATTTTATCTCCGCCAAATTTCCTATTGTCGGTGCGTCCCTGGTAACGAGATTTGGTTTGAATGTAAGTTACATTCAGTAAGGAAGCAATGACGCTGATATCAGCAGCGGAGCGTTATATAATCGAGCCCTCTTCACTCACGAGCTCAGTTCCAGTTCGTACGTCATCCGTATTCCATCGATATAAGTGGCGCAGTCGTTCCGGACATTTTCGTTTAAAATTCGTGTGTGCGCAGCACGAATTGCGGCGAAAACGACCTAACATTCCTGAGAAAGACTTTCGGCTACAAACCCAAGTCCGGGCACGAGACATTTCATTCGGGGAAGATCTATCGGGACGTCGAATTTCGGCGACTATGGACTTCACCCTACGCGAACTTGCAGTGGGCTCGATCGCGTGTGAGATTGACTTCGTGTATCGGACGCGTGTTCACTCGCGTAAGGATACGTTTGAATACGACGAACTCGAACTCCTGGATCGACGCATCGGGGATGCCCTGTGTACTTTCTTGGTGAGTCAAATCAGATTAGCTGCCCCCGCTATTTCTTAGAATTTCTCTCAAAAGGTACACGTGCTTCATCCAGTAATCTTCCTGCCCGCGGAAGATAGAGTTGGCTGCCCTGTCCAACTCGGTTGTCCTGCCCTGTGGCAACCACTTATAGGAATTAAAGAAAGCAACTTGAACGTAAATTTAATTGAGACCTAAATTCATCTTATAAAATAAGTAATCGTGAGAACCCTGCCAGAAGCTAATAAGAAGATATTCAAGAGAGGAAACGCCTGTAACGTAACACCGAGACTCGGAACAAAATAAAACAAGACCGAGCGCTCGAGCTTTGCGAACCTTATTGTCGTGAGTCCCTCCCGGGAACACTCCTCTAGTCAACTTAAGTTCTCACCAATATCCAAATGCAAAACTTAGTTCCGTCAATAAACGAAACGAGTGGGGAGACAAGCCACAGAACCCAGGGTACACAACCTGGAGCCCCACCACCAACCCCTAACAGGGGGTTGGAGGGAGAGGCTTCCTTTTCCTATAAAACCCTGGATCCTGCGACTTTAGCTTCATTCGACACTTCCTCTAACCAGCTCTCTATCCCTCCTCTACCTTGCTCTCTCCTCCTCTCAAAAGAACCTAGATGTCGGTGGTGGTCCGCCCATAACCGCCTAGGCAACCTCCTCTTCCAAAAGATTCCAGATGTCGGTGGTGATTCGCTCATAACCGCCTGGACACCTCTCCTCCAAAAGATCCTAGATGTTGGTGGTGATTCGCTCATAACCGCCTAGGCAAACTCTACCACTCACCTCTCATCTCTCCCAAAAGATCCCAGACCCCAGCCCGGAGATCGCAACCCTCTCACACCTCCGCTAAAACCACGCCATTTTCTCCCTAATTTTGCGAATTTTAAATTTGAAATTTCAAATTCAAATTTGAAACATCAGGACCATGGACTCCCCGACGCCCCCCATCCTCAAGCCGGCCACACTCCAAGCCCCCGCCGCCACGACATCGGACGCAGCGGCCGCTATCGCCAAACCCTTCTCCACCCTCTCCCCACCGGCGACCCTCTCACCCACCGCGCCCGCTGCGACAACCGCCGCCGACGTCATGACCGCCTCCGCGTCATTTCCTCTATCGCTACCACCATTTTACTCACACGACCCTGCTTTATGGTTTTTTCAGGTTGACGCAGCGTTTTCGGCCGCCGGGATCCGCAGCCAAAAAACACGCTACTCCCGCATCATCTCCCTCTTGCCGTACAACATCTTGCTGCAGACGTCGGACATCTCCCCCGACGCCGCAGCCGCCTACGACGACCTCCGCGGCCGCCTCATCTCGCTGTACCAGCCGTCCAAAATCGCACGAGTCGCCGCCCTATCGCAACCGCAACGGCTCGGCGATATGAAGCCCTCCCACCTCTACCGACGCCTGCGACATCAGCTGCAGGGGATAATGACAGCCGACATCGCCAGGACCTTCTGGTTACGCGCCCTTCCCCACCCCATCCAGATGGCGCTCGCCAGCCATCTCGACGGCCCGGACGAACCGCTCCTCCGCCTCGCAGACACGGTGTATGACCTCGCCGCAGCCGCCAGCGTCAGCGAAATTCGCAGCCCCCGCACCGCACCCTCTCCTCGACAACGCGACGCATCCCTCGAGCGCAGTCGACCCCCCTCCATCGACAGGCGTTAACCCCACTCCTCGGCGCGCCACCGAACCCCCTCCACTGACCGCCGGCGCCAACCCTCCTCCGACCGGAACCCCACCCCTTCTCAGGAGGAGCGAAGAGGGAGGTCACCGGCAAACGCCACCCCTTCCACAACATCTCGCCCCACCAAAACGACCTACCTCCCCGCCGACCCTCCCCACCGATGCTTCTACCACGTAAACTTCGGTGGGGAGGCACGCAAATGCCAACCCCCCTGCTCCCTCCCCTCCGGGCAGGGAAACGCCGACGCCCGCCGGTAAGCCCGGCGGGCCCCCCTCCTCCCCAACACGGGGGGGGACCCCCACCAACCCCCCCCCCCCCCCCCGGCCCAAATCCACTCTACCACCACCACCAAGCACTCTTACCCCTCCTACGCTGCCACCACGGCCGCCAACCTCACGACCGCGCCTCGCTGCGCCGCCAACCCCCTCTCCCAGCCAGCTACCGTTCCCCCACCAAGGGACAGCCCCCTCTACGCCGCCGCCACGGCTGCCGACCTCACGGCCACGCCTCGCTGCGCCGCCAAACCCCACTCCCGGCCAGCCACCGTTCCCCCACCAGGGAACAGCCCCCTCACAACAACCTCCACGGCCGCCAACCCCCTCCCCCGGCCAAACGCCGTTCCCCCACTACGAAACGGCCCCCTCTCAACCTCCCCCACGGCCGCCAACCCCCCCGCCGCGCATCGCAGCGCCACCACACCCCACTACGACCACACAACCCCCACCACCCCAACCGCTCCCCTACCACGGAACGGGCGCCCCGCCAACCGGGTCTCCATTGCAAACGACAAACCCCCGCCACCACCTCCGACACTCAACCCCGCCCCTGCAGCCACCCCGACAACAGCTCAGCCAACCCCAGCCCCCACCGCCGCAATTTTACCCCACTCAACACCTACCCACCAACGCCTATTCCTTAAATGCCGAAAAACAAACGTCCCCTTCCTGATCGACACAGGGGCGGCGCTGTCAATTTTTCCAAATTCAATCCTCCGTCATCAGGCGCGCTGTTATCGCCAGCTTCTCTACGCCGCCAACGGTACCACCATCCCCTCGTACGGTACGTACCGCTCATCCGTCTACATGAGCGGACTCGCGTACGAGTGGGAATTCACCGTGGCGGACGTGGTGAGGGCGATCCTGGGGGCCGATTTTCTGGCATATCTCGGCCTCCAGGTCGACGTAAAAAACGCGCGCCTGATAGACCCCTCCACCAACAAACCTATCCCCGGCTTTATCCACGCCATCGACCAACCCCCCAATAAATTCGAAACCCTCCTCCAACAATACCCCCCCCCCCCCAGCGCCGCCCCTCAGCCCACATTTCAACAATTCAACACTTCATCGAGACCTCTGGCCCCCCCATTACCGCCAAAGCCCGCCGCCTCCACCCCTTACAGCTATCCCAGGCCCGGAAGCATTTCGATCGTTTGATCGCGGACGGAATCATCCGCCCCTCCAAATCCCCTTGGGCTTCCCCCCTGCACATGGTGCAGAAGCCCAATGGGGATATCCGCCCCTGTGGCGACTATCGCCGCCTAAACTCTAAAACTACTCCCGATCTCTATAACGTCCCCCACCTCCGAGATTTTTCGTCCCACCTACACAACACACACATTTTTTCCACCCTAGATATCTCAAGAGCTTTCCACCACATTAATATACACCCCCCAGACATACCAAAGACTGCAATAATTACCCCCTTCGGCCTCTTCGAATACATCAAAATGGGATTCGGCCTCAGGAACGCTGCCCAGACGTGGCAGCGTTATATGGACAACATTTTATGTGGCCTCCCATTCGTCTTTTGTTTTTTAGACGACGTTCTGATCGCCTCCCGCAGCCCCGAAGAACACCTGGACCACCTGCGCCAAATTTTAGACATCTTCTCCGCCGAGGGACTGCAGATCAACGTGGAGAAATGTGTGCTCGCCCAGCCCTCCGTCCGCTGCCTCGGCCACCTCGTCTCCTCCGAGGGAATCAAGCCCCTACCGGACAAGGTCCACGCCATCAGCGATTTTCCCCAGCCCCGTACCGTCACGGAACTCCGCCGTTTCTTGGGTATGTTAAATTTTTACCGTAGACACATAAAACACTCAGCACAACACCAACAACCCCTCATAAACGCCATTCCCCAACCCGCCAAGAAAAATGACAACCGCCCCATCCCATGGTCCCCCGAACTCACTAAAGCCTTTCAAACCTGTAAACAGGACCTTGTAGACGCCGCTCTATTGGCCCATCCCGATCCCCACGCTCCCCTTTCCATCACGACCGATGCGTCCAATTGGGCCATCGCGGACGGAATCATCCGCCCCTCCAAATCCCCTTGGGCTTCCCCCCTGCACATGGTGCAGAAGCCCAATGGGGATATCCGCCCCTGTGGCGACTATCGCCGCCTAAACTCTAAAACTACTCCCGATCTCTATAACGTCCCCCACCTCCGAGATTTTTCGTCCCACCTACACAACACACACATTTTTTCCACCCTAGATATCTCAAGAGCTTTCCACCACATTAATATACACCCCCCAGACATACCAAAGACTGCAATAATTACCCCCTTCGGCCTCTTCGAATACATCAAAATGGGATTCGGCCTCAGGAACGCTGCCCAGACGTGGCAGCGTGGCGGTGCTCCACCAGCACACCGGCGCAAACCCCCAACCCCTTGGCTTCTTTTCAAAAACCCTTTCCCCCACCCAGAAAAACTACTCCACGTTCGACAGGGAGCTCCTCGCCATCCACGAAGCCATCAAGCATTTTCGTGACTTCGTGGTGGGCAGGAAGTTCTCTGTCGTAACGGACCACAAACCCCTCACCCACGCCCTCCTCCAAAGCCGCAAATCCGCCTCGCCTCGTCGCCTCCGGCAGCTCGAATTCATCGGCCAATTTACGTCCGATATTCGATATTTGTCGGGGGCTGACAACTGCGTGGCGGACGCGCTCTCCCGACCCACCCCTGCGCCGGTGGCGGAGTTACTGCCCTTCCCCTCCCCACACACCATCAAATCCCACCAAAACCCTGAATCCGATCAAACCCTATCCAACCTCATATCCGCCTCCAAACTCCAACAGCTGCCGCCCCTTGAGCTCTGGTGTGACGTAATGGCCGACTCACCGCGCCCTTACGTCCCACCCGACCTCAGGCGGCAGCTCTTCCAACACTACCACTCCCTTCACCATCACGGCATCCGGGCAAGCCGAGACCTCGTAAAAACGCGGTACTTCTGGCCCCATATGAACACAGATATACGTAACTGGGTTCTAGGGTGCCAGAAGTGCCAAACATACAAGGTCTCGGCGCACCCCCACGTCACTCCTCAACCCATTCCCGACTCCCTCCCGTGGGAACATGTACACCTCGATCTGGTCGGCCCCCTTCCCCCCTCCGAGGGGAAGAAATACTGCCTCACCATGATCGACCGTGCCACAAATTGGGTGGAGTGCATTCCACTCGCCCACATTACCGCGGACACCGTCGCCGCGGCCTTCCTCAATCGATGGATTAGCCGCTACGGTTGTCCGCGGACAATCACGGTCGATCAGGGGAGGCAGTTTGAATCCACCCACTTTTCCGATCTCCTCCGTTCCCTCGGGATCCAAAAAATCCGCACCACTCCCTATCATCCCCAATCCAACGGGAAAATAGAGCGGTGGCACTCGGTCCTGAAACAGGCCATATCAACTTCAGCTACATCCCCCTCTTGGACAAAAACACTCCCATACGTACTACTCAGCCTTAGAACTTCCGCACGTCCTTCAGACAACACTAGCCCGGCCCAACATGCTTTTAACACGTTCCGAGCGGCGCCGATTTTGGTGGAGACTCCCTGTGACGGCACCCGTTTTTTTGAGTTATTTGTTGATAACTGCTTATCATGATTAGTTATGAACGAATACTACAATGTGAACCAAAATTGGATGAAAATCATTGATTTATAGACGTTGGATCTATCGATCCACTTCGGCGGTAACGTATGACGGAATATGCAACCTGCAATACAATCGGCGGGTTTTGGTGGAGACTCTCTGTGACGGCACCCGTTTTTTCGAGTTATTTGTTGATAACTGCTTATCATGATTAGTTATGAACGAAAACTACAATGTGGAACCAAAATTGGATGAAAATCATTGATTTATAGACGTTGTATCGCACTTCGGCGGTATAGGAAACCCGCAATACAATCGGCGGTCTTTTGAGGCCTAGACTCATGAATAACGGCCTACCGTGGTTGGATGCCAAAGGGGAACTGAAACAGATTCCTCGAGGAAAAAAGGAACGCAATAATCACAACAAAACTGGAGATTGTACCCGAAAACATCATCCAAACGCGGCGAGAAAATGTTGGTAAACAAACGGCTTGGAATAACGAAACGGAACGCAGTCTCTCGGAGGTCAGATCATCTAGAATAATGGTGTTAAACTCAGAAGTCACTAGAGTGCGCGATAGTTCAGTTCCAGAGCAGAATGTAGCGTAGAAACGCTCCCCGTAGCTGGATCGATAGATCCAGGCTGGGTGAATTGAACGGCAGGCCTTGGATCGATCGATCCATTCCGCTCGGAACGTGTTAAAGACCCCCTCCGATTACCAGCCAACATTTTTCTCACACAACACAACCCGTCAATTAACAGGGAACCGCTACACACTTCAACACCAGTTAACGACACCGCCTATCCAAAACGATTTTACACCGCCACACATATGTACCTGAAAGAGCCCGGCATGCATAAAACTTTCCAACCCCTTTATGCCGGGCCCTTTCAAGTCATCCGCTCCACACCAACCACCGCGACCCTGTTAATTGACGGGAAACCCCACACCGTCCCGTTAGCCAGATGCAAACCCGCCCCTGTGCTCCCGCAACCAACTACCCCTATCAGTCTCTCTCCGTCCGTTCACGATGTCACACCTGCTCGTCCCTCACTGCCCGTCACCGTTTCCGGACTTCGACTCGGACCCGGAAATGGCGGCGATTCTCCGGGACGTTTTTGTCCCGGACCCAATCTCCCCCCTACCCCCCTCGCCCGGGCCCCCATCACCGCTTCCTTTTCTTCCGCGAAGGATCACCGGGTTACCTCCCCGGCCCCGGCGGTGGAAGTACCCCCAGTGGCCAATTCTGCGCGAATTTCGCACAGCTCAAGCCACTGGGGTACACCCCCCCTACTTTCCCAACGACCCACTCATGTCCTCCATCCTCCACGAGTTCCGCCTCGCGGAACTCATGCCTCCCCCACCCCCAATTCCACCAGCCCTCAATTTTCAACCACCCCAACCACCCCTACACCTCAATTACCCCCAAGTCAACTCCACCAACCTACCCCTCAAATTCAACCCCCCCACAATCGATTTCCCCCCGCCACCCCCCAAATCCATCAAACCCCAACTACCCCCTACCCCCCCGCCACCGCCGGGGATATCCGCAATAGTCCCCGTCGGGACGAAACGGCCCGGTTGACGAAACGGACGGAGGGAGCGTCGCATACCTCCCCACGTCCCGGCGGCCCAGTAACCCCGCCCCGCTACGAGCAATCACGGCGGGGCCTTGAGATGGCGGAATGCTGTTTGTGTCTAAAAACTACCACACACAGCATCCCGCCCCTCACAGCCCCGCCGCGGCCACCCCATCATCGACACCACACACATCTACGACGCGGGCGCACCGGCGAGGCGGAAGAGCCTCCCGGTAGGTCTATTCCTTCCCCTATCAGGGGTTCTTCCGCACCGTCGAGGCGCCCCCACACATCATCCAACCCACACCTACACCCATCCACACCCCACACCCTATCCATACCCAAGGAACGGCGGACTCCCGAGTCCCCCAAATTGTAACCCATCCCACCTACCACGACCATTATTGTAAAAATATTGTAAATACCCCATACCCTAAGCCTAAAAATATTGTAAATACTAATCTTACTCGCTAACATTGTACATACTAAATACTAAATATTGTAAATACTAATCTTACTCGCTAACATTGTACATACTAAATACTAAATATTGTAAATACTAATCTTACTAGCTAACATTGTCAATACTACCTCACTGATCATACTCACTATACCTTAAGGCACCATCACTGTAAATAATACCTCATCCTACTCGCTACCTTTGTAAATACTACCCTATTGTTCGCACTATCTCACTATCTTACAAATACTCAATATCTACCTATGTACAATTCACAATGTAAATACCCTTAGTCTTAAGCACACTAGAATTAAGAACGAGGCCCAATTACGTTTGCCGTGGCCCTCAGCCCTTGTCACCTTTGACCTTCCACCCCACTTATGTTTGCCCTGGCCAGCAGCCCTTGTCACCTTGCGCCTTCAGCCCCCCGAATTTTGGTTTAGTTGTCACCTTTGGCCTTCAGCCCCACTTATGTTTGCCTTGGCCCTCAGCCCCTGTCAACTTGCGCCTTCAGCCCCACGAATCATGGTTCAAACTGGGGGGACCTCTGTCGTGAGTCCCTCCCGGGAACACTCCTCTAGTCAACTTAAGTTCTCACCAATATCCAAATGCAAAACTTAGTTCCGTCAATAAACGAAACGAGTGGGGAGACAAGCCACAGAACCCAGGGTACACAACCTGGAGCCCCACCACCAACCCCTAACAGGGGGTTGGAGGGAGAGGCTTCCTTTTCCTATAAAACCCTGGATCCTGCGACTTTAGCTTCATTCGACACTTCCTCTAACCAGCTCTCTCTTCTCTCCTCTACCTTGCTCTCTCCTCCTCTCAAAAGAACCTAGATGTCGGTGGTGGTCCGCCCATAACCGCCTAGGCAACCTCCTCTTCCAAAAGATTCCAGATGTCGGTGGTGATTCGCTCATAACCGCCTGGACACCTCTCCTCCAAAAGATCCTAGATGTCGGTGGTGATTCGCTCATAACCGCCTAGGCAAAATCTACCACTCACCTCTCATCTCTCCCAAAAGATCCTAGATGTCGGTGGTGATTCGCTCATAACCGCCTAGGCAAATTCTATCACTCACCTCTCCTCTCTCCAAAAAGATCCCAGACGTCGGTGGTGATTCGCTCATAACCGCCTGGGCAATTTCCCTCACACCACCGTGATGCAATTTTAAATTCATCACACTTATCAATATCCGCTCATTCCTCGTCCTCCTCATCTCTCAGAAGTACGACACTTTCACTCGTCATAGTTGAAGGTCATCTCATCCTCAGTCGAACCACATTAACAAAATTCCGAAAGATCGCCCCCAAAGACTTTCGCTACGGAAACTTTTCCCAGCGTTACCCCGTAGACTATTAGATCCAATCCCGGAATCCCATTTGGTTCCCGAGATGTCGGATCCCGGAGCCCAGTCAGCCAGCTTGGATCCTCCACAGACCCAACAATCTCCACCGATCCAACAGACCGCGACACACGCGCATCAAAACCCAGCCCCGTAGATTCTCGTATACCTGCCCCCAGTGGAAGCGACTATGAAGAGGGAATACCTTGACATGATACCCATCTTTCGTGGAGAAAAACTATTGTTAACGAAATTTCTGGAAATTACGGATCAGTTATATCAACAATTTCATGACACCAATAATCCTGCTAGTTTCGACAATTTTGTATTATTTGCGAACATAAGGGCAAAAATTCAAGGGCCCGCTTTAGATCTAGTATTAGGATATGGTTGTGCTAACTACTGAGAACTCAGAGCTGCCTTATTAGAGACTTATAGCGATCTTGCAGACAATTCTGATTGAATTTGGCCACTTGGAACAGAGACAAGGAGAAAACTGTTATCAATTTCACACGAGTGTTGTAGCTTTGGTTAACGGTGCAGTCGCATTCATTTAGACCAGGGAACCCGACGGAAAAAGAGAGATCCTAATCGAATTGGTAAAATCTGTAGGATTACGAGTAGTCCTGACGGGATTACAAGACTCGTTCGGAAGTTTGATTAGGGCGAGAAATCCTACCTCACTTGGGGAAGTACTTAACATCCTTACAAACGAAATGCAATATCACAACAAGAAGGTAAACAAACCGGGTCAAAATCCAGGTCAACCCTCGAATTCAGGACCTTTCCAAAGGAAACCACTATTCCAGCAGTTTAACCCAACAGCCCCAGTTTTCCAACCACGATTTCAAACGTTTCAACCCAGGGGACAACCAAATTTCGTAAATCGAGCACCTGGAGATCAATCTAATCAAAATCCTCCTAACACTAACCGATTCCCAAATCCCCGTCCGTCCTATTCTAAGCCTAGTGGGACCGTAAAACATTCAACTTACCCGCAACCAATGAGCATTGTCGTGAGTCCCTCCAGGAATCACTCCTCTAGAAAACTTAAGTTCTCACCAATATTCAACCACGAAAGTTAGGCTCCGTTAATAAACGATACGAGTGGGGAGACAAGCCACAGGACCCAGGGTACACAACCTGGAGTCCCACCATCAACCCCCAACAGGGGGTTGGAGGGAGAGGACTCACTTTCCTATAAAACCCCGGATCCTGCGACTTTAGCTTCATTCGACACTTCCTATAACCAGCTCTCTCTTCTCTCCTCCTACCTTGCTCTCTCCTCCTCTAAAAGAAACTAGATGTCGGTGGTGGTCAGCCCATAACTGACTAGGCAACCTCCTCTCCTAAAAGATTCCAGATGTCGGTGGTGATTCGCTCATAACCGCCTGGACACCTACCCTCTAAAAGATCCTAGATGTCGGTGGTGATTCGCTCATAACCGCCTAGGCAAATTCAACCACTCACCTCCCAAAAAAGATCCTAGATGTCGGTGGTGATTCGCTCATAACCGCCTAGGCAAATTCAACCACTCACCTCTCCAAAAAGATCCCAGATGTCGGTGGTGATTCGCTCATAACCGCCTGGGCAATTTCCCTCACACCACCGTGATGCAATTTTAAATTCATCACAGTGGTGAACCCGACGTTCACTCAACCTTCTTCCTCCTTTTCCGTTCTCATGTGTCAAACCCCAGTCACAAGTTCAGTTCAGTTCGTGCAGACACATTTCAAATTCAAAGTTGTAATTCAGTCAGTCAGTTTAGATTCGCATTTCTCGCTCACCACTCACACCCGCCCAGAGATCGCAACCCTCTCACAATTCCGCTCTGCCACTCCCGACTTCAGCGAATTTTAAATTTGATATTTCATATTGAAAATTTGAATTTTCAAGTTTCAGCCTGTGAAATATCTGAACCATGGACCCGAACACGCAATCGCCCCCGCTCCTCCGACCAGCCACGCTGCCGTCCCCCGCCGCCACGACAGCGAACGCGACAGCCGCAGTCGACAACCCCTTCTCCACCCTCTCACCACCCGGCACCATCTCACCGTCTGCGACCGCCGCCGCCGCCGACGTCATGGCGGCCGCTGCGTCTTTTCCTCTCTCATTGCCGCCCTTTTACTCACACGACCCTGCTATATGGTTATTTCAGGTGGACGCAGCATTTTCGGCCGCCGGTATCCGCAGCCAAAAAACACGCTACTCCCGCAACATCTCCCTCCTGCCACACGACATATTACTGCAGACGTCGGACATCTCCCCCGACGCAGCCACCGCATACGACGACCTCCGCGGCCGTCTCCTCTCGCTGTAACAACCATCAAAGATCGCACGGATCGCCGCCCTATCGTAACCGCAACAACTCGGCGATATGAAGCCCTCCCACCTCTTCCGACGCCTGCGCCATCAGTTACAAGGCATTATGACGGCCCACATCGCTAGAACCTTCTGGCTACGCGCCCTCCCCCACCTCATCCAGATGGCGCTCTCCAGCCACCTCGATGGCCCAGACGAGACGCTTCTCCGCCTCGCGGACACGGTTCATGATCTCGCCGCATCCGCCAGCGTCAACGAGATTCGCACCCCCCGCACCACACCTTCCCCTCGAAGAAACGACGAGTCCACCGAACGCCGCCGGCTCCCCTCCAGTGACCGCAAGCGACCCCACTCCTCGGAGCGCCGCCGACCCCCCTCCACGGACCGCCGGCGCCCGGCCTCCTCCGGACGCCGCCCCACCCCTCCCCAGGACCAGCGGAGGGGGAACTCACCGGACCGAACAACCCCCACCGACACACCCCGCCACAATAAGACGGCCTACCTCCCCACCGACCCCCCCACCAACCGATGCTTCTACCATGTAAACTTCGGTGGGGAGGCGCGAAAATGTCAACCCCCCTGCTCCTTCCCCTCCGGGCAGGGAAACGCCGACCCCGCCGGTAAACCCGGCGGGCCCCCCTCCTCGCCAGCACAGGGGGGACCCCCACCATTCCCCCCCGGCCCGCATCTCCGCCGCCACCACCACCAAGACCCCCTACCCCTCCTACGCCGCCGCCACGGCCGCCAACCTCACAGCCGCGCCTCGCTGCGCCGCCACCTCCCTCTCCCGGCCAAACACCGTTCCCCCACCTCGGTACGGCCCCTCCACGGCCGCCGCCACGGCCGCCAACCTCACGGCCGCACCTCGCTGCGCCGCCACCTCCCTCTCCCGGCCAAACACCGTTCCCCCACCACGGAACGGCCCCTCCACGGCCGCTGCCACGGCCGCCAACCTCACGACCGCGCCCGCCTGCGCCGCCACAAGCCCCTCTCGGCCCAACACCATTCCCCCACCACGGAACGGCCCCTCTCTTGCCACCGCCACGGCCGCCAACCACCCCAGCAAGCCCCGCTGCAATACTACAACCCCCACCCCCCCGCCAACCGTTCCCCTACCACGGAACGGGCGCCCCACCAACCACGTCTCCTTTGCGGGAGACAAACCCCCACCACCGCCACTAACACTCAACCCCACCACCCCTGCTACCAACCCAACAACTGCTCAGCCACCCCCAGCCCCCACTGCCGCAATTTCACCCCACTCAACACCCTCCCACCAACGCCTGTTCCTCAAATGCAGAAAGTCAAATGTCCCCTTCCTAATCGACACAGGGGCGGCGCTTTCAATCTTCCCCAACTCCATCCTCCGTCGTCAGGCGCGCTGTCACCGTCAAACTCTCTACGCCGCCGACGGTACCACCATCCCCTCCTACGGGGCGTACCGATCGTCCGTACACCTCAACGGGCTCGCGTACGAGTGGGAATTTACCGTGGCGGACGTAGAGAAGGCGATCCTGGGGGCCGATTTTTTAGCATATTTCGGCCTCCAGGTTGACGTAAAAAACGCGCGCCTGATAGACCCCTCCTCCAACACTCCCATCCCGGGCTATATCCATGCCATCAACCAACCCCCAATTCTATTTAAAAACCTACTCCTACAATACCGCCCCCAGCGCCGCCCCTCAGCCCACATATCCACAATACAGCATTTCATCGAGACCTCCGGCCCCCCAATTACCGCCAAAGCCCGCCGCCTCCACCCCTTACAACTGACCCAAGCCCGAAAACATTTTGACCGCCTAATAGCGGACGGCATAATCCGCCCCTCCAAATCCCCTTGGGCTTCACCCCTGCACATAGTGCAAAAGCCCAATGGGGATATCCGCCCCTGTGGCGACTATCGCCGCCTAAACACGAAAACCACACCCGATCTCTACAACGTCCCCCACCTCCGAGATTTTTCATCTCACCTCCACAACACGAAGATTTTTTCCACCCTCGATATCTCACGGGCTTTCCACCACATAAATATCCACCCCCCCGACATACCAAAGACGGCCATCATTACCCCCTTCGGCCTCTTCGAATATATAAAAATGGGATTCGGCCTCAGGAACGCTGCCCAAACGTGGCAGCGTTATATGGACAATATTTTGCGAGGCCTCCCGTTCGTTTTCTGCTTCCTGGATGACGTACTGGTCGCCTCTCGCACCCCGGAGGAACACCTAGGCCACCTACGCCAAATTCTGGACATTTTTTCCGCCGAAGGAGTACAAATAAACACCGGCAAGTGCGTCCTCGCCCAACCTTCCGTCCGCTGCCTCGGCCACCTCGTCTCCGCTGACGGAATCACACCTCTCCCGGACAAGGTTCAAGCGATCACCGAATTCCCCCAGCCACGTACCGTCACGGAACTCCGCCGTTTTTTGAGTATGTTAAATTTTTACCGCCGCCATATAAAACACTCAGCCCAACATCAACAACCCCTCATACACGCCATTCCCCAACCCGCCAAAAAAAACGACAACCGCCCCATCTCTTGGTCCCCCGAACTCACAACCGCCTTTCAAACTTGTAAGCAGGACCTTGTGGACGCCTCTCTATTAGCCCATCCCGATCCCCACGCTCCCCTTTCCATCACAACCGATGCCTCCGATTGGGCCATCGGGGCAGTGCTCCACCAGCACACCGGCGCCACCCCCCAACCCCTCGGGTTTTTTTCAAAAACCCTATCCCCCACCCAGAAAAACTACTCCACGTTCGACAGAGAGCTCCTCGCCATCCACGAAGCCATCAAGCATTTTCGTGACTTCGTGGAGGGCAGGCAGTTCTCTGTCGTAACGGATCATAAACCCCTCACCCACGCCCTCCTCCAAAGCCACAAATCCGCCTCGCCTCGTCGACTCCGGCAACTCGAATTTATCGGACAATTTACGTCCGATATTCGCTACTTGCCGGGGGCCGACAATTGCGTGGCGGACGCGCTCTCCCGGCCCACCCCAACGCCGGTGGCGGAGCTACTGCCCTTCCCATCCCCACAAACCATCAAAAACAACCAACAACCCGATTCCGACCCAACCCTCTCCAACCTCATATCCGCCTCCAAACTCCAACAGCTGCCGCCCCTTGAGCTCTGGTGTGACGTAACGGCCGATCCAAAAAATCCGCACCACTCCCTATCATCCTCAATCCAACGGGAAAATAGAGCGGTGGCACTCGGTCCTGAAACAAGTAATCTCTACTTCAGCTACATCCCCCTCATGGACAAAAACACTACTGTTGTGCGGGTTGCACCCGACAACATCACTTTAGTGTTCAGCTATAATTTAAAAGGTTGTAAAAATACATCAGGCTTGAGAAAAGCTAAAATGAAACAACCTTATACCCAATGCACTGAATCTCCATAAGTGAGGCGCAAGAGAACGAAAAGATTTCCTCTCCTGGCTTGAGTAAGTGGGACGGCTAAAAGAATCGAGATTCTTTTACCACAACGCAGGATCCCCGTATACTCGCCGAGGATTGCTTTCGTTTTACGTCTCCAGGAGAAGCCGTATAAAACGCGGAGCCCAGTCTGATGATGCAGTTGACTGTGGGATACCGTGCGCGTCCGAGCCCTCGCCCCTCGCCGACTCATCGACCGAAATGGTGAGCACAATGTCACTACCTTAACGATCTCTCTGATATTCCAGGTTTCAAACTGGTAACTCCTAAGATACATTAAATGCTCTAGCAATAAACCTTATAACTAACAACATTGGAAGTTGCACTAATTGACCTACCCCCCACACAACAAATGGTGGAGATGTTTTATTTCTCTCCCCGCAACAAATGGTGGAGGCGCCGTAGCTCTATCGGCACCTATCAGTTCATTAAACTTTAAGATTTAATGATTCTTTTTACAAAATGTTTCTCCTATTTTTACGCAAGATTACTTTACAGAATATGAGAGAACAGCAACCGCCAATCAATGCGGAGATCCGGAAAAACTAAAATACCTGCCAGCATACCTCGAAGGAACGGCAAAGGACCGTTATACATTCCTCGAAAAATCAAATAACCCAGATCGCGAACCCTGAAACAAAATATATAACATAACGATTCACAAACCCGAATGAGCAAAATATAAATCGACAAAAATTGGGGGAAATGACGCACGGCTGTCCTACCTTTCATGGGTTCATTATATCAGTGGGCATTTGGATTAGCTACATCGAATGATGTACAACAATTACAGCACAAAATAAAACGTATACAAATGTTGTAGTAAAATGCCTCTTTTAACCATTGAGCTAAATTTTTCGCGTGCCCAGTGACATCGTGTTGTATTGTTTGTATGTTGTAGTAAAATGCCGGTTGAGCCGGATTTGGCACGGCACACGGCACGGCACGGGCTCGACCAATCATCAGAGGGAGCTAAGAGGGAGCTAAGAGGGGGGTGAGAGGGGGGGCCAAGCTCAATTTTAGCTAGGGAGTGGGAGGGGGGACCAATCGCGAGCTAATTAAATGACGAAGGGCGAAGGGGGGAGGGGTGGTAGGACAGGAGTGGGGGTAATTAAATGAACTTTCTCATTCTTGCAGTATAAAATCGGGAAAAAGAGGTTTCTGTATGTAAAATCCACGCGGATTTCAATTATCGTTGTACTTTTGAGGTCCGTGGGGTGGTTGGACAGGAGTGGGGGTAATTAAATGAACTTTCTCATTCTTGCAGTATAAAATCGGGAAAAAGGGGTTTCTGTATGTAAAATCCACGCGGATTTCAATTATCGTTGTACTTTTGAGGTCCGTGGGGTGGTTGGACAGGAGGGGGGTAATTAAATGAACTTTCTCATTCTTGCAGTATAAAATCGGTAAAAAGAGATTTCTGTATGTAAAAGTCACGCGGATTTCAATTTTCGTTGAACTTTTGAGGTCCGTGGGGTGGTTGGACAGGAGTGGGGGTAATTAAATGAACTTTCTCATTCTTGCAGTATAAAATCGGGAAAAAGAGGTTTCTGTATGTAAAATTCACGCGGATTTCAATTATCGTTGTACTTTTGAGGTCCGTGGGGTGGTTGGACAGGAGTGGGGGTAATTAAATGAACTTTCTCATTCTTGCAGTATAAAATCGGTAAAAAGAGATTTCTGTATGTAAAAGTCACGCGGATTTCAATTTTCGTTGAACTTTTGAGGTCCGTGGGGTGGTTGGACAGGAGTGGGGGTAATTAAATGAACTTTCTCATTCTTGCAGTATAAAATCGGGAAAAAGAGGTTTCTGTATGTAAAATTCACGCGGATTTCAATTATCGTTGTACTTTTGAGGTCCGTGGGGTGGTTGGACAGGAGTGGGGGTAGTTAAATGAACTTTCTCATTCTTGCAGTATAAAATCGGGAAAAAGAGGTTTCTGTATGTAAAATTCACGCGGATTTCAATTTTCGTTGAACTTTTGAGGTTCAAGTGGTGGTTGGACAGGAGTGGGGGTAATTAAATGAACTTTCTCATTCTTGCAGTATAAAATCGGGAAAAAGAGGTTTCTGTATGTAAAATTCACGCGGATTTCAATTATCGTTGTACTTTTGAGGTGCGGGTGGTGGTTGGACAGGAGTGGGGGTAATTAAATGAACTTTCTCATGCTTGCAGTATAAAATCGGTAAAAAGAGGTTTCTGTATGTAAAATTCACGCGGATTTCAACTTTTGTTGTACTTTTGAGGTCCGTGGGGTGGTTGGACAGGAGTGGGGGTAATTAAATGAACTTTCTCATTCTTGCAGTATAAAATCGGGAAAAAGAGGTTTCTGTATGTAAAATTCACGCGGATTTCAATTTTCGTTGAACTTTTGAGGTTCAAGTGGTGGTTGGACAGGAGTGGGGGTAATTAAATGAACTTTCTATATCGATATCCGCCGGTATTGTCGAAAATGGAGTACTGCACCTAGAGAAGTAGGTCTCTCCTGCTTTAATGTAACACTTTTGTATGATTCGGACATTGTCTCTGCTCCCGTTTTCTTCCGAAACCTCTATAATGTTAACAGGTAGGCAATTAAAACTACACGTAGAGAGGATGTAATGTACAACCTTCTTCCTGGCTTCGGGTTCTTTTGAGAGATTTATTTGTAATCCGGTCAATTTTCTTGTATTGCTGTTACCCCAATAAACATATTGGAGGATGTCTTTAAACACAAGACAACAGCTGTTCTGTAGACTCTCTGTCAATTTTGTCCACATTTTTGGAATCGAAGCAGAGTATATCGGAGCAACGCGGAAGTATAATTTACTCTCTTCTAGCAGAGTTATACAACCTTGTAGAGGACTGTAGCCTTCTCCACGGGGATGTCCAATAGCATAGTTATAAATCCTAGCTTCTAATCTCGTAATACCATGCATCTTGGCTACTAATGCCGAAGAAAATGTCTCCTTTAGTCTCGCATCTGGACAATTAAGGAAATCTATAATATGGTGTCCAATATTCTTGTTAACTCCTGGGCTGGTAACTTGGCAAATAAACTTGTTGTATATTTTAACCCGAGCGTTAGATGTAAGCCAGGTAAGACATTCCATTCCGACTGTCTTATCATTGTTTACAATAACATTGGAGTTTTCCTTGTACTCTCCCTGGACATAAAAGTTAAAGTTGTTGGTTAAAAATATGTAGTAATTTCCTCTTTGTTAAAAATCCCTGCAAAATCCTGCGTTATGTCCAAGTCCATTAGGTAGTAATTCTCCTTCCGGAGCTGCTCCAATAAATCCGGTAATTCTTCCAGCAGTCTATCGAGTTTTACATCCGCCAACTCTACTTTGTACGGGATGCAGACTGGATCTTTGTACTTCCTTTTAATTTGTTCCAAATCTTTTTCTACGACTTCTCTCGCTCCACCTGCTAGTGGGGTGTTACTTAGTAAGAGGAAAGGCAGTTTAGCTTTAACCCCATGTTTTGTAGATACCAAGACGCCAAACTTTCCGCGGATATAGCTATTAAAAGATCCACATAGGTATCTCCTTTTTAATAAGTTTGGAATTTCCTTCGCAGCCGTCTAAGCTGCATACCTTTACAAGCATTATTTTGTCGCAAAATGGCTCCGTGATTGGTCTAAGTCCATCTCCCAGAAGCTATTCGCCTTCCGTATAATTAATATTTCCGATATCCGTAACCAGATTGCTTCCCTTTAAATTTTCCAGCAGGAACCACAATCCAAATCTCTCGTCGTTAGGTTTTACCTTCCTTCCATAAAGTTGGGACACGCTAAAAACTTTAGAACTATCCATGTTCCAACGATCGCCGAAACTAACTGCGATAGGACTCTGGCGGCTCATACTTATAGTATCGTGGAATGGTATGGATACTCTAAAGTACCTAAAAGTAGCTAAAAAACGAGGGGAGGGGGGTTATAAAGGCGTACAAAAGGGTAGTTCGCCGTGGGAGAAATTCAAAAATTGGTGGTTAAAAAAGGCTGGAGATCCAGCTGTTCTAACGTACTATGCACGGCTTGGAAGGGGGGTGGAGGGAAAGATAAGTTTAAAAATTGGCGGGAAAACGTGCAGGTTCTCATGTTTGAAAACTGGAGGGATAGAGCCGATTCCTGGGTTGGGGAGTGGAGGGAGAAATTCTAAAATTGACAGTTAAAAAAGGCGGGAGATCTAGCTGGTCTAACATATTATGCATGGCTTGGAAGAGGGATGGAGGGAAAGTATTTGAAAAAAGAGGCGGGAAAACGTACAGGTTGCCCTGTTTGAAAACTGGAGGGAAAGAGCTGATTCCTGAGTGGGGAGTGGAGGGAGAAATTCTAAAATTTTCAGTTAAAAAAGGCGGGAGATCTAGCTGGTCTAACCAATTATGCATGGCTTGGAAGAGGGATGGAGGGAAAGTATTTGAAAAATACCTGGCGGTAAAACATACAGGTTGTCATGTTTGAAAACTGGAGGGAAAGAGCTGATTCCTGAGTGGGAGTGGCGGGAGAAATTTAAAAATTGGCAGTTAAAAAAGGCGGGAGATCCAGCTGGTCTAACCTATTATGCATGGCTTGGAAGAGGGATGGAGGAAAAGTATTTGAAAAAAAAACTGGCCGGAAAACATACAGGTTGTCGTGTTTGAAAACTGGAGGGAAAGAGCTGATTCCTGAGTGGGGAGTGGCGGGAGAAATTTAAAAATTGGCAAGTAAAAAAGGCGGGAGATCCAGCTGGTCTAACCTATTATGCATGGCTTGGAAGAGGGATGGAGGGAAAGTATTTGAAAAAAAAACTGGCCGGAAAACATACAGGTTGTCGTGTTTGAAAACTGGAGGGAAAGAGCTGATTCCTGAGTGGGGAGTGGTCGCCCTGGGATAAATTCAAAAATTGGTGGTTAAAAAAGGCTGGAGATCCAGCTGGTCTAACGTACTATGCATGGCTTGGAAGGGGGGTGGAGGGAAAGAGAAGTTTAAAAATTAGCGGTAAAACATACAGGTTGTCATGTTTGAAAACTGGAGGGAAAGAGCTGATTCCTGAGTGGCGAGTGGCGGGAGAAATTTAAAAATTGGCAGTTAAAAAAGGCGGGAGATCCAGCTGGTCTAACATGGCTTGGAAGAGGGGTGGAGGGGAAGTATTTGAAAATAAGAAACCAGTCATGCAGCATGACTTAATGAGCGAATTTTCAAAGAAATATTCGAATTAATGGCTATGGTTTTGAATAAAGGAAAACTTCGGTCTAAAATTTGGTTTTCTATGTATATTCTCTTCGTATTTATTTTAATTTGTACGTTTTGTCCATCCTGATTCTACCGTTTGTTTATTACGTAATTGTACTAAGTGCTTATTTATTTTATCGCTGTGGGTTCATATTAGGTAGGATAGGGTAGTTAGGACTTTTGACTTACCTACTCAAGAGAGTGCAGTAGGTAAAGGAGTTGTTATAGAAAATCATGAGTGCTTCAAGTGCAGGTTGTTTTTCATGCAGGCTCAATCTTGAAATAAACTATGAAGGAAGGATGTGGTTTCTGGAAGGATCACTTGGAAGAACATGTGGGTTCTCTTGATTGATCTACAAATTTGAACTGCAATGTGAACAATTCAAACACAAAAAAGTATGATGTAATAGAGTTTTTTCGGGCTAGTGAAAGCGTTTGCATAGAACGGGATCAGGCGATCGAGTGAATGCAAGAGAAAAGGAAGCTTGGATGCCGCCGCCATGCCTTTTTAAATTCCCGTCAGCTCAAGAAAACTAGTAGGTAGGCAACGGAAAATATTGTATTAAGTAGGTTCCTTATAATACATAAATTTAGTTAATTTATTGTTAAAAAAAATCACATGATCGGTAGGTAATTACCAATATTGTGATTTTTTCAAAAGAAGGTCAGTACCTATTGGTAGCTTTGGAACATAATTATTAGGTATATTCCTACTAGATGCCCCTGTTACTAATATTTTTTTATTACCTTGATTTCTAATTTATCCATGTGGTTATAATTTGTTATTAACTGCTACGAACTCTTTACACAATCATTTTGTTCGTAGGTATTAATTTCATATAATTACCTACGTAATAATTATAAACTGTTATGAGTAGATTCCTTGTTCCTTCTGAATGGCCTTTCCTCTTGACTACGATTTCAGGCCTGGTATCTAAAACCAGTTCAAGATTTGCTCTACTAGGTAGGTAGATCCTTCCTTCTTCATTGATATTATTTTTATCATGTTAAGTACCTACCTACCTTTGAATATCAAATATTCGTATGATACGGATAATAAATTGATAAGATACCTACCTAACCTTCTTCCTCCTACTGTTAGTACCTAAATTGAATAATTTGAAATAGATTTTTTCTTTCGTCTTCCTTCTAGTAATACGTGGGCCGGTACTTGTCTATCTATGAAGGTATCATAACAATTATATGTCAAATGGGAAATTCAAGGAGTTGTACTAATCGTTTGCCTCCCCCTTTTTTGCTTCGAACTCTCGTCTTCAATTAATACTTCTCACATTTTTCAATCTGACCACTCTAAGGGGGTGGGGGGGGGGGGGGGGTAAGAGTTTAAAGATTATCCTAGTTTTGGGTAATTTTTGCGCACTTTAAATGCTCTAATTTAAGGACGGATTTAGATATCTAAAATCCGATTTCACCATCGTGTTCAGCGTGCAAAAACCTTTAAAATGAGGGGTCACTTGTTAGAAAATAACATTTTGGGGATTTTTGGGTAATTTTTGCGCACTTTAAATGCTCTAATTTGAGAACGGATCAAGATATCTAAAATCTGATTCCACCATCGTGTTCAGCGTGCAAAAACCTTTAAAATGAGGGGTCACTTGTTGGAAAATAACATTTTGGAGATTTTTGGGTAATTTTTGCACACTTTAAATGCGCCAAAACCCTCCTTAGAGTAGGCCAATTTCGCCCATCTTCGAACTTAGCCTTTCGATTGCCAAGATAGATTTTTTGTGCAAATTTGAGCTGTTTATCTCAATTCTATCGAGAGTTATCGTCTGGAGTGACACATATATATATAAATATATATATGTAAAGTTCGACCAGTGTCAACTTTAGATAGCTACCCCACCCCGCCGACGATTCTTATCTCTGTGATCCTCCTACCTTATCGACATCAGTTCAGCAGTTGGTATCCGGACCGGAACTCGGACGGACGTTTGTAGTTGGAATAAGTTTTCACGCGATCGATATCACGTGTTTTTGATTTCTTCGTTTACAGGTACCTATGTTTCATTTCGTATTTAAAGTGTGGTTATAATTTTCATGATTTTCCATTCTCGAAGTATTCTCTATTATTTTATTCCTATTGTTCAATAAACTTCGTTTACAGATGCAATCTGCGTGATTATTTCGAGTGAAAATCCTACAAATCAAAAACACGTGATATCGATCGCGTGAAAACTTATTCCAACTACAAACGTCCGTCCGAGTTCCGGTCCGGATACCAACTGCTGAACTGATGTCGATAAGGTAGGAGGATCACAGAGATAAGAATCGTCGGCGGGGTGGGGTAGCTATCTAAAGTTGACACTGGTCGAACTTTACATCCCCCCACCCCCGGCCGATGTATGTGCCAGGAAATACCAACTCTGAAGCCGACTGTCTATCTAGAAACCCTGTGTTAGAACCTTTCGACTCTGAAGATGAATTAAAAATTGTGAATCTTATCGAATTAGAGGAAATAATCAAAGATCAAAGTACATTACAAGACGACTTATCTTCATACAAACGAATCACTAAACGAGGGGACTTACTGTATAGCCAATATAAAACTCAAAGTAAAATAATTGTTTCAAAGGACTTTTGCAATAACTTAATTGAGAAGGTTCATACTAAATTCGGCCACATCGGTGCTAAACAAATTGAACTAAAAATAACCCCCTTTTATTTTTGCAAGGATATAAAAAAACTAATAACAAAATTTTGCCAATCCTGCAGTGTATGCATTAAAAATAAAACTAGAGCACCGTTTGTTTATGGTCAACTTTCTCAATTGGGCCCAGCTACCCAACCTTATGAGTACATGTCCTTGGATACCATTGGTGGTTTCGGTGGTAATCACTCACCAAAACGGTACTTGCATCTCTTGGTGGACCACTTTACCAGATTTGCATACATCCACACGTCAAAGAACCAAAAAGCAACTGATTTCATCGCACTTCTAAGCAACATAGTGTCGAAAGGTGTCAAAATAGGCACATTGTTAACTGACCAGTACAGTGGAATTAATTCAACTGAGTTCAAAGCTTTCCTAAGACAACATCGTGTGAATTTAATCTTCACTGCCGTAGACTGTGCCTTCTCTAATGAGCTTAACGAACGATTAAACCAAACCTTGGTTAACCGCATTAGATGCAGGATAAACAACGAACCATCAGGCGCAAAGTGTCCATGGCCGAGAATCGCTGAGCAATGCGTAGAAGATTACAATAATACCATTCATTCTTCTACAAAATTCAGTCCCAACTATTTACTTAATAATGGAGATGTACACATCGTTCCACTGAGTTGCCAAGTTCCGAGAGATTTAGAGGAAGATAGGAAGAAGGCTTTCGAAAATTCCCAAAAAGTTCATGCAATTAACAAAAAAAGATTCGACAGAAACCGGAAACCACCCACTTTTGAAGTGGGAGACTCAGTTTACATAACACATGGCAATAGTCTGAATCGTAACAAATTAGATGAAATTCGAACAGGTCCATTTAAGATTCTGGAAAAATGTTCTAAGTCCATTTATAAGATTGACTCAGGTTACCGAAAGAAAGAGTCTAACATTTTTCATGTCTCAAAGCTGTATCCTTACTACTACAAAAACCTGGTTACAGATAGTGGCTAAGAATCATGCAGACTACAATTCAAGCTAGAAACTCTGTAAAGGAGAAATTAAGTAGACACCTGTGTACCCAAAAAAAAAAAAAAAAACGAAAATTTTTCGGCCGGTGGTGGGGGGATGTAAAGTTCGACCAGTGTCAACTTTAGATAGCTACCCCACCCCGCCGACGATTCTTATCTCTGTGATCCTCCTACCTTATCGACATCAGTTCAGCAGTTGGTATCCGGACCGGAACTCGGACGGACGTTTGTAGTTGGAATAAGTTTTCACGCGATCGATATCACGTGTTTTTGATTTCTTCGTTTACAGGTACCTATGTTTCATTTCGTATTTAAAGTGTGGTTATAATTTTCATGATTTTCCATTCTCGAAGTATTCTCTATTATTTTATTCCTATTGTTCAATAAACTTCGTTTACAGATGCAATCTGCGTGATTATTTCGAGTGAAAATCCTACATATATACATATAAAAAAGTGTTAAATTTCAGGAATCGTTTTAGAATGGTCTGAAACGGATTTCTATGAAGAAAATTTCCAAAAATTTATATTTAAATTTCGAAGCCATTGCAATAGCTTCATTTTCTTTGAAAATTCGCTAAAAGAGGCGGGAAAACGTACAGGTTGCCGTGTTTGAAAACTGGAGGGAAAGAGCTGATTCCTGAGTGGGGAGTGGAGGGAGAAATTCTAAAATTTTCAGTTAAAAAAGGCGGGAGATCTAGCTGGTCTAACCAATTATGCATGGCTTGGAAGAGGGATGGAGGGAAAGTATTTGAAAAATACCTGGCGGTAAAACATACAGGTTGTCATGTTTGAAAACTGGAGGGAAAGAGCTGATTCCTGAGTGGGGAGTGGCGGGAGAAATTTAAAAATTGGCAGTCAAAAAAGGCGGGAGATCCAGCTGGTCTAACCTATTATGCATGGCTTGGAAGAGGGATGGAGGAAAAGTATTTGAAAAAAAAACTGGCCGGAAAACATACAGGTTGTCGTGTTTGAAAACTGGAGGGAAAGAGCTGATTCCTGAGTGGGGAGTGGCGGGAGAAATTTAAAAATTGGCAGTTAAAAAAGGCGGGAGATCCAGCTGGTCTAACATGGCTTGGAAGAGGGGTGGAGGGGAAGTATTTGAAAAAAGAGGCGGGAAAACGTACAGGTTGCCGTGTTTGAAAACTGGAGGGAAAGAGCTGATTCCTGATTGGGGAGTGGAGGGAGAAATTCTAAAATTTTCAGTTAAAAAAGGCGGGAGATCTAGCTGGTCTAACCAATTATGCATGGCTTGGAAGAGGGATGGAGGGAAAGTATTTGAAAAATACCTGGCGGTAAAACATACAGGTTGTCATGTTTGAAAACTGGAGGGAAAGAGCTGATTCCTGAGTGGGGAGTGGCGGGAGAAATTTAAAAATTGGCAGTTAAAAAAGGCGGGAGATCCAGCTGGTCTAACCTATTATGCATGGCTTGGAAGAGGGATGGAGGGAAAGTATTTGAAAAAAAAACTGGCCGGAAAAGATACAGGTTGTCGTGTTTGAAAACTGGAGGGAAAGAGCTGATTCCTGAGTGGGGAGTGGAGGGAGAAATTTAAAAATTGGCAGTTAAAAAAGGCGGGAGATCCAGCTGGTCTAATTTATTATGCATGGCTTGGAAGAGGGATGGAGGGAAAGTATTTGAAAAAAAAACTGGCCGGAAAACATACAGGTTGTCATGTTTGAAAACTGGAGGGAAAGAGCTGATTCCTGAGTGGGGAGTGGCGGGAGAAATTTAAAAATTGGCAGTTAAAAAAGGCGGGAGATCTAGCTGGTCTAACCTATTATGCATGGCTTGGAAGAGGGATGGAGGGAAAGTATTTGAAAAAAAAACTGGCCGGAAAACATACAGGTTGTCATGTTTGAAAACTGGAGGGAAAGAGCCGATTCCTGGGTAGGGAGTGGCGGGAGAAATTTAAAAATTGGCAGTTAAAAAAGGCGGGAGATCCAGCTGGTCTAACATGGCTTGGAAGAGTGGTGGAGGGGAAGTATTTGAAAAAAGAGGCGGGAAACCGTACAGGTTGCCGTGTTTGAAGACTGGAGGGAAAGAGCTGATTCCTGAGTGGGGAGTGGAGGGAGAAATTCAAAACTGCCGGTTGAGCCGGATTCGACCCAGGCCTAGCTACAAGAGGGGGCTCAGAGGGAGCTAGGAGGGGGCTCAGAGGGGGGCTAAGAGGGGGGCTAAGCCCAATTTTAGCTAGGGAGGGGGAGGGGGGACCATACTAACTGCGATAAGACTCTGGCGGCTCATACTAATAGTATCGTGGAACGGTATGGATACTCTAAAGTACCTAGCTAAAGTTAGCCCATTAACCCCCTGCCACGGCCAGGCCCCCCTTATATGTAGATATCCTTGGATATTTAATTCGGTTAGAACTATCCTTTTGTACGCCTTTTTAACCCCCTCCCCTCGTTTTTTAGCTACTTTTAGGTACTTTAGAGTATCCATACCGTTCCACTATACTATAAGTATGAGCCGCCAGAGTCTTATCGCAGTTAGTTTGGTCCCCCCTCCCCCTCTCTAGCTAAAATTGGGCTTAGCCCCCCTCTGAGCCCCCTCTTAGCTCCCTCTGAGCCCCCGCTTGTAGCTAAGCCTGGGTCGAATCCGGCTCAACCGGCATTTTTGAATTTCTCCCTCCACTCCCCACTCAGGAATCAGCTCTTTCCCTCCAGTTTTCAAACACGGCAACCTGTACGTTTTCCCGCCTCTTTTTTCAAATACTTCACCTCCACCCCTCTTCCAAGCCATGTTAGACCAGCTGGATCTCCCGCCTTTTTTAACTGCCAATTTTTAAATTTCTCCCGCCACTCCCCACTCAGGAATCGGCTCTTTCCCTCGCAGTTTTCAAACATGACAACCTGTATGTTTTACCGCCAGTTTTTTTTTCACATACTTTCCCTCCATCCCTCTTCCAAGCCATGCATAATATAGGTTAGACCAGCTAGATCTCCCGCCTTTTTCAACAGCCAATTTTTAAATTTCTCCCACCACTCCCCACTCAGGAATCAGCTCTTTCCCTCCAGTTTTCAAACATGACAACCTGTATGTTTTACCGCCAGGTTTTTTTCAAATACTTTCCCTCCATCCCTCTTCCAAGCCATGCATAATAGGTTAGACCAGCTAGATCTCCCGCCTTTTTTAACTGTCAATTTTAGAATTTCTCCCTCCACTCCCCAACCCAGGAATCGGCTCTATCCCTCCAGTTTTCAAACATGAGAACCTGTACGTTTTCCCGCCAATTTTTAAACTTATCTTTCCCTCCACCCCCCTTCCAAGCCATGCATAGTACGTTAGACCAGCTGGATCTCCAGCCTTTTTTAACCACCAATTTTTGAATTTATCCCAGGGCGAACTACCCTTTTGTTCGCCTTTATAACCCCCCTCCCCTCGTTTTTTAGCTACTTTTAGGTACTTTAGAGTATCCATACCATTCCACGATACTATAAGTATGAGCCGCCAGAGTCCTATCGCAGTTAGTTTCGGCGATCGTTGGAACATGGATAGCTCTAAAGTTTTTAGCGTGTCCCAACTTTATGGAAGGAAGGTAAAACCTAACGACGAGAGATTTGGATTGTGGTTCCTGCTGGAAAATTTAAAGGGAAGCAATCTGGTTACGGATATTGGAAATATTAATTATACGGAAGGCGAATAGCTTCTGGGAGATGGACTTAGACCAATCACGGAGCCATTTTGCGACAAAATAATGCTTGTAAAGGTATGCAGCTTAGACGGCTGCGAAGGAAATTCCAAACTTATTAAAAAGGAGATACCTATGTGGATCTTTTAATAGCTATATCCGCGGAAAGTTTGGCGTCTTGGTATCTACAAAACATGGGGTTAAAGCTAAACTGCCTTTCCTCTTACTAAGTAACACCCCACTAGCCGGTGGAGCGAGAGAAGTCGTAGAAAAAGATTTGGAACAAATTAAAAGGAAGTACAAAGATCCAGTCTGCATCCCGTACAAAGTAGAGTTGGCGGATGTAAAACTCGATAGACTGCTGGAAGAATTACCGGATTTATTGGAGCAGCTCCGGAAGGAGAATTACTACCTAATGGACTTGGACATAACGCAGGATTTTGCAGGGATTTTTAACAAAGAGGAAATTACTACATATTTAACCAACAACTTTAACTTTTATGTCCAGGGAGAGTACAAGGAAAACTCCAATGTTATTGTAAACAATGATAAGACAGTCGGAATGGAATGTCTTACCTGGCTTACATCTAACGCTCGGGTTAAAATATACAACAAGTTTATTTGCCAAGTTACCAGCCCAGGAGTTAACAAGAATATTGGACACCATATTATAGATTTCCTTAATTGTCCAGATGCGAGACTAAAGGAGACATTTTCTTCGGCATTAGTAGCCAAGATGCATGGTATTACGAGATTAGAAGCTAGGATTTATAACTATGCTATTGGACATCCCCGTGGAGAAGGCTACAGTCCTCTACAAGGTTGTATAACTCTGCTAGAAGAGAGTAAATTATACTTCCGCGATGCTCCGATATACTCTGCTTCGATTCCAAAAATGTGGACAAAATTGACAGAGAGTCTACAGAACAGCTGTTGTCTTGTGTTTAAAGACATCCTCCAATATGTTTATTGGGGTAACAGCAATACAAGAAAATTGACCGGATTACAAATAAATCTCTCAAAAGAACCCGAAGCCAGGAAGAAGGTTGTACATTACATCCTCTCTACGTGTAGTTTTAATTGCCTACCTGTTAACATTATAGAGGTTTCGGAAGAAAACGGGAGCAGAGACAATGTCCGAATCATACAAAAGTGTTACATTAAAGCAGGAGAGACCTACTTCTCTAGGTGCAGTACTCCATTTTCGACAATACCGGCGGATATCGATATAGAAAGTTCATTTAATTACCCCCACTCCTGTCCAACCACCCCACGGACCTCAAAGGTACAACAAAAATTGAACTCCGCGTGAATTTTACATACAGAAACCTCTTTTCCCCGATTTTATACTGCAAGAATGAGAAAGTTCATTTAATTACCCCCACTCCTGTCCAACCACCACTTGAACCTCAAAAGTTCAACGAAAATTGAAATCCGCGTGAATTTTACATACAGAAACCTCTTTTTCCCGATTTTATACTGCAAGAATGAGAAAGTTCATTTAATTACCCCCACTCCTGTCCAACCACCCCACGGACCTCAAAAGTACAACAAAAGTTGAAATCCGCGTGAATTTTACATACAGAAACCTCTTTTTACCGATTTTATACTGCAAGCATGAGAAAGTTCATTTAATTACCCCCACTCCTGTCCAACCACCACCCGCACCTCAAAAGTACAACGATAATTGAAATCCGCGTGAATTTTACATACAGAAACCTCTTTTTCCCGATTTTATACTGCAAGAATGAGAAAGTTCATTTAATTACCCCCACTCCTGTCCAACCACCCCACGGACCTCAAAAGTACAACGATAATTGAAATCCGCGTGAATTTTACTTACAGAAACCTCTTATTCCCGACTTCATACTGCAAGAATGAGAAAGTTCATTTAATTACCCCCACTCCTGTCCAACAACCCCACGGACCTCAAAAGTACAACGATAATTGAAATCCGCGTGAATTTTACATACAGAAACCTCTTTTCCCCGATTTTATACTGCAAGAATGAGAAAGTTCATTTAATTACCCCCACTCCTGTCCAACCACCACTTGAACCTCAAAAGTTCGACGAAAATTGAAATCCGCGTGAATTTTACATACAGAAACCTCTTTTTCCCGATTTTATACTGCAAGAATGAGAAAGTTCATTTAATTACCCCCACTCCTGTCCAACCACCCCACGGACCTCAAAAGTACAACGATAATTGAAATCCGCGTGAATTTTACTTACAGAAACCTCTTTTCCCCGATTTTATACTGCAAGAATGAGAAAGTTCATTTAATTACCCCCACTCCTGTCCAACCACCCCACGGACCTCAAAAGTACAACGATAATTGAAATCCGCGTGGATTTTACATACAGAAACCTCTTTTTCCCGATTTTATACTGCAAGAATGAGAAAGTTCATTTAATTACCCCCACTCCTGTCCAACCACCCCACGGACCTCAAAAGTACAACGATAATTGAAATCCGCGTGGATTTTACATACAGAAACCTCTTTTTCCCGATTTTATACTGCAAGAATGAGAAAGTTCATTTAATTACCCCCACTCCTGTCCAACCACCCCTCCTCCCTTCGCCCTTCGTCATTTAATTAGCTCGCGATTGGTCCCCCCTCCCACTCCCTAGCTAAAATTGAGCTTGGCCCCCCCTCTCACCCCCCTCTTAGCTCCCTCTTAGCTCCCTCTGATGATTGGTCGAGCCCGTGCCGTGCCGTGTGCCGTGCCAAATCCGGCTCAACCGGCATTTTACTACAACATACAAACAATACAACACGATGTCACTGGGCACGCGAAAAATTTAGCTCAATGGTTAAAAGAGGTACTACGGGTAATGGCTAATACGACCATACAAACAAGGGGAATCATTCAATATATTAATGCGACTCAAACGGACCAAATAACCCTTCTCGCTAGAGGCATCGAAATAAATAACCTTATATTCGTCATTCAGCGCGCAGTAAACATAATAGTAGAACTCCTACTGACAAATGGGAAGACACATCTAACCTTCAAAGTACTCACCCCCACTGTGATAGTACAATCCGTGAAAAACATACACCTCCAACAGTCAGACTTTATTATTACTCACCAAAAAGCTTTGCTCACAAATGGGGCACCATCATTGCACCTTTCTACGGACAACACCTTAACGATTACTATTACATACCCCATCCACTCCACACCACTCAACATTACACTTTTCACCCCTATTCCAGCACTTAGCGTTGACAATATATTTCAAATTCCGTCACTAGAGGAATCACTCTATTTGGTACGACATAATCGATGTCAACCACTCAATATTTACGCCTATCAGACCTCATGTTTTCCTCTAAACGACACTTTTTCCCACTGTCCAACACTCCTTAAAAACTTCCTTCCCATACCTATGACAACACTGCAAACATATTGCAAAGTTAACGCAAACTCTTCTGCTTACAACTATTTCAGGTTGTCGACCTCCTACCTTCAACGAACCGTGGAAGATGGTATATGGTACCTTCTGGTACCAGACCCTCTAAACATCACCATCCACCAAAGAACAACATCTACTCCTGTGTACTTGGCACCTGGCACGATACGTCTTGCCTGTACACCCGACACCACCATCACTTCGCATGAATGGTCATCTACCCAACGGCTACTAAGCCAAACCCCCGCAGCTACCTATCGCCTCACGCTGCCACGACTACCACCACCCCCGAAGCAGAGCGTTCGTCTCCTACCGCCCACCAGCGCGACGGACGACCCTCTGCTGCCGTTCCAGCACCTCCTGAACATCCAGCCAACACCTCCCAACACAAGCCGACTGCCACAACATCGGGACCACCCTTGGGGACAACATGCGCGCTTCACTCTTTTCGGAATCGCAATTACCAATCGCAAAGGACCTATCGCAATTGTTTACTTTCAACACAGGGAGGAGACTCGGTGGGATGAACACCGACTCCTACTATGCGACCAATGTGTTGCAGCACAAAACAATTAAAATTATGAAACAACTTATTGTAACGTAATTGATGTATATTGTTGTTACTCAAATTTATTCACGTAATATGTAAACCAGTTTGAGATCTGGGATTCAAGGCGACTATAAGTAAGAACACCAACAGTGGCGAGTAGGCCGGGACTCATACGTGCTGTACCTGTCGGCTCACATCCGCACAGGGCACCCGGAGCTTCGGGGACGAAGCTCAAAATTTTGGCCCCCCGAGTATATGTTGTGCGGGTTGCACCCGACAACATCACTTTAGTGTTCAGCTATAATGTAAAAGGTTGTAAAAATACATCAGGCTTGAGAAAAGCTAAAATGAAACAACCTTATACCCAATGCACTGAATCTCCATAAGTGAGGCGCAAGAGAACGAAAAGATTTCCTCTCCTGGCTTGAGTAAGTGGGACGGCTAAAAGAATCGAGATTCTTTTACCACAACGCAGGATCCCCGTATACTCGCCGAGGATTGCTTTCGTTTTACGTCTCCAGGAGAAGCCGTATAAAACGCGGAGCCCAGTCTGATGATGCAGTTGACTGTGGGATACCGTGCGCGTCCGAGCCCTCGCCCCTCGCCTACTCATCGACCGAAATGGTGAGCACAATGTCACTACCTTAACGATCTCTCTGATATTCCAGGTTTCAAACTGGTAACTCCTAAAATACATTAAAAATGCTCTAGCAATAAACCTTATAACTAACAACATTGGAAGTTGCACTAATTGACCTACCCTCCACACAACAAATGGTGGAGATGTTTTATTTCTCTCCGCGCAACACTACCATACGTATTACTCAGCCTTAGAACTTCCGCACGTCCTTCAGACAACACTAGTCCGGCCCAACACGCTTTCAGAGACCCCCTCCGCTTACCAGCCGATATTTTCCCAACACAACACACCCCGTCAATTAACAGGGAGCCGCTACACACTTCAACACCAGTTAACGACACAGCTTATCCGAAACGATTCTACACCGCCACTCACATGTACCTGAAAGAGCCTGGCATGCATAAAACTTTTCAACCCCTTTATGCCGGGCCCTTTCAAGTCATCCGCTCCACACCAACCACCGCAACCCTGTTAATTGACGGGAAACCCCACACGGTCCCGTTAGCCCGCTGTAAGCCCGCCCCTGTACTCCCGCAACCACAAACCCCTATCAGTCTCTCTCCGTCCGCGCACCATGCACCACCCGTTCCGCCACTGCCCGTCACCTCCGTCGCCGTTTCCGGATTTCGACACGGATCCGGAAATGGCGGCAATTCTCCGGGACGTTTTCGTCCCAGACCCCCTTTCCCCCCTACCCCCCTCGCCCGGGCCAACTTCACCGCTTTTAAACTTTCCGCCACCGAGGATCACCGGGTTACCTCCCCGGCCCCGGCAGTGGAAGTTACCCCAGTGACAAATTCTGCGCGAATTTCGCACAGCTCAAGCCACTTGGGTACACCCCCCATATATCCCCACCGACCCCCTCATGGCCTCCATCCTCCACGAGTTCCGCCTCGCGGAACTCATGCCCCCCCCACCCCCAGTTCGGCCCACACCCCTCAATTTAGAACCCCCCAAACCACCCCTACCATTCAATCCCCCCAAAATCGACCCCCCCATGCCACCCATACAAATCGACTCCCCCCAGCCGCCCATACATTTCAAACCCACCATCATCCAACCCCAACTACCCCCAACACCTCACCCACTGCCGGGGATATCCCCCATAGCCTCCGTCGGGACAACACGGCCCGGGCGACGTCACGGACGGAGAGAGCGCCGCATTCCCCCACACGTCCCGGCGGCCCAGTAACCCCGCCCCGCCCCGAGAAATCACGGCGGGGCCTTGAGACGGCGGAGTTCTGCTGGTGTCCAAATAATCGACAAGCAGAATCCCGCCCCTCACAGCCCCGCTGCGGCCACCCCCAACGTCACCACAACCTCTGGAGACAGCACAGGCGCACCGGCGAAGCGGAAGAAACTCCCGATAGGTCCATTGGTCCTCCTATCAGGGGTACTTCCGCATCGACGAGGCGCCTCCACACTTCACATCCACCACACCTACACCCATCCACACCCCACACCCTATCCATACCCAAAGAACGGCGGATTCCCGCGCACCCCCAGAATGTCATCCCAACCCACCTACCACGACCCATTGTAAATATTGTAAATACACCCTGTACATATTGTAAGAAACCACTGTAAATATTGTGAAAAAACCACTGTACATATTCTAACCCTACATCTAAGTCTTCTATTGTACATATCCTAAATACTATATCTTACTCACTATTGTATCTTACTATATCTTACTCACTACTACATCTTACTCACTCCATCTTACTCACTATTGTAAATACTATATCTACGTTAATCTTACATACCACCACCAATTGTCAACCCTATACCTAATATTACTCGCTACCTAAGACTACTCGCGAAAAATTGTACACATCTTCTTCCAACCCATTTATGTACCTGCTCATGTACCCACTATGTATCACTCACCAACTTTTTTTTTTTTTTTTTTTTTTTTTTATTGATTGGCTTTGCAATGCATACAGCCGTTACATGTGGTAGTAATAAAAGAATACATAAATCGTCACTCCATATAAATTAGAAAGAAACTTGAACTATTTAACCTTAACTATTTTTCACTATTTCACAATCTTCACTATATTTAGTTTTGTAAATCACATGGTTTGTTTAAATGTTAATGCTTGATTCTGTCAGAAATTCATGCACACTGTTGTACACTGCCATATGTCCACTTCCTATTATGGTATCCAGATTCACCGGGTGTGTGACCTTGTCACTGATCTTGGTCATCAGACGGTCCCGAGGGCCATCGAATTCAGGACAATTCAGGATTAAGTGTTCTGCGGTCTCCACCGAGTGCCCGCATGATCTGCACTGGGGGGTGTCTGACTTGTTGATTTTGTGCAAGTACTCGTTTGTGCAGCATACTCCACTTCGAAGTCGCGATATGTTTTTATAGAAACTTTTGGGTTTGGGGCCCGTCACATTTTGGAACCACGGTCTCCAGTCAGTCGGAGGGAACAAGTTTTTGTAGCGTATCCCTGTGGTAGTTTCATAGGCGTAAAATTCTTTGTTCCACCCCATACGCATCCGGTCTTTTATGAGTCTTTTGAGGTCTGATGGTGGGAAAGAGTGTGCTGGGGTTGGTAGCGGGAGCGTAGTCGATCTTCTGGCTTCAGTGTCTGCTGCCTCATTTCCCACGATTCCGGAATGCCCTCGTATCCAACAAAAGACTATCCGGGTACCTCCTTCCGTCAGAGTGGTGTAGGTTCGAAGAATAGACGCTTCCGTGGATGTTAGACGGGATCCTATGCGTAAGTTGTGGAGGATCGATATAGCGCTTTGGCAATCCGTTACAATGACCGCATGTGGGATCGCCGGGTATTCGTCATGTATCCATGAGAGCGCCTTTAGAATTGCGTAAGTCTCCGTGGTATATACTGAAGATCTGTTCCATAAACGGAACCCGGGAGCAGATTTGCGAGCAGAATCGTAAAAGGCGCATCCTGCTTTGTTTGCTTGTACAGAGCCATCCGTGTAAATTACCAGACTATTCGGCCATCTGGTTTCAATATAGTCTCGCAGATGAGTGTTGGAGTGTTGGGGAAGCACGGGGGTGGACTCTGGCAGTTTTGCGACTGGTAACGGCGTCCTGAATACACTGTATGGGACCAAGAAACAGTTTGGTTTAGGTGCAAGGGATATCCATTGAAGTTCCTCACTGAGGTCAGTAAAGCTTTCGCAGAGAAGTGGTGATGGTTTTTTGGCCCAATAACGTGATGTCAAATTACTGACTGCAAGAGACCGAAGATCCGAGGTGCTTTCGCCATTGTTATGGAAGAGCTGTGTGACGTAGCGGTCAGACAGTAATCTTCTGCGGAGGCTGAGGGGTGGCTCCCCCGCCTCCATGAGGAGAATGTTGATTGGTGTTGACCTTAATAGGCCCATTATTATTCGGAGTGCACCGTATTGAGCCCTGTCCAACTTTGCGAGTGTTGATTGAGCGGCTGATCCATAGAAGAAACAGCCATAATCCAGGATACTTCTGATTGTAGATCTGTAGAATAGAAGACCTGTTTGCGGATCGGCTCCCCACTGGGTGTTGGCGAAGGTTTTTAGAAGATTCAGGTATGGTTGGATTTTACGTTCGATCTGTGTGATGTGAAAGGTCCAGTTGAGCTTAGTTGTGAGCGTAATTCCAAGAAAAGTGACCTTCCTAGCACATGGGAAGGTTGCTCCCCCCAAACGTACTTCTCGATCGAAAGGGAGTTGGCGTCTTCGCGAAAAGGGGCATACTAGGGACTTGTTAGGGGCGATCGAGAGTCCCAGATTTCCAAGATAGTTTGTGATTGCAGTCACTGCCATGCTCATGTGTGGGAAGCAGTCCTGAGGGTTTTCCATGGTACAATATAAGCAAATGTCATCTGCGTATTGGATTATGCGAACATGTGCTGGGAGTATGTTCTCTATGTCTGCTACATAAATGGAGTACAGTATTGTCGAAAGAATTGCTCCTTGAGGAAGGCCTTTCCACGTCTTGCGGGGGCCGAGGAGAACCCTGGAACTCCATACGTAAGTGTTTCGCTCTTCTATGAGGTGTATTAAGTTCCGAACGACTTGGTTAGGTAATCCCTTTCTTACAAGGCGAGAGCATAGGAGTGGGATCTGCACATTGTCATAAGCTGAGGAGATGTCCAGGAATAGTGCCAGAGTGGTCTGATTCTCCGTTAGGCCGATGTTTACATCCGTGAGGAGGGTATTAAGGGCGTCCATTGTGGACCGAGAGGAGCGGAAACCAAATTGGCTAGCGGGTAGGAGATTCTCGTTCTCGAGCCACCAGATCAGCCTTGATTTGATCATTCTTTCGAATGTCTTGAGCAAACATGAAGCTAAGGCGATTGGTCGATAAGATGTTGCTTCGTTCGGGGGCTTACCTCTCTTATGGATAGGAAGTATTATGAAGTCTTTCCACGGGTCTGGGAAATCTCCACTTTGCCAGAAGTTGTTATAGAAATCCAACAGTTTTGTAAGGTAGGCTTGTGGCAGTCGAGTAATTACGTCATAGGTAATACCGTCTAAACCCGGGCTGGTGTTTGAGCGTCCTCTAAGTGCATTCATGAGCTCCTTCATTGTAAAGCTGGACATGAAATGCTGATAATGCGGTGAATTGGCAGAGTCGGAGCCTTCTGGAGGAGCTGGGAGGTTCGGCTGGGCTGGGACCCAAGCTGGTGCTAAGAGGTGGCAGAACTGAGTAACCCAGTCACCCATCTGAGTACTGTTTCTTGGGGAGAGGCCATGTTTAATTCGTCTTATTTGATCCCATATTTGCTTAATTGGCGTTTGTTTATTTAGGTACCCACAGAACAGTTTGAAAGACTCTCTCTTAGCTTTGGTTACTACCTCTTTAACTGTTTCTTCACATCTTACCATTTGCTCATAGTTTTGCAGATTGGAGATATTTTTGAAGGCACGACATGCTCTTTTCCTTTCCTCAACAGCTTGGGAACATTCGTCGTTCCACCAGTGGTTTCTTGGTCTTTTAAAGTGGACATTTATGCGCGGTATGGACTCTTGACACGCCTGGGAGATGAGTTTGATAAATCCATTGTAGGACATATCGGACTGGTGAATCCGTTCCATGTGGCTCGTCAAAAAACTTTGGAATTTTTCCCAGTCTGTTTTGCGGAAGTTCCATTTCTTGTAGGGGGGTACAGCAAATGACTCTTCAGTGACGTCAGATGAAATCAGTGTGGGCCAGTGGTTTGATCCTAACGTATCGTCTAGTATCTCCCAGTGGAATCTCATTGCTAGGCTTGCACTTGTGAAGGTAATGTCGAGTGCTGATTGAATTGTTTGAGTTGAAGATGGGACGAGTGTAGGGGATCCATCGTTTAGGAAAACTAAGTCAGAGTCAGAAGCCGCTTCGAGGAGAGATGTCCCTTGGCGGTCTGTATACGAAGAACCTACTGAGGTGTGATGGCAGTTGAAATCGCCAGTAATTATGAATGGCTGTGGAATGCTAAGGAATAAGGTCTCCCACTGAGTTTTGGTTATGTGGTTGTCTGGTACATTATATATCGACACAATGGTAACTTTTTGTCGATAAACGTAAGGATGCTGCGGTTAGGAACATTCCATTCCAACGAGTGTGGAGGGGGACATGTTCGTACGGAATCCCATGGCGTATAAGGAGAGCAGCTCCTGCTCTTCCGTCATCTCTATCGTGACGTAGAATGTCATAGCCTCGGAAAGAGTAATGTCTATTTGGGTGAAACCATGTTTCAGATATAGCGATGGCTGTGACGGGGTTATTACTGATATAATGTTCTAGACTACCTTTATTCTTCACTAATGAACGGGCGTTCCATTGGAGTAGTTGAAAATTATTGTTTCCTGCGTTTGTCGTTGTGTTCATGTGTTAATCGATTGAGTTACGCTTGTCAAATAGGTCGGAGAGAATATATGAGAGATTTTGTTGAAACTCTTGTGGATTGGTTATTTGGGGGTTGTTTTCCATTACCAGCTCATATATGGATTTTACAGTGTGTTGGATTGTTGAATTTTCTTCTACTTCCATGTTGTCATCATTTGTTACTGCTCGGGGTTGTGCTCTTTGGGTTCTGAGGGGTGATGTGCGTTGAGAGGCGATTCCCGAGTTTCGGAGGTTCGTATTATATTCTTGGCTTTCTTGATACCAGTCGTCGCTATCGTCCGGTGCCCCTTTGTTAGATTTGGTTTGTTTGCCCGGTCGACTGTATGGAAGGGCACGAGTGCGGCGGTTTTGTTTCTTTTGCGGTAGTTGAGACGCTGCGGACGGCTCAGGGAACTCAACTTGGTGGGACTCCTCTTGACGTGATATGAGTGGCCTACACCTATTTTGTGTAATTATAGCGTACGGCTCTCTGACCAATCGATCTTTGGTTTGTTGTTGTCGTCGTAAATATACTGGGCAGTTTTTGCTACTAGCTTTATGCTCGTCAGATTTGCAATTTACACAGAATGTCTTATTTCGGTCCGGAGAATTACAGGAATCACTGTCGTGTTTTTCACCACAATGTAGGCAGCGAACCCCATCTCTACATTGGAACTTTATGTGTCCTACTCTATGGCAAGTTGAGCAAATACGAGTTGGTGGGATGTATGTATCTATTTTACAGCGGGCCCCGTAAATCGAAATGTAATCGGGTAAGCGTTGTCCATCAAATACTATGAAACATGTTGACAATATTGTTCTAGAATTAGAACCCTCAGAATTAATGGTGTTCCGGGATAGCCGTTTGATTCGATGGACTGGAATGGGTGAGACTATTTCGCTCAGGATTTCTTCGTCCGAGAGGGATGGGTCGATATTCCTTGCGACACCGGTTCTGTGGATGAGTGAGTCGGGAATGTATGCAATTAAACTCCCGTCTTTGAAACCTTGGAATCCGAGGAGTCTTCTCGTCCCCAAAAACATGGAAAACGATACCACAAAGGCTCATGTTACTAACATGTTACTAAAACACAAAAAGTACCTATTTTTGTGCACATTTTCACTCAGAACATCCCTGGGTATATTCCGATCGGGCTGAAAAGTTTCGGGACACAACGAGGGCCCAAGTGGAGCATGTGTGCGGAAGAAAGAATTTTTTAGACCGAAAATGAAGCCTGTACACGTGATACGGCGGACGGCGTACGGCGTACGGTGGACGGCGGACGGACATTGCATTTTGGTTTATTATTCTGTGAATAATACACCTATGTATTCGCTCAGCAAAAAATTTTTATAACACCCCCTCAAAATTTTTTCTTTTCCGTTTCAAGGTGCCTAGATTCCAAAAATGCAATGTCCGTCCGCCGTCTGCCGTACGCCGTCCGCCGTCCGCCGTATCACGTGTGCAGGCTTCATTTTCGGTCTAAAAAAGTCGTTCTTTCGCACACATGCTCCATTTGGGCCCTAGTTGTGTCCCGAAACTTTTCAGCCCGATCGGAATATACCCAAGGGTGTTATGAATGAGAATGTGTGTAAAAATAGGTACTTTTTGTGTTTTAGTAACATGTTAGTAAAATGAGCTTTTGAGGTATCGTTCTCCATGTTTTTGGGGACGAGAAAACCGAATATGAAGTCAATGTTGACCAAGGAGTGGAGAGTTGAGATTGTACCAGATGTTCAGCTCCCAAAATTGATTTTTTATGAGTCAAAAACTTGCGAAATCGCCTGAAATCACCATCAATTTGTATAATAACACTAGAAAAAGTGTCAACACATGGATCAAGACGATTAAATGGTACTACCAATGATCAAGGATAATTTGAAAAAAAAAAAAAAACAGGGAGCGTACCTAATTCAAGTTTTGGGTGCCGAAATTGGTGGAAACCACCAGAAATAGCCATTTCGATTATTACGCATGAAAGAAACAATAAATGAACAGCCAGCATTTCTGTAGGTATGTCCAGTAGAATAATAAACCCATGTGACAAGGACTTTGCAGCGTTTTTGGAATCTATGCACCTTGAAACGTAAAAGAAAAAGTTTTGAGGGGGTGTTATAAAATTTTTTTGCTGAGCGATTACATAGGTGTATATTATTCACAGAATAATAAACCAAAATGCAATGTCCGTCCACCGTCCGCCGTATCACGTGTACCGGCTTCATTTTCTGTCTAAAAAAGTTATTCTTTCGCACACATGCTCCATTTGGGCCCTAGTTGTGTCCAGAAACTTTTCAGCCCGATCGTAATATACCCAAGGGTGTTATGAGTGCAAATGTGCACAAAAATAGGTACTTTTGGTTTATTATTCAGTGAATAATACACCTATGTATTCGGTCAGCAAAAAATTTTTGTAACACCCCCTCAAAATTTTTTCTTTTCCGTTTCAAGGTGCGTAGATTCCAAAAATGCAATGTCCGTCCGCCGTCCGCCGTCCGCCGTACGCTGTACGCCGTCCGCCGTATCACGTGTACAGGCTTCATTTTCGGTCTAAAAAAGTCGTTCTTTCGCACACATGCTCCATTTGGGCTCTAGTTGTGTCCCGAAACTTTTCAGCCCGATCGGAATATACCCTGAGGAGTTATGAGTGAAAATGTGTATAAAAATAGGTACTTTTTATGTTTTAGTAACATATTAGTAACATGGGCTGTTGAGGTATCTTTTTCCATGTTTTTGGGGACGAGAAGGCCGAATATGAATTCGATTTTGACCAAAGAGTGGAAAATTGAGGTTCTACCAAAGGTTCAGCTACCAAAATTGATTTTTTATGAGGCAAAAACCTGGAAAATCGTCTGAAATCACCATCAATTTGTATAATAACACTAGAAAAAGTGTCGAAACGTGGATCAAGACGATTAAATGGCACTACCAATGATCAAAGATAATTTGAAAAAAAAATTAAAAGGAGCGTAGGTAGTAGTAATTTGTGTTTTGGGGGCCAAAATTGGTGGAAACCATCACAAATAGCTATTTCAATTGGTTCACATGAAAGAACCAATAAATGAACAGCCAACATTTCTGTAGGTATGTCCAACAGAATAATAAACCCATGTGACAAGGACTTTGCAGCGTTTGTGTTTTAGTAGTGTTTGTTGGAATCGCTGGGAGTCTTCGGATTGTTTTTGGATTGGATGTCCCGTTATCTCGTTGGGCGGCAGCTTATGGTCCGAGTCAGGGGTACCTTGTCTTCTCCTTTCACTGCTTCTTCTGGAATCCCCCAAGGTAGTCATATTGGCCCTCTGTGCTTTTTGCTCATGATTAATAGTGTGACCAGCTGTTTTACTCCTGACATCCACTGCTTGCTGTTCGCGGACGATCTCAAGCTGTTCTCACACGTAAATTCTCCATCGGATTGTGCAGCTTTGCAGTTGGCGGTCGTTCGTCTCGAGAGTTGGTGTGCAAACAATAGCCTATTTCTCAACCCATCTAAATGCTCTGTGGTCACTTTTCATCGCTCCACCCAGCCTATTGAGTTCAATTATTTCCTGGAGGGTGGTCCGCTGCGGAGGCTCACTGAAATGACGGACCTGGGAGTGCTTTGCGACGAGCGATTGACCTTTTCGAAACACATAGAGGACCTGGCGAGTAGAACAATGCGGGTCTTGGGGTTTATAAAGCGTAACACTCGAGAGTTTACAAGCATTCCTGCCATGGTATTGCTCTACAAGGCCCTGGTCCTTCCAATCCTGGAGTACGCTTCTCCGGTCTGGTCGCCCAGTTACGCTGTGCATCAATACACCCTGGAGAGAGTGCAGAACAAGTTTCTGCGCTATATTGCGTTCAAGTTGGGTATTCCATCCAGTGAAGTCCATTATGACTCGTTGCTTGAAACCTGTGGCATGATACCTCTCGAGAGGCGTCGCTCTATGGCTGACCTTTGTCTTCTGCATAGGCTGTTGAATGACCAGCTCGACTGCCCGGTCCTGCTCTCCATGATAGGCCTCCAGGTGCCTCGCTTGTCGGCCCGCTCTCCTCTCCTCTTCCACGTCCCTTTCTCATCGACAAACTATGTGAGAAATAGTCCTCTACAGCGGCTTCCTCGTTCTGCAAATCTGCTAATCAGCGTGAACCCCGAGTTCGATTTCTTCCATGATTCCCTCGCCTCACTCAGGAGGTTGGTGGCTGCTTCCCCGTTGAGATTTTCGTAACAAGTTTGACCAGTGTTATACCTGAACTGCTAGCGTGCTGTTAATATTTACCTATGTTTCTGACGTATATTATCCCTAAATGATTTTCTGAATTGTACCTTACTTATGTTCATTGACATTCTGTATTGTGTAATTGGGCTTGCCCGTAAATAAAAATAAAATAAAATAAGATAAAATAAAGTAACATGTTAGTAACACGAGCTTTTGAGGTATTGTTTTCCATGTTTTTGGGGACGAGAAGACCGAATATGAAGTCGATTTTGACCAAAGAGTGGAAAATCGAGGTTCTACCAAATGTTCAGCTCCCAAAATAGATTTTTTATGAGTCAAAAATCTGGAAAATCCTCTGAAATCACCATCAATTTGTACAATTACACTAGAAAACGCTGCAAAGTCCTTGTCACATGGGGTTTATTATTCCACAAAAATGTTGGCTGTACATTTATTGTTTGTTTCATGTGAAATAATTGAAATAGCTATTTCTGATGGTTTCCACCAATTTTGGCCCCCAAAACACAAATTAGGTAGGTACGATCTTTTTTTTTTTTTTCAAATTAACTTTGATCATTGGTAGTGCCATTTAATCGTCTTGATCCACGTGTTGACACTTTTTCTAGTGTTATTCTACAAACTGATGGTGATTTCAGACGATTTCGCAGGTTTTTGACTCATACAAAATCAATTTTGGGAGCTGAACATCTGGTACAACCTCAATTTTCCACTCCTTGGCCAAAATCGACCTCATATTCGATCTTCTCGTCCCCAAAAACATGGAAAACGATACCTCAAAAGCTCATGTTACCAACATGTTGCTAAAACGCAAAAAGTACCTATTTTTACACACATATTCACTCATAACATCGCTGGGTATATTCCGATCGGGCTGAAAAGTTTCGGGACATAACTAGGGCCCAAATGGAGCATGTGTGCGAAAGAACGACTTTTTTAGACCGAAAATGAAGCCTGTACACGTGATACGGCGGACGGCGGACGGACATTGCATTTTTTGAATCTACGCACCTTGAAACGGAAAAGAAAAAAGTTTGAGGGGGTGTTATAAAAATTTTTTGCTGAGCGATTACATAGGTTTATTATTCTATTGGACATAGGTACCTACAGATGTTGGCTGTTTAGTTATTGTTTCTTTCATATAAAATAATTGAAATAGCTATCTCTGGTGGTTTCCACCAATTTTGGCCCCCAAAACTCGAATAAAGTACGCTCCTTTTTTTAAAATAAATTATCTCTGATCATTGATAGTACCATTTAATCGTCTTGATCCACCTGTTGACACTTTTTCCAGTGTTATCATACAAATTGATGGTGATTTCAAACGATTTCCCAGGTTTTTGACTCATAAAAAATCAATTTCGGGAGCTGAACATCTGGTAGAACCTCAATTTTCTATTCTTTGGTCAAAATCGTCTTCGTATTCGGTCTTCTCGTCCCCAAAAACATGAAAAACGATGCCTTAAAAGCTCATGTTACCAACATGTTGCTAAAACGCAAAAAGTAAGTACCTATTTTTACACACATTTTCACTCATAACACCCCTGGGTATATTCCGATCGGGCTGAAAAGTTTCGGGACACAACTAGGGCCCAAATGGAGCATGTGTGCGAAAGAACGACTTTTTTAGACCTAAAATGAAGCCTGTACACGTGATACGGCGGACGGACATTGCATATTTGGAATCTACGCACCTTGAAACGGAAAAGAAAAAATTTTGAGGGGGTGTTATACAACTTTTTTGCTGAGCGAATACATAGGTGTATTATTCAAGAATAATAAACCAAAAGTAGCAACAGCCCACGAAGTAGATAAACCAAAGAAATCAGTTGCAGATCGATGTAGATTGTATCTTAAGAGACAAAAAATTCATAAGAGTAAAAATACTGATTCTTGGGCGAAATATCTGTTTCGGAGGATATTGATAGATATTAGACTTGCGTGATTGGCGATCGATTCTGGTGGTCTACAGACCTTTGTTGTGCATCGCAAGATATTGTCGTTAAGACAGTTCGTCGGTTCGAGTTTTTAAAAAGAAGATCCAAAGAAGTCTGACAACAATTCTACATCTAGTGACGACGATGAAGATTTTGCTGTCATTCGTTCTTGAATCGTGAACTTGTTTTCTGGATCTTTACATTGATTTTATTTTTCATCGTTATACTACAGTTCTACTGCACATCGTTCGGATGATGTTCTTACGATACGAATAAAAGAAGTAAGAAATACCTGAATGGTGTTTTTTTTCGATCAATATTTCAATAGTTTCTCGTTTAACATCGAACCTGTCAACGAGTCTGTCGACTTACTATGACGTTGAAACAAACGGGTTTCAATTTTCATTGATTGATTCTTGTTGTTCTACAATCAAACCCCTCATGGTTGGCTAGGACTAAAAAACTCGTCAAATTGACTTAGCCTTCTTATTAGAGGCCGAAGAATGACGTGCCGATCGTTCTCGACATCCCTTCCTTGCTTTCGAGAGGCTTAGAAACAACTCAGTTCACCACCAGCAGTAAAGGAACACACTTGGACATGGGGCTACTCACCACCGTAGTTCTGGGCTTCCTCACCTTTATCGGGCTGATCCTCGTATCGCTTCATCGGTTCCTGCGCCCTCTCATCCCGGTTAAAGGCAAAACTAATATACCGGGACCAACGGAAGGGATAAGATGGCCAATAGTTGGTGACGCTCTGTGGTTTTACGGGTTGAAAAGTATGGAAGGTAAAGTCAGTTTGCAGTACCTAATAAACGACACTCAGGAATATGCGTGGACTGATAGGACAAGATAGGATAGAACTCGTGTTTGTATTGAAGAGGTTATGGTAGGTACTTATGCATTATCCCAACCCCCCTCCACGCAAACAGCCCTACATATCTCACCCAATAGATAATTTTTTATCTCAAGTTTTTAACCCTTTTATCAAAGAGAACTATTTTAGTTTGTTATAAACTATGTACCGTACAAGTTTGACTTTTAAATTTTTATTTAACAAAAACAATAAAGTTTCCAACCTACAAATCACAATATGAACCGTCATAATAATTCTTCGGACTGGATCAAACTTAACTAAAGGCCCCGCAAATCGAGTGTTTAATGGTATTATTTATGACTCGTGTCGACCTGACCATGACTAGAGGAGTACGGCACTATTTTCTCCGTAATTTTTCATGCTGAATCGAATGGTGACACTCCCGATCGTAAAACCACTGGGGTTTCGAACTATTGGTACTAACAAGGTACTCCTTAGAGTCCAATTCCCATTAACCTATCTTATTGTCAGAACGCTAATCATTTTGACGAGAAAAACAGTTCTGAGTCTATTTCGGCCTTGTCAGTACAAAATAGTGTTCAAAACATCAGTTTTTTCGGTTGGTGGAGGGGTGTTCGGGAGTGTCACCACTCGATTCAGGGTGAAAAATTACGTAGAAAAGGATACTCTAGTCTTGGTGAGGTCGATTCAAGACCCTGAGAGTCTGAACAGCCGGAAACACACGTTTTTTGTATTCAAGCGTGATTTTCTCCCCTAATTGATGTTGTAAAATGTAAAATAACCACAGGTTTGGAAAGCTGAGAAATTTTCCCGTCAAGCGCAGGTTAAATCATCCATTATTTTTGAGACCTAGAGCCATCAGAGAAAATGGTGTTTTTGAAAATTTGATAAAATTTTCTTTTCAGTCCAATTCTTGGCCGGCTGAATGTACCCGCTGAAATGTATGTTAATTTTTAATTTAACATTGTGATTTAAGGGGTATAAGGTCGTAAACACGAAAAAATCTTCAATGTGAAAAAACTCTCGTAAACAAGTGGTAAAAAAAGAAATAAGAAACCATAGTCATGCAGCATGGCTATAAGAGCGAATTTTCGAAGTTTTCGGCATCTTCCTCCTCCGCCTAAAATTTTCTGAAAATTAATTTTCGGCCAATGTTTTCCCAACTTGATACAAAATTAAAACAGGAGTAGTTTTACGCAAAGTAAAATTTGGGGTGGAAGGAGGGGGAGGGGGAAATCAAAAATGTTTTGAATACCAGAAGAGTAGGTATTGGGTAGGTACGTAACAAATTTGTTGTTCCATTTTTTGCCGAGTAACACCTCGGTTTGTAGATTTTCCAACGCTGAACACGATGGTGAAGTCAGAATTGCGATATCCCATTCCGTTATCAGATTAGAGCAGACGAACCAGGAAGAACATCTCAAGAAATAACCACGTTCCTTCATCTTCAAAGTGCTCCAGTTTGAGAATGGAATGAGATATCGCAATTCTGATTTCACCATCGTGTTCAGCGTACAAAAACCTTTAAAATGAGGTGTCACTTGTCAGACTTTTCATTTTGGGAATTTATGGGTAATTTCCCCCCCCCCCTAAAACTCCCCAAAACTCCCCCTTAGGGTGACCCGATTCTGCCCATCTTCGAACTTAGCCTGTCGATTGCCAAGACAGATTTTTCGTGCAAATTTGAACTTTTTATCTCAATTCTTTCGAGAGTTATCGTCTGGAATGACACATACATATATAAATATATATATAAATATATAAATATATATATAAATATATATATATATATATACATATAATTTTTGGTGTCTTTCGGCAGGGAATTCAGGATAGTCTGAAACGGATTTTGGTATAAAAATCTTTCGGAAATTCGAGTTTTAAAAATTTTGGACAGAGAACAATAGCTTCCTTTTCTTCGAAAATTCGCTAAAAGCAAAGTGGAACTTTTTGTTGGAAATTAGTTGTAGAATCGACTCCTAGAAGGTTCTCGATCTTGAGTGTGAACACCGTGTATTATAATATGTTACACCAGAAAGAAATAATTGTTATTTGATACAAAACATTATGTCACGGTGTATAACATGTTTCGTTGTGTATAACGCATATAACTTCCCAAAATAATGGTTGAAACGATCTCAAATTTTGAGGGGGCGTGCTGGTTGTTCTCCAGATTGTCCCGCGTTGATAGCATTCCAATCCGACTGTAACTTCTTTCTGCGCATCCGCGTACGTGTTACACTTCTTCATCGCTCACAACTACACGTGAAAAATGTCGAAATGAGCTGTGAGTTATGTGTTGACACGCAGATAATCATAGCTGTGCGACCTAGCATCACTCAGTGAGGGTCCAGGCAGTACAAATTACCTACCATTTATTCCAGAAAGGCCAATTTACTTATTCTATTCACGCAATATCACCAATATCTCAAAACGTTGAACGTTGAACGTTTAAACTCATTCGGGAGACTTCAGCGATAAATTTGATAGCTCAAACACCACAACCCTTTTGAGTAGTTTTATCAAAAAATGATATATAATACCAATTACATGGATAGGCAGGTACTTGATAAATGATGCCTAATGTCTGATTGCCTTTCTGTAGTGTGTTTATATCTAGTAAAAATAATCGTTTATAATTATACTAGTAATAATTCAATTTTATGATTGTAATATTTTAGAATTAGGCTAGTTATCATGATGAGGTTCTTGACCGCTGGAATAAATACAGTTTGGAGGTTCTTCAGTTTCGGTCACCGCACTGACCGTACCTCAAGAACCTCCATACTGTAGCTAAAACCTATTTAAAGTGTAAGTATTCATAATGTCTTCTAATATATTATCGTTGGTTTTGCAGAAATGTGGTCAGTCATGAACAAGCTGAGTGGAATGAGAAAACTAATGAGTTTTTACTTTGGTTCTAAGTTGTTAATTTTTATAAACGACGCCAAGACAGCAGAAGTATGTTTTCTTTCAATATAATTATACACCTAGGAAATCTAAGTAAATTTTTCAAATGCAGAGATGTACCTACATTTTCATTAGCATAGTTTAGTAGAGTCTAGTAGATCAGAAAATTTCATAGATCTTTCGATATATATAATTATGTTATATAATTGTTTTCCCAACCCGATTTTGGTTGCGCCAAGCTAACGCCACCGCGCACCCTTGGACTTCCTATTGTGGTTTTATAGTGGTTAATCTTAACAATTTTGATAACACCTGTACCATATTTGATTGCTCCTTGCGTTATAACAGTGGAGAACGGAATTAGTAACCAGAAAGTAAATAAAAAGAAAATATATTAATTTTCTCCGGTGGTGTACCTACTAAAATTTAGTGGGTCAGTTTTTCGGTGTTAAAATGTTGCCGTCGTCGCTATAGTGGTTTTTTCTTATAAATGGAGAAAATGTGTGTACATAAATAGGATTTTTGAGTTGATCTTGCGACTGAGGTTTTAGGGCCCCAAGAAATGCCCTTCCAATGGTTTTGGCGCTTACCCCTGAATGCAAAATACGATTTTTCTTATCAGCGTATTGCAGAACTGGGGTAAGCGCCAAAATTCCCCAATCTCACCCAATGCGCGAGGGTAGGTACTGACAAGAGAAAACAGTGATTCACGCCGAAGGGGCATACAGGTAAATGATAAACCTTAGAGTATTAATTTGCATCATTTTACAAATTATAACCATTCATATGTTAAATGTTTCGTCCATAAAGCCTTGTCATGCTTTGTATAAGGTTAATACCTACTATAAAATTATTCGTCAACTATTTGCAGGCAGTCATCAGCATGAACAAATGCCCTGATAAAGAAATTGAATTTTATCATGGATTCAAAAGTGTTACGAATGGGATCGTCTCTAGAAACGGTGAGTCGTGCTTGGTTAATTATTTTCAACAACCTTTGAGAACGAGCAAGAGCATGAAGTTCCAGCCATGCAGCATGGCTATGAAAGCAAATTTTCAAAGAAATATTCGTGCTATTGTGTAAAACGACGATATAGCGAGAAAACTTACCACTTTTCGTAAAATTATATACTTTTTCGTTATTTTAGCCATTTTAAACGATTTTTGACCCTTACAAAGTCAACTTTGACCCACTCTTTTTTTTTAAAAAAAAAAAAAACCATCGAAATAGTCCCCATCGAATCATCATCCCCCCACGGGGTTGAGGCCTTGAATGGTCGTTGGGGTGTAGGTCCTAGATGGTCCCCAACTCAATTTCTCAGGAACCCATGGCGCGACTGCTCAAATTCGGTGGTTAGTTGGGGTGTAGCTCCTAGATGGTCCTCTATGAATTTCAAAATTCCCCGGTCCTTGGTATGACAAATTTGTATGCGCAAACGCGAAATCTAAGGTAGGTATTCAATTTCTCACCGACCTATGGCCCGATTTCGATGACATTTTCAGAAACTTCTTCAAACTACGCGGATGAATTTCGGTCAATAATTATAGATAGCATTTTTTAATCCCCCCTAATCTGCACTGAACCTTCCGTTCAAATGACGTTAACTTAGCCGAGGTTTTTTACCTATTTTTAAACCACAGGGAACAGAGATCTACGCAGAAGGGGAAACAGGAAAACAATAAACCGTTGCATAATTATTTCCATGCTTTTTATTATTTCCAATTTCTGCATTTACTTACCAGGCAAAGCATGGTCCGACTTCAGACGTCCACTAGACAAGCTCATCCACGTAAGGAAAATGGACGACATGATGATTGTGGTGGCGGACAAAACAAAAACTCTATGTGCAAAAATTGGGTCCAGATGCGACGGGACTGTAATCCAACTGAACGATTTGGTCAGATACTGTACACTGGATGCAACCTTAGGTAAATAACTCCTACATAAGTTTTTGTAACACATTACAACTATTTGTAGTACCTAATGCAAGTAGAGGCAATACATGTGGCATTTCTTATTTTATTGCAAGCATTTCATAATGTCAGCTACTTATAACAAACAATGAATCAACCATATTGAAAGTACTTACCGTAAATCCTCGACATTACTCTAGAAAACCCCAAGTTCACATGCAGGTGAGAAGAACAGCCTGTTTAGTTTTTCCCCTCTCAACATTTGATGGTTTCCGTTTCACGGTAGGTACGTAGAATCCGAAAATGCAACAAAAAAAGTGCCGTAGGACGTACGCCGCACTTCGCACTTTTCTTAGTTACCATGAACCAAAATTGACGAAATTCGGTTTAGGTATAGGTCCCACTTTGGGTCTAGTTGGCCCTTAAAGCTCGGCGTTAATGTCAGTCATCCCTAAGGGGTGCAAAATAGGGGTTAAAGCCTCCAGGAGGCCGTTATCTCGAATTTTTTTACGGTTTTAAATAGTTCTGAAACATGGGAGTTTCTAAAGATCATCCGGAGCATTGTGCATCCAGCCGTTCATTCACAGTAAGGCACAGAAATTTGCACCGACAGGCTTTTTCAGCAGGAGGGTGAATGAAATTGTATACATTCAGCCCAAATATCATCACTAGGGAGCACCTGATTATAATCACGGAGTATGAAGTCGATTTGGTTGTTCTGTGATATTATTTCATTTGAAAAACGCTGCAAATCCCTGCACAACGGTTTATTATTTTGTACAGAATACCCTTCTGTTACAGATCACAGCTCTCTGTATAGATAACCCGTCTACAATATAATATGTACTAGTATATAAATATTATGTAGATCGCAGACCCTCCGTAGGTTAGTACTTAACCCCGTACTCGTTACTAGGTACCTATCTAAATCAAGAGTTAAATGTTGCTTAAATAATTTTTTCGATGACAAACAGTAACTAAAACGGCAAAAAGAAACGCAAACAATAAAGTTTTGAAGGAAAATTGTTGATGTGGAGTGAGATAGATGCCCCTTCTGCGTAGATCACTGTTTTCTGTGGTCAGTACCTACCTTCTGGTCAAGTATAATGAACCGTTGTGTAATAAAATGCCCATCAATAATACTTCAACGGTTGGTCAAGTTGCAAAAGTACCGATCAACAAAATCCAGACCCTTCTTGGTAGATGAACCGTTGTGTGATAATTTACCGTTGTGTAATAATTTACCGTTGTGTAATAATTTACCCATCAATAATACGTCAAAGTTTGTTCAAGTTTCACAAGTACCTACCAACAAAATCCAATAGTTCTTCACTTATCAATGAACCAACTCCACCACCAACAACCAACCACCAACAACCAACTCGACTTCATACAGCCATCCTTGATTATAATCAGGTGCTCCTTAGTGATGAAATCCCGGCCGGATATATACCGTTTGATTCATGATCGTGTTGACGAAGCTTTTTGGTGCACACGAACGGCTGGACGTACAATGCTCCGGGTAGTCTCAAAAAATTGTTCAGCTCAAGATAAATTTAACAACGTAAAAAGAACCATACCCTTCAATCGGAAGTTTTTGAGATTCGGCGTTCTGAAAATTTCAACCCCTATTTTGAACCCCTTAGAGATGACTGACAGTAACGCCGAGCTTCGAGGACCAACTAGACCCCGAACGGAACCCATAACCGGAATTTCATCAATTTTTATTCATGGTAACTAAGAAAAGTGGCCAGTACGGCGTACGGCGGACAGACAGAAATATTTGTATTGCATTTTCGGATTCTACATACCTTGAAACGTAAACCATCAAATTTTGACGGGGGGTAAGAATTTTGTTTTCATGCTCGATTCCAATGGTTCATTATTGAAAATAATAAACCAAAATGATGGCTGTTTTGGAGTTTGTTGATAGGTAGTGAAACGTGAATAAACGTTGAAGTATTATTGATGGGTAAATTATTACACAACGGTAAATTATTACCCAACGGTAGGATATTACACAACGATTCATTACACCATCTACGTACAATGGGCTGGAGTTTATTGGTAGGTACTTTTGCACTTTGAACAAGTGTTGAAGTAGGTATTATTGATGGAAAAATTATTACGCAACGGTAAATTATTAATCAAAAGTAAGTTACTGCACAACGGTTACTACTGTCTACGTAGACGGGGCACCTATAGGTACAGGCACGGATACTAAACTACGTTTAGTTTAGTATCCGTGGGTACAGGTAAATTATTGCACAACGGTTTATTTGCCTTATGCTTCATGAATACTACAGAATAATTAATGACTGAATTTATTATTGAATCCCGCGCATTTGTAGAATAGTTTAATTCCGGGGCCGGCTCCAGAACTCGATTTAGGGCTTTCCTGGGGGGAGCTCTAGCGTATTGCCCACAGTTTTATTTTATTACAAATTATCTCTGATTATTGATAGTGCCATTTAGTCGCCTTGATTCACCTGTTGATAGAAGTGTTGGTAGTAGTAGTTATAGTGTTATTATACAAGTTTATGGTGGTTTCAGACGATTTCCCAGGTTTTTGACCCATCAAAAATCGTTGGTGAAAATAAACATCATACTTGGTTTTTGAGATTTTAGTGAACACGAGCTTGTGACTTATCGTTTTCCATGTTTTTTAGGACGGGAAGACCGAATATGAAGTTAATTTCGATCAAAGAATTAAAAATTGAGATTGTAACAAAGGTTCAGCTCCCGAAATTCATTTTTTATGAGTCTAAAACCTGGGAAACTGTCTGAAATCACCATAAATTTGTATAATAACACTAGAAGTTGTATTAGCAGGTGAATGAAGACAATTGAATGGCACTATCAATGTTTGAAGATAATCTGTGAAGAAGAGAAAAAATAGCCAAGATCGTGTTTTTGGGGGCCAAAATTGGTGGAAACCATCAGAAATATCTATTTCAATTATTGCACATGAAAGAAACAATAAATGAACAGCATCATTTCTGTAGGTCCAGTAGAATAATAAACCCATGTGACAAGGACTTCGCAGCGTTTTTTCCTCAGTTACTAGGGCCCATATGTGTTCCAAAATTTCTACCCAAACTTTGTGCGGTAGAAGGGCGTTTGTAATCCAAAATTTAACGTAAATTTAAGACTAAAAGTCCGTGAAAACCTCATATTTCCACTCATCAGTCAAAATCTGCGTCATATTTGGTCACCTTGCCGTAAAAAACATGGAAAAAGATGCCCCACAAGCGCATATCACTAAAACACCGAATAACCTCATTTTTACACCCATTTTGGTTGATTATTCTGTGAATAATACACCTATGTAATCGCTCAGTGTTCGACTTTTTGCACAAGAGACTTTAAATTTTATAAATGATAAGAACTCGTGAACATTTCTGTAACTGAACGATTTATTTTCCTTTTTTAATAGCAAAATAATACAGCCCAAAAAGGCAAAAGGTGAACAATGAAAAACGAAACGCTCTCAAATTCCTCCAAAAACTGGCACCAAATCCTGCCCAGCAGCCAAACATCTTCTTTTAAAACAAAAACCGACGCGGGGTTGGGTACATCTAGGCAAGTAGCAGTGACTCCCTAGTTACCTACAGCTTCGGTGAAGCCCGAACATCTTCCCCCACCGTGAGGAATCTCTCACCAATCTTCTTCATAGGAGTAGGAGTTAGGCAGAGGGAGTTTCTTCAATTTCCTCACCAGGTACCTGCGGACATAGTTTTCTTACTAGCCTCTGTATGATTCCTTGTTGAGTCTTGACGTTCGCGACTCTAGGAATGCCGTCAGTTCCGGGTTGAAGCGAAACAATCTTCCCCATAGGCCATTTCATGGGAGGCTGGTTGTCATCCATAATGAGAACTACGTCTCCTACTTTTGCTTTAGGTACGTTGCGATTCTGCCACTTACTCCTAGCTTGTACATCCAACAGATATTCTTTTTTCCATCGAGACCAGAATTGTTTTAGTAGATACTGCGCCTTTTGCCACCTTCCTCGAATTGAAGATCGCTCGGTAATGCTGCTATCAATAGGAGGAGCAACTAGTGGACGAAAGACTAGAAAATGGCCAGGTGTTAGAACTGACAAGTCATTCGGTGAAGTTGAAATCGCGCTAAGTGGTCTAGAGTCTAGGACCACTGAAACTAGAGCAACAAAGGATCGAAAAAGTCCATGTCCAATATTTCATTCCTCAACATTCTTCTTAGTAACTGCTTAGTGGAGCGTACAGCAGCTTCCCATAATCCGCCAAAGTGGGGTGCGTGTGGTGGTATGAAATGCCATTCTGCTGAGGATCGAGTTGTTTCGGAAATTATTGTGTTCTGGTGGTCCGGGGAGGTGATCAGATTTTTAAGCCTAGTTAGCTCGTTGGCTGCACCCAGAAAGTTTCTGCCATTGTCACTCCAAACAATGGATGGGAGTCCTCGAATAGCTACAAAGGATTGGAAGGCTAGCAGAAAGGATGGAGTACTGAGATCAGTGGCCACTTCTATTTGTACCGCCTTAGTAGCAAAGCACAGGAAAATGCATGAATAGCATTCAAGTTTCTTTGCTGCCCGCAATGTGGAAGCGCATGAACGGTCCCGCATAGTCAACGCCATAATGTAGAAAGGGGCTACATCTGTCAACCTATCTTTGGGTACAAGTCACCTATTGGTGTTTCGTAGGGTTTGGGGTTGACTATAATGCATCTTGAGCATCCTTTGAGAGCACGTCGCACAACCTTCTTTCCATTTACCACCCAATATCGTGCACGAATGTTCGCCAGAGTGCCGAGAGGGCCAACATGTAGCGTCCACCTATGCGTCCACTCATGCGTCCACCTGATAATCATGTCAGTTGTCAGATGACAGGACGGGAGCAGAGCTGGGTGCTTGACTGAATAAGGAAGACTAGAGTTTCGTAGTCGCCCACTAACTCTCAATACTCCATCTGTGTCAAGAAACAAATTGAGTGATTTTGTGATTCTCATTTTTGGTCGTTTTGATTGTACATCCACCAGTTCCTCTCGAAGTGCTAGTGCTTGCGCTCGCTTCACTAATATCTCGTCTGCCCTTCGACGTTCGCGTGCTGACAATGGGCCTCTCACGTTAATACTGCGCCTTGATGAATTGTGAATGCAACGCAGAGACCATGCCACAACCGCTTGAAGCCGGGGGTAAGTAGAGAAGCATTCTTCGATTTGAAGATCACATAGTAGCACCGTGTGACAAATGGTAGCGACTCTTGGTGTACGGGCTTCCACTCGAATGGCATCTTCATTTAGTGCTGGACGTATTCTCTTAAAGTACCAATTTTGAGGGCGCATCCTCAACCACTCAGGGCCTCTCCACCATATTAATCCTTGTTTGATTAAGTCCGCTGGTCGTAGTCCTCGAGAAGCACAATCAGTAGGATTTTCACTGGAACGAATATGGAACCATTGTGATGAAGGTACTATTGACAATATTTCAGCAACTCTATTGCCTACAAATGTTTTCCATACTGGAGCTGGATTTGCCTTGATCCATGAAAGAGCAATGGTTGAATCAGTGTACATAATTACGTGCTGAGAGTCGAGTTGAGGGAACTTCGTGATCATTTTTTTTACTAAAGACGCTAGTAATTGGGTGGCACATAGTTCCAAGCGAGGTAGAGTTATTGACTTGATAGCTGCCATGCGAGCACGGGCTGAAACCAGTCGAACCACAGTGGTGTCCTTTTCTACCGAGACTATATATAGCACAGCTGCATAGGCCTTTTCAGACGCGTCTGCAAATCCCACCAAGTACTGATTGGTTTTTTAAGACGGAATATGGCGAGGAATTCGTACTTCTGAAAGCTGAGGCAGCTCCTGGGCTAAATTAGACCAATCCTCAGGAATGTGCTTAGGCAGAGGGTCATCCCAACCATACGAGTTCTGTACTACGTTTCTGAACACAACCCGAGCAAAGACGGTGATGGGAATCAGCCAACCTAAGGGATCAAAAATCTTGGCGATCTGGCTAGCTAGCTCTCTTTTTGTATGAATTTTTAGAACAGGAGAAGGCTTTAAGTGGAAAGCGTCACTTAATGGGTTCCAACAGATACCCAAAACCTTTAGGACAGAGTCTGAATCAACATCAATGGAAATGGAAGAATAGGAAGGTAGCAGTTGATCTTCAGGGATATTTTCCAATAGTTTGGAATCATTTGCTGCCCATTTTCCAAGTTCAAGTCTACCAAGTGCAAGCAATGATTGAAGTTCAGTTCGAGATGAAAGAGCTGACTCCATGGTATTTCCACCTCCATTTACATCATCGACGTACGTGCGATGCTGCAGTACCTATGTTTGAGGCAGATGGGTATGAATTTTGATGTTCAACTGCCAGTTCCTTAATCACTCGACCAGCTATAATGGGGACTGAGGCAGTGCCATAGGTTACTGTCTTTAACCTGAAGTCTTGAACTGGAGAATTGAGGTCAAATCTCCAAACGATGTTCAATTTGCCGAAACATCTGCTTCAGCCATAAAAACATAGCGATCCTGCCTAAATCGAGTAACCACATCTCCGATATCTAACTGTAGCCGTGGGCCAGGGAGTAAGATGTCATTGATGGAAAGACCAGAGGGGGAAGCCTGAGAGGCGTTGAACACTACTCTTATTTTAGTAGGAGGGTCATCCGCTCTGCAAACTGAATGATGGGGGAAATAGTAAGTTACTTGATTAGGGGATGGAGGAGGAACTGGTTCCATATGTCCAGATTCTAAATAGTCCTTCATAAAAGCAGCATAAACCTTGATCAGGATTCTTGCGGTGACGACTTTCCAATTGAAACAGGCGACGCATAGCTATCTGCCGTGCTGGTCCCAGTAAGGATGGATTTTTTGAGAATGGAAGACCCACTGAGAACCTTCCATCAGATAGTCGAGAACAATTCTTTCCAAAATACTCTTCGGCTAATAGTTCATCTGGAGAATATGGGAGAGCATCTGTTACAGATTCTAATCGGAATATACTTTCTAGAAGTGATGTATATCCTGGTTCGTGATTCACAACATTTTTCACTGAGGTAATGGAACAGCCTTGCATGGGGACAACGTTCGATGATAATGACACAATACTGGGATGTAGTAAGGAAGAGGACAAGTGAACCTGAGCACAGAATCAGGTAGCTTTCAAGGTAATAGTACTGGCTGAATTAGTACATTTGGATAGTAAGATGGGCTTCTGACAGACCTACACAGTTGGAACATAGCGGAAACCAGGACCTGTAGTTCGTTGTTCTCTAGGAGACCGCCCACTGGGTGAAGACGGGCTGGATGTCAAAGAAGGGAAAGGGTTGGCTAATAAGGGTGTAGTCCTAAGTTCATTTGGGTCTGTACTGTAGATCGATGAAGAAAGCTTGAGCTCAGAGTACTGGTGGGATCCACGTTCATCATATGGGATATGTTCAATTTCAGAAGAAATTGTGACGCCTCTTCGCTTCCGAGGGGAGTAGGATCCAGATAGCATCCTAGGGTTGTTCCATGTGCGACTGGGGACGAACGGAGCGAATGATGAATTTCTCCGGTGCTTATTTGATTAAGTACCACTGCCTGACGCCAAGATAAGGTCTACCGAACTAGGAACATGAAAATGTGGATCTGCCAGATTAAGCTCTTCAATGTGAAGCCACCGGTGTCGTGGTAAATGCTGTGATGGAAGTTCGAGTGTAGTTTGGAATAGAACACAAAATTTCAGTTCGATGTTAGGATTGTGGGGCTGCCTGAGGTATGCAGTTGTAACACCTATGACCTTTACACTTGGGGTTCCCCCAACCCCATTGACAAAACCAGAAGTTCTACTCAGTAGAAGACCACATCTCTTAGCACAAGACTCGGATATTATGTTAGTTTGACTCCCAGTGAGTGTCAAATATGACTCTTACACGGTGCCACTGGTTGGTTGAGGAGCTAATTTCAATTACAGCAGTTGGAATAACATAAGAATTTGATGGGGTCGATAGTACAGATTTGGCTCCTTGCAACCTGGGGACGGGGGAGTGTGCACCGTGACAGCCCAAATTTCAATAGTGGTTTTGTTGAGAAGATTTCGAACTAATGCGCCGATAGGAAGCGCGAGACTGGTCAGAATTACATTCATCAGTTGCAGAGAAGTTCGACCATTTGGACTGATGTGGAGCGCGGTCCGATTCTTGAAGTGACATCCCTTTGAGGTGAGAGGATCTACTTGCGACATAAGTTTGACGGCGATTGGGAGATGGTGATGATGAGTGACGGCGGCCAGAAGATGGAGAAGGGGATCGAGACTGGAATGGAAATCCGAGGTGACCGGATTTCCAATTAACTGAATTTTGGGGGGACTCAGGTTCAAATATCTCGTGCAGTAGCCAACGATGTTTGTCAGAAAAGAATTTACAAACACGATCAGACTTACAATGATTGATCGGGTGTTTTGGAGAGAGACAATTTCAACACAACATTTTCTCATTAACAAACGTCAGCCTACCTGGCATTGGCAAATTCCTAAAACCTTCACAATGGTATAGGAAATGAGATTGACCACAATAGAAGCATCTGATTTCCTGGTGCTTTTTATCCCCAACTAAGTCGGACTGACTAGATATCTGGTAAGTTCGAGATAAGTGTCTTTCACCTTTGTTAGCGGTTCTAACATTAAGTGGCTTGTGAATTTTGAAGCATGTTTCGCTAGGTCGAGCTCTAAAAATTGCAATTTTATTGTTCAAAAAGGTCACCAACTGTTCGAGTGTGGGAAGAGATTCTTGTCCCGAAATGACCTTTTCGTGAAATTCGTCTCGAAGTTCTTGAGACAGTTTATTGTATCTATAGTGAAAACGAGACAAATTTAAGGGATCAGTCAGAGTGATATAATATTATGATCTATTGCTGTATATAGTGTAGTCGTTTCACTGACAAGCTTTTCCAGTGACTGGAGGTCATTATGATTGAGACGTGTGATCGCCTGGATTCTATCATGCAGTTTACATGCTGTCACAAATAAGTTAGTATATTTTTTCATCAAAGCGTTATAGCACTTGTCATAATTTAGGTTTGAGGAACCTAGATTTTCAATGAGTTGGTATGGAGTTCCTGTCAGTTTTGATCAGAGTGCCGAAATTTTCTTTTGTACTGGTATGTTTCGATCGTGAACTGCTTCGTTATATGCTATAATGAATTCAGGGAATCGTGTGATATCGCCTGAAAAAATGGGTACAGTTGGAATCAGAAGAGCGTGCAACTTGAGCTCCCTGGTCAGTTCATGGGCAGAATTATGCTCAGAAGTATGATCAGGAATGGGAGGGCGATCAAGGTGCGGCAAAATGTACATTTTATAAGCTTCTTGTAGTTTTAATATAATATGCGATGCACGCTGAAACCATTTCTGGATAATATCTTCAGACTCGAATCGATAAACGTAGTTGTACATCCGATTAGTCCCTTTGTTCATAATTGTATGATACTCTTCTTCAAAAGTAGCAAGTTGGTCTGCAGCTGCGCGGGTCGATGATTCAAAACCGGCGAATTTCTAAATCAAAGATTCTCAGTAAGAAAAGAGCTCGATAATCTCTTGCAAAAGTTCATGTTCGTGGGTACCATACTGTGTGTGACGTTCAGGGTTTGATTGCGGCTTGGGACGCGGGTAAGAGGTGTCTTTATAGTTCTTAGATTTAGTTCCCGTTGATTTTGATTGAATTCCCGATGCCCCTTCCTGATCATAATCCGTATCCGGACCGTCATGTTCATGATCGGATGAAAAACAATGTTCTTTGGGTGTAGAAAAAGTAACGGACTCATGGGGTTTCCTGCGATTCTTCCTCCGAGTAGACACCATGTTCTTGGGATCCGACTGAGCAGGAAATTAACCGAGTTACTGAGGAAAATTCTCGGAATTTTACTCGACGAATCTTCCGAAAATCCTGGTCACGGTACCAAAATGTTTATAAATGATAAGAACTCGTGAAAATTTCTGTAACTGAACGATTTATTTTCCTTTTTCAATAGCAAAATAATACAGGCCAAAAAGGCAAAAGGTCTAGTTGAACAATGAAAAGCGAAACGCTCTCAAATTCCTCCAAAAACTGGCAACAGATCCTGCATCCTGCCCAGCAGACAAACATCTTCTTTTAAAACAAAAACCGACGCGGGGTTGGGTACATCTAGGCGAGTAGCAGTGACTCCCTAGTTACCTACAGCTTCGGTGAAGCCCGAACACTCAGCAAAAAATGATTACAACACCCCCTCAAGATTGGTTCTTTTACGTTTCGAGGTGCGTAGATTCCAAAAATGCGTCCGTCCGCCGTACGCCGTCCACCGTATCATCCATATCTGCTTCATTTGTCTAACAAATTCGTTCTTCCGCACACATGCTCCATCTGGGCCCTAGTTGTCCCGAAACTTTGCAGCCAGATTGTACTATACCCAGGAGTGTTATGGGTGAAAAATGGTAGGCAAAATATGTTTTTTTTTAATGTTTCAGTAAAATGAGCTTTTGAGGTATCTTTTCCATGTTTTTTTAGGGCGAAAAGACTTAATATGACGATTTTGACCAAAGAGTGAAGAATCAAGGTTGTAACGAAGGTTCAACTCCCACAATTCATATTTTATGAGTCAAAGTCAAAACCAACTTAATTTTAGAACTTGTAGTATGTACATAGAATCTCTAAAAATCATTATATTTTTGTTACAAAGTATTTGTTGAATGAAAAATGATTTGATAAAATTGAATTGAAAGTACGAAACCCGAGAAACTGTTTGAAATCACCATAAATTCGTATAATGACACTAGAAGTAGTATCAGCAGATGAAACAAGACGATTAAATGGCACTATCAGTGATCAAAGATAATTTGAAAAAAAAACGCTGCACTGTCCCTGTCACACGGGTTTATTATTCTACTGGACACACCTACAGAAATGTTGGCTGTTCATTTATTGTTTCTTTCATGTGGATTAATTGAAATAGCTTTTCCTGATCGTTTCCACCAATTTTGGCTCCCAAAAACACGATTTACGCTGTAGGTATGTCGAATAGAATAATAAAGCAATCTGACAAGGACTTCGCAACTTTTTTTGTGGTTTCCACCAACTTCCGCTAACAACAACGCGAACGACTGCCAGTGTTATTATACAAGTTTATGGTGATATCAGACAATTTCCCAGGTTTATGACTTTAAAAAAAAAAAAAAATTGTGAGCTGAACCTTCGTTACAATCTCAATTCTTCACTCTTTGGTCAAAATCAACTTCATATTCGAAATTACCGTTGAATACGGACCATTGTAGAACTGATCCTATTTCGTCTGAATTGTTTCAATCGATGGGCTCTGGCGAGGATCCTTCTGGGCCTCTCCTCGTTTGATATTTCCGGTCTGGTGGGAGATGAGTAGGTATCAAGTTGGGACCGCTACTTCACACGTATCGCGTAATTAGTGTTTCTGGGGGCCAAAATTGGTGGAAACCATCAAAAATAGAAATGATCGTCAGCATTTCTGTAGGTATGTCCAACTGAATTTATTATTTACCCATTTATTACTTACCCATTTATTATTTACAAGGACTTTGCAGCGTTTTTGTAATCTACGCACCTTGAAATGTAAAATAAAATATTTTGAGGGGGTGTTATTAGCATTTTTTGTTGAGCGAATACATAGGTGTATTATTCACAGAATAATAAAACAAAATGTTGGTTGTACTCACTTAACAAGTAGGTACCTAATGAGGACCATGCAACTTAAATGACAATGAGGATCATACTTGCTCCATCATCTTCAAAACTCCATGCATTAGGATCAAAGTATGAGTATCATACTTGCTTCACCATCAAAGCTCCACACTCCCGTACATCCTTCTTTATTACATCTACTCATACTATAATCATAATTAGTTTACCAAATCTATTTGTATTTTGGGGTTCAACGGGAATTACATATTGTAGAGAATCCTTGAATGTATGGTTGGTTACCAACACATGTTCCGATGTTTATATTGAATTGGCAGTTACCAATAAAGTGTGTGGTTCATGTTCATCGACCAAGTCTTGTGCTTATAGATTATCCTCGTTCAAGGGTTTATTACACTGGTGACAGCGGTGGGATTGTCTGTTCGATAAATTCGGGGACAGTTCAACATGAATACTCGCTCGACTCGTCGCGACGGAGCTAGCGATCCTGAACATGAGGCCGAGATATCCGACCACGGCTCGGTGGTTGGAGAACCACAGGAGGAGATTAGTGTTGCAAGGGGGAATCCGATTTCTGTTCTAGGACAGCCGGAAGCGTCTACTGCTTTGTCCCATGTTGACCAGATACTTAACAATGTAGTAGAACGAATGCAAGTATTCTGGGAATCCGAACGTACATCATGCATAATGGAAATGAAGCAGTTGGTGCAGGAAGTCATACGTCAGGATGGCGAGCCTCGACCCCTCACGTTACCACAGACAGCAAGAGTAGAACGGCCCAGTGGTACGTTTCCCAAGTCGAAACCTGCACGATTCGATGGGAGTGCCGAATGGGAAAGCTACCACCGGCAATTTGACGTAATTGCCGAACACAATGGGTGGGACGACTTCACCAAAGCAGCATCCCTCAGTTCTTCATTGATGGGCCCAGCTCTTCAGATACTAACGGACGTGCAAGATCCTCAATGTTATCTGGCCTTGACCACAGCTCTCGTGAAGAAATTTGGCTCACGCCATCAAGCCCAGAGGTACTTGACGCTGCTCCACGCTCGAGTTCAGCAGCCTAGTGAGGACCTACAAGCCTTCCATCAAGCTATTCAGAGTCTTGCTCGGCGGGCTGGGCCAGCCAATGATCGAATAGGGGCGGTTGAGGACGTGATCGTATTCCATTTCATGCGTGGAATAAGGGACCCGAACCTCCGAGACAGGGTCATGAATGCTGGTGCATGTACAATGGAGGAAGCTCTTGATTCTGCACTTAGGTTGGAGGCGGTAAATCAGCTGGCCCGGCCAGCGTGGGTCAGGGTAGGAGAAGATGTAGTGGACGAGAGTTATCAGGCAGCTAGGGCGACAACCACTTTGCACAAAACTGGTCCAACTGGGCAACAGGTACCTAACCAACGCAGTTGGCGTCCTTCTCACGCTCGGTGTTGGAGATGTGATGCTGTTGGCCATCTTGCAAGAAACTGCCCCCACCCACCTGTTCAAGCTTCAGCACGACCAGTTCTCTCAGAAAGGCCCACAGAGTCGGGAAACGACTTCCGGTGGGACTAGAGGGGCGTAGGCGGACCTGGAAACAATCGCCCGTTGTCACTGATGAATTGGTAGCAACACAAGAGACTTGTGGAGAAGCATTAGTGTACCGTGTCACACCCTGTCAGTCTCTTGTGCTGAGGGGTACTAACAGTCAATGATGTCCCATGTGAGCTTGTCGATACAGGAGCTACCAAGACCATTGTTAATAGGAGGGTCGTGGAGAGGGCTGGCGCACAAATCGAATACGCCAGGGGGGCCACACGATCTGTTTCAGGCGAGATGATGCCAATCTAGGGACAGGCGAATTTGCAGTTCGACCTAGGAGACGGAAAAAAGAGGGCACAAGTGGCATTGGTAGCGGCTATTCACGAGGACTGTGGCTTAGATTTTCTAGCACGATTCAAATGCCTCATTGATCCAGCAAATCAGGCTGTTCTGCTCGAGGAAAGGCATCTGGGTGATTCTGAGGTAGTACTTTTGGGAGAGTTTGAAGATATGGCAGAAGAATTCCAGGAGTTAGTGGCATTTGAAGCGGAGTCGGCGGAAACTACGCAAGATGATAAGCTGCCTGTACACATTCTTGCCCTCTCTGAACGTTCAGTTAAAGGACTGACACCACTTCAATGTGCCGAAGCTGAACAGTTTTTTTTTTGGAATTCGCTGATGTATTTGCTAGGAACAGCACTGACATGGGGAGGATTGTTGGTTGTACGCATTCAATTAAAGTTGGGGATTCCCCACCAATATGCCAGTCCCCCCCGTCGAGTAGCCCCTCATCGGTTGGAAGACGTTGACAAGTTAGTTCAGGAGATGGAGAACAACGGGGTGATAGAGCCATCAAAGAGCCCGTGGGCGAGTCCAATCGTCTTAGTTCCCAAAAAAGATGGATCTACGCGGTTTTGTATTGACTACCGAAAATTGAATGCGGTGACGAAAAGAGACTCTCATCCATTGCCCAAGATCGATGAGTTGGTGGGGTCCCTCGCGGGTAGTGAATGGTTCTCAACCCTCGATCTTCAGTCTGGGTATTGGCAAATTCCAATGGAAGAAAGTGACAAGGAGAAAACGGCATTTTGCACCCCAAGGGGCCTCTGGCCGGCCACATTCCAACGCGCAATGACTGGTCTCTTGCACGGAGCGATTTGGAAGGGGCGAGTTAATGTGTACCTTGACGACGTTCTAGTTGATACTCCAGGGTTTGCGACCCACCTTCATTGGTTGCGAGGCGTTTTCACCATCTTCCGGCAGGGCAACGTGTGGCAGAACCCAAAGAAGTGCGAGTTGTTTACCAGAGAGGTATCGTACTTAGGATTCACGGTGTCTGGAACTGGAATAGCGCCAAACTCAGAAAAAACTAAGACTGTTGAAGAGTGGCCGACCCCAACTAGCGCAAGGGATGTTGAAACGTTTTTGGGTTTGTGGTCATACTAAAGGTGCTTCCTCACGGACTTTGCACACAGAGCATTTCCCCTGTATGCCACCCAAAGTAAGAATGGAGGGGTTTTCAACTGGACGCCAGAGTGTGCATTGGCCTTTGCTGATATCAAGAGGGCGTTGACTGAACCTCCATTACTAGGGCGTCAATTCCTGGGGCACTGTTCATCGTGGACACAGACGCCAGTACCAAAGCTCTGGGGGCGGTGCTCTCACAAGTGCAGGCAGGGAAAGAAGTAGTTATTTCATACTACAGTAGATGTATGTCCCGACCTGAACGAAATTACTGTGCCACTCGAAGGGAATTGCTATCATTGGTTAGTGCCTTGAGCCATTTTCATTCTTATGGACTGGATAGCGGTGAACAGTTTCTAGTGAGGACTGACCATGCAGCATTACAATGGCTTAAAACCTTCCACGAGCCTGATGGTCAGCTAGCAAGATGGCTGCAGCGTCTGGATGCCTACAATTTCAAGGTGGAGCACAGGGCAGGCAGAAAACACCTTAACGCCGATGCTTTATCCAGACGGCCATGTGTGCCCAGTGACTGTAAACACTGTCTGCGACAGGAAGCCAAACGTGATGCACTTGCCAATGTGAACGCAGTTCGGGTACAGGTCGCGGATGTAGAATGGGAGAAGGAGCAAAAGCTAGATCCCGACCTGAAGCCAGTTTGTCAATGGGTCATTGCAAAAAAGAGGCCAGGGTGGCAAGAAGTGGCCATGCATGGATCCAAAACAAAAACACTTTGGGCTATGTTTGAAAGATTGAAGGTGGTTAACAGGGTCCTGACAAGAGTGTGGGAAAACGAAAGTGGGTCACAGTCTTTTGATCAAGTGCTAGTTCCAAGGACACGCCAAATAGAAGTTGTGGCCAACGCACATCAATGTGGTCATTTTGGCCGTAGGCGTACACTTAGTGTAATCCGCAACCGATACTACTGGCCAGGAATGAATGGAGATATGAAACGGAACTGTATGACATGCGAAATTTGTGGTCGACGAGGCGGAAAAGATATGAGGAAGAAAGCGACTCTACAAAACTATAGTGTCGGGGTACCTTTTGAGAGGCTACGGATTGACATAGTAGGCCCTCTACCTGTATCGGAGGACGGGAACATGTACATTGTGGTAGTTGTTGACCACTTTACTAAGTGGCCAGAGGCTTTCCCAGTTCCTGATATGAAAGCCGAGACCATAGCCAGAGGCCTTGTCACTAATGTAATTTCCCGCTTTGGAGTCCCTAGAGAGATGCATTCGGATCAGGGGTCGAACTTTGAGTCTCAGGTGTTTCGTGAGGTACTGGCGCTTCTGGATGTGCATAAAACTCTGGCCACACCACTGCATCCTCAGAGTTCTGGGACGGTAGAACGCTTTAACCGAACGCTTTGGAGTATGCTGGCAAAGGTCGAGGGGACCAATCAACGAGATTGGGATCGGAAGTTGCCCTGGACTCTACTGGCCTACAGAGCAGCTGAGCACGCAGCCACTGGACATTCTCCTGCACAGCTTGTGATGGGGGTGAGCTGGTTCTTCCTGTCCATCTTTTGCTTGGCACAGTACCAGGAAGAAGCCCAAGGTCTGCCTATGCTCAAATGTTGCAGCGCGAGCTCCAAGACGTCCACGACTCCGCGCGTCAGCAGTTGCTCCGAGCTGCAGAATCTGCTAAACGGCGTTATGATGTCCACAGGGAAACGCCGCGGTTTCAAGAGGAGGACCTGGTGTGGTATTACTGGCCAAAGCGTCGAGTTGGAGTATGCCCTAAACTTCAATCCCCTTGGGTGGGGCCCTGCAGAGTGATCAAGCGGCTCTCTGACGTTGTCTACCGGTTGTGCCTCCCGAAGGGCCGCAGAAAGGTAGTTCATGCTGACCACCTTACCCCTTTTCACGGTGTAGAAAATCCTTGAATGTATGGTTGGTTACCAATACATGTTCCGATTTTTATACTGAATTGGTAGTTACCAATAAAGTGTGTGGTTCATGTTCATCGACCAAGTCTTGTGCTTATAGATTATCCTCGTTTAAGGGTTTATTACAATATTGAATACGCATTACATATTGCAGAGCGACATATAAATGTAGTGGAGTAGTAGCTGTTGGGGATGAAATGGACTGTATTATAGGATTTGGATTTTTCTTTATACCGTTACAATATATTTTCAACTTCGATACCACCTACTTGATGAATTATATTTATGATTGAGATGCGAGGCCGTTCCGACCGCACACCCCGTCGGTATCTGACAAAGTGGGAAGCCCGGAAAAGCAACCAACAGGTGATAGGGTAAATATAGGGAAATAAGGGAAGAAGAAAAGGTGTGGAAACTGACCTCGTGTGCCGTCGAAGTCGGTTTTACCTGGGGCCCCAGAAATGACGATTCTCTCCTTGCAGCCGTGTCCTCCAGGGAGTGGTTGTCGAGTTCGAGAAGCAGCCAGTAAGGGGAACAAATCAAATTCAGAACGAAAAAGGTAAGGAAAACTGTGGGTAGTTTTCTTGGAAAAGGGTGAGTCACGCATTTGGTGAAGCCGGGAGACGAAGTGGATGGGAAGGAGGAACGTGGATGGAGGCTGGGGTGGGGAAGACGTCGGCCCCTTCCCACCTGAGGATCAGCCCCTCCAGCACCATGGCTAATCGACGCCTCATACGTCTCAAACATACCCCCCACCATCAAAATCTATTTTGATAAATAATAAAAAATGAAGAAAGGAAAAAAAAAAAAAACTGACAAAACAATAACAACTGGAACTATAGAAACCCCCCTCCCCCCTAATTCTAAGATTTTATTGAGAAGGAAGGATCACCAACTTGTTGGTGGGACGCATCACAACCTTGTTAGGGGTATGAATACGTACGACCCTGACCGTCCCGTCAGTGCCCGGTAAAATCCTATTCTTCCCAATGGCCACTCAGATACTGGTGATGTGGGTAGTCCTGTTGGAGAGTATAGGACTAAATCGCCCTCCTTCAGATCTGGAGTGGTTTCATGCCACTTGGGAAGTTGTAATTGAGACTGGAGGTATTCGCGAAGCCACCGCTTCCAAAACGATTGGGTCATATGACGGAGGAGTTGCCAGCGGGAAAGGCGGTTTTGGGGAGCATCTAAGAGGTCAATCTCAGGCATGGCAAGTAATGGAGCCTGAATCAGGAAGTGACCAGGCGTAAGTGTTTCAAATTCATGAGGGGATGCGGAAATATCATTAAGAGGGCGAGAGTTCAGAATGCCTTCTATTCTAGTCAGTATGGTCATGAATTCCTCCAATGTGAGATTATGGTCACCGATCACTCGATTAAGGTGGAACTTGACGGATCTGATTGCCCGCTCCCACAGACCACCAAAGTTAGGCGAATATGGGGGTTGAAAAACCCACTCAATCTCCCTCCTTGCTAGATAATGATGGACATCCTGACCAGTGTTTCTCAAGAACCTTGTAATTTCCGAAATCTCGCGCGCTGCCCCACGGAAATTTCGTCCCTGGTCCGAATATAATCGGATTGGTAGACCTCTCCGCGACACAAACCGGTCCAGGGAGGCCAAGAAGGCCTCAGTGGATAGAGACGATAGGACCTCAATATGCACGGCCTTGGTGGCCATGCAAACATAGAGGGCGAAATACATTTTCTCAATGCGAGCATTGCGTAAATTGCTACATCTAATGGAGAACGGACCAGCCACATCAACACCTGACTCGAGAAATGCACGACCTGGGGTGACTCTACTTGGGGGCAAGTTGGCCATTTGAGGCTGTTGGGGCTTTGCCACAAATTTATAGCAACGCAAACAAAGAAAAATCCTACGTCTCAAGAGGCTTCGAGGGGAGGGTATCCAGTACTCCCGCTGAATAAGGGATAACACAAGACGAGGGCCACCATGGCCAGAGAATTTGTGATAAAAATCGCAAATAAGGGCAGCAAGATGAGACGCTTTGGGAATCAATAGAGGGTGTTTAGTTTTGTAAGGAATGGGCGCATGATTTAACCTGCCCCCCACCCTGACGAAACCCAAGGGGTCAATAAAAGGGGAGAGTGATCTGAACCTTTTTGAACAAAGCTCGCCTTTCTTCATGAGTGCAATTTCAGATTTCAAATGTTCAAGCTGAGTGGTTTCTACCAGATGCAACTTGGCCTCTTTATACTCGGTAGTAGAGATAGGGCCCAATAACCAACGTTCCCGGGGTTGCTTCAAGCATTTCATTTTTAAATTGAATAAAAACCGAATGATGTGAGCACATATCCTAACTGCCCTGTCAAGGGAGGAGGATCTATCAATCAAACATGAAAAGCGACTTTGTTCTACAGCTTGAGATAGGAGACCCGGCTGAATAACTTTCATCTCTGCATCCACTGCAGGTGATTCGGGAGGTATATTCATGGGCCATAGTTCGATAGGGTCTAGCAAAAAGGTAGGGCCATGCCACCACAACCTATCTGTTAGAAACTCTGAGGGGAGTAGGCCTCGGCTTGCGGAGTCTGCTGGGTTGTCCTGAGTCGGTATGTGTAACCATGTTGCATTAGGACAATTTTCGGCTATTTGCACCACCCGGTTCGACACAAATGTCTTCAGCTTGTAAGGGGGGGTATGTATCCACGCCAACGTACAAGACGAGTCAGTGAAGCAGATTACACGACTAACAACAACCGACGGGTTGAGAGGAAGTGACCCCTGAATCAGCTTCGAAAGCAAGACCGCAGCACCTAATTCAAGACGGGGAACTGTCCAAGTTTTGAGCGGAGCCACCCTCGTCTTGGACTTCAACAAGTGACATGAAACCCCAGCAGGACTATCAGCCCTCAAGAACAAGGCGGCTGCCATACCTAAGGTACTCGCATCAGAAAAACCAATGAGTTGCACACTTGACCAGCCAGTATCCAAGATACATCGCGGTATGGAGAGCCCTTCCAAGAGTGGCAGCTCTTGGAGTACCCTTCTTCCTAAATCCGCAATATCATCTGGAGGTAGTTCATCCCAGTCAACCCGAGCCAACCACAACTTTTGCAGGAGGGACTTGAGGAGGAAAATCACCGGACCAAGAAAGCCATTGATACCATAAGTGCGAGCAACTCGTGAAAGCAAACTACGTTTGGTGAGGGGCTCCATTGATGAATCAATTTTGTACTTGAACTGATCAAGACCGGGGTCCCACCAAAGGCCCAACACCTTCAAGGATATGGAATCCAAACAACCTATTTCTTTCAGGGGGGCTGCCTGGGCGGGAAGGACATCCACACTAGAGCTGGCCCATTTATCAAGGTGAAAACCACCTGACGCCAACAATGACTGCAATTCATCAGACAGCTGGCGAGCCTCCTGAACGGACGACGCACCAGTCAAAAAGTCATCAACATATGATTCATACATAATTGCCCGGGAGCCCAGGGGATAGCTGGATCCCTCATCCCGGACCAACTGACGCAGAGTTCTAAGGGCTAAGTAGGGGGCGCTAGCGACCCCAAAAGTTACACGTGTGAGTTCCCACTCCTGAACGGGGTCATTAGGGGAAAAACGAAATAAGATCCGTTGAAATCGTCTGTCTTCTGGGTGGAGACCGATTTCACGGTACATCTGTTTGATGTCACAGGTTAGGGCGACTTTGTGAAGTCGAAAACGAGAGATTATTTGACCTATATCCCCTTGCAACTTGGGGCCAGGGAGAAGATATTCATTTAAAGTATGACCATTGGGATCTCGTTCAGCAGGGGAAAATACCACACGCATCTTGGGGTCTCCATTGTCTGAGTACTTCATGACACCGTGGTGAGTCATGATGTAAGGAGAGGGATCACTGACAGGAACGAGATGACCCTGATTTATATAGCTTTGAAGATTTTCTTTATAGAGGTGGGCATAAGTTGGGTCTTTGTCAAAGCGTTTCTCAAGCTTCAACAAACGATTTTGTGCCAGCGAACGAGTGGAACCCAGCACAGGGAGGCGACCGCCTTGGAAAGGAAGACGCACAAGGTACCGACCTGACTCATCTCTACTAACCGTATTCGTAAAATATTCTTCACAATAGATGTCATCTGGGGAAGGGGGTACTGGAAGAGACACCTCCTCTTGTTCCCAGAATGACCTCAAGATTACATCTAATTTAGGTTCGCTGGGTTCAACAACATTCGCCAGTAACGCAGTATCAAGCTGGGAGGGAAGTTCATTCGGAACTGCACCCCACACCAACCATCCTAGGGACGTGTACATCGCGGAAGGCTCACCTCTAATTTGCAGAGGGCAAGTAGGTATAAGGTCTAGGAAAGCCTGTATACCCAACAATATGTCAATTTTACCAGGTTTATAGAATTCCGGGTCCGCCAGCTGCATCGATGCAAACTGATCGATGAATGCCCCTTCCAAGTGACAAGTTGGAAGATCCGATGTTATTTTTGATACAATTGCAAAATCTACATTGATTATAGGCTCGTCTGAATAATGAGGGGCGATCCGCGACCGCACCGTACCCAAGACTGGAATAGAGTGGGTGTCACCCACTCCCGAGACCTCCACCCGACATCCAGAACGCCTGAGACCCAAACGATCAGCTAAAGCATTAGTCATGAAATTCGTGGTAGATCCAGTGTCACATACAGCACGACAGATGTGCCACTGATTTTTCATACCAGAAATGCGAACTCGTGCAGTACCCAAAATGCACTTCTTACCAGTAACGGTGTTTATAGAATTGGAAAGGGCAACCCCTTTAGGGGATGAATCATCACTAGGCCCAGGTTGCTGGGAAAACAGGGGGCCGAGCGGCCGACTCTGAGAACAGGGTGGAGAGCGATGGAGAAGAGAATGATGCTTCGGGGAGTTGCATTCTCTACAGGTGAATTTCGAAGTGCACTGAGCCACATTATGTGATCGGCTGAGGCAAGACCAACACAGGCCAAGTTTCTTCACCAGGGCAATACGATCATCAATGGTCAATGAACGGAATTTGTGACACGCCGACATTTTAACATGCTCCGGAGGTGCACATGCACAAGGGGGCGCATTACTAGTGGGAAGGGGATTTTTCAAATCAGCTGAATCTGTGGATACGAGAGCCTTATTGTGAGAAGAGTATTTTGAAGACCCAGCCGACTTGGAATCACCAGGACCGTGAACAGAAGGGTTATCAGCCAGTTTTGCGACAATACAATAATTCCGCAGAAAAGAGACAAAATCTGTGAATTTTGGAAAGTCTTCGCCCAAATGCTTAGCCTCGAATTTGGTCCTAAGGTCTGCATCCACTATCCTGAGTCCCATGCTGAGCAACAGGGAGTCCCCCAAATCCGGAACCGATAGGGATTTCAATGATGTAACACTGGTATCGAGCATGTCCACCAACTCCTTGAGCGATTCAACTGACCAAACCTTGAGAGGCTTTAAATTCATAATTTTCTTCACATAGTGACTAGCAAGCACTCGAGGTTGAGAGTATGTATCTTCTATCAATTTATAAACCACTTCATAATTATGAGGGTGAAATGTAACAGTACTTGCCAGCCTAAGAGCATTTCCCTCCAGGAAGGATAATAAGTATGAATATTTTTGAGCGTCAGTAAGATGGGACGCACGATGTATATTCGTGTCGAACAGTGATTTGAACGAAGGAAATTCTTCATATAAACCACTAAATTTTTTTATATCTAACGTCGGTAAGTTAACTTTGACTGTAGTTTGTTCTGAACGAACAGGAGGAGACTGAGGGGTTACCACTGGGGGGGCTAATTTTCATTGAGTAGCCAATACCCTAAAATAAATGTCCTCAAAACTCTTGATAAGCTTAGCTTCATTTACGTTCTTGCTATATTCGACATGTGCATAACAGAACTCCTGCAATTCGTTTACAACTTCCAAGAAACGATCGTAATACTTTTCGATTCGTTCACACCTAACGAGAAATATCTCTTGATTGGTGGGAAGTCCCGCTATCATGTCGAAGGTGGTTTGAACATGGCTATAAATGCGCTCCTTTTTGTCACTCAATTTTTTGAAATCAGCCGCCAGACTCATTTTTAATAGGAAATGTAGGGCCGCAACACAGATCTAACGGGGAATGACTGAGCTTAGCAAGTCCACAACAAGGTGAGTGATCGCTACGAGAAAAAGAGAGTAGGTACTTACCTACGAAAATGTAATTTGGAAACAGGAAAATGATATTGGGTGGCAAACAATGAGTAAACAACCCCCTACAGCAGAGTTTACTGGTTGCCGGGGCAACGTGGCTTGACCTATGTATCTACTCGACCCCAGAGGCGCACCTACCTGTGCACCAGACAGCACGTCGATGTTTGTATACGGAAGTGCCTAAGGTCGGCTTCCCCTGTGAATTGAGCTCGAACTGATTCCTGTTGTTACGTCACGGAAAGATCGAGAACACAGTACTTCGTGGTTGCAAAAACCCACGAAAAATCACCCAATATCAATTAAAACACTATTTATCCGGGATTTACCAACAATAAGTTTAAATAAGGATCGAAGACAGTCGCAATGAGAGGAACAAGACTGCCGAAATTTTTTCCAAAAAACGAAACATCCGCGAGCTATGGACCAAAACGGTATGTTGGGGATGAAATGGACTGTATTATAGGATTTGGATTTTTCTTTATACCGTTACAATATATTTTCAACTTCGATACCACCTACTTGATGAATTATATTTATGATTGAGATGCGAGGCCGTTCCGACCGCACACCCCGTCGGTATCTGACAAAGTGGGAAGCCCGGAAAAGCAACCAACAGGTGATAGGGTAAATATAGGGAAATAAGGGAAGAAGAAAAGGTGTGGAAACTGACCTCGTGTGCCGTCGAAGTCGGTTTTACCTGGGGCCCCAGAAATGACGATTCTCTCCTTGCAGCCGTGTCCTCCAGGGAGTGGTTGTCGAGTTCGAGAAGCAGCCAGTAAGGGGAACAAATCAAATTCAGAACGAAAAAGGTAAGGAAAACTGTGGGTAGTTTTCTTGGAAAAGGGTGAGTCACGCATTTGGTGAAGCCGGGAGACGAAGTGGATGGGAAGGAGGAACGTGGATGGAGGCTGGGGTGGGGAAGACGTCGGCCCCTTCCCACCTGAGGATCAGCCCCTCCAGCACCATGGCTAATCGACGCCTCATACGTCTCAAACAGTAGCTTTATGTCAAAGCAGCGAACATGAGATAGATTTTGAATAGGTAACGTCATTTCAAGATTTGGTAACATTTTTTTTCTACATTTTCAGAAAGCCTGTTCGCCATACCTGGAACCCAGCAAATCGAAGACACCATGAATTTACCACAAATAGTGACGAGGTATGTTTAGACGATATTTAGAATTTCGCTTTCTTTAGGTTCCTTATAATAAAATCCCATCACGTAGATAATGACAGACCTGGGTATTTTTCAGAGGGCTCGATTCATGCTTCAACCGCATATTTAAGCCGGAATTCAAAATTGATTGGATATACAACATATCACAGGATGGCAGAGCTCTGCAGAAGTGCATGGCGGAAATCAAAGGTCCACTTTCAAAAGTGAGTCTCGTGCAAGGTTTGTTAAGTAGGGTAAATAATGAGAGTGTGGACACAATTTTCAAGCGTTAGGCAAAGCCCGCAATACGAATAGCGGGGGGGGGGGGGGGGCTGACCCTGGCCACTGCCTCCCTACCCGACCTCGCCCCCATCATTCCACCTGCGTCCACCACATTGATAGAGGCAGGACAATAAAAGTTTTTGTCAAGAGGAAGATCCGAACCCTCGATCTTCTGATTACGAGTCAATGATGCTATCCAGTAGGCTAATGGAAGAATCAAGAATCAAGAATCAAGAAAATTTTATTGGCATGACTCATTTTACATATTTACATGTGAATAATAATATTTTAGTTTTTACAATACCTGCCTATCGGCCTTGAAAGTTTAATAGAATAATGAGTAGTATGATAATGACATGAATTAGGATAACTTAGAATATGCTTAAAGAGAAAGTTGATTTATAAAAACTCTTTGACAGGAGGAGTATGTATGTACAATTTAGGTTATAATAATTATGTACATATTTACAACTATTTACAGTGATTATAGGTGTTTACAATATTTACATTTCTAATAAGTATTTATAATATTTACAGTTTTAATAGGTGAGTGAGCTTAGACCCGTCTTGCATTTGATCCCCAATGGGGTTTGCAGAGTGTGGTGATGTGTTGGAGGAGGGTGTTGGGGTGTGTTCGAAGTTTGTCGGTGAATTTATTTCTCATTTTGGTTATGAATGTGTCAAGAGTATCAATGTTAAATTTTTTGTGTAATGAGTTAATGTTGCAGCGACGGGATGTGTGTGTGGCGAGGCGTATGCATTTGTTCTGTGTGACTTGTAGTTTGTGTAGCAGTGTAGGTGATGCTGAGTGCCAGATTGGGGATGCGTAGGTGATGGATGAGCGGATTAGGGCTTTATACATGAGGAGTTTGATATCATTGGAGAGGGAGTTGGATTTGAAGAGGTGGAAGTAACGCCCGAGTTTCCTTCTGGCCGTGGAATTTGCCTGTTTTATGTGCTCATGCCACGTCAGTCTTTTGTCGAGGTGGAGGCCGAGGTATTTGACGGAATTAGAAAGGGGGATAGGATTAGATCGGATTGTTATGTGGGAAGGGAGGTTACGTTTATGGGTAAATATGATGCCCTCTGTCTTGGCTGCGTTCACTTTTATTTTCCACTGTTCCAGTCGGGAAATAATGAGGTGGGCGGCGTTTCGGAGGCGGTTACAGGCTTTCATCGGGGATGGAGATGTGGAATATAGGGCTAGGTCGTCAGCAAAGCCTGCTATTTCCACATTTTTTGGGATGTCATGGAATACGTGGGAGATGTATATGTTGAATAGGAGAGGGGATAGGACGGAGCCTTGGGGAACGCCGGCAGGAATAGTGATGGGGGCGGAAGAGGAATTGTTAATTTTGACGAGGATTTTCCTATTGGTGAGGTAGGAAAGGATGAGTTTGCAGAAACCTGAAGGGATATTTAGGTCAATTAATTTGGATATAAGGCCCTCGATCCAGACAGAGTCGAAGGCCTTTTCGCTGTCCAGGAGGAGGAGAGCGGTTGAGTTCTTACCCTCGAGGTTTCGAGTAATACCGTCAACTACTCTAGCGAGTTGGTGGACGGTAGCGTGGTGGCTTTTAAAACCCATTTGGGTATCGGGAACTATATTCAACCGCTCTGCCTCAGCCTGGAGGCGTCTGATAATTACTTTTTCGAAAATTTTGGATAGGGCGGGGAGGAGGCTGATGGGGCGGTAGCTGGCAGGATCTGAGGGTTTTTTGTTGGGTTTTAGGATGGGGATGACGGAGGCGAGTTTCCAAGGAGATGGGAAGTAATCGAGTCGGAGGCATGCATTAAGGATGTTGGCGATGAGGACTATAGCTTTTTGGGGGAGGTTTTTAATAGCTATGTTTTGGATTTTATCGTGGCCGGGTGCTTTATTGTTTTTTAATTTGGAGATAAGTCTTTTTATTTCGCGGGGGGTTGTATGTTTGATGTGATGGGTGGAAGGGGTTTTGGAGAATCGTTTAATTTTGGAGTTGATTTGTTCTGTGAAGCTCGGGTTTCCTCTATTGGCCGCAAGATTATGGATGGATTGAAAATGATTTGAGAGGGCCGTTGCTTTCTCCTGATCGCTGAAGGCGGTGGATTGCGGGGATATAAGCGGGGGGATAGTAAATTGGGAGTTGCTGTTGAAGTGTTTAGTTAATTTCCATAATGACCTGTCTTTGGGGTTAATTTTTGCCGGTTTATTTTCCCAAGATTGTTGGGTCCATAAATCGACTTTGAACTGAATTTCTTTATGCATTTGATTGAATTGACGTTTTAGATGGGGGAGACGGGTGTTCTGCCAATATTTCCGGGTTCTGTTTTTTGATTTAATAAGGTTTGCAATGTGATTGGGGAGGGGTTCTATTTTGGGCTGGATACTATATTTGGGGACTGTTGAATCTAAGGCTGTTTGAATGAATTTCGTTAATTGTTCAATGCTGTTATCAATTAGGGTAGGGGAGGGTAATGAGGGGTTGGCGGAGGTGATGGATTCGTCTATGATAGTCCGATACAATTTCCAGTCCGCTTTGACGTAATTGTATCGGGTCGGACGGGGGGTAGGGAGGTATAGTGAGGAAATTTGGAAGAAGACGGGTAGGTGGTCGCTATGCCCATCGGTTAGGGTGTGTATGTCATGGATGAGGGATGGGTGGCGGGTGAGGAGGAAGTCGATGGTACTTGGAGTTCGGTCGTCTTGGACAGGAAAAAAGGTAGGATTACTGGGAGCAGCGAAGGATATACCATCACTCATTATGAGATCGTAAATTGTTTCGCCGTTTTTGTTCTTCTTGGAACAGTTCCATAACTGATGACGGGCATTCCAGTCAGCAGCCAAGACGGAGGGGGCATCGGGTGGTAGTAATGACTTAAGAGTGTGTGGATCTAGGGTGGGTTGATGTGATGGTGGGTTGTATATGCCTATAATGTTGATGTGTCTGTTCCTGTATGGTAGTCGGATTCCTACCATTTCCATGTTGGTGTTGTGTGGTACTGTGATTTGGGTGTGTGGTATTTGTTCTTTGATTGCTATTAGGACCCCTCCTCCTTTGGTTTGCCTATCAGTTCTGTATATTGTGCAACCTGGAATGCGGATTTTTGTTTTAGTGTTTAGTTGTGTTTCTGTCAGTATTGCAATGTCTGAGTCTGCGTTTGAGATAGTGTTAATTGTTTCAGTGAGGTTCTTCTTTATACCACGGACGTTCCATAGTAGTGTGTTATAGTGAGTATGTGGCATGTTATGGGTTGTCATTCAGTAAGTGGGCGTAATTGGACATAATTGTTAATTTTTCTAAACTATTAGTGGCGGATCTGAGCTCACTCACCATTTGTTTGAATTCGTTCAGCATTTGCGGGATCCCCATGTCTTGAAGGTTTTGGAGGATCTCTCTGGCTTCGCCGATAAAAGAGAGGGTCTTTTGGAGGTCGGCGTTTTCCGGACGGCGGGATTGTTGGAAGGTGACAGGTAACTGTCGGTTTGGATAAGCGTTACCGACAACGGGAGTTAAGGTTGGGTTACCAGCTGGACCTTTCCGTCCAGTAAGTACGTCTGCAAACGAAGGGTCATTGACAGGGTTCCTTAGCGGGTAACTCTTGATTTGATTTACGACTTTGTTTGTAAACGGAAGGTCATTGTGTCTGGTTTGGCGGCGGGCAGTTTGAATTTGACGTTCCTCACATCCTCGGTAACTAGCGACATGTGATTTTCCGCAGTTGGCACATTTAATGGGGTTTGTGCCCCTGTCGCATTCTTTGGCGTCATGTTCACCTCCGCAGCGGACGCATCTTGGTTTGAGGTTGCAGTTTCTGCTTGAGTGATTGAAACGCTGGCATCGGAAACACATTGTGATTTGGTCGTTGGTACGGTATCTTTCGAAGGTTACTTTATGGTAGAGTATCGAGGAGATCGATCGAAGAGATTGTAACGTGATACTGGGGGCCGTAATGACTGCAAACACAGGGAGGCGGGTTTTCGTACCATTTTCATCGGAGCGGGAAAATTGTTGCACATGCAGGATCCCGTTCAGGTTTCTCAGTAGGTCGAGTTTTATCTCTTCTTCTGTAAAGGTTGCGGGGAGTCCATGTATAACATATTTATGGTGACGGTCCTCTTTGAAACCATACGTGTGAAACGGAATGGACTTCTGCCGGAGGTTTTCGCATATGGTTTTATGGTCGTCTTTCGTCTTTGGGAGGATTTGGGTAGATGTCAGCCGATATTTGAGAAGGAAATTGGACTTTACGAGCAGTTTCAGCTCGTTTATGAAATCAATGGTGTTGATAGGGACACCGTCCAGGATAATTGGGGGCGGTTTTGATTGAGAATCTTTCTCAGGTTGATCGGGGATTCTATCAGGGGCATTGGTTAATAATGCAAATGAATTGGAAGTTGGAATTGTAGGTTGGGGGTCCATGACTGTGTCCAATGAGGTGGAAGTTGATGGGTGGCTTACATTGCTCAGTTTGGATTCTCCCAAAGTCTGTCATAGCTTCTTTTGGGGATGGATGAATTCCTCCTGAAGTTCAGCCGCGTGGCTCTTCTTACCAGGAACGGTGTCGGAGGCTCTCTTGGCTCGGGAATTATGCGTTTTCCCGGCCTGGGTGGGACGCTTCGGTAGGGGTGCCAGCTAAGCGGCTGTTCTAACGAACAATTGAAAAAGGGGGGCACTAATGGAAACTCGAAAGTATGGAACACTTGAGGAGGTTAGTGAGCGCAGGTAGCAGGGGCGAGAGCAGTTGTTAACCGTACGGAGGTTGGTGAGAGACTGAGTAGACTAATGGAGCCAGTTGAGCAGGGTGATTTAAAATATGTTTATACGTGGCTCGGTTGGTGGCCCGGAAGGAGGCTGATAGCTGTATTATCATAAAGAGCTAATAATACGCGTACCATCAGAGTTTACCTTTCCCAGCTGATATGGATGGAAGGTAGAGTTTAAAAGAAGATATTGTTTTAGATATAGAAATTATCGAGCAATTAAAATTAAGCCCTGGCGGAAATGAACTCAAGGTCATCGGCGTTGGGTAGCGCTCCCGAAACGACCTCACCCCCCCCCCCCCCCCCTACTATTATAACTACCTATCTAATTTGGCTTGGTGCGACCTATACCCCCAACAATAATAACTATATTTAATTTTAACTATTTGCCTAATATTGCTGACCATTTGACCTGCCAACATGATTTTTGAGTGCCTACCCAGCCTAGTGGGGCCAGGGTGAAGCAGGAGCTGATGGTGTTGTGATTAGCCTTTCCTTAAATTTTAGCGTACCTAACCAGTTTCCTCTAAGGGTCTTTCCCTAAGAGCGGTCGTCCTTCTGGAAAATCTTGTCAAGCATAGCTTTACTGTGGAGCTCACTGACAAAGGCGTCCTTCAACATAACCTTCAGCATGTCAGCTGAGTATTGACATGGAATGACTAGCTCAAGAACACAATTACTGACAGTTTCCCCTCCTCTTTGTTTCGTATTCAGGAATGCATGATGACCAGGTATGATGAGGGGTTTTGGACTCAAATAACTTGTCAGTAACTCCTTAGGTGTTGTGTAGGTTCGAGTTTGGAGCGTAGTGGGATATGGCAAATTGTTCAATAATGCAAAGGTAGGTGCAGGTAGGCACGCAAGCAAGGATTTTTAATTTATCAGCTTCTGATGTACGATCACTCGCTAAATCGTACCTATAGCATGACTCAAACCTGACTAAGCAGTCCTCAGTGCTCTCCACTTTATCATATGTTTCTCGAACTTTTTTCTGCTCGTGCCTCAGCCTGGATAGTGGTGCTCATTTGCTGCTGCATTTGCGAGAGAATATTAGCCATGGTTCGGTTTAACTGCTGATTCGATTGAAGGAGTTAGGTACATTCCGCCGACGGTGGCGGCAGCTTAGCCGCCCCAGTTTATGAGTCTTTTGGCATGGTGTAAACGTAGAAGGTAGACGAATATATATGGATGTGACAACTGTGGAAGTTATAGATCCGAGTTGCGACTGCGCTACTGTATGGGTTTCCACAGAAAAAACAACATGAGAGAACAAACCGTGTTCTTTTAAGAGAAATAAAATGCAATGAAATTCAACTGGCAATAATTCAGTAATATAATTCGGTAGCAGAAGGGAAAAAAACGTTGTTCCAAAACGTTTTTCTTCTCAGTCCCCTCCTTATCGGAGCTTATTCCTCTAATTCTTCTGAGAAACTATTCTGGGAAGGCCATAGCGGGATGTAACAGAAATTATATATACGAAAAAGGGAAAATCTATAATTAAGATCTCCGATACTTGAAACGGAATTTTGACGGGTTTCCGGTTCACAGGGAGCACATGACTGAAATTTTCGAACGAGCCGAATAGCTAAATATTCTTGGAAAATTCACCAATCACACAGCGTTTTATCTCTTCTGGAAGTCGTACGTACTGGCCTACGGACAGAGCAAAAGCTCCAGATGTACCTAATTGACTTTTTCGTGATCAAAGGAATATCAGGCTATTTTATCCACGCCGAAGGCAGCGGAAGCCTCATGTCAGATAATTCCGCTATAGTCCTCACAATAAATTAGTGACACAATAATATTAACTTAAAGATAATCCTCCACGATTAGCAACCTATTATAATAATTGGGATTTTTTAGGAAGTACATATTATTATACCATCTGATAATATTAATTTTTCAGTTCTCCTTAAATCTACAGAACAGCTAGAAGATGAAGCGGAAAACTTCGTTAAGTGTGCCTAACGAGCAGCTTGGGCTAATACCCCAATAGAGACTGAGTATTCCGCTAATACCCACGAGAACTTAGGGCGCCAATCAGAGAAAACAGGAAAACTAGAAGAGCATGACATCTTAACAGAGTCCCAAGTGATAAAACAAAATGAAATAGATTGAGTAATTTATTGGATAATTTATCTTCAGGAATGAAACAAGAAAACCACTTGAGACAAATATATTTGTGGTGGTTTGAGGTAAGAGGCGAGGTGAGGTGAGTGAGTGTGATGGAGAGAAGGTTGCTGGATCTAGCGTCTAAAAGGTTAACACCTATGGCAGCCAGGAAGGTTATCACCTATAGCTGCCAGGGAGGTTACCACCACTAAAGGCTCTAGAGGGATTTTGCCCAGTGGTTCCACGAATCTGGGATCTTTTGTGAGCAGAGGTAAGGAGGCATGAGAGGAGAGAGAGAGAGATAAGTCGGCGACTTAAGGAGAGCGTAGAATGAGGTGAAAAGCGCAGGGGGCGTGTTTTTATGGCGCCCACTCCACTCTCCTCCAGTCCAGTAGGACTAGTGGGGAGTGATTGAGCCTATGCGCCTGTGGTCACGTAAGCCACCTCACCCGTTGCGTTTATTAACTTGAACAATCTTAAGGTATACAAAGTATGATGTTCTGGGAGGATCACAACAATATTATAGTCTAAATCCTGAAAAATACACAGAACATTCACCCTGGAAGGTTACGAAGTCACTTAACCAGCCGAAAGACCATATACCTCCCATTAGAAAGGAGGGGGCTGTCGATCAACCCCCGTTACGATCGACCCCGTGTGATCGACCCCAGGTTCGGTTCCATGAAGTAGGGTGTGAACTACTCCGAGGAGGCGTTGTACCCCCGAACACAACACAAAATTATCCTTCCCACTTTTACAGACTTAGGACTGTCTTCTGGTGTCAGAAGGTGTGGTTAAAAATTTTGTGTGGTTGTGGTCATTCCCCCCTTGTTACATAGGTACCTAACATTACATTCCACTAATCTATTCAGAAGTCCCAAACAACCTGCTCATTCACGGGATAGTTTCTGGGATTGTTTATCTTTTTTGAGATGCGAGCGCTAGCGAGCATCCAGATCGCTTGACAATGCATTCCACTAATCTATTCAGAAGTCCCAAACAACCTTCAGCTTTTTTTGTAAAACAAATTTGAAAGAATCGTAAAAAGTCGCGTCTTTACCCAACTTGGTACCGCCTGCCACACGTTCCACGTTTGCCATCATTCGACACTGACTGAAAACACATCCAGACAACGAACGAAAGCGATAACAAACGGAAAGCAGGTGGGGGTCGACCGCAATCTTCTCTCCTTGGCGGGTCAAAGATTGAAGACCAAACCCGGGGGTACATCGCACTCATCACTCAACGTGCGGACGACCGAACTCATCACTTTTCGTCATTTGGGGGTCGATCGTCATTCCCCCTTAGAAAGGAAGATGGGGAGTGAGTAGGAAGTCCAATTGAAAAGGCAAAAGTCTTTGCGGATAACCTTGAAAAACGTTATTGGTTTCAGTCTCTAGCCACGTGGATGATGGAGAACTAGGTACCTATCCTCACCTTTGCTACGGATACAGACAACATAATACCAGTTTCGCTCAGTGAACTTGAAGATGGGATTCTTGACCGCAAAACGAACAAAGCACCAGGATAATAAATTATGATCGGGTAATGTAATTAAACAACTTCCAGAGGAAGGCATGCGAATGTTTTTGTATGTTTTTATGAATGGAGCATTGAGATTGAAATACCTATGTACCGCTGTGCTGGAAAGTGGCTGAAGTTATCATGATATTGAAATCGGGCCCAAGGACATAAATTCATACAGACCGATATGTTTACTACCAGTAATCTCGAAATTTTTTGACAGATTACTAATACGAAGAGAGAGAACAAATCCCTAATCATCAGTTCGGTTTCAGGGAGAAACACTGTACCATGATAGATCAAGTGCAGCGTACCACTGATATAATCAAAAATTGCTTGGAAAAGAAACAAGTCTGCGCAGGCACCTTCCTGGATGTCTCCAAGCTTCTGACAATGTCTGGCATCAAGGGTTGGAATACAAACTTGAGAGAGATCTACCAGAGAAATTCTCCTTATCTCCCTGAAAGACACTTTAGAGTGAAACAAGAGGGGTAGTGTTCTGGTTTGAGGAAAATTAGGGCAGATGTTCCTCAAGGTAGCATGCATGGGCCCCTGCTCTTTCGAGTGATGTATCTAGCAGTGGCGATACGGCAATTGCAACTTGTGCTGATGATACTGCCCTACTAGCGGTTAGTGATACAGTAGAGGAAGCAACAGGAAATAACAAGAAATTGTTAATCAAGGTACATATACCAGAAAAAACGAGCGTCTCTATCTTGCAGAACGGAAAAGCAATGATATTAACTTTACGGACAAAAGCATAACTAAGATACCAGTCATGTTGAACAGGCAAGAGATTACTTACGCCGATACGGCAAAGTGTCTAGGGATGACTCTTGATGTGAAAATGAGATGGAAGGAGCATGTCATTAAATAAAGAGATCAGTTGAATATCAAGTAAAAAAAAATTTACTGGTTTCTCGGCAGGCAGGTACTCCGAAGTGTCCTTACACAACAAACTGTTTATCTATAAGCAAATTCTAAGGTCTGCGTGGAAATTTGACGTCGTGTGGGGTTGCACGAAAAAGACCAACAGCACGATCATTCAACCATTTCAGAACAACGTACTAAGGAGTATTGTAAACGCTCCTTGGTGCACACGAAATGATGACCTCCGTTGGGATCTCAAGATGGAAACCGTCAGTGAAGTGGAATGAAGAGGTCCTTGCGAATGAACGCAAGCAGGTACTAGCGGCTTAATGAACACGTGAACCCAGAATTTCTTCGTCCTGTAGACTCTAGACAATATCAATGTCATAAGGCGTCTTTGACAGAACAAAACCCCTCGACTTTGTGACGTGTTAATATGACAATTATACTGCGAAAGTGTTTATACACAGCACCTGTCATTGGGCTATGAACTCTACACACTGCTCAATATAGTACTAAAGTAAATTCACTTGATATTCTAAGCTCAGCTGTTGTTTCCATTAATAAAAAAATTTTAAAAAATCTCTGAGTGGATGTATCGTCTTACCTTCATTTTCCCATACATTTATACCTCCCACGGACAACCACCGTCGTAAATGTGAAATTGCCTTCAACCAAATTTTATTCAGATCGGTTGAGCGATCTAGACCCGCGGCGACCTCTTATACACAAGTTTACAATTTCACATAACCCTATTTATGTAAACCACATTAGTTTCCCCCTCCTTCTAAAATCGTACAGTCCACTATAAAAATATCATACAATTAACAGCATTATAGCATATTATTATGGTACAATAATTAATAATATTATAGCATATAATATATTATCAGCCGTACTCTTATCAATTATCTGAGGAATCAATGCTGAACATAGCTTAATACGATTTTCCAGATGGTGACTGACTGTTATGATAGTTTGGCAAGAGAAGGGCGCGTTCCAACTGGTAAGTATTATGATAAGATCAGTCCTATTTATTTACGGTTTAGTTCTTCTGTAACTAATTATTAAATTCTTACAGACCCAGATTTTGTACCAAGGACCTACACGGAAGTTGCAATTAGAGTCTCCCAACTCCATAATGACTCGGAGGATACGCTAATATTCAGTTTCCTTGACATGATCATAGCAGTGAGTGCAGTAACAGATTTCTTACATACCTAGTAATAATTTCAGACTGCGTCTGGCGAGGCCAAGGTTTAGGGGAATACGTGCTTAGGGGATTAATTTATCCATACCAGAGAACTTTGACTCAAAAGTGCCTTCCTTCGGTTATCTTCATTGGGGGATGATGGAATTCCGGAGGAAGTTGCGAATTTGTAATTAACTTTTAGGGTGACTGAGGGCTGTTACCCTTTTTACAACAGTCTACCTTCAAGTGGTTACTGTGCCAAAATAAATAATAGTCCTGTATCAAATTTCCTTTTTTCCTTGTAAACACATACTTATCAGCTAACATCGATATTTTCGTTTAAAGCGCAGTTGGATAATTCTAATTTTTTAATTTTTTTAAAGTCTTACGAAAATTCTGAAAAGTGCGTCCCCCCCCCCCCCTGACTTACATAAACCAAATGATGGAAAAAACTGTCTAACTGTCCTAATATCCTTCAGATGTCTAGTTTTATCACTGAAATTATTGAGGGGGTAAAAAGGGACACAGGGTGGCAACGGGTGGTTACAAGGAGGAAGGAACAGGTTTGTATTATGCAATTCCTAGAGCGACATGCAAAGCACCTGCTACATTGGCGGGCGAAATGGATAGCAATCCTTTTTGCGGCTGAGGAGGTTTTCAACAACAGGGCTATATTTGGAGGGCGTTAGGGTTAGGCCCTGGAAGGGGATGGGGCAGATGAGAACTGCCCAGTAAAGTACGGAATGGGTTTGTCGTGGTACCCTTATAATATACCACTCCTGTATATACGTTAAGATTTTTACCAATAAACAATGGAGAAGCCAAGCTACCCAGTGCGAGGACACGGCCCAGGCAACCCTCCTTCCAACGGTTCCCTATGGTCACTCAGATGGGACCCGAGGAGGGTAGAGAGGACTATAAAAAACCAGTCATGCAGCATGACTTAATGAGCGAATTTTCAAAGAAATATTCGAATTAATGGCTATGGTTTTGAATAAAGGAAAACTTCGGTCTAAAATTTGGTTTTCTATGTATATTCTCTTCGTATTTATTTTAATTTGTACGTTTTGTCCATCCTGATTCTACCGTTTGTTTATTACGTAATTGTACTAAGTGCTTATTTATTTGATCGCTTTGGGTTCATATTAGGTAGGATAGGGTAGTTAGGACTTTTGACTTACCTACTCAAGAGAGTGCAGTAGGTAAAGGAGTTGTTATAGAAAATCATGAGTGCTTCAAGTGCAGGTTGTTTTTCATGCAGGCTCAATCTTGAAATAAACTATGAAGGAAGGATGTGGTTTCTGGAAGGATCACTTGGAAGAACATGTGGGTGCTACGTTGAAATATTGTTCTATTCTAGTATTCAACATTGAGTGGACCTGAAACTACTTGAGAATTATTGGAATCGAAAGTTGCCTGTACGGATACATCGCAACTTTCCATTCCACGTTATGGTTCACGATGTAAACAGGACCAATGGTGCAGTATAATTCGGATCGGTACCTAAGCACCTCTCATGTGATTTCCATATTGTTTTGTAGAAATACAAAAGTTGGTCGTCCAACCTAAATTATAAGAGAAGTAAGACTGTGTGATGATTTTTCTGCACATTGATACTCTGGTTTCTTCATTGAACCATGGACGTATTGCTATGGGGGTCGTTTCTCATTTGTATACCGGTAGATCACCTGCCTACTTTGAGTTGAATCAACTGAAAGCCTACCTTTGCTCATTGAGTCCCCTCTACTGAGTCACCTTACTCATTATTTAATGTAAAATATCTAAAGAGACGAGTTTTTTTAGTCCAATGGAATGGAGAATTTGAATAAAAGTTAAATAGGTATAATCGCAAAGGAAATGACGTAAGAATTTTAGGACTCAGAAGATAATCATCATTAGCAAAGGCGTAGTCATAATGACCGGTTGTTAAAATTGAGCTGAAAATTATCAGAGCCTGATTAAAAAAAAAAAAACAAGGTAATATGAACACTTCTGATCCTGGCAGGGTCGCCAGATGTCTAAAATCAGGAACTGTCTAGGAAAGAACTGCGTTAAAATTGGTTGGGAAACCTAGGGAGATATTTTAGGCACAGTGTTTTACAGTCAAAAGCTGATATAATAATACTATAACGTCTTCCTTCTAGTAATACGTGGGCCGGTACTTGTCTATCTATGAAGGTATCATAACAATTATATGTCAAATGGGAAATTCAAGGAGTTGTACTAATCGTTTGCCTCCCCCTTTTTTGCTTCGAACTCTCGTCTTCAATTAATACTTCTCACATTTTTCAATCTGACCACTCTAAGGGGTGGGGGGGGGGGGGGTAAGAGTTTAAAGATTATCCTAGTTTTGGGTAATTTTTGCGCACTTTAAATGCTCTAATTTAAGAACGGATTTAGATATCTAAAATCCGATTTCACCATCGTGTTCAGCGTGCAAAAACCTTTAAAATGAGGGGTCACTTGTTAGAAAATAACATTTTGGGGATTTTTGGGTAATTTTTGCGCACTTTAAATGCTCTAATTTGAGAACGGATCAAGATATCTAAAATCCGATTCCACCATCGTGTTCAGCGTGCAAAAACCTTTAAAATGAGGGGTCACTTGTTGGAAAATAACATTTTGGGGATTTTTGGGTAATTTTTGCGCACTTTAAATGCGCCAAAACCCTCCTTAGAGTAGGCCAATTTCGCCCATCTTCGAACTTAGCCTTTCGATTGCCAAGATAGATTTTTTGTGCAAATTTGAGCTGTTTATCTCAATTCTATCGAGAGTTATCGTCTGGAGTGACACATATATATTAATTGCTATGCAATTTTAACGCCGGGGGTCATGTGAAAAAAATGTCCTGTCACAATATCCTGTCACAAAAACGCGTCACGCAAAGAGGAATGTGATGAAGATGAGCACAAAGAGGAATGTGATAAAGATGAGCACAAAGAGGAATGTGATAAAGATGAGCACAAAGAGGAACGTGATAAAGATGAGCACAAAGAGGAATGTGATAAAGATGAGCACAAAGAGGAATGTTATAAAGAATTACCAACGTTATCTTTGTTACCTATGAATAACTAGTTACCTACATTTCATGGTAACGGGCGCCGCTTGGCATTTTTTAATGTGTTTTAATCGTTTTATTTTTTTGTGTGTTGGTGGAGTGGGGGGGGGGATAAATTGCATAGCAAATTCTCCTTTGTTATACGAAGTATAAGAACACATCCTTCGGGGGTGAGGAACGGCGAAGCCGTTCCGAGGGGGCGGATCCCCCTTTGGGGGTCCAGGGGGCTTGCCCCCTGGCGAGGCCCGAAGGGCCGAGTTATAAATATATATATATACATATAAAAAAGTGTTGAATTTCAGGAATCGTTTTAGAATGGTCTGAAACGGATTTCTATGAAGAAAATTTCCAAAAATTTATATTATTTAAATTTCGAAGCCATTGCAATAGCTTCATTTTCTTTGAAAATTCGCTAAAAGTGTTAAATTTCAGGAATCGTTTTAGAATGGTCTGAAACGGATTTCTATGAAGAAAATTTCCAAAAATTTATATTATTTAAATTTCGAAGCCATTGCAATAGGTAGCTTCATTTTCTTTGAAAATTCGCTAAAAGCACCCAGCTTGCTTAGGTCGGGCATTCATCCCGTTTCTCTTGAAAAAGTGCCTCCTCTCTCAGACCTTACCTCCTTATCGTGAATTTATGTGTATTTTAAATTCACCATGAGAGGTGGAGGTAATTTGGATGTTGGAAATGGAGGTAAAATTTGGATGTTGATAATTGAAGTTAAATTGTCATGCGGGAATTTTGGTGTGGTGCGGTTAAGGGCGGACCTCCACCGATCTTTTTAGTGTATTTCGCCAGTTCTGGTTGAGGGCGAAACCTCCACCATGTTCTGATGAAATTTGGTGTGTGTGAATTTGAGATGAATATTGGAAATGTGAGTTGTGCGGTTAAGGGCGTACCTCCACCGATCTTTTATAGGGTTTTACCTGTTCTGGTTAAGGGCAAAACCTCCACCATGTGCTGGTAAATTGTGTGTGCGGTTAAGGGCGAACCTCCACCGATCTTTTAGGGTTCAATAGGAGAGTGAGGAGGTGAGGAATGAGAGAGAATAGTCATCGAGTAGAGGAGAGCGTAGAATGGCGAAAATGGCGCAGGATCCGGGGTTATATAGACTCAGAAGCCACCACCAGGGTAGTGGGGTTCCAGGTTGTGTACCGGATCCCGCGTCCCTTGCCCCACTCGTACTGTTTATTTGCGGTATCTTATTTTAGCATCTTAATATTAGCGAGAACTTATTCTTGGTGGTTGTAGTTCCGGGAGGGACTCACAACACTCCTCATTACCAACTAAGCCTGCTCCTTCCCATCTAAGTTCTCAACAAGGTGAAAACTGGGTGAGAACATCCTTCAACACTCAACGAGGTGAAAACCGGGCGAATGTCTTCCTTACCTCTTACCTACATATCCATGGTGGCGCGAACCCCGATATCATCCTATCCCAATATTCAACGAGGTGAAGACTGGGTGAATATTTACCTAAATCCCAGAGGCGTATCCAAGGAGGTGCAAACCGCGTGGATACAATTCCTCGCGCTCCTCTCGCTTCCAAAACTCCTACCCAGTCAAAATCCAACTCAGAGTCACATTTTTCGTCAAGCCAAATTTAACAATTAACATTTAATCAAAACTAGAATCATCACAGGGAACATTAAACTTATGGTGAATATTAGTTTAATAGTTTGAAGCCCGATTTCACCAAAAACCTACTAATCGTGACTAAGCTAATCACGATTAGAGTTAATCGAACCCTGTAATCATGATAAACATATTTTGGATTCCACCATGCTAATCATGGTTCCCACTAATCTTGGTTACACTAACCACAATTAACTTCACTAATCATGATTAACGCCCGCATGGATGCTATACATTCCGTATCAACAAGGCAGTGGTGTAATGAGGTACCAAACCAGGTTATGTAGTGCTGTCAAGAGTCAATCCGTCAATCGCCTGTCATTGTAGCGTTTGTATTCTATGCCATTCCTATTACCATGAGTGATAACAATAATGATTAACCCAAAAAGAAGGAAGGCGAATCCAGCTTCCGAGGCCTCGAATGAAAATTTATCTGTAGAACTCGCAGACAAATACTACAGTGTTGAGTACAAGAAAACTGTGAATATGCGACGAATTCAAATCTACTCAGAATTACAACATCTACCTTTTACTTGAGAGCTTTGTTACCGTAGGTACGGTTATATTGTTCAACCTACATACCTATTAGGACCTACATAGCAATTCCTGTTTTTTTGATTACTTACTATCAATTCATCGTCACACAGTGCGTGTTTTTGACTTTAAACTTTTATGATGTAGGTATCGTACCTGCTAAAATAAACTTGCCAAAGGTTGGGTGATTGAGAAATGAAGTCAATTTAAAAAGGTTTTCTTTACTAGAACAATACAACGTGAAAACTCGAATTCGCCTTTCATTATTCATTCTCTCCATTCCCATGTGGTTGTCTTGCCAATCTGAAAAAGAAATAGCCATAATAGGTCTATAGATCAATTACTCAGCGCCTACAAAAATATGTTTTGGTTTTCATTATAATAAATAGGTACCTACGTTCCAATATTGCCGAACTGATACATAAAGACTACAAATTCCTGTGGCCTTATATATTTCCAAAAGTTTTTGGGCTTAATGATTAAAGATGAAACTCGGCGCTGCGCGCCTCGCCAGGGGGCAAGCCCCCTGGACCCCCGGATGCTTACTGCTTAGAGCCTACGGCTAAAATTCAAGAAACATGGAACATGCTTTAGCCACTACGTATCTATAACCAAGTGACTACCAAACAAGCGTCATTGTTTACTATCCATTTATAACATTCATTTATATAGTTATAGTATGAAACTAGGAAATAAATACCAAGAACAAATACGAAATAAATTCGTGATAAATCAAGAGCTTTCCAACGAATGGAAAACGATTTTTGTCCGATGAAAATGAAAGGAGTTTCATTTCCCTAGCAACTACTCGGTTGTACGTGAAAATCATCGTTAAAATTTCGTTCCACTTCCGCGTCACCCATCCCGCGTAACGTTTTTCGGCTAGTTAGTCCAAGGCTAAAGCATGTTCCATGCTAAAAGATTTGCAAAGAATAACCTCGTTATGAAAAGCATTACTTCCTATCCCTATAGATACTGTTAGCACCTGCTTCAATAATTACCTACAGATTACTATTATCATCATTATGAAAGAGTTTTATTACGATCATTATGAAAACACAATTGCATGGAGATGTCCAATCTAGTATAAGTACGCATCTTATGGTTTATCATCTCATGGTTTACGTACATGCGCCTAGTTACCTAGTTAATACCTAGTTAAACATACGAAAATAATACATAGTTATGTAGGCGCTTAGGAGATGATTTTTGTTGTTAGTTTTTCTACCTCGTTTTTATATTTCCGCGCCACATGTTTTCGTCCCAACGTAGTTACCTACCTCTGATAAATAATAAAATTCATTCGAGTTCCGAAAATTGATCAAGCGAGTGCGTCATTTCAAAAGATTAGTACAATCGTACAATTGGTGACCCCGAACTAGAACAAAAGAAACGGAGAAATCGTACAGTGATAGAAGATGGAAGGAGCAGGAGACGCAGCTCACGTAGCGGACGTAAGCGTAAAATTGCCGGCATTCTGGCCGGGAAAACCTGATATAATGGTTCCACCAAGTCGAGGCCCAATTTAAATTGAAACGCATCACTGCCGAACAGACAAAGTTTGACTATCTTCTGGCGCAAATGGACAAAATTTATGTTGAAAACATAATATATACGATCTTGCCACTTCTACACACACCGACAAATACGCGCAAGCAAAAAACCGCATAATCACACTTTTCAAAGAAAGCGAAGAGTCCCAAATTAAGAAACTTACCAGTAGTTTGCAGTTAGTTACTCTCAAACCTAGCCAACTGCTGCGGAAGATGCGAGCTTTGGCTGGAGCAAATTTCAGCGAAACGGTTTTCAAAACGTTATGGCTGGAAAAATTGCCAGAAAACGTTCGATCAATTCTCGTGATAGCAGAAGGAACTCTTGACAAAGTAACAGAGCTAGCTGACAGAATATGTGAAACTAGGGATCCTGAAACAGTTTATGCAGTAAGCAAACCTAACGCATCTCAATCTGCTATGTCAACCCTAGATTTTCAAGCCCTTGCCATTCAGATCGACGAATTGAGAAAGAGTATCAAGGACCGTAAGCAGCCCCGACGATCCTCATCAAGGTCCAGTGCGTCAAGCCGCGAGAGCAGCTGTAGTCGGTCCAGCAGCAGAAGTTACAGACGTATGTTCAACCCGAATGGTAAGCTCTGTTATGCGCATTACAGATTTGGAAGGAGATGTCTGCCAGGCAAGTGCGTACCTCCTTGTCAATGGTCGGAACAGGGAAACTCCAGCAGACAGCATCAGTAACGACCCTGAGTGCTGTGAATGAAAGGGATGGTCGTAGTTTCCGTTTATTCGTAAGATACCGAAAAACCAAACTCCAATTCTTGGTAGATAGTGGAGCAGACGTGTCTGTTCTCCCTGCCAAGAAGCAAGCAAAGGAAGAGCCTTCAACTTACAAATTATATGCTGCAAATGGCTCAGAAATACCAACCTATGGGAACCAAGCTTCTAAATCTGGATTCAGGGTTAAGACGACAATTCGAATGGCCGTTCATAATTGCAAAAACGAACAAAGGTATTCTGGGAGCGGACTTTCTACACCATTTCGAACTCATGATTGATCTCAAAAATAGACGATTAGTTCATGCCAAAACAAAATTAACCACAAAAGCCTAACCGAAATTAATGAATTAGATGTTGTCAGCACGGTTCAAACAAATTGCCCATTTGCGAGCCTGTTGCTGAATTATCCAGGTCTAACCAAACCATCGCTAATCCCCGACGAAAATTTTCACGATGTCATACATTACATCAAAACTACACAAGGACCTCCCGTTTTTAGCAAGGCAAGAAGATTAGATCCTGAAAAACTGAAAGTCGCAAAACGGGAATTCCAATTTTTACTTGACAACAATATAATCAGACCCTCCAAATCTCAATGGGCAAGCCCGCTACATTGGTGAAAAAGAAAAATGGGTCATGGCGCTGTTGTGGGGATTATAGACGGTTGAACGATAGGACGGTCCCAGATCGATATCCTCTTCCCCACATTGATGATGTCAATGAAATTTTTGTCTGTAAAACTATCTTCTCCAAAATTGATCTTCTGTCAGCATACCACCAAATTCCACTTGCAGAAGAAGACAAGGAAAAATCAGCAATCATAACACCTTTCGGCCTATTAGAGTACAATTACATGCCATTTGGATTAAGGAACGCACCATCAACATTTCAACGTTTTATAAATTGCATCATTTTTGGCCTAGATTTTTGTTTCGCCTATTTGGACGACATTTGCATTGCATCTCGGACGGAAGAAGAGCACAAAGAACATTTGATCAAAATTTTTGAAAGACTGAATAGTTATGGTTTAAAAATTAATGTCAGCAAATCAGAATTTGGACTCTAAGAAACCATCTTTCTGGGTCATCTGTTAACTCCTGTCGGAGCAAAACCTGATCCGGAAAAAGTAAAAATAATACAACGACATGGACGTCCAAAAACGATTCGAGAGCTTCGTAGATTCCTTGGAATGTTGAACTTTTTTAGGCGATATTTAAAAAATGCAGCTACACACCAAGCACTCTTGAACAACGATTTGGTCGGTGCGAAGAAAAAGGACAACAGGCAAATAGAATGGACAGACGAAACAATCCAGCAGTTTGAAAAATGCAAAGAAGAACTCGCAAATGCAGCATTGTTGACATACCCTGACGCAAGATACCCACTAGCCTTGTTTGTGGATGCTTCTGATTTTGCAGTTGGCGCAGTGCTGCAGCAAAAAGAGCCCAGTGGTTGGAAGCCCATATCATTTTTCTCAAAGAAGTTGAACGAAGCACAACTGAAGTACAGTACGTATGATAGAGAACTTTTGGCAGTGTACTTAAGGCTTCAAGAATTTTAGACATATGTTAGAAGGAAGAAATTTTGTTATAAACACAGATCATAAGCCACTGACATAATATGCATTTAAGCAAAATAACGACAAAGCTTCCCCAAGACAATTGAGACACCTGCAATTTATATCACAGTTCACCACAGATCTATGTTATGTAGCGGGAGATGAAAACCTTGTGGCTGATCATTTTTCACGAATCGAAGACATAAACCAAATTGATTATTCAGAAATATCCAAGGCACAACAAAATGACGAGGAATTAAAAGATCTCATGAACAATTCATCACTACAATTCAAACAAACGCCTTATCCCCGAATGTTTCCGTGTATTGTGACAGCTCTACAGAAAATATTCGGCCATACATTCCTCTACAGTTCAGACATGCGATTTTCAAACAATACCACAATTTAGCACATCCTGGAGTACAGTCAACAGTCAAACTGATCTCAACAAAAGTAATTTGGAAGAAACTAAAAAGCGATGTAGCATTTTGGGCAAAATCTTGTCAAGAATGTCAAAAGAGTAAAATCACGAGACACAAAAAATCCCCGATTGGTGAATGGCCTCAAACTGACGATCGCTTTAGTACGGTGCACATTGATATTGTCGGACCTCTGCCTCCGCCAGAAGGATTTTCATATTGCCTGACGTGTATCGACAGATTCACATCATGGGTTGAAGTTGTGCCGCTGAAAAACATTAGTGCGGAAACAGTAGCAGAAAATTTTTATGCAAATTGGATTTGTCGATTCGGAACTCCAATCCACATAATTTGTGATCGAGGAGCGCAGTTCCGATGCGAACTGTTCCATGAACTGGCCAAGATATGCGGTTCAAAGATAAACTACACAACTGGATACCACCCACAAGCCAACGGAAAGATTGAAAGATTCCATCACATATTAAAAGCCGCAATTAGGGCACATGGGAAAAACCAATGGACTTCAGTCATCCCAACAATCCTTTTAGGACTAAGGTGTGCCACCAAATCAGAAACACAAGCTACGATAGCGGAAATGGACTATGGAAAACTCTTGAAGCTTCCTGGAGATTTCTTGGACCAGTCAAGAACAACAGTGGAGCCTACAATATTTATTCAACAGTTGCGAGAACAAATGCAGAAATTAAAACCAATTCCCACGAAGCACCGGAAACACTTGAAAAACCGTATGAGAACCATACACAGTAATACAACGAGCAGAAAAATACTTTACACTAAACATCAGGAACAAACATGTCAACGTAACAGTAGACAGACTCAAACCAGCATACATCCTGTCAGAAGACACCGACGATTTAACTACACAGAAGACCACCGAACAGAAGTCAAAGCCAGAGAACACAAACAGAACAACAACATAAGAATGCAACAGTAACAAGAACCAAGAGACACGAACACGCTATGGGAGACGGGTCAGATTTCCAGCTCTGTACCTACCCGGAGAAAACGCCAAGGGGGGAGTGAATGTAGGCGCTGAGGAGATGATTTTTGATGTTAGTTTTTCTACCTCGTTTTAGCGAATTTTCAAAGAAAATGAAGCTATTGCAATGGCTTCGAAATTTAAATAATATAAATTTTTGGAAATTTTCTTCATAGAAATCCGTTTCAGACCATTCTAAAACGATTCCTGAAATTTAACACTTTTTTATGTGTATATATATATTTATATATATATATGTGTCACTCCAGACGATAACTCTCGATAGAATTGAGATAAACAGCTCAAATTTGCACAAAAAATCTATCTTGGCAATCGAAAGGCTAAGTTCGAAGATGGGCGAAATTGGCCTACTCTAAGGAGGGTTTTGGCGCATTTAAAGTGCGCAAAAATTACCCAAAAATCCCCAAAATGTTATTTTCCAACAAGTGACCCCTCATTTTAAAGGTTTTTGCACGCTGAACACGATGGTGGAATCGGATTTTAGATATCTTGATCTGTTCTCAAATTAGAGCATTTAAAGTGCGCAAAAATTACCCAAAAATCCCCAAAATGTTATTTTCTAACAAGTGACCCCTCATTTTAAAGGTTTTTGCACGCTGAACACGATGGTGAAATCGGATTTTAGATATCTAAATCCGTTCTTAAATTAGAGCATTTAAAGTGCGCAAAAATTACCCAAAACTAGGATAATCTTTAAACTCTTACCCCCCCCCCCCCCCCACCCCCTTAGAGTGGTCAGATTGAAAAATGTGAGAAGTATTAATTGAAGACGAGAGTTCGAAGCAAAAAAGGGGGAGGCAAACGATTAGTACAGCTCCTTGAATTTCCCATTTGACATATAATTGTTATGATACCTTCATAGATAGACAAGTACCGGCCCACGTATTACTAGAAGGAAGACGAAAGAAAAAATCTATTTCAAATTATTCAATTTAGGTACTAACAGTAGGAGGAAGAAGGTTAGGTAGGTATCTTATCAATTTATTATCAGTATCATACGAATATTTGATATTCAAAGGTAGGTAGGTACTTAACATGATAAAAATAATATCAATGAAGAAGGAAGGATCTACCTACCTAGTAGAGCAAATCTTGAACTGGTTTTAGATACCAGGCCTGAAATCGTAGTCAAGAGGAAAGGCCATTCAGAAGGAACAAGGAATCTACTCATAACAAACGGTAGAATCAGGATGGACAAAACGTACAAATTAAAATAAATACGAAGAGAATATACATAGAAAACCAAATTTTAGACCGAAGTTTTCCTTTATTCAAAACCATAGCCATTAATTCGAATATTTCTTTGAAAATTCGCTCATTAAGTCATGCTGCATGACTGGTTTTTTTATATTTCTGCGCCACATGTTTTCGTCCCAACGTAGTTACCTACCTCTGATAAATAATAAAATTCATTCGAGTTCCGAAAATTGATCAAGCGAGTGCGTTATTTCAGAAGATTAGTACCTACAATCGTACAGTTACATGCACATTATTTTCTATTGATGTACTACAATCATGTCACTTACCTGTCAGTTTGGTATTCTAGACGGCCTTCTGTTGGTTCCAGTAGGCTGAGAACAGTTCTCAGCCTACTGTCGTTATCGCATTGAAAAGCCGATTGAATCTTCACTCCTTTCCCTTATCTGTTTAGGACGGCCGACGGTATCATCTTCATCTTGGAATGATAATTCAAAAGCACGCACTAATGCACGAGGTATCTTAGGTGTATAATATCGAAATCCCTGTATCGGAAAGTACTTTGTATTTGACGTAGTTTCGTTGCATTATTAGTCCAGGAGGCAGCCCTGAAAAGTGGTAGTAAAACCTGGAGAATTTACGACTATAGAAGTTCATAGGGCATACGCTGGTGGAGCCATTAATGGCCGTCTGCCACATCATAGCCGGGGGAAAGATATGGTGACCATTTGAAATTGCGAAAATTTGTCAAAATTGCAAGTATTTACGGAGAGCTGAAACTTGGATAGGAGGTACTACATGGTGCGAGTAAAACGAAAACCCATGTCTGCCTCTTCATACACGGGGGGGGAATGCACTGGCAGACAATACTCGAGAAGTTGTACTTTTTGTCCAGAAAATTAAATTGTTGGCGGACTTTCGAAATTTCGGCCATTGAAAGTCATCGACATGGAGAGACAAATAAACCTAGTCTGCCGGCAGTAGTCCGGTGGGAAGTACAGACAGACGACACTTCAAAATTTGTACTTTTTGTACAGAAAACTGAACTATTTGCGGACTTTTGCAATTTCGACCATTGCAACTACTCGACATGGAGAGACAAATAAGACTAGTCTGCCGGCAATAGTCCGTTGGGAAGTACTGGCGGACGACACTTGAAAATAAGTACTTTTTGTACAGAAAATTGAACTAATTCCGGACTTTTGACATGTCGGCATTTGAAACTACTTAGTACGAACGATTATAACCATACAGCAAATGTCAAATTTACGAGATTATAATTATATCACAAATGTTTAATCTGATCAATGACAATTATAGTATACCTAAGTATTCTCTAATCGGAAATGTTTCTATGTTCTTAGCTATGTATCTACTTTGCGGAATAGGAACTATATTATCATGTTTCATAAATGAAATGAATCATGAGAGTCACAATTTATCTAGGAGGTACTGCTAAACAGTATAGGCCTATAGGCAATACACTTATTGCGTGCAGTGTATACACAATAACAAAAGGCTTCAATAACAAAAATAATCAGCATCATGTTTTTTACAAGATCAAGGTTGATGCACATAAATATCAATAATTTGGAACTCAACAGTGCGAAAAGGGATAGAACATTAATCAAATTGTTCTATGAAAATATCTTTGATGCCATAACATATAACGCAGAAAAAATATCATTAGGACCCAGGTGAAACGTTGATGAAGAGTAATCAATAACACTGAAGGCTACAATATTATTTTTGGTTTATTATTTTCAATGAACCTTTGGAATCTAGCATGAAAAAAAAAAATTGTTTTAACCCCCCCCCCCCCCCCCCACCAAATTTGATGGTTTACGTAGAATCCGAAAAAGCAATAAAAACATTGCTGTCTGTCCGCCGTACGCCGTACTTTGCACTTTTCTTAGTTGCCATGAACCGAAATTAGGTAATGAAATTTGTTTGTAGGTCCCGTTAGGGGGCTAGTTGGTCCTCGAAGCGCAGCGTCACTATCAGTCATTTCTAAAGCCGGCTCCAGACGTTGAGGAAATCCTCAGAGGCAATGGGGGGTATCCAGACGTTGAGGCCTGCCTCAAGGAACCTATAGTTGCTGTCGAGATATGGCCTCATCAAGAACTGATGACGTTTAGGCTGTGGTGGGTGTGATTTTTTTGTGCCAAGAAAATATCAGCAGAAAGAAGCATTTGGTGCAAAGAGTGGCTGCTCAAAAGGACCAAAAAATACTCCCATGTCAAATGCGAATGAGCTCAGATTCGCATCCAAGGATTGGCACAATTACTTGCGGATGGATTAGGAGACTTACCTAAAGCTATTGTCTATGGTAGCGCCAGTCATCGAAAAAAAGGACACTTGTTTCTGTGGTACAGACGTTACGTGCTATCTACACGACTGTCCGTGTAGTAGTGTGATATCTACACTAGCCTGACCGCTCGCTTCGCTCGCTATCCGAGGTTCGCTGTACGCAGTATCGTGGAACCAACAAACGACAGAAAAATCCCATAGCCTACCGGGTATTTGTGCCCAATTTTATCAAAAACCGTCAAGCCATTCAGGAGTTGACCATGGTCGACCATATTTCCGCTATGGTCAGGGAATTAAAAATGCGCCTACGTTCAACTTCGGAGGCTACCGGATATTGGTGCCAAATTTGGTCGATATCCGTTGAGCAATTCGGGATTCGACCATGGAGGGGCCTATGGATGCGCTATGGTCGACCGCGGGGGTAGTCCGAAGGGTCGATCGTAGATAGAATTTCACGTAGATTACGAATACGCGATAAAAAATAGGGGTTACCATTTCAATTAACGAAGTTGACCATGGTCGACCATAGTTCCGCTATGGTCAGGGAATTAAAAATGCGACGTTGCACAACTTGGGAGCCTACTGGATATTCGTGCCGAATTTGGTCGATATCCGTTGAGCAATTCGGGATTCGACCATGGAGGGGCCCATGGATGCGCTATGGTCGACCGCGGGGGTAGTCCGAAGGGTCGATCGTAGATAGAATTTCACGTAGATTACGAATACGCGATAAAAAATAGGGGTTACCATTTCAATCAACGAAGTTGACCATGGTCGACCATAGTTCCGCTATGGTCAGGGAATTAAAAATGCGACGTTGCACAACTTGGGAGCCTACTGGATATTCGTGCCGAATTTGGTCGATATCCGTTGAGCAATTCGGGATTCGACGATGGACGGGCCCATGGATGCGCTATGGTCGACCGCGGGGGTAGTCCGAAGGGTCGATCGTAGATAGAATTTCACGTAGATTACGAATACGCGATAAAAAATAGGGGTTACCATTTCAATTAACGAAGTTGACCATGGTCGACCATAGTTCCGCTATGGTCAGGGAATTAAAAATGCGACGTTGCACAACTTGGGAGCCTACTGGATATTCGTGCCGAATTTGGTCGATATCCGTTGAGCAATTCGGGATTCGACCATGGAGGGGCCCATGGATGCGCTATGGTCGACCGCGGGGGTAGTCCGAAGGGTCGATCGTAGATAGAATTTCACGTAGATTACGAATACGCGATAAAAAATAGGGGTTACCATTTCAATCAACGAAGTTGACCATGGTCGACCATAGTTCCGCTATGGTCTGGGAATTAAAAATGCGACGTTGCACAACTTGGGAGCCTACTGGATATTCGTGCCGAATTTGGTCGATATCCGTTGAGCAATTCGGGATTCGACGATGGACGGGCCCATGGATGCGCTATGGTCGACCGCGGGGGTAGTCCGAAGGGTCGATCGTAGATAGAATTTCACGTAGATTACGAATACGCGATAAAAAATAGGGGTTACCATTTCAATTAACGAAGTTGACCATGGTCGACCATGGTTCCGCTATAGTCAGGGAATTAAAAATGCGACGTTGCACAACTTGGGAGCCTACTGGATATTCGTGCCAAATTTGGTCGATATCCGTCAAGCCATTCAGGAGTTGACCATGGTCGACCATAGTTCCGCTATGGTGAGGGAATTAAAAATGCGACGTTGCACAACTTGGGAGCCTACTGGATATTCGTGCCAAATTTAGTCGATATCCGTCAAGCCATTCAGGAGTTGACCATGGTCGACCATAGTTCCGCTATGGTCAGGGAATTAAAAATGCGACGTTGCACAACTTGGGAGCCTACTGGATATTCGTGCCAAATTTGGTCGATATCCGTCGAGCCGTTAGGCCGTGGGAAGACGGACAGACAGACAGACTCACTCACTCACTCACTCACAGAGATTCGTTTTTGTAATATACTAGCCTGACCGCTCGCTTCGCTCGCTATCCGAGATTTGCTGTACGCAGTATCGTGGAACCAACAAACGACGGAAAAATCCCATAGCCTACCGGGTATTTATGCCCAATTTTATCAAAATCCGTCAAGCCATTCAGGAGTTGACCATGGTCGACCATATTTCCGCTATGGTCAGGGAATTAAAAATGTGCCTACGTTCAACTTGGGAGGCTACCGGATATTGGTGCCAAATTTGGTCGATATCCGTTAAGCAATTCGGGATTCGACCATGGAGGGGCCCATGGATGCGCTATGGTCGACCGCGGGGGTAGTCCGAAGGGTCGATCGTAGATAGAATTTCACGTAGATTTCGAATACGCGATAAAAAATATGGGTTACTATTTCAATTAACGAAGTTGACCATGGTTGACCATAGTTCCGCTATGGTCAGGGAATTAAAAATGCGACGTTGCACAACTTGGGAGCCTACTGGATATTCGTGCCAAATTTGGTCGATATCCGTCAAGCCATTCAGGAGTTGACCATGGTCGACCATAGTTCCGCTATGGTTAGGGAATTAAAAATGCGACGTCGCACAACTTGGGAGCCTACTGGATATTCGTGCCAAATTTGGTCGATATCCGTCAAGCCATTCAGGAGTTGACCATGGTCGACCATATTTCCGCTATGGCCAGGGAATTAAAAATGCGCCTACGTTCAACTTGGGAGGCTACCGGATATTGGTGCCAAATTTGGTCGATATCCGTTGAGCAATTCGGGATTCGACCATGGAGGGGCCCATGGATTCGCTATGGTCGACCGCGGGGGTAGTCCGAAGGGTCGATCGTAGATAGAATTTCAAGTAGATTACGAATACGCGATAAAAAATAGGGGTTACCATTTCAATTAACGAAGTTGACCATGGTCGACCATAGTTCCGCTATGGTGAGGGAATTAAAAATGCGACGTTGCACAACTTGGGAGCCTACTGGATATTCGTGCCAAATTTAGTCGATATCCGTCAAGCCATTCAGGAGTTGACCATGGTCGACCATAGTTCCGCTATGGTCAGGGAATTAAAAATGCGACGTTGCACAACTTGGGAGCCTACTGGATATTCGTGCCAAATTTGGTCGATATCCGTTGAGCAATTCGGGATTCGACCATGGAGGGGCCCATGGATGCGCTATGGTCGACCGCGGGGGTAGTCCGAAGGGTCGATCGTAGATAGAATTTCACGTAGATTACGAATACGCGATAAAAAATAGGGGTTACCATTTCAATTAACGAAGTTGACCATGGTCGACCATAGTTCCGCTATGGTCAGGGAATTAAAAATGCGACGTTGCACAACTTGGGAGCCTACTGGATATTCGTGCCAAATTTGGTCGATATCCGTCGAGCCGTTTGGCCGTGCATAGAAGGACAGACAGACACACAGACAGAGATTCGTTTTAACATGTTTAATGTATTAGGGCTAGGGGTCATTCTGTGAATTCCGACACGCAAATATGCAACGTTTTTCATTGGTTACTACACAGTTACCACCTTCTGTTGTAGCAAGCCACAATTTCACTGAACTCTACAAGTATAATGTTGCATTTACTGTACTTATTATAGAACTCGCCATCAACATATGGTTGCTACAACAGAAGGTAGTAACTGTGTAGTAACCAATGAAAAACGTTGCATATTTGCGTGTCGGAATTCACAGAATGACCCCCAGCCCTAAAACATTTAACTCAATTTAACATCATAACATAGCCCAAACCGGCTGCGTACTCTGAATTATTTAAAGAAATAGAAGTAGAGCACTCATAGAAAAGTAAGCTGGGAACGCAGCTTGAGTTGAAATAGGTGTCGTCATCGCAGGGTTCGCCGACCGTGATGTCGCAATCGCTTGGCGGTCCTAGAAAATGTTGAAGCCCTTCCTCGATCAGACTCGATTCATTTTGATTTGACTAAAAGAGGTACTGCGCAAGTATTTTTTACTTCACTGTAAGTATCCCAAGCGGAACCTTCACAATGAAACCCATCGTCTTGTGACGAAAATGGCATTCTACAAACATCTATTGATGTTTGTTGATACTGTTGATGCGAGTGTGTAGAATATTCTCCACGTTGTTTGAATGAATATTGTTTCTTAAAATTTTGAATTGACGTTCACGATATTTGAAGTGTTCCCTTGTTTTTTCCAATGAGGACTTGAATGTGAGACTTGCCCAAGGAATCAGGATTTCGGTATGAAGAACAATATCTGGTGTAGATGTGCGTTAACTTTTCATACGTTTGAAGACAAAAGAGCACTTACCTCCAATGTGGTATAAACCAAAAATAAATAAACCTTTAGCTTACCACCTATTTATTCAATACAAAGCTTCAATACAAACCAGGTTGGTGAGTACCTACCTGACGATGCTCAGAAGTTGAGCGAAAACTTTGTATTGAATAAATAGGTGGTAAGCTAAAGGTTAATTTATTTTTTGTTTATTCCACATTGCAAGATGGCTTACCGCATAAGGTGTAAAAAGAAATTCGATGAATTGAAGCACTTTCCTCGTCAGTGTGTACATATTTTTGTTTATTAATCCTGCATAACTTGTACATAAATCCCCACCACTGTCCCTAATTTTCACTAATTTTGTGACCCCCCCCCCCCCCCCCCCCATTAAAATGTTATTCTATAAACCCCCTCACACCGCATTTCATCCCACAAACCATCCCGTTTCTCGTACTTTCACTTCACTTTAAATCGAAATTATGTGTTCCATCCACACTGATCCATTGTACTTGTGCATTATAATATTCCCACTTCGCCCTACCCATACGAATCTTTCGTCCACCGTATACTTGTATAATTCCAAAGTACTCTACTCCCCCCCCCCCCCCCCAAATAAAACTAGTATAGTAGGACTTGCTGTGGTCCAAGTAACTCTGATTTTGATCATGTGCAACGTTTAATCTTGGAGTACTTGTCGCTTAATTATTGCAACCGTGATGGCACCCTGGTATGGTGCAAACAGACTTATATTTTAAAAGGCTTGGGTTCGATTCGAGCTTTCGATCGAAATTTTCATGTAATTATATCCCGATCTATTTGTACAACTATTCTATATTTCTCCAAAAGAACTGATTGCGGTATGGTTTGGCATCGAGACCACTGATCTGTGCAAAAGGGTTGTTCGATATTCCTGTCTTCCCTAAATTCGGGTAACTAAAGCCTTCTAAAACGTACAAAGCGATAGGAATTTCGGACGGGAGAAAAGTTTCATTTGTGTATCGAATATGTGAATTTAAATATCCATGATTTATTTGACGGACTTGCATAAACGGGAAACATCATCACAACAAGATTGATCTAAACGCAATCAACGGACTAAAAGACGCGTCATCAAAGTAATAATGGCCTAAATTTTGAGGGGGAACACAGGGATCATCTACCTCACATCATGTTACATGATATATTTTTGATCTTGGACAAAATAAATTTAGCTCTAAAAATGCAACATTATACTTGTAGAGTTCAGTGAAATTGTGGCTTTCATTTTTTCTTGACATTAAAAAACTATATCTAATTTCTCCCTTGCGAGGGAAAAACATTAAACATGATTTAATGTTTTTCCCTCTCAAGGGAGAAATTTTGGTTTTTAAAACTCGAATTTCCGAAAGATTTTTATACCAAAATCCGTTTCAGACCATCCTGAATTCACTGCCGAAAGACACCAAAAATTATATGTATATAATATATATTTATATATGTATGTGTCATTCCAGACGATAACTCTCGAAAGAATTGAGATAAAAAGTTCAAATTTGCACGAATAATCTGTCTTGGCAATCGAAAGGCTAAGTTCGTAGATGGGCAGAATCGGGTCACTCTAAGGGGGAGTTTTGGGGAGTTTTAGGGGGGGAAAATTACCCATAAATTCCCAAAATGAAACAGTCTGACAAGAGTGACACCTCATTTTAAAGGTTTTTGTACGCTGAACACGATGGTGAAATCAGAATTGCGATATCTCATTCCGTTGTCAAACTGGAGCACTTTGAAGATGAAGGAACGTGGTTATTTCTTGAGATAAAACAGTTTTACATAAAATCAGTTATTTCTTCGAAAATTCGCTCTTATTTTATAATATAGTAGAGATAGAGATTGCCGGTTGATATCTACCGACCGGAATGTTCATGTCCGTGTGGATATTTGCCCGTTGGCCACCACCTCCGTTTCAGGCCAGTTGTTATCGAACCGTGTGTGTCTCCGGATCGAGGAAAAATGAGTTTGGGCCATTTATATCGAAAAATAATCCTCAACGATGATACGTGTTCGAAATTTTTAAACGAAAAAGGTGTGTTGTCCGGCCAACCTACCGTGTGTGAAAAAGTGAAAGACGGGAAAATATGTGGCGGTGAGCTTAACGAATGTTTTAAAATGGGAAGAAAACGTAGGTAACAGTGATGGTGAGTTCATTAAAACCAAGAACTTGCGATGCTCAAAACGGGGTTGTCAGACTTTTACATCGCTGAGGAAAGTTAACGCATTTTTCACATACACGGATGTTAATGGTAAATGCCACAGTAACTTGAATTTGTGCGAAATTGTGGAGCTGGTGTGGTTTTGGTGTAACATGGTGGGGGTAAACGATGCGGCTAAATGGTCTCAGAGAAGCACGCACACCGTGACGGATTGGTACAACTTGTGCAGGGACATATGTGTAGCAAAATATGATATTCGGGAGAAAATGGGTGGGAGAGGGGTCGTGGTACAGATTGATGAATCGCTATTCCAGGGCAAACGAAAGTACCACAGAGGTCGATTGTTGGGAAGTGACCGGAATCCCCCGTTAAACAATGACAGTCCAGTGACAACGGAATGCAGTGACAGTGACAGTGATAGTGACGAAAATGATCAAAATGTGAGCAATAATAAAAATAATAAAAATTACGGAACCCGAGTACAAGGACCGTGGGTATTTGGAATGTGCGCAAAACGGGAAGATGGCAATTTAGAAAGACGATTCTTCATTGTGGAGAAGAGAGACCGCGCCACACTTTTTCCGATTATCAAAAATGAAATTGCAGAAGGCAGCACAATCTGTTCCGATATGTGGCGGGCGCACAGCAATTTGGGGCAATGTGGGTACGTTCATAAAACTGTGAACCATTCCGAAAATTTTGTAGACCCCGTCACTGGAGCCCACACACAAACAATAGAGTCCCTGTGGAACCAGGTCAAACAAAAATACAAAATAAAACGTCATGGAGCCAGGAACCTGTTAGACCGTAAATTAATTGAGGAATGGTGGCGATCCTGCAACCCAACACCCTTTGACTCCTTCTTCAGGGACATGAGGGACTCATTCATGTAAGCCTGCCCCACCCCGACGATCTTCATTTTGGAGAGATATTTTTGACAAGGTAACATTTTGTAATTTTCCTTAATTTTCACTTTTTACGGGTTGTAGATATCACACTACTACATCGCACGGTACCGGTAGATACCGCTCGCGGTGTAGATAGCACGTACCGTCTGTACCGTTTCTGTCGTGGTGGTCTTTTGAAGAAACCTGCCACAAACACGGACTTTCGCGATAAATGCAGATAAATTCTTCTGTAACCTCTTTAGCACGGGCCATTTCAAAAAAGCAATCAAACTGTACACAAAACAAATATTTCGAAAAATGGAAGCGAAAAAAATGCGGGAATAAAAATATCAACGGCCTCAAGGCGAAACGCGTGCGCCCTCCAGACACTGAGGCGCAGGAAGGAGGATGAGGCAGATCGAATGAGGTTTCGTAGGTATTCCCGAGGCGGCCTCTCCAGGCGGCCTCTTCAACCTCGCCTTAAGGCCAAATATTCCTCCAGACGATCGCTTTTCCCTCAAGGCGCTGCGCCTTGAGACCGGCCTCTGAGGATTTCCTCAACGTCTGGAGCCGGCTTTAAGGGGTGAAAAATAGGGGTTGACATTTTCAGAACGCTTCATGGGAACAAAAGCGTTCCGTCGTGATGGCCTAAAGAAAGAGGAACTGGGATTAAAGGAAACTTCACCAGACTGCATATCAATGTTGTTTTTATGGGTAAGAAGACGGTAAGAAGACGACGAAATAAATTTCTCTCCATCTTTAAGGTTTTAGTGTTTTCTGCTCTTTTATTGTTAGTCCAGGGTGGTCAGCTAGGAATTAAGAACCTGGTTTCGAGGAATTGCCTTGTAAAATCTTGAAAAATCAATGGAACATTCTGCTATACATTTCAAGTGTTATTCTTGTCCCCTTCCTTCAAGGCTGCAGATACATTTTGACTTGTGGACTTCCGTGTACACAAATTGAATAACAATGTAGGCTCCAATTTAAGATCAAACGAATTTAACATGCTATCGGAGGCCTCAAGGATTTTCCCGAAGCCGTTGTCTTCAAGGATGACTCGGCCTTTTGGTTTATTATTCTCTGAATTATTATACACCTATAATTATTCAAAACATTTTTATAGCACCCCCTCAACATTGTTTCTTTTACGTTTCAAGTTGCGTTGATTCCAAAATGTTGGCTGTTAATTTATTGTTTCTTTCATGTGCAATAATTGAAATAGCTATTTTTGTTGGTTTCCACCAATTTTGGCACCCAAAAAACACGAGCCCTATGTTTTTACACATTATCCTTGATCATTGAGTGACATTTTTAATTGTCTTGATTCACCTGCTGATACTACGTTCAGTGTTATTATACAAACTGATGGTGATTTCAGACAATTTCCCATGTTTTTGACTCATAAAAAATGAATTTTGGGAGATGAAATTTCGTTACAACCTCAATTCTTAAAACTCAATTATTCTCGCCCTAAAAAACATGAAAACGATACCTCTCAAGCTCTTGTTCACTACAACCTGAAACAACTCGAAAACCCGTATTTTTCACCCACAAAACCCCTGGGTGTATTCCGATCGGGCTGCCGAGCTTCGGAGCCCAACTAGGAACCAAATATGTTCCCAAGTGTTTCCCATCCCAAATGGGGACCCAAACTGTGCGGAGAAGCGAAGATTTTAGATCAAAATTTAACGTAAATTTAAAGCTAAAACTTCGTCAAAACCTCAATTTTCCACTCTTTGGTCAAGATCGACTTCATATTCGGTCTACTTGTCCTAAAAAAATATAGAAAATGATGCCTCACAAGCACATATTACTAAACCACCAAAAAATCCTATTTTTAACCCATTTTCACCCATAACACCCCTGGGTGTATTCCAATCGGGCTGCAAAGTGTCGGGATACAACTAGGACACAAATGGAGCATTTGAGCGAAAGAACAAATTTTTTAGACCGAAAGTAAAGTAGATGTGCATGATACGGCGAACGGACATTCCATTTTGGTTTATTATTCTGTGAATAATACACCTATGCATTCGCTCAGCAAAAAATGTTTATAAAGCCCCCTAAAAATTGTTTCTTTTACGTTTCAAGGTGCGTAGATTCAGAAAATGCAGTGTCCGTCCGCTGTATCATCAATATCTACTTCAGTTTCAGTGAAAAAAATCGTTCTTGCGCACACAGGCTCGATTTGCGCCCCAGTTGTGTCCCGAACCTTTGCAGCCAGATCGGAATATACCCAGGGGTGTTATGAGTGAAAATGGGTTAAAAACATGATTTTTTGGTGTTCTAGTAATATGAGCTTGTGAGACATCATTTTCTATATTTTTTTAGGACAAGTAGACCGAATATGAAGTTGATTTTGACCGAAGAGTGAAGAATTGACTTTGTAACGAAGGTTCAGCTCCCAAAATTCATTTTTTCTCATTCAAAAACGTGGGAAATTGTCTGAAATCACCATAAACTTGTATAATAACACTAGAAGTAATATTAGCAGGTGAACCAAGACCGTAAAAATGGCACTATCAATGCCAAAAATAGTCAAAAATAAGAGCCCAATTCGTGTTTTTGGGGGCCAAAATTGGTGGAAACCATATACCTATTTCAATTACTGCTCACGAAAGAAACAATCAAAGAAGTTTATGAAACATGATAATATAGTTCCTATTCAGCAAAGTAGGTACATAACTAAGAACATAGAAACATTTCCGATTAGAGAATACTAGGTATACTATTGTCATTGATTAGATTGAACATTTGTGATATAATTATATTCTCGTAAATTTGATATTTGTTGTATGGTTATAATAATGAGATCAAAAATCATTGTTCATAGTTTCATTTACTATAAATCATTTATTGTTCCTAGTTTCATATATTATAAATCATTTATTGTAAGTAGGGTATAAAATAAAATGCTCATCATAAATTCAATTCCTACTATATATTTCCTGGTATTACACACCCTGTGAGCACCTAATATTCCTGATATTGCGTTATCTTTTGCCTGTCGGCCTCCACCTACCTTGGGTGGGTTGGGGGCCAGGCAACGCTGGGCTCCTGAAGGGAGCAGAATTGATGGTATTAGGACTTAGGACACACAACGCCGGGATTCAGTGGTGCATGGGAAAATTTTATTGATATCTAAATAGGCCTTAATGATACGCTACTCCCTAATTCCTACCTACTTCCTCCCAAGGGCTATTGTGCGTAAATTACCCGAGTTACAGTACGACGATCGCGGAACGGACGGGAATGAAATTACTCGGGGTGGTCCACGTACCTTCGACCAGGAAACGAGCTAAGTCCCAGTCGTGCCGGTGTCGGATGGTGGACTGGCTCTGTCGGTGTAGTACCAAGGATCGGGCCAGCAGATAAGTACCTCTTCCGATGGCACTTGCGGTAGAGGGGTCGGGTCCGTGGCTCGAAGGATGCTTCTCGTTCGGGTTCCTGAACTCAACGACGTGCTTTTCCTGTCTTTCCTGCTCTACGTTTTATTCTTCGAATGGTGGGGTATTGTTTTTCCACCAATCATAATGCGTGAACAGAGGCGCGTGTGGCCGAGGACGCAATGAGCTCCTGGGTCAGCGCCCTTTGTAACTGGGGCACAAAGAATGTCGAGGCGATCGGTGAAATGAATATTTTTCGCTGAATCGGGTCTGACACACCCATTGCAACGTTGTCCATCAATTTGTCGATTCACTTGCTGAGAGAGTAGGAATTAATTAGAACTGGGAAGAGGTTTCAGAAGATATAAAAGTTAGGTAATTGTGGAGGGCAGACCATTTTATCGTAGGTAGCGCTAAATTGCGAAGTATCTATCGGCGATTGTAAAATGTTACTTAATTTTTGGAATGAAGTACCAATTTTCAAGTATCGACTGCCATTACTTACCACCGGACAGCTGCCGGCAGACTAGGTTTATTTTTCTGTTCATACTAAGTAGTTTCAAATGTCGGAATGTCAAAAGTCCGGAAATAGTTCAATTTTCCGTGCAAAAAGTACTTATTTTCATGTGCCGTCTGCCAGTACTTCCCACCGGACTATTGCCGGCAGACTAGGTTTATTTGTCTCTCCATGTCGATGACTTTCAATGGCCGAAATTTCGAATGTCCGCCAACAGTTTAATTTTCTGGACAAAAAGTTCAACTTCTCGAGTACCTACTGTCTGCCAGTGCATTCCCCCCGGGTATGAAGAGGCAGACATGGATTTTCGTTTTACTCGCACCATGTAGTACCTCCTATCTAAGTTTCAGCTCTCCGTAAATACTTGCAATTTTGACAAATTTTCGCAATTTCAAATGGTCACCATATCTTTCCCCCGGCTATGATGTGGCAGACGGCCATTAATGGCTCCACCAACGTATGCCCTATGAACTTCTATAGTCGGAAATTCTCCAGATTTTACTACCACTTTTCAGGGCTGGCTCCTGGACTATAACCAAAATGGCTGTCTTATTATGGTTAAGAACGCCAGTTGTTTTGATAGTCGGTACCGCATTGAAAAGTCGATTGAATCTTCACTTCTTTCCCTTATATCTGTTTAGGACGGCCGACGTTATCATCTTCATCTTGGAATCATAATTCAAAAGCACGCACTAATGCGCGAGGTATCGTAGGAGTATAATATCGAAATCCCTGTATCAGAAAGCACTGTGTACCTATTCGACGTAGTTTCGTTGCATGATAACCAAAATGGCTGTCTAATATTATGGTTAAGAACGCCAATCGACCAAAATCGGCCGATTAGTTCTTAATCATGGTTAATACTTAATCGAGTGTGGTGGAATCGAACAGTTCTGTTGGTAACCACGATTAAGCAACGTAAATCGTGATTAGGATCGTCTAACCATGATGAAAAATGTTGGTGAAATCGGCCCTGAATCTATTTAAATATTTTTGTTACAGGGCTTCGATACGACAAGTGTAGCAATTTCGTCCATGATCCTTTTCTTGGCCATGTTCCCGGACTACCAGGATAAAGTTTATCAGGAACAGTTGGACGTTATGAAATCCAGCTTGGAAGTCCCATCGAGAGAAGAAATGGCCAAAATGACTTTCCTGGAAATGGCGTTTAATGAAACATTACGACATGTATCTGTACCTATTATCATTAGAACAGTTACCGAGAAAATAGAAATAGGTCAGTAGACGTTTCGTTCACGTAGGCGTTTAGCAGGAACGGAGAAATGGGCTCATGAGGGCATTGGCTACACGAAGAATAACTTTAGCAGTCCATTGTCAGATTTGAAATGTTGATCGGAAATTAATATTTTAATCGAAGTCAGAAAAAATAATATAAATGTACTTACTTCCGCAGATGGTAACATATATCCGGAGGGCGCTTCTATCGCCTTCAACCTTGCTCATATGTTGGCCGACCCGATTCACTGGGAGAGACCGAGAGAATTTTACCCAGAACATTTCTTACCGGAAAAAGCAGCAAAGAGGACGCGAGGAGCCTTCATGCCATTCAGCTTTGGAAGCAGATCCTGTGCTGGTGAGTGGCTGTGTCGCTTAAAAACGGGCTAAAAACAGTAATAAGGTCGTACTACTGAGAGAGTAATAAACTCGTACAACTAAGGGAGTATATCAGTACGCGAATGTCTATCGGTAATACCATGGATATGTATCTACCTACTCTGCCATATTATCATAGGAGTGGAACTACGGAAGCATAGGATGTCCCAGGAAGCATGAGCTGTTGAAAAGTGAATAAATCGGATAAATTTGTAACAGTGCGGCTGTTCTCGAGTAGTTTTTTGGTCCGGTGGAGACGGGATCGATGGGTGGAAGCCTAAACGATATCCCTTCTTAACCGGTGATGATCTTGCTGGTCTAGGAGGGGGACTCTCGAGGGTCCACCCCTCACTGTCACACTCTGGCACATGGTAGCAGAGCGTGGTTCGGTAGTATGTGCTGAGTAATTCACCACACTACATCCACTTTTTGTGGGCTTACAAGAGGGATACGCAATATTGAATCCGAACTGTTGTTGAATTTAGGTATAAAAACAAAAATGTATTTCCACTAAATTCGACGGATTGGGTGTAACTCCAAAAAGCATTTTTGAAAAATGTTGTATACACACACGAATGGAAGTACAAAATTATAGAAGTTTATTATTGAACCGTTCTAAGCACTGTGTTCCCGTCTACCAAACTCCTAGCAGCAGACAAGTAGACTTGACAGGGGTAACAGTGTGGGCTGTTCTCGATACAGTTTTTCTTCCGGTGGAGACGGGATCGGTGGGTGGAAGCCTAATCGATGCCCCTTCTTAACCGGTGATAATCTCGCTGGTCTAGGAGGAGGACTCTCCAGGGTCCACCCCCCCCCCCCCCCCCCACTGTTACACTCTGTCACATGGTAGCAGAGCGTGTTTTGGTAGTATGTGCTGAGAAACATCATACTCCATCCACTTTTTGTGGGCGTACCAGAAGGATAAGCCCAAAGGTATCCCAGAAGGATTCCTTTACTAACAACCTGTCCCTTTGGTAATAGGTAATACATCTATTGGCTCCCCCCCCCCCCCTCACCCTTTACAGCGTCAGCATAATTAAAATATACTGAGCTCATTTGAAGGCGATTAATGCCGTGTTCCAATTGACAATTCCCAATAGTTGTTTCATCCTAACGATTGAGGTTGATCTCCTAGAGGCTGCCCAGATGAGCAAAATTCACTGGACAACAACCTTTGACAACATTATCCGCCAACACTCGTATGTAGGAGCTTTGTTCTCCACCAGTAAATATTATTGAGGTAGTACCATGATGCAGGTTAGTCACCTTGAAGTTGTTCAGATGTCTTTTCCTGAACCAGAACTTCATACTACTTTTCATTCCCCCTTTTTCCCTCTCATACTTCTGCTACCCAGAGGTATGTCTTGTGGGGAGGAGTGTAACAGTGCGGCTGTTCTCGACTAGTTTTTTGGTCCGGTGGAGACGGGATCGGTGGGTGGAAGCCCAATCGATATTCCTTCTTAACCGGTGATAATTTCGCTGGTCTAGGAATGGGCTTCTCAAGGTTCCACCCCCACTGTCACACTCTGTCACCTAAGGGGTTCAAAATAGGAGTTGAAATTTTCAGAACGCCGTAGCTCGAAAACTTTCGATAGAAGGGTAGTGTTTTTTTTACTTTATTAAATTTATCTTGAGCTAAACAATTTTTTGAGACCACCCGGAGCATTGTACGTCCAGCCGTTCGTGTGCAACAAAAAGCTTCGTCGACACGATCGTGAATCAAATGGTATAAATCCGGCCCGGATATCATCACTAGGGAGCTCCTGATTATAATTAAGGATGGCTGAATGAAGTCGAGTTGGTTGTTCTGCGATATTATTTCATTTGGTAAGTGATGGACTATTGGATTTTGTAGGTAAGTACTTGTGAAACTTGAACAAACGTTGAAGTATTATTGATGGGTAAATTATTACACAATGGTAAATTACTACGCAACGGCAAATTATTATACAACGGTAATTATTACATAACGGTAAATTATTTCACAACGGTTTTTAATTCAGTTCAAATTCCCGATCATCTCTAAGGCATCATTAGTTTTCCTCTTGGTCAAGAACCGCATTGCTTGATTAAGGATCTTCTTTACAGTTTTAGCGAAGCGAGTTAATGGTTTTCTTTTATTTCACTTTAATAACTATAAATGTGATCACCTCCTACCATGTGCTATAGGCTGCTAATATCAGCTTGGCAGCTCTTCTCATAAGGTCCTGTGCTCAAGTTAATTTTGGGGTATTCAATTAGTCTGGGGGAAACCTTTATTATTCTATTTGAATTGGTTGAAAACCAGAACTTTCGTGAACTTCCTTGTCCTTTGTGATGGACCTCGGTGGTTTCGGGGGCTAGTGAGTCTTCGATCCTTCTTTGGAATCATGACTTGTTCTCTCACGAATCTACCGTTGCCTATGATAGTGCTTTGAGGAAATATGTGGATCCTTCGGGTATTATTGCCCGAGTTTCCATTTTCGATGACTGACAGTAACGTCGAACTTCGAGGACCAGCTAGACCCAAAACGGAATCTATAACCCGAATTTCATCAATTTTGTTTCATGGTACTAAGAAAAGTGGCCAATACGGCGTACGGCGTACGGCGTACGACGGACAGACAGAAATTTTGTTATTGCATTTTCGGATTCTACATACCTTGGAACGTAAACCATTAAATCTTGAGGGGGGGTTAAATTTTTTTTTTTTTCATGCTCGATTCCAATGGTTCAATCTTGAAAATAATAAACCAAAAAAGGAAAGGCAATCTAGTTGGAGAGTTGAAACTTCGAAAAAGTGTGCACTACCTGTGAATAGCGACAAGATGTTACCAAAACTGAATAATAAGAACATAGGTTTTGTAATTAAATGGGACAAAATCCATATTCAAGCCCTCATCATTTAATGAACTACTAAGAAAACAAAATACATGGATAGAAATTGAGCACAAACACAAATGAATTCAACAGTTCCAAAAATACTTATTAATCTAGAAATGCACTAACGCCGAATGGTGAAATAAAAATTGAGAAAATTTTCTAACTTCTACCTAAAAAAAAAAAAATTTAAAGTTACCTAACAAAAAATATACTATTTAAACAATGTTTTCCCAAATATTACTTTAATGATTAACATTTCACTTTAAGCGAAGTTGAAAGGAAAATTTTCCCATGGACCCTCAAAAATACTCCTACAAAACCCCATCAAATTTAAAGATGGAACCACCATCACAAGAGTTAGACAATTTTCGATTGTTTGTTATTTGTTTATTTTATAGGCATGAGGATAGAGTTAAGTTAGAAAAAAAAACACTTGAGGGCAAAATTAACTTAGAAGGGGAAAAAAAAACCTAACCCTATCCCAATGAGTTCTTACGTTACGTCTCACGTGATCAAACCAAAAAGAATTATTTAGACTGAGGTCAAACGCCAAAGAAAATTTCATTAAAAAAGAAATATATAATTTGAAGTTGATGATAGAACTCTCTAAGTACCTAGATTCAGAAACCCCGTTAGGTATTAGCATTTTGTTTAGAAATTAAACTTAATTTGTGAAACTCTAATAATTTGGACTGGGAGAAAGGAACCAAGTTCCTACCTTAATTCAGCTGGAGGATGACCGTCCAGGAAGCCTTCTCGTCGGTAGAATTTTCAGCTGCCAAGTGTCTCGACTCCGACTTCCCCCTTTCCCAAGACGACTCTTACCTCCCACTCTCCTCGTTTAATAAGAAAATCTTATTCGCTGAAGAGAGGGATGCCCGAGTAAACCTCAAGAACTGTGAAGTGGTGTCACCAAAGTAAAACTGAGGACGATTATTCACACAAACTGATGACATTATTTAGTTGGATTCAAAGAAAAAGGAAGGACACGACGAAATTCACGAGTAGTTAAAGAAATACTCTAATTTAATACATTTATAGTTCGTATGTCAATTTCGTCACGTCACAGTGAGTTAATTAAAATATACTGAGCTTATTTGAAGGCGATTAATGCCGTGTTCCAGTTGACAATTCCCATTAGTTGTTTCATCCTAACGATTGAGGTTGATCTCCTAGAGGCTGCCCAGATGAGCAAAATTCACTGGACAACAACCTCTGACAATATTATCCACCAACACTCGTATGTAGGAGCTTTGTTCTCCACCAGTAAAATATTATTGAGGTAGTACCATTATGATGCAGGTTAGTCACCTTGATGTTGTTCAGATGTCTTTTCCTGAACCAGAACTTCATACTTACTACTTTTCATTCCCCCTTTTTCCCTCTCATACTTCTGCTACCCCATGTGGGGAGGACTGTATCAGTGTGGGATGTTCTCGATACACTTTTTCTTCCGGTGGAGACGGGATCGGTTTGGGGAAGCCTAATCGATATCCCTTCTTAACCGGTGATAATCTCGCTGGTCTAGGAGGGGGACTCTCAAGGTTCCACCCCCACTGTTACACTCTATCACAGAGGTACACTTTCATTACGTGAGCATGAACCTCTCTACATGTGAGAGTGATAAGTAAGTAAACATCCATTCGGGGCTGGGGGTTTACTTCGTGCCGGAGGCGCCACGGAGGTGACTCGCTGTTTCTCAATAGTATTGAAATTCGACCCGATCATATGGCTCATGACTGTCTGTTGCCTCACTGCCCTGGGACAGGCGTTAGGATTCGAACCACAGAACATGGAATAGAATAGAACAGGCAAACTCACTGAAGGCCAACCCACACGACACCCCCTCCCCCCTCCATCCACTCCAACGCTCCAATTTTTACGGACAAGTAACATATAAAAATATTTGTGTAGGTCACTGATTTCTGTGGTCAATACCTACCCTCGACCTCCCACCAGGAAAGCCCTAAATCGAGTACAGGAGCCAGCCAGGCAATCTCATTTCATAATGTGCTGTGGAATCAAGAATTCTATCATCAATTATTTGTTGTTATTCATCAAGCATTATGTTTGTCCACGTTAAAAATGTATCTATCAACAAAGCCCAAAATTACCATCATCCTTCAAATGAAATATGGAACAACCAACTCGATTTCATTCAGCAAGATGATAATCAGGTGTTCCCTAGCAATGATATGAAAAAATCTCCAGTCATGCAGCGTGGCTACGAGAGTGAACTTTCAATGAATAGATCTGTGCTATTTTGTAAAAAGATGATAAAGCGAGAAATTATACCACTTTTCGTAAAGTTATAATCACAGTTATATCTTTTCACGATTTACCCATTTTTAAAATTCTCAACCCTTACGAAATCAAACTTAACCCACTCATTTTTGAGAAAAATACGTATGTTTAAAATCGAAATAGTCCTTCTTTCTGTCGTGAATCACCATCCCACCCAACATCAGGTGAATTAGTATTGATGTTGGCCATTAAATACACACTTTTGACCCAAAAATCCAAATTTGACCCCTATTCCGTACGAAAAACCACTAAAATGGTATTTTTCTACCTTTACTCACCCTTCTATATCACTTTTATTGGTTTTACATTGATTTTCCGCAATTTTAACCGTTGTTACCGAGTTTTAACCCTCCAAAATCTCGAATTTGGCCCCATCAGAAGTTTGAAATCTTTGACCTCATCCTTTTGCATGGAGATATGAACGTTTTGGCGGAGTTTGGAATTTGTATCACCTGCCCAAGGTCAGGTAGCGTCTGGAGTTACACATAAATTAATAAATAAATCTATATAATATACCATATATATTTATGCAGGTTATAAATATATATATATTATATACATATCATTTTTTTAAATCGAGGGATGAAATTCAGGATGCTCTGAAATGAATTAGGTAGCCTTTTTTTTAAAAATTCAAAAATTCATCTTCTGAAAATTATGGACCCATTGCAGTAGCTTTATTTTCTTCGAAAATTCGCTAAAACGTGAAACGGAAAATTAACGTATTCACTTATAACACAAAATGAACCCAGAATGATCCACAAATGATCTAGGGTGGATGTATACCAATTCATTTACGATCATGTTGACGAAGCTTTTCGGTGCAAACAAACGGCTGGTCGTACAATGCTGCGGGCGGTCTCAAAATATGATTTTTAGTTCGAGATCACATTAAAAATGTAAAAAAAACCATACTCTACGATTGCAAGTTTTTCAGCTACGACGTTCTGAGAATTTCAACCCCTATTTCACTAACTGGTGCCGTCATGGTACCAAACCTATATAGCAGTCCCTGACGATCCTATGAGTGAACCCTGATAATTGTATGCCGTAGGACTCACTATTACCTGTTTTTTTGCTACTTTCGGTACCATGGCGCCTCTTCCTGACGGCGTTGAGACACCAAAACGAATACAGCAAACTCGGCCCAATGAGTCTACACTCGAAATTTCAAGTGAAAAGACCGGAAATTGTGGCTTGAATTGTGGTACAGATAAACAAATAGACGAATAAATGCAGCTCAAGTCCAAGTAGGAGCATAACTTATCTCGATAATAAAACTACATAGTTTCTATTGCTCCACTAGGTGTGTTAAAGGGATGAATAATTATTTGCATTAGGAGCGTTATGGGAGGAACAACTATCATGTCAAATTCCTTGGTACAGCATCCGAATGCGGCGCAGCAATAGGCGCATGATTCTATTGCTTGACTTATGCGCAAAAACCAAATAATATTATTGACCGCCCTCCTTACGCCAGCCGATTCTAATCTTTGCTATGGTCTGTGATTCGAACCGAGGGAGCGCAGTCTATGGCCGCACTCGCCGTCTCAATACCAACCACCAAAGACGCGCTCGGCCACTGGCTCACCTCTAATTTATACAAATCCCCCAAAATCAACCCTGTCGTAATAATTTACCCGCCAGAAAAACCTCCTCAGCCGCAAATTGGATTTATATCCATTTCGCCCGCCAAAATAGCATGCTCGGTGCTTCGCACCTCGCTCTTGGATAATTTGCGAGGTGTGACGCACCGAGCGTGCTGTTTTGGTAGGCGAAAGGATATCAATCCTTTTTGCGGCTGAGAGGGTTTTTTGGTGGGTACATTTTTACTGCAGGGTGGATTTGAGGGGGGGGGGGGGGGGGATTACCTAAAAATTTCCTATGGAAGTTCAAAAATCGCTTTTTTCAACTTTTCGAACAGGTTTTTTTAGTTTTTCGTTGTTGTTGTTGTTGTTCTACTCGTATACTTATAACGCATCGAGCTGAAATTTTGCACACCATTCGTTATGCTCCAAGGAAGTTCCTTTTGTGCATTTTCTCGCCCCCTCTCCACCTCCATTTTGGTTTATTATTTTCAATACCTAATGAACCATTGGAATCGAGCATGAAAAAAAAAAAAAAAAAATTCTAACCCCCCCTCAAAATTTGATGGTTTATGTTTCAAGGTATGTAGAATCCAAAACTGCAATAAAAAATTGCTGTCTGTCCGCCGTGCGCTGTACTGGCCACTTTTCTTAGTTACAATGGATAAAAATTGATGAAATTCGAGTTACCTATAGGTTCCGTTCGTGTGCACCAAAAAGCTTCGTCAACACGATCGTGAATCAAACGGTATAAATCGGACTTGAATAACAGTTGAAGTATTATTGATGGGCAAGTTATTACACAACGGTTCATTATACTTGATCAGGAAGGTAGGTGTTGGCCACAGAAAACAGTGATCTCCGCAGAAGGGGCATCTATTTCACGCCATATCGAAAATTTACCTTCAGAACTTCATTATTTGCGTTTCTTTTTGCCGTTCTAGTTACTGCTTGTCATCGACAGAATTATTTTAGCAAAATTCGACTCGTGATTTAGGTGGTACCTAGTAACGAGTACGGGGTTAGGTACTAACCTACGGAGGGTCTGGGCTCTACAAAAGATGTATAGAATAGTACATATTATATTATATAGACGGGTTATCTATACAGAGAGCTGTGATCTGTAACAGAAGTGTATTCTGTACAAAATAATAAACCGTTGTGCACGGATTTGCAGCGTTTTTGGTTTATTATTCTGTGAATAATACACCTATGTATTCGCTCAGCAAAAAAATTTTATAACACCCCCTCAAACTTTTTTCTTTTCCGTTTCAAGGTGCGTAGATTCCAAAAATGCAATGTCCGTCCGCCGTCCGCCGTACGCCGTATCACGTGTACAGGCTTCATTTTAGATCTAAAAAAGTCGTTCTTTCGCACACATGCTCCATTTGGGCCCTAGTTGTGTCCCGAAATTTCCAGTTCGAAATTTTCAGCCCGATCGGAATATACCCAGGGGTGTTATGAGTGAAAATGTGTGTAAAAATAGGTACTTTTTGCGTTTTAGCAACATGTTAGTAAAATGAGCTTTTGAGGTATCGTTTTCCATGTTTTTGGGGACGAGAATACCGAATATGAAGTCGATTTCGGCCGAAGACGCGGAAATTGAGGTTTTACCATTGGTTCAGCTCCCAAAATTGTTTTTTTTTTAGTCAAAAACCTGGAAAACTGTCTGAAATCACCATCAATGTGTATACTAACATTAGAAAAAGTGTAAACAGCTGAATCAATCAAGACCATTAAATCGCACTACCAATGATCAAAGATGATCTGGGGGAAAAAAAGTGTACCTATTTCATGTTTTGGGGGCCAAAATTGGTGGAAATCATCAGGAATAGCTATTTCAATCATTCCACATGAAAGAAACTATAAATTTAACTGCCAACAAGAATCTCTAGAACTCCAATAGAATAATAAACCCATGTGACAAGGACTTTGCAGCGTTTTTATTTTAGGGGGGTGTTAGTGCCAACAGGCTGTATTCCCCTGTTGATTGAGGGAAATGCCACTAGATGGCCTATGAACCTCCCTTCCCTCTGAGGAATATCCTCATTTGGGCTCTGCCCACTATTTATGGTCGGGGAGGTGTCGAGATGTGCACAATCGTGTGATAGCTCAGTTCAAGTTAATCCGTCACACAGCTCATGTTTGTACGTCAAGTCGTGTCGCTGTCCGAGCATTCATCCGGAGCCGAGCACGTGGGAAGTTTCGGGGGTGGTTTTGCCATTTTCCAGCCAATCGAATTGCGAATTAGGTAGGGATTTCCCATCCTTTACATCCCTAGCTGGCTTTCCTCATTTCCGAAACCCAAAACCTAATTTTTCAACTAATTTTCGCTACAACCACCCGCAAATTGGAGATCGCCGAACCACAAGGTAAGGTTGTTTCAAGTTTCATATTTCCGGACATCCATCCGGTGGTCCTTCAGCCTATTTCGTTTTTTCCTTCTTGTTTCATACCTATTTCGTCTGGATTTCGTGGGAACCAGAATTGAGCTGTTATCCAGGGGTTCGAGTTAGTTAATCGTTAGTATCACCTAAACATTTCGGTTTGAGGGGGCGATGGGGGGGGGGGGGGGGGGCAAAATGCACGAAGGACATATCCCTGGAGTATAACGAATGTGTGTTCACAATTTAAGCTCCATCCGTAATGTCTGTAGGGCTGCAGCCCTGTAAAACAACGAGAACGAGGAGAACAACAACAGCAACTAGAAAAAAATAACATATTAGGGAAAGTTGGAAAAATAGCGTTTTTCAAACTTCCATAGCCCCGGCAGCTGATGGTCCCGAGGGTTGAAATTCGGTAAACGTCTTCCAGGACCCCTCGAGGATGGGTGCACGAAAAATCAGCACCGAAGACCCCCCAGGGTTCTGAGTTACGGGTGGGAGGGGGTGAAAAAGCCAACTTGTTCTGTCGTGTAAGCAGTGTTCTTGGTCGCTTACGAGCTTTTTGGTTTTCATGGTGGACCCCGTCCATCAATAGTAAATAAATAATCATGACATTTGACTTGTAAGTAGCCGGAGTTCATGAACGTGGAACTATAATTCTTCCAAGTATCCCTGTTCTGATCCTAATAATTATGTCATTGACGATGATTAGTGTCATGGTACCCTTAAAATATACAATTCCTACAAATATGTAAGATCGTTACCAATAAAGACACGGAGAAAACGAGCTGCGCGGTGCGAGGGACGAGACCAGGTAACTCTCCCTCCAACGGCTTCCAGCGGCTTCCAACGGCCGTCGGTGGACCGGGGGAGGGTAGAGGCGCTTTATAAGGCGCCAGGCCTGCGCCTGCCCAGCTCGACTTTCATCCGAATTCTATCGAACCAGAGCCTCCTGTCTCCTCAATCCCACGTTCTCAACTTGGCGAAAACCACCGACTTCCTTCCCAGCACTCAACCCCGTGAAAACCGGACGAGTGTTTTTCCAATATCCAATGTGGCGAAAACCGGACGGATATTTTCCCTTCATCTCTTTCCAATATCCAAGGAGGTGAAAACCGTGCGGATATTTCCTTATCCCAATATCCAAAGTGGTGAAAATGGGACGGATATTTTTCCTTCCTCTCTTTCCAATATCCAGTGAGGTGAAAAACGCGCGGATACGATCTCACACTCCTCTCTCACCTTCCCATTCAACCTCACCTTCTCAACCTCACCTTCCCATACCTACCTCAAACCACGCATTTACCACAAGTATGTTGCAACTGAACTGTACTTCTTGCATTAATTTCAGGCAAAATATTTGCGTACCTGTCTTCCAAGCTCATCCTTTCAATGATGATCCGAAGATTCAAGTTCACCACAGACTTGTCTTTTAAGGAAATTACTTACAATTACTCGCTAATGAGGGAATCAAAGAAAGGATACCCTGTTCTTGCTGCACGTCGGATTCTGTCATAATAACTGTAATACCAGTTAAACTAACTAACTAACCAACTAACTTTAAACTTTGGTAACTTTAATAACATTATTAACTTTAATAACTGTAATACTGTTTTGTAAGTAATTGTTTATAATTCACAAACTCCTGAGAAATTCTCAAGAAACGTCTAATCAGATACAATGTGGCATAATCAAACAAAAACTAAATCATCAGCTTACTACCAATTTATATTTAAAACAATTTGAGCGAAAAGCTTCGTTTTAAATATAAATTGGTAGTAAGCTAAAGGTTTTTTTTTTGTTATTCCACATTATACGGTGGCTTACTACAAAAGGTGTATTATAAAATTCGATGAATTGATGTCAAATAAGATAGTTCACAGGTGCAATATTTAGGGAAGAGTGAACTGGACGTGTTTTAATTAAGATAAAATGGTTTATGAGAGATTACCATCTGAAGGCTGTGTTAGAATATGACCTAAGCAGAAACCTTCAATGGGATTAAAGGTGAATATTGTACCATGATCTGTGGAAGGAATTGAAGTAATATTGGCATAGTTGAATTATGTCAATATTGGGGCACCTTGTCAACCACACATGTGAGCCAATATACTACGGGCCTCAGACCATGTCACGTGCATGTCCCCTAAGTTTTGTTGGAGGGCATGTCAAATACCTATTATAGGAGTTGGTATAAAGAATTTTCTCATCTAATTAAACCTTTTCCACGATGAATTAAACCATTTCACTTTTAATTAAATGTTTTCCACATTGAATTGAACCTTTAATCAAACCTTTTTCACTTTATAAACCTTATTCACTTTCAAATAAACCTTTTTTACTCGCACTTAAACGATAGTTACAGAAATTAATGAGGAAAGAAAATGAATGTAGAGTAGTTGGATAAGAATTGGCATTAGGTACGTATCTCGTACATAATGACATTTGCAATACGTGTCAATACCTTCAGTATGGGGTCAAACCTTCTCTGTGTCACGTATAACGAACAGCGAAACGAACGAATTTGCGATAGGTGTCAATACCTTCAGTATGACGTCAAATTCACAGCAAGGCGAGTATTGAGCCGTCGAGAAGAGCATCAGCTTTCCCAAGTACAGCCTCCCTGTCACTCCCCAGGATTGCACAAACTATGCCACAGACCAATACTACCAGTACTACCAGTTGAAGCCGATGGACCAACACTACATTACATTTTGTGAAGATTTTGATGGCCTTTCCCCATTTCAATGTCATTCCTGGTTTCTTTGTTTTGTTTGATAGTTGGTTATCATAAAAATTGCATACATCGTTGTTAAATTTGTTACCTCTATAATAAATTTTGTTAAATTCATCAACATTTGTCAAAAATACCTATGAAATATTTGAAGGTTTATTCGGAAAAAGAAGGTTTGATTGAGAATGAAAAATGTGGTAGTCAATGTGAAAAAAGTTTAATGAAATACGTAGAAGGTATGATTCAATGTGAAAAAGTTAATTCGATGTAAAAAAAGGTTTATTTAGATGGGAGCTAAATAGAAAAATGGTCACATGGTCACATGGATTATGGACGTTTGGTCGCCATATTTTAAAATTACCACAAAATTGCTAAATATTAGGTTTAAGTATATAATATATATATCTCCATACCCAGCGGTCCGATTTTAATTTTTTTAAGCTTATTTTAAGGTTTTTTTAAAAGGCAAACAAATGTTGCCATTAGACATGTTTTTGGTAAATAAAATAGTTTTTGAGATACACTAAGGTTTTTAATATTTCCAGTTTGCCAAGGAACTTAGGATCTTTTTATTGTTGTTACATTATAATGCATCATTAGTTTTAACAAAATGAGTGACACTGTGAAGTGATCAATCCTCAGAACAGAAGCAGAGATGATGGAAGATACAGTAACTCGTGCATTTTATGTAAAAAAAAGAAGTTATTTGCATTATGTTCAAGCCAAAACGATTTTGAAATTATTGAAGATGAGAAAAGCATAAAATTCTGCACACCTTACATACTTGAGGGAAAATGAGCTGATGAAAAACAAGAAATAGATGCTGAATATTCAAGCTCGGAACAGAAGGGAAATACCGATACCCAACAACAGAGACAAAAAGTAGATCTGGACCTACCTTAGTGGACAATTAAAAAAATTTATAGATTTTAACAGTTGAAAGTAATAGGAGAATCGGAACTGAACCGTATTTTTGAGCAGTTCAGAGCAGAGAACTACTGAAAGGCTTGCAGTTTTACCTTGATGCAGTTTTCCAGCGAGTAGCTACATAGGAAGATGTAGATGTTGTTTCTGCTGCAGAGGTATTATGTCGCAAGATCTGTGTAGGGAAATACACGTTGAATTAGGGGAGACCGGGGCAAGACGAATCAAAAATTGTTCAAATTGAGTCTTTGGACATATGACTACTTGATTTGATACTATTACCAAGCATGGCATCTTTAACAACAACTAATCACCTACACTATCCATTCAGTAATTTTCGGAAAACGCCATTGAAGAGGTACTTATTTCAAATCAATGATTTTTTCTCACATGGCTCATTTTGCCCCGGGTCCGGGGCAAAATGCACCACACCTGGGGCAAGATGAATCAACAATAATTTAGTGTTGTACAAAATATTTTATTTTCGTATAATAAAAATCACTCAGCTTTTAGCTTTTAAATATCACATTTAGTCAATAGTAAAAGGAAGTTAAATTACACAACTACCTAACTAGACAGTTTTTTCTGTCAGGTTTAGAGATCTGTAATTAGGTAGGTATATTTATTAGCAAGAATCATCTGTCATTGCAAAGGAACCCACGTAGAAAGAACTAGAAAATTTTGAGGTAGAAAAAGGTACCAATTGAATTTTGGTTGGCTCACATTTAAAGAATGACGATACAAATTGTCTAAGAATAAAATTTATTGCTAATGAACAAAAAACTATTCCATCGAGATGAAGTAGAAATAATACCTCTCTTAAAAATGAAATTAAACCCCGATACAGTATTATGGGGCAAGAAGAACCACACAGTACTTAGGTATGGGGCAAGATGAACCATCTTTGCTTTGGGTCATCTTGCCCCAAATTGAGTGGTTCATCTTGCCCCTAATGCTAGGTTTCTGGAAAAGTGGGGATAACATCATCTCGAAAACAATAGACCAAAAAGCAAGTGCAATACGATCCTTGATTCATGGTTTATCATCACCGAAAATGCTGATTTTGAAACTGAACAAGTGTGAAAATTAAGAAGAACCAAAGAGAAAATGGATAACCTGCTTCGAGGTTGCAAAACTTTTCCATCCCAATGGCCACTGCTGAACTGCTGCTTGTCCCCTACCAACAACTTTAGAAGAAAGCTCCAGTGTTGGCAACCCCACAATGAGGGAGAAATCAAATGTCCCTCTATTTAAATACTCAAAATGGCGGTTGATTCGTCTTGCCCCTGGTTCATGTTGCCCCGGTCTCCCCTATCAAAGACATATCGAAGATGCGGTTGAGGAAACTACTGGTTCTGGGGGCCTAAGAGAATCTTATTTAGTTATAACGATTGTGGCTAAATTTCAGGAAACCAAAACATAATTGCATGCAGACCTAATGGAATGAATTTAACGATAAACATTTGTACAGTGACATCTGTATTTCAAATAGAGGAATGAAAAGTTTACTTATAAGGTACTTCGGCGGTAGTATTTGTTTTACTTGCTTAAAGGATGCAAGTCACAAAAATTACATTTTCAAATGAAATAACTCATTTTAAGATGCCATTTTTTTTACAGAGGCATCCTTTGAACAATTAATCCAAATATTACCACCAAAGTGTTCTATAAGTAACATTTCATTCTTCTCTTGAAATACAGATGTCAATGAATAAATATTCCTAAATTCATTCCGTTAGGTCTGCATGCAATTATTAATTGGTTTCCTGAAATTTAACCACAATCGTTATAACTAAATAAGATTCTCTTAGGCCCCCAGAACTAGCAGGCTCCTCGACCGCATCTTCGATATGTCTTTGATAATTCAAAATGTATTTCCCTACACAGTTCTTGCGACATAATACCTCTGCAGCAGAAACAATATTTACATCTTCCTATGCAGCTACTCGCTGGAAAACTGCATCAAGGTAAAACTGCAAGCCTTTCAGTTGTTCTCTACTCTGAACTGCTCAAAAATACGGTACAGTTCCGATTCTCCTATTACTTCCAACTGTTACAATCCATAGATTTTTGGGTCCACTAAGTAGGTCCAGAATTACGTTTTGTCACTGTTGTTGGGTGCCGGTATACGCTTCTGTTCCGAGCTTGAATTTCCAGCATCTATTTCTTGTTTTTCTTCAGCTCATTTCACCTCAAGTATGTAAGGTCTGTAGAAGACTGCGACATTTCATGCTTTTCTCATCTTCAGTAATTTCAAAATCGTCCGTAACTGGTTGTGAAGCATTTTCAATGTTTCTTACACCGTTTTTCCTTGAACATAATGCAAAGAACTTTTTTCTACATAAAATGCACAAGTTACTGTCTCCTACATTATCTCGGCGTTCTGAGGATTGGACAGCTTCACACTGCACTCTTCTTGTTTCACTTGAAGTTCATCCCACTATCCGTAAATTGTAAAATGTATCCGCAAGAAGTGTAAAACGAGCATTAACAAACATTAAAATCGGAACATTGGGCGTGGAGATACATACACTTAATATCTAGCATTTTGGGGGAAATTACAAATATGGCGACCAAACGACCATAATGTGTGCCGTTTAGTCATTTATCTATAATAGCATTCTCCCATCTGATGAAACCTATCTTTACATGGAATTAACATTTTTCACGTTGAGTTAAACCTATTCACATTGAGTTAGACCTTTCTCACGTTCAATTAAACCTTTTTCACATTGAATCAAACCTTTTACAAACTGTTTTCACATTGACTACCACATTTGACAAAAAAGTGTTAATGAATTTAACAAAATTTATTATAGAGGTAACAAATTTAACAACGATGTATGCAATTTTTATGATAACCAACTATCAAACAAAACAAAGAAACCAGGAATGACATTGAAATGGGGAAAGGCCATCAAAATCTATTCACAAAATGTAATGTAGTGTTGGTCCATCGGCTTCAACTGGTAGTACTGGTAGTATTGGTCTGTGGCATAGTTTGTGCAATCCTGGGGAGTGACAGGGAGGCTGTACTTGGGAAAGCTGATGCTCTTCTCGACGGCTCAATACTCGCCTTGCTGTGAATTTGACGTCATACTGAAGGTATTGACACCTATCGCAAATTCGTTCGTTTCGCTGTTCGTTATACGTGACACAGAGAAGGTTTGACCCCATACTGAAGGTATTGACACGTGTTGCAAATGTCATTATGTACGAGATACGTACCTAATGCCAATTCTTATCCAACTACTCTACATTCATTTTCTTTCCTCATTAACTTCTGTAACTATCGTTTAAGTGCGAGTAAAAAAGGTTTATTTGAAAGTGAAAAAGGTTCAGTTCAATGTGGAAAAGTTTCAACTGAATGTGAAAAGTTTAATTCAGGGTGAAAACGGTTTAGTTCAATGTGAAAAGGTTTAATTAAGTGGGGAAATAATGCTTTATACGGACTCCTAAAATAGGTGTTTGGCAAGGCCTGCAACAAAACTTAGGGGATATACACGTGACATGGTCTGAGGCCCGTGGTATATTGGTTCAGATGTGTGGTTGACATGGCCACCCAACAGTGGCGTAATTTAATAATTGGCTTATATTATTGTCTTGCTTTTCACAAAGTGCAATTCAAGAGACTCATCTCCCTGCCACGGGCTATGCCCACGTAGGGGATTAGTTTCTGCATACATTATAAGTGTTTTCAATTCCATTGTTATTTTTTGTTAGTACTATATTTTATTGTACCTATTTAAACGATGAAATAAGATTATATATATTTTTTAAACTTTCCCATATATATATATATATATATATATATATATATATAGTGACTCAGGTTTGTTGAGACATCTCTCAGGAAATCTCTCTTCTCAGGAGTGTGCTGATTAAAAACAATTACAAAACAGTACTGCATTAACTTTTCCTATCAAAGATATTTAATAAAGTGAGATAAAGATAGGTCATTAAGGGTGGTTAATTAATAATTATGTAATCTGTAATCGATAAATTGTACTAATGTAATCAATAAATTTTACTGGTGACTGGCGAGATGATTTATCTATGGTAATTATTGCCTTCTGCATCCTCAGCTGTGTCGGTGTACACACAACTACCTTTGAAGAAATCCAAACCTTCCCGCAGCAAAAACACCTGCAGGAAGGTACTTACATTGTCCCAAACACCCTCACATTATGTTGGTGAAAACCAATGAGTGTGGGTTCTCAGCTACCTAAATTGAGCCATACACTGATAGAACCAAACTCATTATTATAATGTCACACAAAAAAGTAAAGAACTGTCGCATATGGATCGGTAAGCAAATAAGTTGCTTGATCCCCACACTACACTCCTTTGTTCACAGCCATTTACGTAGGCAGTTTCAGGTCATGTTAGGGTTAAGAAACTCCTGAAGGGAAATTGAAATGATTCCAATTTATAGAACAGCATTTATTAACGTGATAATAATGATGTAGTAAGCTTGGAAAATGAGTACTTTAAAAATCAAAAAATTATAGAATCTGAGCGAGGTAGCTAGAGAATACAGCGGAGTTGACCGGTAGAGTGTTTATTGTACAACGATGTACAAGTCTAAATATGCCTAGAGAAAGTAGGCCATTATATACCTGAGGGCAAAATAGTAGCCAATGGGGAAGGTTCTTATTATAGCAAATGAGGGAAGGGTATAAATGTACAACGCTACTGGTATACAGTGCGTTAGGGGGCTGGCTTCATCACCATCCTCCCCTACATCACCATAGAAACTAAATATCTGCCAAGCTGGGTGAGCAGCATAGCCTCCTATCTTATTGTAACATGGACGTACAGAATAAACTGGTAAAAAATGAGTCAAAATGATGGAATAGCAATGAATGGAGTAGTTATAATAGTAGAATAGTAAACGAGTGAGGTGTTGGAGGTATACACATCGTAGAGTACCTAACTAGCAACATTTTATAGCTCGACCATCAACATTTTAGTGAGCATACCTACTATGCCAATTATCGTTGGGATAACTGAGCAAAAGTAACTACATAGGTAAATAACGAGGCATAAGTAGATATATGTACTACTCACTCTGATAAATCTAAGAATACGGGGCAGAAATGACAAGGCGGGTGGGAATACTTCTCTTACTCACTGCATTTTATTCTATTGTCTTTCTTTTCACTAAGCGCAGTTCAACAAAAGTCGATTATCCGCTCCAAACTAGCGCATGCCCGCACGCTACCATTGGCCCGAAAGCGATGAAAGTCATAGGCAACTGTCTAGGGGTAAGACCGGACAATCCCTGAAAATGTCACTAAAATTATTCTAGCAATTCTGGAGTTTTGCCTAACACCACAGTTCAGATTTGTGCATGCGTAATGGCTATTACTGATCCACACACGAAGGAACATCTGGAACACGAAGGAAATTGGTCATTAGGAACTGAGAGATCGCTGTTTCATGAAATTCACGTTTGAGCGTGACCACTCGGCAACGATTGGCCCGACGGCTATGAAATTCATAGGTCTAGGTCTAGGTCTAGGTCTAGGGGCTAACTCGCAAAAACCCTGAAAATTTCATCAAAATCGTTCCATATAGTTCTGGCCGGGACAAGGAATTTACCAAACAACGACATACAGAGAGACACGAAAACGATATTGTTCATAAAGCGTTGAAATGCAAAAAGCAAGTAGAAAATTTGGTTCTGGAGGATCCCCCCTCCCCTTTTTTCAATAAATATTGCAATTAATATGTTATACTTGGATAATAATTTTCAATCCGACGGTCGAGTCGTGCGTACAGTGTCTAGCCTGTAATTTTCAAGGAATAAGAGTTTGCAGGTTGTAAACACAAGAATAGGTAACTTGGAAATTATGGTGGGTGGTATATAAATATGTATGTTTGTGCTACTGTAGAACTGTACAACTGTAGAAACGTAGTTCTACTGTAGAACTGTAGAACTGTAGTTGGATTGGGTGGGGCCTATATGTATGATTTCCCACCTTGGCAAGGGATTTGATTTTTGAAAAGCCGGATTTCATGGGAACTGGTGCTTGTTCTTTGTTTTTAGATAAATGAAGCTTGTCAAGGGTGGAGTAATTGGCCGAATCATTCGTTGCAGATAAAGTTCTGTTGAGCTTTTCTGAGAGGTGATTTATATGTGGAAGAGAGAAATATCTACAAGATGCGTTTCGATGGTCCGGGGGATTAGGATTGGCAATACTATCTGTATTTTTATCTTTTCTCAAAAGTGAGCATATATATCAGGCTGTGAGGGAATATGTTCAACAAGAGATGTCTGCTATTTTATTTCCAGAGTTTCGGTGGAGAGCAGAGGCATCTGGCTCTAGTTATCAAATACTTTGCAACATTTATTTCTGGGTGAGGGGGCAAGTACTTTGAAAATCTATATATCGGCCTTCATTCTGATGTTTTTGCCACCATTTTGTCACTGCGTCATCTTGTAGGTACCATCTATGTCCCTTATGAAGAGCAGAAGAAACGGGAGGGATCGATCAGAATTTTCTATTTCGGAGGTGAATGATTGTAAATTGTCTGTTGGTCTGTCTATTTGTGGTATTGCCAAGAACAATCATCCAAAATTATACTTGAACGCGAGTAGAGTCAATATGCGGGTCCTGGCGCATTCCTGTTTCAACATGCTCATCAGTCTAACCAGCTGCTGGGGGCCTTAGCGGGTGGCGCCACCCCCTCACCCACCCCTTACCGCTCCCCCTCACCCACCTCCCCCCCCCCATCCCGCCTGCTCACGCCGCTCCATCCCTACCCCCATCGCCCTTACCCTTATCCACCCCATTACTCCCCCCCCTGGACTTCGCCCTATCGCCCCCTGCCGCCCCCAGCCGCCTCCAGACCTCCACCCACCCCGCCCCAGCCGCCTCCAGACCTCCACCCACCCCGCCCTTCTCCACAGCCCTCTGACCCTCCTCCTACCCCTCCGCCCACAAACCTTCACCCATCACCCCCCACCCATCATCCATCATCACCCTCCTACCACCCTCACCACCACCTACCACCCCCGCCTCAACCCCTGCCATCACACCCCTCACCAACCCATCACCCATCACCTCCAACCTTTAATATGAATACCTGCCAACTTAATTGTACCTATCAAATAATCATAATGATGTCACCCCACCCCATCCCTCCCCTACCACCATCTTGGAATTTCTGGAATACCTTTTTGACTATGAATACCTACCTAATTAATTGTATCAGGTAATCATAATGACGTCACCCACCCCCTCCCATCATCTTGGAATTTCTGGAATACCGTTTTGACTATGAATACCTACCTAATTAATTGTATCAGGTAATCATAATGACGTCACCCACCCCCTCCCACTATCTTGGAATTTCTGGAATACCGTTTTGACTATGAATACCTACCTAATTAATTGTATCAGGTAATCATAATGACGTCACCCACCCCCTCCCACCATCTTGGAATTTCTGGAATACCGTTTTGACTATGAATACCTACCTAATTAATTGTATCAGGTAATCATAATGACGTCACCCCACCCCACCCCACCCCTCCCATCTCCTCAACCTTTATTATGAATACCTACCAACTTAATTGTACCTATCAAATAATCATAATGACGTCACCCCACCCCCTCCCACCATCTTGGAATTTCTAGAATACCGTTTTGACTATGAATACCTACCTAATTAATTGTATCAGGTAATCATAATGACGTCACCCACCCCCTCCCGCCATCTTGGAATTTCTGGAATTCCGTTTTAATTATGAATACCTACCTACTTAATTCCATCAGATAACCATAATGAAGACCCCCTTCCACCATCTTGAAATTCCTGGAATTCCGTTTTGATTATGAATACCTACCTACTTAATTGTATCAGGTAAGCATAATAAAGTCCCTCGGAATTACTGGAAATCCTGTTTGACCATGAATACCTACCCACCTACTTGAAACTCCAAACAGTGGACTTATAACTTATGCAAATAATATTAAGGTGAATGTTCGAAATGTTGATTCTCACCCAAGCATAATGGGGAGATATTAATCTACCTATGAAAATATTTCATTATGATTGTAATTTAAAATGATCATCTCCAACCAGACAGGAGCCAGCGTGTCTCGTTATTATATTTGTCTTGAGCTAAACAATTTTTTTGAGGCCACCCGGAGCATTAGTATGTCCAGCCGTTCCTGTGCACCAAAAAGCTTCGTCAACACGATCGTGAATCAAACGGTATAAATCCGGCCGGGATATCATCACAAGGGAGCACCTGATTATAATCAAGGATGGCTGTATGAAGTCGAGTTGGTTGTTCTGCGATATGAGTGACGGACTATACTGGATTTTGTTGGTAGGTAGGTACTTGTGAAACTTGAACAAACGTTGAAGTATTATTGATGGGTAAATTATTACACAATGGTAAATTATTAAACAATGGTAAATTATACATAACGGCAATTATTACACAAGGGTAAATTATCACACAACGGTTCATCTACCAAGAAGGGTCTGGATTTTGTTGATCGGTACTTTTGCAACTTGAACAACCGTTGAAGTATTATTGATGGGCAAGTTATTACACAACGGTTCATTACAGGTATTGACCACAGAAAACAGTGATCAACGCAGAAGGGGCATCTATTTCACTCCACATAAACAATTTTCCTTTAGGCTGTATTATTTTAGCAACATTTGACTCGTGATTTAGGTAGGTACCTAGTAACGAGTACGGGGTTAGGTACTAACCTACGTAGGGTCTGCGATTCACATAATATATTATATAGACGGGTTATCTATACAGAGAGCTCTGATCTGTAACAGAAGGGTATTCTGTACAAAATAAACCGTTGTGCAGGGATTTGCAGCGTTTTCTTTTTTCATTTTATTCAAACCAAAATACTTCAAACATACATAAATTCAAAATGTTTGACCGCCATATAAGGATACCGTCAAATGAGGCCATGATTCGGTCATGAACGGAACTCTTGATCCATGCTCAGTAGCTCTTAATCTTGAGATTATTCTTTTAGAATCATTATTCAATCGAGCGGGACATTGTTCTAGGATCATCGAGCTGATTGGGTGTGCAATTTGAACTGATCTTAAGAGCGAGAAAATATAGGAATGAACGGGGCAATCTCTTGCCTGGGTAGGCAGCACTGGGCCCGGGGTGAGTTCTAATATTGTGATTCACTAGAGAGTTCCTAAGAGATAAGTTCATTAGGGAACGGCCATATCTTTTGGCCACATCTAAGGCGAGCAGCCTTTGGATGCTAACCAATAAGTCCGGTTTGACAGAAGTGGTGGGGGTAGGAGTGAATTAAAAAGTAACGTCACTTAACTTAGCACAACGCGAAATCCATTCCATTACATAGCATAGGTAGGTATACTCACTTTTGGTTTATTATTTTCAATAATGAACCATTGGAATCGAGCATGAAAAAAAAAATTCTTACCCCCCCTCAAAATTTGATGGTTTACGTTTCAAGGTATGTAGAATCCAAAACTGCAATAAAAATATTTCTGTCTGTCCGCCGTACGCCGTACGCCGTACGCCGTACACCGTACGCCGTACGCCGTACGCCGTACGCCGTACGGGCCACTTTTCTTAGTTACCATGAAAAAAAATTGATGAAATTCGGGTTATAGGTTCCGTTCGGCGTCTAGTTGGTCCTCGAAGCTCGACGTTACTGTGAGTCATCTCTAAGGGGTTCAAAATAGGGGTTGAAATTTTCAAAACGCCTATACCATTTTTTTACGTAAATATTTTTACGGTTTTAAATAATTCTTGAACTTGCGAGTTTTTTAAGACCATCCGGAGCATCGTACGTCCTGCCGTTCGTTCACAGTAAGGCCCCGAAGTTTGCACCGACAGGCATTTTCGACTCCAGTGTGAATGAAATTGTATACAATTCAAACCAAATCTCGTAACCAGAGACGCGCCCACAATAGGAATTTGTGAATACGGCCAATCATTGGTAGGGATCACCTGATTATATTGGCGGAGTATGAAGTTGAGTTGGTTGTTCTGTGATATTATTTAATTTGAAAAATGATGGCTCTTTTGGAGTTTGTTGGTAGGTAGTGAAACTTGAACAAACGTTGAAGTATTATTGATGGGTAAATTATTACTACGGTAAATCATTACTCAACGGTAAATTATTACACAACGGTTCATTATACCATCTACGTAGAAGGGGCTGGAGTTTGTTGGTAGGTACTTTTGCAACTTTTTTCACTCCTCATCAACAATTTCTTTTCAGAACTTCATTATGTGTGTTTCTTTTTGTTAGGTACTGTTTGTCATCGGCAGAATTATTTTAGCAACATTTAACTCGTGATTTAGGTAGGTACCTAGTAACGAGTACGGGGTTAGGTACTAACCTACGGAGGGTCTGCGATCTACATAATTATGCATAGAATAGTACATATTATATTATATAGACGGGTTATCTATACATAGAGCTGTGATCTGTAACAGAAGGGAATTCTATACAAAATAATAAACCGTTGTGCAGGGATTTGCAGCGTTTTTATCCTAAGTTGATATCGCAACAATCTAGCAAATTCTTTGAAAGGCGCTTGGAGTAACTTTGAAAGACGCTGGCGATGGCGAGGACCGACGACACATGACGCATTAAAAAAAAACGACAAAACGCGGCAAAAAGCTGTGCACTGTTACCCCTGAGTAAGGTTAAAGACGATTCCTAAAGTTTGTGCCCTGGGAGATAACGCGCCTTATGTATAAGGCCGAATAAGTCGAACTTAAGGAAATAAGTTTGAACTTGGACGACGCGCATGCGCAGTTGAGATAAATCCGAACACATCTTCCCGACTTTAGTCTTTAGGAACTCTCTACTGTGTGAATATTATTAAGACGCCACTACAAACATGTGAATTTCTGACTTTGCGAAATTAGTATATTAAATAGTCCGAACTTGTACCTAAAAAGATCTGTATTTTGTCGAATATAAAGTAGTGTTCATGATCGATCTAAAGCTTGTGCTTATCCCGAGAACTTTTCATTGGTGCCGAAACCCGGGAAGTTCTGCCCCATGGCTGAGTGACTATCCAGCGTGTGAGGTTAAGCTCAACTGCGGTCATTCGCCTAACTTGTAGTTTTTAATCAGTAGTCAGGCTGTCATTGGACGTCATAATGAGCTCAAGATCTTTGAAAATTATCCTCGACGTAAGCCATTTTAGCTCTGCTGAACACGGATCAGAAGAGGATCTACAAGGCCTTACAAACCTGGAGCCTTCAGGTGGGCCCAGCTCTAACTGCAGATCAATGGCCCTCTAAAACAGAGGATCTAGTACAGCAGTTTGTAGTTCAGGGTCGATCTCTTACAAACGATGTGGCTCAGGCGGGTTTTGAGGATGCCATGGAGGAGATCCTCATTGTTAAGGTAAGCAAACTGATTGTCCGCTTGACTTTGGTCCCGAAACCCGTTCCGTCCTATCTCCTTTGGAACCTAAGGGCAGCTCTGGGTCCATGGCCTGATGAAATAAAGTACCAAGCACTTCTCATTCAACTTAGCCCTGAAGTGCAATCATCATTCCGTCGATCTGGTTACAGGTATCCCGAACTGTATGAAGCACTGTGCGCTGAAAAATTGGGCAAGTATAGGTTAGCACGCCAACCGTAGACTCATCCCAAGGTTGCAGCAGCTGGATGCCATACAGATTGACGGATTTCTCTCATCTGCCTGGAGCTGGGTGAGTTCAATGGAGGGACTTCCACTAATGAACTGGCATGCTTCCTTCTGTTCGAAGATCTTCTTAGTAATTGGATCCGGCTATTAAGAACAAGTTCAACCAGGGGGGAGTTGGAAGACGAGATCTTCTCATATAAGCAGCTCCTCGAAATAGCTCAAATTTGCCCAGATGATTCCCCAGGGGTCACGACCTAGATCAAGTTCTGAGGAAAGGGGTTCCAGTAAGCAGCGAAAACCCAGGCCCCCTCCCACTCCTCGCACAACAGATCGACCACCCTCGCTCGGTCAGTCACGAGGGAGCGGTTCAAATGTCATCACTGCTGAGGACCTCACTTCCCTATACCACTGCGAAGAGTTCCGGTAGTTCAGCGTCGAGAGTTCATCAGATCAACTGGACTCCCCATTCATTGCTTTTTGTGGAAGCACAACTCCGCTCAGAACTGTACTTCACTCCAACAGTACCATTGCGGAGGATCACACCACATCCTACTCCATGTCGACGAGGAATCCGGACGATCTGCCTTCACCATCAAAACATTAAAAGGGTATACGGGGAAAACAAAACCTTAGGCTCCCGTTTGTCTAGTTAGGACCTTGCTGGCAGTCGTTGTGGATGCCCATCATCTGAAATTCCTGCCAGAGCCAGTACTCGCAAAGTAAAGCTCAATGGTTCAGGTTCTACCTCAATGTTCAAGCTCAGCTCTTGGCAGGGAGTGATAAGTGGCGGGGTAGAGTCCAAGGCTCCTGTTTTCTAATTTGCGCTTCCCTTTCAGCTCTCATAACGTTACCAATCCCGTAAGTGAGAACCAACATCAGGGCTGACCGTAGCTTCCGGTAGAGCGGTAGGGGGCCTCTCTGCACCAGGAGATGACAGGGCGTAAGAACTAGCAGATCATTGGGCGAATTAGACTGAAACACCAAAGGCCTACTGTTTGGAACTGCCTCAGGTGTTGAAGGACCCTTCTCTGCTGAAACCTAATGGTGCCATACACAGGAGAAGTGGGATTCATTGCATTACTCTTTTGGTTAGTAATAGAGTAGATCTTAATAACCCTATTGGACCCGTTGTGCCACCAACCGCCCTAGGTCATAGGCCTGGCCCACGTTATCTGCGAAGTCTAGCGAGCCCCACCGATCGATCATAGCGAGTAACTTCGGTTCTCATACGTCCACTTGTAGGAATGTTTATGGGGATCATTCTAAGTTTAGCTCACTTCTCTCAAAGAAAAGGTCTTCCTTTCATTTCCCACGGTCAAAGGGGGAACTACTTCCCACTGCTATAGTTCGGGTGTTCTCAGACGTTACCTCTCCTGGTGAAGTCTGCAGGGCTTTGCTGACACGGGGTCTGAAATCCAATTGATCTACCACAAATTGGCTCTTGCGCCAGTTTACTGGTGACGCCGATCAACTATGTAGTCTTGGGCGTGGGAGCCCAGCCGCAGACAGCATGTCATCACTTTTTCGGCATACTTGAACTGGGCACAGGTTGCCCTTTTTAGCCTATGATGTAGATCAGGTCACAGCTCCCTTGACCTCCTCTAGTTTCTCGTTAAATCGTTGGTCTCATACCTAAAGCGTGGGATCTAAGCTTGCGGACTCTTTGTTGAGTGAGCGGAATGACATCGATCTTTCTTCTGGCGTAGATCCTTATATGCAGCTTGTTCTGTCTCAAACAATTCCCTCAGAAGGGAACTCTCCTTGGCTTCTTAGTTCTGAACTGGGGTGGCTCGTGGTGGGCCACTTGCATCCGGAGTTTGTTCAATTTAGTCCACTCGCTGAACTGCAAACCTTCAACTCGGATGAACCAGTCCTCTCCATCAGACACCACGCTCTTTGCCCTACCTCTGCACCAGGAAATTACTGGGCGTAGGAACTAGCAAATCATTAGACGAAGTAGACTGAAACACCAAAGGCCTACTGTTCGGAACTGCCTGAGGTGCTGATGGTTTGGTAATTTCACCTTGATGAGCCTTTTGGCTTACTTGACCGCGGCCTCCCAAGGACCGCCAAAGTGGGGCATTCGAGGCAGTATGAATTCCTAATGAACCCCTAGAGCTGCTAATCTGTCAGCAAGGGCCAGAGAGCCTCCATTCTCGAGTAAGATTCTGAGCCTACGGAGAAAGTTGGCTGAGCCAAGGAAGTTCCGACCATTGTCCGACCAAATGACAGAGGGACCCCCCTGCGATCTATGAAGCGTTCGATAAAGTGTACAAACCCATCAGTACGGAGGTCCATAACCACCTCCAGATTGACAGCCTTGGAGGCCATACTGCCAAGTACATCATCAAAGTCCGAGGGCCTCGCAATCCCTCCACCGAAACCGTGAAGGGACAGGTCACCTGACCAATGGCACTTGTGCGGCAGGAAGTTGGCCCATCTCGGGCTGTAAGTGCTCAGGTATAATGGAAGAACAGCAGGTACAGCCCGGACAGAACTTTAGTCACCACAGATCTCCCCAGTCACTATCCAGAACCTAATGCACAAATATGCTAGTGTAGCGTGAGGTCCCACGTGCAGACAGCTCTCGTGAGCCTGCCGAACGAGCAACATGGTAAGGAAGTACTGTGGTGGAATCAAAGTGGGGTGCTGGGTCTCGTAAGGATTAGAGCTATGCACCAATCTTCCTCCCATGCGGAGAACCCCATCCGTTAATCGAGAAAGAGCTAACTGCCTCATCAGCTTGGTCCTAGGGCCTGACTTGTCAAGAACCACCATGATATTGTGGAAGTGGTGTTTCTGGACGGGCCAGAATAAAACCATATCTGCTGCTTTCAACTCCTCTGTGCTGAGTGGAGCTATTTCAACCAAAAGTTCAGTGATTGAGAGCCTTTTCTTGAAACAGGAACCGCTCCAACTTACTAGGGATGGCCTACAATTCTCTTTGGACTGATGAATCCAAGCAAACACGCGTCTAAGACGACCCTGTGAACTAAAGTCCTTCTCTAGCAAATCTGCTTAACAACAACACAATGAGCGCCCGCAGCACGGATCTCTCCAGCTATGGACTCCTGGGCTAAATCGGGACGGATACGCCGAATTGGCCAGTGAACTCTCTCTAACTGCAACCACGTGGGTCCAGTCCACGGCAATGAGTTGCGGACTAACTGACTCGGAGTTCGCCTCCAGAGGCCACATTTGGGGGGTTGTGCCCAGTCAACATGAAACTAGTGCTCAACGGGGAGATCTGCCTGTGTTCTGGCTACCGGGTTTCCTACAGACACCTTCCACTGTGGAGCAGGGTTGGCATTGAGCCACGAGAGCACCACTGAACTATTGGAACATGCCACAATATTACTGTCCAGGATCTGAGCAAAATACGGGACATACCTTTCTCACGATTTTTCCGAGCGGTTCTGCTGCCAAAAGCTCGAGACGAGGTATCATCTCTTGTTTTAATGGAGCGATCCTTGCTCGGAACATGATCAAGTGAGTCACGAACAAAGAACTCTGAAGAGAAACATGATACACCACAGCGAAGTAGGCTAACTCAGACGCGTCGGCGAAGCCTACAAGCCACTGATTGGAACTGATAAAATTTATGTATCAGGGAATTTGTAGATCTGCCAACAATACCATGGAACCGGCTGAACCAATCATGAACCAAGGAACTACGCAACGGATCATCCCATCCGAACTTAGCAAACTTCACGGTGAATGCACCGAAGCAAAGATCGACACTGCCATGACCCACCCCTCGACCTACTGGACTGGCCAACTCCCGCTTGGGCCTGATATGGGGGGTAGTGAGGATTCTGGAGAATAAACAGTCAGATCTGGGATTCCACCCCATGCCTAACAGTTTTAACGGCTTTTCATCCTCTACACCGAGGTCAACAGCCTCCGCAACATGCAGGCAGTACTCTGCAGGCACACCCTGCAGGACGCTATGGTCGTTGGAGGCCCACTTTAGAAGCTCGGAACAAGCCGTCTGCAGAAGATCAACCAGTTCATCTCGAGCCTGCAGAGCCAACTGAACGGTTTCTCCCCCACCACAAGCATAATCTACGTACTTGTCATTGGATAATATTTCCATGGCCACTGGGTGAGTCTCCTTACCAGAGGCAGCCAGATCCACAAGTACTTGTATGTCCAAGAAAGGGCAGGGGCCATTCCATAAGTTAGTGTACAAAGAGCGTAGTCCTCTACCTCATTTGAAGGGGAATCTCTCCAAACTATACGCAGCATGCCCTGATCCTCATGAACACAAAACGGACCAACTGAGACCGAAGCACTACAAGACATATATGTCCTGTTGGAGCTTGGGACCTACTTCTAAGATTTAGTGGAAGGCCATTTGATTTGTGTTGCGAGGCATTGAATCAGATATTGTTTGGGGGGGTCGCCAGAACGTGCACAGCATGATGCCGTATATAATAATGGGGTAAGTCCAAAGGGGGTGGTGTCACCTTGCACATGCGACCCGAATCTCTGTACTCGTGAATGAACTACCGGTAAGACTGAGCTAGAAAGGGATCCTTTCTGAACTTGGATTCGAGTCGGTAGAACTGTTGAAGAGTGATCGCTCGAGAAGCACCTAAAACAGTATGGTCCTGGGCAATGGGCAAAGGAACTACATAACACCCACTCTCGTCATGGCGAGTTTGACTAACAAAGAGCTGCTCCGCCTCTAATTCACCTGTGGTGCATCAAGACTCAGTCTCGAGCATTTGACGAAGAAGCTGATCCGTCTCGCACATCAACAGAGACGGGCGTGGCTGCCACGTCATAGCAAGCGGGGTTCTGAGAGAGAGGAACAATGGAGGGAGAATCCACCAAGTGACCAATTAGGATTTCAGAACAAGACATCAGCGAGAGCAATGATATCGATGCAGGGTAATATTGAAGCACGGGGGCCATGGAGAACAGGTTTCGCACAACCACCCGAGCAGCCTTGGACAGAGCTGCCTGGACCTTAGGAAAGAACAAGGGTTTACGGGAATGGGGCAGCTTGGTATGCTGGGGACAAGAATCCTTGATTTCACGCTGGGGAGGGTCCGAATAATCACCAGGCGCAACACCTGAATATCATCTTTTAAGGCCTTGGGGAGGTGCAATCTGTATTTTCGAGTCCATTCAGGACAAGACAATTTTTTGATCTAAATGCAACATGAGACTCGTGTCCCAAAGAGCGTGGTGTCTGATGGAGAGGACTGGTTCATCCGAGTTGAAGGTTTGCAGTTCAGCGAGTGGACTAAATTGAACAAACTCCGGATGCAAGTGGCCCACCACGAGCCACCCCAGTTCAGAACTAAGAAGCCAAGGAGAGTTCCCTTCTGAGGGAATTGTTTGAGACAGAACTAGCTGCATATAAGGATCTACGCCAGAAGAAAGGTCATTCCGCTCACTCAACAAAGAGTCCGCAAGCTTAGATCCCACGCTTCAGGTATGAGACCAACGATTTAACGAGAAACTGGAGGAGGTCGAGGGAGCTGTGACCTGATCTACGTCATAGGCTAAAAAGGGCAACCTGTGCCCAGTTCAAGTATGCCGAAAAAGTGATGACATGCTGTCTGCGGCTGGGCTCCCACGCCCAAGACTACATAGTTGATCGGCGTCACCAGTAAACTGGCGCAAGAGCCAATTTGTGGTAGATCAATTGGATTTCAGACCCCGTGTCAGCAAAGCCCTGCAGACTTCACCAGGAGAGGTAACGTCTGAGAACACCCGAACTATAGCAGTGGGAAGTAGTTCCCCCTTTGACCGTGGGAAATGAAAGGAAGACCTTTTCTTTGAGAGAAGTGAGCTAGACTTAGAATGATCCCCATAAACATTCCTACTAGTGGACGTATGAGAACCGAAGTTACTCGCTATGATCGATCGGTGGGGCTCGCTAGACTTCGCAGATAACGTGGGCCAGGCCTATGACCTAGGGCGGTTGGTGGCACAACAGGTCCAATAGGGTTATTAAGATCTACTCTATTACTAACCAAAAGAGTAATGCAATGAATCCCACTTCTCCTGTGTATAGCACCATTAGGTTTCAGCAGAGAAGGGTCCTTCAACACCTGAGGCAGTTCCAAACAGTAGGCCTTTGGTGTTTCAGTCTAATTCGCCCAATGATCTGCTAGTTCTTACGCCCTGTCATCTCCTGGTGCAGAGGCCCCCTACCGCTCTACCGGAAGCTACGGTCAGCCCTGATGTTGGTTCTCACTTACGGGATTGGTAACGTTATGAGAGCTGAAAGGGAAGCGCAAATTAGAAAACAGGAGCCTTGGACTCTACCCCGCCACTTATCACTCCCTGCCAAGAGCTGAGCTTGAACATTGAGGTAGAACCTGAACCATTGAGCTTTACTTTGCGAGTACTGGCTCTGGCAGGAATTTCAGATGATGGGCATCCACAACGACTGCCAGCAAGGTCCTAACTAGACAAACGGGAGCCCTCCTTGGGAGCTGGGGCCTGGGAGCCTAAGGTTTTGTTTTCCCCGTATACCCTTTTGATGTTTTGATGGTGAAGGCAGATCGTCCGGATTCCTCGTCGACATGGAGTAGGATGTGGTGTGATCCTCCGCAATGGTACTCTTGGAGTGAAGTACAGTTCTGAGCGGAGTTGTGCTTCCACAAAAAGCAATGAATGGGGAGTCCAGTTGATCTGATGAACTCTCGACGCTGAACTACCGGAACTCTTCGCAGTGGTATAGGGAAGTGAGGTCCTGAGCAGTGAAGACATTTGAACCGTTCCCTCGTGACTGACCGAGCGAGGGTGGTCGATCTGTTGTGCGAGGAGTGGGAGGGGGCCTGGGTTTTCGCTGCTTACTGGAACCCCTTTCCTCAGAACTTGATCTAGGTCGTGACCCCTGGGGAATCATCTGGGCAAATTTGAGCTATTTCGAGGAGCTGCTTATATGAGAAGATCTCGTCTTCCAACTCCCCCCTGGTTGAACTTGTTCTTAATAGCCGGATCCAATTACTGAGAAGATCTTCGAACAGAAGGAAGCATGCCAGTTCATTAGTGGAAGTCCCTCCATTGAACTCACCCAGCTCCAGGCAGAAGAGAGAAATCCGTCAATCTGTATGGCATCCAGCTGCTGCAACCTTGGGATGAGTCTACGGTTGGCGTGCTAACCTATACTTGCCCAAATTTTCAGCGCACAGTGCTTCATACAGTTCGGGATACCTGTAACCAGATCGACGGAATGATGATTGCACTTCAGGGCTAAGTTGAATGAGAAGTGCTTGGTACTTTATTTCATCAGGCCATGGACCCAGAGCTGCCCTTAGGTTCCAAAGGAGATAGGACGGAACGGGTTTCGGGACCAAAGTCAAGCGGACAATCAGTTTGCTTACCTTAACAATGAGGATCTCCTCCATGGCATCCTCAAAACCCGCCTGAGCCACATCGTTTGTAAGAGATCGACCCTGAACTACAAACTGCTGTACTAGATCCTCTGTTTTAGAGGGCCATTGATCTGCAGTTAGAGCTGGGCCCACCTGAAGGCTCCAGGTTTGTAAGGCCTTGTAGATCCTCTTCTGATCCGTGTTCAGCAGAGCTAAAATGGCTTACGTTGAGGATAATTTTCAAAGACGGTGAAGATCTTGGGCTCATTATGACGTCCAATGACAGCCTGACTACTGATTAAAAACTACAAGTTAGGCGAATGACCGCAGTTGAGCTTAACCTCACACGCTGGATAGTCACTCAGCCATGGGGCAGAACTTCCCGGGTTTCGGCACCAATGAAAAGTTCTCGGGATAAGCACAAGCTCTAGATCGATCATGAACACTACTTTATATTCGACAAAATACAGATCTTTTTAGGTACAAGTTCGGACTATTTAATATACTAATTTCGCAAAGTCAGAAATTCACATGTTTGTAGTGGCGTCTTAATAATATTCACACAATGAATCACAATATTAGAACTCACCCCGGGCCCAGTGCTGCCTACCCAGGCACGAGATTGCCCCGTTCATTCCTATATTTTCTCGCTCTTAAGATCAGTTCAAATTGCACACCCAATCAGCTCGATGATCCTAGAACAATGTCCCGCTCGATTGAATAATGATTCTAAAAGAATAATCTCAAGATTAAGAGCTACTGAGCATGGATCAAGAGTTCCGTTCATGACCGAATCATGGCCTCATTTGACGGTATCCTTATATGGCGGTCAAACATTTTGAATTTATGTATGTTTGAAGTATTTTGGTTTGAATAAAATGAAAAAGAAAACGCTGCAAATCCCTGCACAACGGTTTATTTTGTACAGAATACCCTTCTCTTACAGATCAGAGCTCTCTGTATAGATAACCCGTCTATATAATATATTATGTGAATCGCAGACCCTACGTAGGTTAGTACCCTAACCCCGTACTCGTTATTAGGTACCTACCTAAATCACGAGTCAAATGTTGCTAAAATAATACAGCCTAAAGGAAAATTGTTTATGTGGAGTGAAATAGATGCCCCTTCTGCGTTGATCACTGTTTTCTGTGGTCAATACCTGTAATGAACCGTTGTGTAATAACTTGCCCATCAATAATACTTCAACGGTTGTTCAAGTTGCAAAAGTACCGATCAACAAAATCCAGACCCTTCTTGGTAGATGAACCGTTGTGTGATAATTTACCCTTGTGTAATAATTGCCGTTATGTATAATTTACCATTGTTTAATAATTTACCATTGTGTAATAATTTACCCATCAATAATACTTCAACGTTTGTTCAAGTTTCACAAGTACCTACCTACCAACAAAATCCAGTATAGTCCGTCACTCATATCGCAGAACAACCAACTCGACTTCATACAGCCATCCTTGATTATAATCAGGTGCTCCCTTGTGATGATATCCCGGCCGGATTTATACCGTTTGATTCACGATCGTGTTGACGAAGCTTTTTGGTGCACAGGAACGGCTGGACATACTAATGCTCCGGGTGGCCTCAAAAAAATTGTTTAGCTCAAGACAAATATAATAACGAGACACGCTGGCTCCTGTCTGGTTGGAGATGATCATTTTAAATTACAATCATAATGAAATATTTTCATAGGTAGATTAATATCTCCCCATTATGCTTGGGTGAGAATCAACATTTCGAACATTCACCTTAATATTATTTGCATAAGTTATAAGTCCACTGTTTGGAGTTTCAAGTAGGTGGGTAGGTACTCATGGTCAAACAGGATTTCCAGTAATTCCGAGGGACTTTATTATGCTTACCTGATACAATTAAGTAGGTAGGTATTCATAATCAAAACGGAATTCCAGGAATTTCAAGATGGTGGAAGGGGGTCTTCATTATGGTTATCTGATGGAATTAAGTAGGTAGGTATTCATAATTAAAACGGAATTCCAGAAATTCCAAGATGGCGGGAGGGGGTGGGTGACGTCATTATGATTACCTGATACAATTAATTAGGTAGGTATTCATAGTCAAAACGGTATTCTAGAAATTCCAAGATGGTGGGAGGGGGTGGGGTGACGTCATTATGATTATTTGATAGGTACAATTAAGTTGGTAGGTATTCATAATAAAGGTTGAGGAGATGGGAGGGGTGGGGTGGGGTGGGGTGACGTCATTATGATTACCTGATACAATTAATTAGGTAGGTATTCATAGTCAAAACGGTATTCCAGAAATTCCAAGATGGTGGGAGGGGGTGGGTGACGTCATTATGATTACCTGATACAATTAATTAGGTAGGTATTCATAGTCAAAACGGTATTCCAGGAATTCCAAGATAGTGGGAGGGGGTGGGTGACGTCATTATGATTACCTGATACAATTAATTAGGTAGGTATTCATAGTCAAAACGGTATTCCAGAAATTCCAAGATGATGGGAGGGGGTGGGTGACGTCATTATGATTACCTGATACAATTAATTAGGTAGGTATTCATAGTCAAAAAGGTATTCCAGAAATTCCAAGATGGTGGTAGGGGAGGGATGGGGTGGGGTGACATCATTATGATTATTTGATAGGTACAATTAAGTTGGCAGGTATTCATATTAAAGGTTGGAGGTGATGGGTGATGGGTTGGTGAGGGGTGTGATGGCGAGGGGTTGCGGCGGGGGTGGTAGGTGGTGGTGAGGGTGGTAGGAGGGTGATGATGGATGATGGGTGGGGGGTGATGGGTGAAGGTTTGTGGGCGGAGGGGTAGGAGGAGGGTCAGAGGGCTGTGGAGAAGGGCGGGGTGGGTGGAGGTCTGGAGGCGGCTGGGGCGGGGTGGGTGGAGGTCTGGAGGCGGCTGGGGGCGGCAGGGGGCGATAGGGCGAAGTCCAGGGGGGGGGAGTAATGGGGTGGATAAGGGTAAGGGCGATGGGGGTAGGGATGGAGCGGCGTGAGCAGGCGGGATGGGGGGGGGGGAGGTGGGTGAGGGGGAGCGGTAAGGGGTGGGTGAGGGGGTGGCGCCACCCGCTAAGGCCCCCAGCAGCTGGTTAGACTGACGAGCATGTTGAAACAGGAATGCGCCAGGACCCGCATATTGACTCTACTAACGCGTTGTCAAGTAAATAATAAAAATGCATTCTTCCGTCTTCAACCGAGTTTGCATATGATTATTGAATTCCTTTTTGCTAATAGCAGATTCCTATTCCGTAAGTCACTTTGCCAACGGGTTAAGGCCAGCACAGTTAGGTGGAATAGGTACGAATAGTCATCATCACCACGGTGAAAGTTGACAAATCATGATCACGATTAATGTCACCAACATTGTAGCACTAGGTCGGAATAATTTTACGATGTTGGGAGAATGCAAATTGAGTCGCTATTGATCAAGACTGGAGGATGGAAGTGCGTGTCAGGAAAAGTCGAAAAACCCACTGAAGATGCGGGAGCAGGAATTTGTAAAGAATGTGACCTGAAGGCATGAGCAGATTTAATACTAGCTATTAGTCCATACGAGCTTAACATGGTCAAGGTGTAAGCGATGCTCGTGAATTCTACCTATGTATATCGGGGATGGATGGCGAGCTAAGGCTAAAATTTGCAGGGAGAATTCGACAATAACGTTACCTGCAGTTCGTAGGCTGGCAAGCGGTCCCGCAGTCAGCGTTGCACAGGTTCTGACTTCGGGTGCAGGTTATGGTAAGGCTGTAAATTCCTACTAAAAGCTAAGAAATTTGGAAGTCTGATGGCAGTCCGAATGGTGACTCTACTGGTGTCAATTGATAAAGAAGTTAAATACGTAAAAGTGGCTGAGTTTATTAATTTAAGGTACAATATAAGTTCGGGGTCGCGGAAGCGCGTTATGCGGGTGCATCCCGCATAACGCTAGTTACGCGTTATGCGGGAAGTTAAATGCAACGGGGACTGCTACAGTGAGATAATGCAATATTAATAATATGGACGAAATGTTGTGTGAGTATGGCACCACAGTCGTGGGTGCAGACGGTGGGTTCATAGATTCTTCGATACTGGGATACGGGACGTTTTCGGGGCCAAAAGATATGTTGAAAGTTCTGGAACAAAACGGGACAAGACCCTTAGTAGCCTTCTTCCAGACAGTGTGATGCACAGAGGCCTGAGGGGCGCTATTACGCGATGGATATCGCTTAAGTACAACAAGTGAAAATAAGGGATGTTGGGTCCTACCTGTGCTGGAGCGGTGATCCGAGCGGTTCACATCCATCCGGAGCCGTCTGGAAATACGGATAGGGGAAGCTAGTGAAAAGCAGTGGAGGGGATGGAGGGGAATCGCGGAAGTTGGGAAGGCGTTCATAACCATCCGGCTGACAACTCGTTTCCCGCGCTTCCTCCCACAGCTGTTTCGGTTGCCAACGCCATTCCGTATGCGCAGTAGTGAACTGCGCAGATGCGGAGCGGAAAATATCTGAAAAATCTGATGCGTACAGTTCGCTTCAAAAGTGCTTCTCCGGAAAGAATATTCCCCCCTACCCAGCTGATGTCCAACCAATCAGCTGCTCGTACGCACTTTCCGGATGGATGTGAACCCTGCTTGACTGTTGGCAGCGGGTGTTCCTGTAACAGAGACTCCACGGGAGTACGAGGTTTAGCAAATCTGGGGTCAGATGTGCTTTCCTGGTGGGTTCAGCCCTCCTCTCTCTTGCTCGACGGTTATTGTTCGGGTTCAAATCGTAAGCCGTTTCCAGGTTCCTCTGTCTTCGCCTTCTCGTCTTCGTTGGGGGATCAATCGGCGGGGAAAATACAAAAGAATCTCGTCTCTACACTAACACCACTCACTACTCAACTATCTCAATCTATCTCAACTTAATCTATACTATCGCAGGTCCAGTCTCAGGTAAAGTCTCCGGGAAGAGAGTGTCATGGCGGTGGGAGCGGGGATATTTATAGGCTTCCCCTCCATTGCGCGTAGGGGAGGTGCAGAAGGGCCTGGCTCCTTCTCCTTCAACTGCCCGAGTCAACAGGGAATACTGCCCTAGTCAAATTGGGGTGGAGGCCTTTTTGGAGGTGACCAATTTGACTACATCACCCTCCCCTTAAAAGAAGCCGTTGTCCTCGACGGCTTGAAACTACTTCCCGCATCCGGGGTTCCTGAGGGGATGACGTCGCTGCTGCAGAACGTTGACTTGAATCTTCAATTTTTTTGGCTTTCGCTGACTTTAATTTTACCAATTTACATTTGACTTTACTAAACTAAATTTTCAATTGGCTTACGGGATAACTTAACTTGACTCTACTGAAATTGGACAGAATTGACAAGGCGAAGATGGGACTAACTTGACAAGGGGACTTACTGGACAACGTAACCGGACTAGGCAATGGACTTAACCTGTCATTGGGACAACCGGACTAACGACTGCCATTGGCATAATGACTGACCACCAATTCTTACGTCGTCAACTCTTATCTGAACGAAACTTCTTAGTACCTAACCTTGAACTAACTGGACGAATGCGTCGGAAAACGAAATGGACACATTACACTTAACTAAACTCAACATAATATATATCAAAAGGTAATGACTGACAGACTTATTTAAACAAAACCAGGCCTACTTAACAACTACTGGTTGACACCAGGAATTAATAATGAAGGAAACTGACTGGCGTGTCAACAAAATATCCAATAAAGAACATCCCTACATAACTGACTTATATCACTAAAATTGACGTATACACTTTGAATTGATGGGTATTAACAAAATTGACGGACTCAGAACGACGTGGGCTACAACAAATAAGCGATAGTACAAGGCGGGCATGCCGTAACTAAATGACGGACTATTAACGGTGGGTCGAAAGGCAGGACTATCTACGGATTCACCAAACGAGTAAAAGGCCACAATACTATCATGGGCTGACTAAAAATCAAACTTAACGCAACTTAAAATGCTAAAGAACTCTACTAACGGGACTAACCCAACAAAATTTAGGATATACGATATAAAATGACTGGCAAAACAAATGAACAATTTACATAGAGGTATGCTAGAGCCAACTGGCTAACGACTGAACAAGGAACACATAGATATAACTGGGCCAACGGGCCAACAAAAGAACGACGATAACCATCGCTAAGTTACGAAGGGGCCTAGGGGCCTGCTTCTCGTGGGGTTGATGTCGTAGGTTCCTTCTGGGGTGCAACGGGCGGCGGCGACTGCAACCCCTGCTGGAGCGGAATTGGGTGGGGCTCTGTCGGGTGCCTCTGGTTATACCGCGTCACGTACGCCTGTATAACGCACCCGGGGCACAGCAAGCGAGGGGGGCCCAGCGGATGGTTGCACCGGGGAAGGGCACTTGCGTCTCCTTCCGTTGTCCATCCGGCCGTCCATCGCTTGAGAGTCGTGCGGCAAAACTCGCAGAAATTGTCATTGGTCTCGATAGCACGACGCGCAGACGCCCTTTTGCGGTGTGGGGAGAGTTTGCTCATCATCACTAGGGCAGTGGAAACTTTCTTGTGGCACCAACTGGGATGTGACTTTGGGTGGACGGCGCGGGGAAGGTTCCTGGATCATGCTTCGACGGCAGATGGTACGTGAGTTGTCGGCCGGATTTATCCACATACGGGACCGGGAAATCACAAGGGGCGTCACACTTCTCTCCGGGGGTGTCAGTTCGGGGCCCGAGGACTCAGTCTGGGAGTCGTCTTCTGGCACTTGGACGGCTGAGTCGGTCCATGCAAAAACCTCTTGGTGGGCATGACATGTGGCGATATCCTTGGTCAAACCGGCCACAGTCTCTTCCAGGATGCCGACCCGTTGCAGTAGGTTGTTGTATTGAGACAACGGGATCATGGGTTGGGGGTCAGCTATCTGGGGCTGGGCCGGTTCACGTTCGGTCCGGGGCGCCAGGAGTATGCCGGCGTACGGATTGAGGATGACACCTCATTGGGGGTTGTGGAACCCTTCGCGTTCGTAGAGGGGGTGGGGGGTCCCTTCGGCAACCCTGACCTTCTGCGGGGTCAACCGTTACAACGGACACCCGAGGCTCCTGTGGGGGTGTGGCACCTCTTTCCTGGCGACCAGTAATCGAGGTGGTGAGCAAGACGGAGCAGAATCCGAAGGTGACCGTGGCCAGGTCAGTTCGACGGGGGTTGGGCACAAGCAGGAAGTGGGGTTCCTGGGTGCTACCTGCGGGGGCCGGGGGTTCCATCCCAGTCCTGATCGTCAGGCTGATAAAAGAGAAAAGGACTTCAAATATCCCCTGTTTACTCTCGTCACCCAAACAACACCATACCCTCAACTCTCCGCGCATACCACATCCACCAGAAAGCACATCGGGTGATTCTTGTTCCGGGGTCAAATACCCATTCCATATCTCTTCTATATTGGTCACACTGAATTTAAGTACACCCAGCCTAACAATTCCTACTCCGACTCCGCGGGTGGTTTGTCCTATTCGGGGTTGTGGAGGATTCTCTCTTTTTAGTCCTAATCGGTAACTCCTATGGGTACGGACTCTAAGGTGGTAGGGGGTTTTTGGGGAATCGACTGCCCTATCCGTCCCTACATCTACGGTTGTTCTCAAGGGGGTGGCTATTGTGAACCTGGGGGGGGGCTACCTTCTTGCGGGGTTTCCGGGTTCAGGTCATCGCTGGGGGCAGCGATCGGTTTCGTCTCGTCTGTGGGTTCCTTCAGGGTGTCGACCTCCTTCTGCTCCGGCGGTCCCTTGGGTCCTTCTTCGGACCGGGGTTCGTGCGAAACTTTTACGTCCTCAATCCCGTCGTATGGAATGGCTGCAACGGAGGATAGTTCGTCGGGGAGGACCCTCACTTCCGTGGGTCGTTCGTCTTCCTTAGGTCCGGGGGTGGATTGGGCACGTGCTGAAATTGTCTTGAACATGCTGTGTGTTTCGGTGTCTACGTCAGGCGGGTGGTCTACCTTCAAGCGGTGTAGGTGTGTAACCACCTCCCAGCCTGTGGGGTCGGTCATGGCATAGGTCACATCGGCCGACCTCCTTATGACACTGAGGGGTCCAATCCATGGGTGCCAATGCCTTCGTGCGACATTTGGGGGTGGCCCCATTGGACACAGGTACACCGCTCGTTTCCCAACTAGGGTGCGGGGACTGCGCCACTTGGTTGGACACAGGTTGCCCATGCCGCCTGTCTGGTTAGGCACGCGGTTCGTCGGGCCACTTGCAGGTCTTTCTCCCCTTCGCCATTACAGAGGTTTGGGGGTGGACCGAGAGTGTCCATCTCTGAGGTCTTGAGATCCATCGGTACAAGTATTAGTAAGTCCAGGCCCATCAGATTCAGTCCTCGGCCAGCGGCGGGCAAAATATGGAAGTCGTGGGAAAAGTCGTATGCGCCCACCCGAACCCTTAGCGTTTGAGTTCCTTGGAACCAAATGGGTTCCCCTCCAGCGCCTCTGGCTTCTCGCACGGTGGGCCTCATCTCGCTTCCGGGTATGGGGCTATTCAGCACGGACACCTGGGCGCCCGTGTCAACCATCATTGTCAGGGGAGTTTCATTCAGGAGGACGGGGATGGTAATGGCGGGCCCACTGTGTTCCACAGTGACGGGGTTTATCCAGGGGCTCTGGACTATCCACTGTGGTTGTCCGTCTAACTCGGCCGTCGTGGCGGGCTGATTCCCGGCCGTGTGCTGACAGATTCCGTGGGGTCCATCCTCGGAGGCCACTCTGTACGGGTTCACGTCTGAGGTCGAGTTCCGTCCTGGGGTCATGGCGTCATTGGGTTCAGCTACACTCTCGACCCGAGGGAGTTCGGTTGGGTTCACACCTGGGTTCGGGACTGGGTTCATCTTCCTCCATCCCGCTCCCACTGGGTGTTGTGGTGCTGAGGTCGGTGGGGTTTTCCTAAGGTGTCTCTGCAGGACACCGCAATCATGCTCGAGGTGATCTGTAGCACCGCAATACATGCATCTAATAGAATTCCCCGCTCCTGGGCGGTCGGGGCAATCGGCGGCAAAATGTGAAAACGTACCGCAAAACCGGCATCTAACAGGAATTGGCGAAATGGGGCGAGATAGATATTGGGGTGGGAACTCACGGACTGGAGGCAAGTATGCCGGATTCGGGCATTCGCGAGCGAAGTGACCACTTCGGCCACATGCGTAACAGCCACCATGGTTTCGAGGATCTTTGAGTTGTCCTCTCGAATACACTGCACCCACGTTCCAAGGTTCCTCAGAACCGGCCCCTGGCGACAAGGTTTCACTCAGGTCGAGTGTCCTTGTGACTGTGTCGTCAAACGAGGTGGGACAATTGCTGGCAATTGCCGTTCGGAGGTGTTCCTCGAGGCCTCGAATGAACGCACGTTTCGCCCGATCTTCTATCGTCGGCTGTGAAATGCACCGGGTGCGGAAAATCTGCGCACTTCTCATGCGTTGGTCTGACTGAGCCTAATCGAAGACTGTGTACCTACACTTCCTCCTGGAAGTGTCCGTCATGCCAACCACCCCCAACAGCAACTGTCATATCCGCTCCAACACCTTCCTCCGCCGCCACCCCATCTACAGTCGATAATTCCCTCAAAGCAATGCTGCAAGCCATGATGGATAGAATGACGGATGATATAAGACAAGACATCAATGTTGTGAGGAGTGATTTACAATCGCTCAAGGCTGATTTGAATAGCCGAATGAACCATATGCAAATTAGCATTGACTCGTGTGTAGCTAGGTACGAAAATTTATCCTCAGATATAGCAAGTCTTCAGGCCGATGTCGCAACGCTGAAGAACGACAACCTTAATGATCGGGTCCTCTCCCTCGAGAAAAAAATTGAACTGCCAGCGTGCAGCTCCGCATCACAAGCCTTGCCTTCTGACATGGAGTCAACTATCGCAGAACTAGAGGAGCGTCACCGTCGTGCGTCCAATTTGATCTTTTTTGAAATCCCTGAGTCTGTATCGCCCAGCCCCTCTGATGCACTAAACGACGATCGTAATTTATTAACTGAATCGTTATCCAAGCTTTCTCCTGATCTTGCTAACTCAATACAACGATTATTCCGCCTAGGTAAACCTACGGCGAACAAAATCCGTCCACTCAAAGCAGTTTTCGATTGTCCAAACACAGCCTCTAGAGTCCTAACCTCTGCTCGCTCGACAGTACCTCCATCCTTGGCCGTTTCCTCCGACAATACCCTCATTCAACGAACTCATCTCGCTAAACTTCGCTTAGAACTTCAGGAGAGAACAGAGAGAGGAGAACCCGATCTTACCATCAAATACATGTCGGGAGTCCCTAAAATCATTCAAAAGTCGTCGGCCAGGCAGAATCGTTCAAAAAACTCTCAGGCGGCCCCCCACGGCGTTGGAGTGGGCCACAGCCAAATGTAATGTTGTCCTGCTATTACCAGAATATCCGCGGCATGAACACTAAGTTGTCCAGACTGCACCATCAAGCGCCACACCTTGTCTATGACATACTCTTCTTTACCGAAACATGGCTCTCAAACTATGTAAACTCCAGTGAACTTAGACTCACCAATTACAATATCTACCGAACCGATAGATCGCCTACCAACAATACTGTCAAGTCCCTGAGTGGAGGTGGAGTGCTAATCGGCGTGTCATGTGAGTTAATCTCTTACCAGTGGCTTCCCCCGCAGGATTCTGTGGAACACGTGACCGTCGTACTCCCTTCCCATAAACTAGTTCTTAGTTGTGTGTACCTCCCTGGTTACCACCAAGCCGTGATGTTCGATGATTACTTCGATCAAATCGAATCACTCTCCAATCAACTCCCTGATTACGGTATCTTGATCAACGGTGACTTCAACATTCCTGGTATCAGTTGGAACGTCTGGAACGATGATAGCCTCTCCTCCTCTCTGCCTAGCGAAAAGTCCAGAGGTATGTATAACTTCATGAGACTACTGAACCTTAAGCAATTCAATCGGCTTGAAAATATCTCTAGTAATGTCCTCGACCTATGCTTATCTAGTATCGAAATCCCAACAATCAACGAGGCATCCACCCCTATCTTCGACATCGACAGCGCTCACCCACCCTACGAATTCCGCGTTCCTTTGCCTCAAACCCAGCCTCACTCCGTACCGCCTCAGCTCATTTACAACTTCAAGAGGGGGGATTATCAATCCATGAGCGAGTTCCTCACTAATATGACTGGAGTGAATGTTTGTCCCAGCCTACAGATATTGCGATCAACATGTTCTATAAGATTCTCAGGTCCGCCATCGATCTATTCGTCCCAAAAATTCGTGAAATTGCCTATTCTTATCCTAAATGGTTCACTGCTGAACTCATTGCGCTGATCAGGCAAAAGAGAACTGCCCACATGCGATACAAACAGTACGGCTTTCCCGAGGATTATTCCCTCTTCTCGGACCTCAGAGCGTGTTGCAATGGTCTCTCGAGCTCACTGCACAAATTGTATCTTATAGACGTACAATCCTCGATATCAACGAACATAAAGTCATTTTGGAATTATTTATATAAATTATACTGACGGAATTAACGAACTGCCAAACCTAATGTCATATGAAGACAGATCCGCCTCCTCCCCTCAAGAAATAGCTGAATTATTTGCAGAATACTTCTCATCCGTGAATGTCCCTTGCGTGACGGAACCTATATCTTACCCCGACAAAGATATTGTGTCATTGGGGATAGTACAGGTTACCGAGGATCAAGTCAAACAAGCCCTGTTGGCGGTCGACCCTTCCAAGGGTATGGGTCCCGACGGTATCCCTCCAATCCTTCTCCGCAATTGTCCCTCATTATCTTTCCCACTGACCCATCTTTACAACTCATCACTCACCTCCGGCGTGTTTCCCCACATCTGGAAATCATCTTTTATCACACCAATTCATAAATCGGGTTCCAAATCAGCTATCAATCACTACCGCCCTATATCCACAATATCAACTATCCCCAAAATTCTTGAAAAACTCGTCCTGAAGCAAATTAATCCCCTCTTCTCATCATACATCATCCCAGAACAACACGGGTTCATGCCGGGGAGGTCAACGACTACGAATTTGTTATGTTTCCAAAGTTTCATTCTCAATGCTTTTGGTGATGGTGCACAGGTCGACTCTATCTCCCTGACTTCGCCAAATGTTTCGACAGATTGTCGCATATGCACATATTGGCTATGTTACGTTCCCTGGGGGTACACGGCGCTTTCCTATCATGGATCGAGAGCTACCTGACTGACTGTAGTATGATGGTTCGATTGAGGGGAGTCACATCGAGCCCATTCATTGCCACCTCGGGGGTCCCTCAGGGGTCCCATATCGGCCCTTAGTGCTTCCTACTCCTCCTCAATAGTGTCGGATTCATCTTCTGTGACGTCCAATTTCTCTTATACGCTGATGACTTAAAAATCTTCTGTAAAGTTGGATCTGACAACAATTGCCGGAAGCTCCAAAACAATCTGGATCGTCTCGCGGCATTGTGCGAATGCAACCATCTCTCTCTGAACCCTTCGAAATGTTTCGTTATCTGTTTTTATCGAACGCAGAACGTCATAACAGGGATTTTCGATCAACGGCACGCAAATTCACCGTAAAACCATCGTGAAGGACTTGGGTGTACTCTTCGACCAGCAGCTGACGTTCGGTGACCATATAGCCAACATTACATCTCGTGCTATGAGGGCTCTTGGCTTCCTAAAGCGCACCACAAGGGAATTCCACCGTATCGAAGCCATTATGCTCCTTTATAAAGCCATAGTTCGTCCGATTTTGGAATACTCATCCATAGTATGGTCACCCCACTACTCCGTCCATAAAGACAATCTGGAGAGGGTTCAGAAGAGGTTCATTCGGTATGCCCCATTCAAACTCAACATGAACCACGAGCATCACTCTCACCTCAACTTGGAGCAACACGGTGTACATCCGCTCGTGACCAGGAGAGTAATATCGGATACAGTCTTCCTCTACAGATTGATGAATGGTCATCTCGACTGCCCATCGCTGCTCTCAAAAAATTCGTTTAATGTGCCCTTGTTTCACACCTGTAATCGCTACTTGTTGAACTATCCTGTCTGAAAACCTACCTATTGATATGTCAAGGATGGATGGCGAGTTAAGGCTGAAATTTGACAGGGAAAAGTCTACAAGTAGATTACCTGAAGTTTCGTAGGTTGGCAGCGGCCCCGTAGTCAGCGTTGCACAGGTTCTGACTCCGGGTACAGGTTATGGTACGGCTGTAAATTCCTAATGGTAAAACTAGTAATTTGGAAGGCTGAAGGCAGTTCGAAAGATGGCTCTACTGGTAGCAAAAGGAGGTGAAAGAATGTCAATACATAGAGGTAACTGAATTTATTGTACGAAGTAAAATAACATGAAGTGGGGTCGCGAGGGCGCAAAAGAGATGACAGATATTACGTGATGAAATTGAATGAACGCGAATTACGGAAATTACAAGAGTGGGGAGAGAAGCTATTAAGGTAAGTATCTCAGATAATTTGTAACGCAATGTTGTGAAATGTGGCACCAGAGTCGAGGGTTCAATGTTGGATTCGGGCGTTCGATGGTACGAGGGATACGGGACGTTCTTGGGGTCAAGATGTAGAGAGAGAGTTCTGGAACAAACGGGTATAAACCCTTCGTGACTCTCGGATTGGATGTGTGATGCACAAAGCCTGAAGGGCGCTATTACGCGAATGGCATCGCTTAGATAAAGACAAGTAAGAAAGGTGATATTTCCTACCTCCGCTGGAACGGTGGTCCAAGGGGTCCAGGGATGGTCCTTCCGGGCTTCTGGTCCAGGGATGGTTTTCTGGGCTCCCGGGCTGTGGTGCTTGGCAGCAGGTCTTCCTGTAACACAGACTTTCCACGGCAGTACTCTGGTACACGTCTGGGTTCAAACGTGCCTTCTGGATGGGTTCGTACGCCTTCTCTCTCTTGCTCGACTGTTATAGTTAGGATCCCAATTGAAGCCGTTTCCTCGCCTGGTCCGCTCGTCTTCTTCCAAAGGGGGTCAATCGTAAGGGAGGAAATGAATCTAAACTCTTCTCTAACCACTTCAACTACTTCTCTCAACACAACTATCTCAACTACTCAATCTCTCGGAAACTAATCAAATAAATCGCAGGTCTGGTCTCGGGTAAGATCTCGGTGAACTGTGTCGCTGGGGTGGGGAGCGGGGGTATTTATAACCTCCCCCCTTCGTTGCGCGTAGGAGAGGCGCAGAAGGACCTAACTCTTTACGGTCCAACTGCCCGTGGCGAGGGGGAGAGACCGCCCGAGTCAAATCCGCGGGAAGCCTTTTCGAGGGTGATAATTTTGATTACATCACCTTCCCCTGAAAAGAAGCCGTTGTCCTCGACGGCTTGAAATTACTTCCTGCATCCAGGGTTCCTGAGGGGATGACGGTGTGGTTGCAGGGTGCTGACTTGATTCTTCAAAATTATCCTCTTTCTTTGTACTGACTAAAATTTTTTTTTAACAATTTACATCTAAATTTACTAACCAAAATGACAGAGGGAGAGCTTAACTTATTTTTACGGAAATTAGACAATTTGGACTAGGCGGACAGGACTAATGGTTAACAACTTAATGTTACTTTACAACTTGACTGGATCACACAAAAAGAGAATTGGCATAAAAAATGAACGGACACATGCAGGGGGCAACCTAATCATTATAATGATAACGGAACTACCGACTGACATTGGTACAAAGGACTGATCAATACGTCGGAAATCAGACCTGAAGGGACCCCCTTTTTTTTTTTTCATTAAACATTACATATCAACGGACGAATTTATATATGAACAAACGGATATTAACACAATTGGTAGGTACACACTAGAACGAAATAAATGACTAACTGAAACAGATACGAGGACTACTTCACGTAAACTTAAAATTTTAAAACATTTACCTATTAACGACGGTGGTCGAGACCATGCAACTGACTGATGTGGATAATAAGGAACATCATACTAAGACAATACTTTGACAAAACAAAACGAGAAAAATTACAATAGGGATTATGTCTACTGACTGGTTTAATATTTAAGTTAAAATACGCAAAAAGCAAAAAAAAAGTGAGCGACTCTGCCAACGGGCAATTAACAAGGAACATGTAGAATGTCAAAGTTGAAAAATGTTCTATACAAGAAATCGTAGACGAATGGAGGTCAATGGTCCTCCTTCTGGGGCGTAGCGAGCGGAAGCGGTGGTGGTCCGGGCTGAAGCGGAATTGGATGAGGTTCCGTTGGGTGTCGTCGGTTGTACCTTGTGACATAGGTTTGAATCACGCACCCGTGGCATAGTAGGCGAGGACGGCCTAGCGGATGCGTGCATCGTGGAAGGCTGGGGGACGTTCCTTCCTTCAGCCATTTGGCGGTCCATCGTCTGAGGGTTGTGCGACAAAACTCGCAGAAGCTACCGTGGAGCTTCATGTGAGCTCTGTAACATGATGCACAAACGCCCTTGTTGGGTTTGGGAAGAGCTTGCTCATTGCCGTCAGGGCAGTGGTAATTGTCCGTTGGTACCATCTGGGTCGTAATCTTGGGCGGGCGACATGGGGAGGTTTTCTGGGCCGCGCTATGCCAGTTCTCAACACATGGCTTGTCGGTCGGGCTTACCCACATACGTGATTGAGGGATCCTCGAGGGTGTCACTTGTGTCTCGGATAGGGCCAGTTCCGGGTCTGGTGATCTGTTCGGGGGTTCATCTCCAGTTTCCCGGACTGCAGCTTCGGCCCATTCGTAAGCCTCTCGGTTAGCGCGGCAGGTTGCCACGTCTTTGGTGAGCCCATCAACTGTCTTCTCGAGGGCGGCGACCCGTTGTAGCAAGTGGTGGTACTGGGCCCAGGGAACCATGGAGGGGTTCGAATTCTCGGCGGCTATCGAGGGTGGATTGGGTTCACCTACGGGCCGGGGCGTAAGCGGAGAGTAAGCCGGCGCGCAAAGCGGTGACGGCTGATCATCGGGGTCAGTGGCATCTTTCGCTGCCGTGGGAGTTGGTGGAATTACCACGTGGTGACCCCGAAATTCGGTGGGGTCGACGGTCACAGTAGACACTTTGGGTTCCGTGGGGGTCGGGGCACCTCTTTCTTGGAAACCAGTATTCGAGGCAATGGGGAGGTCCGAGCAAAAGCCAAAGGTGACCGTAGCCAGGTCGAGCCTTCGGGGATTTGGCATGATTAGGAAATGGGGTTCCTGTGCGCTACCCGTGGGGGCCGGGGGATCCATCCTAGCTCCAATCGTCTGACTCGCAAAAGAGAAACGGACTTCAATTCTCCCCTGCTCACGTTTATTACCCAAACAACACCATTCCCCCAGCTCTCTGTACACACCACATCCACCAGAAAGCACATCAGGGAATTGTTGTTCCACAACGTTACATCCTATCCTATTTTTCCTAATATTGGTCACTAGAGTATCAAGGCGAACGGGGATCCGTCCGACAATTCCTAACACTATCTGGCGTGAGGCTTGCCTAAATCGGGGTTGGGGATGGTTTCCCCCCCCTAGTCCTAGTCGAAACTTCCTAGGGGTGCAGGTTTGGTAGCAATAGGGGATTTTTGGGGAATCGACTGCCCTATCTATTCCTACACCTATGGTTGTCGCTAAGGGGGAAACACCGGCGAGCCTCTGAGGGCTATACTCTGGTGGGGCTCCTCGACTAAGGTAGTCAGTGGGTACACCCATTGGCTCAATTCGGTCGACAGGCTCGCTTGGGGGGTCGGTGTTTTTCTGTTCGAAGGGCCCTTTGGGTTCTTCTTCCGAGTTGGTCTCATACTGTGCTTCTTCGTAAATCTTCACGGACAGGTGGCGTGTCCTTGTGTCTAAATCCGGCGGGTGGGTCACCTTCAAGTGGCCTATGTGCGCAACCAGTTCTTGGTCATCGGGGTCAGAGGTGGCGTAAGCAACAGCGGATGACCTCCGTATTACGCGGAGGGGTCCGATCCAAGGGCGCCAATGCTTCCGCACTACGTCGGCGGGCGGTTCCACACGGCCTAAGTGCACACCGCGTCTCTCAAATAGGGTGTGGGGACCGCGCCACGGGTGACTGACAGCCGCGCTCATTGCTCTGACCATCTGTCTTGAGGCGCTGGGAATTCGTCCGACCCTCTGTGGGTTCTTCTCCGTCTCGCTATTACCGTGGCTGATGGGCGGGCCGAGGGTGCCTACTTCTGAGGTCCGGATATCCATGGGTACCCGTGACAACAAATCTAGCCCCATCAAGTTCGGGCCTTGGCTAGCGGCAGGTAAAATGTGGAAGTCGTGGGGAAAGTCATGAGCGCCTACTCGAACTCTAAGTGTTTGAGTCCCTTGGAACCGGATGGGTTCCCCTCCGGCACCTCGGGCTTCCCGTTCTGCGGGCCTCATCGGGCTTCCGGGTATACGTTGGTTCAACAAGGACACCTGTGCACCCGTATCAACCATTAGTGTCAGAGGCGTCTCATTCAGGAGGACGGAGATGGTGATGGCGGGTCCAGGGTTCTCCACAGTGACGGGAGTTATCCACGGGTTCTGGACCATCCATTGTGGTGGTTCGTCTGTTCCGGTCGTTGTGGCTGGTAGGTTCCCCGTCGCAGGTTGACAGGTTCCGTGGGGTCCGTCTTCAGGGACCACTCTGCCCGGGGCCACGTCTGGGGTCGGGTTCCATTCCGAGACCAAGAGTTCACTGGGTCCAGCGACGCTTTGCACCCGAGGGGCTTCGGTTGGGTTCGCATTTTGATTTATCAGGGGGTTCGGGTTCGGGTTTGCCTTCCTCCATCCCGGCCCGTAGGGGTGCGTGGGTGCTGGGCCAGGTTGGGCTTCCCGAATGTGCCTTTGCATGACACCACAGTCACGCTCTAGGTGATCAATGGCACCCCAATACGTACACCCCGTAAAGTGTCTGACCCCCGGACGATCAGGGCATTCGGCCGCAAAATGCGAAAACCCACTGCAATATCGGCATCTGACTGGAACGGGTGAAGCGGAACGAGGTAAGTGTTTGGGCGGGAACTCATGGATCGGCGGCGCGAACGCTGGGTTCGTGTCCGTGGGGCGGAGTGCATGGTGTGGGTTTACTCCCGTGGGGTTCGGCGGAGGGCGATTGGGGCAATCGCGTGCAAAGTGACCAGTGCGGCCACAAATGTAACAGCCGCCACCGTTTCGAGAGTCTCTCAGTTGCCCCCTTGAGTACACTGCACCCACATTCCAGGGTTCCTCAGAACCGGCCCCTGACGACAAGGTTTCACTCAGGTCGAGTGTTCTTGTGACTGTGTTGTCAAACGAGGTGGGACAATTGCTGGCAACTGCCGTTCGGAGGTGTCCTTCAAGACCTCGAATGAAGGCTCTCTTCGCACGATCTTCGACCGTCGGGTGTCGCACGCCTACTTCCCTGTCGGGGTAAGTGGCGCGAACAAGGCGCCCCGTCAAGCGACGAACCCTATCGGCGTATTGGACTAGGGACTCGGACTCTTCTTTCCGGCACTCAGCCAAGCGCTGAGAGAGCATCTCCGTACTTTCTCTGCCGAACCATCTCAACAAGCCGACCTTGGCTATGCTATAGGGGGCAGCGGCCTGACGCCATTCGGGGTGGCTGACCAGACAGTTGAACGCGACCCCCTTGAGCTTAATTCGGAGGAGTCCGGCCCTTTCAGTTTCAGTCATGTCCGGTGTCGCATCCTCAATCAACTCGAAATAATCGGAGAGGGGTAGGGCTTCTGGGTCCGACGGATCCCATGTGGATAGGGAGTCTATCATGGTGCGCGTGAACTTCTGAGGTTGGCGCTCTTGGGCCTTCATTTCGCTCATCATCTCACGATGTGAGTCTAACATGATCCGACCTAAAGCCAGTACAGACCTCTCCATTTGTGTCAAGTCCGGGTCGTCACTTCTCACTTCGCTGTCCATAAGGTTGGAAGTAGCCATCGCTAACGGAATATTGACAAATTAAGCGAGAGTGGATACGAGTGAACGATTTTACATGAAAAATGAAATACTAATAATAATAACCAGAAGGATACAGAATACTAGAATGCAAGAAAAATACGCAGGACGAATTGCGAAGTAGACACGAAATGATGAACGACAGGGAAACGACACTAAGATAATACCTATGAAATCTGAATAAAAGAATACGCGAACTAATTGCGAAACAACTACGAAATTGAAAATGAAACTTAAGTTAAAACACAAAAGATCGAAAGATGTCAACTAACCAATACCTACATAAGAAATTATTCCAAAAGCAAGAAAACGGAATGAGAATAATAATTAAGCAAGACACGAATAAAATTTGAAAATGTACGACACTTAACCTAAAAGTAAAAAATTATTTCAAAGCTAATAATAAAAAAAAATCGAAAATAATTATTAAAACGAGAGCATACGAGAATCAGTTCAATTGAACAATAAGAAGAATAATTGGAACAATATACACGAACGAAAGTCTAATACAAGGAAAGGGAAAAGAACAACATCGGCGAGAGGGCCGGTAAAATAATAATCGAGGAGTGAATCGAGACTGCGAAAGTTGTGCCACAAAATGGCGATTCACAGGGTTTTGGGACAGAGTTGAGGTTTCTACGCAGTAAAAAGTTGAAAGGCAGGTGTTGATAGGAAAGAATAACACGATAAAAGGATAAGGGTCAACTTTCGGTGAAGTCGGAGGATCAACAACAAGGGGACAAAATGGCGCCCCTCAAGGTTTTGAGACGTGATACAACTGCGTATGAGAGAAAGGGGAAATAAACACGATGAAATACAGCGAAAGTCCACACAAAAACGAAAGGCTTAGGGTCAATGTCGACTAACAAGGGAACGTAAAAGGAGTAACGGGCAGACAGTAATAACACGATGGGGTCACAATTGTGGGGGGAAACAGATGTCGAACCCAAAAATGAGGCAAGGCAGTCGATTCTAGTGGTCAAGTTTTGCGGTTGTTACCGCTTGAGAGGGGTCCAATGGTTGGTTCAGTGGGTCTACCTGAGGGATATTATCCACTGATATGGAGACTGTTACGAAGCGGGGACTTCGGGGTGGAGCAGAGATGGTTTCGGTAGAGGCTTACACCCCATTGCGGCATGAATTCCCCAAAACCACCCCCGCTAAACCCTTCTCTCCCTGCCGTACTCCTAATTCTTCCCTGAGTCCTGGGAAACAAATGCAAACTTCTAACTAACACTTTTGAGAATTGAAGTACTAGGAAAAATGAAATTACCTATCTTTACGTGATTATTCTAAAGGGGGCGTTCCACCAACTGTTTCCCTCCCATGAAAGAGAGAGGAAACAGTAAACAAAAAAATTAGTTTTTAGTTTATACAAAAATCGAGGTAGAGCTACTCTTCATACACCATCCCCACAACCCAAGAAGCTAGTGACTTCCATACCATCGTCGGTCTCGCAGCTCTGTCAAACTCATCTTGTCCCAAATTCTATTAGTGTACCTACTTTGAATTTTTGCAATTAAAAGACCTATCGGGTGATTATTGGATTAATTGCGAAGTGTCCTCCACTTCTGGAACGAAACTACTCTGAAAATCGGACCTAGCCTAACTTGTAAAAGTGATAGTGTAGTGTCAGTAAAAGCACTGCAAGAAGTCTAGATCACCTCCAGAAGAACACAACCATCAATAATCATGGACTTACCTTGTTCCCTAGAACTCCACTATAAGACCTGAGCTCAATTTAGCAAAACTCCACAAATGTTGGAGTATTATTGTTCAGGCTCTCGAATCTCCCCGACCCAACTTGCTTGTCTTTTGAGAAAGGAAACTTCCTAACCTCGCGAAGGGGGAAAGTAGGAACTTTAGGGCAAATAATTCCCGAAAGATCCGTCTTATCCCAAGGCACTATCATTGGCCACGGTGGATTCGTGAGGAAATAAACCTCGATCCCAAAGAAATGGATCCAGGCTTACTAGCTCCCGAAAACTCCGAGGTCCATCCCAAAAGACAAGGAAGTTCACGAAAATCCGGCCTTTCAACCTATTCGAACGAATGGAGGAAATTTTTCTGGATTTGAAAAGTTACTTGAGCTCAGGGTCCTATGAGAGGAGTGGCCAAGCCGACAATGAGTGGCTTATAGCCACATGGCAGGAGGTGATCACATTTACAGTTACTTCAAGGAAAACATAAAAATATAGCCTAACGTCTCCCGAGGGGATAGACGGAAAATACTGTGATTAAGAAATTAGGTTGTAAGCCAAGAGAGAAACTAACGAAGTCTAGATGGAGATTTTGAACGTTGGGAAAAGTGTGTACTACCTACGAAGTGGGACAAGATGCCACCAAAACTGAATCACGAGGAAAGGACATGGGTTTTGTGATAAATAGGAGCAAAATCCACATTCAAGCCCTCATAATTTATTAAACTAAAAAGAATGGAAAGTGAAATCGGAAAACATGGATAGGAAGTGAGTACAATGATAATGAATTCTTAGATTCTATAAATTCTTAATAAACTAGAAATGTACTAAAACCTGAAGGGATATGAAAACAAAATGAAAGGCCTAACTTCTACCCACAAATGAATCTATAGCATGATCTTGTTAGAACCTAAATTAATAATTTGGTCGATACTTTTACAAATTTTTCTTTAATGAATAATCTTTTCCGTAAAGTAACTTAGAAAGGAAAATTCTCCCCAAAATCCTAGAAAATACTCTCACGGAAACCCCGAAGAAAAGAGCTTTGAGATGGAACCACCTTCACAAGATTTGAATTAATTTTAGTGTTATACATTTATTTCTATGCATGGAGATAGAGTTAAGTTAGAAAAAAAACCCCTTGAGGGCAAAGTTAATTTAAAAGGGGAAAAAAACTTGACCCTATCCCCATATATTCTTATAATACTTCTCACTTGATCAAACCACAAAGAATAATTTTTATAACGGCCCATTGCCCACGAGATTTTCGAAACTATTATGGTAAATTTGAAAAAGATATAGGCTTCTTTAAAGTGCCTAGATTCTGTAACACCTTTACGTTTTAGCATTTTCATTTAGGACTTTAACTTTGGTTAGGAAACTCTAATAATTTGGACTAGGAGGGAAGAACCAAGATCTTACCTTAATGCAGCAGGAGGAGAGTAGCCCAGGGAATCTTCAGCAGCCAAATGTCCAGATTCCGACTTCTCCCTTCCCCAAGTCAACTCCGACCTCCCACTCCCCGTTTAATAAGAAAATCTTATACTCTGAGGAGAGGGGCGACCGAGCGAATCCCAGGAAAAAGGGGCTCCGGTAAAACTGTGGATTGATGACTGAGGCCATACTGAGAGAGATTATTTCCGAATATTGGAGAGTTTATATAGTTGAAAAATCGAAGGAGGGACATGACGGAATTCGCCCGTATTTCATTAAATATTCTAATTTATTACATTAACAGTTAATTTGGGAATTTCGTCACGTCACACACCCCTTCTGGGTCGGGAAAAACTCGACCCTGAGTTTTAAACGTGAATTTTGTGATTTTAGTAACTGGCGCCCTGGAGGGGCTTCCCGCCTACTGGTTTTCTTTGTGATTTGATCCTAACAGGAGTGGTTGTATTTGGTGGTTCAAGCGGGGACACGTCAACCCCATGTATGTTAGTGAGGGTAATGGGAATTTTGAATTTGGTCCTAACTTAGAGTAAAAGTACAAGTGTAAACCTAAGCAGTATAAACCCGTAAAAGAACTTAGCAAACTAAACCAAGTACTAGGTTAAACCTAATCGAGTTCATATTTAATAAAGGGGATTCTCCCCGTTACTTGCTAGTTATTGTCTTTTCTGTTTCGTTGTTTCCACCTTCGTGCTCCGTTGTGACGCGGCGCTGTCCGACTGGTTGAATCATCGTGGCTCTGTTTCTCGCAGTTCTGGTCCGCGGGTGTTCGTCGTGTGGACTCAGGCGGTCTGGGAGTCGGTGGGATCGGGAATCGGGATGAAGTTCCGAAGAAGCCGATCGTTGTGGGCGGCTTCTGGAGCTGGTTGTGGTGGTGAGCGGTGCCCAAAGGTGATGTTGGGGACACACATCGGAGCTCTGGTCTCTGGGCTCGGGCTCTGGGTGGCGCCCAGTGAAAGGCGTGTTTCCCTCGGTGTGGGCAACTCGACATGCAGCGTAATTCGGCGGTACATGGAACAAAAATTTAACCGAAACACAATAGGATTAGAATTATGTTATTGTACTTAAACTTAAGGGTGGGTAGTCCCCCTGAAAAGGAAAATTGTTATGATTAGCGAAGAAGGTAGAATAAGGGTTGATACTACTGTACGTTCGTGTTTCGTCGTCGGGCTCTGTCCAGGTTGGCTGTCCCTCCCCCTGCGTTCAGGCTGGACCCGGCTCCCCCTCCCAGTCCAATGTTTTGTTAAATTCAAAGCTTTTTTTTTTTTTTTTTGACGTGGTTCGGGGTAGAAGTCAGTGAAACGGAAAAGCGCAAAATCATACAGGAAGGTCAAAAGAAAACAAAATTTTACCAAAGAACTGAAATAATTGAACTGAAAAAATTAAGTAGGTCCTCCGTAAATAAATTTGGGGTCCTGTCCGCCATTGTTGGTATTAAGGATACCTTACTAGGCGTAAAACAACCTCGCCACTCTTTTGGGACGCAGGCGACCAATAGACTGGGTTTCAAGAAACTTAAGCAACTTAAGTTGGAAACTTAAGTGTTTTTGTCGTAAGTCGGCATCTGCCACGCGCGAACGCGATGTAAACTTTGCGTCTACACTGAATACTCATCCTTACGAGAAACGATATATCCCAGTGGGTCCACGCCTTTCACAACGGGACCACGCTTTTCAGGGCGCTTTTCTTTTGGCGATATTCGGCCCAATTTTGCAGGGGCTTTGTTTTTCTTTGTTTTGTTGTCTTTGTGTTTTGTTTTTTTCTTTGTAGTCTTATATTTAATCAGGCGAGGCGTCCCTTGCCTGAGGTCCTTACGGCTAGGGATTTTTTTTTTTTACAGCAGCCTGCTTCCATAAAATGATTACAGGCTAATTACACGCTGGGATAAGTCTACTGTACATAGTGAAGATATTACTTATACTAAACTAATTTCGTGTTGACATTACAGAATAAATAAGTATACTATGCATGAATAAAATCATAATACGTCGAAATTTATAGTTTCTAAAAACAAAATCAAGTCTCTTGTATGTTTCTGGAGTAGCACAACGACATCACAAGGCCATTCATCCCCTCGCAGGACGCATACCCGCTCCAGTCGAGCTCGAGGAGCGTCCAAATGCGAGCAGTCATACAAGACATGATACCAATCCTGGACGTCACCGGAACCGCAGGAACACACATCCGTCTCCGCCAAGTGAAATCTTTGCAGGTAGGCCTTCAGTCTTCCATGACCCGAGAGCAGCAACGTCATTCGCCAGGAAACAGGGAACGAGGTCTGCATCCGATCAGCAATCGTCGGGAATATGCTTCTTGTGTGGTTTCCATCGTCCGTCGCCTGCCACACCCTTTCCCAGCAATTGACACTCTCGGCACTCAGCATACTTTTAAGACGACCTCTCGAGGCCTTACAGAAGGCCTCCAGCCTACTAGAGTCGGCTGCCGCCTCCTTAGCCAGACGATCAGCTTCCTCATTGCCCTCAGTGCCTACATGTGCCCGTGTCCACGCTAGTCGAAGATTCCATCCAGCCTCCCGCAGACATCCAATCAGGGAGCGAATCTCCTCTATATTCGCCAAATGATTCGTCCTATCAGCTATCATCGCCAGGGACACCTTGCTATCGGTGTGTAAAAGCACTCCTCTGCTACGGACGTCCAGTTTCTGGCGCCAGACCCAGCGTGTAGCCTCCAGCAATGCCAGAACCTCAGCTTGATTGATTGTACACACACCAGCCAGTCGAAATTTCTGATGGTAAATGGGCTGCACAATCCCTCTCTTGTAAACCACAAAGGCACATCCAACTTTTCCTCCTCCAAGATCACTGCCATCTGTAAAGACCGAATAGAATGGTTCCTCATCGTCCTGACCTGCCGATTCCGCCCCCACATCCACCGCAAGCGCCGGGTGCCTCCAGTCACTCGGCGGCAAAGGCTTGTCAACATCTTCTCCACTCTGCAGAATGTACAGTTGCCTCAATTCCTGGACCTCCAACTCGATCGGCTTGACTCCGGCTATCACACAGCCTGCATGAAACGAGATGGTTCTAACTCCTTTGATCATTCGTAACAACATCAGACGCTGGGTCCGCCGGATCGTCCTCACATTGCACCGATATTCCATTGCCTCCGCCCACACAGGCGCCACGTAAGTCAGCATCGGGAGCACCGCTCCCCGGTATATTATCTCCAGGGCCTCTGACTTCATACCCCAGTAAACCCCCGCCGAACGAGAGAGGGCATTAATCAGCTGAGAGGCCTTTTGGGTGACATCGGCAATATGACGGTTCCATTTTAGACTCCGATCAAACGTGACTCCCAGGTACTTAAGGTGATCCACTTCTTCCAAGCGCCGTCCCAGCAAATATACACCAAGGTCACGAGTCCTGCGTCGACGAGCAACTCTCAAAACCTTGGTCTTATTAGTGTTAAAGCACAAATTACTCTCCCATGCCCATTTCTCAATATGATATAGGCCCTCGTTCGCCAAAGCCTCTGCATAATATTCACTATCAGCGGTGCAAACCATAAGAAGGTCATCAGCGAAGGCGAACACCGACACACCAGGCGGATATGGGAGCTCCAGCACTGTGTCGTACATTATTGTCCAGTAACCCGGACCACAACAGCTGCCCTGGGGGCAACCAACGACCTGCTGTCTTTTAACTTCTGCTGTCGATGTCCTAATTGTAGCCCATCTTCCGGAAAAGTATGACCTGGTCAATTGGAACAAATTTCGTGGACATCCCTTGTCACCCAAGCGCCTCATCACTGCTGGCCACCAGGCCCCATTAAACGCACCTTTCACATCTAGTGATACTAAAACACTATACTGCTTTGAATCCAGAGAATTCTTCAATATCTCCTTTACATCCATGAGGGCCTGGACAGTACCTCTTTGAGGGGTAAAGCCGTACTGTCTTGGTGATAGTTTGCCCCGAGTACGTAGGTCATGAAGAATTCTATTTATCAGGAGCTTTTCCAGGACCCTCCCCATGAGGTTCAACAAGCTGATGGGCCTGTACTTGGATGGATCGTCCGAGCTCTCTCGCCCCGGCTTGGTGATTAAGATCACATTCGACGTTTTCCAATTCAGTGGGAAGACCCCTTTCCGCAAACACTCCGAATATAGAGTCGTGACAGCTCTTGGGATGCAGCCATACACGGCCTTCAATATCTCCGCCGTGATTCCGTCTTCTCCCGGAGCTTTTCCCTCCCGGAAACCGTCAATAACCTGTCCAACCTCTGTCTCCGTGAATGGGACATCATCAGCCAACCCCTCATACTGCTCCACTTCCTCTATCATCCCTGCATGAAAATCGGTGTCCGGAACATGTTCCCGCGGAATGCACTCGTCCAATATACGCTCTAGAGTGTCTTCCATTCCCGAAGTGAACCCCCCATCAGTTCTGCGAAGAGTCGTAAGCTCAAGCGGCGCCCGTCGCTTCCCCGCAGCTGCCTTGTAAACCTCACCCCAAGGTACTTCTTACGGCTAGGGGTGGGAGATACGAGTGCTGTATTTCCCTTTGGGTTTTGCAACAATGTTTTGTTAATTACGGGTTGTGTACGAATTAAAGTGAGCTGGTAACTGAAAGTCACCCTAATAGTATGGCTTCAAACGGGAAACGTTAATGGTGGGCGGTATGGAGTCCAGGGTACATTGCCCCCTCTTCCAAAATAATAGTTTTTAGTCGCTGTCTGAAAGTGTTCTGTGTGTAGTGCAGGGTCCATGGAATTGTTTCGGGTGTAGAGGGTGTGCCGCCTTAGGTGGTGGTACATTTTCTTATGTATTTCTTGAAGCGGAAACAAAACTTAACGATAGTCTCTGAGCGCCCAGGGTTGCCAGACATACTCCTTTGGTTCTTGAAATTTGCGTACTATTCGTGTCCTTTTTTGCATTCTTATTGTTGTTATCAATTTGTTAGTTCTTCATCATTATGGTTATCCTTGTATTTGTTTTTACTATTTTTTTCTTGTAACCTATCATTATCATTGTGTTATTCATTCATTGATTTATTTATTTTGTATGCCCAAAAGTGCCCGTTGGATTTCATTAGCCTCTGTAGTTAGCTAGGGATTAGGAGGTTGCCAAGCTCTGCCCTATTTGAATGGCTAGGGGAGGAGGCCAAGGTTCTTATGAGGTGGGTTTTTTTTTGTATTGCGTCCAGGTGAACCAGGTGGAAGTATTTACTCATTTTTGTTGTTGTTTATTTTATCGTATTTATTTACTTATTTATTGTTTGGGATGGTCCGAGGTGAAACAGAACTGTGGAAGCACTGACTTATTTATTTCTGTAGTTCAGTTTGTTTTATACGTTTATTTATTTATTTTTTTTTTGAGACCGGGTCTAGAAGAACCGGGCTACTGAGGAAGTATTTACTCATTTATTTATGTTGTTCATTTTATTTTATTTGTTTACGGTTGTGCGATAGGTTCGAGGTGAAACGGGCCACTGTGGAAGTATTTTCTCATTTATTTAGTTTGTTTATTTCATCGTATTTATTTAGTGTTTGAGACGACCCGAGGTGAAACGGGCTACTGTGGGAGTATTTACTGATTTATGTTGCTGGTTTTTGTTTCGTTAGTTTATTTATTCATTTATTTATTTATTTTATTTTATTCATTTATTTATTTTTATTAATTTTTAATTTTTTTTTTTTTGTGACTAATTCGAGGTGAGTCGGGTTACTGTGGAAGTATTTTTGAAATGAAATGCACGAAGCTGTAACCTTGCTACTGTGAATGTATGCAAAACGAAGATACCTACTCGCGGTGAATGGTGTTTAGCAGATGAAAGTGGAAAACGGGTTTTTTTTTTTTTTTTTTTTGAGTTGCTTTGAACAATGGGGGTTTTTATTTCGGGGACATGTTTGAGAGAGTGATGGAGCTCCTATTTGACTCCATTTTAACCATTTGGTAAATGCTTGTTCTCCTGATCAGTTCAGTTGATTCAGTTGAAATGTAGTTAAGTGCCACTCCACAATGTCTTTGGCAACCTTGAGAAGAAAAGGGTCGCTGGCCTAAATGGAATCTCATTTTTATGATTAAGATAAAATCTTTGATGATTTCATGAATCTGGTAACCGTATAAATGCGGGAAGCTGTGGGTTGGGGAAACCATTTCGCGCCCGAATATGGGATCGAGAGGATGGTAAAAAAAAACCAAGGATCAGCGCGGGGGGGGGGGGGGGGTTTATTGGAAACATGGTGAGACCATTGCAAATGTTCCCGGGTAGTGTTCAGGTCGTGCACAAGAATAATGTCGGATATCGATATTTTTCATCCGTCATCCGGCCGTTGTTGTTTTTCATTTGAAATATTGGTTGATACCATTTCCGATATGTTCATTCGATATCCCACCCCGACTCTATGGCGTTAGGGTTTGACAGAGGTGTGGCCTTAGATTGCCCTCACGTGATGGCCAGACATCTATTTATTTCGCCAATTGCATCCCCGTGAACGAAATGGAGCGGCGGTGCGAGAGGAGACGGAAAGGCGGTGGGGTGTGTTTGTCAACAAGGTAGCGTTATCGCTCAACCTCAACGCCGGTTATCTCTCTCGCTGGCCCTCCCGACTCGCGCTCGGGAAAATTCCAGGGCTCCCTTTTTCGCAGGTTACGTATGGAGCTACGGATCTCACGGCCCATTTTGATTTGGCCAATCCTACCTAGGATATTTAGGAAGTCCCTAGTAAATGGGGGTACTTGGATGGATCGGTTTTAAGTTTCGACCTCAAGTAGTTGGCAGATTAGTTAGTAACAACACACACACCGACGAGGCCAGATTTCGGGGCGAATACAACCATCGCTCATGTTGCGCGAAACCTAACTCCAAGGTGTCGAACAAGTCGGAATAAGGGTCCGTTCCTTATTTGGTTTCTAAGAAAGATAGATTTTGGTCTCTGTGGCCGTACTGCTTTGCCTTTCCAACAATTTTAGGTTAGCTTTGACAATGAACGAGTGTTGGAACAGAGAGTAGCCCTCTTTAAAACTTAATAGTTTTTGGCATTGGATAGGGCTGCGTCAGGGACTCCAGCGTTCTTAAGTACAGCGATTGGGACAATCGCCCAGGCAACTTGAAATTTTTGGTTTGAATAATTTGTAACCAATCAAACAATAAAGCATGAGTTAGCGTCAGTGGAGAATCACAAAACCCATCAATAATACCCTAAGGACATAAACTACAATTAGAAAACAACATCAATTGGACTTGGGTGAGCGGTGGCGCCTAAGGCGTGGTTTAAATTTTTTTTTTTTCTGAAATTTGAAACGCACAGACCAACGAAACAGAGGTTAGAGGAGGAAAGGTTTCTTTGAGTGCATTAATCAGACATACCCACTCTTATTCGCTACGGATTTAACCGAAACAGAAAGATGAAGGCAAAAGAGGAGTGAGGTATTTCCATTGAGGAGGTATTTCCATTGAGGCGGTGGCTGTAATGGTTTAAAGGGGCCGATGCCTTCTAGGTTGAGATAATGGGGAGATAAACGCGCATCAAGTTCAGCACGTGCGTATCTCTGCAAGGTTTCATCCTCCGACCTTCTGCACTCGTATAGTGACGACTAGCGAAAGAAACCTCCGCTTCATACCTATCAGGGAAGCCTGTTCCCAAAATGATTGGATGATTGGAAGTAGGTTGTAACTACCCAAGGCATCGTAAAGGTGAAAGTACTTGATTGGAAATGCAAATTGGTTCAACGTCAGGAGTAAGGAGGCCTACGAGCTTTTGTTAGTGACTTTCCCGTGGCCCTAGCATGGTTTTCAGAGAATTCGGGTTTAATGGAATTACCCATCAAAGAAAATGGACGCTCCGCTATCCATTTGCGCTTGGCGCACCTTACCAAAACAGGTAACTGTTTCATTGGGAGTTAAATCCGTCGTCAAAACATGGACGCGTCACAGGTCTACCGGAGGTGATTGAATGGTGCTAATATTTTAATAGGACACTCACCCCGTATGATTGAATGATTGATTGAGTGACATGTTTATTAATTGGTAAAATCTTGACCTAAGGAGCCTACTCTTACCATCCTACCGAAAAAAAAACGGTAATTAAAAAAATTTGCTTCTAGTCTGCGAAGATATATATTCTTTTAATTTCAATATCATTTAGATATCTAGTTACGGGATTTTATTTATTTTATTTTATTTTAGGTTGGTTCCTTTTTTTTTTTCTTGTTCCTTGTTGTTGAAAAATTTTAATGTTTTGGGTCGGGATTCGCAATTTTCTTAACAGCCGTCACGTTAGAAAATAGAAATAAGTCGGGACATTAATTTGCGAGTTGAACGCTTTGAAATGGGAAGGACTTACTGTAGTTTGCTGTTTGGTGAATAGGAATCAGATGAATACTGTGCTGTGTTAAGCATGAATTAGCCAGATGTTCAGGTTTTGAAAATTTTCTTGGTTTTATAAGTCAGCAAGCCTATGTTAAATTTCCTTTCGTCGTAAATTCTACCTTTTTTTCATTTGAATTTAGGATGGCATGACATGATCATCAAGACGCAATTTGAATATAAACCTAACTGCAGCATTTTGCGGGGTTTTTTTTTTTTTTTTTCGTGTATCAATTATCGGTTTCAGTAGTGCCCCACATTGCACCAGAAGCATAATTGAAGTAAGACATCATTTAAGCCATTACAAGGTTTGATTTTGGATTTTAAGGGAAATCAAATGCCAAACGGTTTCGCTGGTACCGTGATTGGTGTACCCGTTTCTTCGTTCATGTGGCTTGTACCAGTTGAGACCAAGATAAACATTCATCGAGTATCATGCCGAGGTTACGCACAGGGTGCTCAAACACCAAACTCTCGGAGTTCTGCACTACAGAATGTATCATGGAGCATTCCAAAATATATAGACGGCGTTTGTTTCTTATGCAATGCCTCGAGCGCGAAGCCACCAAACAAACTAATTAATTATCGGTGGAGCTCCTCAATCGATTCATTGACATGACAAGGTTTTGTCAGACCATACATGTGTAGGTCACTCGCACGTATCATATAGAGCAAAGTGCAAACATTTCCAATATATTCTTGCCTATCGAATTCATGAATCGTGTAATTTGCAAAAAGGGAACCGTCTAGAATGTGGAAGTAACTCGTGTTAGAAATGGCGCCAGGCCGTCTGGAATGCTTCCAGGGAAAACTAGGTAGCCTCAGGCTGACGTCACCGCCCAGAGGTCACTTGAGTTCCACGATGAGAGATAAAGACGAGCACGAGGAGATAGGAAAAAGGAAACCTGACTGAGGTGAGCCACTATCTCAACATTCTGCAAAGTAAAGCGCGCTCAGGAATCGCAAGCCCATATCTCGTGTCAAGTGATCTCATCGTCTGAACAACAACATGACGCCTAGCTAGGAAAACAGTTGATTCCCACGAACGGAGGTGGAATATGGTTACAGAAAAACTGAGGTAATGCAAGAAAATCTATATCCCCCTAAGAAACTGGTCTTGGAAAAAGTGACTCATGGGAAACGGATCCAGTGGCAGCTCTCCCATCGTGGGAAGAAACAGAACACCGCGGTTCTGCGGAGTTGGATGTAACGGCAAAACTATTCAATTTCGAAGAACAACTAAGGTCAATCATGGATTCAGACAAAGGGTATTAATTTCTAAGCGCTAAATTATATGGAAATAATATTACGATCGCGGGAGGTCGTCAACGCTTCCAATCGATGGTTCATGATACCGAAGCGAAACCGAAACGCAATAAAGGACAGGTGGGGCGAGAAAAAGAAACGGCATTTTGGTTGAAACGGAATTGATAATTGAAAATTGAAATAATCAAAATTCGACTGCGACTAAGGCAGAAGATTAATCCCTCTATTGGGTCAACCGCTGATAAATAGGAGAGCAAAACATGCCCAAAAGGACACGTAATGAAATTTTGTATTGCAAAGAAATGTCTCAACTCGGGTGAATAGATACCAAGGGTTATCGAAAATTTTTGATTTGGCACTCTGACTGAAATGCAAGTGGTTATGATACCCACTAATAGAAAAGTCTTTGCGAAAATCACCCTGTTTTATTTTAAATTTAATTTTTTCTTATTTATTCATTTTATTTGAATTATTCATCATTTATTTCATTCTCATTTGCTTCTTATTTATACATTTCATTATTATTTTGGCTATTCGCCCAAATTTTTTTTTTTTTCCATCAAGCAAAGGACGTATTTTATCCCAACAACCGGGGGAATTTCAAGTCCTTAATTCATAATATTCGCTGACCTTCACCGATGGGACGCGTTGTTTCAACCTCCTAACTTATCTATACAATTAAATTAGCCTAGGGTCACTTAACCGATTATACCTAGTAAAAGACTACTTAAAATGGAAAGTACTATGGAATTTAACGGTCGCACGGCAACCTCGTCACCGTCTTAGTCCGTGCAATAATAATTGTTTGGAAAGGTGAAAATTTTTGGTCGAGTCAGTGGTTAAGTCGAAATAATAGTTCGGCCTGTCACAATACCCTATTAGATCGTCATAAGGTCAGTTACTCAGTCGAAATTCTTGGTCATCCAGTGGGAAAGTCCAAAGGTTCACGCTTCGTAGATTTTATCCTATTGTTACATATACCTTAACAAACAACGATAAAACTACGCTACCTTAACCTGTTGTGGGGATCCCCTATTACAATTAAATAATTACATACTAAAACCTTTGAGTGAACCATGATTGCCGATATGATTGAAAGGTATCTCTAGGGACAGTGGTAATCAAATATGCTGTTACGTAAATTTGACTAGAGGATGGGAGAACTGCTCAATGTAACGGTAACCCCACGATCCGGACTCCGATACCGGTATCACTCCCATTAACTCGGAATGGGGACTTTTGACGCCTATTCGTTTTTGCCAAACGGGTGGGCTACCTACGTACCTACGAGCATCGAGAAAAAAATTTCTCCGAATTGATGAACCAACTGGGGGTACGATGGCTATTAAACCCCGACCAAAAAAAAAAATTATTGGAACGAAAGGAAACGCGGTTAGTCGTGTTGAAAACAAAAATCCCAACCTTCCAAGGACCCTATGAAGTTGATTTATATCGATTCTCCTATAGGTTTGTTTTGGTGGTTTTACCAATGTGTTTTTCGAGTTGTGGTGGTGGTTTTTTTTTTGGTTTGCTTGTTTCGTTTTTGAATTTACAATAGTAATTTACGAAGTATTCGTGAATTTACATTTGGTAAAGTTGAAAGTGTGTGTGCACATGGTGTGCGTAATCATCGTAAAATGGTACGTAACTTGTGAATAAACCTACCAGAATAAAAAAAAAATGCCTGGAAATATGCAGTGGTGTTGAATAAATGTCTGTGAGTACATAGGGTGTGTAATCGTCTTAAAATAGTACAAAATATGGGAAAAACATGAAACAATAATAAAAATACATAGATAAAAAAATTACATATGAAGGCATGGTAGACCCATGGAAAGTGGAAAAGTCAAAAAGAGTAGGAAAGTGTACGCGTATTTAAGATCAGAAAATTGTTCAACCGAGACAGACGAAGGATGGAATCACTGCACTTCGCAAATCGGTACTTTCGTACTTCAAAATTCAGATTCGGGTGAGGATGGCGTATTTTTGCTTAACAAGAGGTACAAACAAATATATGAAATTTATGACGGGAGGATCGAAATTTTCCATTTGACGTTGCCCCGTCATTTGCAACGTACAATACCCAAGCCTGACACCAATGTTACGAAGCGGGGACTTCGGGGTGGAGCAGAGATGGTTTCGGTAGAGGCTTACACCCCATTGCGGCATGAAGTCCCCAAAACCACCCCCGCTAAACCCTTCTCTCCCTGCCGTACTCCTAATTCTTCCCTGAGTCCTGGGAAACAAATGCAAACTTCTAACTAACACTTTTGAGAATTGAAGTACTAGGAAAAATGAAATTACCTATCTTTACGTGATTATTCTAAAGGGGGCGTTCCACCAACTGTTTCCCTCCCATGAAAGAGAGAGGAAACAGTAAACAAAAAAATTAGTTTTTAGTTTATACAAAAATCGAGGTAGAGCTACTCTTCATACACCATCCCCACAACCCAAGAAGCTAGTGACTTCCATACCATCGTCGGTCTCGCAGCTCTGTCAAACTCATCTTGTCCCAAATTCTATTAGTGTACCTACTTTGAATTTTTGCAATTAAAAGACCTATCGGGTGATTATTGGATTAATTGCGAAGTGTCCTCCACTTCTGGAACGAAACTACTCTGAAAATCGGACCTAGCCTAACTTGTAAAAGTGATAGTGTAGTGTCAGTAAAAGCACTGCAAGAAGTCTAGATCACCTCCAGAAGAACACAACCATCAATAATCATGGACTTACCTTGTTCCCTAGAACTCCACTATAAGACCTGAGCTCAATTTAGCAAAACTCCACAAATGTTGGAGTATTATTGTTCAGGCTCTCGAATCTCCCCGACCCAACTTGCTTGTCTTTTGAGAAAGGAAACTTCCTAACCTCGCGAAGGGGGAAAGTAGGAACTTTAGGGCAAATAATTCCCGAAAGATCCGTCTTATCCCAAGGCACTATCATTGGCCACGGTGGATTCGTGAGGAAATAAACCTCGATCCCAAAGAAATGGATCCAGGCTTACTAGCTCCCGAAAACTCCGAGGTCCATCCCAAAAGACAAGGAAGTTCACGAAAATCCGGCCTTTCAACCTATTCGAACGAAAGGAGGAAATTTTTCTGGATTTGAAAAGTTACTTGAGCTCAGGGTCCTATGAGAGGAGTGGCCAAGCCGACAATGAGTGGCTTATAGCAACATGGCAGGAGGTGATCACATTTACAGTTACTTCAAGGAAAACATAAAAATATAGCCTAACGTCTCCCGAGGGGATAGACGGAAAATACTGTGATTAAGAAATTAGGTTGTAAGCCAAGAGAGAAACTAACGAAGTCTAGATGGAGATTTTGAACGTTGGGAAAAGTGTGTACTACCTACGAAGTGGGACAAGATGCCACCAAAACTGAATCACGAGGAAAGGACATGGGTTTTGTGATAAATAGGAGCAAAATCCACATTCAAGCCCTCATAATTTATTAAACTAAAAAGAATGGAAAGTGAAATCGGAAAACATGGATAGGAAGTGAGTACAATGATAATGAATTCTTAGATTCTATAAATTCTTAATAAACTAGAAATGTACTAAAACCTGAAGGGATATGAAAACAAAATGAAAGGCCTAACTTCTACCCACAAATGAATCTATAGCATGATCTTGTTAGAACCTAAATTAATAATTTGGTCGATACTTTTACAAATTTTTCTTTAATGAATAATCTTTTCCGTAAGGTAACTTAGAAAGGAAAATTCTCCCCAAAATCCTAGAAAATACTCTCACGGAAACCCCGAAGAAAAGAGCTTTGAGATGGAACCACCTTCACAAGATTTGAATTAATTTTAGTGTTATACATTTATTTCTATGCATGGAGATAGAGTTAAGTTAGAAAAAAAACCCCTTGAGGGCAAAGTTAATTTAAAAGGGGAAAAAAACTTGACCCTATCCCCATATATTCTTATAATACTTCTCACTTGATCAAACCACAAAGAATAATTTTTATAACGGCCCATTGCCCACGAGATTTTCGAAACTATTATGGTAAATTTGAAAAAGATATAGGCTTCTTTAAAGTGCCTAGATTCTGTAACACCTTTACGTTTTAGCATTTTCATTTAGGACTTCAACTTTGGTTAGGAAACTCTAATAATTTGGACTAGGAGGGAAGAACCAAGATCTTACCTTAATGCAGCAGGAGGAGAGTAGCCCAGGGAATCTTCAGCAGCCAAATGTCCAGATTCCGACTTCTCCCTTCCCCAAGTCAACTCCGACCTCCCACTCCCCGTTTAATAAGAAAATCTTATACTCTGAGGAGAGGGGCGACCGAGCGAATCCCAGGAAAAAGGGGCTCCGGTAAAACTGTGGATTGATGACTGAGGCCATACTGAGAGAGATTATTTCCGAATATTGGAGAGTTTATATAGTTGAAAAATCGAAGGAGGGACATGACGGAATTCGCCCGTATTTCATTAAATATTCTAATTTATTACATTAACAGTTAATTTGGGAATTTCGTCACGTCACAGAGACAGCTGAAGGTTGTTATGGGTTCGGATTGAAAGAACTCGTTCAACCTTCAGGGGAAAGTCCTCTTGAACGCTTGACTTTTACGATGTAACTAACAACGGCCTGTCTCAACTGGCAAGTGCAACAGGTTTTCGCCTATTGCGCAGTATTGTGGGTCCGAAAAATGAGTTCAGTCGAACTTGCTGGGTTCAACTTTCGGGGAATTCTTACGAGTTATTGATTTTTTTGCGGGAAATTGCACCCAGGCGGCGTATTTGTAACGGATTTTTATACGAGTTTTTCGGCCTAAATGGGGTCGCTGGGGTCAATCCTGCTAATTTCTGAATTTCCTCGTAAAAATCCCTTCCACAATATTCTAACTTGAATAAAACGTGATTCAAGTACAACGAAATAACTAAATGTGACCACTATACAGGAAATACTTCAATATTTATACATACAAAACCAATGAAAAAAAATAGCAATAAATGTAATAATATCTACAACAAAAATACGAAATATATACAAGGATCACTCTACTTTTTCAGGACCTAGTAGGTGATATTTTGGAGGATCGGGGAACTTGGGAGAATTTCGCGAGACTCTGGATGCCGTGTGTAACCTTGCCGTGTGCCTACCTACTGGGTTCGGATTTCTGAGAGTGCATGAAATCCCCAGTTCTGACACCAATTTGTAATCGCTACTTGTTGAACTATCCTGTCTGAAAACCTACCTATTGATATGTCAAGGATGGATGGCGAGTTAAGGCTGAAATTTGACAGGGAAAAGTCTACAAGTAGATTACCTGAAGTTTCGTAGGTTGGCAGCGGCCCCGTAGTCAGCGTTGCACAGGTTCTGACTCCGGGTACAGGTTATGGTACGGCTGTAAATTCCTAATGGTAAAACTAGTAATTTGGAAGGCTGAAGGCAGTTCGAAAGATGGCTCTACTGGTAGCAAAAGGAGGTGAAAGAATCTCAATACATAGAGGTAACTGAATTTATTGTACGAAGTAAAATAACATGAAGTGGGGTCGCGAGGGCGCAAAAGAGATGACAGATATTACGTGATGAAATTGAATGAACGCGAATTACGGAAATTACAAGAGTGGGGAGAGAAGCTATTAAGGTAAGTATCTCAGATAATTTGTAACGCAATGTTGTGAAATGTGGCACCAGAGTCGAGGGTTCAATGTTGGATTCGGGCGTTCGATGGTACGAGGGATACGGGACGTTCTTGGGGTCAAGATGTAGAGAGAGAGTTCTGGAACAAACGGGTATAAACCCTTCGTGACTCTCGGATTGGATGTGTGATGCACAAAGCCTGAAGGGCGCTATTACGCGAATGGCATCGCTTAGATAAAGACAAGTAAGAAAGGTGATATTTCCTACCTCCGCTGGAACGGTGGTCCAAGGGGTCCAGGGATGGTCCTTCCGGGCTTCTGGTCCAGGGATGGTTTTCTGGGCTCCCGGGCTGTGGTGCTTGGCAGCAGGTCTTCCTGTAACACAGACTTTCCATGGCAGTACTCTGGTACACGTCTGGGTTCAAACGTGCCTTCTGGATGGGTTCGTACGCCTTCTCTCTCTTGCTCGACTGTTATAGTTAGGATCCCAATTGAAGCCGTTTCCTCGCCTGGTCCGCTCGTCTTCTTCCAAAGGGGGTCAATCGTAAGGGAGGAAATGAATCTAAACTCTTCTCTAACCACTTCAACTACTTCTCTCAACACAACTATCTCAACTACTCAATCTCTCGGAAACTAATCAAATAAATCGCAGGTCTGGTCTCGGGTAAGATCTCGGTGAACTGTGTCGCTGGGGTGGGGAGCGGGGGTATTTATAACCTCCCCCCTTCGTTGCGCGTAGGAGAGGCGCAGAAGGACCTAACTCTTTACGGTCCAACTGCCCGTGGCGAGGGGGAGAGACCGCCCGAGTCAAATCCGCGGGAAGCCTTTTCGAGGGTGATAATTTTGATTACACACCCGTCAGCCAGCTCTCTTTCATACACCCTTCTCACACACTAACTACCTATACCACCAGCCCCTGGTCAGGCTCCCCCGTCAAGCAAATTACTTCCTCAGTGTCACTCCCAACCTAGACTTTTTCTTCCAACTCACTTTCCTTCCTCAAGTCTACGTTATCTCAGTCCGTTAGTTCTAATACCAGTGACATTATGTAACATTTAAATTCCATTCTTGTCCTAGTGGCTTTATGTTAATGCTCTTATTATTTTATTTGTAAATGATTTTTATTCTAGTGTATTACTTCCTTTACTCGATTACTCTGTCAACTGATATCGTCTCAACCTCATAATTCTTTGTAAACTGGGCTTTGCCCGTTATGTATCAAAAATAAAAATAAAAAACTCGGCGTTGCGCGCCTCGGCGGGGGCTTCGCCCCCTGCACCCCCAGATGACTTCCGCTTAAAGCCTGACAGCTAAAATGTGGTGTACCTGACCCTTCAGGTTTTTGTCCCCCTCGCTGTATTATATAAATTAGCTTTAGGAACCACTCAGCTGATCCGGGGCCTGGGCAGTGTCAAGTCCCAAGGTGCCCACATCCCAAATTACAGCTTCGTAGAGTGAATAGCATAGAAATTAGCTGTAGGAGCCACCCAGCTGATCCGGGGCCTGGGCAGTGTCAAATTAAGGTCCTAAGGAGTCCAGATACCAAATTACAGCTTCGTAGAGTGAATAGCATAGAAATTAGCTTTAGGAGCCACTCAGCTGATCCGGCGCCTGGGCAGTGTCAAGTTCCCCCCTCGCTGTATTATATAAATTAGCTTTAGGAACCACTCAGCTGATCCGGGGCCTGGGCAGTGTCAAGTCCCAAGGAGCCCACATACCAAATTTCAGCTTCGTAGAGTGAATAGCATAGAAATTAGCTTTAGGAGCCACTCAGCTGATCCGGCGCCTGGGCAGTGTCAAGTTAAAGTCCTAAGGAGTCCAGATACCAAATTACAGCTTCGTAGAGTGAATAGCATAGAAATTAGCTTTAGGAGCCACTCAGCTGATCCGGGGCCTGGGCAGTGTCAAGTTGAAGTCCTAAGGTGCCCACATACAAAATTACAGCTTCGTAGAGTGAATAGCATAGAAATTAGCTTTAGGAGCCACTCAGCTGATCCGGGGCATGGGCAGTGTCAAGTTAAAGTCCTAAGGAGCCCACATACCAAAATTCAGCTTCGTAGGGTGAATAGCATATAAATTAGCTTTAGGAGCCACTTTATAAAATACGCGCTACTTTTGTCTCACAATTTGGTCTCACTATTTGGTCTCACAATTTGGTCTCACTATTTGGTCTCACAATTTGGTCTCACTATTTGGTCTCACTATTTGGTCTCACTTTTTCCTGTCGTTTTTCGGCGGGGGGTCCCATCGCAAAAACCTGAAGGGTCAGGTTAAAAATGTCTCACGCCCACTTCCCAATCGGGATAAGTTGCGGGGACCAGGCGCCCTGCTAAGCGGCGAACCCGGTCGGCATATTGTACCAGGGACTCGGACTCCTCTTTTCGGCATTCTGCCAAACGTTGGGAGAGCAATTCGGTGCTTTCCCTTCCGAACCATCTCAGCAGGCCAACTTTGGCGATGTTATAGGGGGCAGCGGCCTGACGCCATTCTGGGTGGCTGACCAGACAGTTAAGGGCGACCCCTTTGAGCTTGATTCTTAAGAGTCCTGCCCTGTCGGCTTCCGACATATCTGGTGTGGCATCCTCGAGTAGTTCGAAGTAATCAGAGAGGGGTAAAGCCTCTAGATCGGATGGGTCCCAGGTCGGTAGAGAGTCCATCATGGTTCGCGTAAACTTCGGAGGTTGGCGCTCCTGGGCCTTCATTTCGTGTAAAACCTCCCGATTCGAATCAACCATGAGACCGCCTAAAGCCAGTACGGACCTCTCCATGGGTGTCAAGTCAGGGTCATCACTTCTCACTCCGCTGTCCATTAATTCGGAAGTGGTCATGGTTAACGGGGTCAGTGGAAACTTAATCAACGAAATACGCGAGAATGGACACAAGTGATAGAACGTCACAAAGAAAAACGACAATAAAATAAGACCAATAAACAAGAAAAATACGCGGAACTAATTGCGAAAGTGGACACGAATTTACGAATTATAGAGGAACAACACAAATACACTGATTTAAAGGGATAACGCAAAAAAAAAATCGAAAAAAATAATAATTAGATAAACAATAGACGCAAAATTATTTTGAAGACAGCAACATGGAAATCAACGAGGAATTATGAAAACGCGAATACACGAAAACTAATTCAAAATATAAAACGAGAATAACAAATGAGAACATGAAGAAAGTTTACAGTGAATAAGTAAGGCGGAATAATATCGACGAGGGGATCAGTAAAATATTTTCGGAAGAAAAAGGGGGACTGCGAAAGATTGCAACACAAAATGGCGATAAACAGGTTTTTGAGACAGAGTTGAGGTTGCTACGCAGAAAAACGAAAAAGAACGATTGATACTAAAGCCTAACACTATAAAAGGATAAGGGTCATTATTTTAGTTGGATGGGGATACAACAACAAGAGTACAAAATGGCGTCTCACAGGGTTTTGACGACGCAATTCAACGTGTGTGAGTACGGGGAAGTAAACAAGACGAAATAAAGGGAAAGTCCACACAACTAAGAGAGGATTAAGGTCAACTCGATGACAAGGGGACATAAAATGAGTAACGGACAACAATACTAACAGGATGGGGTCACAATTTGGAGGGAACAGGTATCGAACCCTTCAATGGGGCCAGGCAGTCGATCCCAACTGTCGGTTTTAGCGCTAAGCTGGGTTCACTAATCGGCTCAGTGGGGTCTACCTGAGGGGAACTTTTCCACTGAATTGGGGTCAATGAAAGTTTGTTGAGGGTTCGGGTTGAGTGTAAATACTCAACCTTTTGGGGGAAAAGTACTATTTATGTGCGACTTTTACAGAAAAGGAATAACAACTGCCTGTCCCAACTGGCATTCGTAACGGATTTTAGGTGCAGTTACCGCTAAAATGGGTTCAATTAAGATCACAGTGGGTTCAAATCGTATGAAATTCCCACTGAGTTATGAATTCCCGAGAAAATCCCTTTACAAAACCCCTTACTTGAATGTAACGTGTTTTGAACACAGCAAATGAAAACAAATATGTGACCAATATACAAGATATACTTTAACATAAAATATACACCAAATAGAAAATGATTAATGAACAATAAATGCAATAATATCAAAAATAAAATATCAAAATAATATATACAAGGATCACTCTACTTCTATGGACCTGGTAGGTGATATTTTGGAGGATTGGGGACTTGGGGGAATTTCAAGAGACTCTGGTTGCCTTGTATAACCTAACCGTGTGCCTATCTACTGGGTTCGGATTTCTGAAAGTGCATGAAATCCCCAGTTCTGACACCAAATTTGTAAGCGTTGCTCGTGAATTCTACCTATGTATATCGGGGATGGATGGCGAGCTAAGGCTAAAATTTGCAGGGAGAATTCGACAATAACGTTACCTGTAGTTCGTAGGCTGGCAAGCGGTCCCGCAGTCAGCGTTGCACAGGTTCTGACTTCGGGTGCAGGTTATGGTAAGGCTGTAAATTCCTACTAAAAGCTAAGAAATTTGGAAGCCTGATGGCAGTCCTAATGGTGACTCTACTGGTATCAATAGAGGAAACTAAAGAAGTTAAATACGTAAAAGAGACTGAGTTTATTAATTTAAGGTACAATATAAGTTCGGGGTCGCGGGTGCGCAATAGAGAACAATATAAAATGGTGATGCTAGTTTACGCGTTATGCGGGAAGTTAAATGCAATGGGGACTGCTACAGTGAGATAATGCAATATTAATAATATGGACGAAATGTTGTGTGAGTGTGGCACCAGAGTCGTAGGTGCAGACGGTGGGTTCATAGATTCTTCGATACTGGGATACGGGACGTTTTTGGGGCCAAAAGATATGTTGAAAGTTCTGGAACAAAACAGGACAAGACCCTAAGTAGCCTTCTTCCAGACAGTGTGATGCACAGAGGCCTGAGGGGCGCTATTACGCGATGGATATCGCTCAAGTACAACAAGTGAAAATAAGGGATGTTGGGTCCTACCTGTGCTGGAGGGGTGATCCGTTTGGTCCAGGAGGTCCTTTCCAGGCTTCGGTCGAGGGATGATTTCGGGGCTCCGGTCTTGACTGTTGGCAGCGGGTGTTCCTGTAACAGAGACTCCACGGCAGTACGAGGTTTAGCACCGCCGTTTAGCTGGGGTCAGATGTGCTTTCCTGGTGGGTTCAGCCCTCCTCTCTCTTGCTCGACGGTTATTGTTCGGGTTCAAATCGTAAGCCGTTTCCAGGTTCCTCTGTCTTTGCCTTCTCGTCTTCGTTGGGGGATCAATCGGCGGGGAAAATACAAAAGAATCTCGTCTCTACACTAACACCACTCACTACTCAACTATCTCAATCTATCTCAACTTAACCTTCATCCGCTCGCGTGGGCGGCAGATTGGCCGCCTTTTCGAATTTTCCCGTGTATGCTCGCTCAAAGTATCGTGATAGCCCCAAGAGTGCCATGTATTCTCTAGTTAATATCTTTCCTGCTAGACTACGTTGACTTCCGATCGTGGTGGACACGTCAGCCCAGTCAGTACTGCTCCAAAGTTGGGGACATCAGGTTCGAGCCAATTTGCCGCCTACGCGAGCGGTAACGTGGCAGTTTCCGCATCGCACGATTTTGAAAATGTAAGTAAATATTAATTTTCCTTTGGCATGTATTTTCAACTGTACTAGTTTCACAGTATTCTAGAATATGTGTAGGTCTTCTCATCGATATTTCTTGTCGTACTCTGCTGTATTTTGAACTGAAACATGAATGTTTTGCATCTCGATTTGGAAAGTTCTAATGTTTTGAACTATGGATATTCTAGTTTTGATCTAGCCAGCTTTCCAATTTGATAAGTATTTTGAGTTTTAACTCATCTTCCTGAGTATAATTTTTGTAGTTTTTTTTTTTTTTTTTTTTTTTTTTACTAAAGTTCTAATGTTTTGAACTATGGATATTCTAGTTTTGTTCTAGCCATTTTTCGTTTTATTTTATTGTCACGTTAGTTAGGTATTTGTCGAAATGAGGTAGGTATTATTATGATTATGATTGTTACCTCCTTTCAATAGAAAAAGTTGCGAACTGCAGAATATTATTTTAGTGCAGAAAACCTTCAAAGACTGAAAATGTGATTTTGATATAATATCTACGTTCTTATTGTGATTGCCATTATCTGAATAAAGAATTTATGATAAAAATGTGCTTGTAATGTTGTGCTGGAGTTCCCTGGTCAAAACTAATTTGAAACAAACGAAGAAAAGTAGTGAAAATTATGAAAAATCAAGGGCGGCCAATTTGCCGCCCACGCGATCGGAAGTGTGACTTCAGGAGAGGCGAGCGGGTGAAGGTTAATCTATACTATCGCAGGTCCAGTCTCAGGTAAAGTCTCCGGGAAGAGTGTGTCATGGCGGTGGGAGCGGGGATATTTATAGGCTTCCCCTCCATTGCGCGTAGGGGAGGCGCAGAAGGGCCTGGCTCCTTCTCCTTCAACTGCCCGAGTCAACAGGGAATACTGCCCTAGTCAAATTGGGGTGGAGGCCTATTTGGAGGTGACCAATTTGACTACAAAGGGAGCCAAATGTTCTCATGAGGTGTGGCTCAAATTCGTGAGGTGTTTCAATCAAAGGGTCCCGCTAGGAAGGCAACTCACTTGAAAAGACTTGTTCTGCTCAGAATGAAAGCTGCTGACGACATCAGGGAGCATGTCATGAATTTTTTCAAAACTGTTGGCAAATTGCATGAACTGGACATTGATATAAATGAGGATATCTGGTCCTCTCTGATGAGTTCGAAAACTTCAGGTATGCGACGGAGTCCAGAACAATGCCAACACCGGTAGCCCTGCGGGTTACAGTCGTGGAAGAGTCCATGGAGAGGGGGAATAAGGCGGGTAGCGGGGTTCCGAACGCAATGTGCGTTAAAAGGAATACTAAAAACGCTACAAATCCCTGCTCAAAGGTTTATTATTATGCACAGAATACCCTTCTGTTATATAACGCGTATTATGTAGATCGCAGATGCTCCGTAGGTTAGTACCTAACCCCGTGTTCGTTACTAGGTGCCTACCTAAATCACGACTTGAATGTTGCTAAAATGATTCTGTGGATGTCAAACAGTACCTAACTAAAATGGCAAAAGAAACACAAATAATGAAGTTCTGAAGTGAAATTGTTGATGTGGAGTGAAAAAAATGGCAAACGTACCTACCAACAAACTCCATCCCCTTCTGCGTAGATGATATAATGAACCGCTGTGTAATAATTTACCGTTGTGTAACAATTTACCCATCAATACACGCCACATCAACAATTTCCCTACAGAACTTCATTATTTGCGTTTGTTTTTGCCATTTCAGTTACTGTTTGTAATCGACAGAACTATTTTAGCAACATTTAACTCGTGATTTAGGTAGGTACCTACTAACAGAATGGTATTGTGTACAAAATAATAAACCACTGTGCAGGGACTCTCAGCGTTTTTTGGTCGTATTTTCAGAATCTACATACCTACCTTGAAACGTAAACCATCAAATTTCGAGGGGTTAAATTTTTTTTTTTTTTCATGCTCGATTCCAATGGTTCATCATTGAAATAATAAACCAAAAAACGAAAAAGAAACCTTAAAAAGAGAAGGGAGTATTCAAGTGTACTTCAAGTGTCACAGCTATGGTCATAATGCTTCTAAATGACTGGAAAAGTGGGAGTGAGCGGGTGTAACTTACGACTCATTGAGTGTGACTATTGTTACTTTAAACAAAATATCGGGGCTGAATAAAAGGGGTTATAATTAAATCAAACTGTTAAAATAAACGCAACGGATATAATTCGAGCAACTCATTAACCTTACACAACACTTTTTTAATAATACTCTTTTTCACGTGCTCTCGCTTGACTACCTTCCCTCAAGATAACCCTTACCAACTAGTCACATAAAAGAGACAGTGACGTCAATGTCATCTATCCTTATAAATCTCACTAATTCCTCGACATACTCCCACCTTGAGGAGTGAGAAACGACTCAACAACTAACCAAACTTAAGAGACTGTTTCATGTGATAAGCACAAAAAGTTATAGACCCAAATACCATAAAACACACTTAGTGTTGGATCAGAGCAAAACGAACAAATTATGTAAAAATTCGATAGGAAAACATACAAACCTACGAATCACTAGAAAGTCATACAATATGTTAATATGAATGCAATCAGATGAATTCTGCAATCTGGCTATGCCCTCACATTTAACAAATCCTTGAAAATAATTCAAATGAAAATACAAAATATACCGACAGATCAAAATTAACACATTCAAGAAAATTCTTACAATTTAACTAATAGCAATTTCAACCGAAAACATCTTTGTCAAATTCAAAATGAATAACTGTAGAAAAATATTAAAATTAATATACGGAAATTTATAATCATCACCACCAACACTCCCAATGACCACTTTTCACTCAACTTTAATCACAGAAACGAGTTGGCATTTTACTACGACGACCACTACGCGTCTTGAATTCCTGCTTTCCAGGATCTTCTGAAGCTCTATTCTGAGAATTCTTCTCTTCTTCTGCAGTGCGATTCTGCTCTGTCTTGTCATTCTCCGTTGTTATTTTTGGAAGGCCGCTCTCCTCTGATGTAGATTCTGTATGTTCTGCCAGGTGCATCTCTAGTGGAAAGATCCGTTGTACAGGTCGGACTAAAATTCCGTCTTTGGTTTTAAGCTTTGCAACCCGAATATGTCCATCCTGTCCGTAAATCAATTCGTCCACAATAGCAAGTGGCCAGTCAAGTCTCTTCTGGAAATCATTTCCAATAAGGACTACTTCTCCCACTTTCAAGGGTCTACTGTTTTTGGATTTATCAGCAACCACATTCAATTGGCCCAAGTATTCCGAACGGAATCGAGCTAAAAGTCGTTCTTTGGTCTCTAGTCGTCGTTTGACTCTCCTTTTCAGACTGTCAGCATCTATGTTATCCAGGTCAGGCACACCTAATACCTTGATATCTCGAAGGAACATTTGAGGGGTGATTGGTACTGGGTCATCTGGATTATCCGAAGTATGTGAGATGGGTCGAGAGTTGACAAACGAAGTACATTCACTTATAACAGTGTTTAGCTCCTCGAACGTGAGAGAAGCTTTCCCGAGAATTTTTCTCAAATGGACTTTCAGAATTCCAATCAACCTCTCCCAAAATCCACCCCACCAGGCGGCTGTAGGAGGGTTGAACCTCCATTCAATTTTCTCGATTGAGCCATCCTTAGCTATCTTTTCCCAATCAATGTTATCCAGGGCATTTTTCATGCCCCTAAAATTCGTGCCATTATCACTATAAATGATCGATGGACGTCCACAACTAGCCACAAAGCGCCTAAACGCCAATCCAAAAGCCTCAGTAGTCATTGCAGTAACTAACTCTACGTGGACTGCTCGATATACGGCGCAGGTAAATATGCAAATCCACACTTTGTCACCTGAACGTAAATAAAGAGGTCCAGCGAAGTCCGTACCTGTTACTTCAAAAGTACAAGCATCCCTTACTCTATTCTCAGGTAATTGTGCAGATTCTACTTCTATGGCTTTTCCCATTAGTCGTTTGCACTGAATACATTTGGCCACAGTGCGTTTGACAGCTGTTCTTCCTTGTAAAATCCAGAATTTCTCACGAAGAATACTGAGTAGTCCGTTTCCGCAAACGTGTCCATTTTTTATGTGGGTATCTCTTATCATTCGGTCCACTATAATATGATTGGATGGAAGTATGTATGGGGCACGAAATTCTTCAGTATCTTTGCGTGCCCATATTTTTGTGCGAAGTCGTAATAGTCCAGCCGCATCAATTTTAGGTTTCAACCACGACAATTTCTTATCTTCTATCCCTTCCAATGTCTCACACTGAACCACCTTTATAATTAGCTTCTCAGCACGAGCGAGCTCTTTCACTGTGAGTTCACCTGTATATTTTTGACGTTTTGAAAATTTATTGACCAGGAAACGCAACATCCAGGCTACCATTCTTATAATTCGATGGTATGATGAAAAATATCGTGCCAAATAGGCTGAACTGAAGCACGTAGGGTCACGTGAAACTGCCGTGACTGTAGTTTTTCTTCGTTCCGCCAATATTGAATTTTCATCTACATCTTCTACTTGTGAAGAAGGCCATTGACTCCTCGGTAGATATAACCAACGTGGCCCCTCCCACCATCGAGAGTTAACCAGTGTCTTAGGGTAACAACCCCGACTCAACAGGTCTGCAGGGTTTACTGTTCCTGGTATATGATACCATTGATCTTTGTCTGTCAATGATCGAATTTCCATCACTCTGTTATGTACGAAAATACTCCAAGGTTCTTCCCTTTTGATCCAGGCTAGAGTGGTAGATGAATCCGTCCAATACAAACACTGTGAAATATTGAGTTCCTTCTGAATATTCCAGCTAAGTCTAGCCCCTAGTACTGCAGCTAGCAATTCTAGTCTGGGAATCGTACCACTCTTCAGAGGTGCCACTCGTGACCGAGCCGCAATTAGCTGAACAGTTGTGGTACTACTTTTCTCTGTTCGGAGGAAAACTGCTGTGGCATACGCCTTTTGAGATGCGTCACAAAAGGTATGTAATGTGACATTGGCGTCAGAGTCTAGATAATATTTGAGACATCTCTCTATTTTAATTCCTTGTAAATATTGAATCTCATTCAGCCATCTTAAAAAAGAGTCCTTCAAATCTGCTTCAACTTCTGAGTCCCAGCCACCTCCGGAAGTCCAAGTTGTCTGTATTAGTAATTTTGGAACGAGAGTGGTAGCAGACGTAATGCCAATCGGATCAAACAAACGTTGCGTAGCAGATAGAATGGTTCTCCGAGTAACTGGCTCATTGATCAAGGAACTGAACGCCATAATATTAATTGAGAGTGTGTCACCTTTCCTGTCCCATAACAATCCTAAAACGGGAGTAGAGGTAGAATCTGTCAAGTCCGGATCACTCACCTCCCACCCTCTCAAACTGAAACAGGCTTCAGCAAATATCTTCGTAGATTTGTCAATAAAGTTCAAAGTATCCTCTCGGTTTGACATGCTTGTGACCAAATTGTCCACATAGAAACTGTTTTCCAACTGAGCTACAATACCAATAAGGTCATCCTGGGTATCAAAGTCAAAAGCCGTTTGGAGGTGAGGTTAATGAAAACTGAGATGCTACTTTAGCAATCAAATAATTAAACGAACCACTCACCGTAAAAGGAGAATCTGGAGTTGAAGGATTGATCCTTGGGAAAGATTCGAAATGATACACTTGAAACTGAATTAAAGAGTATAAACACTATATTTGAGAACTGGCACAAATATGAGGAAATAGAATGCACGGATCGTAAAAGAGGCTATAGCGTCAACGATACGGAAGCGAGTGAAGCGAGAGAGAGAGGAGTGGGGTTTTGCAGAACCCCACTTCAGTTCTTATGACAATAGTGCCAACTATACAGCTCATAAAACATATGATCCTTACATGAATATACGAAAAGTATAACAGTTCATAGAGACAATATTACGTTTATGTTATATACATACATGTAGATTAATTCTGAGCTATACAATATATTTTCTATTCGATTCGTAGTACACATAGTGTAGAATAGAACAAATGCTATGGATACTTTATGAACTCTGTTCCATAGAGGAAGCGCTCATGAAGGCATCTCATTTGAAGATCCTATTTCAACACTCCCTCCTCTGCAAATGACGAGGCCAATGTGACAGGACTAGAAGCTGTTTCAGTAACAAAGCACACAGAAACGACACACGTCCTAATGTCACACCTGATGTCCAACATATTAGCATGGGATGATCAGTACCAGCGGCAAGATCATGGGTCTGTATCCGATACTAATGTAGTTGCGATTCTAAATTGCAGGTTCAAAAGAGTTTTCTAATGCATTTGCCTTACAGCAAAAAGGAAGTCATTCAGCTCACATAGGTTCCCTACTAAGATTCTAGAAATACAATATAAAAAATATATATCATATTAGCAGGGAGAAATTGCCTGAACTAGTTTTACACTGAATTAATGCACAATCACAAGTTGACCCGCGCACATGGAAACACAACATCGGAGACACATGTAGCTGAGGCGTAGAGCTGACAAGCGACGATACTGATGATGCGTGGGCTGGACTTGATTGTGATGACGTGTTGAAGCATGACGATAAACACGTAGAGGTGGACAACAGCGACGATTCTTTGGCCAGTTTAGGCCCACGGCTCTTGTTCCCCTGAAACAATTACATCACGGCATTAATTCTGGTCAAGATTGCATTTCTCATTTCAAGGAATTTTTCACGAGGCAGAGCTTTGGTGAAACAATCAGCAAGTTGTTCCTGAGATGAAACCCATTCAATATGGATTTCACCCTTCTTGAACAGGTCATGGATAAAATGTAGAGAGAGCTTGACCACATGTTTAAGGGTCTTGGAGTCATTCGTCATGGCGACAGCGACAGCTGGAGCACAGTCACACCCCAACGTGGGACGCATGTCAATGCCTACAAGAAACTCACATAGTGTCCGCACACTTGTGATCTCCCTGCACGCCTCCGACACGGCTAAGTACTTAGATTCACACGCTGAGAGGGCCACATGTGTCTGCCTTCTCGATCTCCACGACACCAGATCACCAAGAGACTTAATCATGTATCCTGTAGTTGACCTACCATTGAGTGCGTTAGTACCCAATGAGGCATCTGAGTAGGCAACCAGACTCTCGGTTCTCCCAGTATACATGATACCCAGAAACACCGTTCCTTTAAGATACTTCAAATTTTTTTTTTTTTTTTTTTTTTTTTTTTTTTTTTTTAGGACACACTTCCAATCATTCAGAGTATATCCTTTTTGTTTAAAGATTAAAATAACAAATATTTAATAATATAATATTATACAATAAACTAAATATAAAATGTAAAATAAATATAATACTAATATAATACTAAATATAAAATAAATATAATATTAGACAATATTATACAATAAAATAATAATATAATACAATAAACATTTGTTTAAAGTTTAAAATACTGAGAAAGTTGACAGCAAAAGAGATGTCTGGTCTCGTTCCATTTTGGATGTATAAGAGAGCACCTATTACTTCTCGATATGGAACATCTGGAGATGATTTTGAGTCTGCAGTCGACTCTAATTGAGCACCCAACGTACATGTTGTGGGCGACATGGGAATTTCACTGATACTTTCTTCTGGGTGTAGAAATTTGTCTAGTAAACTCTGGATCATGGTTCTCTGGTGAATGAACAGCTGTTTACTTGACACATTCCTAACGATCTCAAAACCCAAGAATTTTCTAGGATTTCCCAAGTTCTTAATTTTGATTTCTTTCTGTAAAGTCTGAATAACATCCAAGGCCATTTGATTATCATTGGACGCTAGAAGACAATCATCTACGTAAATAATAATCAAAATATACTTTGGGCCTTCTTTCCATTTGAAAATGCACGTTCGAAATGGATAGACTACAAATCCTAACTTAATTAGGATGCTGCTAAACTTTTTATACCATAGATTTGGCGAGACTTTTAGGCCATACAAAGATTTCTTGAGACAGCACACATATGCCCCTTTCAAATGAAAAGGTGGATCAGCAAGTTCCTCGACACCTTCAGGGACCTGCATGTACACAGGTTTTTCAAGAGTCCCATGGAGGAAAGCTGTAGTCACGTCAAGTTGATGAAGGTGTAAACCAAGCTTGTTCACAACAGACAAGAACACTCGAACATCACAAAGACGTGCCACCGGAGCATAAATTTCAGAAATCAGATACTGATTGGTATCAGCGAACCCTTTAATAACTAGGCGGCTTTTGTACTTATATGAACCGTCAGGTTCCACTTTTCTCTTATGTACCCATCGAGATTTAATTACCTTGGTACCGGGTGGAAGACTAGACTTAGGGACAAGTTCCCAAGTACCCATTTCCTCTAATGATTCAAGTTCACTACGTATGGCCTCCTCCCACAGATCCCTATCCGGCGCAGCCATAGCTTCCCGGTATGAGAGGGGCTCTACATAATCTAATGGGTCACCCTGATTCACTGCGACCAAGAGGTGTGGTTTTTCAACCTGCCTCGAGGCTGAAGATTCCCCAGATTGGGAATCTGTGCCTGGCGAATCTTCAGGTGCCTGTTTCGCTGATTCCAGTCCCTCACCCATGTCAAGAATCTCCGCAAGTGGCCTTGGATAATCCTTTATTCTGTCCCCATACACTATGGTTTCGATACATTTTACATCACTTGAATTTACAAGAGTTTTATGTTGCTCAGAGAAAATCACAAACCCCGTTTCATTACACTCAAGCAAAAATCCCTTTTTAGCATTTGGAGCAAATTTAGTTTTATTATTAACATCCACAAAGTGTACAAGGCAGCCAAAGCGTTTCAGTAACTTGAGGCTAGGAGGATAACCCTTGACAAGTTCAAAGGGACTCCGAAACAAGTTTGAGGAATGAGGCATGTTATTATAAACAAAGATAGAATACTTGAGAGCATGTCCCCAGAATGCATAAGGCATTTTGGCAGAAAGTAGGTTCACTCGAACTTTATGTTTGATTTCTTGACATACTCTTTCAGCGCACCCATTTTGCTGAGGAGTATGTGGCTGACATGGATCCCAAATAATTCCCTCGTCAGACAACAGCTTTTTCATATCAGAAGTTTGAAATTCCAGACCCCGATCCGATCTGAGCTTAAAAACATTTTTCGTTTGAGAGGTTATTGATTCTATTTCACGGAGGCACCTTCTGAGAGCCACGTGAACCTCCTTCTTATTTTTCATTGAATATGCAAAGACATAACGCGAATGGTCACAGACAAAAATCACAATATAGGAATCCCCAGTTCTAAAATTAGAAGGACTGATTGGGCCCAACAGATCAGAGTAGAGAGTAGCAAAGGACTTTTCAGCCCTGTGCCTACGTTGGGTATGAGATCTCCTGACCGTATTTGCCTGGTGACAGTCTTCACAATTAGAGATGGCATTCGTAACTTTAACATTTTTAAGTTCAGGGAGAAACTTCTTAGCTGCTTCGAGATATTGTTTGGAGGCATGATTCAAGCGAATATGCCACAATATGTCAGAATTTTGAAGTGAACTATATATTTTATCTAAATTATGCTTATCGAATCTAGTAATCTTGAGGTCAAGTGAATCTGGTTTGACAAGGTTATGTTCATTATGCTTCTCAGCACTTCTCCCTCCCAGACTTGCAGTGGACATATCGGATTGAGGCATATATGAATCACTCCCTCCCATCGAGTCATATGTAGAGGGACTGCAAAGGTGGTCTCTCCCTCCCACTGAATCAAATTGTGAACCCGAATCTAAAGGAGCAGTAGAACTGCAAGGCTGATCCTGAGAAGCCGAGAGACTGAGACTCAACTTTAGTCTCTTAGATTCCAGGGCAGTACACTGCACCCCAGTTCGTTTAGTAGAAGGGGAAACGACTGGCAATTCAATCCACCAGAGATTGTCACGAAAATACCCAGTTTTTATCACCGTGTTTGAGGAGGGTTGTACGAATTCAACCTTGTCTTTCGAGAACACAACCTTGAGCCCAGCTTGAGTAACTTTACGAACTGAAAACAAGTTTGATGAGAGACCCGGTGTGTACAGAACATCTTTCAACGTAGAGACTTGGCCATTATTCAGAAATTCGAGGTCACCTCGATAATTTACGGACAAATCAGCACTATCATTACTATTAGCACATTTAAATTTACGAGTCGAAGGCAAACGCTGAAAGTTGACCAATTGGGCTTTATTTGATGCCAAGTGCTCTGTACATCCCGTATCAGTAATTGCTTTGAAACATTGCTCACCTTCAGATAGCTGGAAGACAGCGCCCTGACCGTTGCGTTCACTGACGTAATTAAACGTACTGACCGCCTGCTCCTCCTCGTCTCCCATGGTGACCCAGACCTATGAGTCGTCGTCCCCTTCAGAGGAACCGACAATCGAGAAAACAGAGTCCGGGTGTCCCCTAAATTCTTGAGCCAGTTTTCTAGCTTGACCTAGGGGCATCGTGAAAAGCTTCGGCTTTCTGGTTACGGACGATGACTTAGGTCGATTCGGAAGCGAAACTGCATTAGAATTTTTGGGGAGAGGCTTGGACTTTTTAGGGCGTTTGAGGAGCGTAACTAGGTTGGTCGGTGGACTGGGACAGTCTTTAGCAATATGCTGATTTGAAATGCCACAGTTAAAGCAAGTGGGTAATTTTCACATAAGTCGCAGAAATAGAGTCCCAGGGCACTTTGTCACTCATCCACTAAAAGTTCATGCCTGAATTTTTTTTCCTACTTAGTACTATGTATGCCCTGCTAGGATCACAAAAAAATCATGTCTCAAGCCTTCTCTACTAAGCTAAAAAAAATGAAGAACTTCGAAAACGTCATATCCCCTGCTGTCCCCACCCAGAGGTACCCAACTTCAGAGAAATGCTACACTATTCGCACAAGCATGTGGCGTAAAATCATTCGTCAGATCTCATTTAGGCTTTCTTGTTGAACGTTAGAAGCATTGAAGGTTCAAAAAACTGCTTTACAGAAAATTTAACAGATTACAACAACAGTGTCTCGAGTGAAAAGCGTCAATTCCCCTGCCGCAAACGGAATGCTAAATACCTCCGACAGGTAGCAGCATGTGCTTAGTTCTTTAGCCTCAGATCCTTGCCAGAACCCTCCAGTTCAAGAAAACCATTGGTGCAGTGCCGTCGCATTCTTCTTTCGGATGGAAAAACGTAAGTTATGTTCAATTTTTAGTGCGTATTTTAATTATGCATCATTACCCTGGTGTCAATTAGTCTAATCCCTACAATCAGTTCACGAAAACCCGTTTAATGAAGCATAGCTCACAGGGACACGTTTCGAAACTACTGTTGTCAAAGCTTGGTCTGGTCGCCATCTTGGCTAAAAAAATAGAAAACATGGAAACTGTCATATCCCCTGCCGTCATCTCCCCTGTACGTACTTGTTAAGGTGGGACAGGGGAACTGACGATGCCACAGGGGATATGACGTATTAATCATATTTTCATTATCCTTGTCTTTTATTAATGCCTACTTGAGTCTATATGAATCTAGTATTTCTATACTATTATTCTGTAGCGTCCTCCCTGTTTCATGTCCTTATTATGTTTTTATAGATAAATACTCTGCTCCAAAATGGCGAGAAAAAAACCAACTGAGCAAAAATTAGCAAAAATTTTAGAGAGAAAAAGGGTGTTAGAGTTTCTAAAATAAGGAAAAATACTGTATATTAAGACTGTGCGTTCAAATACTGGGTGTCTTGGGCCAAATTCACTGTGTTTCCAAGTTGAATCAATGAGAATATTGTTTTCAGACCGATAATTTCCAGTTGTAATTATTTCTTCTTTTAGGAGCTCCGGATGGGGTAGGGGCAGTAGTGAAAAGAACGGCGGATTCTTGTGTGGCTTCAGGCAGAGATATCTCAAATTTCGAAATGCTTCAAAAACATCTTGAAGAAACCATGCAAGAAATACAGATTTTTAAAATTGATGAAGCTGCTATTGTGAGTGAAATGAATAGAATCAAAATGTTACCAGCAAGAACCTTCAGAGGTACTATGAGTGTACATCAAGCCACTTGGAGTGCTGAAAACCCCAACGAACTCGATATGCGAAGCCTCAGCTGCTTTGCATGTGAAATGGGAAAGGAATGTCGTCACTATTCAATTGGAAAATACCAGTCCTTCAAAACGTTCGAATTCCGTGAAGGTAAGTAACCTGACCTTGATATTATCCACTTCTTTCAATTAGTTAGCTGGGTCTTCAAATGTGTGGAAGGTTCCTTACCAATTGTTCAAAATAATTAATTAACTCTATCTATTCTGATGTAGAATCCAACGAGGATTTCGTTGACCAAGAGCAGCTTCCTCGAGGAGCTCTAGTGTCACAGAAGACTACCGGACGTCAACCAATTGGAGAAGCATCAGCAGCTCAACCGATTCCAGGACATTCAGCCTCATTTAATGTCGCATTTGAGGCAAAGATCAGAGAGGGTGACTGGGTTGCTGTCTCGTACGAATCGCATTGGTATCCAGGTAGTTACAATAGCCTAGGTTCTTTTTCGTAACGAAATATACTTGTGGTGCTAATAACAGGTCTGACAACGAAATCGTTTTTCATTTGCAGGGGTTGTGGAAAACGTATCTGCAAAAGAATTGTCCATCAACTTTCTGGCGAGGAGTGGAAGAAACAGTTTTTACTGGCCAGACCCACCTGACCGACAAAAAGTACCTGTGGGTGGTGTTCTTTACCCTCTCAAAACGCCACCAACTCCCATCTCCAATCGCCTAATGAACATCAAAGAACAAAAATATATAGATTTTCTTCACAATCAATTACCATCCTAGGCATTTTACATCTCACTTTTTAAGACTGGGCTAAGCATGCGTGTCTGATTGTTTAATACACCAAAGAAGGCTGACATTTAGTATAAGTAGCATGTAGTATATTCAAACTCTTGTTAGTTTCTAATGATTTATGCTTTAGTTGTAATCAACGATGAGACTGTTCAAAACGCTAACTTTCTTAGGGATAAATATATTTCCACTGCTGTGAAATGTGATATTAAGAAAGGACATTGTTCCTTGAAAAATGAGAATATTGAGAATTTGTTTTTCTTCAAGCTAAACAGCTCAAACCTAACCTCGTTCATTATAGCCCACCTAGAACAAGGAACATTATTTTTTTTGTTACCGTATACTTTCTCCAAGAAGAAAAAAGTTTTTGTGGGTTCCTAAACTTGCGTTCAATTTTGTGATATTTCTAGAGCAAGGAGCATAGTTTGATATAATTGTGACTCTTAAAATACTACTTTTTTTCCCTATTGTGTGTTCCTCGATTCTAGTTTCTATTCATGTTTGTTTTGAATGTGAATTAAAAATGTTATTGCAAGTTTTTGTTTCACTGGACTAACCTTTCTAATAATAAATTCCAAAATTAACAGTGAAGAACTCAGTTTCCATCATCCACCCTGTCGTTCCATCATCTCCCCTGTAGTAACAATATCAGCTCCCCTGCTGCGCTGTCATTCCCCTGTCTAGGCTAATCATAAAAAAGGTCATAAAGGCTATAAAAATGGGAAAATAGTGCGGTTCTCTATCACACCAATCTACTAAAAATGTCCTGGTTGAAAAGTTGAAAATATAAAACGGCGGAAAAACGAAGTTACACTTTTTTTTTCCTCTGACAGCGGATTTGGCCACTTATGTGAAAATGACCCAAGTCTTATTGGCTTTGAAACTGTTTGCCCTGGTATGACCCGTTTGGCGGCAGTAAATACAGTACCCCGCTTTTCCCTTGGAACTTTTGAATCGAGTGTAGCTTCTCCCTGGGAGCCTTGGTAAAACCAGGGATTGAGCCACCTCGTGCGACGGCACCCTTCCCACCCCTTGATCCACCTCGACCCCTAGTGGAGGCAATTCGGCTCTTCATCAAGCTGAAGCTCGAACCCCCCGAGGATGACTGCTCACTTCTGAGTTGCTCCTCTAAGAGCATGTCACGAAGCTCGCCCAGAGAGAACTTGAACCCATGGAGTTCAGCCTTCTGGTATGTGACAGTCTCATCGATTGACAACTCAAAGATAGTCTTGGCATACTCGGGTGTCAGCATGTCAGCATTGATGCTGATGAGTTTGTTTCTAATCTCGTCGAACCGACCGAGAAACTCAACCGCTTTTTCACTTTTAGGGTCGAAATGAATTGAATTAAACTCATTAACAAGACTTTTCAACTGGAATTTTGAGGAGGGATCACAAGTATTTTGCAACTTGTCCATGATGTCTTTGGGATCACGAAGATCCTGGACTAGATCTTGAAAATACTGGGACAGTGACTCAAAAATAAAATACCTGACCTTTTTCCTGGCAGTCTCTCGATCACGTACTGAGAAATCGCCAGGAGCAGGTTCAGAAGGGTCGAGCACGAAGATGCAATCCTGGGTCTCAAGTTGACCAACCACACCTTCGTCCATAGGAACAGAATGCGATACCAGGGCAGTGGTGGCAAATAAACCGGAAGAGTTTTCCGAAGCGGTACCAGTTGGCAAAACTGGAGGAAAACGGTCCATCTAACGAGACGTCATCCCCGTCATAGTCCAAGTCAGATTGGGACATATTGATACCTGTATAATATTTCAGTTGACAAATCCGCAATTTCCTTTCTTTACCAAATAAAACATAACCTAAATGCTATTTATTGAGACACCAGGGCGATTCAATGAATGGATAGAAACATACATGTCATGAAAGATTCATTGTTTCATGAATAAGACTCTTGGTTCAAATACATACTAGGAATATATCCAATCTCCTGTGAAAAGATTCAAAATCGGTTGGCCAACCTGTTTCTAGAGATAAAAATAGCATGATTCAAACTAAAAGAGGTTATTTCAAAAGTTAATTGGTAAGATCAATATGTATATTATATTCCTCCAGGATCAAACGACACTTGACTCTCCAACGAAATCAATCTCATATTTAAAAACAAAACGATTCATTATTTTGAGATGTAACTTAATTTCATGGGGGTGCACTCCCCGAAGACTAGATATCCGATTTGCGTGATTTTCCGTCATAAAGAAAATGAGATCTCCGACCCCTATCCCATTCAGTTCCGATGTTACCCATAAGGTACACATCGAAACGAAACAACCCGTCCCCTCTATATATTCACTGAGCGAGCCTCGGGTTCGAACTGAGATGTGTTAATTCCCAAAATTGGGCACACCTGGTTTCTCACTCCGGCTACCTCAGAGGGAATGGAGTAGATAGGGGCGGTCCCGAATGAAATTTCCGATGCAAATTCGAGCCCTTTGCGTGATTTCGGTCTATCCGTGATCATAATTCGAAACAAATTTAGTTGCGATCTTCTCTGTGCCTCAATCTCTTGGATTGATTCAGAGGACCTTAGCTCCTGGGGTCCAGCCCGATTCACATACCCCGTTGAGTTGCGGCCTTTGAGACTGTGCTGGTGATAAGATCCCGATCACAAAGCGGGCACTCAGTCACTCGAGGTACCCTATATGTCGCCAGGCGAGGTTCTAATGTGCACTGTTGATCCGAGGTCGAAACTAATTAAAAAAAAAAAAAAATTGTGCACGCCATGATCAACCTTTTCCTGACTCGGGCTAGCGATTCAATATCTATCGCGCAACTCGGCGCCTGAATTTCCTGTCGGGAGCAGGAAAGTTCAGACTTCGTCCACCACGCTGGAGACAGAGAGCTATCCGGCAACGATCTCGAGCACGGCTCATAGAAAGCTATCGGCGTCCCGATATTTGCTCTATCACGGATACTAACCGACACAAACTCTTTCGGACCGGCGAACCCAAAAAGAATGAAGGAAGTCTACAACGACGTCGATCTACGTTGATTCGGAGCAACTCCTAGTGACCTGGTTGGGGAAATCTAATTTTCGATGTATTTATTGAAATTACTCGAAGAGAAACGGCCATCTTCCGACGCTTGCGGTCTCCTGTGTAGACTCGGACGCTGCCTAGCGGGGAGGGGAAAAATAAACGCCATGAGACCGATTTCACGCCAAGGCTTGATAGAAAATTCAAACGATCTAATTTTCTTCAGTTGGGCTTCTGGATGGAAATGGATATAATTTCAACGACCTGACCAAAAGCAATAAAGACGGCGTTGTCACGATATCGTATCAAAGTCAAAAGTCGTTTGGAGGTGAGGTTAATGAAAACTGAGATGCTACTTTAGCAATCAAATAATTAAACGAACCACTCACCGTAAAAGGAGAATCTGGAGTTGAAGGATTGATCCTTGGGAAAGATTCGAAATGATACACTTGAAACTGAATTAAAGAGTATAAACACTATATTTGAGAACTGGCACAAATATGAGGAAATAGAATGCACGGATCGTAAAAGAGGCTATAGCGTCAACGATACGGAAGCGAGTGAAGCGAGAGAGAGAGGAGTGGGGTTTTGCAGAACCCCACTTCAGTTCTTATGACAATAGTGCCAACTATACAGCTCATAAAACATATGATCCTTACATGAATATACGAAAAGTATAACAGTTCATAGAGACAATATTACGTTTATGTTATATACATACATGTAGATTAATTCTGAGCTATACAATATATTTTCTATTCGATTCGTAGTACACATAGTGTAGAATAGAACAAATGCTATGGATACTTTATGAACTCTGTTCCATAGAGGAAGCGCTCATGAAGGCATCTCATTTGAAGATCCTATTTCAACACTGGGCAACATGATCTAGCTTTGCTTTACACCTGGAGAGGTGATGCCTGATAACTGCTCCCAACAAGAAAGGGCTACTTGACACTCCAAACACCACTCGCTTATGTCGATAAATTTTCAGCTGTCCATTCTCATTTTCCCACACAAATCTCAGAAAATCTCTATCAGGAGGTGAAACAGACAATTGCAAAAATGCCTTTTCAATATCCGCTATGACACCAACTTTGTCAAATCTAAACCTGAGAAGTACATTTGGGATTAATTCGATGAGATTAACTCCCTTTTCAAGGCATTGGTTTAGAGACGGATTACCCTGAGACTTGCACGAGGCATCAAAAACGGGTCGAATTCGCGTTGTGCTGTTTTCTTTAATCACAGGTCGATGGGGGAGATAATGACCCATATCCCACTCAGAGTGAGGTACTTCTTCTATTATACCTTCATTTTCCCATTTCAGAAATACGTCTTCATATGCTTTGGCTATTCCTTTTGATAAAATTTTTCGTTTTGTGTTCAAGGCTCTTTCTTTTGCCAACCCAAAGTGCCTTGGCAGTGGAGGGTGATCTGGAACCCAGGGTAATTTAACTTCATACCTTCCATTGGGTAGAGTTTCAACAGTGTCCAAAAAATGTTTGGCAGCCATTTCCTCTCTCCGTTTTCTAGAAATACTCTCAATTGGATCATCGATTCCAATTACATCAAGTCTCCACAAATCAGTAGGAGACAAATCTGAGCAAAGCAAAGATATATTACTCATGTAAAGGGACGACAACTTGTCCACCTTTCCCATTAGTGTCCATCCTAGGTGAGTTTCTACAGCAACAAGGCCTGAGCTCAATGTTTCCTTGCGTCCTGTCAACAATTTACCTGCGACGTCTGCTCCAATCAAGATATCAATAGGTCCCTCTTGGACGTCTGACAACCTGATATCTCGTTTGGAAAGCTCTTGAACCCATTCTCCTTGACTTGCTGCCGGGACAGCATTACAGATGACTGATGTGCTTAACGCTTCAAAGTTGCAACAATAGCCATTAACAGTGCTCGCTAAGCGAATTTTATAGCACTGATGAATTTTAACATCCGATGTACTGCCTCCAAAAAGAGCGTGAGTAAGTTTTACATCATGTAATACTGGGTAATTCATCTGACTAGCTAACTTTTGAGTAATATAGGAGCGTTGAGAACCCGTGTCAATAAGCACTCTTGCCTTAACCTGTTTATCACCTCTCAATATCACTACTAAAGTCTGCATGAGAACTTCTCCATGCGTAGTATTATACAGGTTAGCTTCAACAAGTTCAGTCTTTACTTCCCTCTCTTTTCTTTCTGGACATAATAGAGGTACGTGCTTCTTACCACAAATTATACAGTTCAAAAAAGCTCGACAGTTTCTTTTATTGTGATTTCTCCTCAAGCAGAGGAAACAACAGCCCTTCTCTCTAATCACCTTCAACTTTTCCTCAAGACTCAAGCTACGAGCTTTAAAGCAGGAATCACTGGCGTGACCGCCCTCACAAAAGACACATGATTCCTTTCCTGGAACACTAGCCTTTACGTTAACCAGCCCAGCAGCCGAGGGTATTATATTTGGTGCTGTGGCATATGGTCGCTTTAGTCTACTTTGCTTTTCTTCAACGTCCGGAGTCAGTCTCAATCTTGCCATAGCCAACCGCTCCTCTCCAATAACTTCATTTTGAAGAAACTTCAAAAGGGAAGACATTTTTAGAGAAGCCTCTTTATCTTCACCCAGAGAATCTAAAGAAACCCGATGTCTCTCCCACTCCTGAAGAGTTTTCTCTGGCAATGCCGATTCAACTAAAGGGAAAAGTATGCACGCGTATTTGTCCGAAGTTACGCCTAGACTTTCAAGTGCATTTAATTGAGCCTCTAATTTGTCGTACAAACTTTGTAATGTGAACTTCTTTCCAGCATTTTGTACTAAAACCAATGTCAATAACTCCCGTACATACAATTCAATCAGTAGTTCCTCGCGACCAAATCTTTTCTTCAGCTGATCAATGGCTCTTCTGTAATTAGCTGCTGTAGGCGGGAAACTATCCAATAATTCTCGAGCGGGAGAACCTTCTACTGAGGACTGATACAAAAACTGAAATTTCTCTTCTTCGTCCAAATCTCGATCCTCATATATCCTTTTGTGTTGAGACCAGAAACCCAACCAATTTTTAATTTGACCATCAAATTTCTTCAATTCAAGTTTGGGTAATTTATATGAATGTTTCTGGTTTGAGGAAGACTTGACGGACACATTATGACATGAGACATCATCATAATCATTTCGACCCACAGCTAACGGAATGTCTACCTTCAAGGTTTCGTCTCTTTTGGCACGATAGTAGATAAGTTTATCGCGGTACGCCTCTACCTTATCAAATTCCTCATTCAACTCCTCCTCATTGGAAACAAATGAAAAAATCAGTGGGCTTACCCTCATATCGACGTCAAACAAACGCGCGGCCTTGTCTTCCAACTTGTTGAATTCCACAGACCATTCATTAGGATCGATTACATCGTTCGCCAACAAGTCATCAAGTTTGGCACAACATATAGAAAATGCTCTTCTCAACTGTGCCCGTTCGCGTTTTACTCCTTGAAAATCTTCTATCGACATCGCGAGCGCGGTAGACTACTAAACGCACCGAAACTGCTCAACACGATACGAACCCGATCCCTTTTATTCAATCCCCACAAGGGATGCCATATGTTACTTTAAACAAAATATCGGGGCTGAATAAAAGGGGTTATAATTAAATCAAACTGTTAAAATAAACGCAACGGATATAATTCGAGCAACTCATTAACCTTACACAACACTTTTTAATAATACTCTTTTTCACGTGCTCTCGCTTGACTACCTTCCCTCAAGATAACCCTTACCAACTAGTCACATAAAAGAGACAGTGACGTCAATGTCATCTATCCTTATAAATCTCACTAATTCCTCGACAACTATGATGACCCAACTATGTAACCCTAGCGCTAGCTGTGTTTAGACAGTGGGTGCCCGAGCCACATGAGTAACGAGAAAGACAAATTCACAGAGTTGACTCCAGTGAGTGGCGTGCAACTGAAACTGGCAAAACACTTCCGAAACAGAAATTAGAGCTAAGGAGACGGTCAAAATAAAGCCAAAAAGAGGATGTATGAAGAGTAACACGGAACAATGAAGAATGCGCTGTAGGTGCCAGATCTGCGAATTGGGTTCCTGTCTGCATCACGAATTTCCTACAGTGTGATGAATTTCTTGTTCACTCGAAAAGGGGAGTGTGTTTTGAACAAGAAGAACGAAAAGATCTAAAAGAATCAGTCCTGAAAAAGATGGCAAAGAGAGTGAATGTTATGAAGCTGGATGAGAAACAACCAACAGTTTGCGAAACCTACTTGAAGGGGAAATGACTCAAACTCCATTTCCCAGTATCAGGAAATAGAGTCTTTAGTCGAGGACTGTTCCAGTTGTGACATGGAACAGATTTCATTAGTTAATTCGATTTGTATTTATTTTTATAAACACATTATTTGCATATTGTGTAAATTCGTTTCAACTATTTAATTACATAATAAATATAAGTCTCATTATGTATTGCACGTTCATATTTTTATGAGAATCAAAATCATGAATTTATTCTAAGTTAGTATTTGCGGTAACACTGAGATGGAGTCTCTTTGACGTTCCTCCATCTTTCAGAAGTTCTGTCTCCTACCGTCATAGCGATCAGTATACCTATATGTTCTCGCCCTACCACATCTTTCTCTGTTTTATTCTTGGTTTCAAGACGAATTAAACCGTTCATACAGTTCGTATGGTGCTTTCTTCAAATAAGAAGTTTACCTACTTACCAATCCGTGTGTGTTCCGAATATATTCGGTGAGTTAATCAAATATTTATTTTATAATATTGACTTATGCATTGTCTTTTGTCTCCTAGTGAAGTATGAGAGTTTAGGATGGGAAATATCCGTTCAGTCGGCACGATATCGAAATAGGATCCTTGACTGTAATGGATTAACATGGGTAAAACCGATATAAACTTGATTCTATTTGATTGCCCAAATTTAAAAGTCGTTCTTGTGATTGTGCTGGGATACCTCTGTTGAATCTCCAACTTTTTGCGTCTCAAATGACGTTTCGCCATTTTCTTTGTCCTCTGGTTGCTTTCGTTGCTGTGCGTGAGTACGTCGTATTTTGTGATGGCTGCCTCATGACGTCGGATTGGAATGTTTACGCAGAACTGCGAAATTTCCCCCTTGGTCTAGGTGTCAATCCTTTTCCATTTTTAAATCTTTGTAGTATTAATTATTTCAATTTTGAGGGAAGTTTGTTCTTGTTGGCATTAACTTGGTGACAAAAGGTACTAGTCGTGGTGTTGATCAGCCAGGATTACGATCCATTATTCTGTTCATGTACCTTAACATTCGCTATCCTGTGAGCATTGATGATCACGATGTCCATCCGTGTTCATTAGAATTGCATTTGAATTGACAGTGTTTCTTGTCCCCTGCGTGAGTTAATTCACGAAGTTCATGGGCTTTAATCCCAACAAAAGCCTTTGAGCGCCCAGTCATGCGAGTGGAATTTTTATGTTCTTCCATATGCCCGAGTTGGATGAAGAGGAGCTATGGAGTGCACATCAATAATAAATCTTAGTTAGCCGCAAGCTCCTGTGCACAATTTGAATTTCCATCCAGCGATACCTATAAATCTTAGGGTTCCTGGACGAGACCTTCTCGTAGCTTTGCAGGCCATGACTGATTTGGGAGTTGTGTTGGGCAAGTACTCCCGGGGTTAAAGACCGGAGTGATGATCGATCTTAATAAAAAGATCCCCGGCGCAAGAAACATCGAATGGAATTTCACCAAGTGGAGATTCAATAAAGGTATTAGGCTATAAGCATTTGTTTCGAGTCACCCTGTTGGGAACGTTCTAGTTGATGTTTTTTTTTTATGATTGCGATAATGTTAGTTGGATGTTGATTCAGGGTATATAATTTTATTCTGTAACATGTCAATTTATCGATCTTGAAGCCGCCCATTCTGCGAGTTGGGCTTCGATACATCGACTTGTACGTCAATTTTGAATGTCAGCTTAGACATGCGAATTTAACCCGTAATACCCCTCTTGTTGTCACATCTGACTCGGATGTGACATAAGTCACATCAGCCGCTGATAAGACTTATTATTATTATCTTTGAATCTTTGCCACTAGAACGATGAACGACATATATTTTGTGAATAAACTAGGACAAGTTTCGCAAATCGGTGCCGGCTGTTTAAATGAACTTTATATGGTTGTGCACAGTACGATTTATCCTTTCATAGATTTCTTTCCTTTTTTTAGCGATTATCCCATCGTATACTTTCGGAATTGAGACAAAATACGAATATTATTACGGATTGTTTAATGAGGTTGACATAATCATGGCACAAATAACTCTGATGATTAATCCTTGTTTTGAGTTGTTTGCACTCAGGTGGTCTACTTCAACTTTAGGTTTCAACCGATCAGCGCTCTTAGAAACCAGCCATTCCTGCAAACAATGCTTCATTTACGAGGTTCATTTTAACCTTTTGAATCAGTATTTGGAAGTTAATCTGCGTATATGTTTCAGGACCATAATGGCAGATCATAATGTCGAAGTTGACGAGGACGAAGTCTCGCTTGCAGGAGATCTGGCTCGCGAGATGTTCAAATCTCCGACAACTGAACAGGACTATGGCCCCCCTGACTTACGCCAGCTTGGAGGTTTGGTCAATTCGACGCCCTCAGGCTCCCAAGCTGACGTCAAAAGCCTCTGTTTGCGGGCGGCCATGTCATCGAATGATGTCTTTGTGAGGTTCATGGAAGGTTTTGAACGAAAGTTAGAAGCAAACTTTGGTAAGATTACCAACAGAATCTCAGAACTAGATAAACGGTACAGTGATTTGACTCAGCAATTGCTGTGTGATTCATCCGTCCCCAAACATTCAGCGTCTGTGCCTTCAGCCTCCACTGAGCGCTCCAATATGTCGATGGATGTTGATTCCCCCCCCTGGCATTTCTGCGACCACCACGGATCGCTCTGGTTTGGGTGCTGTTCACCCTAAATGTGATTCTGCCTCTAAGGATGACCCCTACCAAACTCGGAGGATCGACCTCATCCGCTTTCAGCCCATAGAGGCTAGATTGAACAAGGAGGAACAGTTCAAATACTGGAGACGCTCTGTGGTAGGTCAGATTGAGGCTCAAGAATGCCTTTTTCTTTTAAACCCCACTGAGAATCGGCCTCCCTCTTTTTCCGAAGCCGATGTGCAATCAGCACGTCGAAAAGTCCGATATTTTACTTTTGAATCTTTGGGGATGTATTATCAAGACCTTTTGGACAACATTTCAGACCCCAAAGACATACTGGAGAAGTTGAAAACAATATGCGAACCCTCATCTGCCTTTCAGCTACGCCGCCTTATCTCTGAATTTAATTCCATCCAATTCGACCCCGCGTCCGAAAGGGCGATTGAGTTTCTGGGACGATTTGACGATTTGAGAAATAAACTCTTTGGTATTCTCCCGTCAATGATGACCCCAGAGTACATGAAGCTGATCTTTTAATCGGCAATCAGGGGAACTGTAACCCACCAAAAGGCGGAGTTACACGGCTTCAAATTTACTATGGTGGAGCTTCGTGACATGCTGGTTGAAGAGCAGCTTCGTGAATCTGAGAATATGGGGAACTCTAGTCTCATATTTCGAAGTAGGGTTGCTACCACTAGAGGAACTAAGAAGGCTGGCGGGCTTAGGGGTGGAGGGGGTGGTCGCATTCCAGGCAAATCTCCTGTCCAAAATAAGTCTCAGACAAAACCTCAGCCTCTGTCCAAAAATCTTAAATTTTGTAATTTTTGCCGAAAAAGAGGCCATAGCAAGGAAATGTGCTTTCGGGCTAAAAACATCTGTTTCAACTGCTTGTCATCAGACAAGCACCAAGCAATCGATTGCCCTTTTCCTAGAAAAAAATTGAGTCACGGCCCTCGTTGAGAACCTTCCACAATCATCAAACCACTGTCCGCACCAGAACGGAGACCAACCCCATCCTCTGGCCACCCCCGCCTTTTTAAGATCAAGGCAGGGCAGGCCAAAAAGTTATCACAGGACTTTGTGGGATATCCGAACTCAATCTTCTCCGTTATTGGCCATGCACCCGAATCGACGATGAAGACGTCTGGGTGGCTATGGGTGACCAAGAAGTTCACCACGTGAACTCCCTGAATGTGGTCCGTGAGAAAACTGGTTCAAATCAGGCTTTCGTCATATCTGAAGGTGAGAAAATATTTACAGCTATTGTAGATACTGGTTGTACTGAGCATTTAACAACATCTAAAGAAGCTTTGATAAATTTTAGACGTTTACCCTGTACTCGTGTGTTTAAGTGCGCCAATGGGTCTGATGAAGCTGATATACGTTTTAAAAATAATGGTATAAACTCTACCCTCCACAATGTCTTATACAGCCCAGGTCTCTCTTCCAATATTTTTTCGGTTCGTAAGGTGACTCAAACTGGGATTAATGTGTTATTTACCAAGGACAAAGTTGAGTTCTTCCAGGCCTCCACTGGGAATCTAATCAAAACTGGTTATTTTCGTGACAATCTTTGGTGGGTCGATTTCCCGGTGGTTCAGGATTCGGCCAATGGAATCCTTTCTAAATCCCCCAAATATGCTTCTCATGATCAGCCTTGCAGTACAAATATTGTTATTGATCCTCTTATAAAGGATGGGAGGGAGCCTTCTGCGCGTCCTGCAGGGCTGGGAGGGAGAAGCTATGAGAAGCCCTTAGTTACCCCTACAGTATCCACTCAGCCTACTGATACTAATATGTCTGTTGATGACGTCTCCGATACGTCCTCACATTCAAATTCTGTTGACCCCCTTGATCGTAAAATCACTGAGTTTGATCTTGATAACTTGAATAGGACATCCAATCGGTGATTTGAATCAGGAATCCTGTGGCACATTCGTCTCAATCATGCGTCTAAGAAGTATCTTGAAGCAGCTAAAAAGTTTTTACCTGAACTTCGTAGCGCCCAATTTGGTGATGACATATCTATGTGTGAAGATTGTCATCAGGCTAACACCATTAAGAAATCTCACACAGCGGTTAGGCATAGGTCAGATAAACCATTTGCAGTTCTTCATTCAGATCTCATGGGCCCTATTAGTCCGGCCAACTTCAGAACCGGAGATTCCTATATTGTTATTTTTGTATGTGATTTCTCCAGATTTGTGTAGGCTTGAAAAATAAGAAAGAGGTCCACATTGCACTTGAGCGTTGCCTTAAGGCAACTGAATCAATCACCTCTTCCCATAGGAGCGTCTTCACCCTGAGATCAGATCGGGGTCTTGAGTTTCAGACAGCTGATATGAAGAGAATTCTGTCTAAAGAAGAGATTACCTGGGAGCCTTGTCAGCCTTATGCACCGCAACAGAACGGGTGCGCGGAAAGAGTAAATCAGGAACTAAAACATAAAATTAGAGTCAATTTACTTGCTGCTCGGATGCCTTATTCATTTTGGGGCCATGCCTTAAATTATACTGTCTTTGTGCATAACAGGATGCCTCATTCACCTAACCTGTTTGTGAGTCCATTTGAAAAGGTCAAAGGCTATCCTCCCTCTCTGAAGTTTATTAAACGATTCGGGTGCCTTGTTCATTATGTAGATGTAACTAATAAGATCAAATTTGCCCCAAATGCGAAAAAGGGTTATTTACTCGAATGTACTGAGACAGGATATGTAATATTTTCAGAACAACATAAGACTCTGGTTAACTCTTGGGATGTAAAATGTATTGAAACCATAGTTTACGGGGACAGAATTAAGGATTATCCAAAACCTCTTGCTGAATTGTTGGATATCTGTGAGAAACCACCTCAAGAGGACTCACCTGATGAGGACGTTGTTGCTGTCATACAACAAGTAGAACATGGTGAGCCTGCTTCTTACCAAGATGCCTTGTCCTCCCCAGACAGGGACATGTGGGAAGAAGCTATTCGAAATGAACTTGAGGCTTTGATAGATATGGATACATGGGAGCTTGTGCCAAAAGCATCTTTACCTCCTAAAACTAAAGTGATTAAGTCTAGGTGGGTAAATGAAATAAAGAAAGAATTAGATGGTTCTCTCAAGTATAAAAGTCGCTTGGTGATTAAAGGTTTTGCTGACACCAATTAATATCTTATATCTGAAATTGATGCACTGGTTGCGCGTCTTGGTGACGTCCGCATTTTTCTATCTGCAATAAATAGACTTGGGTTGCATCTATATCAATTAGATGTCTCCACTGCTTTCTAGCACGGAATTTTGGAAAAACCTATGTACATTGAAGTTCCAGAGGGACTGGGAGATTTTTACGAATTCTCTCCTGACATTGGTGACTCCTATGTATGTTTCCTTAAGAAATCACTCTATGGCCTTAAAGTTTCACCAAACCTCTGGTACAAGAAGTTCAGTGGGATTCTGTGCAATATGGGATTTGAAATTTATCCTTTTCAAACGTGTATTTTTAAATGGCAAAAAGATAATAAATAGATGTAATACAAAATCTGAAAAAGGAGGTCAAAATTAAGAATTTAGGGGCTCCAAAGAAATTTTTGGGTTTTGAAATTGTGAGAAGCATCTCCGACAAGTGGATGTTCATTCATCAAAAATCTGCAATTTATTTTCAACTTGTTAGATACATTTCTTTCGCCCCAGGATAAGATTAGTATGGTTCCTATGTCGCCAAATATGTGTTCTTTGACTGCTCAGGTAAAATCCATTCAAGATTCTGAATCGTCCCCTCTTGTTCCATATCGTGAGGTTATAGGCTCATTGTTGTACATTCAGAATTGTACAAGACCGGACATCTCGTTCGCTGTGAACTTCCTGAGTCGGCGACAAGGTGGATACACACAGGATGATTGGAAAAGCGTTATGAAAATTTTGAAATATTTGAAAGGTACCCTGGAGTATGGAATTTTGTTCTCAGGTTCCACCAACGATCTTGTGGCTTACTCAGACTCGTCGCTGGGAACAAACGCACCTAACGGTCACTCAACTACAGGTTTTTCGATCAAATGTTTTGGGGACTTGGTCTCCTGGAAATCCAAAAAACAAACTCATGTATCTCTTTCAACTTGTGAAGCTGAATATATTGCCATGTCAGAAACGTGTAAAGAACTAACTAATATTCGTAGTCTATGTAAATTTTTGACAGGTTTGGATTTCTTGCCCATCCTAAAATGCGATTGTGCTCCTGCAATTTCGGTTGCTATGACTAATGATTCCAAGACATTGAAGCATGTTGTTAAGTTGTGCATGCATTATGTTCATGAGTGTTATAAAAATAATAAAGTGCTTATAGAATGGGTCCCTACAGACGATCAAATTGCTGACTGCTTTACCAAAGCACTATCTCAGGAAAAGTTTATCAAGTTTAGAGAAGCCTTGATGTTTCACCTCTAATACTCTGTATATTTTTCAGTCGAACCATGGAACTAAAGAACTCTTGAGTCTTCATTCACCAGTCAACGTCTGTGTTGTGTCTTCGCCTCTGACACTACCAACAGAGTTTTGTTCCAAAATTTGTATATATGTATATACTTGTATAATAGTCTCCAAGTTGCTAATATTCGATTTTTTTTGTTTTGTGATTTGACTTGCTCTTAGACTCCAAGTCTGTATCTTCTGCACTTACTCTGTATTCATGTTATCAGAGGGCACTATCCTCACTACAAATCGAATGTTAGTTTCCTAATTGATATGTGTCTTATTTTTGTAGCCGACTCATATTAATGAGCCTGCATTGACCTTGTATTCTCAATGTTTCTGTCCTCTCCTAAAGAGGAGGGAGTATCAGGAAATAGAGTCTTTAGTCGAGGACTGTTCCAGTTGTGACATGGAACAGATTTCATTAGTTAATTCGATTTGTATTTATTTTTATAAACACATTATTTGCATATTGTGTAAATTCGTTTCAGCTATTTAATTACATAATACATATAAGTCTCATTATGTATTACACGTTCATATTTTTATGAGAATCAAAATCATGAATTTATTCTAAGTTAGTATTTGCGGTAACACTGAGATGGAGTCTCTTTGACGTTCCTCCATCTTTCAGAAGTTCTGTCTCCTACCGTCATAGCGATCAGTATACGTTCTCGCCCTACCACATCTTTCTCTGTTTTATTCTTGGTTTCAAGATGAATTAAACCGTTCATACAGTTCGTGTGGTGCTTTCTCCAAATAAGAAGTTTACTTACCAATCCGTGTGTGTTCCGAATATATTCGGTGAGTTAATCAAATATTTATTTGATAATAGAGAGTTCCTAAGAGATAAGTTCATTAGGGAACGGCCATATCTTTTGGCCACATCTAAGGCGAGCTAACTTTGGATGCTAACCAATAAGTCCGGTTTGACAGAAGTGGTGGGGGTAGGACTGAATTAAAAAGTAACGTCACTTAACTTAGCACAACGCGAAATCCATTCAGCTTCAGCTGCCTTTCTTTCCTGGTCGTTCCGTTTCCATTTCATTTTTAGTTTATGTATTCTATTTTATTTCAAGTTCATCATGGAAGAGCTTGAAAATCTTTTTCGCCTCTACCTCAACAGTCAAGGACTGTTGTCGGATGACGATATTATAAGTGCTTTTGAGGAGTATTTTGAACATCAAAATCACTTTTTTATCCTAAGTTGATATCGCAACAATCTAGCAAATTCTTTGAAAGACGCTTGGAGTACCTAACTTTGAAAGACGCTGGCGATGGCGAGGACCGACGACACATGATGAGTTAAAAAAAACGACAAAACGCGGCAAAAAGCTGTGCACTGTTACCCCTGAGTAAGGTTAAAGACGATTCCTAAAGTTTGTGCCCTGGGAGATAACGCGCCTTATGTATAAGGCCGAATAAGTCGAACTTAAGGAAATAAGTTTGAACTTGGGCGACGCGCATGCGCAGTTGAGATAAATCCGAACACATCTTCCCGACTTTAGTCTTTAGGAACTCTCTAATATTGACTTATGCATTGTCTTTTGTCTCCTAGTGAAGTATGAGAGTTTAGGATGGGAAATATCCGTTCAGTCGGCACCCAGGAAGACACAAAATTAGTTTGAACCCCTCGAGATTGCCTGACGTGTGTGGGGGCCTGTAAGAACGGCGTCAATAGACGTTTTCAATTAGCTGATAAGAGTTCAGGTTTACGCTCGGGAATGTTCGGTCACGTTCGGCCCGTGATAAGAGTGTGATAAGAAGCGTCGGGCAAACAAACGCATCGCATTGCCTACATTCTATGTGTTTGCTACGGATTTGGGTACGTTTTCTGTCCTTTTTTGCGATGAGAAAGCTTCATTGTATTTTTTTATGGTGTTTGTAAAAGTGACAGTAGGCAAGGTTTGAGTGGATATGACCCCACTGTGTTGTTTTTTAAGTTTCCGAATCCGTGTTTGGAGTTTCGGAAAACTGAATTTTCGAGGTTCCGGCGGAATCCTTTACCTCTGCCTGAGCCGAAATTGGTGAAAACATTTATTAATTTCTTCGTGCAAAACATGCGAAATTTGTGAAAAGTGGGTCCTGAAATGCAAGAGAGAAGACGGCAAATTTTCAACGATAAGTGATATCAAGAAGGACACTTACATAATTAGGTTCGTTCCAGCCAAAAAGAGTGGTCGAACCACGGTTCACTGCCTTCTTGATTAGGGTTCGAACCGTGGTTACAACTGGTTAAGGTTCGGTTGGAACGCCTTCTGGTCAACCCCGGTTGACCATCACCTTCTTACGTGACTTTAAATTTTGTTTGAAACCCTACGTACACGCTAACCACCAGCTCGGGATCCGGACCTGTTGTTGAACCATTCCTGGTTTTCTATTCCAATCCAACGAGGTGAGTAGATACTTTTAAATATGTAAATAAATATATTTTTATAATATGTATATCTAAATATGTTCCAACGATTAAAATCACTTCTCAAGCTCTTAACTTTGAACCGCCTTGTGTGTCTTTTCTCAGCGAAAGAATCCATTCAAAACCTGGTTTCAAGTCAGTAAAAATGGCGAAGAGAAAATGTGATGGCTTAGCAGATTACAGCGGTATGTTTGCACTAAATTTATTTATTTAGTTTTGTTTTAACTGCAACTTGCTTGAATGAAGGCCTAGCTGTGTAGATAAGCTTATCGAAGAAAAAAAGCTGAGTGGAGCTAGCAACAGTCAATACCTGTACAATATAATGCATATTAGAAGAAAGTACCTAGGTACTTTGTTATCCGTGTAAATGATCAGATGATGCTGACTCAATCACAGTGCATAATACATCATTTAATAAATAAGCTCCACAGCACCTAAATCAGGGGGAAAATACACGAAACTCGTGAGATACCTACATGAAATGTTGTGAAATGAGGTCTGCGCGTAGGTCACAAAAGCGGTTTATTTATTTGTAAATGAATGTTGATTTCATTCTTAGAACTTTGGCACCAACCCTACGATAAGTACGTACCTAGTTCTTTTTCCATGATTCTTCACGACTTTCACCTGTGTGGTAGGTTGATAGAGAACGTATTCTGTGAAATTCAAGTAGGCGCAGCAGAGCGGCTGGAGGCGGTATTTCGTGAATAATGGTTGGTTTTCTTAATAATTCATTTTCCCCCACTCTACCTTTGGCAAACTTTGGGAATGATTATTTTTATTCGATTGAATACAATTGTAGAGCATGTTGCATCATCAGTTTGCAAGCGGTACAATATTAATAATGTGTTACCGCCCCCAACGTTCTTTCTCCAGGTGTCACCAATTGTAGAGAACATGATGTGTTTGATGTTGCAACGCTGTAGACCGATTGTGAAGGGAGGTGTGGACCGTTGCTAACTTCATCCATCTGAAGTCAGAAGCACCATTGATCCTGGCCCCGTTTTTCAGTCCTGCTTGAAAATTTAATTTTCGAGATAGGATAGCGTTCAAACATTCACCAGTCAACTTTACCAAAACTTAGTAGGTTCTATCTTTTTTCAGAGTTGGGAGAGTTTTTGACTTTCGTTACCAGTGATGATGGAACAGTAACAGAACAGAAAAATTACGAAGAAACCATCCAGTCGTCGAGGGTAGAAACTCTTCTTGGCGTATTCAATTGGACGGAAGGCATAACAAGGCGTCTGTTGGAGGAATACCGCCTCCACCACAAGAAAGTTCCTGCAGTTATTTCCTCCAAAAAAAAAACTGTATGATATATTAACCAGTATTATAAATAAGACTTTTGGGACAAATTTAACGTCAATTCAAGTGGAAAATAAAATGAGAAATTTAATTAAAAAATACAAGGAGGTTTCAGACAATGATAGAGAGACAGGTAGAGGGAGAAAATATTGTGCGTTTCAGAACGAATTGGAAGACATTTTTGGTAAAAGCAAAAAAATAAATCCTGATATATTGTTGAGTGACAAGAGAGTGTTGTTGCCCCTCCGAAATGTTAATGGTCCTACTTCCCAAGAGGTAGGGAAAGGGAACGGTGAACAATGCACTGCTAGTACTGTTGACTGTGAGATTTCGACCCCTGTAGTAAATAATAATACAACTGCCCCTATCACTGATAGTCCCGTTGTAAAAAGGACACAGAAACCTGAACGCGATTCTAGAGTGGCAGTATTGGAAGCTATGAGGGAAGACAGAGCTCGGTATTACGAACAGCAACTGAAACTGTTAGCTACCGATGTTGACGAAAAAAAGAGGCGGAATAACCTAATCGAAGACAGAAATAGCCTTCTTCGTGAATACATTGCAGAAAAGAGAGCTAGTCGTGATATCTGCGAGTGCAATAAAAGAAACGACAAGGTAATTCACTCCTAACGGGGAACTTGCACGATTTTTATTTTTATTTTTAAAACTTATTCCTGCCTCTTTTTATACTCCTACTTCCAAGTATTTTATCTTACCTAATAGGCTTTGTGAAGTATTACCTAGATTTACCTTTGTGATTTTTTTTACCTAATAGACTCGTATTTGGTACGGCACTAGAGCCCCGCCTTTGTTTTCCTGAATTGTGTTATAGTATAGGTACCAGATGTTGAAAGTTGGCTGCAATGTATTCAGTTCAGTGTATGTAGGTACGCCTATTTCATGTAGGTATTGAAATGTAATTGTTTGGCAATTTCAAATTACCTATTTAGATCTCGTTTTGTGAATTTTACCTGTGTTTGAAGTAGGACTATATTTTGTTTTCTCTTCAACTACTTACCCTGTTCCTGGTCAAATATTTGTGATACAGTTCATGAGTTGTGATACAGTATAGGTACCTGCTGTCGAAAGTTTATGGCAGTGTATTTAGGTACATACACTCATTTCTTTGTACCTAATTGTAGAAGTACTCACATATACTTATAGATAGGTAGAAGTATAGTTTTATGGTTACATGTATTTTTTTAAAATTCAGATGACTTCCCTATTTTCGTGTCTACCTTTGTATGAAGTGTTATTAAATATTTGTTTTCGTCAACCGTCGTTTCAATGCAAATATTATTGACCATTTATCTTGTTGGATAAGTCTTATTATTTTAATTATGAAGGCGTTCATGATTTAGGTGACTGCTGCAGCAGGTATTAGGTAAGGCTTAAGGCTTATAGGTAACTCCAAGATAACTACGGTAGTGTAGCATACGACACTTCACATTTTGAAGCATTCCGTGAGTATACTTACGATCTGAAATATTTTGGTTTATTATTATTATGTCTCGATTAATTAGGTGGGAAAGGTGAAAATGATGAGCGGACTACATGTCGTAGTAACAGTGAATACTATAATGATAACAAATGATAAGGCAGGCATGCATAACGCATCTGACCAGCCCGCCTGATTGGATCAAGGACACAACAGTCTCCCCCACTAACCGGAAAACCCCGCGAATCCAACAACAAGACAACCTAAAGTAGTTAACAATACATGCAATACTTCAACTCACAAGAGCGTGTGACCACTACTGTCCATACCTAATGTATAACCTAATTCCCCTTACGGCAGTCTCTATCACGGTATCACATGTCAATAGAGAATAACATTTGGATCACACAACCTTCCTGGCAGTCTCTTCACCCGTTCCGGCCTGGGTATAGGAAGGCGAGGTGTTGAAGAGGTCGTAGGTACAGGTCTTGGTAAAACGGGGGTGCATGGTGGCGCATGACCTACATGGTGTGGGGAAGAGTCGGCACTGCGAAGCTCCAACGAGCCCCGGTGCTGTGGAAGGCCCGGAACTCCAAACAACTGCGTTGGCCCAAACGAGACCACCTTCCTGGGCTGTACATGAGTATCCCTCAGCTGGTCAATATGGCGTTTGAGTGTCCTCCCCGAACCGTCCAACCGAACGAGGTAATGGCGCCGACCCAACCTCCGCACAACCTCACCAAACTCCCAAATCGGCTTGTTCCCCTTGAAGATCCGAATTTGTACCCTCTCCCCCACATGAAAGAATCTCGCCACACTCGGAGATGACTGTGCAGCTTGGGACCTAACGGGGAAGAAAGCATCCAAGCGTGTTCGGAACTTGCGCTTCAAGTATAGCTCAGCGGGAGATTTGCCACAGGCGAGAGGTGTGGCTCTATAGTGGAACAAAATTTTCCTGACCTTATCATGCATTGGGGTATTCTCATCTGAAGCGGCATGTAGCTTCCTCTTCAGTGTCTGGACATTCCGTTCGGCGAGGCCGTTTGTAGCGGGATGTCCAGGGGCAATAAACTTTTGAAAAATTCCACTAGAGCGGCAGTATTGGTGAAACTCCTTGCATTGGAAAATCGTAGCATTATCCGAAACGAGTTGACTGGGGAACCCGTGCGTAGCAAATATCCTATCCAGGAGAGCAATAGTTGATGCAGCTGTAGGTGCATTCTTGACCGGCTCAACTTCTGCCCACTTTGACCTGGCATCCACACACACCAAAAAATAGTATCCTTGAAAGGGTCCCGCATAATCTACATGCAATCTTTCCCAATTTTCCGACGGCTGGTCCCATGGATGAACAGGCAATTTCGGCGGATCCGACCTGGTTAGAGCACACTGCTCACAACCCTTGACCAGTCGTTCAATCTGACTGTCTATGCCTGGCCAATACACGTATTTGCGTGCTAACTGCTTCATTTTCAGGATCCCAAGGTGCGTTTCATGAAGCTCTGAAAGAACCTGACCACGCAGAGAAGCAGGAATGACAATGCGGTCTTGGCGGAAAAGTGCCCCTTCATGAAGCGTGTATTCCGAATCTATGCATTCGCTCCTGAGTGATTCGATAATCTTACTCAATTCTGGGTCCTTGCTGGTTTCCTCTTGAATAACCCTAAAAGTCACCTTGTAGCTCGAGATTTGTACAATCTGTTCAGCGAACAATAGGTTGACTTCTTCTCCAATCGCTGTGTCGGTGGAGGAAAAATGCCGGTTTATAGGCGCGCGTGACAGGCAGTCTACATTTTTATTTCCTTCACCAGACTTGAATTTTACCTGGTAGTCGAACCCTGACAGGAAAGACGCATAGCGCAGTAGGCGGGCACTTGTCATCTGCGGCAGATTTTTATTATGTTGAAAAATGCGTGTAAGCGGCTGATTATCAGTAACAAGAGTGAATGGGCGACCATACACGTAATTGTAAAAATGGTTCACTCCAAACACTATAGCAAGTGCCTCCCGATCTAACTGACTATAATTGGTTTCGGACGTGGTCAATGAACGGGACGCGTACGCTATTGGTTTTTCAGAATCGCCTACAGGATGACTCAGGACAGAAGCCACACCATCTGGACTTGCGTCACAGGTAAGTATCACGGGCAGACTAGGATCGAATGGCACAAGTACCCGATCACTACAAAGCTCGGCTTTCAACTTCAGAAAAGCGGCTTCACAAGCAGCAGTCCATGAAAATTTCTGATTGTTTTTGAGCAGGTGCCGAAGGGGGCATGACAAAGATGAAAACTGCGGGATGAACCTTGAATAGTACGTAAGCAGTCCGAGAAAACGGCGAACTCCATCAGCGTCGACAGGACGTGGCATCTCGTTGACTGCTCTAATCTTATCAGGTGATTTCCGTATCTGGTTGTACTCTATTATGTGACCCAGATACTCTATCTTCTGTTCGAAGAACTTGCTGCGGTTCACATGAAGATCGAATTCCGAGAGACGCTTCAGACAGGCGCGTAAATTCTGGGCACATTCTTCCAATGTGGTGCCATGGCAAATTATGTCATCAAAATAGGCCTCAGATTTTGGCAATCCATGTATAACCTGAGAAATGACGCGGTTGAACTCCGCAGGGGCTGTCTTGATGCCAAAACTTAAACGGTTCATCGTATACATCCCGCGGTGCGTTCCTATTGTCTGGATGAGTGCGCTGTTAGGGCAAACCTTGAGATGCAAGTACGCCTTGAATAAGTCGATCTTGCAAAAATACCTCGACCCACGTAGGCTGTGTAGAACATCTTCTACCTTCCTTATAGGGAAACTTGCAGAAATCAGCCTTTCATTCACACCAGCCTATAATCCACACACAATCGTACTCCGCCATCTGCTTTTGGTATCACAACGAGTGGCGAGCACCAATCACTGGTCGTGACAGGCGATATCACACCAGCGGCCTCAAGAGAATCAAGTTCCTCCTCGACGCGTTTCCTCAAGGCGTAGGGTAGGTGGCGCTCTCTTGTGAAACTTGGCTTTGCTCCTTGTCTGAGCTGCAACCTCACTTCAAAATTCGGCACACAACCAATTCTCTCTGAAAACACAGATGGAAATTCAGCAACGATATCTTCAGGCGTGACTATGGAATTTATGGTTGGCGTTTGAGGCATCAAGGGGGGTGTGTGGTCTATTTCTTTGAGCTCTATACCTAGGTCTCTGATCCACTGACGGCCTAGCAAAGCGGTATGGCCTGCAGGAACAATAAATAGATCACCATGCGTTTCTTTATTTTTGTACGCCACTGTGACGACCACCTTGCCCCTAGGACGTATCACATTTCCTGAATACGACCTGAAAATCGTGTTAGTGGGTTGAAAAGGAACGTTTAAATTCAGTTTATTAAAATCATCCTCACTCAAGAGAGAAAATCGTGCACCTGAATCCACCTCCATGCGTTGAGGTTTACTATTTATGAGGACCGTGACAATATATTTATCGGAATCGGGAAATAACTCAAAGAGATCAACGACTTCAGTATCGAGGCGGGAAATACCGTAAGCGTGCTCATCCTCAACATGCGTGACTGGGTTTGTAGACTCTGGCATATTAGACCTCAATTTTTTGGAAAGAGTGGTAATACAAACGCGACTAACATGACCTTTCCTATTACATGACGTACAGTGAGCTTTATCGAAGTCCACTCGGCAATCAGCTACTTTATGATTATTCCTGGCACATCGTGTGCATAAATCTTGGATACCTAGTGCTCTATAATCTATGCGGTTCCTTGAGCGATTTCTTGAGTCTGAGGATCGACAGCGGTTATTTACAAAACGGGAACCAGAGCGCTGACGATTAGTAGGAGGCTTATTATTCCCAGAACCTTGACGTGAATTCCGCTGAGGCTGTGTAATGCGGCAAATATCACTGGAACCGGCATTAGGTAAACGTTTTGATAACTCAGCGCTTTCAATACGAGCCGCTTCTAGAGCGATAGCTTTAGTTAGAATCCTATTAAAGGTATGCTCTGTAGATTGAAGAAGTTGCTCTCTAATCCAACCGTCACTCAATCCTCTAATAAATTGTGCTCTGAGAAAAATCTCATTAACTGAAATTGCAGTTTTAGCGGCCTTACATGACGAAGCGGTGCACTCAACTTTGAAATCGCAGTCAGCTATGTCTCGCTGAAGTGCGGCAACGAACTCGGCGATTGACTGGCCTTCTTTTTGAATGATACTCAAAAAATAATGTTGAGATACAATAACACTCCGTTTAGGGGTAAGCATTTGATCAAAACTTGTCTTGAGGGATGCGTAATCAAGTTTTGTGACTGGCTTATCAGGCCCAAGATAAGAGTTTAGCGCATTGTAATGCGAGCTACCTATTGAACCCAACAATAACTGAGCCTTCTTGGCATCATCTTTGAGATTCTTCATGTTACAGTAATTCTCAAAACGCTCGATATAACATAAAAATTTTTCTTTATTGGGGTCGAAGTTTTCGAATGGGCTCACATGCACTAAGCTACCACTTACTTCAACCGATTTCTCTACCTTCATTTCCGTGATCCACGACTTCATTTCTTTCATAAAAACCTTGAACTGGTCGGGATCCATGTTGATGCGTGTTGCGTGTTTAAAAAAATATGATTTATGCGTGAAAACTGGTATGAATCGGCGGACGAGCAACAAGTGAGTGGAGGGGAGCGAGCGCGTGAATCGGACTGGGCGCACTGAGAACTAGAAAACTTGAACTCACTCGCGAAGTTGACTTTTAGCAACTGATTTACGTGATTTATAACGTTTTTATTCCTTGTCGCCAATTATTATGTCTCGATTAATTAGGTGGGAAAGGTGAAAATGATGAGCGGACTACATGTCGTGGTAACAGTGAATACTATAATGATAACAAATGATAAGGCAGGCATGCATAACGCATCTGACCAGCCCGCCTGATTGGATCAAGGACACAACAATTATTTTCAATAATGAACCATTGGAATCGAGCATGAAAAAAATCTAACCCCCCTCCCTCAAACTCAAAATTTGATGGTTTACGTTTCAAGGTACATATGTAGACTCCGAAAATGCAATAAAAATATTTCTGTCTGTACGCTGTACTGGCCACTTTTCTTAGTTACCATGAAACAAAATTGATGAAATTCGGGTTATAGGTTCCGTTCGGGGTCTAGTTGGTTCTCGAAGCTCGACGTTACTGTCAGTCATCTCTAAGGGGTTCAAATTTTCAGAACGCCGTAGCTCGAAAACTCAATGGAAGGGTAAGTATGGTTTTGGCACCCCATTAGGTGTGTGAACATCAAAAGCAACTTTTAAGAGATCCATAAGATAACCACAGATAATTCTGAGCCAAAATTGCTCTCCTTCGATCGTGTTGTGTTAAACTCTGTTTAGATTTAGGATGCCTCAAAACGGATTTGTAAGTAAACACTGAAAATTTTCAACAAGTAACTTTCCAAAATATGTGGACCCGTTGCGACCTTTAGTTTTCTTCAAAAATTCTGTAAAATGAAATGAGTCTACGAACGACAGAACTATCATACACATTTTCTCTACCTGCAGAGGAAGACATTGTAGGAATTATAAGTATCTGAACCATAGTATTTATTTAAAAACAAGTAAGCAAAATAAATGAGACATAAATAAGAAGTAAAATAGAAGATAAATGTCAAGGCTGTGCTGATACACTTGCAAGGAGGAACTGGCGGTATGCCACACCCTCTCTAGTGTCGGGATGGTCATCGTGGTTATCTCCTGCAGTTAATAATTCCTCGTCTTCTACTGGGGCCTCCTCTGTTGCCGAGCTGTCATAATAAGGAAGCGAATCATCAATGGCAAGGTTGTGGAGCACACAACATGCCCTTATGAAGTGTGCAATATTCCTGATGGAGCGAAGTTTACAGTGGTACAGTTGACGAAACCGTTGCTTCAGTACCCCGAAACAATGCTCTATGACGCTACGGCATGCTGAATGTTTTCTGTTGAATGTTCGCTGGGCCCTGGTAAGTTGACCCAAATCCTTGAAGGGAGGGATAAGATTTCTGAGGCAGGGATACGCGCTATCCCCTAGAATAACGTAGTTCCCACACAAATCTTGCAAGTTTCTTCCCAGGTCTGAGCAGTGGAATACACGAGCGTCGTGAACGGAGCCAGGAAACCCTATGAAAACGCTCCGAATCCGAAGGTTGTGGTCGCAAGCAGCTTGCATCTACAAAGAAGGGTTAAAATCAATTCGAATTTTTTGAAATATCATAGGTAGATGTACCTACTTTATGAAAAATTAAATTTATTTCTAAAGCAAAAACCTGAGTCTCGCGGCATGGAGTTACGAGGACATTGTCTACAAAATGTTAAGTTTGTCATACATTTTAACGCGGGGAGGTGAAACTGACCAGCTCTAAAGGAGCAAAGTTGGTTAGTTCGCTATCCCAACCTCATACCAAATTGCAATGAAATTTCAATTCACTGCAACTGGTCGAATAACTTTGCGGCCAGTTGCAGATGCAATAGGCACGGAAACCCCACGAACGAACTCGGCGTTTCTTATTTTTAAAAACCGTTTCCCAAATTTTTGAGGCCATTGCAATTATGTAGCTTAATTTTCTTCAAAAATTCGTTAAATTGCCGCTGCCGTAAGTGGCAGGAAAGTTCTAAAATGATTTGTGAACAATAACAGGTACTTACATGAACTGAAAAATATTTCTTGCGGTTGCAATATGAATCCGGGTCTTCAGCTGGCTTGTCCACTCTTATGTGAGTGCCATCCACAGCGGCGATTACGTTAGGGAACCCTTTTCTCCTGAAGGCTGCTTCTACCACTTTTTTCTCATCGTTATCTGGCCACCTTATCACTTCTTCAGCCATCCCACTGATGAACATTATAAGGCGTACGTTAACCCTGTGGAGGGTGCTGATGGTAATATCAAATCTGTCTCCGACTTCGCGGAAAGAGGAAGTCTGATGGCCTGCATACCATAGAAAAATAAGAACCTGAAACAGAAAAGAGAAATCAACACTACTTACTAATAACTAGGTACTAACTTACTCCCTAATCCTCACTGCTTACTTATTCATAATAAATACCTATTCAATGGGTTTTCGAAAATGATTACTATACCCATCATAGGGGAGGGGATGACAATACCGTAAAATGTGCCGAGTACTGAGTGTGACGGATAGCCGCAGTGTCAGATTATCAAGACTGCACAGTACTGTTTTACAGCTGTATTTTATGTCCTACCTACGTAGGCGTTAGCCTGAATTACGTTTGTATTGTGATGTTATTTCTAGTTCATGCTCAAATTTCGCGTTACGGTTTATTTAAGTCAGCGTCCTGTTTGCTTTTCTACAGTCTTTACTGAAAATTGATAGGTAATAGGTAACAAAAAGATATGGGTATTGGTTTATTATTTTCAATAATGAACCATTGGAATCGAGCATGAAAAAAAAAATTCTTACCCCCCCTCAAAATTTGATGGTTTACGTTTCAAGGTATGTAGAATCCAAAACTGCAATAAAAATATTTCTGTCTGTCCGCCGTACGCCGTACGCCGTACGCCGTACGGGCCACTTTGCTTAGTTACCATGAATAAAAATTGATGAAATTCGGGTTATAGGTTCCGTTCGGGGTCTAGTTGGTCCTCGAAGCTCGACGTTACTGTGAGTCATCTCTAAGGGGTTCAAAATAGGGGCTGAAATTTTCAGAAAGCCTATACCTTTGTTTTACGTGAATTTTTTTACGGTTTTAAATAGTTCTCGAACTTGGGAGTCGTTTAAGAACACCCGCAGCACCGTACGTCCAGCCGTTCGTTCACAGTAAGGCCCCGAAGTTTTCACCGACAGGCATTTTCGACACCAGGGTGAATGAAATTGTATACACTCTCGTCACCAGGGACGCGCTAGATTCAATCAATCAATCAATTTATTTAATCAATCGACCAATCAATCAATCAATTTTTCAATTGCAATTGGAATTCACTTAGAATTGTTAATATTGGTATACTGAATTGAACTTTAATTGGAATTGGAATTCATTTCGAATTGCCTAATTGGCATTGTGCGCTCGTCACCGGGGAAGCGCTCGATTCCATCAATCAATCAATTTATTCAATCGATTTCGAATTGGAATTCATTAATTTGAATTGGAATTCATTAATTGAATTGGAATTCATTAATTTGAATTCAAATTAATTTGAATTGGAATTCATTTCGAATTGTCTAATTGGCATGGTGCGCATTGGCATTGTTCGAAATGGTTCTGCAATTCTATTGGCCAACGTTTTCACTCCTCATCAACAATTTTTTTCAATTGCAATTGGCCACTGCTCACCACTCTACCTAACATCCCCATCTAAATTCCCGACACACTAATCCTATAAACATACACTCCACATTCGCCAAAATTGGCAAAGTTGTGTTAATAAAATATTGAAATTGCAATTGGATTACAATTTCAATTGCACTTTAATTCACTTAGGATTGTAATTGTAATCCTCTAAGATTGCACTTAGGATTGTAATTGTTAGTGCACTTAGGAATTCACTTAGAATTGTAAAAATTTCTATACCATCAGTCTGAATTGGACTTTCATTTGGAATTCATTTAGAATTGTCTAATTGGCATGGTGCGCAGTGGCATGGTCCGAAATGGTTCAATCAATCGTTTTCTTTTGTTTTTTCAATAAATTCATTATGACTGGCCTAGGCCATTCCAATCACAAGGGCCGGCCACGGCTACGCGTTCTGCAATTCTATTGGCCAACGCTGTCTGCGATTCACATAATATGTATAGAGTAGTGCATATTATATTGTATAGACGGGTTATCTATAAAGAGAGCTGTGATCTGTAACAGAAGGGTATTCTATACAAAATAATAAACCGTTGTGCAGGGATTTGCAGCGTTTTTTCGATTAGCTACGTATTATTCAATGAGCTAAATCTGATTATTAAGTTGGAAGCGTCTGTGGGGGAAACGCTCATCCGACATTCCACACCTTTTCCCTTTGGTTTGTTACCTTCAATAATGAACCTTTCTATTTGTCTTAAGGTACAGGCGACTGAATTTTCAGTTTTTGTTTTTGAAAAAGATCACGGTAATTAGGTTAGGTACTGTACGTTACTGACCTGAGCGTAAGAACCCAGCTTCCCATTTCCTCCAGAATCGTTCTTGTACAATTGGCTGGCCTCGAATTTAACTGCGAGGCATTGTGATGTTACTTACTCGGCTAACTCTGAAATGCTCACGAAATTCATTTTCGTTGTATTTGGCCACTACATCAAAGTGGTTTTGGTTTTTTGGCCGACACCTCTGTTCTTCCGCTAGCAACATTTCCACTTCACAGTCGCTGTCATCAATCACATTTTCCTCCCAATCGTCAAATTCGATGTCGACATCGTCCATTAACAGCGATAAAAAATCCATTGTTCCAACCCACACAATTCAGAGAGCGAAAAAATGTACCCGCACAAAAAATTCCGAGAGACCGTCAAGCGAAATTAGATTTGTAAGGTTACCTATGCTTGAGGTAGGTTCAGATGTGGTTATAGCAACTCCCAACCAACCGCCCTGAACCCCACGCAAGCGACCGGTCGAACCACGGTTCAACCCGACTGAACCGTACTGGTGGGCTGGAACAGCGGTTGTCAACCGCGGTTACACTTGTTTCGTTGGTTGGAACAGCGGTTGACGAGTAAATCACTACTGCGCATGCTCGGTTCAACCGCGGTTCAACCGCACTGGCTGGCTGGAACAAAGCTAATAGCTTTGTTCCAGCCAGCCAGTGCGGTTATGTTCCAAGCACTTTCCTCCTTCAACCACCAAACTTGATTTGTTCGTTCATCTTCCCGGTGAAACAGTAAGTTCCATTTATTTTTTAAAATTACAATTTCAATATACCTACTTAGTTAGGTAAATATTGTTCACTTTTATTCTGGTATGGGTACCTACACAACTTCAAAATTGCTGGTTTCAAATTGTAACAAGACCCTTACGGGTAGGTATGTAGGTATAATGTTACAGGCCGATCGCAATAGTTTCCGTTACCTTTTGGAGTACTTAGGTTATCTACAAAAAAATTATCATTGCGTGATAATAATAACTAATTTAAGCAATAGATCATAGTAAAGCAAGTAAGTAAACTCATCTGGTACGTTATTTCATAGAGTTGTGAGACTATTGGGTTGTCCTGGGACTATCAGGACTCAATATTGGCTTCTGAAATAACTTTATGAATTGATTATATTCCTCAAACCCAGCGTGTTCAAAATCATGCCAAACATGAGTGCGAGACCACAAAATACCTACACCTACCTACTTGCGTACCCACCTATATAATTTACTTACAGAAATATGCAATACATTACAGAAACCGAAGAGGAATAAAAGAAAACGTCCAATATTAGTACTTGAAAGCGGGTTACAGGAAGGTGTCAGCACGACTCTAGGACCCCAGAATGTGGTGTCACCAGGATCCCAGAATGAGGTGTCACCAGGACCCCAGAATGAGGTGTCACCTACCTTCAATGATGGTGGGTAAAATAAAACAACTGTAGGTACCTAACTATCCTCAAAGCAATAAGTATTACCTACCACTTCTTTCCCTTTTAGCGAATTTGTGAAAAAAAACCTATTGCTCTGGGTCCAAAAAATTAGGAAGAGGGGGTTTGGGTGAAAATATCTTCATACAAATCCAATATGGAGTACCCTCAGTCATACCCTAAAGTTTAACGCTTTTATATGTATATATAAAAAACAAAACAAATCCCCCCCTCCCCCTTCTAATCCTCTTCCAACCTCCTCTTGTTCGCTAAATCCTAGGGCCGGCGTCTGGTAGTCTTGGGTGACCTCCCCATTATTTTCAACCTTGAGTTTTTGTTTCGTTTTATGGCTTCCCCCTTCCGTCTTTGAGGGGAGTTTTGTAGGGGGAAAAACAGAAAGAAATATGTACATGTAAGTTATCACAGTCAACCGCCACACAGATACCACAAGAATAAAGGATCTCATTCATCCCACTTCCTGCGGGACATCGCTGACCAAAGGCTTCCTCGGACACTCTGCAGACCTCAGCAGGACCTACCTATCTGGCCCTCCGTTGCTCGTTCGTTCAAGGAAGACTTTATCTTTAGATAGTAAGCAGAATTGCCCTCTCCCGACTGTATCACCTCCCGTATAAATATGACCGCTAACCTAAGACGGTCTCTTTTCTGTTCCCGAGCTCCGTCGTGTCACATTCAATTGTTCATTGCGAAATAAATTGTTTTTAAAAACGCTACAGTGAGTCCGCGATTTATTTTTGGCGCAGTCGGTAGGACGTGTCGACGATAATTGCTATCGGATTATTTTAATAATTCACGACGCGTCCGAACTAATTCGGAAAAACTCCGGAATTAAAAACCGCGACGCACGCGTTCAAAACGGCCGGCAGAGACCACAGAAAAGCAGCCAAGGAGCTCCATCCGTCATCAAGGAGACCGTCTCAATCTACAAGGCACTATGATCGCCCTTACTCTCCTGTAAGTAATAGACGTTACCTATTGCACGATCTCACACCTAACGACCCTCGTAGCGACGGCCCCCTTCCGGATAACCCTAATAGCTCTCTTGTGATATCAACGCCCGAAAACATGGCTCACCAGCCACAATACTTCACGTTAACCCCAGCACAATTACAAGAATTAATTACTGCTGTAAGGCCCCCAATTCCTGTACGCCCTAAACCTAAACCGGACAAAACGGATTTTAGCGGGATACCCGAATTCAGTGGAGAGCCCGAATTGCTCTTGCAATTCATTGAGCGAAGTGAAGAGCTCATAGGACACTTCTACGATGAAGACGATCTAGAGTGTTACCAAAACAAAGTTATACTCAACAATATACGGGCGAAGATCAAAGGCAAGGCTGCCACCGGGATTTACAATAACCCACTTACCAACTGGGCCGAAATTAGGACAGCCCTTCTCGCTAACTTCAGCGACAAAAGAGATGAGGAGCACCTCATCCTAGAATTTGGTAGACTCCGACAAGGGCAAAATGAAACACCTTTTGAGTTTCATGCCCGAGTGCATAAACTTTTCACCTTGTTAATATCTAAACTGAGAAATTCCTCAGAAGATTATACTCACACTACTATGAGATTGATGGAACGAACCGCACTTCGCGGCTTCCTTATGGGCCTTCATGAGGACATCGGAAGGCTCCTCATAACAAAAGGACCCAAGGACCTCAACGATGCTATACACATCCTGACGAACGAGTATCAATTCCCCGCACTGAGGAAGAGGTATTTGGAAAAGAAGCCCCAAACGCAGGGACCTTCAACGTCCGGATCAAAACCTCCCTATCAAACAAAACCCTTCCAACAACAGAAGAAACCTCAATCGCCTCAGTACTCCAAACCCCAGCCGAACCAAACGGGACAACACAAAAAACCGAATTACCCTTCACAAAACCCCCCTAAAATGACGCAACCTAAACAAGAAACACCGTTCATTCCTTACCACTTACGGACCAAAGACACCATGAGTTACCAGACGACCCTAAATCACGAATTGTCTCAACAAGAGGAAGAAACCCCGGTTGAAGAAACAGAAGAACAGGAGAACGAACAATATTTTTTAGAAGAAATCGAGGAGGATCCAGATTCAACCTGATGCACCTCGAAGGAACCTCCACAACCTTACCGTTCATCACAACAAACAATAAATTAAAGGTTTTAATACGAGTAGATACAGGCAGCTCCAATAGTTTTGTTACAACGAAAATAGCACAGAAGAAATTTAAAAAATTATTAAAGAACGATAAATTCATAGTGACTACATCGCACGGGCATACCTCTGGAACTCATAGCATAAACTTACCCAATAGCATGTTTAATCATAAGGCTAACACGCATGTTAAATGTAAATTTTATGTTTTTGATTTTCATGAGAAATTCGATTTACTGCTTGGACTCGACAATCTTCAGTTGTTGGAGGCCACTTTACAGTTAAAAAATAACACTATTGACATCCAAGACGAAAAAATCCCCTTACAATTTTATAAAATTCCCCAAAAACCGAATGTCAGAGAGTACAGCATACCCCCCAGAACTGGCAAACAGGTTCAACTGCACCTCTCTAATATCCAAATGGGACGGCAATCATAAACCACAAGAAAATTGGCCCTTTCGAGATCCCGAATTGCATTGTGAATGTCCATAATCACTATGCGGAATGCATCGCCATCAATACGGCTACCACAAAACACCCTTGCCATAAACAACCATGAACTAAAAGCTAAAGCTCGAAAATTGATTCCGACCATCAGACAAGACCACCTTAACGACGAAGAAAAAACGGCATTACACAAATTACTAAGAGAATACCCCGACATATTTTATGACAACACAGAGACCCTAACCACCACCACATTTGCAGAACACACCATTCGAACAACAGATGAAATCCCCGTATACTCCAAATCATATAGGTATCCGGAAATATACAAGACAGAAGTCCAAGATCAAATCAAGAAAATGATTGAAAACGATATCATTCAACCATCCAATTCCCCTTATAACTCCCCTCTATGGATAGTCCCAAAAAAGGACGACGCATCGGGGAAGAAGAAATTCAGGCTTGTCATTGATTACCGTCTTCTTTACCAAAAAACCATAGATGACAAATACGATTTGCCAAATATAGAAGAAATTCTATCGAAACTAGGGAACTGCAAATATTTCACTACTCTTGACCTAACTTCCGGCTTCCACCAAGTAAAAATGGAAAAATCCAGCATACCCAAAACCGCCTTCAGCACAGAACAGGGAAAATGGGAATTTAGGAAAATGCCTTTTGGTTTGAAAAATGCCCCTAGTACGTTTCAAAGACTGATGGACAATTGCCTCCGAGGAGTACAGAATGAAATATGTGCTGTCTATATGGATGACATAATTATATTCAGCTCTAGCCTCCAGGAACACATTGTAAGACTCAGGAAGATTTTTGACCGACTCAGGCAAGCAAACCTAAAAATACAATTGGACAAAACTGAATTCCTAAGAAAAGAAGTCGCCTATTTAGGCCACCTAATTACACGAGACGGACTAAAACCAAACCCACAAAAAATCATTGCCATCCGAAAATACCCACTACCGAAAAATACAAAACAATTAAAGGGATTCCTTGGTTTGTTAAGTTACTTACTATCGTAAATTTATTAAGAATTTAGCAGATGTCACTAAACCTTTAACCACTAGATTAAAAAAAGGAAACAAAATAGACATAAAAGATCCCGAATACATAAAGTGTTTCGAACATTGCAAAACTCTGCTCATGAACGATCCTGTCCTGAAATACCCAGACTTTAAAAAATCATTCACACTCAACACCGATGCATCCGGAGTAGCACTAGGTGCAGTACTTTGACGGACAGATGCACCCCGTAGCCTTCGCAAGTCGAACCCTTAACGACACGGAGAAAAAATTATCAACCATAGAGCGCGAACTGTTAGCATGCGTCTGGGCTTGTCAGTATTTCAGACCATACCTATACGGTAGGAAATTCACGTTAGAAACAGACCACCAACCCCTCCAATGGCTACATTCTTTAAAGGAGCCGAACTCAAAACTCTTTAGATGGAAACTCCGCCTAGAAGAATTCGAATTTGACATAAAATACAAAAAAGGGAAACACAACGCCAACGCCGACGCCCTTTCCAGAATTGAAATACACACTAAGTCAACAATTCCGATACACGAAGAAATGTCCCCTTCACTCATAGTAAACGTTGACGCAGACGATGTAGAATGCGAAACCGTCCACTCAGACAAGGAAGGAAAAGGAATTACCTTAATACCAATAAAAAATTCGGCTATCAATCATTGCAAAAATCAAATCATTATCTCGTCAGGCGAACAATTCAACACCGACATAAAAATAGACAAACTATTCGGAAACGAAAAAACTCGAACGACAGTAAAATTCCCAAGGAGAAATCTGGAGGACGAAATAATAAAATTTGCCATAGACTATTTGCAACCAAAAACTTCTTACGGCCTGTTCTTTGAAACCGACATTTATTCAACATTCGCTACACTACTTACTGACAAATTCAAATCCTCTGAATTAAAACTAACCAAATACACAGAAAAACTGTTAGACATTACCGACCGCGAAGATCAAACCAACATCATTCTGTATAACCACAGACAAGAAAGATTCCATCGCGGAATAGACGAGACTTACCAACACATTAAGAGAAATTACTTTTGGCCCAATTTGAAAGACGACATAACAAACGTCATAAACAGGTGCGAACTTTGCTTAAAATGTAAGTACGAACGGAAACCCCTTAAACCCACTTTCAATCTGACGCACACTCCTTCAAAACCATTTGAGACAGTACACATTGACACCTTCACAATCGAGAGACAAAAATGCTTAACCGTAATCGATAAATTCCTTACGCCTTAAAGTCTCTGAACAATACAGAAATAACGAAGAAACTAATGAACTTCATATCTCATCACGGAAACCCATCTGAAATCATAATGGACAACGGAAATGAGTTTAGTTCCTCTGTTGTAAAAGAATTTTTGAAAGTCCAAAATATAAAAATACATTACACCAGCACTCAAAACCCAAATTCGAATTCACCCATAGAACGATTCCACTCTACGATTATAGAAATAATCAGATTGATGACAGAGAGTGACGAGTTCAAGAAAACATCGATCAAAGAACGGTTCAAGTATGCAATAATTTCCTATAACAATGGCATCCACACCAGCACCGGCGTCACACCTTATGAGATAATCAATGGCACGTTCGGATCCAACTCTCCAATTCCTCCAGACATTGAAACCGCTTTAACGAACATTTACATATCCGAACATAAAGACAAAGTGAACAGACTATACAAAATCCTACATGACAAACAAAAAGACAAGAAAGAAAAAATCATTGACAAATTGAACGAAAAACGTGAAGAAACGCCACCAAACATACCATCAGAATCATACGTAGAAACAAAACAAATACAGGACAAAACTAAACAAAAATACAATAAAGAAGTAATTAAAGACGTCAACCCGACTAGGAAAACCGCTGAAATTGAGCCGAGACATCACAACACTCGAACCAAAGTCCACTTGAAAAATGTTAAACGACTTAAAGCAATCAAAACTAAACCCAAGGAACTAAAACCCCCAGATCCTGATGGGTCACAACTTGATCAGCAAATTATAGAACCCAGAACAAAATTATCAGAAGACGATCTCAAAACAATTGAAGGCTCTAACTGGTTTAATGACCAAGTAATAAACCTTTACATGGAACTAATTAACATTAGAAGCAAGACAAACTCCAACCTCCCAAAAACGCATGCCTTCAATACCTTCCTCTACGTATCCTACCTGCAAGGTTATGATCGCGTAAGAAGTTATACGAAAAAAGTAAACCTTTCAGAAAACAACCTCATATTAATCCCCATCCACGAAAATGCTCACTGGAGATTGGTAGCAGTTAGACCAAAAACAAAATCGATAGAATACTATGACTCACTAGGTTATGACGGTTCCCGCATACTCGAAACCATATTCAGGTACCTGAAAGACGATTGGGAAGACAAACTCAAACAGACCTTAGAAAAATCAGAATGGACGCTGAAAACAGTGACCCCAATACCACGTCAAAATAACACTTACGATTGTGGACCATTCACATGCAAATACGCAGACCTTTTGTCAAAAGATACACCACTCAACTTCACACCTCAAAATATACGCGACGAAATGTATGATAACATTACGAGAAAATGCTTAAACTCCTAATTTCCTTTCAGACTCCTTTCGAGTGTCTTCACCGCCGAAATTCATAACGTTGACAAAAGTGGAGGACTGTTACCTATCAATCTTGGACCCGCATACACAGAAACCGAAGAACACCTCATACTCATACACTACGACCTAAACACCCTGCATACTTCACTAAATGACCTACAAACATCCCTCATGAAATTCAAAGGAAGTCTTCAACAGAAATCGTCACAAGTCCTCAACGAATACCTATACACTATAGAAATGAACATGCTAATAGCAAACGAAAAACTCCAAAATTTACAACCCCGTAAAAACATAAAAATGAATCAACGCTCAAAGCGAGGCCTAATTAATGGATTGGGATCAGCCGTTAAATTCATAACCGGGAATCTTGACGATGAAGACCGGAAAAAATACGATAAACTCATCAAAACCCTATCCGAAAGGAATTCCCAAACAGAACTACAATTAAATAGAGAACATCGACTGTTAACTGGTTTAATGCGAAAATACAATGATACAATCAGCACGCTGAATCTCAACAACCAAGAAATAAGAACTAAATTAAGGAACCAATCAATGCTCACTGCCGAATTTAACGCCACAAGGATGCGTGAAATTGCATCTCAAATAATAGCCAATCTGAATTATTACCAACAACGAGAATTGGAAACCTCATTAGCCTTCTGCAAACTTGGATTAACTCACCCGAGTATCGTTCCGCTTCAAACGTTCGAATCAGAACTAATGAAAATCGCGAAAGAAAACCATGGAAACAAATTAAAAATGTTTAATAGCTCTATCGAATACGAACTAAATTCGAAAATAGTTTGCTCTTTGGAAAACAACCAAATATTTTATATAATAAGGATACCAGTCTTTATAGACGCTGGTCTTCAATTGTATTTATTACAACCTGTACCTATTATAAAGGGCACGGACTTTGTAACCATTATACCTAAGAATAAATTTATTCTAGTAGATGATAGTTATACAATTCATCATTCAACTAACAAACTATGTTATAAAACTAACGACAACCAATATTATTGTAACAATGAACTTCTATGTAAGGAGACGTCCAACTGTTCTCAGAACATAATCAAACATAACACCCTGTCAGGATGCCAATTTACTAAAATTCAAATTACCTTCCACACCTCAGTGCCAGAATCAGGTCATATCATTATAACAGCCTCCCATGAGGCTATGCTAGAAGACAAGAAACCAGAAGGTAACGTTCTGACCCGCATTAATGGCTCCTGGATAGTTCAACCATCAACAGATGAAATCTTATTAAACAACATCCCAATTAGCTCATCGAATTCAATTCAAGGAAAATTGAGGATACCCTTAATACCCCTTGACGAAATTTCGACCCTCAGTATTCATCCTATGGAATTAAACTTAAAAGAATTCCCTAACATTCCCCAATTTGACGAACGATGGCCTTCTCTAACTACAAATGACATCTTGGATGACATCTTTGTAGACTACGATTACGTTCATACTCTCATAAGCCCGTTGTATGTTCTCTTAACCCTCACTCTGCCCATACTTGTGCTCGGTTGTGCATACAAAAGACTAAAATGCAAGAAACCAATTCCACCCATAATAACACAACCTGTGAGTTGTCCGTTACAGTTCATGACTCAGTCACCAGACTCAGCACAGACATGACCCACGTGCACGGTGACTCATCCCCATGCTTCATTCTACGGCGAGAGGAGTTATCACAGTCAACCGCCACACAGATACCACAAGAATAAAGGATCTCATTCATCCCACTTCCTGCGGGACATCGCTGACCAAAGGCTTCCTCGGACACTCTGCAGACCTCAGCAGGACCTACCTATCTGGCCCTCCGTTGCTCGTTCGTTCAAGGAAGACTTTATCTTTAGATAGTAAGCAGAATTGCCCTCTCCCGACTGTATCACCTCCCGTATAAATATGACCGCTAACCTAAGACGGTCTCTTTTCTGTTCCCGAGCTCCGTCGTGTCACATTCAATTGTTCATTGCGAAATAAATTGTTTTTAAAAACGCTACAGTGTGTCCGCGATTTATTTTTTGTATGTTTGTGTCATTCCAGACGACATCTGACCTTACAAACGATGTAAAAAATCCCTTGTCTACAAAAACAAAAGAACAATTACATTTACAACAAAATAATATAACAATAATACAATAATAATAACAATAAACAATTACAAAAGAAAATATGAGGTCGAAAACCAGCGATTTTGTTCCATAAAAAAGCTTTTAATTTTAAAAGTTTAGACATCCAACTAGATTTTTTTTCTTTGTGCAATGTACATTTTAGCGAATTTTCAAAGAAAATGAAGCTATTGCAATGGCTTCGAAATTTAAATAATATAAATTTTCGGAAATTTTCTTCATAGAAATCCGTTTCAGACCATTCTAAAACGATTCCTGAAATTTAACACTTTTTTATATGTATATATATATATATATTTATATATATATTTATTTATATATGTGTCACTCCAGACGATAACTCTCGATAGAATTGAGATAAACAGCTCAAATTTGCACAAAAAATCTATCTTGGCAATCGAAAGGCTAAGTTCGAAGATGGGCGAAATTGGCCTACTCTAAGGAGGGTTTTGGCGCATTTAAAGTGCGCAAAAATTACCCAAAAATCCCCAAAATGTTATTTTCCAACAAGTGACCCCTCATTTTAAAGGTTTTTGCACGCTGAACACGATGGTGGAATCGGATTTTAGATATCTTGATCCGTTCTCAAATTAGAGCATTTAAAGTGCGCAAAAATTACCTAAAAATCCCCAAAATGTTATTTTCTAACAAGTGACCCCTCATTTTAAAGGTTTTTGCACGCTGAACACGATGGTGGAATCGGATTTTAGATATCTTGATCCGTTCTCAAATTAGAGCATTTAAAGTGCGCAAAAATTACACAAAAATCCCCAAAATGTTATTTTCCAACAAGTGACCCCTCATTTTAAAGGTTTTTGCACGCTGAACACGATGGTGGAATCGGATTTTAGATATCTTGATCCGTTCTCAAATTAGAGCATTTAAAGTGCGCAAAAATTACCCAAAAATCCCCAAAATGTTATTTTCTAACAAGTGACCCGTCATTTTAAAGGTTTTTGCACGCTGAACACGATAGTGAAATCGGATTTTAGATATCTAAATCCGTTCTTAAATTAGAGCATTTAAAGTGCGCAAAAATTACCCAAAACTAGGATAATCTTTAAACTCTTACCCCCACCCCCTTAGAGTGGTCAGATTGAAAAATGTGAGAAGTATTAATTGAAGACGAGAGTTCGAAGCAAAAAAGGGGGAGGCAAACGATTAGTACAACTCCTTGAATTTACCCACAGCGATCAAATAAATAAGCACTTAGTACAATTACGTAATAAACAAACGGTAGAATCAGGATGGACAAAACGTACAAATTAAAATAAATACGAAGAGAATATACATAGAAAACCAAATTTTAGACCGAAGTTTTCCTTTATTCAAAACCATAGCCATTAATTCGAATATTTCTTTGAAAATTCGCTCATTAAGTCATGCTGCATGACTGATTTTTTTTATTAAGTAGGTATTCCTCCTTACTTATTTAATTTTCGTTTTTCAGACGCAATTCGTTCAAGTGAGTGGGATACTTTCAGTGAAGTTTCGCAATCGCAGCTCATATTAGAAGGTACCTAGTATGTTCTTCCTTCTTTCTTTAATGTTGTATGTTAATCCTTCCTTGGATGTTCTTCTTCCTTTTAATCTAGTTACGGGGATGGTATGGCTAAAATCAGCTCTTGAGATGGTAGGTAAGTAATTATAGGTGCTGTACCGGCAAATTAACCCAAGTTGCTGGAAAATACTTTTTTGGTTTATTATTTTCAATAATGAACCATTGGAATCGAGCATGAAAAAAAAAATTCTTACCCCCCCTCAAAATTTGATGGTTTACGTTTCAAGGTATGTAGAATCCAAAACTGCAATAAAAATATTTCTGTCTGTCCGCCGTACGCCGTACGCCGTACGGGCCACTTTTCTTAGTTACCATGAACTAAAATTGATGAAATTCGGGTTATAGGTTCCGTTCGGCGTCTAGTTGGTCCTCGAAGCTCGACGTTACTGTGAGTCATCTCTAAGGGGTTCAAAATAGGGGTTGAAATTTTCAAAACGCCTATACCATTTTTTTACGTGAATATTTTTACGGTTTTAAATAGTTCTTGAACTTGCGAGTTTTTTAAGACCATCCGGAGCGTCGTACGTCCAGCCGTTCGTTCACAGTAAGGCCCCGAAGTTTGCACCGACAGGCATTTTCGACTCCAGTGTGAATGAAATTGTATACAATTCAAACCAAATCTCGTAACCAGAGACGCACCCACAATAGGAAATTTGGCGGAGATGAAATCATTGCTAGGGATCACCTGATTATATTGGCGGAGTATGAAGTCGAGTTGGTTGTTCTGTGATATTATTTCATTTGAAAAATGATGGCTCTTTTGGAGTTTGTTGGTATGTAGTGAAACTTGAACAAACGTTGAAGTATTATTGATAGGTAAATTATTACTACGGTAAATCATTACTCAACGGTAAATTATTACACAACGGTTCATTATACCATCTACGTAGAAGGGGCTGGAGTTTGTTGGTAGGTACTTTCGCAACTTTTTTCACTCCTCATCAACAATTTCTTTTCAGAACTTCATTATGTGTGTTTCTTTTTGTTAGGTACTGTTTGTCATCGGCAGAATTATTTTAGCAACATTTAACTCGTGATTTAGGTAGGTACCTAGTAACGAGTACGGGGTTAGGTACTAACCTAAGGAGGGTCTGCGATCTACAAAATATGTATAGAATAGTACATATCATATTATATAGACGGGTTATCTATACATAGAGCTGTGATCTGTAACGGAAGGGTATTCTATACAAAATAATAAACCGTTGTGCAGGGATTTGCAGCGTTTTTTAGAAGTGTTATTTGGATTGTTTTTCCTAGAAGCCTATGATACTGATAAAATTCACATAAGTAGATAGTTATACTCTTCATGCAAGTAGTACTACTCCTCATTGCGTTTCATTAGAAGCGTGGTAGTTATTTTTTACGTTTTTGCCTTGACTAGCCATTTTTATGCTTTCCGAAGTAGGTAATGCCTGTACTTTTTTTTTTTACAGAGATCATCCACGCCCATGAGGATCATTCCGCCCCCCAGAACAACACAGCTCATCAGCAGACTCAAACTTCGGGAGTTCATACCTTCTCTCGACCAACTCAAACAACGCGTATAAAGGATAAGAAGTCTAACAAGATGACTCAGACTGTTCCAGGCCTCCCCTCTGCCACTCAAACAACATTAACGTCATCCACAATCAATGATATGTGTGATGAATTTGAAATTGGCATCACGGTGGTGTGAGGGAAATGCCCAGGCGGTTATGAGCGAATCACCACCGACGTCTGGGATCTTTTTGGGAGGTGTGTCCAGGCGGTTATGAGCGGATCACCACCGACATCTGGAATCTTTTTGGGAGGTGTGCCTAGGCGGTTATGGGCTGACCACCACCGACATCTAGGATCTTTTAAGGAGAGAGAGAGAGCAAGGTAGGAGGAGAGAGGATAGAGAGCTGGCTAGAGGAAGTGTCGAATGAAGGAAAAGGCGCAGGATCCGGGGTTTTATAGGAAAATGAGCCCTCCCCTTCCAATTCCCTGTTAGGGGTTGATGGTGGGGCTCCAGGTTGTGTCCCCCAGATCCTGTGGCTTGTCTCCCCACTCGTACCGTTTATTGAGAGCACTTAATATTTGCGGACAATGTTTGGCGAGAACTTAAGTTGTAAGGTGGAGTGGTTCCTGGAGGGACTCACGACAGAGGTCCCCCCAGTTCGAGCAAAAATTTGACACGCTGAGGGCTACGGTACAGATGGGGGCTGAAGGCAGAAAGTTACAGGGGGGCTGAAGGCCAAGGCAAACAGGGGTGGTGCTGAAGGCAAAGGGTTACAATGGGGCTGAGGGCGCGGTGCTTAATACTAGGAACATGGCGTGCTTACAGGCTAGGCAACAAGGAGCTTAAAACTAGGCAATGTGGACAAGGGCTAGGGGTGGTGAAGCTATTTACAATGAGGGTGAGAAGTGTTACAATGAAGTGAGAATGAAGTGAGAATAGTTATAGGAGATGAAGGTGGCAGGTAAGTATTAGGGCTTATGCACAATTGGGGTGTGTATTTACATGGTGGTGGGTAGCATATGACTTAGAGGTAGTGGAGGTATGTACAATGATGAGGATTGACATGGTGGTGGTTAGCATATGATTTAGAGGTAGTGGGGTATTTACAATGATGAGTGATGATATGATAGTATAGTAAGCATTAGTTAGTAAATAGTTATAAGTGTTACATAGTAAGAATAAATTAGTTAGTAATTAGTTAAAGGCGATAATTGATATGTACAGTTTTTTACAGCAGGTATGTACAAATAGTGCCATATAAAATGGTTACAGGGTTTGGATGGTTGGGGTGGGGTCACAATTCGGGGGGTGCACGGAAATCCGCCGTTTTTTAGGTGTGGTGATGAAATGAGTGTGGTTAGGGTGTGGAAATGTGGATGGTGGGTGGTGTGATGGTAGTGAAGAGTGGCGACACCCTCCAACGGTCTTTACGTTGGTGAAGACTGGTGGAGGGGCCCCTTCACCGCCAGGGTGGCGATGAAGGGGTTGAGCTGTGTGGAGCCGGTACCCGGGACGTCGCGGAGAGCGGCGGCGACGTCGGGGTCCGGTGAGGGAGATGGAGGAGATGGGAGGTGTTGCAGGTGCGTGGGTGAGAGGAGTATTTGCGTGGTGAGGTTGTTCGGGGAGGACTGGGGCTGGTTTGCATCGGGCGAGGGGTACGGTGTGGGGCTTCCCGTCAATTAACAGGGTAGCCGTGGTGTGTGTGGAGCGGACGACCGGGAAGGGCCCGGCATAGAGGGGTTGAAATGTTTTGTGGATGCCGGGCTCCTTCAGGTACATGTGAATGGCGGTGTGGAATCGTTTTGGGTATGAGGTGTCATTGATGGGTGTGGTGTTGTGAAGTGGTTCCCTGTTAATTGACGGGGTGTTACATGTGAGGAAGATGTCTGCGGGCAAGCGAAGGGGGTCTTTAAATGCCTGTTGAGCGGGGCTGGTGTTGTCTGAAGGACGGGCGGAGGTGCAGAGGCTTAAAAGAACGTATGGGAGTGTTTTGGTCCAGGAGGGGGATGTTGATGAAGTGGAGATGGCCTGTTTAAGGACGGAGTGCCACCGCTCTACTTTCCCATTGGATTGAGGATGATAGGGAGTGGTGCGGATTTTTCGGATCCCGAGGGAACGGAGGAGATCGGAAAAGTGGGCGGACTCAAACTGCCTCCCCTGATCGACCGTGATTGTCCGCGGACAGCCGTAGCGGCTGATCCAATTGTTGAGGAAGGCCGCGGCGACGGCGTCCATACATTCTACCCAATTTGTTGCACGGTCGATCATGGTGAGGCAGTATTTCTTCCCCTCGGAGGGGGGAAGGGGGCCAATAAGATCTAAGTAGGTGGATATGTTCCCACGGGAGGGAGTCGGGTAAGGGTTGAGGAGGAACATGGGGGCGAGCGGAGACCTTATACTGTTGGCACTTCTGGCACCCTAGAACCCAGTTACGGATATCTGTGTTCATGTGGGGCCAGAAGTACCGTGTTTTGATGAGGTCCCGGCTCGCCCGAATGCCGGGATGGTGGAGTGAGTGGTAGTGGAGGAACAACTGCCGCCTGAGCTCCGGTGGGACGTAAGGGCGCGGTGTATCGGCCGTCACGTCGCACCAGAGATCGAGGGGCGGCAGCTGTTCCAATTTGGAGGCAGAAATGAGGTTGGAGAGGGCGGGGTCTGAATTTGGAAGTTGCTTGGATTTGAGGATGTGTGGGGAGGGGAAGGGCAGTAGTTCCGCCACCGGCGCGGGGGTGGGGCGGGAGAGGGCATCCGCCACGCAGTTGTCGGCCCCCGGCAAGTATCGAATATCGGTGGTAAACTGACCGATAAATTCGAGTTGCCAGAGGCGACGGGGCGAGGCGGATTTGCGATTTTGTAGTAATGCGTGAGTTAGGGGCTTATGGTCTGTAATGACAGAGAACTGCCGGCCCTCCACAAAGTCACGAAAGTGCTTGATGGCTTTGTGGATGGCCAGAAGTTCTCTGTCGAACGTTGAGTAATTTTTTTGAGTGGGGGAGAGAGTTTTTGAAAAAAACCAATGGGTTGGGGGGTGGCGCCGGTGTGCTGGTGTAAAACTGCCCCTATGGCCCAATCAGAGGCGTCTGTGGTGATGGAAAGGGGTGCGTGGGGATTGGGGTGGGCAAGTAGAGCGGCGTCCGATAAGTCCTTTTTACAAGCATTAAAAGCGGAAGTTAATTCGGGGGACCAGGTGATGGGGCGATTATCTTTTTTTTGGCTGGCTGGGGTATTGCATTTATGAGGGGTTGTTGGTGTTGGGCTGAGTGTTTCATGTGGCGGCGGTAAAAATTTAACATACCTAAAAAACGGCGGAGTTCCGTGACGGTATGGGGTTGGGGGAATTCCGTTATCGCCTTCACCGGCGGCTGAGACGACGTGTCCGAGGCAGTTGACCGCGGGTTGGGCGAACACGCATTTTTCTGTGTTGACTTGGAGTCCTTCGGAGGAGAAGATGTGGAGAATTTGACGGAGATGTTCGAAATGTTCGTCGGGTGTACGGGAGGCTACCAATACATCATCCAAAAAACAAAACACAAATGGGAGGCCGCGTAAAATAGTATCCATATAGCGCTGCCATGTTTGGGCAGCGTTTCGCAGGCCAAATCCCATTTTCACATATATTCGAAAAGGCCGAACGGTGTGATAATAGCCGTTTTCGGTATGTCGGGGGGATAAATGTTTGTGGTGGAAAGCGCGTGAAATGTCGAGGGTGGAGAAAATTTTGGTGCCGTGGAGGTGGGACGAAAAGTCGCGGAGGTGGGGGACGTTGTAGAGGTCGGGGGTTGTTTTTGAGTTGAGGCGTCGGTAATCGCTGCAGGGGCGGATGTCTCCATTGGGTTTCTGTACAATATGGAGGGGGGAGGCCCACGGAGAACTGGAAGGGCGAACGATGCCATCCGCGATGAGCCGGTCGAAATGTCCTCGCGCTTGTTGCAGCTGGAGGGGGTGAAGCCGCGGGTGTTGCGGAGAGTGGGGGCCCGTGGTTTCAATATGGTGTTTGACGGACACTAGGTGGGAGGAGGGGCGGCGCTGGGGGCGGTAGTTGAGGAGGAGGGTTTCAAAACGGTTGGGGGGGTTCTGTATGGCGTTGATGTATCCGGGGATGGGCGTGTTGTAGGAGGGGTCTATCAGGCGCGCGTGTTTGACGTCGACCTGGAGGCCGAAGTATGCCAAGAAGTCGGCCCCCAGGATCGCCTTCTCTACGACCGCCACGGTAAAAATCCACTCGTATTTCGACCCGTTAAGGTGGACGGACGAGTGGTAGTTCCCGTAGGAGGGAATGGTGGTACCGTTGGCGGCGTAGAGGGTCTGACGGTGGCAGCGCGCCTGACGACGGAGTAGGGAGTTGGGGAAAATAGAGAGCGCCGCCCCTGTGTCCACCAGGAAGGGCACATTGGTCTGCCGGCATTTTATGAAGAGCCGTTGGTGGGCAGGGGTGGCGTGCGGCAGAACGGCTTCGGTTGGAGCGGAGGAGGGGGGTTGGCGGGCAGCCTCTGCGTAGGTTCGTGGGGTGGTGTTGGTAGCCGTGGCGTCGGGGCGGGATTGCTGCAGTGATGGTGGGGAGGCGTCCCCTGCGAAGGAGACACGGGGGGGTTTTGCGTTCCGTGGAGGGGGAACGGGCGTGGCGGCGTCACTGCGAGGTGGGGCAGGGTGGTTGGCGGCCGTGGCGGCGGCGCCGGAGAGGGGGTTTGGTTTGACGTTCCGCGGTGGGGGAACGGGCGTTGTCGGGGAGGGGGTTGCGGCGGCGCAGCGAGGCGCAGCAGAGCGGTTGGCGGCCGTGGCGGCGGTGTAGGAGAGGTGGGGGTTGAGTTGCGCTCCGGTCCGGGGTGGGGGAGCGGTTGTAGTGGTGGCGGAGATGCAGGCTGGGGGGGGGGGATGAGGTGGGTCCCCACCGTGGGAGCGTGGAGGGGGGCCCGCCCGGTTTTACCGGCGGGCGTCGGCGTTTCCCAGCCCGGGGGTGAAGGAGCAGGGTGGTTGGCACTTGCGCGCCTCCCCACCGAAGTTGACGTGGTAGAAACATCGGTGGGGAGGGTCGGCGGGAAGGTAGGCGGGACGGGTCCGGCGTGTCGGGCGTGGGTCGGAGGCCCGGCGATCAGGGGAGACGTCGCGCCGTTGTTCCGGAAGTGGGGCGGGCCCCGATGGTCGGCCGAGTTCGGGCGCCGGCAGTCCGTGGAAGGGGGTCGGCGGCGCTCCGTGGAGGGTGAACGGCGGAGCTCAGTGGAGGGGGGTCGACGTCGGTCCGAGGAGAGGGGGCGCCGACGGTCGGGGAAATCTTCCCGCTGGCGAGGGGTGGGTGCGTTGCGGGGGGTGCGAATTTTTCCGACGCATGCGGATGCGGCGAGATCGTGGACCGTGTCCGCGAGGCGTAGGAGGGCTTCGTCCGGGCCGTCGAGGTGGCTGGCGAGCGCCATTTGGATAGGGTGGGGGAGCGCTCGTAGCCAGAAGGTTCGGGCGATGTCGGCGGTCATAATATCACGCAGCTGGTGTCGCAGGCGTCGGTAGAGGTGGGAGGGCTTCATGTCGCCGAGGTGCTGTGGTTGCGACAGGGCGGTGACTCTTGCGATTTTCGACGGCTGGTAGAGCGAGATGAGGCGGCCGCGGAGTTCGTCGTACGCAGCGGCGGCGTCGGGGGAGATGTCCGACGTCTGTAGGAGGATGTCGTACGGCAGTAGGGAGATGATGCGAGAGTAGCGGGTTTTCTGGCTGCGGATGCCGGCGGCCGAGAACGCTGCGTCAACCTGGAAAAACCACAGAGCAGGGTCGTGAGAATAGAAGGGTGGTAATGAGAGAGGGAATGACGCAAGAGGCGGTCATGACGTCGGCGGCGGCGGCTGCAGCGGATCCGGGCGGTGAGAGGGAGGAGAATGGGTTGGCGACAGTGGTTGTCGCGTCCGACGCCGGGGCGGTGGGGGGCTGCAGTGTGGCCGGACGGAGGAGCGAAGGTGATTGAGCGTCCGGGTCCATGGTCCAGGTATGTCAAACTGAAACTTGAAATTCGAAATTTTCAATTTAAAATATCAAATTCGAAATTCACAAAAATCGGGGGAGGTGGTGCGGCTGAGCGGAGATGCGAGAGGGTTGTGGTCTCCGGGCGAGTGGGCACTTGAAACTGCGAAGATATTGCGGAACATTGAGATCAAACAGGAAAGGTTTACCAAAAGAGGTAATTGGTGCCAAAATAAAGAAAGGAGAGATCACTGGAAAACAAAAGGATGGTGTGAAAGTGATGAAATGGCGTGACAAAAAAAACGTGTTCATGATGAGTACAGTCGATGGGCACGATTTATCCTTGAAAGATACAAAAAGCGTAAAGGTATACCTGTTCTAAAGCCACAATGCGTTTTGGATTATAACTCCGCAAAGATAGGAGTGGATTTCAGTGATCAGATGTCTTCGTACTATTCAGTTCTAAGAAAAACCAGAAAATGGTACAGAAAAGTGGCATTTGAACTTCTTTTTGGCTCTTCAACAACCAATGCATGGCTGCTGTTCAAAAATTAAAAAAAAAAGAATAGTAGTTTGTGATGAATTTGAAATTCTCATCACGGTGGCGTGGAAGGAAGGTGAGTGAGTGAATTTACCTAGGCGGCTGTAGTCAACCGTTCATCTAGGTAAAGGAGAGGAAAGGAGGAAAAGTCGCAGGCGGCTGTAATCAACCGAACATCTACGACTTGGGAGGAGAGAGAGGTGGATGAGGGAATTTTACCTAGGCGGCTGTAGTCAACCGTTCATCTAGGTAAAGGAGAGGAAAGGAGAGGTCCCTTGTCTAGGCGGCTGTATTCAACCGATCATCTAGACAAGGAGGAGGAGAGGAGGTGAAATTCTCAGGCGGCTGTGGTCAACCGATCATCTGAGAGGGAAGGTAAGAGAGAGAAGAGAGAGCTGGTTAGAGGAAGTGTCGAATGAAGCTTGAGCTCCAGGATCCAGGGTTTTATAGGACTTGGGGGCCTCTCCCTCCAACTCCTTGCAAGGAGCTGGTAGTGGGGCCCCAGGTTGAGTAACCCTGGGTTCTGTCGCCTGTCCCCACTCATATCTTTATTTACGGAGCTTTAGTTTGGCGTTTGGATATTGGTGAGAACTTAATATTATAGGAGTGTTCCCGGGAGGGACTCACGACATAGTTATTTGCATTTCAAGGATTTTTTATCTAAATTGCTTATTGAAGAAGAGCGTGTGATTGAGCGGCCTTGTACTCCAAAACGAGTGCACACATTTTCCCATGACACATCAGTAAAGAGGAAGAAATGTTCAGGTTGTTATGAGAAACTACGTGTGGTTATGTCCAGCAAGGAAGCCAACAATAAAGTGAATAAGGTGCGCACATTTTGCGAAGATTGTGAGAACAAACCAGCCTTGTGCCTCAAATGCTTCAATGAAAAACATGCAAAAGTAGTGTAACTACATATTCATATTTACACTAATTTGTTCAGTTCAAATTTTAATGAAAAGTTGACATAAATTAGTATGTTTTGAGACACAACCCTTTACATTATCTTGAATCAGTGGTTCAGATTACGAACACAAGTTCATAAACCTTGTAGTGAAGAGTCGTGTGAAATTAGACCTTATACTACATTTTACATTGATCCAATCTTCATTAGGTTTATAATAATTGATGAATATATATATAATGGAATGATTTGAAAAGAATATTGAATGAAAAAGCATCTAAAACTAGTAATAAAAGTCGAAAAACGTTTTTTTTTTAATTTGGCCATATTTATTTGGAAAAACGTGATAATGATGCCCTGGCTCTGTTTTAAGTAGAAGTACATCTACTTTGGAGGAATCATATGAGTTTTTGCCAAAAGGATTTGATTCCAGTGTCCCAGACTAGAATTAATGGCGTAAGGTATGAAGGGTCGATTGACCCCCCAACGCACTGTGGGGCAGTTCCGCATGGGGTCAATTGACCCCCTATCGCACTGTGGAAAAGTTGCGGTTTTCAGAGCCGCAGTTAACGTGTTAATGGAATGTTTCGTACACAAATTTGAAAATTAAGAAAGCGTTCGGAAAGCGTACACAATTTTGACTGGCACTGGTTTTAGTGATTGTTAACTTTAAAAAATAAAGGAAAAAACGTTCCAGCTTCTTACCAACGATTAACAGGGAATTTTAGTGAAACTGAATCTTGCTATTATTATAAGCGATAATCTTATAATAATAATATATTATAAGTGATGAAAGCGATAATTCGTACTTACATACGCCTATTCTTGAATGTATAACGCGTTGAAAATCATTACTTCTATCAATATGTGACCTCTGACTATCCTACTTTTGGAATATAAAGACCATTTCTTGTTTTCGAGTATTTCGAGTTTTTTCGCGCTCTGCACCACTGTGAGTCGTTAGAACCTCGATCGTTCACTCAGCGGTCAAAATCAACTTCAAATTTGGTCTCCTCGCCCTAAAATCTTTACCCCACTAGGTCAAATTCACTAAAGCCTCAAAAGTACCTAATTATGCACCCATTTTGGTTTATTATTCTGTGAATAATAAATCGCTCAGTAATCGCTCAGCAAAATTTTTTTATAACACCCCCTCAAATTTTTTTCTTTTACGTTTCAAGGTGCGTAGATTCCAAAAATGCAATGTCCGTCCGCCGTCCACCGTACGCCGTACGCCGTACGCCGTCCGCCGTATCACGTGTACCGGCTTCATTTTTGGTCTAAAAAAGTCGTTCTTTCGCAAACATGCTCCATTTGGGCCCTAGTTGTGTCCCGAAACCTTTCAGCCCGATCGAGATATACCCAGGGGTTTTATGAGTGAAAATGTGTATGAAAATAGGTACTTTTGGTTTATTATTCTGTGAATAATACACCTATGTATTCGCTCAGCAAAAAATTGTTATAACACCCCCTCAAAATTTTTTCTTTTCCGTTTCAAGGTGCGTAGATTCCAAAAACGCTGCTAAGTCCTTGTCACATGGGTTTATTATTCTATTGGACATACCTACAGAAATGTTGGCTGTTCATTTATTGTTTCTTGTATGCGTAATAATCGAAATAGCAATTTCTGATGGTTTCCATTAATTTTGGCCCCTACGCTCCTTTTTATTTATTTTTATTTATTTATTTGTTTATTTTTTTTTAAATAACTATCTTTGATCATTGGTTGTGCCATTTCTTCGTCTTGATCCACGTGTTGACACTTTTTCCAGTGTTATTGTCCAAACTGATGGTGATTTCAGACGATTTCCCAGGTTTTTCACTCATAAATAATCAATTTTGGGAGCTGAACATATGGTAGAACCCAATTTTCCACTCTTTGGTCAAAATCGACTTCATATTCGGTCTTCTCGTCCCCAAAAACATGGAAAACGATATCTCAGAAGCTCATGTTACCAACATGTTGCTAAAACGCAAAAAGTAGGGGAAAGTGGGGCAAAACGGGGTAGGCGGGTCATATGGGGTACCTCTCCTTGTCAGTCGACAGTTCAGCTATCTTTTGTTTCACCAGCTGAGGTTGTTGTTCTCCCTCCGCCATCAGTTTAGCGATGATCGCGAATGCCCCTGGAGCTTTGTCAAGTTTCCTACGAAGTTTCGAAAAAAAACCTAATTTTGGGTCCGATGTTCTACAATTTTCGACTGCTGCTGACGACCATTCTACTTTGATAAAATCCAGTAAGTTTCTCAGCGATTCATCCAACTTTCGTATGATATTTTCCCGTTTGGTTTTTTGCATTTGCTCTTCTGGTTGAGGAGAACTACCTTATTGAAAAAAATAGTCCCTGTGGGGTCATATGGGGCACTTGACATGTGGCATGACGGGGTGGTACCCCGTTCTGCCCCACCCTCATCAGAATATATGATATGATTATTATTTTTCAATAGGCCACCTTTTAGCGAATTTTCGAAGAAAAGGAAGCTATTGTTCTCGGTCCAAAATTTTTAAAACTCGAATTTCCGAAAGATTTTTATACCAAAATCCGTTTCAGACTATCCTGAATTCCCTGCCGAAAGACACCAAAAATTATATGTACCTATATATATATTTATTTATATTAATTGCTATGCAATTTTAACGCCGGGGGTCATGTGAAAAAAATGTCCTGTCACAATATCCTGTCACAAAAACGCGTCACGCAAAGAGGAATGTGATGAAGATGAGCACAAAGAGGAATGTGATGAAGATGAGCACAAAGAGGAATGTGATAAAGATGAGCACAAAGAGGAACGTGATAAAGATGAGCACAAAGAGGAATGTGATAAAGATGAGCACAAAGAGGAATGTGATAAAGAATTACCAACGTTATCTTTGTTACCTATGAATAACTAAAGAGCAAAAAGCTTTGTTGTTACCTCCTTCAGAAATAAATGTAAATAAATAACGTTTAAACAGAATCGTTTTATTTTTTTGTGTGTTGGTGGTGTGGGGGGGGGGGGGTAAATTGCATAGCAAATTCTCCTTTGTTATACGAAGTATAAGAACACATCCTTCGGGGGTGAGGAACGGCGAAGCCGTTCCGAGGGGGCGGAGCCCCCTTTGGGGGTCCAGGGGGCTTGCCCCCTGGCGAGGCCCGAAGGGCCGAGTATATATTTATTAATTGCTATGCAATTTTAACGCCGGGGGTCATGTGAAAAAAATGTCCTGTCACAATATCCTGTCACAAAAACGCGTCACGCAAAGAGGAATGTGATGAAGATGAGCACAAAGAGGAATGTGATAAAGATGAGCACAAAGAGGAATGTGATAAAGATGAGCACAAAGAGGAACGTGATAAAGATGAGCACAAAGAGGAATGTGATAAAGATGAGCACAAAGAGGAATGTGATAAAGAATTACCAACGTTATCTTTGTTACCTATGAATAACTAGTTACCTACATTTCATGGTAACGGGCGCCGCTTGGCATTTTTTAATGTGTTTCAATGGAAATTGGCCCCGTATTGGCAACGGCTCGTTTGAATTTGGTATCTGAAATTGCATAGCAAATTCTCCTTTGTTATACGAAGTATAAGAACACATCCTTCGGGGGTGAGGAACGGCGAAGCCGTTCCGAGGGGGCGGAGCCCCCTTTGGGGGTCCAGGGGGCTTGCCCCCTGGCGAGGCCCGAAGGGCCGAGTTATATATATATATTGATATATATATATTTATATATATGTATATATATATATACTCGGCGCTCCGCGCCTCGCCAGGGGGCAAGCCCCCTGGACCCCCAATCTCTTATCTTCTATACTTTGTATAGAACGAGGAATTTGCAACGCAATTCGAGTCCGAAATACCAAGATTTCATTGCTAGGGGATACAAACACTCTTTTAGCGAACTTTCAAAGAAAATGAAGCTATTGCAATGGCTTCGAAATTTAAATAATATAAATTTTTGGAAATTTTCTTCATAGAAATCCGTTTCAGACCATTCTAAAACGATTCCTGAAATTTAACACTTTTTTATATGTATATATATACTTATATATGTGTCACTCCAGACGATAACTCTCGATAGAATTGACATAAACAGCTCAAATTTGCACAAAAAATCTATCTTGGCAATCGAAAGGCTAAGTTCGAAGATGGGCGAAATTGGCCTACTCTAAGGAGGGTTTTGGCGCATTTAAAGTGCGCAAAAATTACCCAAAAATCCCCAAAATGTTATTTTCCAACAAGTGACCCCTCATTTTAAAGGTTTTTGCACGCTGAACACGATGGTGGAATCGGATTTTAGATATCTTGATCCGTTCTCAAATTAGAGCATTTAAAGTGCGCAAAAATTACCCAAAAATCCCCAAAATGTTATTTTCTAACAAGTGACCCCTCATTTTAAAGGTTTTTGCACGCTGAACACGATGGTGAAATCGGATTTTAGATATCTAAATCCGTTCTTAAATTAGAGCATTTAAAGTGCGCAAAAATTACCCAAAACTAGGATAATCTTTAAACTCTTACCCCCCCCCCCCCACCCCCTTAGAGTGGTCAGATATGGAAATCACATGAGAGGTGCTTAGGTACCGATCCGAATTATACTGCACCATTGGTCCTGTTTACATCGTGAACCATAACGTGGAATGGAAAGTTGCGATGTATCCGTACAGGCAACTTTCGATTCCAATAATTCTCAAGCAGTTTCAGGTCCACTCAATGTTGAATACTAGAATAGAACAATATTTCAACGTAGCACCCACATGTTCTTCCAAGTGATCCTTCCAGAAACCACATCCTTCCTTCATAGTTTATTTCAAGATTGAGCCTGCATGAAAAACAACCTGCACTTGAAGCACTCATGATTTTCTATAACAACTCCTTTACCTACTGCACTCTCTTGAGTAGGTAAGTCAAAAGTCCTAACTACCCTATCCTACCTAATATGAACCCACAGCGATCAAATAAATAAGCACTTAGTACAATTACGTAATAAACAAACGGTAGAATCAGGATGGACAAAACGTACAAATTAAAATGAATACGAAGAGAATATACATAGAAAACCAAATTTTAGACCGAAGTTTTCCTTTATTCAAAACCATAGCCATTAATTCGAATATTTCTTTGAAAATTCGCTCATTAAGTCATGCTGCATGACTGGTTTTTTTTGCTATTTCGGACTCGAATTGGATACCATTGACAAACACACTTTTTTTTGCTATTCCGAAATCCCTAACAACGGTATCGCGGGACAAAAAAGTGTGACAAAACAACTAGTTGGGGGTCGGGCTAAGAATTGCGTTGCAATTAATATGCAAATATTGTTGTATATAACGAGTCCAATAAACTGTGATACTGTTAAACTGTTTATTTTGTTGTTGTACTTAGTTAAGAAACAAATTGCTAAACAATCTGCGTACGAAAACAAATTATTTATTACCGATTTTTATTGTGAATTTGAACATTATTTTTGAACTTTATGACTTTTATGCATAAATAACATTGATGACCTAAACACTTGTGTTAACTCTCCTTTGCCCAAGCTGTGTTCACCTTTAGAAATAAGAATTACTTATTACAACTATTTACATTTCTATACATTTATAACTTTCATTTCTTTGTTCAACTGTTTGTTCAACACTTTTGATTTCAATGAGTATTTCGATTTCAATTTCATGAGTATGTTTCACGCAGGTTCCTCACCAGGCTTCGAAATCCTCCTTCTCCCTACTCCGTAGGATTCCTCCTAATCCCAATCCATCGCTACCCTTTTGCATCTCCATACGCTCTACTAATAATTACCTGATTAGTACAGCCATTGGAGAATGCAAACGGTTAGGGTGGAAATGGGCTCATTAGGAATCCAATCGGGTAGTGAGAAGTAGACTCGATAGAACCGATAGGGTTCTATTGAGCGTCCACTCGTAGAATCCTATCGGGTTCTACGAGTGGACGCTCGATAGAATCCTATCGGGTTCTACGAGTGGATGCTCGATAGAATCCTATCGGGTTCTACGAGTGGACGCCCGGCAGAATACTATCGGGCGTCCACTCGTGGAGAGAGAGAGAGAGAGAGAGAGAGAGAGAGAGAGAGAGAGAGAGTTAAAGCGTATTTATTCACTTCGTGACAATGTCAATATTACATAGTGGGTACCATTTACCTATTACATTAATATTTTATTATTTGAACATGCGCTTATACTGCTGGTCTTATTCGACCGTCGCAGGGAAATCCGCTGAGAGTACTTATTAATCTAGTTGGTCCATGACCAAATGCCACTGGATCTCCATCGACCTTTGCTACCTTACTTATTTTTAACTACCTACTATCATAATTTCCCCTTGCAGCCAATATTAATCCTATATACATTACACTTCCTCCGTGAACGTTTATTGACTAGCTACTCATTCCCAACTAAATCAGCGCAGCACCGACTCAACACCGCTATCCAGTACCTACTACTATAAACACATATTATATTGGTATATTTCTTTGGTACTTTTTTTCTTTCAGATAACTGATTAATCTTTCAAAACTCTCTTTACTCATAAACATAATATTGGGTAACTACCTACTATTGTTACATTCTGATAACTACAGATATATTCAACAACTGTTATTCCACGCATAACAAACCATTTCAAACAATAACAACCTCTGAAAATACAATCATGCTCTTGTAACGTTTATATGTATACACTATTTTTATATTGATATTTACATTTAATTTATACACTATTTTCATGCTTAAATTTATCCACAGCCAACACATGAATTTGTTCCAATACAATTTCATAACGGTAACGATCATTGACCTCATCTTATAGCATGCTGTTTCGCCAACGGTTCTACTCTCTTTGGTCGTAGTTGAACTCGTCCACCAAGAATTTCCTATATCTGCCCGCCTGTCTTAAAAATTTTGCCACCTTATGGATACTGGCGCTCCTTCCATCCAGAATATCCACCATCTCCGCCTCGCTTACTCGTGCCTTCCCCAGGCACCCCACTCTAAACTCATTCAACACGGGGCATACAGCCATGAAATGCAACGGTGTCTCGTCAGCTCGGAGGTTGCACAGAGAGCACTTATTGGCAGCTCCTTCTCTCCACCACCGATAATTCACCGTCAGCATTCCCGTACGGGCCCTACATATCATCCTGACTTTGGACAGATCAGTCACTTCCATATACGCTCGCCCACCTTCCTGGGTCCTGTCCTACTTGGCGTATAGCTGATGGTGAGCCGAGTTCGTGACCTCGTTGTTCAGCCTACTCAACCATTCTCCTTTCACTTTCTCAATCAGCCCCCTCGAATCATTCCTCCAATTGGCTCTCGTCAACGCGCACCCCAGTCTGCCCGCCAACTCACTGTACTCCGCCCACAATGACACACTCTCCTGTATAACCCAATCTGCCACAACTCTGGGATACCTATTTTCCTTGTACGCCAGCACCTTATTTACATAGTCTGTCTGTAATTTCATAGTATGGAAATGCATCAAATGAAACCCACTCTCTGCATAAACTATATAGTTAGGGGTATTTTGTGGCAAGGATAGAACTTTCTTTATGTAGTATGTACCTTTGAAGTTTCTCCACCTGCTCATTCTGCTGGAAACCCCAAACCTGTGCCCCGTAACATACAAGCGACCTAGTTGTTGCTGCGAATACCTTGTGTTTCACTCTCAGTGGGACACGTCTTTTCCGATTCATGGTTCCCCATACCACACTCATCCCATGTTTCGCCTCACTCACCTTTCTGCTAAAGTGAGCTCCCAGGTCCAGAGATGGGGTAACTGTTACACCTAAGTATTTATACTCTGCCACCACCTCTATACCCTCGCCCTGGTATTTCCACGTCTCATTCTTGGCCCTTCTCCCACGACCCCTCCCCAGTATCATGACTTGCGATTTTGAGCAGTTTATTGTCAAATTCCAGTGCTGCATGTACTCTCCAACCTCGCCAATTATCATCTGGAGTGCCGCAGGACTGTCCGCTAACAGTGCAATATCGTCCGCGTACATTAGGCACTTTATTTTCGTATTACCCACTCTTATTCCTCCACCCAAGTGCTCCGGCAAGTCATTCACAAAGAGGGAGAACGCCAGAGGACTAAGCACACACCCCTGCCTCAGACCCACTCCCGTGCTGAAATATTCCGACAGCCTTCCCTCACTCCATACCGCCATTTTTGTGTCTCTATACAGTCCCTCTAGCATGTTGATAAACTTTGTAGATACACCATAATTCGACAACTTGAAAAATAACGCGCTTCTCGAGATATGGTCATATGCCGCTTTAAGGTCAATGAAGAATACGTATGTTTTCACTCCTTTCTTTTTCCTTAATTCTACAATGTTAAACAGTGTAAACAAATTGTCTGTGGTGGAGTATCCTGCTCGAAAACCTGCCTGGGACTCACTCAGAATTCCTCTTCCCTCAACCCATGCTGATAGCCTTTCCAACATCATCCCCGCGAAAATTTTCGCCATAGTGTTCATGAAGGCCAGTCCACGGAAGTTTCCCGGGTCCGCCGTATCCCCTTTTTTGTGCAGTGGAAATAGAATTGCTTCCCTAAAAGACTCGGGCGCTATTCCTTTCCTGTATATTTTGTTGAAGACCTTCAACATGTGGACTTTCATTATTTCTGGGGCGTTCAGAAAGAATTCATTTGTTATCCGGTCGGGTCCTGGTGCCTTATTTGTTTTCAATTTCCTTATCATATTGTTCAGCTCGGCCATTGCCAAGTCTCGATCCAGCTCTTCATCACTGACGTGTGGAAGGGCATACGCCACGTCGAGCTCCACGGGTGGGTTCAGGAGGCCCCTGAAATGCTCGACTAACACCCTCAGCTCTACCTTGGGTGCGCGGAAGGGTGACTTTCCTTTGATGCGGTCGACTAATTTCCAAAATCCTTTGGAATCACTCACAATACCCAAGTCCCTGTCGGTAGTTTCGTAAAATTCTTTCTCTTTGAACACGCACATGCTTTTATACTCTCTCCACTTCTCTAAATACCTTTCCTTATTCTCCTCATTTTCCGCTTTTCTGAGTATTTTTAGCTGAACCATACTCTTATTCCTGGCTTTTAAACAGTCGAAATCATACCACGGTTTTTTAAATGTCGGTTGCCTCTCCGCCACGTGATTTCCCCTATCTGCCGCCCTCCTTACACACTCAGTTAGCCATACCGTGTCTGCTTCCTCCTCACTTGCTCCCTTTCCATCAACTTTGACGCCCTGAATCACTTTTTTGAGTTTAGCTTCAAAGAACTGCGTATCCTTTTTGCTCCATTGTAATTTTGGCAGCAGCGGTGTGATCTCACAATCCTCGTCTTTAAGATTCAGTGCTAGCGTCACAGCAACTGGTTGATGGTCTGAGAAGACTTCGGGTACCACCTCCACCCTCATCACGTTCTCCATCAGTACTTACCCCCGACACCACCACTAGGTCAATCACTGAACTGCCCTTCCTATCAATAAACGTGAATTCCCTGTCGCAATCGCCCTCGAACCTACCGTTCAGTACGACCATCCCATTCTCATCAAAAAACCTCAACAAGCTTCTCCCTCTAGTATCCACCACCTTGTCCTTCGAGCTCCTAACGTTTTTTACTCTACCCAGCTCATTGTACGGGCCTTGTGGCAGATACTGACAGGACCCAATCCTCGCGTTCACATCACCTATGACTAAAAACTCCAGATCTTGGTTATCTATCACCTGCTGCACCTTTTTGAAGTCACCTTCCCAATCTGAACAGCCCATATACACCGGTAGTACTATTATTCGCTTATCATTCCTGTTATTGATCTCCAAAACATTCGAGTTTTCCATGTTAGCAAAATTTATCGACTTTCCATAGAACGTTTTCTTTATCCCGATTAGCCTTCCCCCACTAGGCCTGCCCAACCTATTCCTTCTGACTGCCCCCTCCCAATGCAGAAAATAACCACCAAATAGTGCCTCTATCCTCTCCACCTCCGTTTCAACCAAAAAAGTTTCACATAATACAAAAACATCGTAACCTAACAAAAATTTGATAAAATTCCCATCATCTACTTTTTTTCTGATACCACACACATTTAATGACACTATCTTCAACTCCTTCCTTTTATTACGACTTGCTTCTCTTGGTCCTGCACCTCCTAGTCATGCGCTTGGTTGTTGCTTGGTCCGGCCGGCAGCTGTTCCCACCTCCACACCGCCCTCCTGCCTGTTTCCTGCCTCCAGCTTCCGGTATTCTGCGGCGACGTCCATTCCAGTCATCTGCTTCAGTTTCGCCCAGCCGCATCCCTGCTTATGCATAAGCTCCCTTTCCCTGTCCCACGTAAACTCCTCTCCTCCGACCCACAGCCTGTCGAAAGAAACCCTTGAGCTCAGATTCTGCCCCTGGGTACCTCGGAGAATTATCTTTCTGATGCTATGCAGCCTCCGACGCTTCTCTCGTATTTCCCATGTATAATCAGGGCTCACCCAGAATCCAGTATTTCTTAGTGCGGGTGCCCTTTCGAAAACTGCATCTTTGTCGTCTTGTCCCAGTAGCGTGACCAAGATAGGTTGAACGCCTCCACTTCTTCCGTTCAGGGCCCTTGCCGCCACATGCTAGGGTCTCCTTTTTCGAAACCCAATGCAGTGTGAAAAAACTCTTGAACTTGTGTCTTCACACTCATACCTTGTGTCGTAACTAGGCCACCCAATACAATATTACACTTTCTCATATCGTTCTCTAACAGGCATATTTTGTAATCTCGTGCCTTGGCTTCTGTTTTGAGAGTCTTAATTTCAGCTTCCATCAATTCGTTTTTCTCTCTCAATGTGGCGTTTTCAGCTTGTATCATTCTTATATCTTCCTTCGTCGCTAGTTTCTGTATATCCTCCTTGATTAATGCCAGTTTAGCGTCCATCATTGTGCTGAAACCCGCCATGAGCTCCTCCATGGTTGTTCCAGAGACCGTTATCTTTTTAACGACTCTCTGATCCTCCTCACGGTCCCCTTGCTCGCGTTCACGTTTTGAGCCCCCTCCCTGGCTTGCCATTCCCTGCCTCCCCGCCATCATTGTACCCTTAACTAGCCCTTGATGCGTCCTACCTTACCAGTAGGGTATATTGCCGACGATTTTCCGAGCAGTTTTCGATTCAACTGAATCGCAGTAAATGCGCTTCGGGCTCTGCTGCCGCACTGTCGAACGAGCGGAACTGCCCACTACTTGTAGCGATTGTCAGTTCTCCCCACTTGGGGACTCACCGTTCCATTGCGCAGGACCGATTCCACTTCCGTCGCACCTTTCAAGGTCGTTTCACGGGACTCCTTGGGTTTCCACTGAAACTTCCCGTGATTTCGCCGAAAAATAAACCGAAAAATTCCTTGATATCGTAGGTAATCATACACTTTTCCGATTTCCGCTGTGGTTACACTACTCGGTCACTACCTATGCACAATATTCAACACTAATTCGATCCACAACCCTTTAAATGAACGTCACTTTCACGGACCCGATGTTTACTCGACCGACGCCACAAGCGGAACTTAAATTAAGCAAGTGGGCCAGCAATTATCCCGAACTTCTACAACATGTTCCCGATTCCGCAACCAGCAGTCAACCCGTGAACATAATTTCTAATGAAGATTCATCAGTAAAAATCTTAGGATTACATTGGAATCCAACCTCTGACACTTTCAGCTACAACTTGGACTTAACCACACTAGTCTTTACCAAGCGTGCCATCTGCTCTAACGTGGCAAAGATTTATGACCCGCTGGGTTTCATCTCTCCTGTTGTTATCTTGATGAAGAAATTTATTCAAGATTTGTGGAAACTGGAAAAAGATTGGGATGATCCTGTTTCCCCGGAAATCGCTACTCGCTGGGAATCAGTCATCAAACAATTGCCAATAATTTCTAAACTAAATATTTCACGATTCATTTGTTCAGATAAGCAGTGTAAATACCAAGTTGTAGGATTTGCTGATGCGTCAGAGATCGCGTATTGTGCGGCCCTCTATCTCCGCACATGTCAGGGTGAACAAGTCCAAGTAAACCTTATGACTGCTAAGACGAAATTGGCTCCTCTGAAAACTCTAACAATCCCGAGACTCGAGTTGTGTGGGTTTCTTCTCTTGGCGAAACTTTATCAGTCTGTTACACCTTTCCTCGAACTGTTGGGTTCGTCATCTTTGGTCAGTCCTTGTTTCTTTACGGACTCGACCATAGTTCTTGGTTGGTTACATACTCCAGTCTACCAGCTCAAAACATTTGTGTGCAACCGTGTGTGTGAAATTTTGAAAAACACAACGGAGTCCTCTTGGTTTCATGTTTCTTCGAGCGACAATCCGGCTGATGTGGGATCAAGAGGATCACATCCTGACGAGTTATTGGACAACAATCTGTGGTGGAATGGACCAACATGGTTACTGGGAGGCCAGGATTCTTGGGACATCTCCGCAACAACTCTTGTACCTGAACTGCCGGAAAGCAAAGTCTGCTCTGTGCTCATTTCGGTAGCTGAAACTTTCTCCATCAATTCTGCATTCCTTGTCGACATCATTTCCAGGTTTTCTTCGTATCAGCGACTGCTACGAGTTCTAGCAAGAGTTCTACGCTTCGTGAGAAACGTCAAACTTCGAAATCCTGTGGAAAGGTCTTTAGGGATACTAAAGCTTGACGAAATTAATGCTTCTCGGACACTCTGTATTAAATCTGTACAGGCTCACTACTTCTTCAATGGCGACTCTTCATCCAAAACCCAAACAGAAGTGATGAAGAAATATATAAAATTGAATCCATTCATGGATTCATCGGGTATTCTCAGGGCGGGCGGTAGATTATATAATGCCAACCTGCCGTTTAACCATAAACACCCAGTTCTTCTCCCCTCTGATTGCCATCTTTCGACTTTGATTGTAGACCACTTCCATCGTGTCTATTTGCACCCTGGACCTTCTTTGCTCCAGGCAATCATACAGCTCGAATACTGGATTCCATCCTTGCGACGCCTAACCCGACAAAGGACCTTCAGCTGCCAGAGATGTTATCGTCTGAAGGCCAAAAACTATATACCAAAAATGGCCGATCTACCTTCCTATCGAGTCCGAGCCGAACGAGCCTTCAAGCGGACTGGACTGGACTTTGCAGGCCCCTTCCTGATGAAAGAGTCCACTCGGCGTAATTCTCGAACATCAAAGATTTATTTATGCGTTTTTGTATGCATGATTACCAAAACAGTTCATCTGGAGGTGGTGACTAACCTCACAGCAGACGCCTTTCTTGCAGCTTTAGATCGCTTCGTCTCCCTGAGGGGCTTACCGTCAGATCTTTACTTCGATTGTGGGTCTAACTTCATTTCTGCTGCAGGCAAGTTGAAAGAATGGTATAAGTGGTATGTTAGCAGAGAAGCCCAAGAAGAGATAGCTGACAGGACGTCCATACTCCAAATCAATTGGCACTTTAATCCTCCTCGAGCCCCACACTTTGGCGGGATCTGGGAAGCCGGAGTAAAGTCCGTCAAGGCACTCATGCTTCGTACCGTAGGAGAGTCAGTCCTGACATATGAGGAATATGCTACACTATTCGCTAAGATTGCAGCTGTCCTCAACTCACGTCCGATCAGTCCTCTGTCCAACGATCCTTCGGAATCTGAATACTTGTCTCCGGGACACTTCCTCATTGGTGAAGCGCCTCTTGCCATTCCAGAACCAAGCCTCCTCGACGTGAGTCTAAACCGTTTGGACCGTTGGCAACTCGTCAGGCGAATGACTCAATTCTTCTGGGATCGATGGCATCGTGAATACCTGTCCACTCTCCAGTCCAGAGTGATATGGAATTAGTCCGTTCCAGATTTACAAGTCGGCGACTTGGTCTTTCTGAAGGACGACAACTCACCAGTTCTTCAATGGTCTCGAGGTCGCATCGTGCGCGTCCACCCAGGGAGGAATGGGGTTGTCAGAGTGGCCACAGTCAAGACTCCCAAATCAACATTTTGCCGGCCTGTCGCTAAACTGGTACCTTTGCTTCCTGACAAATTCTCCAATGGGGCACCTGCTGAAGCTCCATGGAAAGGCTGGCCTCGAGAACGAGAGTTGCAGCCACCAAAGTAACTAAACATTGTGTTCTTAATATCTGGTCCTCCAAGCCGTATTAACCCTTGAGAAAATTTTCTTTTACCCATAACCTGTACCCAGAAACCTTTCCATTGTCCATCCAGGTCAGAAAATCTTACAATTTTGGCGGGCGGAATGTTAACGCCCAAGCGTAATTTTATATTCCTCTATATTTCTTTGGCCCCTTTTACATGAATAAGTTAATTGTGAAACGTGATAAAGTGATTCAACTTCAATCGCCGATAAGGAGCCACCTGATCAGGAATTGACGGGCTGCAGTAATCCCCGTATGTTTCGTATTGGATGACGTCACTGCACGTACATTCGCCAGTTCTCTTCCAGCCTCGTCGTCGACGCACATGGTGACTATCGTCTACCAGCATTCTTTACCTCATCTCTTCAATTGGGTCATCAGCATCCCAGTCTTCCGCTTTCTTCCATCTTTAGTCTGACGTTTCTTATTGTAAGTATCGCCTTCTCGTAAATCCGACTGGCACACCTTCAGACCGGCCTCATGGCTAAGCACTACCTACTTATCTGCAATTCACAGGTTTCGGGAGTACCAGGCGATACCGCTATCCTTCACGCAGCAATCAGCAGCATCAGCACGAAGTCTGGAACTCGCAACACTCCAGCCGCCCCCTCGTGAGCATCCCTGCCCTTGCCAGAGAACCCCTACCTGGTGGTACGACCTCTCCGAGAGTAAGCGTCGTGCGCGTGTAAGCCCTACGCCCATCGAAACGGTCAGAACTATCCATTTATTCACCGAAATAGAATATATTCCCGATTGTGACGTTTTTTAAAATAATTTATACTATAATACCTAGAAGGAGCTCCTTATTTTCATTTATATTCATTCTACCAACTGATCACGTACCTATATTTGCCATCCACGAATATAGTTTTGTTACCTGGGATATAAGGTATTTTCTTCATTTTTATGAAACCTCACCTCTGCGTATCATACAAAACAGTAAGTGCAGCTACTTCTCCTGCTCCACTAAGTTCTTTACTCACAAATACTGACACAGGTTTGATGAACGTCCCTAGCTGAGAGAAGTAGTTCAAGCGAGTGTGGATCGTGCGCATGGGTTTCACAGAGCTGTCCATAATGGATTTGATGTCGTCGACAAACGACGTCAACGTCGTTTCACAACAGGCCGGCATGGTCGTGCTAGTGTAGCGATTGTACACATTTCTGAGACCCAAAGAGTGAAAAACCTGATTGTCGTGAGTCCCTCCCGGGAACACTCCTATAATATTAAGTTCTCACCAATATCCAAACGCCAAACTAAAAGCTCCGTATAAATAAACGCATGAGTGGGGACACGAGCGACAGAACCCAGGGTGCTCAACCTGGGGCCCCACTACCAGCTCCTTGCAAGGAGTTGGAGGGAGAGGCCCCCAAGTCCTATAAAACCCTGGATCCTGGAGCTCAAGCTTCATTCGACACTTCCTCTAACCAGCTCTCTCTTCTCTCTCTTACCTTCCCTCTCAGATGATCGGTTGACTACAGCCGCCTGAGAATTTTACCTCCTCTCCTCCTCCTTGTCTAGATGATCGGTTGACTACAGCCGCCTAGACAAGGGACCTCTCCTTCACCTCTCCTTTACCTAGATGAACGGTTGACTACAGCCGCCTAGGTAAAATTCACTCATCCACCTCCCTCTCCTCCCAAGTCGTAGATGTTCGGTTGACTACAGCCGCCTGCGACTTTTCCTCCTTTCCTTTCCTTTACCTAGATGAATGGTTGACTACAGCCGCCTAGGTAAAATTTCACTCCTCCACCTTCCTCTCCTCCCAAGTCGTAGATGTCCGGTTGACTACAGCCGCCTGCGACTTTTCCTTCCTTCCACGCCACCGTGATGAGAATTTTAAATTCATCACAGTGGTGAACCCGACGTTCACTCAACCTTCTTCCTTCCCACCTCATGTGTCGCCCCAGTCTAGTTCGGTGTCCCCAATTTTAAATTCAAATTTCAAACAGTCAGTGTAAATTCGCAATTCTTGGCCCAACCTCACCACTCAACTCTCAACGCACCTCCGCTTCCGCCGATTGCGAATTTCAAAATTCAAAACTACCTCAAATTTTTGAATTTTAGTTACAGCCATGGACCCGAACTCACCGACGCCGCCGCTCCTCCGGCCATCCCTGCTGCAGCCGCCGACCGCTGCGACAACTGACGCAGCCGCCAACCCCTTCACCAGCCTCTCACCACCCAGCTCCTCCGCATCCGCAGCAGCCACCGCCGCCACCGCCGCCACCGCCGCCGCTACGGCCGCGGCCGCCACCGACGTCATGACGGCGTCCGCTTCCTTCCCTCTGTCGCTGCCCCCCTTCTACGCGCACGACCCCACGCTATGGTTTTTCCAAGTGGACGCTGCGTTTTCGGCCGCTAACATACGCAACCAGAAAACTCGATATTCCCGGATCATTTCACAGCTACCATACGATATCCTGCTCCAGACTTCGGATATCTCCCCCGACGCCGCCGCTGCGTACGACGACCTCCGCAGCCGCCTCATCAACATCTACCAGCCGTCAAAGATCGCCCGAGTCGCCGCCCTCTCCCAACCTCAACACCTCGGCGACCTCAAGCCCTCCCACCTCTACCGACGGCTGCGACACCAGCTGCAGGGTATTATGACCGCTGACATCGCACGTACATTCTGGTTGCGTGCCCTCCCCCACCCCATACAGATGGCCCTAGCCAGCCACCTCAACGGTCCCGACGAGCCCCTCCTGCGACTCGCGGACACCGTTCACGACTTTGCCGCAGCGGCCACCGTCGGCGAAGTGCGTACGCCCCGTCACCCCCCACCTCTACGCGACCGCACCAAGTCCCGAGACCGCAACCGGCCCCCCTCCCTCGACAGGCGTCGACCCGCTTCGACGGATCGCAGACGCGACCCCTCCGCCGACCACCGCCGCCAGCGCTCACCCGAACGCCGCAACTCATCCCCCCCTCGGCAACGCAGAGGGCGGTCTCCGGCCGCGGCGGGCCCCTCCACCTCCACACGCCCCACCACAACTACCTACCTCCCAGCGGACCCCCCCCACCGATGTTTCTATCATGTTAACTTCGGTGGGGAGGCCCGCAAATGCCAGCCCCCCTGCTCCTTCACCCCTAAGCAGGGAAACGCAGCCGCCCGCCGGTAGACCCGGCCGGCCCCCCTCCTCACCAACACGGGGGGGACCATGACCAACCCCCCCCCCCCCCCCCCCCCGCCCGCATTCATACCACCACCACAAAACCTCACTACCCCTCCTACGCCGCCGCCACGGCGGCCAACCTCCCGACCGCGCATGCCAGCGCCGCCAAACCCCTCACCCCACCGTTAACCGTTCCCCCACCTCGGAACATCCCCTCCACGCCCGCCTCCAGGGCAGCCACCCTTCCGGCCGCCACTCGCGCCGCCGATACCGTTCCTCCACCACGGAACGGCCCCCCCACTCCCGCCTCCAGGGCAAAACCCCCTCCGGCCGCCACTCACGCCGCTGCTACCGTTCCCCCACCACGGGACGGAACCTCCAACCCCTCCCCAGGGCAAAACCCCCACCGGCCACCACTCACGCCGCCGCTACCGTTCCCCCTTCCCGGGACGAAACCAACCCACCTCCTACCAAGAGGACCAGCCCCCCGGCCGACACCACCGCCCCCCCCTCCGGAACGGCAAGCAACCGCCCCACGTCTCCTTCGAAGAGGACCACCCACCGCCAGCACAGTTACCCACCTCCGCAATCCTGCAAAACGCCCTCCCTACCCACCAGCGACTTTTCTTACGATGTAAGAAAACAAACATCCCTTTCCTGGTGGACACAGGGGCGGCGCTTTCCATCTTCCCCAACAACATCCTCCGGCGTCAGGCGCGCTGCCACCGGCAGCTTCTCTACGCCGCCAACGGCACCACCATCCCCTCGTACGGGACATACCGCTCATCAGTTCACATGAGCGGTCTCGCGTACGAGTGGGACTTCACCGTGGCGGACGTGGAGAAGGCAATCCTGGGGGCCGACTTCCTCGCCTATTTCGGCCTCCAGGTCGACGTCCGGAATGCGCGCCTGATCGACCCACAAACAAATAAACCCATACCCGGGTTTATTCACGCAATAAACCACCCCCCCCACACAATTTGAACGCCTCCTCCTCAACTACCGCCCCCAGCGCCGCCCCTCTGCCCACATCTCCACCGTCCAACATCACATCGAGACTTCAGGCCCCCCCATCACAGCAAAGGCCCGACGACTCCACCCCCTTCAACTATCAAAAACTCGACAGCACTTCAACAAATTGATAGCCGACGGTATCATCCGCCCCTCGAAATCCCCTTGGGCTTCTCCACTCCACATCGTGCAGAAGCCCAATGGGGATATTCGCCCCTGCGGAGACTACCGGCGCCTAAACGCTAAAACTACACCAGACCTGTATAACGTTCCCCACCTACGGGATTTCTCGTCCCATCTCCACGGTACCACTATCTTCTCTACCCTCGACATTTCCAGAGCGTTCCATCATATTAACATCCACCCCCCCGACGTCCCAAAAATCGCAATCATTACCCCGTTCGGTTTATTCGAATACGTGAAAATGGGCTTCGGGTTGAGGAACGCAGCACAGACATGGCAACGCTATATGGACAGCATCCTGCGAGGCCTCCCGTTCGTCTTTTGCTTCCTCGACGACGTCCTTGTAGCCTCCAAAACACCGGAAGAACACCTCACCCACCTCCAACAGATCCTCGACATCTTCTCCGCCGAGGGCCTCCTCATTAACACCGAAAAATGCGTTCTCGGCCAACCCTCCGTCCGCTGCCTCGGCCACCAAGTCTCGTCCGAAGGCATCAAGCCCCTCTCGGACAAGGTCCACGCCATCATTGATTTCCCACAACCCCGCACTGTGACGGAACTCCGCCGCTTCCTGGGTATGTTAAATTTTTACCGCAGACACATAAAACACGCAGCACAACATCAACAGCCACTCATACACGCCATTCCCCAACCCTCGAAAAAGAATGACAACCGCCCCATCACCTGGACCCCCCAACTCACCTCCTCCTTCAAAATTTGCAAGCAGGACCTAGTAGACGCCGCTCCATTAGCCCATCCCGATCCCCACGCTCCCCTTTCCATCACTACCGATGCGTCCGATTGGGCCATCGGGGCAGTGCTCCACCAGCACACCGGCGCCACCCCCCAACCCCTTGGTTTCTTCTCGAAAACATTGTCCCCCACCCAGAAAAATTACTCCACTTTCGACAGAGAACTCCTCGCCATCCACGAAGCCATCAAGCACTTTCGTGACTTCGTGGAGGGCAGGCAGTTCTCTGTCATCACCGATCACAAGCCCCTGACCCATGCCCTCCTCCAAAACCGCAAATCCGCCTCCCCGCGTCGCCTCCGGCAACTCGAGTTTATCGGACAATTCACGTCCGATATCCGATACTTGCCGGGGGCTGACAACTGCGTGGCGGACGCGCTCTCCCGACCCACCCCTACCCCCGCGCCGGTGGCGGAGCTACTGCCATTCCCCTCCCCCCAATCCCTCAGAAACAAACAAAACCCAACCACTGACCCAGCCCTCTCCAACCTCATTTCCGCATCCAAGTTGGAACAGCTGCCTCCCCTCGACCTCTGGTGCGACGTAACGGCCGATTCACCGCGCCCTTACGTCCCACCGGAGCTGAGGCGGCAGTTGTTCCTCCATTACCATTCCCTCCACCATCCTGGCATCCGGGCAAGCCGGGACCTTATCAAAACGCGGTACTTCTGGCCCCACATGAACACAGATATTCGTAACTGGGTTCTGGGGTGCCAGAAGTGCCAGCGGTTCAAGGTCTCGGCCCACCCCCACATCCCTCCTCAAACCATCCCCGACTCCCTCCCGTGGGAACACGTACATCTGGACCTAGTGGGCCCCCTTCCCCCGTCCGAGGGGAAGAAATACTGCCTCACGATGATCGATCGTGCCACCAACTGGGTCGAGTGTATCCCACTCGCCCACATCACCGCGGACACCGTCGCAACGGCTTTCCTCACCCAATGGGTTAGCCGTTACGGTTGTCCGCGAACAGTCACGGTCGATCAAGGGAGGCAGTTCGAATCCGCCCACTTTTCAGATTTACTACGTTCCCTCGGGATCCACAAAATTCACACTACCCCTTACCATCCCCAATCCAACGGGAAAATAGAGCGGTGGCACTCGGTCCTCAAACAAGCCATTTCTACATCAGCCACTTCCCCTTCTTGGACAAAATCCCTCCCCTACATTTTGCTCAGCCTTCGCACATCAGCCCGTCCATCAGACCAAACCAGCCCCGCACAAAATGCTTTTAAGGACCCGCTACGTTTACCGGCCGACATTTTCACCCCGAATCACACACCGTCAATTAACAGGGAGCCGCTACACTCAACAACACCGACAAACGACACCACTTATCCCAAACGCTTTTTCACCACCACACACATGTACCTGAAAGAGCCCGGCATCCATAAAACTTTCCAACCCCTTTATGCCGGGCCCTTTCAAGTCATCCGCACAACACACACCACCGCGACCCTGTTAATTGACGGCAAACCACATACAGTCCCGTTAGCCAGGTGTAAACCCGCACCTGTGCTAGCCCAACCCCCTAACACTATCAGTCTCCCGCCGTCCGTTCGCAATGCAACATCCCCTGTCTCCACAACGCCCGTCACCTCCGTCGCCGTTTCCGGATTTGGATTCGGATCCGGAAATGGCGGCGATTCTCCGGGACGTTTTCGTCCCGGAACCGCTCTCCCCCCTACCCCCTTCGCCCGGGCCGACATCACCGCTTTTCTTTGTTCCGCCACGGATCTCCGGGTTACCTCCCCGGCCCCGGCGATGGAAGTACCCCCAGTGGCGAATTCTGCGCGAATTTCGCACAGCACAAGCCACGGGGGTACACCCTCCCTACACCCCCACAGACCCATTGATGTCCTCCATCCTGCGCGAGTTCCGCCTCGCGGAACTCATGCCCCCCCCACCCCCCGTTCAAATCGCCAATCCCCCCGTTCAAATCGCCAATCCCCCCGTAAATTTCGACCCCCCAATTTCAACGCCCCCACAATTTTCGATTTTCGACCCCCCACTTTTAGCTTCTCCCCTTCAAACACCCCAACCCCCCAAACCCACAACGCCCCCTCCCCCCCCTCCATCACCGGGGATATCCCCAATAGTTTCCGCCGGGACAAAACGGCCCGGGCGGCGAAACGGACGGAGGGAGCGTCCCCACATTCCCCGCGTCCCGGCGGCCAAGTCCCCCGCCCCGCTCTGAGCAATCACGGCGGGGCCTTGAGATTCCGGGACAGTGCTTGTGTCTTATTAACCCACTCGCACTGTACCGGAACTCGGAGCCCCACCGTGACCGCCTCGCCACAGCTACCACCACCCGCTACCCCCCGCACACTTCACTCACACACTCACTATCATTCACCACACAACACCCACACCCAGGAAACGGCGGATTCCAACACCCCGTTCCGATCTGTCACCCAAATGTGTACATACTATTCAAATATTGTAAATACTCCTTCATCTCATCCATGCCGATCACTTTTATAAGTGCTCAATGTTTATAAATACTGACCACTATTGTAGATATCATCCTGTAAATATTCTCATCATCCTGTTAATATCATCCCTGTAAATATTCTCCTATTCTCCTACCAACCTTGTAAATATTCGTCAACTCAGCACCATTATCACCCTGTCAACTCATCCTACTTACTTGCTATGCTTACTACCTATGCTTACTACTATTCTTACTATGTAACTACTCCCTACGCTTACTATTCCATGTTCATACTACTTACTTGCTATGCTTACTACTATACTTACTATGTCACTACTACCTACGCTTACTATACCATGTTAATACTACCTATGCTTACTATACCATGTTACTCCTAGAATTAAGACACGCCTTCAGCTCAACCACTTGTTTGCACCGGCCCTCAGCCCCTGTCACCTTGCGCCTTCAGCACCACCTCTTGTTTGCCGTAGCCCTCAGCTCCTGTCACCTTGCGCCTTCAGCACCACCTTTTGTTTGCCGTAGCCCTCAGCTCCTGTCACCTTGCGCCTTCAGCTCCACAAATATTGGTTCAAACTGGGGGGACCTCTGTCGTGAGTCCCTCCCGGGAACACTCCTATAATATTAAGTTCTCACCAATATCCAAACGCCAAACTAAAAGCTCCGTATAAATAAACGCATGAGTGGGGACACGAGCGACAGAACCCAGGGTGCTCAACCTGGGGCCCCACTACCAGCTCCTTGCAAGGAGTTGGAGGGAGAGGCCCCCAAGTCCTATAAAACCCTGGATCCTGGAGCTCAAGCTTCATTCGACACTTCCTCTAACCAGCTCTCTCTTCTCTCTCTTACCTTCCCTCTCAGATGATCGGTTGACTACAGCCGCCTGAGAATTTTACCTCCTCTCCTCCTCCTTGTCTAGATGATCGGTTGACTACAGCCGCCTAGACAAGGGACCTCTCCTTCACCTCTCCTTTACCTAGATGAACGGTTGACTACAGCCGCCTAGGTAAAATTCACTCATCCACCTCCCTCTCCTCCCAAGTCGTAGATGTTCGGTTGACTACAGCCGCCTGCGACTTTTCCTCCTTTCCTCTCCTTTACCTAGATGAACGGTTGACTACAGCCGCCTAGGTAAAATTTCACTCCTCCACCTTCCTCTCCTCCCAAGTCGTAGATGTCCGGTTGACTACAGCCGCCTGCGACTTTTCCTTCCTTCCACGCCACCGTGATGAGAATTTTAAATTCATCACACTGATGATAATGATTGAAGCGGTGCATGAAAAACTGTACAATCTTCTCAGTCGTACCAGTATCCGCTAAGGCGTCAGCAGTAATTTCAGCTAACTCCCTACAAAGCAGTGCGGCAATTTCATCGTTTGACCTGACGACGAGAGGCAGTCGCTGCCCCTCGTCGACCCTCATTAACTCACCATCATCATCGCAGGAGGAGGAGGAGGAGGAGGAACGAGACATAGCTACTTGAGACAAAACATCACAACCATCGTCATGCATAGGCGACTGAGGACGTGGAGGGTGAACCCTAACAAGATGTTCCTTCAATCTCCAGAGGAGGGAGGTATTGTACCCACACATACCGCAGTGCAAAACTCTCTTTTCTTTGTGTTTCTCTCCACTACTAAGACATTGGTTCGTAACATGTTCAATCAAACGGTTGACTTCTCTGAATGTTAAGGGACAGTAGTGACCTTTTAGCGAATTTTCGAAGAAAAGGAAGCTATTGTTCTCGGTCCAAAATTTTTAAAACTCGAATTTCCGAAAGATTTTTATACCAAAATCCGTTTCAGACCATCCTGAATTCCCTGCCGAAAGACACCAAAAATGATATGTATATATATATATATATATATATATATATATATATATATATATATATATATATATATATATATTTATATATTTATATATTTATATATTTATATATTTATATATTTATATATTTATATATATATTTATATATGTATGTGTCATTCCAGACGATAACTCTCGAAAGAATTGAGATAAAAAGTTCAAATTTGCACGAAAAATCTGTCTTGGCAATCGACAGGCTAAGTTCGAAGATGGGCAGAATCGGGTCACTCTAAGGGGGAGTTTTGGGAAGTTTTAGGGGGGGGAAATTACCCATAAATTCCTAAAATGAAAAAGTCTGACAAGTGACACCTCATTTTAAAGGTTTTTGTACGCTGAACACGATGGTGAAATCAGAATTGCGATATCTCATTCCATTCTCAAACTGGAGCACTTTGAAGATGAAGGAACGTGGTTATTTCTTGAGATGTTCTTCCTGGTTCGTCTGCTCTAATCTGATAACGGAATGGGATATCGCAATTCTGACTTCACCATCGTGTTCAACGTTGGAAAATCTACAAACCGAGGTGTTACTCGGCAAAAAATGGAACAAAAAATTTGTTACGTATCCAATACCTACTCTTCTGGTATTCAAAACATTTTTGATTTCCCCCTCCCCTCCTTCCACCCCAAATTTTACTTTGCGTAAAACTACTCCTGTTTTAATTTTGTATGGTATCAAGTTGGGAAAACATTGGCCGAAAATTAATTTTCAGACAATTTTAAGCGGAGGAGGAAGATACCGAAAACTTCGAAAATTCGCTCTTATAGCCATGCTGCATGACTGTGGTTTTTTTTTTATGTTCTGTACCACTCATGTTGGAACAGTGATGTATATACCCAATGAAATATGGTACACTTCAACACAATTTTATTTAGAGTATATATTATTATAGTATGTTATTTAGATATTATTCAGAACGGTCATCAAGCAACTGTTGATGCACAAATGGTAACTAAGTAGCACCACCTCAGTGTAGACACGTTGTAAAGCAATTATTGATGAGGACGTGGTGGGTACGTCAGCTGTTTTTTACTCTTACTGCCACGTACTGCAAGTTTCTGGCGTTAGACCAAACCCTGCAAGGACCGGGGAGTACTGCCCGGTTCGCTGGATGAGGCAGGGGAGCTGCTGGAATGGGGGGGAGGGGAAACGGGCAGAGTGCTGGTATCAGACTCAGGAGTGGGTCACTCTTGTCGGAGTCCTACTGTCTTTGTGGAATCCAACTTCCTTAACGGGAGTTGTTGGCCATGTAGGAGACAGAAGGGGAGGTGGTTCAGATACGCCTGAAAGAGCAGGGCTTGCCTCAGGAGGAACTGCTGTTGCTGATGGTAGATGTACCTCCTCAGATGGGTCGAAAATTGATTTGGAACTTGAAGTGAATGGCAAATGTGACTCAATACCCCCTGAAGTTGATGGCAAATGTGACTCAATATCCCCTGAAGTTGATGACAAATGTGACTCAATACCCCCTGAAGTTGATGGCAAAGGTAATATTACTGAAGCAGGAGCATCTGTTATGTGAAGGTCACCAAGTATTTCGATATTGGTGGGATGTATATTGTAAGAAATCAATCCGTGTTCTTCTGCAAAGGCTTTTGTACAAGTACCATAAGTCAACAGTTCCGAATCACCAAGAATGTTACCGTGTATAATGTTTTCCCCAGTTAAGTTTAAGAAAGCTATCAATCCACCTGTTTTGCCACTCACAACAAATCATACACATTCGCCGTCTACAATGGCGTATTTTTGTATCAACACTTGTGTGGTGATCGGCTGCTCCCTAACACTATGTAATAGCGTCATCTAACATATAAGCCGCGTCTCAACGGCTTCCCAGAGCGGGGTTCCCCTACCCCTCTCTGGGGATGTATCAGAGGGGTATAAAAGAAGTTGTATGCCAATAAATAATCATCCTATGTCACAAACCGACTCAAGAAGTCTCGTGTACATTATTCCTAATTATAGCTCCCGCTGGATCATCACAACTTGTACAAGTGATTTTTCATCACTGGAGCCACCATCAGCAGGAGCAGCAGCAGCAGGGGGGGGGGGGGGGGGGGGTTTGATGTGAGACTCTAGAAACTCTGAACAGGTGGAAACGAGAGTCAAGGCAGAGTGGAGGTGGAGTGGAGTGGAGTGGAGGAGGGATCATCAGTTGATTCAATACAATTAGACGGCACTCTCAATGATCAAAGTTAATGTGTAACAAAATAGGAGCATAATTCGTGTTTTTGGGCCCAAAATTGGTGGAAACCATCAGAAATAGCTATTTCAATAATTGAACATGAATGAATCAATAAATAAACGTGTAGGTATGTTCAGTAGAATAATAAACCCATGTGACAAGGACTTCACAGCGTTTTTGGGTTACGCTGAGTATTTAACCCTCGGGCACCCGCGGGACGGCACTCCATGCCGCAACTCTGTAAACGGTACAGTAATCACTAATGCGTAACATTTCCGGTATATCGCACCTAGGTATGTGTCCTTCAACAGTCTGGCCATGAGTGCCCGTACGTGCCGATTTTTTTACCATCCGCGGGTTAGCTTTTCGTTTTCATGACAACTGTCATTTTTTGATTTTGAAGTTTTTTGCTCATACCTCTTTCGAAGAATCTCAGAGATACCTAACTATTCATGATATTTTTATTTACCCTCTAGTTATTTGAAATGTTCATTCCTAAAATTCTTGTCATTAGTTTCTAGTTTGAAGGATCTCGATGTAGGTAGTAAATTTTAGTGCTTTCAGTACAGTTCTACAAAGTTTTTATGATGAAAGAATCATTCTTAGGTACTTGTAACTACCTTCACGCAACGTTTATAACAAATGAGTTATTTTACTGAAGTTTTATTGAGATGTTATGAATAAAAAGTACCTATTATTCAAAAATGTTTGTTTGATATACCTGATGTTTTTGTTTTACAGAAAAGAACCGGACCATTTTTCTGTGGTTTCAACATTCATTTCTGAGTATTAAACTATGCATTGAGACCCGCAAAAATCAATCTCACCAGAAATTCAAATTATTTGAGATCAGATTTTTGTTTTGTGATTTTTCGCGGCACTAATTTACGAATAAAAATAACGCCAAAGTTGCCATTTCTTAGATTTTTTTAATGGTGAATAGCGTGGTATAATCTATTTGGCCTCAAAACACTGAATAGACTTAGTTATTATTATTACCAATTTAGGAGTAAATTCCGTGAGGGCGGCATGGAGTACCGTCCGCAGGTTAATTGCTTCGTACCCGAGGGTTAAAAAACTTTCACAGGGCGTTCCGTCGACAGGCGGCTTCCTTTTGGGGAGCCAATATTGTTCCACCTCGATCCCCACTGTCGATCGGGGTTGGCTTTTTCATCAATTTGCCTCCAGTTGATTGGTTGTTATCCGGATGACGTATAATTTTTGGCGTACGTTTTCCCCCAAATCTTTACATTTTATACATTCAGGATGTCTTCGAGTCAGAAAATGCAACAGGGGTCCCCTAGACCTTTGGAGCATAACGTGAGTAATTTTCATAGTCGGAAAATTGTTCAATGGACTTAATTGAGTTGTATGTGTTGTTCCTTCGCTACTGCTGGATCTCCGCTATAATAATCTGCAACTACTGTGTTTAGAACCAACTCCAAAATGTTGCCCGGTGGATAAAAGATTGCATTGATTGTGAAATTATCCAATCTTCCCAGTAGGCTGCAGCCACGGGAGGGCCTACGACTATTTCACCGAGTCCATTTCAACCCCAGATGGATTTCCAGCGGTCGCCTGCGACAGCTGGAGTAATTTCCAGAATGGCTCGTGCGACAACAACAAGCGAACAGTCATGGGCCCTAATACCCCAACTTCGTAAGTAATCACGTTATATTGTTTGTTAGTGGCGACTACTCGTACTTAAACCGGTATAACAGTTTATTTTGTTCTTGCGGAAATGTACCACATACGTACGTATCAATTACTCAGTTTTGGTTCATTATTTTCAATAATAAACCTTTTGAATGGAGCATAAAAAACATCATCCCCCCCCCCACCTCCTCGTCAATATTTGATGGTTTTCGTTCCAAGGTAAGCAAATGGAATGAAAACGCTGCAAAACATTACATAACGATTTACAATTTTCCTGTAGTACAGGTACGCAGGGTGTCCCATTTCTCATGCACCACCCGTTTTGGTTTACGAGTATTATTCTGTGAATAATACACCTATGTAAGTAATCGCTCAGCAAAACATTTTTATTGCACCCCCTCAAAATTTTTTCTTTTACGATTCAAGGTGCCATGTTGTTGTTATTTAGGACGAGGATACCGAATATGAAGTCGATTTTGACCAAGGAGTGGAAAATTGAGGTTCTAACGAAGTTTCAGCATTAAATTTACGTTAAATTTTGGTCTAAAATCGTCGTTCTTCCACATATAGTTTGGTTCCCTATTTGGGAACATAGGTAATTTTTGAATCCTAGTTGTGCTCCAAAGCTCGGCAGCCCGGTCGAAATACACCCAGGGGTGTTATGGGAGAAAAAATGGGTGTAAAAATAGGGGTTTTGGAGGGCTTTTTTTTAAGGTTCTAGTGAACACGAGCTTGTGATGTATGGTTTTCCATGTTTTTTTAGGGTGAGAAGGCCGAATATGAAGTTGATTTCGACCAAAGAGTGAACAATTGAGGTTGTAACGAAGGTTACGCACCCGAAATTCATTTTATATGAGTCAAAACCTGGGAAATTGTTTGAAATCACCATAAAGTTGTATAATACACTTGAAGCAGTATTAGCAGGTGAATCAAGACAATTAAGTAGCACTATCAGTTATCAAAGGTAATATGTAAAAATAAACAAAAAGAAAAAAAGAAAAAAGGAGCCGAGATCGTGTTTTTATGGTGCCAAAATTGGTGCAAACCATCAAAAATAATTATTTCAGTTATTGCGCATGACAGAAACAATAAATGAACAGCAACATTTCTGTAGGTAAGTCTAATAGAATAATAGACCCATGTGACAAGGACTTTGCAGTTTTTTCCCCCCCAAACCGAGACATATTTCAAAAATCTAAAAATTAGGCGTCTAATGATTTTTTTATGGGGATTGTAAAAATCATGCTCGCGCACAGTGCACGCGTTCGCCTCATGTTGCATTAACCGACGGTGCGCCCCGTTTATAAAACTAATAGCAAATTAACCAAGAGCCATCCTACTATTTTGTCATTTTTGAAACTCTCAGTTTCAAATCCATACGCGTCAATTCTCCATCCATCCACCGAATGGACCCACCAATTAATTATATTTAAATTTTAAATACGTCCAGGTTACATAGGTGAGGAAGCTATACTTCCCACCCGACTTGGCAGACGTTTTTCAATTTTATTCCACCTGCCTTTCTTTTCTTTTTTTTTTTCATTTAGGCACATAGTTTGTATTGCTACCGAGTCTGCGAAGCAGCGGAAGCCTTGTGTTCACTTTCGTGAGCCAAAAAATTTTTGTCTTCAGAAATCAAAATTTCCACTTGTATTTTGCGTTTCAAAGCCTACTGAACAAATTTGGTTCCGTGTCTGTCGGTCTGTGAGTCTGTGAGTCTGTGAGTCTGTCCGCATTTCCTTGTTACAGCCATAACTTCCACGATTTTGAATTGATTCAGCTCAAATTTTGAGGGATGGTGCGGATAAGGCCCCTTGAGGTCCCATACAAATTTCAACATGATTGATCCAGTGGTACGCCCTGCGCATGCGCTAACCTTAAATTCAACAAACACGCATAACTTTCACAATTTTGATTCAATTTCGCTCAAATTTTCAAGGGTTGTTTGGACAAGGCCTAGTGAGTGGCAGTATGAATTTCAGCATGATTGGACCCTCGGTGCGCTCTGCGCATGCGCTGGCATGAAATAGATTCAATTTCCTTGTTACAGCCGTAGTAACCAAAGATTTCACCCAATTTCAATGTAATTCTCAGGGATTAAGCGGGTAGGGCCCATTGAGGTCCCATATAAATGTCAACATGATAGAGCCAGCGGTTCGCCCTGCGCATGCGCTCTGTCTGTCTGTCTGTCCTTCTATGCACGGCCAAACGGCTCGACGGATATCGACCAAATTTGGCACGAATATCCAGTAGGCTCCCAAGTTGTGCATCGTCGCATTTTCAATTCCCTGACCATAGCGGAACTATGGTCGACCATGGTCAACTCCTGAATGGCTTGACGGATATCGACCAAATTTGGCACGAATATCCAGTAGGCTCCCAAGTTGTGCAACGTCGCATTTTTAATTCCCTGACCATAGCGGAACTATGGTCGACCATGGTCAACTCCTGAATGGCTTGACGGATATCGACCAAATTTGGCACGAATATCCAGTAGGCTCCCAAGTTGTGCAACGTCGCATTTTTAATTCCCTCACCATAGCGGAACTATGGTCGACCATGGTCAACTTCGTTAATTGAAATTGTAACCCCTATTTTTTATCGCGTATTCGTAATCTACGTGAAATTCTATCTACGATCGACCCTTCGGACTACTCCCGCGGTCGACCATAGCGCATCCATGGGCCCCTCCATGGTCGAATCCCGAATTACTCAACGGATATCGACCAAATTTGGCACCAATATCCGGTAGCCTCCCAAGTTGAACGTAGGCGCATTTTTAATTCCCTGACCATAGCGGAAATATGGTCGACCATGGTCAACTCCTGAATGGCTTGACGGATTTTGATAAAATTGGGCACAAATACCCGGTAGGCTATGGGATTTTTCCGTCGTTTGTTGGTTCCACGATACTGCGTACAGCGAATGTCGGATAGCGAGCGAAGCGAGCGGTCAGGCTAGTTATGTATAATGGACGTAATGTATTATGGAAGTCATGTTATGTATAATATGTATATTTCATGTAATGTTATGTTATGTAATGTTATGTTACGTAATATGTATATTTAACGTTATGTAATGTTATGTAATGTAATGTAATGTTATGTTATTTTGCTTCCGAGTCTGTTCTATTTTATAATGGGTCACTCTGATTGTGACGAGGAAGCTCCTGTGCCATCACCTTGGCAGTGTATTTTTGTTTGTATTGTATTTTTTGTTCATTTAATTTTTGTATCGTCTCTTTTTTTTCAGTACAAGAGGAGTCTACTACTTGAGTACGAATGGTCGATCTCCTTACGCAAAAGGCTCTATTCATTAATAGTTCATTCACTGTTGACAGGTAGAGGAAGGTACCTATACCCATTCCAAGCTCATTGTGGCCAATGCAGTTCTGTGGGAATGGCATTGGTTGCACTGTATGCCTGTAAGACTACCCTTGGAATCGCACTGTAAACGGGAATGTAATTACGGTAGTAAACTAGTAATGTAACTCCACAATCTAATATCTACGATGTACCTATCTATCAGATGTCTAACGCAGTTTAGCCCGGTAGACCTTGATTTTTGACTTCCTTCCAGACATGAACTAACATGAGTGGAGGACTGGGTCCAATTTCAATATAAGGAAAATGGTAGCTACCTGTAATAATTTATTGTCCAAATAAATGCTTAGCTGTAGGTAGGTAGTTGATACCGATAAAATTTAATTTATATTTAGATCAAATATAAAATTTAACTGTCTACCTAATAATATTTTTGTACGTGCTTTTGTATTTTTTTCGTAAGAATTAAGATTTTTTTTCCCAGTTCATTAGCAAACAAGTTAGAATTATTTGTAATGCACCTACTCTAACACAAAGTACAATGAAAAATTCGGACCATAAGAATCACCTATGGCATTCAGATCATCATAAGCTTGAGCCAATTTTGAGCACCTAATAAACTGAATCCAAACTTTTCAATCGATTTTTTTTAAATATAAATTAAAACACAGGTTGAAGATTGTATATTATCGATCCTGTTTGTCAATGCACAAAAAGTGTTGAAATATGTATACTGTTCTAGGTAACTTTCCAAAAAGCATTAACAAACTGTATTTTGAAACTAACCATTTTTCGGTTTGATGGTAAGGCCGTAAGAAGGTACCGATTCAACAGTTTCCTAATATGAAACCCGATAAACGAGATAGAAATGAAGTAAATTCTACTCATTCGAATAGAATAGCGAAATATTATTGAAATAAAAAGATCAATGCTAACTACTCCATTGTATCTGGTATATACCTGCGCGCCTAATTTTCATTGAAAGTATTGAAATATTGATCACTTGTTTAGTCATTGTTGAGGTCCAAATAATAAACCTATAAAAAGCGTACCGAACTGTATTATTTTGTTTTTATTAGACTGGAACTAATGAAAACAGTGGTCCAAATAAACACTCAAATTCACTGGTCCGTGTAATAAACTCAGAGACAGAATATAATAATTATTTTCCCTCGTAGTTTGATTTGCGATGAGAAAGATCACCCACAACAACAAAAATGTCAATCAAGTGCACGATAGAGAGTGGTTCGAATATCATTAGAAAAAACCACATCATTTCAATACCGTATCTCATTTCAACGCCTTTCCTGTGGTTTTCGAAATGAGTTTCTCGCCTCTTATTCGCTGCCTATTGACTATCAGTGTTATTCATCGAGGTGAGTTTCGAAACGCCTTGCTCATTAGCGTTATTCATTTATTTTCTATTTTATTTTATTTTTGTCTGTTGCATGTGGGCAAAGAGTGGCTATTTAACGGTAGATGTCACAAACAAATTTCTATGAAATCGCTGTTAAAATCCCTAATTCAATATTTATTCAACACAATGGTGATTTCACCAAGATGGCTTTAGGTTTCATTATGCTCAACACGAAATTTTTTACTGTTCGAATCAAGCTTACGCCTACAAATCTCTGGTTTGCATTTTTGTTGGTGTTTTGAAAATTGATTGTAATGATATTTTTTCTTATTCGTGTTTATCAAGTGTCTACAATCATATACCGTCATCGTATAAAGCTAATTTCTCTATAGATATTTTTGATCTACTTTTTAAAATAATAAACCATTGGAATGGAGCATGGAAACAATTTTTACACCCCCCTTAATTTGATGGTTTGCGTTTCAAGGTCGGTATAATCCGAAAATGGAATTTTAAAAAAATGTGTACTAGACACATTTTTCTTTAATACACATTTTTCCGTAATCACCATGAACCGATAATGAAATTTGGGTTGTACGTCCCACCTGGTTTCAAGTTGGGGTTGATATTTCCAAAACGCTGTAGCTCAAAAACACCCAGTAGAAGGGTATGGTTTTGTGACGTTTTTAAATCGGTTCAGAACATGGGCATTTTGAGACCACCCGGAGCATTATACCTCCAGCTGTTCGCAGTGAGGCCCTGAAGTTTGAACCAAAAAGCATCGTCAACATGAGTGTGAATCTTACGAGACGGGCGGTGAAAAAAAACGCTGCAAATCCCTGCACAACGGTTTATTATTTTGTATAGAATACCCTTCTGTTACAGATCACAGCTCTATGTATGGATAACCCGTCTATATAATATGATATGTACTATTCTACACATATTATGTAGATCGCAGACCCTCCGTAGGTTAGTACCTAACCCCGTACTCGTTACTAGGTACCTACCTAAATCACGAGTTAAATGTTGCTAAAATAATTCTGCCGATGACAAACAGTACCTAACAAAAAGAAACACACATAATGAAGTTCTGAAAAGAAATTGTTGATGAGGAGTGAAAAAAGTTGCAAAAGTACCTACCAACAAACTCCAGCCCCTTCTACGTAGATGGTATAATGAACCGTTGTGTAATGATTTACCGTAGTAATAATTTACCCATCAATAATACTTACACGTTTGTTCAAGTTTCACTACCTACCAACAAACTCCAATAGAGCCATCATTTTTCAAATTAAATAATATCACAGAACAACCAACTCGACTTCATACTCCGCCAATATAATCAGGTGATCCCTACCAATGATTGGCCGTATTCACAAATTTCCTATTGTGGGCGCGTCTCTGGTTACGAGATTTGGTTTGAATTGTATACAATTTCATTCACACTGGAGTCGAAAATGCCTGTCGGTGCAAACTTCGGGGCCTTACTGTGAACGAACGGCTGGACGTACGATGCTCCGGATGGTCTTAAAAAACTCGCAAGTTCAAGAACTATTTAAAACCGTAAAAATATTTTCGTAAAAAAATGGTATAGGCGTTTTGAAAATTTCAACCCCTATTTTGAACCCCTTAGAGATGACTCACAGTAACGTCGAGCTTCGAGGACCAACTAGACCCCCAACGGAACCTATAACCCGAATTTCATCAATTTTTATTCATGGTAACTAAGCAAAGTGGCCCGTATGGCGGACAGACAGAAATATTTTTATTGCAGTTTTGGATTCTACATACCTTGAAACGTAAACCATCAAATTTTGAGGGGGGGTAAGAATTTTTTTTTCATGCTCGATTCCAATGGTTCATTATTGAAAATAATAAACCAAAAATTATGTATATGTAATGGCCCGGCCGGCTCCAGCTCTCGATTTAGGGCTTTCCTGGGGGGATCTCGAGGGTAGGTATTGACCAAAAAAACACCGATCTACGCGGAAGGGGCATCTATACAAGAAAACGATGAACCGTTGTGTAAAAATCTGCAGCGTTCATAAAAGTAGTTTCCGTAGACTCAGGTTTCTTTGTACTAAGATCCGTTCATAATATTACCTATAAGAGTAAATTTATTAAACAATGGCAAATTATTACACACCGGCAAATTATTACACAACGGTGAATTATGACACCACGGTAAATTATTACACAACGGCTCATTTACCCAAAAGAGGCTGGATTTTGTCGATAGGTACTTTTGCAACTTGAACAACTACTGTGAAGTATTATTGATAGGTAATTTATTACACAATGGCAAATTATTACACAACGGCTCATCTACCCAGAAGGGGCTGGATTTTGTTGATAGGTACTTTTGCAACTTGAACAACCGTTGAAGTATTATTGATGGGTAAATTATTACACAGCGGTTCATTGTTCTATCTCCGTTGAAGGGGAACCTATACCTACAGGTAAATTATTACACAAAGATTTAGGTAGGTACCTAGTAACGAGTACGGGGTTAGAGTACCTACTATTTTTTTTTTTTTTAATCTCATTTTGGTTTATTATTTTCAATAATGAACCATTGGAATCGAGCATGAAAAAAAAAAAGTTCTAACCCCCCCCCAAAAAAAATTTTGATGGTTTACGTTTCAAGGTGTGTAGAATCCAAAACTGCATTAAAAAAATTTCTGTCTGTCCGCCGTACGCTGTACTGGCCACTTTTCTTAGTTACCATGAAACAAAATTGTTGAAATTCGGGTTATAGGTTCCGTTCGGGATCTAGTTGGTCCTCGAAGCTCGACGTTACTGTCAGGTACTAAGGGTTCAAAATCGGGGTTGAAATTTTCAGAACGCCGTAGCTCGAAAACTTTCTATAGAAGGGTATGTTTTCTTTACGTTATTAAATTTGTCTTGAGCAAAACAATTTTTTGAGACCACCCGGAGAATTGTACTTACAGCCGTTCGTGTGCACCAAAAACCTTCGTCAACAAGATCGTGAATCAAACGGTATAAATCCGGCCCAGATAATCATCACTAGGGAGCACCTGATTATAATCAAGGATGGCTGTATGAAGTTGAGTTGGTTGTTCTGCGATAATATTTCATTTGGCAAGTGATGGACTATTGGATTTTGTTGGTAGGTACTTGCGAAACTTGAACAGAAGTTCATGTATTATCGGTGGGTAAATTATTACACAATGGTAAATTATTACACAACGGCAAATTATTTCATAACGGTTTATAATTACACATCGGTAAATTATTACACAACGATTCATCTACCAAGAAGGGGCTGGATTTTATTGATCGGTACCTACTTTTGCAACTTGACCAACCGTTCAAGTAGGTATTATTGATGGATAAATTATTACACAATGGTAAATTATCACACAATGGCAAATTATTACACAACGGTAAATTATTACACAACGGTTCATCAACCAGGAAGGGGCTGGCTTTTTTTGATCGGTACTTTTGCAACTTGATCAACCGTTGAAGTATTATTGATGGGCAAGTTATTACACAACGGTTCATTAGGTATACTCGACCACGAAGGTAGGTATAATTGACCACAGAAAACAGTGATCTACGCAGAAGGGGCATCTATTTCACTCCACATCAACAATTTTCCTTCAGAACTTCATTATTTGCGTTTCTTTTTGCCGTTTTAGTTACTGCTTGTCATCGACAGAATTTTTTTAGCAACATTTAACTCGTGATTTAGGTAGGTACCTAGTAACGAGTATGAGGTTATCTGCGATCCACATAATATGTATAGAGTAGTACATATTATAATATTATATAGACGGGTTATCTATACAGAGAGCTGTGATCTGTAACAGAAGGGTATTCTGTACAAAATAATAAACCGTTGTGCAGGGATTTGCAGCGTTTTTTATGGCAGTTTTGGATTCTACATACCTTGAAACGTAAACCATCAAATTATGAGAATTTTGGTTTATTATTTTCAATAATGAACCATTGGAATCGAGCATGAAAAAAAAAATTCTTACCCCCCCTCAAAATTTGATGGTTTACGTTTCAAGGTATGTAGAATCCAAAACTGCAATAAAAATATTTCTGTCTGTCCGCCATACGGGCCACTTTTCTTGGTTACCATGAAAAAAAATTGATGAAATTCGGGGTATGGGTTCCGTTCGGCGTCTAGTTGGTCCTCGAAGCTCGACGTTACTGTGAGTCATCTCTAAAGGGTTCAAAATAGGGGTTGAAATTTTCAAAACGCCTATACCATTTTTTTACGTAAATATTTTTACGGTTTTAAATATTTCTTGAACTTGCGAGTTTTTTAAGACCATCCGGAGCATCGTACGTCCAGCCGTTCGTTCACAGTAAGGCCCCGAAGTTTGCACCGACAGGCATTTTCGACTCCAGTGTGAATGAAATTGTATACAATTCAAACCAAATCTCGTAACCAGAGACGCGCCCACAATAGGAAATTTGTGAATACGGCCAATCATTGGTAGGGATCACCTGATTATATTGGCGGAGTATGAAGTCGAGTTGGTTGTTCTGTGATATTATTTAATTTGAAAAATGATGGCTCTTTTGGAGGTTGTTGGTAGGTAGTGAAACTTGAACAAACGTTGAAGTATTATTGATGGGTAAATTATTACTACGGTAAATCATTACTCAACGGTAAATTATTACTCAACGGTTCATTATACCATCTAGGTAGAAGGGGCTGGAGTTTGTTGGTAGGTACTTTTGCAACTTTTTTCACTCCTCATCAACAATTTCTTTTCAGAACTTCATTATGTGTGTTTCTTTTTGTTAGGTACTGTTTGTCATCGGCAGAATTATTTTAGCAACATTTAACTCGTGATTTAGGTAGGTACCTAGTAACGAGTACGGGGTTAGGTACTAACCTACGGAGGGTCTGCGATCTACATAATATGTGTAGAATAGTACATATCATATTATATAGACGGGTTATCTATACATAGAGCTGTGATCTGTAACAGAAGGGTATTCTGTACAAAATAATAAACCGTTGTGCAGGGATTTGCAGCGTTTTTTTTTCAAGCTCGATTCCAATGGTTCATTATTGAAAATAATAAACCAAAAACCGAGGGACGTCGAAAGGTGCATTTCCTTATTGATCGTTTGCACTGTTCCCTCTTCATTTTTGTTATATTTTCAGTGTCGGCATTCTCGTTTCTTTTCCTAAGTATTCTCGTTTTTTGTTTTCATAAGATGGTTTACTAAAATACTCTACAACTTTGTGTGCGAAGTCAAAGAGCGAAATAATGCACCGGAAAGGAGTTATAGGACAAAAACCGTTGAAATATATCATAGGGGAAAAAATTGTAACCCCCTCAAAATTTGATGGTTTCCATTTCAAGGTATGTAGAACCCGAAAATGCAATACAAATTTTCTGCCCGTTCGCCGTACTTCGCACTTTTCTTAGTTACCATGAACGAAAATTAATTAAGTTCGGTTTGTAGGTCCCATTACTCAATTTAGGGCTTTCCTGCGGAAGGGGGAGGCGGGGCACGAGCGTTGGTACTGACCACAGAAAACAGTGATCTACGCAGATCTATACAGGTAAATCACAACGGTGGATTTTATTACACTACGGGTTATTACACAACTGTCCATTATTTACCTTATGCTTCATGAATAACTGCAAAAAAAAATAATGACTGAATTATTTAATCCCGCGCATTTTCATGAAACTGTAATATTCTGTAATAAGTGCAATAATTTTGACTTTACTAAGGATTTTTCTTAACTAAATAAAGTAAAGGAAACATTTTGACTTAAATAAAGATTTTTCTTTACTTCACTGAGTAATGTCTGTGAAAACGAAATGAGATAAAGGATTTCCTTAAAAAATTATTTTACTTTCAGAAGTAAAGTATTCTTGTCACTTGAGCCAGAACTATGAATTCGGCCTTTAGTGATGTTTTTTTAGCGTGAGAAGACCAAATATGAAGTTGATTTTGACCAAAGAGTGAAGAATTGAGGTTGTAACGAAGGTTCAGCTCCCAATATTCATTTTTTATGGGTCAAAAACCTGGATAATAGTCTGAAATCACCATAAATTTGTATAATAACACTGGAAGTAGTATCAACAGGTGAATCAAAGACAATGAAATGGGACTATCAATGGTCAATGATAATTTGTAAAAAAAAAAGTCTGCCATTTGGAGTAGGCAGTAGAGCTTCCTCACTTGAAACACATGAACATATTGAGTAGTTGGGTAGGTTCATTTTGATATGGGACCATCTGCGATCCAACCCGCGTTTACCCTCAAAATAACAGCTCTCTACGACTATTTTCCGCGTAGTTGGAAGCGTTACAAGGAAATGGTCAACATTTCATGTTCGCGCATGCACAGAAGAAAGTTACATTGCGATTCCAATGAAATTCATTTGGAACTATCAAAACATTATTCCTGATCGACCATCCAAGTTTGAACTCATTTCAACGATATTTAAGGTAGTTACGAGCGTTTCAAGTATTTCACTTTTGCGCATGCGCAGACGAAATTTAGAGTACTTTCTCAATGATTTTGGTGTGGGACTATCTTTGACCCATACCGCACCTACTCTCCAAATTTCAGCCCATTTCGACCATTATTTCGGGTAGTTATAGCGTTACAAGGAATTGACCACAGGCAGACAGACAGACACGAAACCAAAAACGTTCTTCTATGTCTGAAACGCGAAATGGTTATGGAAATTTTCATTTTGGAGGACATTAATTTTTTTACTCAATCACCTTCGGTAGTGAGGAAGCAAAAAGGACCCTAATTCGTGTTTTTGAGAAACAATAAATGAAATGCCAACATTTCTGTAGGTATGTCTAATAGAATAATGTGACTAGGACATGTGACTAGGACTTCGCAGCATTTTCTCATTATATTTAATTTAGTTGTTTATCATTATATTTTGTTGTAGGAGACGAAGTGTTGTGTGGTTTTATTGATGAAGTTACAGGTAGCTTCGGAGATATTGGAAAGCAGGCTTATTCATGGTGGGAATACGGGAATTTGTCAGCAAAGGATGCTAAACTGTGTAAGAATGGAGAAACTAAACATTGCGTACAGTATGACTCCATAGTGGCGGAAAATAACTATTATTTATACACAACATGGTGAGAATGTTGACCAGGGACTAACTGGATATTATATAAAATTGCAGCACTTTCATTAATTTGATAAGTTCATTAACTTTCATGTGTAGGTACCAGTAAGGATTTATGGTTACCTCTGAATGTTATTAACGAGTGCTTGAAGTTTCTATATCCATAGCTGTAGTACATAAATCACTTATATAATATGCATCTATGTCGGTTCCTACACATTTTTCTATTGCAACGGAATTATCTTCTAATTTTGTTGTTCTTCAGGGAAAAATGGAAATCTCCTCAAAGATTGTACCTGGATAAGATTGACGAGGCCTTTAAAAACCCTGCGTTCCGACCTGACAAAAAACTCGTAGTCATAACCCATGGGTTAACTAGTTCTTACCAGATAGACTGGGTGCAAAGAGCGAAGAACGGTAGGTACCTACACAACAGCTTCTATTCCTTGTCGTTGGTCTGAAAGAGCTAAATTGCAGGAGTAAAGGTAAGCGCACACTAGTGCCGGGGCGTGACGGGTCGCACCGCGCGGAAAAATGCGCCTGGTTCGGTTTAGTGTTTTTCTGAGACGCGCCCACCACAGCCGTGGCGGTGCGTGGCGGGGCGGAGCGCATGGAAACATCGCTCGCTAGGCGGATTTTTCCGTCAGCCCGCCGCGGATTGTTCATGAGCGAAGCTATTTGTTTTTCTCTCTACTGTTTTTATTGGTAAAAACGCTGCGAATTATTACACAAGGGATTATTATTTGCATTATAGATGCCCCTTCTGCGTAGATCACTGTTTTCTGTCATCAGTAGGTACCTAATAAAAATAATAATAACAACAATACAGTTTATTTACCATCTTCAAGTTGGTACAAAATCATTTGTTGAAAATGAAATGCGTTTCTATACAAAAATGAGAACAGCAGTTTTATAGATTCATAAATCAAGAAGTCTACCTATCATTGTTATTATTTGTTGTTATGCATGAATGTTATTTTGTTCAAGTTACAAAAGTATAACTGCCCCTCAACAAAATCCAAAATAACACTATTTTTTCATAAAATTAAATATCACGGTACAACCTACTATATTTCACGTGATTATAATGAGCTGTTACTTGCACACTTCATTCATTTTGGTTAATGGTAGGTAACTAAGAAAAAAAAACGGCAGACGGACATAACGTTTTTTAATTCTATTATTTCGGATTCAACGTGGTAGGTAGGTACCTTAAAACGGAAATCATAAAATTTTGAGAGGAGGTTAATTTTTTTTCCTTTTCATGCACGATTTCAAAAGTTTGTTATTGGAAATAGTGAACCAAAAATAAAACATCTTCATGGGAAGAATCCATGACGAACGAAACAACGAACAATGAAACAACCAAATGACCGCTTTTTCCGATGAGCTGCGGCCCGGCACGCCGCCTATGAGCTTAGCGACATTTATCCGCTGCGATGCGACCCGACCCGCTGCGGCACTAGTGTGCGCTTACCTATACAGGGAAGTGCTGACCCTAGGACTGATTTGAAACACAAAGTCGTTAGGTAGGTACCTATATATAAACGATTCGGACCGAAGCGTCCAGCACCTGGCAAAACATTTGGAAAGTTTCAGCTCTCCATTTAACTTTGGAAAATATCATCTTTTTCAAAGAGACCTCTTCTACAATTTCAGAAATCGGTACAGAGAGTCGTTATTTTAATTTTTCCTTCTTGCCTTTTTTGACGGTGTAAGAAAGGGCTACAGCCCTTACTAACTAAATCACTCGCGAAGAAATCGTGGAAACCCATTTCAAAGAAAAACGGAGTTACTGAAAAAATAGTATATTTCCACTAATACACGAAAAAACGCAAAAAACACTGTCATACCGGTTTCGGTGATCAAACCATCGTCAGTAACTAACAATAACTTATTGTTAACTCCGTTTTCCTTTACAGCCCTTACTATTTAATAAGGAATATTGAGTGATATTTCTATTACCCGTTCAACGTTGCACCCCATAGAAAACATCGATGATTTGCTACTTTCGAAGAGGTTTCCACAAAAAACAAGATATGTATCAAAAAATTTCCTTTCAAAGTCATTACGAAACATATTATGTTTGAATGATTTGACTGAATGCTGATACATGATAAGTCTGAAACAACCTCCACTTTCCAAACGAGGGTATTATTTTGAGTAAGAAATTCACTGATGAACTTGTTATTTAGATCTATTTCTTCGCGAGTGATTTGGTTCGTTGTTATTGAGTTGTTGTTATCCCCAATCCACCAACTATAAGCTCCTGGCTACGGGCCCTGCACAAGTAATTTTGTCAGAAAAGGCTTAAACTGACTTATCACTTTTGAACCACTTACCACCTTCCGAACAAATTTCCTGCCATTAAAGAGTAAAACTCCGATTACAATGTTACAGCTCTTTTGCGGCATAATACATGTGTCATAACCGTTGACTACCGAAGCTATGGTGACTACATACTTCTTGCGGTAAGTTTATAATCGATTAGGTATCTATGTACCTACCCATTAAAGATAATTTTGAATAATTCATCTGTCTAAGGGTGGGTTTTACCACCTACAGTTTTAGTGCGAGTTACGTCAACTTCGAGCTATAAAAAAAAAATTTGTTTTGCAAGCCTGTTTTTCTGCAACTCCACGTTAACATAACTCGCACGTTAGGTGGTGAAACACGCCCTAATAATATTACATCTGTCGTGGTACCCCTCAATTTCCTACATTTACCACTCCTATGTAATATGATAAAGATTTAACCAAATAAATGAGGGGAACGACGAGCTGAGTGACGCCTCGGGGAAAGTAAAAGGGTCTCCTCCATCGCCCCTCAACGGTTGGAACGGCCGTTGGTAGACGGGGGACGAGGTGAAAGGGGCCTTCATAAGCAGCCCGGCCAGCTCAGCTCTTCATTCGACAGATCTCGCTCTTACCCACGACTCTTCTCTCACTTGACCTGCACCTCCGGTCTCTCTTACCCTTCCTTGCGACTGCTGCGGTGATAACAGTGGGGTGCTCCCTCTTGAATACTCGCTATGGTGATGACCGCGGGGCATTCGCCTTCTTCCTCCTGGCATCTGCTGTGGTGATAACCGCGGGACGCCTCCTTCTCCTCTGGCACCTGCTGTGGTGATAACCGCGGGGTGCTAGCCTCCTTCCTCCTGACGTCTGCTGTGGTGATAACCGCCGGGCGTTAGCAACCCGAAAAGACTCCTAAGGGACAAAATCTCTCATCCTTCACCTTACCCAAACCTACCCTACCATTAGGAGTCACAATAACATCATGTGGCTCAACTGTTCTATGGGTGCCTATAACAAGAATTGTTTCTCGTAAGACGAAAAATTTCTCTAGTTTAGTTACGGCTAAATATATCACTATTAAATTCTTCTATCAACTCGCCTTTCGTATATATTTACAAGAGAATGCGATTTTGTGACAGAATAATAATGGTTTGATACCCTTGGCTGAAGCGATTGGAAGCAAACTAGGAGATCTTCTAGAAATCCTCATGAAAAGGAGATGGAGTGGATCACGAATCCACCTGGTTGGTCATAGTTTGGGAAGTCACATTTCTGCATATGCGGCAAAACATTTGAAAAACCTTGGACTTCCAGTGTCCCGAATAACAGGTAAGTAAATAATAGATAGTCACATATCCATATACGTGTGCTCTATGATTTATTCATGTGTGGTGGTGGGCTGACCGTGGCGATAAAATAGTGTGGGGAAATTGTTGAGGGCCGGTCGTCCAATTATGGAAACTCGAATTATTATAATCCCGGCGTTTCGAGAAGTTCATTTTTTCATTTTGAGGGCACCAGTGGGACTTGTGGTCAGGACGCATGTTCGATGTCCGTATTTGCACTTATGAACACTTTATAACAGCTGCACTGACACAACAACTGTAAATTCTGACTGTATGTACCTGATTATCACGGTTGCAGCTCTGGATCCAGTGGGTATAATTTTCGATACGTTGGAGCCAGAGCGGCGCCTGAACAAAGATGACGCGGACTTCGTCGACTGCATCTTCACAACTCCTGGTGGAATAGGATCGCGGCATCCTTTCTGTGGGGCCAATTTCTATGCAAACTGCTTCGGGATAGGTCTACCTACAACTGGGATAATCACAGGTTGGTTTTCTGTGTTTCTTATTATTGCCTACACAAGTCCTACAAGGGTTTGTTTTTTGTTCATCCTTACTGTGATATATATTTTTTGTTTTCATTATTCAGCTGTTCAGCATTTGTTACCACTGCATATAATTTAAGGCCTGTTATTTACAAAAGTTCTCAATGCTGCCAACAACCCAACATTAGAAATGGCACACCTTCGTGGCAACCTTTAACAACCTTTGCCATGGCCTTTCCCCTGGTTTGATTCTGAGGACGTATATTTAAATGTATTTATACATTTAGGGTTCCATCCATCCATCCATTGCGGTTCTGTACATAGTTTAAAGTGACGCACTAGCGCTCCAAGCGGGATTTCAGTTGAACTAGTCAGCAATTTACCAGATACATTTCTAGCGGGAACTCAGAAATTTGAATTTCACACTCGTTTTCTGCCGAGACTTTCCAACATGGACACCTCATTTCGTGGTCAATAAGTGTTCATTTCCGTTTTTCAACAGAATTTAGCCCGAAAAAGGAGAATTTGTAACCAAGGAAAATTGCCCATTATTGTAATAATGACCCCCTGGAGCGCACAATTCTGGAGGAGGTTTAACTACATACTTATCAAATAATATCAGCTGAATGTTTCCCTTTTCACGGGGTTTCTGCCCTCCCATTTTCTGCTGAGTAAATGAATTTTCGATTTTGCAGTGTCGATAACGTTGCAACACGGACTCCTCTATAAACACACAATGCATGGTCTCAAACTCAGTTTCGTTGTTTCTCCCTGAGGCGGGCTAGGGGACCCTAGACCAGGGGCGTTGCGTCCATAAGGCCACTTGGGCCACTGCCCCGGCACCCAAAAATACTAGAGTAAAAAAGACCAACCATTGTTCAGTCATCTGAATTTCCCTCCGTACACTATACCTAGTATTTTTCACAAAGTTCAACAGCTACTCGCCAGATTTCTCTGGCTATGGATATTCAATATTCAAGTAGAGCATCCGTGGTGGTTCCTTGATGTTAGCTCCATAGACCAAGCATTTTATCGGAATAAAGCGACAGTAATCGATGTCCTGCAATCGAAATCGAAATGCAGGCTTCTGAAATTGGAAGGTAGGTCCTGGGACTACGGACGTTCCGATACTTCCGATATATCGGAGTATCGATACTTTGCTCCCGATATTTCCGATATGTGTATCGATACTTTTCATTCAATACTTTTGTGGTATCGATACTTCCGTCCGAGAGTATCGATAGTATCGATACTTTCCACCGATACTTTTCACCGATATTTTACCAAGGAAGATGACATTATTGTGAGGAGATACTCGTTCGTGCCCACCTATTAATTATAATATGATTATGTAAATACTTGATTTTCGAAAATAGGTAGCTGGAAATCAAACATAATACCGGAAATGCCAATATTTCAGGAAAATCGCGATACCTAAGTACCCTCAAACTCAATAATATGCTGGTCACTTTTAAGGCATCCTTTTCACATAGCAACAATTTCTCTCAATTCTTTTCCTTTTTTTTAAAATTCCATCAAAAGAAAGGGTTTTTCTGAATTTTCGCCCTTGGACTTGGTATTCCGATATTATCGGAATATCGATACTTTTTGACCGATAATATCGAGTATCGATACTTCGGGGAAAGTATCGTATCGAAAGGAGTATCGATACTCAGATGGTATCGTAACGTCCCTACCTGGGACCTAGTTTACCCATGGCAACCGAGAAAAGTGGCCCATCCGCCCGCACATGCTCAGTCGAGTAAACATTTTGTTTGCCACGCCCACTTTGATCCTGGCCCAAGAATCTGATTTCGACCCCAAAATCGTTCATTTCACAATCGATTCGATCCCTTCAATTCGATACGAGATGCTTCTTATTCCAATTTGTTTTTGTTGTCTCTGAATCACATTCACTTTCTCTGATGAGTCTGTCAGTTTTCAATTTTTTTTGTGTCAAGTTTTGCTTGTTTTGCGTTCGGTCCGGTTCCGATGACAGATTTGTATTTGTGGTAGGTACTTGCGTGCGTTTTGTCCTGATTGCTGTTTGTGGATTGATCGGCATAAACACACTGATAACTACCTAGCTTCTAGTCAATAGCTTCTCCATTCAAGTAGGTACCAGCTGACGGGTCATTGTTGTGTTGGATTTTAGTTTACTATATTTTTGTTACACATGAATTCGGTGGCTAATTTGCAGTAGAAATTGTCGACGTTTTCGTACAACGATAGAGTGTTTTGCTGAATATCACTCAGTCAGTAAATAAGGGAAGGGTGTTGTTGCCTTGGGGTATTTTGTAGACAAATCTGTTGGTTCTGTGTTCTGGTCTAGTGCCCAACTGCTTTCATACGCCACTGCCGTGTGTGTGGACCCGCAGTGACCTTGGAAAAGCTGGCAATGGCTGCTGCGTGCTGAGGATGACCGGCAATCGCCTCCGTTGCGGTTTTTCACGAAAGATCAAAGGAAGCCAGCATGGATCAGGATCTGCGCGCGCACTTTTTCGTGTCACCCCGTCCTCGCAAGGGGCCATCTTCGCATTAAGCCGGGGCACAGGTATCCGCACGGCAGCCGCACGGAGCCCTCTCCGCATCATCGCCGAGTGTCGGTGACAGAGGTGGTAGGCCACACAGTTCCGAGTGTTGGCCACCCATACGGTTCCGGCTCAGTATTAATTTGCCCACCAAGACGCAGATATTCAGGAATTTTTCAAACGTTATTTGGGTATTTTGGCACTCGTAAAGAGGAAGAAGACGAGGACTGGAGGCAAACTCGTCCCCAAAGAATAATATGGGTTCAAAGTGCTAGGAAGAAAAGATGTGCTGAAGGGGAATTTGTCTCGCTGCTGCCTTATCTGACGTACAATAAGACGAAGTTTTCGAATATTTTAGAATGTCGATGTACACATTCAACCAACTGGAACTGAAATTAAAAGAGAAAATGAGGAAAGAAGATCCTGATCCGCAACGTGCCCGCCAAAAAACTAAACTGAACTAAGGCCAGGACACACATATCCGCACCGCATCATGGCCGTGTATGGACACACTCGAATGGAAAGTTACTCAAAGGAAGTTTATCAGTAAGTCCCCACCTTTCCGTACCTACACCTCTCTGACACCTCCATTCCGTGCTCGCACCGCATCCGACTAGTTCAGTTTAGTTTTTTGCGGACAGGGTGTGGATCAGGATTTCCTTTCCTCATTTTCTCCAGTAATTTCACTTCCAGCTGGTTGAATGTGTACATCGGCATTCCAAAATATTCGTAAAACTTTGTCTAATTTGGGCATCAGATGAGGCAGCAGTGAGAAAAATTCCCTTTCAACCCATCTTTTCTTCCAAGAACTGTGAACTTTTTCTTTGGGGACGAGTTTGCCTCCAGCCCTCGTCTTCTTCCTCTATGCAAATGCCAAAATACCCAAATCACTGAAAAATGCCTTAAAATATCAGCGTCTTGAAGGGCAAATGAATACTGAGCCGGAACCATATGCCTGGCCAACACTCAGAACTGTGTGGCCTCCCACCTCCGTCACCGACACTCGGCCGTGATGTGGAGAGGGCTCGGTACGGGCGCGGTGCGGATATATGTGTCCCGGCCTCTAGTCGTATGCGGTGCAGGCAAGGAAAGAAGGTGACGGAGAGGTGTCGGTACGGAAAGTTGGGGACTTCCTGGTAAATTTCCTTTGTGTAACTGTCCGTCCTTGTGTTGTCCAGCACACGGCCATGTTGCGGTGCGGAGGTGCCGATATGTGTGTCCCGGCCTTTACTCATTTAATATAATATGCTCCCTCCTGTCAGCGTAGAGGGTACTTCAAGTTTGTGCGAATTTGTTCTGTGTTGTGAATCTCAATAAATTACTTTCTTATTCAGTAGAGCTACATACGACTGATACGAACTAGCCAGGCAAATACCCGCAGCTGCCACTAATTCAACCTCGTTATCCATCACTGAATAACTTCGGCGTTTCACACCCCAACAGTTTTGAAACTGATGAAAATAGAAGTACAGTGACCAACACGGTGTTCGTCACGTTGTGGCGCATGCTGGCCCATCGTCCGCCAGTGATTGGATGAGCGACGCTGGCCCACGATTTCATCACCATCGAAATGGGCCAGCCCCGGTGGCCATGCTAGGCCATCAAGCTGGGCCAGCACAGGCCAATGTGTAGAGAGGGCGAAATCTGGCTTATGCCCAACAACCTCTGTCTACGAAATAATGGCCGAATTGAGCTGAAATTCAAAGGGAAAGTGTGGTGTGGAGGGGATGTGTGGTGGGGGGGTCCCTGAATGATCCACTGTTATGATTACAATGTAGTAATGCAGATACTACACCTTGCCAGAGTTTCATTAATCTATTAATCACTGTACTTGTCTCTACCTTCCAGTAAGTACTACTAAGCACTAATTGTAGTTCGGCTCTCAAGGTCCTGCAATACATTCCCAAGCAAGGGAAATGTACGTCGAATCGATCTATCCCAATCACATTTTTGAAGCTAAGAAGTGCGATGGCGTCCCCTGCAAAGATGTCAAGCCAGAACAGTGCAGTTCGCTAAACCACACAATAAAAATGGGGCACCCAGCGTCCTCCAAGTAAGTAACAATCTTTAATCATTGTTCGGGGGATTTCGCCAGCCTACCCCTGTTTTTTTCCCCCTAGGCATTTTCGTCTATTTTATTTTATTTATATCAGGTTCTTATTTGCTCACTTGAGCAAGAGATGATTTTTTTATGAAGAAGTTCAATTTTCGTGTTTTTCTATTTCTAAATAAAACTTAACGTGAGTTCCGGGTTTTCCCAAATAGACGAGAGAATGCGGTCATTATATTGTCGTGTGGTTGGGGATCCAATCTGATTTTCGTATTTTCGGTGAACCTTTTCCGTAAATGTACCGCTGAAAAGTAGATCCGCCTCCTCTGGTGTGAGCAGCTATCGTCAAGTCAGTCTTGCTTCAGAAACCTGTACGTCCAGTTCGATTATATACAGTGTTTTAATTGTGGCCAGTATTGCCTTAAAACATAGTTTTCAAAGTTATTAGGGTTACCTGCGGGTTGCCCTCTCTAACCGTTAAGCCCTTTCAGCTTCCAAAAGTGCCATTTCATCCTTTTGGTGCAATTATCTTGACCCTCGAAGCGCCCTCCTGGGATCCCTTCGCGCCATCTGCCATCGTACGCTGAACGAGACGAGCTACACAGCATCAGGTAAGCCGATTTGCGATGAATCCTGTTGGATGTCCTTGTGCACGACTTTCTTGACCGTATCCTCTCCGGTTCAGCCGTTTTGAACTCAGCAAATTTTACTTCGAATTAGATCGAATCGACGTTTCTTGGGCCGTTGCCCACGAAACGATCAGTTCTGATTATTAATTCCCCCAATAATCATCTATTCGAAATCATGTTCGAAACTTTAAAACCTGATGCACTCTTTATTAATCCACTGGCTGCTGGAAAAAATAAATAAACAATGGAGCGAAATGATAGAGCTTATAACCTAAATTGACGCTGGAAAAATACAGGTACATAAAATTCGAATATTTTTAAACAATTTATCCTAGATTATAATTTTATTATAATAATTTAGACGAGTCCATTGAAAGATAAATATCAACATAGACATGAAATACTGGTTTGTTAATAAAGTACCTAGATGAGGTTTATGTATTGTAGTAAGATAGTTAACATGGTTTTGAAACATTCAAATTAAGTCACGTTGGTTACATAATACAATTATGTTATCTTTTTAGACACTTGGGATTGTTCTTCGTAGAAACCAATGCGAAATACCCTTTTGCAAAAATAGTTATTGGTTGGCCGGTCCTGCCTCAAGTACGAAAAAAAATATGGAAGCCAAAATTGTGTAAACGAAAAACCAAGAAACGCGAAGTTGGCCAGAGGGAAAGTACGAAAGAAAGGAAACGCCGGACAAGATCAAGAAAGTGTTATACTTTAATAACTATGAATATTTATTGCTAATATGAGCAAGAAATAACGAGGGTTTTATTATAAAAATGCACGCGTTCACGTTACGAGATCATTGACTATATTTCACGGGAGGTATAACCCCTTAGGAGGTTTTCCTCATTTAGAAGGAATTACAAGATGGTGATTGACGGCATAGTTATGGAGTCACAACACTCCTCCCCCCTTAATAAAATAAAGTTCTCTGATATAATTTGTTATAATAAAAGAATACATGCATACTTCAGGGTAAATCAAATTCTCTTCACTGCCCTAGGCTTCCCTGATAGTTCTAGGGGGAGATACGGCATCAGGGGCTGTAGCGATCAATGGGTTTTATGATTCGTTTGGGTCGCTGGTTCCTGACTGCTGGTGTTGCTTCCTGGGGCTCTGGTGTTGCTTCCGGGAAGCCTCGGAATGGAGAAGTTTGGGTCGCATCCAGTTGGGTAGAGGATCTTGCTCCTTGGTTGGACTGCGGCGTGGATGGCACTGTGGCTGGTGGTTGGGCCCCTGGAATTGTACTGTGTTGAGTCCCAGAGCTGGCTGATCTCATAGGCTGGGCGTTGGTGTCCTCTGATGCAACATTTCCTGGCTCAACTGCCGGCCACAATTGGTCGATGTGCCGCCTCCATATAGAGCCATCAGCTATAGCGACTTCATACGTTTGATCTCCAAGTATTTCAGTGACCTTGCCCTTGCTCCATTTTGGTTTAGAAGGACGATAGTCTTTTGCCCAAACGGGTTGGTTGGCTACTAGAGTGGTATCGCGGCTCCCACCTCTCTGAACCATGTTTTCTTGGTAGGTTTCTACTGTGTCCGCTGTGGATGGAGCAAGCTGATCAAAAACTGTTCGGAGTCGGCGTTTCATTAGCATCTGGGAGGGTGTTTCACCGGTGGCTGCATGTTCGAAGTTGCGGAATGCCAGCAAAAATTGGCACAACGCTTGCTTCAGCGATGGCACACGATCCACTAACGCTTTCTTCAAGAAGCGCTTGACTATCTTCACCGCGGATTCTGCTGCTCCATTTGATTGTGGATGATGGGGTGCCCCCACCAGGTGGTGAATACCAAGTTTTTGTAAGAATGCTGTGAATTCGGTTCCAGTGAAACATCGTGCTCCATCAGTGGTGATGGAACGTGGAATACCGAATCGCGAAAAAATTTCCAAGAGCTGGTCGATTGTGACTTGGGCTGTTGGAGATCGCACGATGGCTGCTTCCAGCCATTTTCTGGTGGCTTCCTGGACCACTAGCACATAGAGAGTCTGGTTAAGCGGGCCAAGATAATCGAGATGCAATCTTGTCCAAGGGTTGGCTGGCCATGGCCATGGCTTGAGGGTTGATTTTGGAGGGTCACTCCGAAATTGACTGCACGTCTCACAACTGGCTGCTCGCTCTTCGATTTGACGGTCCAAATCTGGCCACCAAAAATATGATCGAGCGATGCTCTTCATTTTTGTGGCCCTGAGATGGTCTGCATGTAGCTGATTCAGTACCGCACTACGAATTTTCTCGGGTATTATTATGCGATATCCCCACATCACGCAGTTGTGGTCCACCGTCAACTCTCTTATCCTTCGTGCGAATGGTAAGAACTCCTGGTCCTTTGGTAAGTCTTCACCTCTCTTTATTTTATCCGACACCGTTGATAGTGTGGAATCGGTGCGGGTAAGTCGTCTTATTTCCTTCCAGTTTATTCGATGGGGGTAGCTTTCGTGGATGAAGTTCAGATAAGTGATCTTGCTTTCTGGGTCCTCCACTTTTGCTCCTTCGGTTTGGATTCTGGACTGGAAATCAGCTGTGTTATCATTTGACTTCACACACTGCAGATTGTAATTGAAGTTCGACAACAGATAGGTCCATCTCTGGAGTCTATTGGCAGCAAATATGGGTATTCCTTTTTTGTCTCCAAAAATATGAAGTAGTGGTCGATGGTCAGTGACTAGCAAAAAAGGTCTTCCAAACAAGAAATCCTTGAATCTGGAAACCCCAAATACTATACTCCAGGCCTCACGTTCTACCTGTGCATACCGACGTTGCGCATCCGTGAGCATCTTTGATGCGAATGCTATTGGCCGCTCGTGGCCATCTGGGAAAATGTGGGCTAGGATCGCACCCACCGCTGTTCCAGATGCATCCACTGTCAGTTTGATGGGTAGTTCGGGATTAAAATGTGTTAGCACTCGGTCTCCCGTCAAATATTGTTTGATGGATTCAAAAGATTTTTGGCATTTTTGTGACCAAACCCATTTTTCACCCTTTTTCAGCAGTTTGTATAATGGATGTAACATGTGGGCTGCTCCCTTAACAAACTTAAGATAAAAGGTCACCATTCCCAAGAAAGACTTTAGCATTTGGTTATTCTCGGGCCGTGGTGCTTCATTTATTGCCTTAACATGTTCTTCTGTTGGGTGTAAGCCTTGTTCGTCAAAGCGATGTCCCAAATATTCAATCGATTTTTGAATGAATTTACACTTTTCCAGCTTCACTCTGAGGTTTGCTTCCTCCAGAATCTTGAGAACAGTGCGCAATCGCGTGTTATGTTCTTCAAGCGTCTTGCCTGTTATGTAGATGTCATCAAGCAGCGCCCCGACCCCTTTTATGCCTCGTAACAGTTTATCGATCACCTTTTGAAATTCGAGAGGTGCTACCGATACTCCAAAACAAAGGCGCCTATATCTGAAAAGGCCTAAAGAGGTCGATATAGTAGTGAGAGCTGCTGATTTACCATCGAGTAGTAGCTGCTGATAGGCGTCCTTCAGGTCGATCTTAGAGAAAAACTTTGATCCTCCAAAGTTGGCACATATGTGATCAATCCGAGGAAGGCTGTAGTCAGTCTGGCAGAGAACTGGGTTAAGCGTTATTCGGAAATCTCCGCAAATCCGTACGCTGTTATCCCCTTTTAGTACGGGAACAATCGGGTTTGCCCATTCTGAGTGCTCAACCGGTTCGAGTATCTCTGCCTTGACCATTCTCAAAATTTCATTTTCAACTTTATCCTTGAGAGCAATGGGAAGGGTTCGGGCTTTGAAAAATTTTGGCTCGGTACCCTCCTTCAATTTAAGGGTAACCTTATGGCCAATGAAAGTACCCAGTGTAGGTTCGAAAACTTTGGGGAACGATTTAATGATTCCCTGAACCTCTGGGAGTACCTCTGGATGTTCCGTTCCCATGTTACACAACATCTCTGTTGCATCCGCTCGTAAAAGCCGAAGGCCTTGCCGACCGATGAGCGGTGGACCCCGATTCTTGATAATGTAAAAGGTCAACTCCAGACTGTGCCCCTTAGTTTGAACTGGCAACTGGATTTTCCCAATAGGAACAATTTTTCGTCGTATATAATCAGTCATTGTAATATCATTGTGTAAGATATTATAGTTCGCAAAATGTTTGTCATAAAACGTCTTTGACAAAACATTGTACGCCGATCCTGTATCTACGTGAAAACAAAACTTGGTACCTTCCACCACCAGATTTTGCATAAAAGTACTGGACTGGTCATAGCCGTCTTCATTATACATGCAGAAAAGCGAATCCCCTAGTGTGAACTCATCTGGGCCTTCCAAATTGTCCAGATAGTGACTAGATGGCTTGGGTTTGCCTTTACAAACGGGAGCTAAGTGCCCCTTTAAGTTGCATTTATGGCAGGTGTAGTCTTTGTACTTACATACTGACATGAGGTGATTCTTACGCCCACACACTTCACAGGGTTTAGATGGTTCCTTCTGCGTGTTGGAAGAACGAGTTTTCCCACTTTTAGAACCCTTTCGTTTGTTAGTATATAAGCACTCACCTGGTTCCTGTTTTATGGCAAGACTTTGTCGATATTTAGCCGTCGTCTTGGAGGCATCCTCCTCAAAAACTCTGTCTCGGACGGGACCCGGACCCAGACCAATTACGAAAATATCACGTAATAGTATTGACAATTCTGTGCCGAAAGCACAACGAGTGGCCAAGGTCCGTACGCGGGCTGCCCATTGTTGAATCGTTTCTTGGGACTCCCTTCGCGCCGAATAAAATTCATCTCTGGCAGCGAAATATGACGTAGGTATCTTGAAATGATCGTCCATGATTTTAATTAGATCGTCATACTTTACTGTTGCGTCGTCCGGGTCGGTCTTTGGGGACACACAAACTTGCCACAAGTTCGTAAGTTCCCGTGGACAAGCATGTTAGTAATAAGGGCTTCTTCTTCTCAGCGTCTACTTCATTCACTTCCATGAAGCTCAGTAGCTGGCTCTTAAATAATTTATAAGTGCCTGAAACGTGATCGAATGTCGGGGGGTTCCCGATCACCATGTTGTAGGTGAAATTGTTGGTGGTGGTCATATCGGAAGAAACTTCTCGGTGTCGTCGGAAAACACTTTCACGTTCTGTCGCACAACTACAAACCGATTTTCCGTCGCCAAATGTTATACTTTAATAATATTATGAATATTTATTGCTAATATGAGCAAGAAATAACGAGGGTTTTATTAGAGAGTTCCTAAGAGATAAGTTCATTAGGGAACGGCCATATCTTTTGGCCACATCTAAGGCGAGCAGCTAAGATGCTAACTTTGGATGCTAACCAATAAGTCCGGTTTGACAGAAGTGGTGGGGGTAGGAGTGAATTAAAAAGTAACGTCACTTAACTTAGCACAACGCGAAATCCATTCAGCTTCAGTAGGTATACTAGTATCCGTAGGTATACTCACTTTTTTATCCTAAGTTGATATCGCAACAATCTAGCAAATTCTTTGAAAGACGCTTGGAGTAACTTTGAAAGACGCTGGCGATGGCGAGGACCGACGACACATGACGCGTTAAAACAAAACGCGGCAAAAAGCTGTGCACTGTTACCCCTGAGTAAGGTTAAAGACGATTCCTAAAGTTTGTGCCCTGGGAGATAACGCGCCTTATGTATAAGGCCGAATAAGTCGAACTTAAGGAAATAAGTTTGAACTTGGGCGACGCGCATGCGCAGTTGAGATAAATCTGAACACATCTTCCCGACTTTAGTCTTTAGGAACTCTCTATTATAAAAATGCACGCGTTCACGTTACGAGATCAATGACTATATTTCACGGGAAGTATAACCCCTTAGGAGGTTTTCCTCATTTTAGAAGGAATTACAAGATGGTGATTGACGGCATAGTTATGGAGTCACAACAGAAAGTATAAACACAAATCGAGGTATTGTAGCCGTGGGAGGATTTGATGGGAGATTTGAGTGTGTGTGAAGTGGTGTAGCTTCCTATGTAATACTTCATGTGTATCGTATCTATCTTCAATTTATTAACAACGGATACGTATGTAATGATCAATCAAGTCGAAGTACCAGTGTATCTTGTCTAAGAACCAGTTCTTGGACACAATAAACTGTTCTTCTTTCATGGATTACGTACGTACGAGTACCTTCATCTTGAATTCCTCGATTATGTTTGAAATATTGTGGCCACTTGGAGTGCTACCTCTCACAACGCAAAACATAATAATATTATAGATGTGGATCGATACTCAGGAACATAGTAGTCACAGGAACCCAGCAGTCCCGGATTCCAGTTACTTTGAGCAACTGCGTACTTGCATAATGCACATCTACGTGGCAACAATGTTGTTGGTAGTCTTTTCGACCCATCCCTGAGACATGTGAGTCAGCTGTTTGTCCTTTGCCAAGTTTCATTATTAATTTTGTTTCTCTCTCGCTTATCAATAATCAAGAAAATCTTGAGTTCGGTCTTTTAAAATAGGCAGCTAGCTGGTCATCCAGTTATAGTTTCTGACGACTCCGATTATTCGTTATCCTCCTTCCAAAGATCTAATCCTAATGGGTATGGCCACAGCCCATACTCACTAATTGAATAAAAAACAGAAAGCAAAATTCAGGAACCACAATTTATTTTAGATAATAGCATGGTACCAATTTTAAATAATTTTATTTTGAAAATTATTATTCTACGGTAACTGAATTTAATACTGTAAATAAAAATGAGATTTCCTACCGCCACCTCTAAATTACCTAGTTTTTCACTGTGTCCAAAATACCTTTGCCATTTCATCCCCGTGGAAATGCCATTAATGCGTGCTCATGCGATAATAGCCATAAATATATTACGACATAAGCGTGCTATTTACGTAATACCCTTTAGGTACAAGGGAACACTTGGAAAATGCATTTAATTGTTTATACAATAATTATTAATACTGTCAAATAGATTCAATTCAGTACTTTCTTGCAAGGTTTGGTAGGTATCAAACAAAAGGATGTTCCGTTGCAATTTTTCTATTACGCTTTAAATTATTCTGAATATTGTATGTCCAATTTTCTAAAACCAACGTAGTTATCGTTAGTTCGTACTATAAATATTGGCCTTTAAATGCGTTTTTATATCAGGTCAAATATTAGGATAATCAGATGATCAGGTATCTATAATTAGGATAAATAGGTATCAACTGTTTTATGTAGATAATAAATGTTTTATATAAGTAGTAACTAATTTTTAAAGGTTTTATGTGATGCCAATTTTGTGCAGGTATTGCCCCATTTAAAAAATCAATTTTTCGATTATTTTAGGGTAATGAAATAGCGTTATACATAGTATTTTCCTGTTTTAAACCTCAATCCAGGCACCAAACATTTTAGGTGATTTGTTTTATAGCAATCTTAGCAATATTTGACCAAAATACACACATATCACATACTAGTGATTTGTATTGAAATCCATTTGATAATCCTGTACCTACTATGAATGGTTTTTGATCTACTTTAATAGCTTATTTTTACCGAAACTTTGCCAAAAACTGAAAATCCCAAAACTAACAATGCCTAGTTTGATATCCGACAGTATTCAAATAGTGCAAACCATCGATAGTTTTACACAACTGCTAGCGACTCACATTGCAAAAGAAATGGAGTTGAAGGGTTTTTTTCAAGCGTGGGTTGATGCAGTACTTACAGGTCGCTCGTAATAAATTCGGCATATGTACACGGGAATGAGACACCAATTACGCACGGAATAATCATACAACAAGGAGGCGTGGCAATCGTAGATACGAGTGTATCGAGGTTGAGTACCTATAATGAAAATCAAGTGTTTCATGTAAAAAATCATATTTTGGATCACAGATACACGACCTCCACCTATAAAGAATGTTGGAGCATGCAAAATTAATGGACACTAGGTACGCAGTATAGCATGATTTATCGTATAAGGGTTACAAGCTGCGCAGAACATTGATGTGGAAATGGCAAGGTACGTGTGATTTATGACTGAATGAACCATCATTGATATATTAATATATGCACAGCCGTCATACCACTGGAGCCCTCAAATTCTCTAGATCGCCCCATCCCCTCCATCCTATTACGGTGTGATTTCCAAATGATTTGAAATTTATTTGCTTTTCTGCTTTCTGGTTCTTATCTATGTTCCACATTACCGATTTTATCTGTAAACAAATTAAAACAACGATGTCGGAGTATTTAAATTTTTTTTAGAGCTAAATTTATTTTGTCCAAGATCAAAAATATATCATGTAACATGATGTGAGGTAGATGATCCCTGTGTTCCCCCTCAAAATTTAGGCCATTATTACTTTGATGACGCGTCTTTTAGTCCGTTGATTGCGTTTAGTTCAATCTTGTTGTGATGATGTTTCCCGTTTATGCAAGTCCGTCAAATAAATCATGGATATTTAAATTCACATATTCGATACACAAATGAAACTTTTCTCCCGTCCGAAATTCCTATCGCTTTGTACGTTTTAGAAGGCTTTAGTTACCCGAATTTAGGGAAGACAGGAATATCGAACAACCATTTTGCACAGATCAGTGGTCTCGATGCCAAACCATACCCCCAATCAGTTCTTTTGGAGAAATATAGAATAGTTGTACAAATAGATCGGGATATAATTACATGAAAATTTCGATCGAAAGCTCGAATCGAACCCAAGCCTTTTAAAATAGAAGTCTGTTTGCACCATACCAGGGTGCCATCACGGTTGCAATAATTAAGCGACAAGTACTCCAAGATTAAACGTTGCACATGATCAAAATCAGAGTTACTTGGACCACAGCAAGTCCTACTATACTAGTTTTATTTGGGGGGGGGGGGGGGGTAGAGTACTTTGGAATTATACAAGTATACGGTGGACGAAAGATTCGTATGGGTAGGGCGAAGTGGGAATATTATAATGCACAAGTACAATGGATCAGTGTGGCTTGTATCACTTCTCAAACCATGCATCAACAGGAACACATAATTTCGATTTAAAGTGAAGTGAAAGTACGAGAAACGGGATGGTTTGTGGGATGAAATGCGGTGTGAGGGGGTTTATAGAATAACATTTTAATGGGGGGGGGGGGGGGTCACAAAATTAGTGAAAATTAGGGACAGTGGTGGGGATTTATGTACAAGTTATGCAGGATTAATAAACAAAAATATGTACACACTGACGAGGAAAGTGCTTCAATTCATCGAATTTCTTTTTACACCTTATGCGGTAAGCCATCTTGCAATGTGGAATAAACAAAAAATAAATTAACCTTTAGCTTACCACCTATTTATTCAATACAAAGCTTTTCGCTCAACTTCTGAGCATCGTCAGGTAGGTACTCACCAACCTGGTTTGTATTGAAGCTTTGTATTGAATAAATAGGTGGAAAGCTAAAGGTTTATTTATTTTTGGTTTATACCACATTGGAGGTAAGTGCTCTTTTGTCTTCAAACGTATGAAAAGTTAACGCACATCTACACCAGATATTGTCCTTCATACCGAAATCCTGATTCCTTGGGCAAGTCTCACATTCAAGTCCTCATTGGAAAAAACAAGGGAACACTTCAAATATCGTGAACGTCAATTCAAAATTTTAAGAAACAATATTTATTCAAACAACGTGGAGAATATTCTACACACTCGCATCAACAGTATCAACAAACATCCAAAGGAATGCCATTTTCGTCACAAGACGATGGGTTTCATTGTGAAGGTTCCGCTTGGGATACTTACAGTGAAGTAAAACAATTGGACTATTATTGATCGAGTATGAACCTAATAATTGTGGAAAATACAAATTCAATTTTTGATTATAATTCGTTGATGAAAGACTATGATATTTCTCGAAAATTTGGTTGGGGGGATTATTGAAAAATGAATTCTTCATAGGTAATGCCACATTATGTGAGGTGATGAAAAAGACAATCAAGAAAATATTCATTACCAGCGTAAAGAACAAGGTATTATTAATAATTGACTTACGACCTATCATAGTGTAGGTTATAGGAATAAGTATAATGTCATAGGATATTGGATGATGTAAATAATATGAAAACCCGAAGTTAAGGAGTTTCTATTATCACCAGTAGACTAAAATAGGCACGCCACAAAAATAAAAGCATGCCTAAGGGTGGGGAAACCAAAATTATTTATGTACATAAATAACTTATTGAAATTCAAACAAAATCTCACATGTAATAACAAAAATATTACGATACACCTGTACTTCCATAATTAACTCTCCAGTCAAGGATAATTTTTGCTTTGGTAGCCCTCATTATTAAGGCCCAATTTAGTGAGATTCCACATATTCGGATCCCGGATTCGGATTCCTTGGACGTGAGCGTCCAAGGAGATTCACGAAGTATGATGCAAAATGTTTTAAATTTCTATATCAATGAGACTGGTACCTAATTTTATCAATAGAGTCGTCAGTGATTTGAGGAGCTCCCTACCAAAACTGAACATGTCCACTTTTGACCATATTGCTGTTTGTGACGGATTCTGGTTCATTCTCCAGAACTGCATATCATTCCAAGCTCCTTTTTTACCAAATGTGATTATCTCCTACCTAAAAACTCAGTCAAAATATGGGTTATTCAGCAAAACTTAACATGTCCATCAATAGGAAATCTCACTTTTTCCACATACATTTTCAGCAAAAATTAGCATGTTCCACACACTTGGGGATCCATTCAATGATTTTTTTTTCAGAACTTAACATGTCCATTCGTTTGTTGTTGTGACTGTTTCTAGAATTTAGTTCTCCAGTTCACCAACAGGTAGCATTGCGATCTCTATACAGACGTCTTTCCATACTTTCTAGTACCCCAAATTTTGGCTTAGGATCGCTCGTTGTCACGCTGGAGCCTCAGGGTTCAGCCTAATAGCGGGAGGAGAAGCTCCGCTAGGTGGCTTCACCTCACGTTCTTGTGTGCCCGCTTATCTTCTTCTCACCTCTGTGATTTCTGAAACGTTCTCCATCCATGTCTACTGCACTACCAACCACCACCAACTTGTTTGTTGTTGATATAGCATCCATGCATCATCCTTCATCGACCCTTAGCCGACAGGGCCTTTCGCAGTAGAAAAAAGCTTGAAAAAAATATCGGTTTTTGCAGGTGCTGAGGAATATGAGGCTATTTACAAAGATTTTGGTGATGTAAAAAAAGTGGGGGAGGACTGGAAAATGTATGAGGTTTTATGAAGAATTTAAAAAAAATTAAATTTTAAAAAAGTTAAAAAAGTGGAGGAGGACTAGAAAAAGTTGAGGTTTTATAAAGAATTTTTCTGCAGTTTTAATAAAAAATGAATTTGTTTCGTATTTTATTGATCCTAACAGCTGTTTTTGTATACCAGATCTCAAGTGCTTGACACAGCTTTTTTTTCAAAAATGAACATGTCCATCGTTTTATAGCAAATCTGAACATGTCCAACAAACAAATGCTAATTATGAGGCAAATACTAATCACTAAAAATTCAATCGAAAGGCAAATATTACTGCTGAACGTTAATTGCTACAAACCACTTTTACCCAAGGAAACAGAACATCCTGTAACCCTACAGCAGTTTTTTTCAGTTCCTGAACATTTTGTGAAAATGGACATGTTCAGTTTTGATAGAGAGCTCCTCTTATTCCTATATGAACCTATGTAATACGTAGTCAAATTTTTGAACTGATTCGAACGATGGTAGTTATTACCTTACCTGATAAATACCTCACATGTATAGGTATTTTAGTGCATACCTACCACAACAATGTGATAAGTTGTGTACCAATAATTACAGAAGTTACAAAACAGGAGAGAGGAGATATTTGAAAGTGAGGCAATCGAAATAATTGTGTCAGTCGATGAAGTTATTGATGATGTTTTTAAGACCAAGGTTTCCTGTAGGCACCAAAAACAACCTATACGAATTCTTTCCACGTCTCCCAGTGTCTGGACCTTCGGAAATTATGAGCCTTGAAGAACATCGGCATAACCGTAGCGTTTAACATTCACAGGTGATAACACGTGGCGGTGAGTTAGACTGAAAGGTAACATTGTGAATAACAATAGAGTAACTGGTACATTTACACGACTGAGTGTGCGCACGAGAGGAAGCGAGAACACGACGTTTCACTAGAACCTACTTATGAAAAGAAGAGGTTACAATGAAACAGCCATTGCCACTCCATTCGTTCAAATTATTTGAGCAATATTAAATAGGTACCCGAGTGATGTTTCTGGGAGGATATCATGACAAACATTATATTATAAAGAATTCTTGAATCCACCGCATATTATTTATGGAAATGTAATTGCCCGGCCGGCTTCAGTACTCGATTTAGGGCTTCTCTGGGGGGGAAAGCACGAGGGTACGCAGGTAATGACGCCAGAAAACTGTGTAGTTGCCCTTTCTGCGTAGATAGCACTGTTTTCTGGTGTCATTACCTGCGTACCCTCGTGCTTTCCCCCCCAGGGAAGCCCTAAATCGAGTACTGGAGCCGGCCGGGCAATTACAGTTCCATAAATGATATGCGGTGGATTCAAGAATTCTTTATATAATTATTATTTGCGTTTTTTTTTTTTTTTTTTTTTTTAAGCCTCATCTTCAATAACAATTTTCGCATAATGTGTAAGTTCCTATTTCACAATGAACAGCAGTACGTCAAGAGATACGTAACTGTTAGTATGCGTCGAAACGTAATTCAACATCGTTAGACGACATCTGTTTTATAGCGCTGGGGATCGCAACTTCAAAGTCCACCTAAAGAACCCACCTACCCAACCAAGTACCCCATCTCGAATTTTAAGTCGCTACGGGAACATTTGGGCTAATCGTTATCTTGAGAGGGCAAAGTGAACGGGAACGTTCAGGCGTTCGCCATTCCATTCACTGACCCGACTTGAACGTTGAGGCCGTCGCCCAGTAGGCAGTACAGTTAGGTACCTACCTAATTTAGCATCGGTTATATTATTAAAAACTATGAGCCTAGTCTAGTAAATCGGCAAGATATTCTATTTAAAAGTTTCAATTTAGGCTGTTACTATTTACCTATTTGTATACAAAGTATGACTAATATAACTTCATAATTTTCCCGAAACGTAAAGAAGTGCGAAATGGGAAATTATTATGCGGCACTTATTTGGCAGTGATGGTGTTGTATAACCTGAGATTTCACTGTTACCTTACCTAAATTATCCTAAAAATGTGATGATGTAAGGGGCTTCAACTTGGATCAATGCATGCAGATTCGTTGAAATCTGTATAAAACTAGAAGAGATGATCTCTTGCCTATGTAAAATCACGAAAACATGCTACCAAGTTTTGGTTAATCTCATATTATGCCTCTTTTCCTAGCCTCTTCAATCTACACATCTCACTTTTGACTTCCGATCATCACCTCCACCTCACCTCATTGTAAACTGGGCTTTACCCGTTATGTATCAAAATAAACAAATAAATGAGTAGAGTCGAGTCCGTTTATCAGACTCCATCTTCCATCACCTTTTGGTCTCAAATCCAACGATATAATTTCCTTCCCTGTCATCTAGAATGATAAATTAGCACACCTAAGCGTATAATATTCTATCCTGCTCCATTCGGAAGCGTAGGTGGATTGGATTACATAATGATGCTGTAATTACGAAAACCACTCTTACAATTTAACTAAAATTAAGACATCATTCTCTTTTGCAGAAGGGTTGAAAATTTTAATGACATGCGTAATCCGATTGTATTCCTAATTACCTAGAAACATGCGACGAAGATTAATAAAAATAATACCAAGTTCATTATAAGCATTCATTTCATGGGAATTCCGCAGATGAATTCTAGATGAATTCCAGATTACTGCGTGGTTCAACATTTATGAACGTTCATTTAAAGGAATTAAAGTAATGACCAGCGTTATTATTAATTATAGAAGGAATGATCGTCAGCTTTCAACCGAACTATCCATTTATACTTTAAATGGATGGTTTATTAATTGCTGATATTATTGCCTACTGACCCTCGTGGAGTTCACGGAACTTGATTTTACATTCGTTTGCTTCGGATTCTCGCAAGACAATAATTTCTGCGTGGAAATATGTACCAAATTGCATTTGTGTAGGTAATAAATTTGTTGTTATAAGGTGACTAGTTAAGTTAAAGATAAGAAGAGATGTACCTACACGCTCGTTTGCCATGGCTGTTTGTAACTACTATACCCTGGGAATTGGTTCAATACCGAACATGGTGAGTCATTAGTTTCATATATTTGAGAAAAGAAGATATTGAGATATCTAGAGAGGCTGGTATTGCAATGTTCCAAACTTTTTTTCTTTATTTTTTTTATGTTTTGTTTTTTGCGAGTAATGGAACGAAAGGATGAGGTCGTTGATCAGTAATTTTCAAAAACAAAAAGTGGGTTAAATTTGAGTTTTTGCGGGTCACAAATCGCAAAACAAATTACTAAAAATGGTACAGAATGGTAACTCAAGACAAATGAAGACTATTTCATCAGTCCAAATTTTTTAGGGTCGAAAATCGATAAAATTGTATATTAAAAATTCATCAAAATTAGTACAGGACGATGACTCGAGACCTAAAAATAGTAGGTATTCCATTGTCCAAAATTCGGTAAAATTCGTTAAAATTGTAGTATTAGGGGTAACAAATGGCTAAAACTCGTCGTGGTGCATGACTGGGACTTTTAATAGGCTCATGGAGATAGACGATGCATACCTAAATATAGGAGAATGCTCATTTCAAGACACATTTTATGTAACATCGTCACGATATTCGCCCAAAGAACACACCGAATACATGTCAACTATGATTATTTTGAACGATTTACGGTTCAATAGTAGGCACCTAACTACTAAGAAGTGCCAAATTCGGGTTAACTACTCCGAACTACCGTACCAGGATTAAGTTGGTCAACTGATGGAACTTGAAAAATGCAGGCATAGTCGTATGAAATATAAACTATATATTAAGCACAAACTATAATATTACAGCAGAAAATTTCGTTTTGAAGAATAATAATTTATCTGGACTGTCTAAGGAAGGACGAATTTATTATTGAAGTTTCTGCCGTCATTACTTTTAATGTTTCATTATTCATTATTTTTTATTCTGCGTCAGATAGATGGTTGCTGCGGAGGTTTGCCTTTGAAAAAGTTTCCGAACGATTCGATTTGTCACAATTGTGTTCACTAGAATCTGCTCGTCTGTTTGGATATCCGTTATCGGAGCGAATCCCAACATTTTCCAAACACCCTTTGCCGTACCAACATTTTGCTACTCGCATCTGTCCAAATCCCGATTACCGTGCGTGTTAGATAACCCTGGAAAACATCAATAATTCTCAGTACGTCATTATTTTGTTGGCGGTATGGGAGGCAAAATTCTATTTCATTCTATCATCCAGCCATTGCGCTTTCCCAGTTCTTTGGAATGCTTTTTTTTAAGGTTTGCTAAAAACTTACCAACCAACCTTCTCATAAATAAATCTTAAGAACCAAATCCCAGGTATGCACAAGTATGTTCCATTATCACGGCCAAACCAGTGAGTTAGAATGGATGAGAATTCAAATTCTTCTAAAATGTCCTTGAATAAGAAAATTATTGGCAAGTTGAACGTACCTGTAATAATCTTCCCATGCAAAACCAACTGTAGGTAAATGAAAAAAATTTAATCCTTCCACTTCAAATAAATTGCCTGTGTGAATTTTGATTATGGGTACTGGCTGGGTACGCCGCCATTTCAACCACCCACGCGTACTTTCAGCCTCACGTTGGTTATTTTTTCTCTCTGTGATTTCAGAATAAGATTTGTACAAGTAGGGTTCGTTACTAAAAACTCTACTACTCTTAGGAATAATGAATTTCCCTAAAATCCGACTCTTCAAAGTTCGGAGAATGGACAATAGTTTTTAGAGGCACCAGTGGAGGTCTTGTTAGTGTTGAAGGAGCTGTTGAAAGTTCGATTTAGATACAACGAACGCGAGCTCTAAATGAACATTTCTGTACAAATAACGTCAACTTTCTGTATTATTATTGCTGCGTGGGTGCAACCAATGAATCGAAGTAGCCTTTGTCTGACGGCGCCTATGTTAAGAAGACCCATAGCGATCAGAATCTGTCAAGAGCTTCGAGAACTGCTCTTTTGGATCCCAATAATAAATGCCGAAGATTTTGTTAGACAAGTTCTGCCCGTAAAAGTGCGTTCAGCGTCGGCAAGAGTGAATTCCAAACGCGAGGAGCGTCGAGGCCGCAACGAGTGCGCACTTACTGAGCAACTGCGAACCGTCGCTCTTCGACGCGGCGTCGACGAACGGTGACAGGTCCAGATAAACTTTGTCTTTCCCGACTGCGTCGATGAGAGACTGTACGGCCTGCATGTCGACGACGTCGTTGGGAGAGCTGTTCCAGATCGTCAGTGTCGTTCCATCCGTAGAGCTCTTGATGAGGTTGGTGAGGGGTTCGACCGAGTTGGCGGCGTAGGCGGCACGGACAGCAAACGTCACTGGCTGAGCGACGACGCAGTACTTGTTTAGAAGATCCGTCATTTGGTCGATGTCTTCCGGAAGATATTTGTCTGGAAAGAATACGAAGAAAACCAATAGAATATAAGAACAGCGATAGGTAGATCAGGCTACTTCTCTTCATCCACTTATTTTTTCTTAAATTACTAAAATCAGCAGGCTCTTCCACAAATTTTTATTATTTCCAGCACAGAATACCATGACTTTGACGTCTTCGATTGATGATGACTTCGAACAATGCAACTTCGCACTCGCACAAGGCCTATGTGCATGAGGTTCGCTGTTTTCAAAATAAAACACCTTTTTTAGTGCTGATTTTAAATTTCACTTTAAAACCACCAACTCAAATTTTTCTTTAAAACGACCACGTCTATGCACATAAGTAGCTTGATTTTGCTTTTGCATATAATATTATAGTTATATTTTTTTTTTTTTTTTAATTTTGATGTATGTCGTGATTCCCTCTCAGAATCCAATCCTATAATAGCATACGATTTTACCAGATAAACGCGGAGAACGCCGAGCTGGGGCTTCCCCAACCGCCATCCGCCTCAACCGACTTTAACGGGTCGATTTAGGACAGGGGACGGGTGGAAAAGTCCCTATAAATACTCGCCCTTCTGGCCCAGCTCAGCATTCAACGACTCGACCCCCGACTTGCGACTTCTCTCTCGAACCTTTCCCTCTCAAACCTCTCTCTCTCTGTCGAATCCCTCTCTTTCGACCCTCTCTCTCGTCCTCTCTCCCAACATTTTAAAAGATCTCCTGCTGTTAGTGAAAACCGCTGGGAACACACCCATTGATCTCCTGCTGTTGGTGAAAACCGCGGGGAGCACGTCCCTAAAACATCTCCTGCTGTTGGTGAAAACCGCGGGGAGCACATTCCGAAAATACTCCTGCTGTAGGTGAAAACGTGGGGAGTTAGTCTACAAATACCATAGGAGTCCGTCCTCTCCTATTTCATGAATTGACTCACGAATTTTTGGTGACCCCTTCGTTCTCCGACCTTACAGTCGTGAAAACCCATCGTTCACGAGAAGTGGTGAACAAACCTAACCGCTCACCGCAATGTATGTTCTATACGAATGTCTTACGATTTGAAATTATTTCAACAGCACTGATGGAAAATTTGACTATTGGAGTTTCAGACATACCTATTTTTCCAATATTTTCCGCTCCGTTTGTTAGCTGAACAACGTTCACCATGAGCTTTCTGAATTGTTCGTAAAAATGTCATCGTTTTATAGGTAAAAGCTTACACGGAAGGTTGAACGGATAAATTGCTTTTTTGAATTCTACAAAACCTGAAAGACTGTCAGTGGGGGGCCCATTAAACTAGGAATGTACTCGTAATAGCTCTCCTCGTCCAGCCAACTCATCATGATGTGTAAGAAAAGAAAATGTGGAGCGGGGAATCGAGATAATATAGCGAGTGGCTCACGTTTCTGAACTCACGTTGAACAGCGGGGCCAAATAGCCATTTTCGGGTAAAAATTCTGAAACTTCCTACAGCCACGTTTTATGAGGCGCAGAACACGAAAAAAAAGTACTCCAAAAATTCCACAACCCATTATTTCTATTTTTATGCAGGGTGACCGAAATATCTTTCTTGAAGGGGGTTTCGACCAAAGTTTCATATTATGGTAACCCCCTTAATTTTTGAGTAGAATTCAAATTTGACATTTTTGCGCACGAGCGCATGGGCAAAATAATGAAAAATAATCATCGTCCATACACCCATTGTATTTTCTCTCGAAATTCCCTCTCACGATTTGCAGTATTCACTCTTCTATTAAAGTTGGGTAGACAATTTTTACTGTGACTGCAGAATCTAATGAAGATCACCCTCCCCAAGTCCAAAATTTTCTTGAATGAAATCTTCGAACGGTTTCTTCTCTCACACACAGTGACACAGATCTCTGTACTTTATCGATATAACTCATTTCGATAATAAAAATAAACCACTACAACAGCTCGGGCCGATATTAGCATTGCTACTGACTCCGAAACAATCGGCAGATTTCCATCACGTCCTTACCTAACATTTATAGACAAACATAGCTTTTGATCATGAACGTGTTGTTTCACTATTTTCTCGCTCTGCATTCCGTTTTATCTATGTAGCGTCTAAGGTGGCAGCTAATGCCACACGAGTATCGTCTGAATGGTTACTCTGACATGTCTAAAGTCGAATGGTACTTTCCTATCGTGACGGACAGTGCCGCTTTTTCGTTTATTATTTTTAACAACCTTTGAATCGAACATGAAAAAAAAATTGTTAACCCCCCTCAAAATTTGATGGTTTCCGTTTCAAGGTTACGTAGAAACCGACAATGCGACACAAAATTTTCTGTTCGTCCGCCGTACGCCGTACTTTGCACTTTTCTTAGTTACCATGAACCAAAATTAATGAAATTTGGTTTATAGGTCTCCTCTGGGGTCTAGTTGGTCCGCGAAGCTCGGCGTTACTGTCAGTCATCTCTAAGGGGTGAAAAATGTAGGGTGAAATATTCAGAACGCCGTTGCTCGAAAACTTTATATAAAGAAGGGATAGTTTAATAAAATATTAATTTTGGAGATTAATGATGGGGAATTTCCTCTCTGCTCCTCTGTTTTAAATATTACCTACATCTATCTATGGTTTACAAGACCATTATTTTACTTTAAACCAGTGGTTCTCAACGGGGGCGATAACGCCCCCGTGGGGGCGGTAGAGGGGTATTGAGGGGCGGCGAACTTGTTTTGGGCGGTAGGGGGGCGGCGAACTTGTTTTGGGCGGTAGGGGGGCGGCGAACTTGTTTTGGGCGGTAGGGGGGCGGTGAGCACCTTCCTGAACACTTCAACAGGTTCAGGAATCTTTTCGATTCAGTGCTTGAGATGTATTTAGGTACATCTGAGAGTCCGATAGCTACAATTTTATAATCGATGTTGCTTACTTGACCGATAAATTCGCCAAATTCAATGGAATCAATTCGCAACTTCATGGTGATGAACTCAATTTAATAAAAACTAAATCTGTTATTTCTGCCTTCCAAAATAATCTCACTTGCAAGCTGAGTTTTGGCCGCAAAGAAGTTGTGATTTGCCAGTTTTCAATCCTGTTCAATAGTGAATAGTATCCTGCATAAGAATATTGAAATCTTTCTGATGAAACAGTTTACTGTGAACACCTGGAGTCTTTGCACAAGACCTTTTCCGAACGTTTTGAGGATATTTTGTCCTCAATGGGTCATGAATCATCTGTGCACATTGAGAAAACAGAGGTTGAGATTCAGGAAATATTGACTGAACTTTCAACTAGCTTTCAACTAGTGAGACATAGAAAGCCAGTTTCCAGGACGGTGGTAGGCTCACGGAATTTTGGCTTCAAGCTAATATCAGTTACCTCGCTAACCGTTACCAAGCTAATATCGTAAAAAAAACTGTCAAATTGGCTCCCTATTCTACCTTGTCGATCGAGGGTTCATTACTGTTACTGATTTACTTAATGTTATAACAACAACAAAAACTCCACCCCTTGACTCCGGATGATGCCTCTATACTTACTTCGAATGAAAAATAATAAAAACGGAATCATTGAAAGGTTGTCTATTTCCACTGATACACGAAAAATACGCTGATACATACAAACTTTCAATAACCCCGTTTTTATTCTTTGAAATGGGTTTCCACGATTCCGCCGCGAGTGATTTAGTTCGTTCGAATGAAACTATGAAACATGGTGTGTACCTACGTGTTCTTGCTCAAAATACCGATAATGAGACGATTCAAGGTTCAAAGTTGTGCCCAACTTCTAAACGACTGGACCGATTTTGATGGAGATTTTTGCACCGTGTTGTAGGGGATCCTAAATGGGAGGTCCTGATGTTAGAATCCATTTATACCCTGAGTTTTCCGGGAAACGACAGAAAATTTCACAACCGTACTGTTTGAAAATTGTCTCGGAACCTCCCTTTCACAACCCATTTTTATACCTCTTCCAAATTTCCACGGAATGTCTGGTACCAACGGAGCAACGACGGTGAAAATGAAGAACGTCGCGAGAGAAATTCGAAACAGTTAATGAGTCACTTCAGTGACGTTTTTCATGACGTGACGTTTTTCAGCCGGTAGGCCCATGCTAAAAGAAATCGACTCGACATCCAGTAAATGAGACTTGCGCCTTCATCTCACTAACATTAAACCTCATTTTTAAGAAATAATTGGCTCTGAACCACAAAAATCCCACACACAGCTGTGTGTATTACATGTATAACAAATACTATTATTTTTGTAAATTACGTTCTGTTTTAATGGTCTATTCAGTTGTTACATTAGGTATTCCTTTAATTAGAATTTTACTATTTGAACCCCCCCCCCCCCCACCCCCATTTTCCATACCCAAACTTAAGGATTTTCAAATTAGGTGGGCGTTCAAAAATATTCAACTCCTAAAGGGGGCGGCAGGTTTAAAAAGGTTGAGAACCACTGCTCTGAACTATTAAAACTTATTTTTATATATTTAATATTCTACATAAAATATTCTGTTATATTTTTTATATTTTTTTCTGGTTTGTTAGTTGTTGTTTTTTTCTATGCGTAAGCATATTTTGTTGACTTTATTGAGTATGGAATCACGAGTTAAATGTTGCTAAAATAATTCTTTCGATGACAAACAGTAACTAAAATGGCGAAAAGAAACGCAAATAATGAAGTTCTGAAGGAAAATTGTTGATGTGGAGTGTAAGGACCGTTCTGTAATAATTTACCGTTGTGTAATAATTTGCCGTTGTGTAATAATTTACCGTTGTGTAATAATTTACTATTGTGTAATAATTTACCCATCAATAATACTTCAAAGTTTGTTCAATTTTCACAAGTACCTACCAACAAAATCCGATAGTCCATCACTTATCAACTCGACTTGATACAGCCATCCTTGATTACAATCAGGTGCTCCCTAGTGATGATTATCTGGGCCGGATTTATACCGTTTGATTCGCGATCGTGTTGACGAAGCTTTTTGGTGCACACGAACGGCTGGACGTACAATGCTCCGGGTGGTCTCAAAAAATTGTTTAGCTCAAGACAAATTTAATAACGTAAAAAAAACCATACCCTTTAATCGAAAGTTTTCGAGCTACGGCGTTCTGAAAATTGCAACCCCTATTTTTAACCCCTTAGAGATGACTGACAGTAACGCCGAGCTTCGAGGACCAACTAGACCCCAAACGGATCCTATTTAACCCGAATTTCATCCATTTTTATCCATGGTAACTTAGAAAAGTGGCCCGCACGGCGTACGGCGGACAGACAGAAATATTTTTATTGCATTTTCGGATTCTACATATTCTTGAAATGTAAACCATCGAATTTTGAAGGGGGGGGGGGGGGTTAGAATTTTTTTTCATGCTCGATTCCAATGGTTCATTATTGAAAATAATAAACCAATATATAAACAGAAGTCGTGGGTACTCCTCATGCACCCCAACCGCACTGGCACCAGGCATAGGCGGAGGCGTCCAAAATTGCCAAGAGTACCTACTCTTGGCGAATCGTCCATTGTTATAAGACCAGCCCAGCCCGATCGGCCCAGGTAAACCCTCCTGAGACGTATCGGTTCACTTCTACGTATTCTAGAGGTATACAGGGTTCGCCTTCCAAATTTCAAGTCGCCAACCAATTTTTGCATTTTCTTGAAGCACGCTTTGATTTTCAGTGCAAACAGCAGCGCCATTGCCGGCGTATGTGTTCCCTGAAAATCGTAAGACTCAAAATGGCGCCGCTTCCCGGCACCGTCATAACATCAAGAACTACGCAGGATATTTCGAAGGTACCAGTATACTGCTACCCTCTACATTTCATGTACCAAGACCTGAATGTATTACAGAAAGGATCCACGTTCTCGTAGATTTCCACTGTGTTACTTACTGTCCGTTTGGCTCCATCTGGTGGTCCAACCAACTGAAACAGTGGCGACAGGGAACCTCGTGGCGCAGGCTGTGAGGAAAAGGCTGGCGTTGACCCCAGGCATATCCCGAGCGCCTGGTCCAGGCAAGATGTCAGCGTTCAGCCACACGGGGAAATCATTCTGAATCACAATGTAAGTTGTTTTTAGTGCTTTTACATGAATAAAATAGAAAGAAGAATGATGTTCAGTTCACTGGAGGCCTCATATGGGCCGGCAGCTCTCATGATACTTTATCATCACTTCTGCCCTAAACTCGAGTTGGATAGATTCTCAAGATAAGAACTCTTACTTTTACGATCAATTTCTTCATACATGAGGAAAAGCTCATAGTGTAAAAATTGTTATCCGGGGAAACCAGATTAGGAAAAAAACGAAGCAACCCGCCACCTGTCATTGAATTAGGATTTAAAATGTGACTGACAGTAACGTCGACCCCAAATGGATCCCACAAACCAAATTTCGTTAATTTTGGTTCACGGTAACTAAGGGAAATCCCAAGTACGGTGCGGCGTACGGACAGAAATGTTGTAATCCATTTTCGGATTCTACTTACCTTGAACCGGAAACCATCAAATTAGAGGAGGGTACATTTTTTTTAAATTCTTTTGTGAATAATACACCATGTGTATTCGCTCAGCAAGCAATTTTTATAATACCCCTCAAAAATTTTTCTTTTACGTTTCAAGGTGCGCAGATTCAAAAAATATAATATTCGTCCGCCGTCCTCCGCATCATCCATATCTGCTTTATTTCCTATCTAAAAAATCCGTTCTTTCACACAGACTCCATTAGGGCCCTAGTTGTGTCCCGAAATTTTGCAGCCCGATCGGAATATACCCAGGGGTGTTGTGGGTAGAAAATAGGTGTAACAGTAAGTTTTTTTGCTGTTTTAGTAATACGAGCTCTGAGTTATCGTTTTCCATGTTTTATAGGACTAGAAGACCGAATATGAAGTAGATTTTGACCAACGAGCGAAGAACTGAGGTTCTAAAGTTTCAGCCTTAAACTTACGTTAAATTTTGGTCTAAAATTGTCGTTCTCCCGCACACAGGCTCCATTTGGGCCCTAGTTGTGCTCCGGCAGCCCGATAGGAGTACACCAGGTGTGTTATGGGGGGGAAAATGGGTGTCAGAATAGGAATTTTCGGGGTTTTTATCGGTTTTAGTATTACATGAGCTTGTGAGATATCGTTTTCCATGTTTTGTAGGGCGACAAGACCGAATACGACGTTGATTTTGACCAAATAGTGAAGAATTTAGGTTGTACCAAAGGTTTAGCTCTCAAAATTAATGTTTTATGAGCCAAAAACGTGGGGAATTGTCTGAAATCACCATAAATTAGTATAATAACACTAGAAGTAGTATCAACAGGTGAATCAAGACAATTAAATTGCACTATCAGTGATCAAAGATAATTTGTAAAGAGGGGGGGAGCCTAATTCTTGTTTGGGGGGGGGGGGGGCCAAAATTGGTGGAAACTTTCAAAATATCTATTTCAACTATTGCACATGAAAGAAACAATAAATGAACAGCCAACATTTCTGTAGGTATGTCCGATAGATTAATAAACCCAAGTGACAAGGACTTTGCAGCGGTTTTTTTTTGCATGTTTAACTCCCATTACTGTAACTGTCCAGATTTATATTCACAGAAAAGCACAATAACTCCCGACAACCAGTTTTTCATAGCGAACGTTCTGGGTTACGTTGCAAATGGATCGGTGCGTGTCTCGAGGCGACACTGTCAATAGTATCAATAAAAACGCTGCAAATCCCTGCACAACGGTTTATTATTTTGTATAGAATACCCTTCCGTTACAGATCACAGCTCTATGTATAGATAATCCGTCTATATAATTTATGATATGTACTACTCTATACATATAATGTAGATCGCAGACCCTCCGTAGGTTAGTACCTAACCCCGTACACGTTACTAGGTACCTACCTAAATCACGAGTTAAATGTTGCTAAAATAATTCTGCCGATGACAAACAGTACCTAACAATAAGAAACACACACAATGAAGTTCTGAAAAGAAATTGTTGATGAGGAGTGAAAAAAGTTGCAAAAGTACCTACCAACAAACTCCAGCCCCTTCTACGTAGATGGTATAATGAACCGTTGTGTAATAATTTACCGTTGAGTAATGATTTACCGTAGTAATAATTTACCCATCAATAATACTTCAACGTTTGTTCAAGTTTCACTACCTACCAACAAACTCCAACAGAGCCATCATTTTTCAAATGAAATAATATCACAGAACAACCAACTCGACTTCATACTCCGCCAATATAATCAGGTGATCGCTACCAATGATTGGCCGTATTCACAAATTCCTATTGTGGGCGCGTCTCTGGTTACGAGATTTGGTTTGAATTGTATACAATTTCATTCACACTGGAGTCGAAAATGCCTGTCGGTGCAAACTTCGGGGCCTTACTGTGAACGAACGGCTGGACGTACGACGCTCCGGATGGTCTTAAAAAACTCGCAAGTTCAAGAACTATTTAAAACCGTAAAAATATTCACGTAAAAAAATGGTATAGGCGTTTTGAAAATTTCAACCCCTATTTTGAACCCCTTAGAGATGACTCACAGTAACGTCGAGCTTCGAGGACCAACTAGACAGCGAACGGAACCTATAACCCGAATTTCATCAATTTTCTTTCATGGTAACTAAGAAAAGTGGCCCGTACGGCGTACGGCGTACGGCGTACGGCGTACGGTGTACGGCGTACGGCGGACAGACAGAAATATTTTTATTGCAGTTTTGGATTCTACATACCTTGAAACGTAAACCATCAAATTTTGAGGGGGGGTAAGAATTTTTTTTTTCATGCTCGATTCCAATGGTTCATTATTGAAAATAATAAACCAAAAGATGAAGCGATTGGGTTCTTCTTATCGCGTCGTTGCCCTCAACAAGGTTCTTCTTCATTTTCAGCGATTTTGAAACGGAATGGAAAAACTACGCATTCATTTCGACTTCGATGGTGAATGTCGGGTTCCTAAAGGGGGTTCCTAAAGGGTTCCTATAAAGGCGAATGTTTTATTTTAGAAACCTTGATAGGTCATCTGACAGGATAATATGCTTAACATATAAGAATAATTGAATACGCTCAACACAGAATACACAGTGTCGTGAGAGGTATTTTGTGTCTCTCACGAACGGTCGAATGGTGAGCACGGGCTCCTATGGGATGTGTAAACTAACTCCCCGCGGTTTTCTCCTACAGCAGGAGTTAGTACGCTCCCCGCGGTTTTCACCAACAGCAGGAGATTAACGAGTTAGAGAGCGAGAGCAGGTTGATAAAATAATAAAACCTCCAACTAATTCATTACAAACTAGTGTAATGGGGAAACAATATTCAAATTTCGGTAAACAAATTTTTCTTCGGCCTAGCCGCCTGGAAGAGCTCTCCAAAACAAGGAAATAAAGGTTCTATCTTGATTTGCAGGTTATATAAAGAAATATATATATACAGGGTGTAACATGAGTGATGCAAAACCTCTCTTCCACGTGTTCTGCATCTAATTTCCGACCAAAAGTGTCCTATAACTTTTTTTTTTACTCCGCTTAAAACCCCACTTTTTTCACTTTTAAGATTTTTTTCGAGACTCCGACCTCGTCTCACTAAAGCAGCTATAATTTCCTTAATTTAAAGAGTAAATTCAAATTTGAAGATACCGTTGAAAAGAGCGTTACATTTCCTGTCTCTCTAATGCCTAACAAAAAAAATTTTAGGAGGATTTGAGGAGTGAAAATGGAGTTTGAAAAGTGAATTTTGTCAAAATGTTAAAATCGTCGGTTTTTTCAAACCTTGGTGATCCTATTAATTCTTGTAGCAGAATGGTGAAGGTAAGCTAAAACGTCAGCTTTCCAGCGGACTAATCAAAACGTTTTTTGGAATTGATTTCAAGAGAGAAAATGAGGTTTGAATACGAAAAAACGTGTTGTTTCCGGCTAAATCGTGGGTTTTTCATGAAAAATGTACCTTCTGTGAAGTAGTGAGTCAACTATGGGGTAATTTTCAAATCGAATGGTGACACCCTCACATCATCTCCCAGTAAGTATTTGGTCGTTATTTTCATTTTAGTCCAAGGGTGTTGGCATTACTAAGAATGGAACTATGGAAGTTAAGCGGGACTCAGTGTTCAATCCTTTATTTGCTCAAAATGCCTTCCGTTTTGGCGAATACAGAGACCAGTTCGTTTGTGAAGGGTCCACAGGTGGTAGCGAAAAAGATAAGAACTCATCCCAATCATTCGTAGAGGAACACAAACAACAGTCGTCTCACGGATCTTTCAATCCTCTTTGCTTCCTCTTTGCCCTTGGACTAAAATGAAAATACCGACCGAATACTTACTGGGAGATGATGTGAGGGTGTCACCATTCGATTTGAAAATTACCCCATAGTTGACTCACTACTTCACAAAAGGTACATTTTTCATGAAAAACCCACGATTTAGCCGTAAACAACACGTTTTGGTTTATTATTTTCAATAATGAACCATTGGAATCGAGCAAGAAAAAAAAAAATTCTTACCCCCCTCAAAATTTGATGGTTTACGTTTCAAGGTATGTAGAACCCAAAACTGCAATAAAAATATTTCTGTCTGTCCGCCGTACGCCGTACGGGCCACTTTTCTTAGTTACCATGAATAAAAATTGATGAAATTCGGGTTATAGGTTCCGTTCGGGGTCTAGTTGGTCCTCGAAGCTCGACGTTACTGTCAGTCATCTCTAAGGGAGTGTTGTTTTTTTTTACGTTATTAAATTTGTCTTGAGCTAAACAATTTTTTGAGACCACCCGGAGCACTGTACGTCCAGCCGTTCGTGTGCACCAAAAAGCTTCGTCAACACGATCGTGAATCAAACGGTATAACTCCGGCCCGGAAATCATAACTACGGAGCATCTGATTATAATCAAGGATGGCTGTATGATTGTACTACATGCTATATGCATACATGGCCAAAGTGCACATTTCAGTTTGATTGATTTAAATTAGTTAGAGTGATTTAAATTTAGATTTAAATTTGTATCATTAACCTACAAGTTACCTTTGTCATTTCAATTCATAAATAATTTACGTTAATAATTTATTACCTCAACATATTGCGGCTGTATGATTGTATTTTCGAAGCCAATAAAGGGGGAAAAAAATGGTTGTATGAAGTCGAGTTGTTTGTTCTGCGATATTATTTCATTTGATAAGTGATGGACTACTGGATTTTGTTGGTAGGTACTTCTGAAACTTGAACAAACGTTGAAGTATTATTGATGGGTAAATTATTAAACAATGGCAAATTATTACACAACGGTGAATTATTACACAACGGTGAATTATTACACAACGGTTCATGTACCAAGAAGGGGCTGGATTTGGTTTATCGGTACTTTTGCAACTTGAACAACCGTTGAAGTATTATTGATGGGTAAATTATTACACAATGGCAAATTATTACACAACGGTAAATAATTACAAAGCGGTAAATTATTACACAACGGCTCATCTACCACGAAGGGGCTGGATTTTGTTGATAGGTACTTTTGCAACTTGAACAACCGTTGAAGTATTATTGATGGGCAAATTATTACACAACGATTCATTATTCTATCTCCGCAGAAGGGGAACCTATACAGGTAAATTATTGCACAACGGTTTAGGTAGGTACCTAGTAACGAGTACGGGGTTAGGTAGGTACTAACCTACGGAGGGTGTAGAATAGTACATAATTATGTTATATATAGAAGGGTTATCTATACAGAGAGCTGTGATCTGTAACAGGAGGGTATTCTGTACAAAATAATAAACCGTTGTGCAGGGATTTGCAGCGTTATTCCGTATTCAAACCTCATTTTCTCTCTTGAAATCAATTCCAAAAAACGTTTTGATTAGTCCGTTGGAAAGCTGACGTTTTGGCGCATTTTTTAGCTTACCTTCATCATTCAGCTACAAGAATTAATAGGATCACCAAGCGTTTGAAAAAATAGACGGCTTTAAGAATTTGACAAAATTCACTTTTCAAACTCCAATTTTTCACTCCTCAAATCCTCCTAAAAAAATTTTTGTTAGGCATTAGAGAGACAGGAAATGTAACGCTCTTTTCAACGGTATCTTCAAATTTGAATTTACTCTTTGAATTAAGGAAATTATAGCTGCTTTAGTGAGACGAGGTCGAAATCTCGAAAAAAATCTTAAAAGTGAAAAAAGTGGGGTTTTAAGCGGAGTAAAAAAAAAAATTTTATAGGACACTTTTGGTCGGAAATTAGATATAGAACACGTGGAAGAGAGGTTTTGCATCACTCGTGTTACGCCCTGTATAGTCCTGGCTGAGATACACGATGATGAGGGAAGGGGGGGGGGGGGGTGAACGACGTCCTGGAGTCGAGGCGAGAACCGAGGACGAAGTTGTTGACAAAAATGATGATGGTGATGGTCTGCCACTGGAATCCTGCAATAACAAAGGGGCAGATTCAAAAAGTTGTTCATGAGCCGTCTGCTCCCAGGCTGTCTAAGTAGCGCGTGAAATGGTAAATTGGGTGGAAATTTCGTCATCACTCACCAGAAAACGTCGTCAGTAGGCTGTGTGGAGAGAGCGATGGGATACTGCGACACAAAATGCGTCAATTTCACGAAGTTCCCAGGATACTGCGAGCTGAGTCGAGAAATTGGAGATTGGCAGTGCGCACCTTTCTTCTACTGGCTTTCTGGCAATGCTGAACCAAGTGTTGGATGAAAGGGATCTGCAGCTCGTCCCCCTACCACTTCCGCAATCTTGTACGAAAGGGCGAACGAGCGATAATCCGGTTGCAGAGTCGAAGTCGAAATTATAAACAACGGGGTGAGTCGGCCAGCGAGAAAAAAATAAAACGCGGTTTTCCCCATCAGCAGGAGATATTTTTGGGGTGTGCTCCCCGCGGTTTTCCCCATCAGCAGGAGATATTTTTAGGGTGTGCTCCCCGCGGTTTTCCCCATCAGCTGGAGATCTTTTTGGGGTGTGCTCGCCGCGGTTTTCCCCATCAGCAGGAGATCTTTTTAGGACGTGCTCTCCGCGGTTTTCCCCATCAGCAGGAGATCTTTTTAGGGTGTGCTCCCCGCAATTTTCCCCATCAGCAGGAGATCTTCTGAGGGTGTGCTCCCCGCGGTTTTCCCCATCAGCAGGAGATATTTTTAGGGTGTGCTCCCATCGGTTTTCCCCATCAGCTGGAGATCTTTTTAGGGTGTGCTCCCCGAGGTTTTCCCCATCAGCTGGAGATATTTTGAGGGTGTGCTCCCCGCGGTTTTCCCCATCAGCAGGAGATATTTTTAGGGTGTGCTCCCCGCGGTTTTCCCCATCAGCAGGAGATATTTTTAGGGTGTGCTCCCCGCGGTTTTCCCCATCAGCTGGAGATCTTTTTGGGGTGTGCTTGCCGCGGTTTTCCCCATCAGCAGGAGATCTTTTTAGGACGTGCTCCCCGCAATTTTCCCCATCAGCAGGAGATCTTTTGAGGGTGTGCTCCCCGCGGTTTTCCCCATCAGCAGGAGATATTTTTAGGGTGTGCTCCCATCGGTTTTCCCCATCAGCAGGAGATATTTTTAGGGTGTGCTCCCCGCGGTTTTCCCCATCAGCTGGAGATCTTTTTGGGGTGTGCTCGCCGCGGTTTTCCCCATCAGCAGATCTTTTTAGGACGTGCTCTCCGCGGTTTTCCCCATCAGCAGGAGATCTTTTTAGGGTGTGCTCCCCGCAATTTTCCCCATCAGCAGGAGATCTTTTGAGGGTGTGCTCCCCGCGGTTTTCCCCATCAGCAGGAGATATTTTTAGGGTGTGCTCCCATCGGTTTTCCCCATCAGCTGGAGATCTTTTTAGGGTGTGCTCCCCGAGGTTTTCCCCATCAGCTGGAGATATTTTGAGGGTGTGCTCCCCGCGGTTTTCCCCATCAGCAGGAGATATTTTTAGGGTGTGCTCCCCGCGGTTTTCCCCATCAGCAGGAGATATTTTTAGGGTGTGCTCCCCGCGGTTTTCCCCATCAGCTGGAGATCTTTTTGGGGTGTGCTCGCCGCGGTTTTCCCCATCAGCAGGAGATCTTTTTAGGACGTGCTCCCCGCAATTTTCCCCATCAGCAGGAGATCTTTTGAGGGTGTGCTCCCCGCGGTTTTCCCCATCAGCAGGAGATATTTTTAGGGTGTGCTCCCATCGGTTTTCCCCATCAGCTGGAGATCTTTTTAGGGTGTGCTCGCCGCGGTTTTCCCCATCAGCAGGAGATCTTTTTAGGACGTGCTCCCCGCGGTTTTCCCCATCAGCAGGAGATCTTTTTAGGGTGTGCTCCCCGCAATTTTCCCCATCAGCAGGAGATCTTTGGAAGCTGTGCTCCCCGAGGTTTTCACCAACAGCAGGAGATCTTTTAGTATGTGGGAGAGAGGACGAGAGAGAGAGAGAGGTTCGAGAGGGGAAGGTTCAAGAGAGATGTTCGAGGGAGAGAGGTTCGAGAGAGATGTTCGAGGGAGAGAGGTTCGAGAGAGAAGTCGCAAGTCGGGGGTCGGATCGTCAAAAAATACTGAGCTGGGCCAGATGAGCTGTTTTTATACGGACTTTTCCACCCGTCCCAATTTCACAATCGACCGTTAAAGTCGGTTGAGGCGGATGGCGGTTGGGGAAGCCCCAGCTCGGCGATCACCGCGTTTATTTGCTAAAATTGCATGGTAGGTATAATACAGGAGTGGATTCTGAGAGGGAATCACGACCTACAGCATTCAATAATAGAACACTCTTCATACCTAATAAATCGCAGTTTTCGTAGTTTTTTACACAGTTTATACCTAGGTTTCATACCTCCCTAAAATTACTTAACTTAATATATGGGAAATAAATAAGATTCTTAGAATCTAAGGAGCGTTTCATTTTGACAATTTTTAGCAACATGTACCTACAAACCTAACACGAATGTATAATAGGTATACTTGGTACATACGTACTTCTATTTCATTGAAAAAGTCGGTGAGGATGTCCAAAGAGGCTTCAAACGCTTGTGTGGATTTGAAGTCGAGCTTTATTCCTTTGCCGACTGACAGTTTCTCTTGAACGGATTTTAGAAATTCCTCCAAAGACAAATCTGAAGAGGTAGCGGGCGGATGGGCCATTATCGGTATCTTTCTGGTTTTATCGCCTCCAGTGATGGATCCCAGCAAGATGTCCGCTTCTATCATATCGACAGTTTGATCTGTAAACGACAGCCGATGGGTTATTATATTGCAGTGCAATATTCATTAAAACAAAGGTTTAGATCATTCAAATTTCATTTTTAAAAACGCTGCAAGTTATTACACAATGGTTTATTATTTACATGTATAGATGCCCCTTCTGCGTAGACCACTGGTTTTTTGTGGTCAATACCTACCCTCGAGCTCCACCCAGGAAAGCCCTAAATCGAGTACCGGTGCCGGCCGGGCAATTAAAGTTTCATAAATATGCGGTGGAATCAAGAATTCTACGATTAATTCTACCATGAATTTGTTGCTATTCATGAAGCATAACGTTTGCTCAAGTTAGAAAGTACCATAAACAAAATCCCAAATAATCATTATTATTCAAATTAAAAATTGTAGCATCACCGAACAACCAACTCGATTTCTCGATAACAGATAACAACCAACTCGATAACAGACATGCGTGGTTATAACCTAGTGTTCCCTAGCAGTGATTTCTGGGCTGAGATATGCCCTTTCATTCATGATCATGCTTAAGTTTTTCGGTGCAAACGACCTATTGATTAACTAGCTATTGCTGCCAGTGTTTTAAATGCGAATTAAAGCTACAACAGTCCATGAAAGAACTCACTAGAAAAAATTCAAAAACGCTGCAGTCCTCGTCACTTGGGTTTATTATTCTGCTGGACATACCTACAGAAACGTTGGCTGTTCATTTATTGTTTCTTTCACGTGTAATAATTTAAATTGCTATTTTTCATGTTTTCCACCAATTTTGGCCCCCAAAAACACGAATTAGGCTCCATTTTTTTTCTTTCTACAAATTATCTTTGGTCATTGATAGTGCCATTTAACTGTAATGATTCACCTGTTGATGCACTTCTGTTTTATCACACAAATTTATGGTGATTTAAGACAATTTCCCAGGTTTTTGACTCATAAATAATGAATTTCGGGAGCTTAACCTACGTTACAACCTGCATTCTTCACTCTTTGGTCAAAATCAACTTCATATTCGGTCTTCTCGCCCTAGAAAACATGGAAAACAATACCTCAAAAGGTCATGTTACTAAAACACAAAAAATATATATTTTTGTATCCATTTTGGTTTATTATTCTGTGAATAATACACCTATGTATTCGCTCAGCAAAAAATTATTATAACACCCCCTCAAACTTTTTTCTTTTTTGTTTCAAGGTGCGTAGATTCCAAAAATGCAATGTCCATCCGCCATCCGCCGTACGCAGTCTGCCGTACGCCGTACGCTGTATCACGTGTACAGGCTTCATTTTCGGTCTAAAAAAATCGTTCTTTCGCACACATGCTCCATTTGGGCCCTAGTTGTGTCCCGAAACTTTTCAGCCCGATCGGAATATACCCAGGGGTGTTATGAGTGAAAATGTGTGTAAAAATAGGTACTTTTTGCAATTTTAGCAACATGTTAGTAACATGAGCTTTTGAGGTATCGTTTTCCATGTTTTGGGGGACGAGAAGACCGAATATGAAGTCGATTTTGACCATGGAGTGGAAAATTGAGGTTGTACCAGATGTTCACCTCCCAAAATTGATTTTTTATGAGTCAAAAACCTGCGAAATCGTCTGAAATCACCATCAATTGATATAATAACACTAGAAAAAATTTCAACACGTGGATCAAGACGATTGAATGGTACAATCAATGATCAAAGGAAATTTGAAAAAAAAAGGAGCGTATAGGTACCTAATTCAAGTTTTGGGGGCCGAAATTTGTGGAAACCACCAGAAATGGCTATTTCAATTATTTTACATGAAAGAAACAATAAATAAACAGCCAGAATTTCTGTAGACCAGTAAAATAATAAAATAATAAACCCATGTGACGAGGACTTTGCAGCGTTTTTCACTCATAACACCCCTGGGTATATTCCGATCGGGTTGTAAAGTTTCTGGACACAACTAGGGCTCAAATTGAGCCTGTGTGCGAAAGAACGACTTTTTTAGACCAAAAATGAAGCCGGTATGTAGGTATGATACGGCGGACGGAGGACGGACATTGCATTTTTGGAATCTACGCACCTTGAAACGTTAAAGAACAAATTTTCAGGGAGTGTATAAAAAAACTTTGCTGAGCGAATACATAGGTCTGTTATGTGTTAGATCAATCAGCTTCACAGTTGCTTAACTGTTATTGCAGAGGGTCTTTAGACGAAGGAAGCAAATAAATATCATCCTTTTTCCATCAGAACTACGTAGGTATCTTCTCAACGAATCACTGGAACCCTATCTCAATCTTAAGATAGTCTAATGCTTCAGGAAGTCGGTCAGGTAATAGTTTTCATCCTGCTGGAAATGTAGGGCATCATCAACACATATCAACTATTACGAAAGGTCATGGGGAGCGCATAATGGAAAATACTTGTGCAACACTCGTATCTTTGTGCTTGGGAGGATGAATAGAAGATCTTGTCACGACGAGGCGACTTACTCAGCCGTCAGATGAGTGGTAACCGACTCGCAAGAGTGGATCGTGAGTCAAGTTGGCATGATGATATTAAGAAGAAACAAATCACGAGTTACACGGACAGATGTGCTGCGAAAATATATAATTTTTTCGATTTAGAAATAGGTAGGAAGTCCCATTAGGCAGAGGGAAATGATCCAACCAACAGATACGATCCAAGCGTGCTTTACGTGAGGGAACGTTCTATGCCTGTCCATCTCCACATGAAGAAAAATCCTACCCATTAAAAAAACGCTGCAAAGTCCTTGTCACATGGGGTTTATTATTCTACAGAAATGTTGGCTGTACATTTATTGTTTGTTTCATGTGAAATAATTGAAATAACTATTTCTGATGGTTTCCACCAATTGTGACCCCCAAAATACGAATTAGGTAGGTACGATCTTTTTTTTTTTTCAAATTAACTTTGATCATTGGTAGTGCCATTTAATCGTCTTGATCCACGTGTTGACACTTTTTCTAGTGTTATTCTACAAACTGATGGTGATTTCAGACGATTTCGCAGGTTATTGACTCATACAAAATCAATTTTGGGAGCTGAACATCTGGTACAACCTCAATTTTCCACTCCTTGGCCAAAATCGACCTCATATTCGATCTTCTCGTCCCCAAAAACATGGAAAACGATACCTCAAAAGCTCATGTTACCAACATGTTGCTAAAACGCGAAAAGTACCTATTTTTACACACATTTTCACTCACACCACCCCTGGGTATATTCCGATCGGGCTGAAAAGTTACGGGACACAACTAGGACCCAAATGGAGCATGTGTGCGAAAGAACGACTTTTTTAGACCGAAAATGAAGCCTGTACACGTGATACGGCGGACGGCGTACGGCGGACGGCGGACGGACATTGCATTTTTTGAATCTACGCACCTTGAAATGGAAAAGAAAAAAGTTTGAGGGGGGGTTATAAAAATTTTTTGCTGAGCGATTACATAGGTGTATTATTCAGAGAATAATAAACCAAAACGCTGCTTTGTCACTTGGGTTTATTATTATATTGGACATACCTACAGAAATGTTGGCTGTTCATTTATTGTTTCTTTAGTGTGTAATAATATTGAAATAGCCATTTTTCATGGTTTCCACCAATTTTGGCCCCTAAAAGAATGAAATAAGCTCCTATTTTTGATAAATTATCTTTGATCATTGATAGTTTCATTTAATTGTCTTGATTCACCAGTTGAAACTACTTCTAGTGTTATTATACAAGTTTCTGATAGTTTCAGACAATTTCCCAGGTTTTTGACTAATAAAAAACGAATTTTGGAAGCTGGACCTTCGTTACAACTTCAATTCTCACTCTCCTAAAAAATGTGGAAAACGATACCTCACAAGCCCAAGGTTCACTAAAACCTCGAAAACACCGCGGAAACCCCTATTTTTACACCAATGTTTCACCCGTGACAACGCTCGGTGTATTTTGATCGGGCTGCTCCGCAGCACAACTAGGAGCCAAATGTGTTCCCATATCGGGACCCAAACTGAGTGCGAAAGAACGACGATTTTAGACCAAATTTTAACGCAAATTTGAGGCTGAACCTTCGTTATAACCTCAATTCTCACTCTTTGGTAAAAATCAACCTCACATTCGGTCTTCTCGTCCTAAAAAACATGGAAAACGATACCTCACAACTCGTGTTACTAAAACACCAAAAAAACCATTTTGGTTTATTGTTCTGTTAATAATACCTACACAGCCTATGTATTCGCCCAGCAAACAAATTTTATAACACCACCTCAAAATTTTTTCTTTTACGTTTCAAGGTGCGTAGGTTCCAAAAATGCAATGTCCGTCCGCCGTAAACCGTATCACGCATAACTACTTCATTTTCGGTCTAAAAAACTCGTTCATTTGCACACATATGCTCCATTTGGGTCCTAGTTGTGCCCCGAAAGACGGCAGCCCGATCGGCATACACCCAGGGGTGTCATGTGAGAAAAATGGGTGTAAAAATAGGGGTTCACGAGGGAATTTTGAGGTTTCATTGTACCTGAACTTGTGCGTTTTCCATGTTTCTTAGTGCAAGAAGACCGAAAATCAGTTTGATTTTGACTGAGGAGTGGAGAATTGAGGTTGTAACGAAGGTTAAGCTCCCGAAATTCATTTTTTATTAGTCAAAAATATGGGAAATTGTCTGAAATCACCATACATTTGTATGATAACACTACAAGTAGTATCAACAGGTGAATCAGTCAAATGGTACCATCACTGATCAAAAATAATCTGTGTAAAAAAATCGAGCCGAATTCGTGTTTTCGGGGGCCAAAATTGGTGGAAACCATCAAAAATAGCCATTTCAATAATTGCACATGAAAGAAACAATAAATTAACAGCAGCATTTCTGTAGGTATGACCGATAGAATAATAAACCCATGTGACAAGGACTTTGCAGCGTTTTTTTCTTGTTTTTTTTTTAGTGAACATGAGCTTGTGAGGTATCGTTTTCCATGTTTTTTAGGACAAGGAGACCGAATATGAAATCGATTTTGACCAAAGAGTGGAAAACTGGGGTTGTAGCGAAGGTTGAGCTACCAAAGTTAATTTTTTTATGGGTCAAAAACCGGGGAAATTGTCAGAAATCACCATAAATTTGTATAACAACACTAGAAGTAGCATCAACAGGTGAGCCAAGACAATTAAACGGCACTGTCAATGTTCAAAAATAATTTGTTAAAAAAAGAGCCTAATTTGTGTTCTGGGGGCCAAAATTGGTGGTAACCATCAAAAATAGGTATAATGTCCAATAAATAAAATAAACCCGTGTAACAGGGTTTTCGCTGCGTTTTTAATCTACTGCCGTAGCTCGGAATTTTCAGTAGAAGATTACGGTTTTATGTCATGACTTGACTGACTATGACTTTTGGGTTTTTTGGGGTTTAATTATTACTTATAATAATAATCAATTATTTGTATAAAGCTTTGTAAATAAAATAAATTATTTAGCTTAAATAACTTGTATGTTGTGATATTATCGTCTCAGAATAGCTGGGGTGGTCGGAGAGGGTTGAAAAATAAGTGCCATATTGAGAGAAATAAGTGCCATATTCGGCCAAAATAAGTGCCATATTGCCAAATTTTTTAGGGCCCTATTTCACAAAAATAAGTGCCATATTGTGAAGGGCTCTGCTCATAAGCCAGCATATTGTGACATGTGCCTCTACGGAGATCGAGCGAACTCTCGTCTCTGGGTCATGCAAATAAACGTGTGCTTCCGTGATGGATGAAGAGGAGAAGCGTGCAGCGGATGGATTGAGTGAGCACCGGTCACTTAGGATCGTTTATAGCCAATAACCTCTTATAAGACGATAGAGGGCATCTCAAGAGTAATTCCAGACTACTCAACAACGCTGATGTTATATACTGGAAGATGAGCTAAGTTTAAACAACAACAAACGAAGTGGGTACCAAATCAGTCTAAAAGGCTATTTCTGCTAGTGTAAGAAGTAATATTACCATAGTAAAATAGGCTAACGCATTTTCGTGAAAGTACTTTGGTAAGAACTAAATCACTCGCGATGAAATCGTGGAAACCCATTTCAAAGAAAAAGAAAAACGGTGTTATTGAGATGTTGTCTATTTCCACTAATACACGAAAAAACTATGCAAATTATTACTCAAAGGTTTATTATTTACATGTATATATGCCCCTTCTGAGTAGATGAGTGTTTTCTGTGGACAATACCTGCCCAGGAAAGCCCTAAATCGAGTAGGTACTGGAGCCGGCCCGGGAATTAGAGTTTCGTAAAAATGCTCAGGATTCAGTAATATTCACTATTATTATTTATTTGTTGTTGTTCATGAAGCATAACGTTTATTCAAGTTACAAAAGTAACCTATCAACAAAATCTAAAACAGCAATCATTCTTCAAATGAAATAATCACCGAACAACCATCTCGATTTATACAGCCATCCGTGATTATAATCAGGTGCTCCCTAGCAATGATATCTTGGGCAAATTCCCAATAACCTTTATATGCAGCCCCAATCATTACTGTGAATCAAAAGGTATCAAAGTATAAATAAAAATATATAAATTATTGACTGTGAATCAAACGGTATAAATCCGGCCCAGATATCATTGCTATGGAGTACTTGATTATAATCACGGATGGCTGTGTGAAGTCGAGTTGGTTGTTCTGTGGTATTATTTCATTTGAAAAATGATGGCTCTTTTGGATTTTGTTGATAGGTACTTTCGCAACCTGAAGAAACACACACGACGGTGAATTATTACACAACGGTTCACTATACAATCTACGTAGATTTTTTTCTTTAAATTGTAATGATGCAAAAAAAAAATTCCTCCAAGTCTTGTGCTGATAGTTTCCGATAAAGAACAAAATAAATAATAATAAAGAACAAAAAGTGTAGTTTCTTTGGATGCGCGGTAGCTGGAGTGGAAATCCACGTCGTCCTACGGTATTTTCCCTGCCGTACCAAGTAATTTGTACCCATTTAAGGAAGTACAAGTTCATTTCTGAAATCCGAATCGTCCATTTCTATATCCGAATCTATGAAAAAATGAATGAAAACACCCGTTACTCGCCAAGTTTCGGCACGAATAGGAAAAGAAAAAACGAAAATGCAATACGGCTGCCCGCTAACCAGACTTTCACTGGATAGTTAAATTTGAACTCGAGCTTCGGATCCCCAGTTAAAGACAGTCGTCTGTTAGCGATAATCAGCTGCTAAAGTGAATTGATAAACAGGTATGCGAGATACACTCAGACTTTAATCGGGCTTGCGAATGCGATTTGATTTTCCCCTCCCATCGATGTTCCGGCTATGGCATCAAACTGTAGACCCAAAGATATTATTTTTAGCCGCCGAACATATTTATCCACTTAAGTAATTGACCCCAATCTGGAAGTGCCTACCAACCAACAAATTCATAGTCGGAAATTCCCATGAGCTCAATGGTCTGAACAACAAAATGGATTTCGCAAAACCAGTGATTTTCAAGAGTAGGTAGTGGGTGGTAGGTACCTAAAACGTTTAATAATGCTCATAGTTATGACGTATTGTCCTGATCAAACTTCATGTCCTTATTGTGAACGAACGGCTCATCGTACTCTACCAACTGAAAACTGGAATCTATTCAGATTCACAACAACAAATAAGATGTGTTTATGTGCATACATAAACATGATGGATACATGGGGTTACACAGCACGATTATAATAAGATAATATGATGAGAGACTTACTCAGACTCTTCAAAATAACTCTTCCCCCTTCAAAAACCCAGGGAGCGGTATAACTGGTCCCACGTTATTTTCGTTTTCGAATAATAATTCAAGTATATCAAAATTAATGTAAGTATGTAATTGTACAGTACACCGTTCTACTGGATGTATTCGAGCTATGGTGTTTTAAAAATTATTGCAACCCTCATTTTCCTAGGATGGTTCCCGATCCAGTCGGAGCCCACAGGAGACTATAGTACATTCAGTTTAGAGTAACAGCATGTAAACAGAATGCAAAACCATCAAAGCACCGTGGTTCTGCGGGTTTTTATACCCCAATCGACTATTTACTGATGGGGACCTTTGACATATTGGCAAGATATTGGCTTGAGCTTCTATCTCCATAGCTGCAATTCATCAGTTTCATTTTCATTCCAAATTCGTCGTTTTTGAAACATGTTACACCACAGGGGGCGGAAGGAGAGGGGGGGATCAGTATGGTTGGCAACCTGCACTGAAAACTGACAAATTTACTTTTGGACGAAACGTGGATTAATCCTGGACACACTATTTACACCGTGAGCACAACTTTTTATTTTTATTAGCATGGAACATGCTTTAGCCTTGGACTAACTAGCCGAAAAATGTCACGCGGAATGTGTCACGAAAAATTGGTCACAAAAAATGGTCACAAAAAATGGGTGACGAAATTTTTTAATGATTTTCACGTACAACCGAGTCGTTTCTAGGGAAATGAAACTTCTTTAGTTTTCATCGGACAAAAATCGTTCTCCATTCGTTGGAAAGCTCTCGATTTATCACGCATTTATGTCGCAGTTTTATATTTATCTACGAGATATTAATCCAACAATGCGATGTTATAAATGGTTAGTAAACAATCTTATGTGCGAGGGTCGAAGCTTCATTACCAGGGAAGCTAATTAGAAAACATACATCGTATCCATTGCCGTCATGACAACTATAAGAAGTAGTGAGAAATAGTGAGTTGAGAAGTAGTGAGTAATCATAAGTGCTATAAACCTTTATAGTTGTGCAAGAACCTCGTATTTGATCACATTTTTCGAATAAAAAAACAAACAGAGAAAGAAGACATAGCTAAAGCATGTTCCATGTTTCTCGATTTTTAGCCGCAGGCTCCAAACGGTAAGCATCCGGGGGGTCCAGGGGGGCTTGCCCCCCTGGCGAGGCGCGAAGCGCCGAGTTTTTTTAAATTTATTATTAAATATAATTTACGTGCATCCATGCAGATTCATGACCCTTACATGTTACATCATAGGGGGAAGGTTAGCGATCGGTATGGTAGGCAACGCCGCATCACATGGGTGATATGCGGGCTCGATTTCATTGTCGTTTGTTTATATGTATGTGCTCTCACGTTAAATTGATTGATGAGCTGATTGTGGTGATAGAGAAATGAAGGCTTGGCCAGGGAGGTTACCACCACTAGAAATGCTAGAGGTTGTGCCCAGACGGTTCCACCACTTCGGTTATCACCAGACCGGTTCCACCACTCTGAGTTCTTTTAGACGAGAGATTTGAGGAGGAAGGTAAGGGTAGAGAGAAGTCATCGACTTGAGGTTTGAGTGTAAAATGGTGAGCTGGGTGAGAAGAGCGGGTTTTAGAGCAGTTGGGGGGTCGATGAGGGAGAGGACTACCTATGCCTCTTGTGTCATGTAGGCCGACCATTCACTAGGTTTATTTAGGACAATTAAGTAGGTACATTCGAGTGGTATTCTAGAGGGGTAGGTACTACGACACGGATATTTTATTTTTATTTTTTCTTCGACTTTCAAATTCCACATTCATTTTATCGATCGATGCCAAAGGTTCGTTATTGGAAATAATAAACCGAAAATGATCCAACCGAAATCCAATCGAAATTTTTCTCCCCGGGGAAATTTTTTGAGGCAGAACGAACCTAAAGGATCGAAATAACGATTGAAAGCCTTCTGTGTTCAAGAAACGAGATTCGCGAGGATCTTGTAGACTTAGGGGAATGGAATCGTGTCATGCTCCCAAAAGGTGAGCTGTCTGAAGGCGTTTCCAGGGCCGTTACATGAGGGGGCGGGAATAGACAGATCATTCCACTTTCTTCCCGATTTAGCTTCTCGCGTGATCGGTGGCGTTTATTTATTCAGTTTCAATCACTTTCAGATCCTCCAAAGCCTTTTTCAAGGTTCAACCAATGACCCGCCCCCAGTAGATGTTTCGCTGAAATGAATCAGAGGAACGGATCCGTAATTCGGGGATAACAACGGACTGCCACACTGTAAGATACAACTTACTCCGTGGACAACTAGCGGCATCTTGAAATCGATTCGTTTGAGGGATAAATTGAGCAATAAACTATTAACAAAATTTTTCAACAGGTGTCTCCGTCTTCGCGTTGGTACATTATACCGATCTACTAACACTAACAAACAAAGCTAAGGAAGAGTACGGAGGAGGCTGGTTCGAGGATGTTGAAGGAAAGCAAAAATAATGTTGAAAACGTATTAATGAGGCTGTTTTAGGTAAAGAAAACGGAAGCCATTGTAACAAACTGTTGTCGGAAATAGTAAACGAAAAACATTTAGGCGTCGAGGATAATTAATAATCTGCTGGTGTTGGCGAAAATTTAGCGATGGCAGTTCCAAAAGGAAGCGCGGCCTTTCAACCGCAAGCAAAGAAGGCTGGGAGTGTACGTAATTGTACGTTGTTGTAAGATTCGGGATACAACAAAAGACGATTTAGAGAAAATGATAACATCCATGAACGGTAACTCTGTCCCAGATACAGATGATTTAAATTTAAATGCATAAAAACGTACTTTGGCATACTCTGTAGTCCTATAATCCATCTAATAAATACTAGATTACAGACGCATACATTCCCGGACAGGCTGAATGAGCAAGAGTATACAGAGAGGCTTTACATAGGTGGAAATGCGCTAAAGTTCACGAAATCGCCCCATTTCGTCCGCCGTACGCCGTATCATCCATATCTAGTTTATTTTCGGTCTAAAAAATTTTTCCTTTCGCACACATGCTCCACTTGAGCCCTAGTTGTGTTCCAAAACTTTGCAGCCCGATCGGAATATACCCAGGGGTGTTACGAGTGAAAAATGGGAGTAAAATAGGGTTTTTTGGTGTTTTAGAAACATGAGCTTGTGAGGTATTTTTTCCATGTCTTTTAGGGCGAGGAGATCGAACATGAAGTCGATTTTGGCCAAAGAGTGAAGAATTGAGGTTATAACGAAGGTGCAGCTCCCAAAATTCATTTTTTATTAATCAAAAACCTGAGAAATGATCTGAAATCACCATAAATTTGTATAGTGATACTAGAAGTAGTATCAACAGGTGAATCAATACAACTTGAATCAATGATATTTTGAATATCAACGATCGAAGCTAATCAGTAAAAAAAAAAAAAAAGAGCCTAATTCGTGTTTTTGGGGGGCCAAAATTGGTGGAAACCATCAGAAATAGGTATTTAAATTATTGCGCATGAAAGAATTATTGAAACAATAAACGAACAGCCATCATTTCTACAGGTAAGTCCAGTAGAATAATAAACCCATGTGACAACGACTTTGCAGCGTGTACAGTATGATTATGAACCGGAGTGGACCTTAACTTATTATGAAAATGGCCTCTTCTTGATTCAAATTAAACTACTTACGGTTTGTTGGCAGTGCTTCTTATTCCTACGGAGTCAGAGCAACCAAATCTTTTTGTTTTCATACTAAGGTTAATGTTTCAGTTTCAGTTACAAAAAGGTACGATTTTGATAATATTTCGTGGGGGCTTACATGGCATACTAAACGTATTTTCCGCGAATATATAACAGTATTATAGTTTAATATCCCAATATAATCAATTACAGAAACTATTTTTTATATCCCAATATAATCAATTATAGAAATTATTTTTAATATCCCAATATAATCAATTACCTATAAAAATTGTTTAATATCCCAAAATATCAATTATGGAAATTATTTTTAATATCCCAATATAATCCATTATAAAAATTGTTTAATATCCCAATATAATCCATTATAGAAATTATTTTTAATATCCCAATATAATCCATTATAAAAATTGTTTAATATCCCAATATAATCAATTATAGATATTATTTTTAATATCCCGATATAATCAATTATAAAAATGGTTTAATATCCCAATATAATCAATCATAGAAATTGTTCATAATTTTCTTCTGTAATTCAGAATGTTTTCGGCATCTCGGCGAGCCATGGTGATCCAACAGGACGAAACGTTGTTAGATGACATCTGCCTTTTCGAGAGCCTTTTCAAAGCGGGCGATGAACTCATGTCCGAAGCGTTGACAGTGCGTACGGTATATGAGGAGACGATGTTTGGATTCCATTGAAGAGAAAAGAAAACGACCTTGCGGACGTCTGCGACCTACATACCGCTCATCCCTGAGGCAGCAGAACAGTAAACGGACGAAAATAGACGGAACGAGTGTTCCCTTTGTTGTTGCGAGACATTGGCAATCGTCTGAATGAAGGAACTCATTCATTTTCTCCACTAAACAGAAAACTATTTCATAACTAATTGGAAAGTTCCCATCCGCCAGTTCATTGCTTCACTTCACGCAGACAAAGTGAAATCTAATTTTAGTTTATTATTCTGTGAATAATACACCTATGTATTCGCTCAGCAAAAAATTTTTATTACACCCCCTCAAAAGTTTTTCTTTAACGTTTCAATGTGCGTAGATTCCAAAAACGCAGCAACGTCCTTGTCACATGGGTTTATTATTCTATTGGACATACCTGCAGAAATGTTGGCTGTTTATTACTGTTTATTTCATGTAAAATATTTAAAATAGCTATTTCTGGTGGTTTCCACCAATTTTGGCCCGCAAAACTTGAATTGGGTACCTACTCTCCTTTTTTTTTTTTCAAATTATCTTTAATCATTGGCAGTGCCATTTAATCGTCTCGATCCACGTGTTGACACTTTTTCTAGTCTTATTCTACAAATTGATGGTGATTTCAGACGATTTCCCACGTTTTTGACCCACAAAATATCAATTTTGGGAACTGAACATCTGATACAACCTCAATTTTCCACTCCTTGGTCAAAATCGACTTCATATTCGGTCTTCTCGTCCTAAAAAACATGGAATACGATACCTCAAAAGCTCATGTTACTAAAACACAAAAAGTACCTATTTTTATACACACACCCCTGGGTATATTCCGATCGGGCTGAAAAGTTACGGGACACAACTAGGACCCAAATGGAGCATGTGTGCGAAAGAACGACTTTTTTAGACCGAAAATGAAGCCTGTACACGTGATACGGCGGACAGCGTACGGCGGACGGACATTTCATTTTTTGGAATCTACGCAACCTTGAAACGGAAAAGAAAAAATTTTGAAGGGGTGTTATTAACATTTTTTGCTGAGCGATTACATAGGTGTATTATTCACAGAATAATAAACCAATAGGGGTTTTCGAGGGATTTTTGAGGTTTTAGTGAACATGAGCTTGTGAGGTATCGTTTTCCATGTTTTTTAGGGTGGGAAGACCGAATATGAAGTTGATTTCGACAGAAGAGTGGAGAATTGAGGTTCTAACGAACGTTAAGCACCCGAAATTCATTTTTTATCAGTCAAAAACATGGGAAATCGTGTGAAATCACCATACATTCGTATAATAACACTGGAATTTATAAGAACAGGTGAATCAGTACAATTAAATGGTACTATCAATGATCGAAAATAATCTGTTAAAAAAAGCCGAGCCTAATTCGTGTTTTGGGGGGCAAAAATTGGTGGAAACCATCAAAAATAGACATTTCAATAATTGCGCATGAAAGAAAAAATAAATTAACAGCAGCATTTCTGTGGGTATGTCCGATAGAATAATAAACCCATGTGACAAGGACTTTGCAGCGTTTTTTTTTACCTTTTAAGGTGCGTATATTCAGAAAATGCAATGTCCGTCCGCCGTACGCCGTGTCATGCATATTATCTACATTATTTTCGGTCTAAAAAATTCGTTCTTTCGCACACGCTCCATTTGGGCCCTAGTTGTGTCCCGAAACTCTGCAGCCAGATCGGAATATACCCAGGGGTGTTATGAGTGAAAAATGGGTGTAAAAATAAGGTTTGTTGGTGTTTTAGTAACATGAGTTTATGAGGTATAGATTTTTTTTTTTAGGACGAGGAGACCGAATATGAAGCCGATTTTGACCAAACAGTGGAAAATTGAGGTTCTAAAGAAGTTTCAACCTTAAATTTTGGTTAAATTTAGATTTATAAGTACGTTTATTCTTCTGCACACAGTTTGGGTCCCCATTTGGGAACACATTTGGGCCCTAGTTGTGCTCCGAAGCTTCGCAGCCCGATCGGAATACACCCAGGGGTGTTATGGGGGGAAAATGGGTGTAAAAACAGGGGTTTTCGAGTTTTTGTTTTTATCCAGGTTTTAGTGAATATGAGCTTGTAAGGTATCGTTTCCATGTTTTTTAGGGCGAGAAGACCGAATATGAAGTTGATTTCGACCGAAGAGTGGAGAATTGAGGTTGTAACGAAGATCGATGGCCCGAAGTTCATTATGAGTCATAAACCTGGGAAATGGTCTGAAATCACCTGGGCCTTACTGTGAACGAACGGCTGGACGCACAATGCTCCGGATGGTCTTAAAAATCGGCCAAGTTTGAGACCCATTTAAAACCGTAAAAAAATTCGAGATGACGGTGTCCTGGAGATTTCAACCCCTATTTTTCACCCCTTAGGGATGATTGACATTAACGCCGAGCTTCGAGGACCAACTAGACCCCAAATGGGACCGTAAACCGAATTTCGTCAATTTTGGTTCATGGTAACTATTAAAAGTGCGAAGTACGGCGTACGGCGGACGGACAGTAATTTTTTTATTGGATTTTCGGATTCTACATACCTTGAAACGTAAACCATCAAATTTTGAGGGAGGGGGAGGGGTTAAACCGGTTTTTTCATGCTCGATTCCAAAGGTTCATTATTGAAAATAATAAACCAATATCGAGCATCCCTAGTCAACTGATGTATGTACAGATATGCAACACTCATTAAACATAGCCCAGTGTGCTTTATGAACTCGTATGGCTCGGCCCGGGATTCGGTAGTAGTAATAGTAGTACTAGTACCAGTAGTAGTAGAAGCAGTACTAGTAGTAGTAGTAGCAGTTTTTTTTTTGTTTTTGTAAATACAGGGCCATCCTGAGACGCCATACACTGTTGGACTCTCCTGGTTATATCCAGGCTACCAACTAAAAACCTCCTCTGTTCTTCTATGAAGGACTGTCCCGGAACTACGTTTGTATTACTTCGGGACAGTCCCTTTCATGCCTTCCGGCCCCTTCTTCCTTGTTCTCTATTTATTTGATTCTATCCCTCCCATTGTCTGTTGGGTAGTAGCAGTAGTAGTAGTACTAGCAGTAGTAGCAGTAGCAGTTTTTTTTTTTTTTTGTAAATACAGGGTAGGAAAATGCTTCATGCAGGAATGGGCCATCCCGAGACGCCATACAATGTTGGACTCGCCTGGTTATATCCAGGCCTACCAACTAAAAACCTCCTCTGTTCTTCTATGAAGGACTGTCCCGGAACTACGTTTGTATTACTTTGGGACAGTCCCTTTCATGCCTTCCGGCCCCTTCTTCCTTGTTCTCTATTTATTTGATTCTATCCCTCCCATTGTCTGTTGGGTAGTAGCAGTAGTAGTAGTACTAGCAGTAGTAGCAGTAGCAGTTTTTTTTTTTTTGTAAATACAGGGTAGGAAAATGCTTCATGCAGGAATGGGCCATCCCGAGACGCCATACAATGTTGGACTCGCCTGGTTATATCCAGGCCTACCAACTAAAAACCTCCTCTGTTCTTCTATGAAGGACTGTCCCGGAACTACGTTTGTATTACTTTGGGACAGTCCCTTTCATGCCTTCCGGCCCCTTCTTCCTTGTTCTCTATTTATTTGATTCTATCCCTCCCATTGTCTGTTGGGTAGTAGCAGTAGTAGTAGTACTAGCAGTAGTAGTAGTAGCAGTTTTTTTTTTTTTTTTTGTAAATACAGGGTAGGAAATGTTTCATGCAGGAATGGGCCATCTCGAGACGCCATACACTGTTGGACTCTCCTGGTTATATCCAGGCCTACCAACTAAAAACCTCCTCTGTTCTTCTATGAAGGACTGTCCCGGAACTACGTTTGTATTACTTCGGGACAGTCCCTTTCCTTGCCTTCCGGCCCCTTCTTCCTTGTTCTCTATTTATTTGATTCTATCCCTCCCATTGTCTATTGGGTAGTAGCAGTAGTAGTAGTAGTAGTAGTAGGAGTAGTAGTGGTAGATGATATCGTCCTTGCACCGGTCCCTCCTGAATACCCTGAACATTTAGGCGACGTGGGGAAACATAACGAACGCACTCGTACAAAACTGACAGGTGACTTACTCGCAAGGGCTTCGCTCAGCTTCTGCTTGCTGTTTGTCCCGTGAGCCCATGTGATCTTCGTCAGATCTGGAGGGCCATCGGAATCCTCTTGATCGGCAGGATCGGTCCTATCTTCATCGATGGGTGTCGCCATAGCCGGATGAAAAATCCCTGAATAACAATTAAGTTTTTAAATTCAAATATACTCATCATTTTCATCATTCAATTCAAATCATGATCATAATAAATCCTAATCATAATTATCATAATCATAATAATCCTAATATATCATCCTAAATAGTCCTATATCATCATCATCACCGTCGTCGTCGTCATCATCATCATTATCATCAATATCATCATATCATCATATCAACATATGATCGTATCATCATACCATCACATCATATCGTCATATCATTTCATAATCCTATATCATCAGCATAAATCCTATACCACCCTTTATCATCATCCTAATTTACACTGACCCCAGGGAAAAATCACTTTTTTCTTTTTTTTTCTTAAGCGAAAGGTCTCGTCACTGCGCACAATTTGGTACCTCCCCTTTATCCATTACCCCTCTCATATAGCTCTAAGACGCCATGGTCTCAATGACATAAGTCATTGGAGCAAAAAATTAATTGCGAAAAAGAACGTAAGTCGACTTATGTAGTTTTTACCAGCTGGATAGTACAGCGATTTTTGACTTGCGTGATTAAAACTGTTGCTCGAATCTTGAGAAAAACTCTTAGGAGCGTTCAATTTTAACTCCTATTCATGAATTCGTTGCTTGGGAACTCACGGAAATGAAGAAGGTAAGTACCTACTCATCTATCTACCACGATCAGAGTATGAAAAATGTTTTCTTCTAAATCTTGGCGGATTCTTGGGCTCAATACATACACCAACCAACCTAGGGTTTTTTCTTTACTCATGTGGGCAATGGTTTCTAATTTCATAGGCTCTCCAATTTCCCTCCCTCATGATTCTAATGCTTTGAATGGTGGTGCTTTGACTCCAGGCTTGCAAAATTTCGCTTCGGAGATCCCATCTCAAGACTCAGGTGATGAGGATGAGGAGGCTGCATTTCTTCAAAGCTTGAGGAGACCACGGAGGTGTCCAAGTATTTTCCGGGGAACGGAAGTCGTTCCAGTTGAAAGCGATAAAAAAGTACTTTTCAGAAGAGAGCTAAGATTAGAGAGAAAAATGAAGAGAAATTGCGGTGAGGAGCATAAAACAGTGAAAGGGAAAATAGTTAAGAAAGAACTCGTGAGATATTCGTGGAGAACGAATGATGGTGTTTCTCCAGCCTCATTTGCCGATTGACAAAACGTACAATGAATATCGTCAAAAATGTGAAAATCCGGTCATCCTGACCGTCTACAACCGCGAGTTTCATAACCTGAAACTCAAATTCAAGAAGCCGTACATGGAAACGTGTCATACCTGTGATACTTTAGCCATGAAACTCAAGGTTAGTCAAGATTCCGTTGAAGAACTTCAAATTCTTGAGGAAGAAACGAGCATCACATGGCTCAGGAAGATGGGCTTATGATGAAAAGAAAGTTGACTCGGAAATTGCCACTAAAAGCTACGCAACTGGGGACAAGTCAATGAAGTGTTTTACTCTAGACCTGCAACAATGCTTGCGCCCACTCCAGATTTAAAAACCTCTGTGGCGTTTTACAAGAGGCAGTTGTGGGTTTTCAATTTGACTATCCATGGCAATACGACCAAGGAAGTTGACTGTTTCATGTGGCATGAAGCCATCTTTGGATGAGGCGGAAACCAGATAGCTTCGTGCATCTTCAAACACTTGAAGTCATTGCCTGACAGTGCCAAGCATGTAATCTATTACTCCGACACATGAGCCAGGCAAAATAGAAACTCCCACATGTCGGCAATATTCACTTATTCTGTGCAGCAGCTCCCTCATCTGTAAACTGTAGAGCATGGTCCATGGTCCCAGCACACACACATTGGGAGACCGACCAAGACTACTCTGTCATCGAGAGGCAGAAGAAAAAAATAGGACTGCCAGTTTATCATCCCCATGATTGGTACCAACTTGTACGATCTTGGGGACAAAAGTTTCACATGGTAGAAATGCGTGGGGTTGATTTCTATGACTTCGTTGGAATATTAAAAACAGCCTTGGTCCATAGGAAAGTGAACATGAAAAAGAGGAAGATTACTTGGCTCTCAAATAAATGGATTAGACGTAATGCGGGAACTTTTGGGCTGACCTACTACAACAACTCGCTTCTGAGGTCAGTAGAATTCGACCAAATTTCATCCTCGAGGAGAGGAAGATCGATTGACAATGTGGTTCTCATTGTTCTGCCTCATCCCCGCAAGATCAGTCCCGAAAAGGAAAAGGACTTACTCTCCTTAATGGACTTAATTCCCGACATCTTTCTCTCTTTTTGCCAGAGTCTCGAATGTCGCTGTTGCTAAGTTATAAAAAAAATAATATTCTACGTCCCACAAGATATACCTACTGGCTTATTTTTTCAGTCCTGCCGATATCCTTGGAGTTCAGTGAACACCCGATATCCCTCGCCCCCTCGCTGCCCCTCTAGAATATTGCTGCATGATTTCAACTTGGGCCCGAATGATCTTCATCTATTGTTTGCAGGTCAGGAAACGATGTAGAGGGGTTATTATGGGTTTTCCAAAATTATTAGCGCCGGTCAAAAGCACTTAAGTCATGGGTCAAAAACACTTAAGTCAAGTGTCTCATTATCCTTCGAAATACGGCCGTGCTTCATGTAGTTTGGTCATAGCAAACCATCCAGAGAGCTCACTCCAATATCCACATTAATTTTATCACCTGATTAACTCGATCAAAACAAAAAAAAATCGCTACTGTAAAATTGACAATTTGGACTTAAGTGCTTTTTCGCTGAAGCCAGTGCAGTATCTCAACTATCCTATCTCATCCTATGCCAACCTATCATCCTATCATCCTATCATCATCATCATCATCAACAACAACAACCATCATAATCCTATATCAGCATAATAAATAATCCTATATCACCATCATCGTCGTATCATCATCATCAACATCAGTATCATCATATCATCATCATCATATCATCATGAATATCATAAAATAAATCCTAATCATAATAATCCTAATATCAGCCTAAATAATCCTATATCATAATAATCCTAAAATCATAATAAATCCTAATCATACGAAATCAAATCATCATCAATTCAAATAAAGTAAAATACAGAATAATAATAATGACTGTATTATAATAATAATTATGGAGATTTAGGAGTTTCCTACGATAGTTAAAATACTATAGAATAATATACCTAAAATACAGAATATTGCAGGAAGAACTCAGCATTTGAGCATTACATAATGAGCTACATAGCTTGTTTAGCAGAGCCGATTCTGCTAGTCAAGGTCATGAAACGAAATCTAGTTGCTACAGTCTCCAATAAATCGCATCCCGCACTTCCATTTCCGCGAACAATGGGACCCGATATAACGTCCACTTCATGACTCGTTGCAGCGTGCATTTAGTTTTAGATTGTAATAACAAGTCTACAGTAAAACGTTGGTAAATGCAATCGCAAGCACTTCCGTGCACCAATCGAGGGTTTTCAGGATTCCAGGAAGAAAAATTGCGCTTTATCAATTTAAAAATTCGTGAAGTTAACGTCGAATGAATTCAGGTTGAACGAAACGAGGATTGGATAGGAAAAAACACTGCAAATTATGACACAACGGTTTATTATTTACCTGTACAGATGCCTCTTCTGCGTAGATCAGTTTTCTGTGGTCAGTACCCTCGAGCTCCCCCCAGGAAAGCCCTCAATCGAGTACAGGAGCCGGCCCGGAAATCACAGTTTAATAAAAATCCGCGGGATTCAATTAACAATTAATTCGTTGTTATTCAAGTTACAAAATCAACAAAATCCAAGAGAGCCAACATTTTGGTTTAATATTCTGTGAATAACACACCTATGTATTCGCTCAACAAAAAATTTGTATAAGACCCCCTCAAAATTTCTTCTTTTACGTTATTATTTTCAATAATAAACCTTTGGATAAATCGAGCATGAAAAAAAAAAATTTAACCCCCCTTCAAAATTTGATGGTTTACGTTTCAAGGTATTTAGAATCCAAAAATGCAATTAAAAACGCTGCAAATCCCTGCACAACGGTTTATTATTTTGTATAGAATACCCTACTGTTACAGATCACAGCTCTATGTATAGATAACCCGTCTATATAATATAATATGTACTATTCTATACATATTATGTAGATCGCATCGTAGGTTAGTACCTAACCCCGTACTCGTTACTAGGTACCTACCTAAATCACGAGTTAAATGTTGCTAAAATAATTCTGCCGATGACAAACAGTACCTAACAAAAAGAAACACACATAATGAAGTTCTGAAAAGAAATTGTTGATGAGGAGTGAAAAAGATGCAAAAGTACCTACCAATAAACTCCAGCCCCTTCTACGTAGATGGTATAATGAACCGTTGTGTAATAATTTACCGTTGAGTAATGATTTACCGTAGTAATAATTTACCCATCAATAATATATCAACGTTTGTTCAAGTTACACTACCTACCAACAAACTCCAAAAGAGCCATCATTTTTCAAATGAAATAATATCACAGAACAACCAACTCGACTTCATACTCCGCCAATATAATCAGGTGATCCCTACCAATGATTGGCCGTATTCACAAATTCCTATTGTGGGCGCGTCTCTGGTTACGAGATTTGGTTTGAATTGTATACAATTTCATTCACACTGGAGTCGAAAATGCCTGTCGGTGCAAACTTCGGGGCCTTACTGTGAACGAACGGCTGGACGTACGATGCTCCGGAGGGTCTTAAAAAACTCGCAAGTTCAAGAACTATTTAAAACCGTAAAAATGTTTACGTACAAAAATGGTATAGGCGTTTTGAAAATTTCAACCCCTATTTTGAACCCCTTAGAGATGACTCACAGTAACGTCGAGCTTCGAGGACCAACTAGACGCCGAACGGAACCTATAACCCGAATTTCATCAATTTTTTTTTCATGGTAACTAAGAAAAGTGGCCCGTACGGCGTACGGCGGACAGACAGAAATATTTTTATTGCAGTTTTGGATTCTACAAACCTTGAAACGTAAACCATCAAATTTTGAGGGGGGGTAAGAATTTTTTTTTTCATGCTCGATTCCAATGGTTCATTATTGAAAATAATAAACCAAAAAATTCTTTCTGTCCGCCGAACGCCGTACTTAGCACTTTCCTTAGTTACCATGAAAAAACATTGACGAAATTTGGTTGATAGGTCCCGTTTGGGGTCTAGCTGGTCCTTGAAGCTCGGCGCTACTGTCAAACATCTCTAAGGGGTTCAAAATAGGGGTTAAAATGTTCAGAACGCCTTAGCTCGAAAACTTTCAATGTAAGGGTATGGTTTTTTTACGTTTTTAAATTGATCTTGAGCTAAAGAATTTTTTGAGACCACCCGGAGCATTGTACGTCCAGCCGTTCGTGAGCACCAAAAAGCTTCGTCAACACGATCATGAATCAAACGTTATAAATCCGGCCTAGATATCATCGCAAGGGAGCACCTGATTATAATCAAGGATGGCTGTATGAAGTCGAGTTGGTTGTTCTGCGATATTGTTCCATTTGAAAAATTTGAAGGATTTTGTTGATAGGTACTTTTGAAACTTGAACAAACGCTGAAGTATTATTAGTGGGTAAATTATTACACAGCGGTTATATAGCGGTCATTGTACCATCAACGTAGAAGGGGCTGGATTTTGTTGATAGGCACTTTTGCCACTTGAACAACCGTGTAAGTATTGTTGGTGGGCAAATTATTACGTAACGGTAAATTATTACGTAACGGTAAATTATTGCATAACGGTTTATTATACTATATACGTAAAATGGGTACCTACCTATACAGTTAAATTATTACACAACGGTTTATTATTTACCTAACTGGGCCGGCTCCAGTACTCGATTTAGGGCTTTCCTTGGGGGAGCTCGAAGGTACTGACCACAGAAAACTGATCTACGCAGAAGGGGCATCTATACAGGTAAATAATAAACCTTTGAGTAATGTTTTGTAGCATTTTTATCATCAATACAGATTACATTTATATGATACCAACGTTACTTGAGAAATCAGTGGGTGAGCGAAGGTAGGAGTCACACCGTCAGCTGTGCACAGGTGATTTGGATAATTAGCTGGCCTAGTTTGTTAAAATATGGACGTTGGAATCTTCCTCCAATGTGCTACCCGTGAGAGAAGGTACCTACTCGTTACTCCTGGTGAAATCCCAAACGCGCCGAAACACTTTTTGACGTACTTGTTGAAGTATCTGACTGTCTCGCGTCCAATCTCCCGTTTAAAGTTCACCTTCACTTTACCTCCGAAACATTTTTTGAAAAATGATTTTATGCACTCTTTTATCGTCATTTTCCTTGTGAAATTACTTGGCAAAAACAATGGGATATGCACCACCTACTTACCTACTAGCGACCGCAAAATTAATCATCTAACCAAAACAGAAAACAAAGACAAAACCTCCCACGACTGGAAAGGTATGATGATACTGTATAAACATTTGCAATGGGTTCCTAACTACTGAAAATTAGTATTCGATTAACACTTGGAATTACGCAATTATTTACAAATTCATTATTCAGCAGTCAGTAAAACGACTGCCACAAGAAAATGCGAATATTGTTTACAGATTGATATCCATGAACAAGATTCCTACGCACTCATATGAGTTAAATTCAAATTTTGTATTCTAGAGTGGAAAGCCAAAAAATCCGAAATCCAAATGTTGAAGTCATGCAGCGAGACCTAATGAGCTAATTTTACGGAATTTATTTCACTATTGGGCAACTTTTGGTTTATAATTCCGTGACCTGTGTATCCGATCAGCAAACAATTTTTATAACAACCTCTCCAGGGGTATTTGTGGGTGGGGGGGGGGGGGGGTACAGGCGTGAAAATAGGGTTTTTCGAGGTTTTTTTTAAGGTTTCAGTAATATGAGCTTGTGAGGTATCGTTTTCCATATTTTTTTTAGGACGAGGAGACCGAATATGAAGTTGATTTTGACCAAAGAGAGAAAATTGAGGTTCGGACGAAGTTTCAGCCTTAAATTTACGTTAAATACCGGTCTCAATTCGTCGTTCTCCCGCACACAGTTTGGTCCCCGTTTGGGAGCACATTTGGGTCGTAGTTGCGCTCCGAAGCTCGGCAGCCCGTTCGGAATACACCCAGGGGTGTTATGGGGGGAAAATGGATGTAAAAACAGGGGTTTTCGAGGGATATTTTAAAGGTTTTAGTGAACATGAGCTTGTGAGGTATCGTTTTCCGTTTTTTTAGGGCAATAAGACCAAATATGAAGTAGATTTTGACCGAAGAGTGAAGAGTTGAGGTTGTAACGAAGGTTAAGCTCCCAGAATTCATTTTTTATGAGTCAAAAACCTGGGAAATTGTCTGAAATCACATACATATCTATAATTACACTAGATTAACAGGTATCAATAGGTGAATCAATTCAAATAAATGGCACTACCAACGATCAAAGATAATTTGTAAAAATAAAAAATAAAAATTAGGAGCTTAATTCGTGTTTTGGGGACCAGAATTGGTTGAAACCATCAAAAATAGCTATTTCAATAATTTCACAAGAAATACGCTGCAAAGTCCTTGTCACATGGGTTTATTATTCTATTGGACATACCTACAGAAATTTTGGCTGTTTGTTTATTGTTTCTTTCATATAAAATAATTGAAATAGCTATTTCTGGTGGTTCCACCAATTGTGACCCCCAAAATACGAATTAGGTACGCTCCTTTTGGTTTATTATTCTGTGAATAATACACCTATGTATTCGCTCAGCAAAAAATTTTTATAACACCCCCTCAAAATTTTTTCTTTTCCGTTTCAAGGTGCGCAGATTCCAAAACGCTGCAAAGTCCTTGTCACATGGGTTTATTATTCTATTGGAGTTCTAGAGATTTTTGTTGGCTGTTAAATGTATTGTTTCTTTCATGTGGAATGATTGAAATAGCTATTTCTGATGATTTCCACCAATTTTGGCCCCCAAAACATGAAATAGGTACGCTTTTTTTTCTTTTTTTAAGATCATCTTTGATCATTGGTAGTGGCATTTAATGGTCTTGATTCACCTGTTTACACTTTTTCCAATGTTATTGTACACATTGATGGTGATTTCAGACAGTTTTCCAGGTTTTTGACTCATAAAAAACCAATTTTGGGAGCTGAACCTTTGGTAAAACCTCAATTTCCGCGTCTTTGGTCAAAATCGACTTCATATTCGGTCTTCTCGTCCTCAAAAACATGGAAAAAGATACCTCAAAAGCTCATGTTACTAACATGTTGTTAAAACGCAAAAAGTACCTATTTTTATACACATTTTCACTCATAACACCCCTGGGTATATTCCGATCGGGCTGAAAAGTTTCGGGACACAACTAGGGCCCAAATGGAGCATGTGTGCGAAAGAACGATTTTTTTAGACCGAAAATGAAGCCGGTACACGTGATACGGCGTACGGCGGACGGACATTGCATTTTTGGAATCTACGCAACTTGAAACGGAAAAGAAAAAATTTTGAGGGGGTGTTATAAAAATTTTTTGCTGAGCGAATACATAGGTGTATTATTCACAGAATAATAAACCAAAATGAAACCTTATGAAATAAATGAATTCTTATTCGTGTTTTGGGGGCCAAAATTGGTGGAAACCACCAGAGATAGCTATTTCAATTATTTTATATGAAAGAAACAATAAATAAACAGCCAAAATCTCTGTAGCTATGTCCAATAGAATAATAAACAAGGACTTTGCAGCGTTTTTCCAGTGTTATTCTACAAATTGATGGTGATTTCAGACGATTTCCCAGGTTGTTGACTCATAAAAAATCAATTTCGGGAGCTGAACATCTGGTAGAACCTCAATTTTCTACTCTTTGGTCAAAATCGACTTCATATTCGGTCTTCTCGTCCCCAACAACATGAAAAAAGATACCTTAAAAGCTCATTTTACAGATATGTTACTAAAACACAAAAAGTACCTATTTTTATACACATTTTCACTAATAACACCCCTGGGTATATTCTGATCGTGCTGAAAAGTTTCGGGACACAACTAGGGCCCAATTGGAGCATGTGTGCGAAAGAACGAATTTTTTAGACCGAAAATGAAGCCGGTACACATGATACGGCGGACGGACATTGCATTTTTGGAATCTACGCACCTTGAAACGGAAAAGAAAGAATTTTGAGGGGGTGTTATAAAAATTTTATGCTGAGCGAATACATAGGTGTATTATTCACAGAATAATAAACCAAAAAACAATAAATGAACAGCCAGTATTTCTGTGGGTATGTCCAGTAGAATAATAAACCAAACCCATGTGACAAGTAATTTGCAGCGTTTTTAGTTTAAGGAAATAATATGGATCTTCGATTCTTTGAGCATAAATATTTTTGTTAATTGGAACAGCCAGCCTAACTAATGAGGTTTCCCAAATAAAACCATCTACGTTTCCGAATAACGCTGTCACCGTTTGTATCCAGTTACTTTTCCACAACAATAGAACTTGTCTCGGAATGGTGCGTACAAAAAAACTGTAACCAAACACAAAATCCTTTGGAAAGAAAAAAAAATCCTCTCTCCCATAGCTCATTTATGTAATAGACATTGCATTAATTAAACTGGAGGCCTACCTCAACGGGTAATGAGTCAACCACTTGTGTAATCCACGAGATGCATCGCGTTCTTCATATAATAAAGGCAAACACTGTGAATAGACAAGCAATCGCCTGTTAGCAATAACGAACGGGCTATTTTTATTGTGGAGCTACTGTTTATAAACAGGTGTACGTGAAACTGTCATGCTGGAAGGAGGGCAGGTTGCGGGAGGATTACAGAAGCGTGCGCAGCTCTCCGCATCGATCGATGAACTCGAGTTTCCCGGGCAAAACTAAATTAAAACTAAGTGAATTTGGTTGAGAAGTAACAGAAAGTTGAAAATTCTTCCAACAGCAGCGGCTACTACGGCTTCTATTGGTTTATTATTCTGTGAATAATACACCTATGTATTCGCTCAGCAAAAAAAATTGCATAACACCCCCTCAAAATTTGTTCTTTTCCGTTTCAAGGTGCGTAGATTCTTTCGCACACATGCTCCATTTGGGCCCTAGTTGTGTCCCGAAACTTTGGAGCCTGATAGGAATATACCCAGGGGTGTTATGGGTGAAAATGTGTATAAAAATAGGTAGGTACTTTTTGCGTTTTAGTAACATATTAGTAACATGAGCTTGTGAGGTATCGTTTTCCATGTTTTTGGGACGGGAAGGCCGAATATGAAGTCGAGTTTGACCAAAGAGTGGAAAACTGAGGTTCTACCAAATGTTCAGCTCTTAAAATTGATTTTTTATGAGTCAAAAACCTGGAAAATCGTCTGAAATCACGATCAATTTGTATAACAACACTAGAAAAAGTTTCAGCACGTGGATCAATGTCACTACCAATGATCAAAGATAATTTGAAAAATAAAAGAGCGTAACTAATTTGTGTTTTGGGGGCCATAATTGGTGGAAACCACCAGAAATATCTATTTCAATTATTTCACATGAGAGAAACAATAAATGAACAGCCAACATTTCTGGACGTATGTCCAGTAGAATAATAAGCCCATGTGACAAGGACTTTGCAGCGTTTTTGTATATTATAGGACACATCCGTCATTGTCAATGTTCTGTTCGCGATATCCTATAAACGCCCTCTAATATGGCCTTTGAATGTCAGGTAGATAATTATTAACTTGATGAAATGTTGAGGGTAAATATTGTAAAACCACTCATCCCTTGTGCAAAACGTTTCCTCAAGAGAACCAGCACTCGTGATCAAATGTACAGGGTCGTGGGGAACTCGCTCACAGATGAGCCACAAACTTTTCGGACCATTCGTGTGCACCACAAGATACTCGTACCTGATTACATTTCATGGTACCTACTGAAAACAGAGGGCCTAAATACCTACATCGTCATAAATTTGTTTCGGCTCAAAGCCTTGCTTACATAGTGAACGAATGACACATACCGTGAATGGCTCCGTTTGGTCTCGAAATTTCTTAAAGTCGAAATCTATTTTTATACGTTTCTTTTACAATAGGGCCTTAAGCTTTTTCTATGAAAAGTACTCCGAGCAATTTATTAAGGCAAATTTATTTTGGACTTTTATTCTTTCAATGATCAACTAATATCTATGCTATCTAGAGCAGGGGTTCCCAACCTTTTCTGGCCGCGCCCCTCCTTGCCATATGCAAGCACCATTGCGCCCCCTCCCTTGCTCTACGTAAGTATACTCTCCCCCGCCTCAAAAATGGTAATTGTAGTGAATGTATAGTTGAAGCACATCCACTACGAGAGGCGGCGAGGTAGGTTGTGCCCGGTTTGGTTATAGCGCAGTGCTACCACCATGTCCGGGATCTTTTAGGATGCGTGTCTGGTTTGGTTATAGGCAAACTACCACCATGCCCAGGATCTTTTAGGTTTAAGGAGAGAGATGAGGAGTGAGGAGAGAGAGACATAACTCGGCGACTTAAGTAGAGCGTAGAATGGTTGGAAAGGCGAAGGAGGCGAGTATTTATAGCCCTTAGGGCTATCTCCCTCCATCCACCAGCTAGTGGAGGATGGTGGGGATCCCCACTGGGTTCCTCGGTTCCCCTGCGTCTTCTGTCCCCACTTCTATGTTTATTTGGCGAGATCTTAATTTCACAAGGAGTGGTTCTGGGAGGATACCACAACAGTAATGAACAAATTCAAACTCAATTTTAAACTGAACTTTTTATTAGCAGTGGGTGATTTAAATTTTCAATATTATAATATTTTATTCTATTAATTTATTAACTATTAGTTCTGTGGTTAATGTGACACTTGACTTTGTTTTTCGGTGATTAATTTCTCTATGCTCGGAGTGATTTTCGATAAGGCGGTGGCATCGAAAGTGGCCTAAGATGCTTAGATCACTTTCGACATCTAAGCAGTTTCGGGTTTTAGGTTTCCATGTCAGAAAGTGTGAAATCCGAATTCACACAGGAAGGTAGAAGAGAAGAGCGCGAGAATGTTCAAAGCAACCATAGAAATATTTGGACAGATATGATGGTACTCTATCCAAAATTTCTCCAACTCTGCTGCTTCGAATGACATGTTTGTCGCTCTGCAAATCTACGCTTCTTCTTGAATTTCGACTGGAAATGATTCCACCTTTACAGCAATCAGCGAGGATGCTAACATGGTTTGCCAGCCAGCGTTTATTTCAGGAAAATAGCATTGAAGTTCATCATCCAGCCTTTCGAGGTGTTCACAAATGGTTTTTTTCTTTACATTCCATGAATAATTCGAGTGGTTTACCGTCCAAAAGTTCATTCAGACCCTCCAGCGGCCCTCCAGTCGTCGCTTCCACAAACGCATCTTCTCTGAAAAACCTGTTATGGCATCTGAAGCAGAGATAACGGTTGACTTTCCTAAATCTTTGTCAAGTTTATGGGCCCCGCTCGCGCCTCCCCTGGAAACCCTGATGAAGAGTGTTCTCTTTCCGTATGATTACCTCTTTCCGTTGCTTGTTTTTAGTTTAGTACTGTTTTCCAAATGTGATCCAAAGGTGATTTTTAAAAAGTATTTTTTTACAGGTTTTTTTCCCCCATTTTTCCGAGGGCTAGACGAACCACCTGAGAGCAAAAACTTCTAAGAACTTATTCTCATTGTGGGCGAAATCAGAGTCACATCTTTTTCTTCAGTTAATTTCGCTAAGTATATTATGAAGATACTTTTATGTGTTATTGTAGAATATTCAGTTACACATTTGATTTATTATTTTTCAACTTATGCTAATACAGTACACCTAATATCTAGTACAGCCGATTATGACGTGCCTACGGAATCTCTGGATGGGGTGGATCTGGTGCGGGTCTACTTGATTATATTTTTGTAGCACAAAAATTGCTTATCAAATTATTAATTTATAAAAGTCTTAGATACCCGACTGTTGAGCTGTTTAGACGGCTCCAAGGTCTTCCATTTCAGGCCCTCATTAGTAAAATAGGTCTAACTAGGATCCATAACAGTACATACGACAAAGGAGTTACAATTTTTGGAGGAGGGTGTCACCAGGGCTCGGAACCAAAATCTTGTTCGAAAAACGGTTCGTGGCCCGTTGGCTCATGACTTAGGGGGGTTAAACTGTTCAATGACTTGCCCGATAGCTTGCGCCCAATCCCTTCGCTTCCTATCTTTAAAAAGAAACTTAATTATTATATTATAGGCAGCAATACCTCATCCCTTATAATAAACATTACGTTTTTTTTATGAAGCAAGTATTGATTTATTATAAATATATTTTTTCCAATATATGTTGTAGGTGTTAGACAAGTTAGTTTGTAAGTCAACTCCTCTCCACAGCATATGTCCTGGACTTGCAGTGGGGATAGCACTTACTGAACACCATTCTGTTTTACTAAAAATGATGTACATATATATAATTTTTTTTTAAACTCTATTTCGCCCAATAAATTCTATTCAATTCAGACTGGCAGAAAAACAATACCCTATTATTGGAGTTTTTTCAAATTTTTCAAGATGGCGAATTGGCGTAGGGCAGGTGTTGACCCACCGCAAAGAAAAGTTTTCGTATTCGCGGACTAACGCAAAAGGTCCTTTTTCGTTTCACTGGCAAATCATGATCCTGAGTTAACCGTAGAGTAACTCTCGTTGGTGAAAACGGTCCAGAGACTCCAACTCCGTTGAAACACGGATGTGTTCCTACGCAAAAGAACTCCTCGGTCGCAGATCGCAACATTTGTCGCAACTAACTTCGCCGAACGGAGGGAACAATGGGAGCCCAAACTGAAACTAATTTTGTAGGAGACGCGTTGGGTGCGCCGAAAGAGCGAGCTCTTGAGCAACACCTTCAGTCTACAATGGAGATCTCGAGGTAAAGGCGGTTGAGTCGAGGAAGGCCGCTGGTCGTAGTTAATTTCTGTTTGAATAAGCAATGCGTGCCGCTAGAAAAGAGTGAAGATCGAGAACGAGCATAGTTTTGCGATTTTGGGTCAACGTGTTACTATTCATCAAGCAGTGTTTTCTGACGTGGGCTCTCTCAGTATGACGGGTTTGGGGCAACAGTGTTGTCATCCGTGACCATAATCAGGTGCTCTCTAGCAATGATGATCTCGGGCCAACTCCCGGCGTCCCAGCAATGGTATCTGGGCTGAATGTATACAATTTCATTAACCCTCCTGTTCAAGAAGCCTGCCGATGCAAATTCGGGGCCTTACTGTGAACGGACGGCTGGACGTACATTGCTCCGGGTGGTCTCAAAAAACTCCCAAGTTCGAGAACTACTTAAAAACGTAAAAGAATTCGAGATAACAGCGTCCTGGAGATTTCAACCCCTATTTTTCGCCCCTTAGGGATGACTGACAGTAACGCCGAGCTTCGAGGACCAACTAGACCCCAAATGGGACCTACAAACCGAATTTCGTCAATTTTGGTTCATGGTAACTAAGAGAAGTGCATGCGAAGTTCGGCGCATGGCGGAGGACAGAAATTTTTTTTATTGCATTTTCGGATTCTACATACCTTGAAACGTAAACCATCAAATTTGGGGGGGGTGTTTTTTTTCCATGCTCGATTCCAGAGTTTCATTATTTAAGATAACCAAAAGTAGTAATTACCCATCATCATAATCCAAAATAACCCTAATTCTTGTAATGAAATAATATCACGGAACAACCAACTCGATTTCATGCAGCCATGCGTGATTACAATCAGGTGTTCCCTAGCAATGATTTCTGGGCTGAATGTATATATGTATACGTTTCATTAACGTACGTGTTAGAGCTAAAGTGTACATGTTGATTCACGTATACTTGTATACACGTTCATTCACGTATACATGTTGACCAAGCTTTTCGGTGTAGAAGAACGGCTGCACGTACAATGCTACGTACGGGCTTACTTGTCCGACTTTCAGTCGCTATCACATCCCTTTGCTTATATCTTCATGCGCGATCTTGTCCTCCGTCATCCTGAAAAGGCAGGTACTCTACAGAGTTTGTGTCTAGGGAATTACCAGCAGGGTTTCGGGGTGGGTCATCAAGGTTGGTGCCGTTATCCTCCCAGAAACATCACTCCTTGTACCTATTTAAGATTGCCCAAATAAAACCGAACGAATTGAGGGTCTACGTGACAAACGTAGGGTAGGCCTCTCTTCCCTCCAACAGTCCCTCAGCGGTTCGTAACGACTGTCCGAGGACTGGGGGAGGGTGGAAGGGTTTCTATAAAACCCGCCGATTTCACCCGATTCTCCATTCTACGCACAAACCTCAAGTCGATGACTTCTCTCTCTCCTCACACCTCCTTACTTTCTCACTGAAAAGAACTCCGAGTGGTGGAACCGGTCCGGTGTTAACCAACCAGGTGGAACCGTTTGGGCATATCCTCTAGCGTTTTTAGTGGTGGTAACCTTCCTGGCTTCGCCATAGGTGTTAACCTTTTGAATGCTAATTCCGTCACTTTCTTCTCCGTCTAAAACCACACCTATCCAAGCCTCACCTCAACCTTCAAACCACCACAATAGGTATGGTCAGGTTTCGTTGTTCTACTTAAATGCACCTGTGGCCCGAAGCTGGTGATGATATATATAATACATATAGGTATATTATGAGTTCAACAATGATCAATTCAAATAAAATTCAATGCAAACCTAAGGATGACATGACTAATCCAAGCTCCGGCTCACGCATGTCCAAATCCGAATGAAAATTCAAAAATCGTAGGAACATTAATTTATTATTTTATCAAGTTAGTAGTAGTAGGTACCTACTCTTCATCGGATTAATGGTATTTAAAATTTGAAAGACCACATCGTTAGAATAGAAAGTGTCGATTTAAAAATTAGTTGAAAAGAAGAACAAAGTGAGTAAATATTGAGAGGAATCTGAATCTACAGTGAATTTGCAGCGACCAGCTATCTTTTCAGAATCAACTACAATCCATGAAAATGTTAATGACAATACTAAATAAAGATGCAATACAAATATAATTATAATAATAGATTTTATAATATGTATTACGTGTGAACAGTGAATTGGCTCGAGCTAAAGTTCTAAAAAAAAACCCAAACAAGCACAGCGTGGAGTAGATAATTCAGTAGGCAGGCAACAGTTGGGTATTGAACCTAAAAAACAAAATTTCTGGAATACGTACATAATATACTCAGAAAGTTTTTTGGGTTTATTATTTTCAATAATGAACCTTTGGAATCAAGCATGAAAAAAAAATTTTTAACTCCCCCTCAAAATTTGATGGTTTACGTTTCAAGGTAGGTATGCAGAATCCGAAAATGCAATAAAAATCCCTGCACAACGGTTTATTATTTTGTATAGAATACCCTTCTGTTACAGATCACCGCTCTATGTATAGATAACCCGTCTATATAATATGATATGTACTATTATATACATATTATGTAGATCGCAGACCCTCCGTAGGTTAGTACCTAACCCCGTATTCGTTACTAGGTACCTACCTAAATCACGAGTTAAATGTTGCTAAAATAAGTCTGCCGATGACAAACAGTACCTAACAAAAAGAAACACACATAATGAAGTTCTGAAAAGAAATTGTTGATGAGGAGTGAAAAAAGTTGCAAAAGTACCTTACCAACAAACTCCAGCCCCTTCTACGTAGATGGTATAATGAACCGTTGTGTAATAATTTACCGTTGAGTAATGATTTACCGTAGTAATAATTTACCCATCAATAATACTTCAACGTTTGTTCAAGTTTCACTACCTACCAACAAACTCCAAAAGAGCCATCATTTTTCAAATTAAATAATATCACAGAACAACCAACTCGACTTCATACTCCGCCAATATAACCAGGTGATCCCTACCAATGATTGGCCGTATTCACAAATTCCTATTGTGGGCGCGTCTCTGGTTACGAGATTTGGTTTGAATTGTATACAATTTCATTGACACTGGAGTCGAAAATGCCTGTCGGTGCAAACTTCGGGGCCTTACTGTGAACGAACGGCTGGACGTACGATGCTCCGGATGGGCTTAAAAAACTCGCAAGTTCAAGAACTATTTAAAACCGTAAAAATATTTACGTAAAAAAATGGTATAGGCGTTTTGAAAATTTCAACCCCTATTTTGAACCCCTTAGAGATGACTCACAGTAACGTCGAGCTTCGAGGACCAACTAGACGCCGAACGGAACCTATAACCCGAATTTCATCAATTTTTTTTCATGGTAACTAAGAAAAGTGGCCCGTACGGCGTACGGCGTACGGCGGACAGACAGAAATATTTTTATTGCAGTTTTGGATTCTACATACCTTGAAACGTAAACCATCAAATTTTGAGGGGGGGTAAGAATTTTTTTTTTCATGCTCGATTCCAATGGTTCATTATTGAAAATAATAAACCAAAATGTCTGTCTGTCCGCCCGTACGCCGTACTGGCCACTTTTCTTAGTTACCATGAACAAACATTGACGAAATTTGGTTTATAGGTCCCGTTCGGGGTCTAGTTGGTCCTCGAAGCTCGGGGCTACTGTCACCCATCTCTAAGGGGTTAAAAATAGGGATTGAAATTTCCTGAACGCCATACCTCGAAAACTTTCAATAGTAGAGTATGGTTTTTTTACGTTTTTAATTTGATCTTGAACTATAGACTTTTTTGAGACCACCCGGAGCACTGTACGACCAGCCGTTCGTTTGCAACAAAAAGCTTCGTCAACATGATCGCGAATCAAACGGTATAATCCGGCCTAGATATCATCGCTAGGGAGCACCTGATTATAATCACGGATGGCTGTATGTAGTAGAGTTTGTTGTTCCGTGATATTATTTCATTTGAAAAATGATGGATATTTTGTTTTTTGTTTATAGGTACTTTTGCAACTTGAACAAACCTAGCAGTATTATCGGGTAAATTATTACAAAACGGTTAATTATTCACAATGGTAAATTGTTGCACAACGGTAAATTATTACACCACGGTTCATTATACCATGTAAGTAGAAGGGGCTGGAATTTGTTGATAGGTACTTTTGCAACTTGAACAATCGCTGAAGTATTATTGATAGGCAAATTATTACACAACGGTAAATTATTACACAATAGTTCATTATAGTATCTACGTAGAAGGGGCATCTATGCTGGTAAATTATTACACAACAGTTTATTATTTGCTTTATGAATAACAACAACTAATATTATTGAAGAGAATTATTGAATCCCGCGCATTTGTATGAAACTTAATTCCGGGGCCGGCTCCAGTACTCGATTTGGGGATTTCCTGGGGGGAGCTCGAGGGTATTGACTACAGAAAATAGTGATCTACGCTGAAAGAGCATCTATACTGGTAAATAATAAACCTTTGTGTAATAATTTGAAGCGTTTTTACTGGCATTTGAAGGGTGGGCCACAGCTTAAACAATCGCTGGAATGTGCCAGTGATTTAACTCAGAGTTGACCTTTCATGTTTTATGGACGGTATTTACAGAACGGGATTTACGACTTTGGAAAAAGTTATGGTGGTTCGAGCTCCCGATGTAGCCGAACCGGAGAATATCAACTGGAGAGGAAAAGCAGCTCAGGCCTCCACATGGCGTCATGACTTATTATTAGCCGTGTCTAACTCAAGAAGTTGGGACTACAGCAGTCATATCGGATAAAATCGATTTATCGGATGTACAATCGACACCCATATACTCATAATCTACAAATAATGTTGATCATCGCAGTGATTTCCATAATAGCCACACCACAACTCAAATACCTGAACCTCATTCAAGCTTTGAAATACCTTCTTTCAAGACCTTCCCTCAGCTACGAACTAAATCACTCGCGAAGAAGTCGTGGAACCCGATTTCAAAGAAAAACGGAGTTATTGAAAAAATAGTCTATTTCCAATAATACACGAAAAAACGCGAAAAATACGCTGTTATAACGGTTTCGGTGATCAAACCATCGTCGGTAGCAAACAATAACTAACAATATTAACGTTATTGTTTGTAACTGACGATGGCTTGATCACCGAAATCGTTATAACAGCGTATTTTTCGCGTTTTTTCGTGTATTAGTGGAAATTAACTATTGGTTTATTATTCTTTGAAAAATACACCCATGTATTGGCTCAGCAAAAAATTGTTATAACACCCCCTCAAAATTTTTTCTTTTCCGTTTCAAGGTGCGTAGATTCCAAAAATGCAATGTCCGTCCGCCGTCCGCTGTATCACGTGTACCGGCCTCATTTTCGGTCAAAAAAGTCGTTCTTTCGCACACATGCTCCATTTGGGCCCTAGTTGTGTCCCGAAACTTTTCAGCCTGATCGGAATATACCCAGGGGTGTTATGAGTGAAAATGTGTATAAAAATAGGTACTTTTTGTGTTTTAGCAACATGTTAGTAAAATGAGCTTTTGAGGTATCGTTTTCCATGTTTTGGGGGACGAGAAGACCGAATATGAAGTCGATTTTGACCAAGGAGTTGAAAACTGAGGTTGTACCAGATGTTCAGCTCCCAAAATTTTTTTTAATGAGTCAAAAACCTGCGAAATCGTCTGAAATCACCATCAATTTGTAGAATAACACTAGGAAAATTTTCAACACGTGGATCAAGACGATTAAATGGCACTATCTTTGATCAAAGATAATTTGGAAAAAAAAGGAGCGTATACCTAATTCAAGTTTTGGGGGCCAAAATTGGTGGAAACCACCTAAAATAGCTATTTCAATTATTTTACACGAAAGAATTTTTACGTTATTAAATTTGTCTTGAACTAAAGAATTTTTTGAGATCACCCGGAGTATTGTACGTCCAGCCGTTCGTTTGCACCGAAAAGCTTCGTCAACATGATCGTGAATGAAACAGTATGAATCCGGCCCAAATATTGCTAGGGATCACCTGATTATAATCACAGATGGCTGTATGAAGTCGAGTTGGTTGTTCTGCGATATTATTTCATTTGAAAAACGACGGCGCTTTTCGATTTTTTTATTGGTATTTCTGTAATTTGAACAAACGTTAGGTATGCTTCATGAATAACAACAAATAATTAATGATCGAATTATTGAATCCCGCGTATTTTTATGAAATGTGATTCCCGGGCCAGCCCTAGTACTCGATTTAGGGCTTTCCTGGCGGGAGCTCGAGGGTACTGACCATGGGAAACAGTGATCTACGCAGAAGGGGCAGCTATACTGGTAAATAATAAACCGTTGCGTAATAATTTGCAGCGTTTTGAATTTGGAGAACAACACTTTTTTCCCTCCCGATCAGATCTCCAAGCCAATGGGCGACACCAAAGCAGAACAAACATCACTGATGATACATTCGAATCAGAATCGGCTTCAGATGAATATAACGCTACAGAAATCTCGTTCAACATCGTCAGGGATAAAACAGATGCGGTTGGTGGGAACAATGGAGTTCAGGAAGAGAAAATAAAAAGCCCGAGGTGCAGGTCTTCAACTGAGATCTCGAGTTCACTTCAAATTGACGACGGTCGGATCGTTAGGAAGGGAAAGTATGGAAGGAGACGGACCGTCACACAGGAAGCCTTCACGGCAGCTTGGTCTCGTCTGAGGCCGCTGTGGAAATCCGACATTGAGGTTGGGAATTGATATCGTATGCTTAGGGGTTCAGCTGTGATGGTCCCATTCTTCAAATATAAGTATTCACCCCTCAGGATAACATGAGCGTTGTGAATAAGTGGTAATGCGAGTACGAAAAAAGCCCTTTAAGGACCGTTTATGTACTCAGGCTTTATTTCTTATACCAGGCGGTTTTCGTGTCTGATGGATCGTAATCAGCCTCAAAACGCTGCAAAGGTCTTGTCACGTGGGTTTATTATTCTACTGCACAGACGTACAGAAATTTTGGCTGTTCATTTATTGTTTCATTCATGCGCAGTAACTTTAATACCTATTTTTGATGGTTTCCACCAGTTTTGGCCCCCAAAAACACGAATTAGGCTCGGCTTTTTTTAAACAGATTATTTTTAATGATTGACAGTGCCATTTAACTGTCTCAATTCACCTTTTGATACTACTTCTGGTGTTATTATACAAATTGATGGTGATTTCACACGATTTCCCATGTTTTTGACTAATAAAAAATGAATTTCGGGTGCTTAACCCTCGCTGCAACCTCAATTCTTCACTCCTTAGTCAAAATCAACCTGATATTCGGTCTTCTTGCCCTAAGAAACATGGAAAACGCACAAGTTCATGTACACTGAAACCTCAAAAATCCCTCGAAAACCCCTATTTTTTCACTCATTTTTCTCCCGCGACACTCCTGGGTGTATGCCGATCGGGCTGCCGTGTTTCGGAGCACAGCTAGGACTGAAATGTGTTCCCAAGTGGGGGGCACACGAACTGTGCGTGGAAGAACGACGATTTTAGACCAAAACGTAACGTAAATTTAAGGCTGAAGCTTCGTTAGAACCTCGATTTTCCACTCTTTGGTCAAAATCGACTTCATATTCGGTCTTCTCGTCCCACAAACATGGAAAACGATACCTCAAAACCTCATGTTACTCATGTTACTAAAAAACGCTGCAAGGTCCTTGTCCCATGGGTTTATTATTGTATTGGACATACGCACAGAAATTTTGGCTGTTCATTTATTGTTTCTTGCATGTGCAATTATTGAAATGGCTATTTTTGATGGGTTCCACCAGTTTTGGCCCCCAAAAACACGAATTAGGCTCGGCTTTTCCTTTCAACAGATTATTTTTGATCATTGATACTACCATTTAACTGTCTGGATTCACCTGTTGATACTACTAGTGTTATTATACAAATGTATGGTGATTTCAGACAATTTCTCATGCTTTTGACTCATAAAAAATGAATTTCGGGAGCTTAACCTTCCATAAAAACTCAATTCATCACTCTTCGCTCAAAATCAACCACATATTCGGTCTTCTTGCCCTAAAAACCTCGAAAACCCCTATTTTTTCACTCATTTTTCTCCCACTACACCCCTGGGTGTATGCCGATCGGGCTGCCGTGTTTCGAAGCACAACTAGGACCCAAGTAGGGACCGGAACTGTGTGCGAAAATTTACACCAAAATTTAATGTAAATTCGAGGCTGAAACATCCTTAGAACCTCTATTTTCCACTCTGGTCAAAATCGACTTCATATTCGGTCTTCTCGTCCCAAAAACATGGAAAACGATACCTCAAAACCTCATGTTACTCATGTTACTAAAACACAAAAAGTACCTATTTTTACACACATTTTCATCCATAACACCCCTGGGTATATTCGGATCGAGCTGCAGTCTCGGGACACAACTAGGGCACAAATGGAGCATGTGTGCGAATGAACGAATTGTTTAGACCGAAAATGGAGCCGTTACACGTGATACGGCGGACGGCGTACAGCGGACGGCGGACGGACATTGCATTTTTGGAATCTACGCACCTTGAAACGGAAAATAAAAAATTTTGAGGGGGCGTTATAAAAATCATGCTCGGCTTTTCCTTTCAACAGATTATTTTTGATCATTGATAGTGCCATTTAACTGTCTGGATTCACCTGCTGATACTACTTCTAGTGTTATTATACAAATGTATGGTGATTTCAGACAATTTCCCATGTTTTTGACTCATAAAAAATGAATTTCGGGAGCTTAACCTTCGTTACAAACTCAATTCTTCACTCTTCGCTCAAAATCAACCAAATATTCGGTCTTCTGGCCCTAAAAACCTCGAAAATCCCTCGAAAACCCCTATTTTTACACTCATTTTTCTCCCATTTCACCCATGGGTGTATGCCGATCGGGCTGCCGTGTTTCGGAGGACAGCTAGGACCCAAATGTGTTCCCAAATGGTGACCCGAACTGTGTGCGGAAATACGACGATTTTAGACCAAAATTTAACGTAAATTTAAGGCTGAAACTTCCTTAGAACCTCTATTTTCCACTCTTTGGTCAAAATCGACTTCATATTCGGTCTTCTCGTAAAAGAACATGAATGGGATGGGTAAACACTACGAGGGCGTTGAGCGTCACTTTCCTATTACATAATGCGTGAGTTTGTGTGTTTGTGACGGTATCAGGGCCAAACGGCTGAACGGATTGTCATGCGGGTGGTCTTATCGTGATCACCGAGTTCCGGGCCGGGTTACAGAGGCTGTTTCCCGATCCTCCAGACCTTTGTCTTTGGTCGCATTCCGGGGCGTCCCTAACGACAGCGTCCGAGTTCGTGATTTTGGTTGCTACGGTTGAGCTCATATCGCGGATTATTTTGACCAGAAGCCAGAATAAGGTGGTTGCTGTCGGAAAGAACTTTTCACGGCCGTTTCAACCGCACTAAAACGATTTTTGTGGGATACGCCGTTCAGGATTTATTCGACGATCCTGATGATTTCATCGTCAAAATAATCGCCTGGCTGATAGGTGGTTGCCCTCAAGTTTCTCACAGTCCCATGTGATTCATAATAAGATCGTGAAAATGTGTGTCCGATCTTGTGAATGCAGTGGCTGGGGTGATGCTTCGTTAGAACTGGAGTCGAAAATTTCACGACGGGTTCCTGGGTAGCGATGAGATTCATCGTCAGACTGGGTGGTCGCTCAGAGAAGTGGGCTATGCGCAAGGTTATTTTATTTTAACATTGACGAAATTTTGTTAATTTTTCAAAAAATTGTTTGAAGGTGACAAAAGTTTAGAAAATTGTTGAAAATGTTCGGAGGAAATGAAAATGTTTGACAATTTCGTAAATTTTACAAATTTCGTCAATTTTTCAAAAATTTCGTCAATTTTGAAAATTTTCAAAAAACGAACGAAATTTCCTAAATTTTTTTCGAAACATTTTGAAGGTAATAACAAAATTTACGAAAATTAGATAAATGTTTTCAAAAAATTCGTAATGTGCTGCGGGTTTGTGTCATGCGGGTTCAGTATCACAAGTCTTGAAGGCTGAATCCCGTACCTACTGGAATACGGACTATAGAGATGTATAATGTATATTTTTCTGAATCTGGATACTTCCATTATGTTTCGTAAGTTACACATCATACCCATGAACTTACGTAGTTTCCCGTATAAGAAATCTGTATGACCTTCCCTAGACAATTTCGAATTCAGTAAACCGCTTCTGCCACCCATGCGCATAACATATTTGTGAAACGCCATTATCAAGTGCGAATTTTTCGTGGCTTTTCCCGTTGTATTTAATACAACGGATTTTCCTGCTAGTCTTTCAATAAATCCTGTTTTCTTTTTCCTTCCGAGTCTACCAAGCGGAAGCTTTGTTTTTCTCTTTTGAGCGTAAACATTTTTCTGTCTCCAAAATCCAAATTTCCATTCGCGTTTTACCTTTTAGAGCTTTCTGGGCCAATTTGGTTTGATGCCTGATCTGTTTTTCCGTTTTGTCCACAAATCATTGCCCCACGCATAACACCCTCAATTCCAATCCAATTTTGCTGAAATTCGCGATTCGGGCCCGGAACGGTCTCCCATGAATTTATTATAGAACGGCAGAATCATTTGAACGGCCACTGCGCATGCGCAACCGCAAATCTGAGGTACGTACTAGACTTCTCGCGCTTCAATGCCCCGGATTTGCTCAAATTCGGTGGTTAGTTGGAGTTTAGCTCTTGGATGGCCCTCTATGAATTACAAAACACCCGTATTATTGGTGGCATTTGAACTCGATTTAGGGCTTTCCGGGAGGAAGCTGGGGAAATTCTAAGAATCTAGCATGGAGGTCACTCTCTACTGAATCATTTAAAAATAATAATATTCTCACACACGATATACTTATTATCATAAAGGTCAAACTTTCGATTTCTCAAAAATACTCTTGATTTATTTACATATTGACCTATAGGGCAGTAAGTATAATATTGTTTTGTTTTCTCGTTCGGCAAGGGGATTTTTCAAGATCCACAGGTGGAATTAAATCATAATTATGATGGAAATAATTCGACTGAGAATTTTATTGTTCCAAGTCATCGAATTTTTTGGTTTATTATTTTCAATGATGAACCACTGGAATCGACCAAGAAAAAAAAATTCTTACCCCCCCTCAAAATTTGATGGTTTACGTTTCAAGGTATGTAGAATCCAAAACTGCAATAAAAACATTTCTGTCTGTCCGCCGTACGCCGTACGGGCCACTTTTCTTAGTTACCAAGAAACAAAATTGATGAAATTCGGGTTGTAGGTTCCGTTCGGGGTCTGGTTGGTCCTCGAAGCTCGACGTTACTGTCAGTCATCTCTAAGGGGTTCAAAATAGGGGTTGAAATTTTCAGAACGCCGTATCTCAAAAACTTTCGATTGAAAGGTATGGTTTTTTTTAACGATATTAAATTTGTCTTGAGCTAAACAATTTTTTGAGACCACCCGGAGCACTTTACGTCCAGCCGTTCGTGTGCACCAAAAAGCTTCGTCAACACGATCGTGAATCAAACGGTATAAATCCGGCCAGGATTTCATCACTAAGGAGCATCTGATTATAATCAAGGATGGCTGTATGAAGTCGAGTTGTTTGTTCTACGACATTATTTCATTTTATAACTGAAATCACTCGCGGCGGAATAGTGGAAATGCATAGCAAAAAACTACAGGATAAAAATAAAATATTATATTTCCACGTACAATAGCAAACTGTAGACCGGTTTCGGTTGTTGCACCATCGCCAGTACACTATAGAATCCATTTATTATTTCATTTGACAAGTGATGGACTTGTATTTTGTTGGTAGGTACTTCTGACCTGAACAAACGTTGAAGTATTGTTGATGGGTAAATTATTACACAATTACAAATTATTACACAATGGCAAATTATTACACCACGGCAAATTATTACACAACGGTAAATTATTACACAACGGCTCATCTACCAAGAAGGGGCTGGATTTTGTTGATAGGTACTTTCGCAACTTGAAAAACCGTTGAAGTATTATTGATGGGTAAATTATTACACAATGGCAAATTATTACACAACGGTAAATTATTACACAACGGCTCATCTACCAAGAAGGGGCTGGATTTTGTTGATAGGTACTTTCGCATCTTGAACAACCGTTGAAGTATTATTGATGGGCAAATTATTACACAACGGTTCATTATTCTATCTCCGTAGAAGGGGAACCTATACCGGTAAATTATTACACAACGGTTTAGGTAGGTACCTAGAACGAGTACGGGGTTAGGTACTAACCTACGGAGGGTCCGCGATCTACGTAACATGTGTAGAATAGTACATATGTTATATAGACGGGTTATCTATACGGAGACCTGTGATCTGTAACAGGAGGGTATTCTGTACAAAATAATAAACCGTTGTGCAGGGATTTGCAGCGTTTTTATTGTTTAAAGTCATTGTCTTTTGAGGCGAATAGTGGAGAGTAATCGGTGTCTAGAGGCAGTTTATCTCCACTAGAGAGACGTCTGTAACCAGTAATGTTGGAGGTTGTTCGAGAAATCGGGAATTTTCAGGCAGAATACGCCACTTATTTGCGATTCCTGACTATGGCACTGATGTCATACTGTACGTATTCATCAAATTGATTCATCAGCTCACCGAAGGATACCTGCACGTGTCTGGGAGTGGAAGCCGCGTCGTGATTTAGGTCACAGTGGAAACAGGCTGTTGCATGATCGAATCGACGGGATCTCCCGGAGCTGGGTATTAGCTGTAGTACTCTAACCGTCAGTAATTTTTTTTTAAATTTATGCATTTATTTAACGAAATGAGAAAATTTTCACAATGTAGCTATGACAAATGCTACTCCCCTCTTTAAGTAAAACTTGCGCTGAGGGGAGGTGTTGTGCTCAAATATGTGTATAGAACTGTAGTCAAATTGCCATCTTGAAAAAGGCGGTCTTCCTGCGACTTTGACTCGGGCGGTTTTCTTCCCTTCGATTCGGGCGGTCCCTCCCGCCGACTCAGCGTTGGACCATAAGGAGTCAGGTCCTTCTGCGCCTCCCCTACGCGCAAGGGTGGGGAAGAGTATAAATACCCCCGCTCCCCACACCTCGACACAGTTCACCGAGATCTACCTGAGACCAGACCTGCGATTTTATAGTATAGTATTTGAGAGATTTCAGTTAAAGTAGAAAAGTAGTGTTGAGAGTGGTAGTTGTGTTGGTTCAGAGAGAGTTTAGTTTATTTTATCCCTCCCACGATCGATCCCCCTGTGGAAGAAGACGAGCGGACTTGGCACGGAAACGGTTTCAATTCGGACACGCAAAATAACAGTCGAGCAAGAGAGAGAGAAGGCGATACTACCCCACCGGAAGGCACATTTGAACCCAAGTGTGTACTCAGTACTGCCGTGGAAGTATACTTGTTCCAGGAGCCAGCAGCCAAGAACAATCGCCCCGGAGCCCCAGGAATTCATCCCTGGACCAGAAGCCCAGAAGGACCATCCCTGGACCTATTGGACCACCGTTCCAGCGGAGGTAGGAATCATTCCTTTTCTTACTTATCTTTACCTAAGCGATATCATTCGCGTAATAGTGCCCCTCAGGCTTGGTGCATCACACTTCCTATACGAGAGTCACAAAAGGGGTTATACCCGTCTGTTCCAGAACTCTCCACGTCTTTGGCCCCAAGAAATCTCCCTTGTCCCTCGTATCATCGACGTCCGAACCCATCGCTGAACTCTGGTGCCACATTTCTCAACATCTTAAATTACACTTATCTAGCATACTTACTTTCTTAGTTTTCCTCCCCGTTCATGTAATTTCCGTAACTCGCGACTATTCAATTTCATCTCGTACATTCTGTCTTTTCTTTTGCGCCTTCGCGACCCCACTTCATGTTGTCACATTTCCTATAATAAATTCAGTTACCTTGACGTATTGAGATTCTTTCACATCCTTTTGAGAACCGTAGAGTCACCTTTCGAACTGCCATCAGGCCTCCAAATTATTAGTTTTATCGTTAGGAATTTACAGCCGTACCATAACCTGTACCCGAAGTCAGAACCTGTGCAACGCTGACTACGGGGCCGCTGCCAACCTACAAACTTCAGGTAATTTACTTGTAGACTTTTCGCTGCCAAATTTCAGCCTTAGCTCGCCATCCATTACTGACATAGTCATAAGTAGGTTTGCAGGCAGGATAGTCACACAAGTAACGATTACAGAACAAAATCAATTTCTTTTTTTCCTTTCTCCTAAATCTACTTTACTAGGCAACTATGGACGCCTCTCCAATACGTTCATTACAGCTTCATTTTGTTTATAAGGTACCTATTTACGGAAATTACGAGTATGAATTATTCGATTAAGGGGAGTCGAGCGGGAGAAGTGGAGCCGAATGCAAAACGAACCCGAACATCGCCGAGCTCGTTATCAGTCTCCCGTAAGATAAGGAAAGGCAACCCTCGCTGTCAGGTTGCAAAAAAATAAGGTAGAAAAAAAAAACTAACTACCTGTGATTTTTGGTTTATTATTTACAATAATAAACCTTTGGAATCGACCATGAGATAAAAAATTAAGCCCCCCCCCCCCCCCCCTTCAAAATTCGATGTTTACGTTTCAAGGGACGTAGAATACGAATATCGAATTTAAAAAAATTCCGTCCGTCCGCCGTACGGAATTACTATAAGCCCCCTCAAAATTTTTTCTTTTACGTTTCAAGTTGCGTAGATTCAGAAAATGCAATATATCCGTCCGCCGTATCACGTGTACCGGCTTCATTTTCGGTCTAAAAAAATTCGTTCTTTCGCACTCATGCTCCATTTGGGCCCTGGTTGTGTCCCGGAACTTTTCAGCCCGATCGAAATATATCCAATGGCGTTATGAGTGAAAAACGCTGCAAAGTCCTTGTCACATGGGTTTATTATTCTATTATTTTATTGGTCTACAGAAATGCCGGCTGTTTATTTATTGTTTCTTTCATGTAAATTAATTGAAATAGCTATTTCTGGTGGTTTCCACAAATTTTGGCCCCCAGAACTTGAATTAGGTACTACGCTCCTTTTTTTTCTTCAAATTACCCTTGATCATTGATTGTACCATTTAATCGTCTTGATCCACGTGTTGACACTTTTTCTAGTGTTATTATACAAATTGATGGTGATTTCAGACGATTTCGCAGGTTTTTGACTCATAAAAAATCAATTTTGGGAGCTGAACATCTGGTGCAACCTCAATTTTCCACTCCTTGGTCAAAATCGACTTCATATTCGGTCTTCTCGTCCCCAAAAACATGGAAAACGATATCTCAGAAGCTCATTTTACTAACATGTTACTAAAACGCAAAAACGCTGCAAAGTCCTTGTCACATGGGTTTATTATTCTATTGGAGTTCTAGAGATTTTTGTTGGCTGTTAAATGTATTGTTTCTTTCATGTGGAATGATTGAAATAGCTATTTCTGATGATTTCCACCAATTTTGGCCCCCAAAACATGAAATAGGTACGCTTTTTTTTGCTTTATTTTTAAAGATCATCTTTGATCATTGGTAGTGGCATTTAATGGTCTTGATTCACCTGTTTACACTTTTTCCAATATTATTGTACACATTGATGGTGATTTCAGACAGTTTTCCAGGTTTTTGACTCATAAAAAACCAATTTTGGGAGCTGAACCTTTGGTAAAACCTCAATTTCCGCGTCTTTGGTCAAAATCGACTTCATATTCGGTCTTCTCGTCCTCAAAAACATGGAAAAAGATACCTCAAAAGCTCATGTTACTAACATGTTGTTAAAACGCAAAAAGTACCTATTTTTATACACATTTTCACTCATAACACCCCTGGGTATATTCCGATCGGGCTGAAAAGTTTCGGGACACAACTAGGGCCCAAGTGAAGCATGTGTGCGAAAGAATGACTTTTTTAGACCGAAAATGAAGCCGGTACACGTGATACGGCGTACGGCGTACAGCGTACGGCGGACGGCGGACGGACATTGCATTTTTGGAATCTACGCACCTTGAAACGGAAAAGAAAAAATTTTGAGGGGGTGTTATAAAAATTTTTTGCTGAGCGAATACATAGGTGTATTATTCACAGAATAATAAACCAAAATGGGTATAAAATAGGTATTTTTTGTGTTTTTTGAGTTTTAGTAACATGAGCTTTTGAGGTATCGTTTTCCATGTTTTTGTGGACGAGAAGACCGAATATGAAGTCGATTTTGACCAAAGAGTGGAAAATGGAGGATCTAACGAAGGTTCGGCTTCCAAAATTCATTTTTTTTATTAGCCAAAAACCTCGGAAAACTGTCTGAAATTGATATCAATTTGTATAATAACACTAGAAAAAGTGTCAACACGTGGATCAAGACGATTAAATGGCACTACCAATGGTCAAAGATAATTTGAAAAAAAAGGAGCGTACCTAATTTGTGTTTTGGGGCCCAAAATTGGTGGAAACCATCACAAATAGCTTTTTAAATTATTGCCCATGATAGAAGCAATAAATGAACAGCAACATTTCTGTAGGTATGTCCAGTAGAATAATAAACCCATGAGACAAGGGTTGTAGCGTTTTTTCGCGTAGTTAGAAGCGTTACAAAGAAATTGTCAACATTTCATGTTCGCGCATGCGCAGACGAAAGTTACATTACAATTCCAATGAAATTCATAAGGAAACATCAAAGTATTATTCCTGATCGACCATCCAAGTTTGAACTCATTTCAACGATATTTAGGGTAGTTATTGGCGTTCCAAGTATTTTACGTTTGCGCATGCGCAGACGGAAGTTACGGCACTTTTTCAATGATTTTAGTATGGGAGCATCTGTGATCCAACCTGCACCTACCCTCCAAATTTCAGCCCATTTCGACCATTATTTCGGTAGTTATGGGCGTTCCAAGGAATTACCATAGACAGACAGAAACGGAACCAAAAACGTTTCTCGATGTCTGAAATGCAAAATGGTGGTGGAATTTTTCATTTTGGAGGACATAAATTTTTCTTACTCCATCACGAATCCTTCGGTAGTGAGGAAGCAAAAGAACGACTTATTGTAGGACAGTGCGGTTGGTGTCGAAATTCTCAGGATGGAATATACTTTGTTTAAAATAAAATAAAATAAATACGTGCCCATACCCCATTTTGATTTATTATTTACAGTCAACCTTTGTTATTGTCAGTCATCTCTAAGTGATGAAAAATAGGGGGTTGAACTTTCCAGGGTGCCGTTATCTCGAATTGTTTCTCGCCTTTAAATTGATCTAGAACTCAGGAATTTTTTGAGAGACCGGTTTACATCCAGCCCAGATATCATTGCTGGGGAACATCTGATTACGAGTATAATCACTTATGGCTGTTTATGAAATAGACTTCGTTGTTCCGAGATACTATTTCGTTTGAAGAATGATGGTTATTTTGGATTTTATTTATAGGCACCTACTTTTGTAATCGGACAAAAGATATGCTTCATGAATAACAACAAGTAAGTAGCAATGATATCTGGGCTGGATGTAAACCGTTCCATTCACGATCATGTTGACGAAGCTTTTCGGTGCAGACTTCAGGGTCTTACTGTGAACGAGCGGCTGGACGTAAAGCGCTCCGGGGGGTCTCAAAAAATTCCTGAGTTCTAGATCAATTTAAAGACGAGAAACAATTCGAGAAAGCGGCACCCTGGAAAGTTTAACCACCTATTTTTCACAACTTAGAGATGACTGGCAATAACAAAGGTTAATTATTGTAAATAATAAACCAAAATGGGGTATGGGCACGTATATTATTTTATTCTATTTTAAAGAAAGTACCGGATCCTGAGAATTTCGACATCAACGGCACTGTCCTACAATAAGTCGTTCTTTTAGCGAATTTTCGAAGAAAAGGAAGCTATTGTTCTCGGTCCAAAATTTTTAAAACTCGAATTTCCGAAAGATTTTTATACCAAAATCCGTTTCAGACCATCCTGAATTCACTGCCGAAAGACACCAAAAATTATATATATATATATATATATATATATATATATATATATATATTTACATCCTGCTATCATAGTGGCATCCGCACATAACGCGTTATTGTGGCACCCTTGCAATCCAATAATATATATCGAATTTTTAAGGCGTATACTGGTCCATTACATTGATAGAAAGTGATGGGTGTAATTTTTTTCTTGAAATTGCAAACAGAAATGAAATCCCATAATGCTATCATTATGGCATCTTTTCATTCTTAGATCAATACGGCACCCGAAGTATACATTATCCGAATTCACATCATTGCAGAACCCACTTGTGTATACATTGAACATAGTGCTATCAATATGGCACCATGCGCTGTTGCCAAATCTCTAGTGGGGAAAGCATATAACCTGGTAGTGTAGAATCGTGGCCCGGGGTGACCATGCGGGCCACAGCGTTAGATCTTAGTAACCCCAAAGTTGGTGGCAACTGGTCCTCGTCGCAGGTGGGCACCAATGCAAGCTTTTCAAAGCTTGTGCTTACTCGACCAGCGATTAGCTCTTCACCTCTCATAGTAATCATGCGAAGTCTACAGGGACTAAAGATTGAGTAAGGTCCGAGTAAAAAGTTCCCCCCGGGATATACCCATTGAGGTAAAATTCAGGGTTATAAAAGACATTTAATTTAATTGTTGGAATCCATCTGTACAGTACCCTATACTGTCGATTTTTCAACTCCCACATATCCCCTACCTATTTCTGGATGGATAAACTTGCAGCAAGGAAATTAATTGAGCTGTGTATGTATTAAAAGTCACTGTTTCATTAGAGTAAACATTTGTATACGTACCTATAAGGAACATCCTAGGCCAATAAAATTAGGATTTTTCCAGGAATTAATTGACGAAAAATCGGAAATCGTTTTAGTACCTTCAGATGATGCTAAATAAAAGTTTAATACCTTCAGTTGATGCTAAGTAAAAGAATCGGCGTTTGCACGGTCACAGGTAGTGAGCTTAAATTTTGAGAGCAAAAACACCGACATTTTGGCACTTTCTAAATTTTTTAGTTAGGTATATCTTCCAAACCGTACATCCTACCTTCCACCACTAGAACCTAAGATCATTAAATTTGGCATCGAATCACATGGTAGCTAAGAAAAGTGCTAAATACATCGTACAGCGGACGGACAGAAATTTTTGTATTACATTTTCGGATACTACATACCTTTAAATGGAAAATTTCTAAGTTTAATGGGTTGGGGGAGGGGGGGTTAACAATTTTATTTTTTCGTCCTCGATTCCAAAGGTTCATTATTCATAATAATAAACCCAAATTAATGAAATTCGGTTTGTGGGTCCTATTTGGGGTCTGAATGGTCCATGGAGCTCTGCTGTAAGGGGAGAAAAAAACGCTGCAAAGTCCTTGTCGCATGGTTTTATTATTCTATTGGACATACCTACAGAAATGTTGGCTGTTCATTTATTGTTTCTTTCATGTGAAATAATTTAAATAGATATTTCTGATTGTTTTCACCAATTCATATTCGGTCTTCTCGTTCCCAAAAACATGGAAAACGATACCTCAAAAGCTCATTTTACTAACATGTTACTAAAACACAAAAAGTACCTATTTTTGTGCACATTTTCACCCATAACACCCCTCGGTATATTCCGATCGGGCTGAAAAGTTTCGGGACACAACTAGGGCCTAAATGGAGCATGTGTGCGAAAGATCGAATTTTTAGACCTAAAATGAAGCCGGTACATGTGATACGACGGACGGACATAGCATTTTTGGAATCTACGCACCTTGAAAGGAAAAGAAAAAATTTTGAGGGGGTGTTATAAAAATTTTTTGCTGTGCGAATACATAGGTGTATTATTCACAGAATAATAAACCAATAGGGGTTGCGATTTTCAGGGCTCCGTTATTTCAGGGCTCCGTTATTTCAGGGCTCGTTTTTAAATTGATCTCGAACTTAGGAATTTTTGAGACCACCTGGAGTATGTACAGCCGTTTGTTCACATTATGGCCCTGAAGTTTGCACCGAAAACCTTCGTCAGTATGATCGTGAATGAAATGGTATGCATCCATCACGGATGGCTGTATGAAGTCGAGTTGGTTGTTCCAAGATATTATTTGATCGGAAGAATTATTGTTATTTATTATTTTTCTAATTGGTAGGTACCTACTTTTGTAGCTTAACACACTCTTCATGAATATCAACAAATAACTTATTAATCACAGCATTCTTGAATCCACTGCATATTTATGAAACTGTAACTGCCCGGCCGGCTCCAGTACTCGATTTAGTGCTTTCCTGGGGGTCCAAGAGGGTAGGTATTGACCACAGAAAACAGTGATTTAAATTATACACCGTTCTGTAATAACTTGCAGCGATTTTGTTCTTCTATCTATGGGATAAATTAGTACTATTTTTTCGGGTTATTATTTTCAATAAAGAACCTTTGGAATCGAGCATTAATACAATTATTTTGAAAGCGTTTCAAGGTACCTACATAGAATCCGAAAATGGTAAGAAAAAAGCTGCAAATTACTACACAACGGTTTATGACTTACCGGTACAGAAACACCTACGTTAAAGACCACTGAATTCTGTGGTCTAAACCTACCCTCGTGCGTCTCCCAGGAAAGCCCTGATCGCCTAATGGATCCAAATGGGCCATTTCAGTTGATAAAATGGGTGATGGATTCAGATTCAAGACCTCTACCAAAAGTGTAAGGTGTATTTTTCGAATTAATTTTTTCAACTTGTATGAGATGAATTTCTTGAGTCTAATGACCTGATCTGGTCTTGACCACCATTTGACCACAATTTCTTTAACAATACAAATGTCAAGTGGGATGAAATGTGCCGGCTGAATTCGGGTGGGAACGTTCTGCAAATTCCGAAATTTTAAATTTAGGAATCTAAATCTTGCGATCACGTTTGCGTGTTGCGTCTTATTGCCAAACGTCAGAGATGCCTCAGACTTGTCAACATTTCGGGGTATGTCTGTACTGCGCTGCAAGCCGCAATCTTGGGTATTTTGGCTTGAAACTTTGAGGCTAGCCTCATTCGGCCTTCCAAATTTGCTATTGGTGCCACCATGTTACCAGTGGTACCATCTCTCAGAAAAATGTGTTTAGGCCTCCAGAATTTTCTGTGTAGTATTGGTGCCACCATGGTACCAGGGAACGACGCCTGTCATCTGTCAGAAAATGTGTGTTTTGTATAGTTTTTCATGTTTTCCGGCGTGCTGAATCGAATACAATTACTTTCAACGCTCTGCCAGTCTTCCTTACAGCAACTGCTAAATATTAAGCCATAAACCGCTCCGAAAAATATATATTATTGAGCATGGTTTATAGGCAGTGAGCTTATTTTCAAAATTGCGAAATGCGTCTGGTCAGTGGACCCACTAGTATTATCTGATTCTGCATCATATCCTGAATTGAAAGGCACTTGTCTGCCAACTGAACTAGTAGGTTCAGCAGACGAATTTAAAAATGTCAAGTCTATTTGGCAACCAACTTCTGACTTATTTTACCGCGTTTGTTTTCTCTGTTTCTTGATTCTACACTATATCCTGAACTGAAAGACACTTGTATGTCAACTGCCAAGTCCGCATAGGGTCTAATTTTAAATTTTGAAAACAAACATCGACTCATAAGACCGAAATTTAATCCACACAATTTTAGCGATTGTCTCCTTGATTTGTTGACTATTACTGCAAATGCGAGTCGCGCCGAAACGGCAAACGTTTGATTTCGAATGGCACCTGTTTGAATCATTGGGAAATATGGCAACACTACAAGTTCTCCTTTAAATGTTTCTTTTAAAATTCTAGCTTCGATGGTATTGTTCATCATATTTTTCAATGAAAGCCTGGTACCTTAGCAAAGTCATGCTGAATTCATTGAGGACCCCTGTTGGTTTATTAGTGGGGGGGGGGGGGGGGGGATGGGTGTAAAAATAGGGGTTTTCCAGTGTTTGAGGTTTTGGTGAATATGAGCTTGCGTGGTATCGTTTTCCATGTTTTTCAGAGCACGAAGACCGAATATGAAGTTGATTCTCCTAAAGACCAAAGAGTGAAGAATTGAAATTGTACCTAACGTTCAGCTTCCGGATTCATTTTTTAAGGGGTCAGAAACCTGGGACATTGACTGAAATCACCATAAATTTGTATAATAACACAAAAAGTAGTATCGACAGGTGAATCACGACAGTTAAATGGCACTATAATTGATCAGAGATAATTTTTGTAAAAAAAAAAAAAACGTGTTTTTGAGAAACAATAAATGAGCAGCCAACATTTCTGTAGGTAATTCCAGAAGAATAATAAACCCATGCGACAGGGACTTTGCAGCGTTCCTATATTGAAATATTCAATTCAAAATTTTAATTGGTTGAAAAGAAATTGCTGCATGAAACCGAGTTGGTTGTTCCGCAATATTATTTCGTTTCGAGGAAGATGGTGTTTTACGATTTGGTCGATGGGTACATACTTTAGCAATTTGAACAACAATTTGGTTCGATGTATGTCTATCGGTAGAACGAAAATAGTAGAACGAAAATTCCTACGCCTAGTTTGAAGAACCGTTCCTAAAAATGCCATCGAAATCGGGCGGTCAAAGAATGATAGAATACGACTGTATAACCGACTTTGTACTAACCTAGCTTCTACGAATACTTCTACAAATAGGGAAAAAAGAAGTCGTGAGTTTTTCAAAATTAATAGGTAACGCTTTATTAATAGGTAAGGCTTCCGTACTTGTCCGCAGACAGCAACATGAAGAAACACAGGTTAATGAGAAATCAAGTACCTCGATTTTGCGTCTACGCAAGCACAGTGGTCGTACTAATGATCCGAGCGATTTGAAATTCATATGGGACGATCTAGGAGCTACACCACCCCAACTATCACTGAATTTGAACAAAATCGGGCGGCCGCCGCCGGTAACGCCGAGCTTCGCGGAACAAAAAAAGACCCTCATTGGAACCTACCAACCAAATTTAATTAATTTTGGTTTGTGGTAACAAAGAAAAGTGTCTGGTACGGCGCGGCGTACAGCGGACGGGCAGAAATTATTGTTTAATCTATTTTCGGATTCTACGTGTCTTGAAACGAAACCGTCAAATTTTGAGGGGGCTAAACTTTTTTCTTTTCCCTCATGTTTGATGCCAAAGATGGACTTCATTAAGATGATTCATGTAAGATGGACCGTTCAGGTAAATCTTATAGACAGGTAACCTAAAAACTGGAAAAAGTCCTACAATTTTGAGGTTTTTTGGCAGACAAAAGTTGTCCTAAACTCAAAAACGATTATTCGAAATGAAAAGTGTTATATAGGTAACTAAAGTTGTAGAGCACCAAATTCATAGGGGACGACCTAGGAGCTACACCACCCCAACTAGGTATCTACTGAATTTGAACACAAGCGGGCCACCGCCGGTAACGCTGAGCTTCGCGGATCAAAAAGACCACAACTGGAACCTACCAACCAAATTTAATTAATTTTGGTTTATGGTAACAGCGCAGCGTACTGCGGACGGACAGAAATTATTGGTTCATATATTTTTGGATTCGACATGTCTTGAAACGTAACCATAAAATTTTTAGGGGGTTACTCCCCCTCCCCCCCCCCCCCCCGCCTCCAACCATGTTCGATGCCAAAGATGGACTTCAAAATATTTGATTGAAATATTAAAGTTTAGATCAATTAAAATTTTAAATTGCAATTTTGATAAAAAATATGGGTGCTTTGAACGCAGAATTGAATGATGTACAACTTTAGTTATATGATATTTTTCATTTGGAATACCCATTTTTAGTTGCAGGCGTGTGAAACACACTTTTCAGTCAAAATGGAAAAAAATTCCGAGTTTAGACCGTCAATTCCAGCCAAACGGCTGAACCAAATTTGATGTTTAAGACAATCATTCTAAGTAGAATTTAATGCTCTTTAATTTTTGTTCGAGTGAAATTTTCTGTAAGAATCATCGTTTGGATGTTATAAGCCCAAAACTGCACGAAGTGCCAATATTTCACGGTTGTATGATGTACCAATCAACAAGCATGCCACATTTCAAATTTTTAGGATTTTTCTCCCGCTGGTACCTTTTTTCTTTTCTAATTTGACTGGGCTAAATGAGTTGATACTCCAAAAGTGCTCTTCTGACAAGCCCCCATGGCCCTACAGCCCACGAGGGGCTTGGGCTGGTCGACTGATTCTCTGAAATAACAGTGTTGCCAGATCTCCGGAGGTCGCAATGATAGGTCTTCGTCAATTTTATGATATACTGTGTATATTCTCGACTGGCACCAGCGCTGCGTTTGGAAAAACCGGGAACTATCGCCGTATAATTGTTATCCATCTTGCTATGTTTGTGGCACCCATGTGACAATTTTCAAATCAATATATCTGACTCCTCTTATCGATTTACCCCCTTCTGTGTATCGATAGTTGTTGATAATTGATACCTGCAGCACTTCCGTAGCGTTTCAATTTTTTTCTTCTATTAACCTCCAAACTACGTAGGGATTTCAAAGTGGCACCCTTATACGGATGCAGCATGCACACGGGTGCCACTTTAAATGCAACTTTTCTGTGTGTGGTAGCCACAATGATACCAGGATGTATATATATATATATATATATATATATTTATTTATATATTTATATATTTATATATGTATGTGTCATTCCAGACGATAACTCTCGAAAGAATTGAGATAAAAAGTTCAAATTTGCACGAAAAATCTGTCTTGGCAATCGACAGGCTAAGTTCGAAGATGGGCAGAATCGGGTCACTCTAAGGGGGAGTTTTGGGGAATTTTAGGGGGGGGAAATTACCCATAAATTCCCAAAATGAAAAAGTCTGACAAGTGACACCTCATTTTAAAGGTTTTTGTACGCTGAACACGATGGTGAAATCAGAATTGCGATATCTCATTCCATTCTCAAACTGGAGCACTTTGAGGATGAAGGAACGTGGTTATTTCTTGAGATGTTCTTCCTGGTTCGTCTGCTCTAATCTGATAACGGAATGGGATATCGCAATTCTGACTTCACCATCGTGTTCAGCGTTGGAAAATCTACAAACCGAGGTGTTACTCGGCAAAAAATGGAACAAAAAATTTGTTACGTATCCAGTACCTACTCTTCTGCTATTCAAAACATTTTTGATTTCCCCCTCCCCCTCCTTCCACCCCAAATTTTACTTTGCGTAAAACTACTCCTGTTTTAATTTTGTATGGTATCATGTTGGGAAAACATTGGCCGAAAATTAATTTTCAGAAAATTTTAGGCGGAGGAGGAAGATGCCGAAAACTTCGAAAATTCGCTCTTATAGCCATGCTGCATGACTGTGGTTTTTTTCTACGCTTTTTCCACGATTTTAGAAATTTTGACGTCATTGCACCCCTCTTACCTGCGCCTCCTGCCCACTGTGACGTCAGAAGTTCAGGAAAATTTGAAAAATCATAGAAAAAGAACGAATAACCGCAGGACAGTGCCGTTGGTGTTAACGTTTTCAGAATGGAATTTCAAATATAAACGGCTTTCGTGACCCATGTGCATACCCCATTGGGCGTACCAACCAAATTTTGAGCTTGAAACCAGACAAAATGGTTCCTCATACTCGCGGATGGCAAATTATTTAATTGAATCTTGTATAGTTAAATAGTTTTGTGTAAATGCAAAGCGTTCAGTCGAGGCGTAGGCATCTGTCGAATGGATGAGTGGGTGTGTTGTTAGTCGCAAAAGATAAAAACTTGACCTTTACCAATGTTTACCTACCTCCTTACACGGTGTAGGTACTGCAGTTAATATTTTGAAATGATAACGTTCCATCCGCTTATCTTTTTTCATTCGCTCATCACTAAATTCCCGTCGGCAGTGGGACAAATTGAGTCAGTTCTCGAAATAAATTGTTATGACAAGCTGAACGTTCACTCTGAAATGTTATACCTAATCAAATAGGAGATTCTAATGGGAGAAGGGGAGCCGAACTTGTCCGAACGCAAAAACCCGAACATTGCCGAGCTCCCATTTTGAACCAGCCTTATTCATATAAAATATAAAGGTACGAGCAACTTCATTACTGAATAACTTAAATACTTTGTTGAATGAATTCATTCGTTTGAGGTAATTTTAACACGTGTAATGTCATTCAAATATCTCGTAACTCCTTTTCCCAGTTCGCTCACTATGACTGTACATAGGTACAATTTTGTTATATTATGCTAGGTACCCTAGTGCCCACTCGTACGCGCAGTTAACGTAACAAAAAATCCAACTGATCCATCCTCGCAGATACAACACAGCAAATAGGTGTCTACTATTCATTTAATAAAAATATCCTTCAAATACATGAAAATGCCAAAATATATCTGATTGTTTTACCATTGGTAAAAACTACCTTGGGGAAGCAATGCTATACATACCGCGGTGCTGTTTCCATAAACGGGCTGCCGTTAGAAAATAGGGTTTCTTTGATTGAGGGAAACACACGGAAATTTAAAAAAGAGCTGACTACTTTTGTTCTGAGATCAAGGTATGGCGTGTAATTTACAAGAAAATATATCTTTTTTTTCTCAATTGCTTTGTAAATAAAATAATGCCATATTTTACACCATAAGGAAAATTGAAAAATACTGTAATAGTTACACACAGGAAATAGTTACGACAAAAACGTACCCATATGTATTAGACTGTACAACCGAAAAAGAGGTTATATTAATTTTGTTTTGTCTTTGTTTTTGTATCAACGACTTTATTGTACCTAATGGCAAAATACGGCCAATGACGTTACTCTTCCCCTAACACGGGCAATTAGCCCATATTGGGGAATAATTTATTGTCTGTACATGTTTTAATGAATGCCATTTATGTATTGTACAATATTAATGAGAATAAAAAAATTTTAAAAATATATTTACTTATAGTATAAATATATTTTTTAAATTTTTTTTAATTGATATTATATATTATATAATATCAATTTAGAGATCTACATAATATCAGATAACATGGTCTGGGGAATGTAAAAAATAGGTCTTAACACTTTGAGAAAAACAAATTTTAATAATTGAAAACTATCATGAAATAGTTTGAATTTTATCGTTTCATAACCGATGTTTTAGATAGCATGGTAACATTTCTCACTCTCGATTCCTCTCTTTGGCACATGTTTAAAAACGCTGCAAATCCCTGCACAACGGTTTATAATTTTGTACAGAACACCCTTCTGTTACAGATCACAGCTGTCTGTGTAGGTAGCCCTTCTATATAATATTATGTAATATTCTATACATATTATGTAGATCGCAGACCCTCCGTAGCTTAGTACCCAACCCCGCAGGTACTCGTTACTAGGTACCTGCCTAAATCACGTGTTAAATGTTGCTAAAATAATTCTGTCCAATGGCAAAAACACATAAATTATGAAGATCTGAAGGGAAACTGTTGATGAGGAGTGAAAAAATATTCAGTCCCGGAAGGGTTTCGATCTCGGGAACTTGGGCGTATCAGTCCGTCAGTTGGACCTCTGCGCTATATCGTCCAGCTAGCAGGAAACGAGTGATGTGCGCTCTCAACACAGCTTGATTCCTGCATACACCCTGCTCTTTACGGCAAATTGTATAGCAAAAGTTATGGCAACGTCGTAGAATGCTCCGGATGGTCTCAAAATTTCAGAAAAAATCAAGCTATTTAAAAATGTAAGAAAAACCACACCTCAAAATACAATTTTTCGAGATAGGGATACTTAACGTAAACCATGAAATTTTGAGGGTGGGTTAAAAAAAATTGTCATGGTCGATTCCGAAGTAGTATTTTCATTCATCAGATTCGAATCCAAATAACTATTAATACATAACTAATATTGGTTACTATTATTTCCAGTAAATTTATAGCTTCTAAAGATCTCTCTCTTCTTAGATTCTAAACAGTTAATATACACTTCATTCTCACATATTTATACGATTTTACAGAAGAAGTGCTATAGGTACTAATTATATAAATTAATTTTTTTGTACATCACTACCTGAGGCAAGAAGTTTGTGGGTAAATAAGTGTTCAAGTTGACTGCTAATGAAACTCTTGTAGGAAAATATAATATCGGAACCGAGCGATTTTTCCTTTAATTGGTACCTACCTACATAAATAATATAAGTATAACATTTATATGCATTTGAAAACTATTAAATTAACAAAGAATGCAATTTTCAAGTAGATAGGTGAAATTTATTAGTTATGTCTATTACGTTATAAGCCCGATTCATCAAATTGCACGAGTTTTCCGAATAAGTCTCTATCTTTATTCATTCCATAACCTTTCCATACCTCTAGTAATTATATGAATTAGAGAAGGTACCTATAATATTGCTCGTGCTTAAAATAGGGTTGCTAGATGTACTCGTATCTAGGTTCACCTTTTAATCGTACAAGCTGGTTTCTACCCTCATTTAGGATCCGACCTGGAGTACTCCCTATTTTTCCCTCCCGCTGCCAAAATCTATGACGTACAAAATGAGGAAAACTTGCATATCAGTGTATGGAAGAATCTCTCTTTGTATCCTAACGTTGTAATTTAGATTCAATTCTGTGGCTGTCACCAACTCTACTATCCATCAGAGCAGTTTTCTCTAACTTTCACAGATCTAATAAACCCAACTGTAGTTTGTTTTCCATATAACATTGCAGGTCTGTTGTTTTTGGTTTATTATTCTGTGAATAATACACCTATGTAATCGCTCTACAAAAAATTTGTATAAAACCCCCTCAAAATGTTTTCTTTTCCGTTTCAAAGTACGTAGATTCCAAAAATGCAATGTCCGTCCGCCGTATCATGGCTTCACTTTTGGTCTGAAAAATTCGTTCTTTCGCACATACGCTCCATTTGGGGCCTAGTTGTGTTCCGAAACTTTGGAGCCCGATCGGAATATATACCCAAGGGTGCTATGGGTGAAAAATGGGTATAAAAATAGTTTTTTTTGTGTTTCAGTAACATGACCTTTTGAGGTATCGTTTTCCATGTTTTTTAGGACGAGAAGACCAAATATCAAGTCGATTTTGACCAGAGTGGAAAATTGAGGTTCTAACGAAGTGTCAGCCTTAAATTTACGCTAAATTTTGGTCTAAAATCGTCGTTCTTCCACACACAGTTTGGATCCCTATTTGGGAACAAATTTGGGTCCTAGAAGTGCTCCAAAGCTGGGCAGCCCGATCGGAATATACCCAGGGGTGTTATGGGAGAAAATTGGTGTATAAATAGGGGTTTTCGAGGGGTTTTTTGAAATGTTTTGGTGAGTGATGTATCGTTTTCCAAGTTTTTTTTTTCTTTTTTAAGGGCGAGAAGACCGAATATGAAGTCGATTTCGACCAAAGAGTGGAGAATTGAGGTTGTAACGAAGGTTAACCTCCCGAAATTCATTTTTATGAGTCGAAAACCTGGGAAATTGTCTGGAATCACCATAAATTTTTATAATAACACTAGAAGTAGTATTAGCAGGTGAATCAAGACAACCAAATGGTACTATCAATGATCAAAGATAAGTTGAAAAAAAAGGAGCGTACCTAATTCAAGTTTTGGGGGCCAAAATTAGTGGAAACCACCAGAAATAGCTATTTCAATTATTTTGCATGAAAGAAACAATAAATAAACAGCCAACATTTCTGTACGTATGTCCAGTAGAATAATAAACCCATGTGACAAGGACTTTGCAGCGTTTTTCTATTCTGAACTTTCGCCTTATAGGATATACAAATGCTTTCATACTAGAACCTGCGTCTGACAGGCATTTAGTACCACAACAGGGCTTGGAATGTTCAAAATTGTTTTCACACAGCACACATTTCATAACCTCATACATCATACATTCGATGTTCTAATGTCGTTTGAAGACCGATGTTTTACGCATTTTCTTATGCAGCTGCCTGCAGGTACCTGGGTTCTTTTATACTCTGATGGAAATCTGGTACCAACCCCGTTATATGAGTAACGATGATATAATTATTGTTACGACCCGGTATAGCTGGGTCGATTTGTGCGTGGTGAGGGTTTCTTTAACAAAATGAAACTCCGGTATCCCGCCAAATTGTCAGTAGATAAGAAAAACAAATTTATTGCTTCTTGTAATAGAAAATAATAGGTGGTAAATTTGATCTAAAATGAAAGGAGCTCCTTGAATGAAATGAGCAGATTGATATAATACGTACTGCCCTCAAAGGCTTGAATTTTACGGGCGGACAAGTACAATGGAAAGAATGGCTGCAGTTCAGGTAGATGAGAATGATGAGATGTAGGGGTGGTTCAAGAAACGAGAAACTAGTTTGAAATAACTATTTTGAGTAAAAAAGTTATAACCGTTTCTCAATTTGAAAAAAACTAGTTGAAAAAAAAACCATAGTTATGCAGCATGGCTATAAGAGCGAATTTTCGAAGAAATAACTGATTTTATGTAAAATGTGGTGTTTGGGATATCCCATTCAAATATGAGCACTCTTAAACTTATTGGGTAATTATAGGTATTCAAGTATGTACGTATATTGTAGTATTGGTACTACAATATACGTACAGTTACGTATCCAACATACGTATAGTACGTATGTTACGTATCCAATACAGAGTAGGAATTGGATACGTAACAAATTTTTTGTTCCATTTTTTGCCGAGTAACACCTCGGTTTGTAAATTTTCCAACGCTGAACACGATGGTGAAGTCAGAATTGCGATATCCCATTCCGTTATCAGATTAGAGCAGACGAACCAGGAAGAACATCTCAAGAAATAACCACGTTCCTTCATATTCAAAGTGCTCCAGTTTGAGAACGGAATGAGATATCGCAATTCTGATTTCACCATCGTGTTCAGCGTACAAAAACCTTTAAAATGAGGTGTCACTTGTCAGACTGTTTCATTTTGGGAATTTATGGGTAATTTTCCCCCCCTAAAACTGTCCAAAACTCCCCCTTATAGTGACCCGATTCTTCCCATCTACGAACTTAGCCTGTCGATTGCCAAGGCAGATTTTTCGTGCAAATTTGAACTTTTTATCTCAATTCTTTCGAGAGTTATCGTCTGGAATGACACACACACACACACACACACACACACACACACACACACACACACACACACACACACACACACACACACACACACACACACACACACACACACACACACACACATATATATATATATATATATATATATATATATATATATATATATATATATATATATATATATATATATATATCTTTCGGAAATTCGAGTTTTAAAAATTTTGGACCGAGAACAATAGCTTCCTTTTCTCCGAAAATTCGCTAAAAACGGCACAAGTAGGTAGGTGTTAGTTCTTTGAATTGAACTATCAACTAATCAACTATGACTCGGAACAAACCACGAATAACAAGAGGAAGACGAAGAATGTAGGTGGAAACGGGAAGGTATGTAGGTGGAATAACTCGTTCCCGCTTGGTGTTATTCTATCGTGTTTCGTATGTCATCGTAGTACTCTATTAATCCCAATCCAGTACTCAAGTGTTGAACAAATAATGTCAACTAGTCAAGCGATTGAGCGACAGGACTGCAAATAAAATAATGTTAAAGAGATCCTATTTTTTCTATAGTTTTTTCTAAATATAAATATATAGGTACGTAAACAGTCACATATGTTGCACTAAAAAATTAGTGTCCTTCGTTGGTGTGTTCTCATAAAAATGTGATACATTACCTACTCATTCAAATATATACCTATGTTTTCTCATGTTTGGTCGGTTTTTATTACTTTCTACTTCTACCTATTTGATGAATTGTTCTCCAAAACTTGATGACATGCAAAGAACCGTAAACAGAAAAATTTAACCAAAAATGTCATCATCTACTTTTGTTAAATACCTGTTTTGGAGTCTTTTTTTGGCAACAACTTTTTTGGCAAGTCCCGTCCAGTAAAACCATTCTCCTTGCTAATTTAAAACAAACTATCTTCAAATGCGTCGACAAAGTTTTCGTTTTTCCTATTACTTATCAGTTGAAAAAGACAGTTTTTCGTTTTCTTTGTAACTACTAACGACATATTAGAACACCTGCTGTTTCACCCGTTGTTCATTAAGAAGAAAAGAAACTAGTTTTTTTGTAAATAGTTTTTTCGACAGTTTTTTGGTTTATTATTCTGTGAATAATACACCTATGTATTCGCTCAGCAAAAATTTTTTATACCACCCCCTCATCATTATTTTTGGTTTATTATTCTGTGAATAATACACCTATGTATTCGCTCAGCAATAAATTTTTATAACGACCCCTCAAAATTTTTTCTTTTCCGTTTCAAGGTGCGTAGATTCCAAAAATGCAATGTCCGTCCGCCGTCCGCCGTCCGCCGTACGCCGTATCACGTGTACAGGCTTCATTTTCGGTCTAAAAAAGTCGTTCTTTCGCACACATGCTCCATTTGGGCCCTAGTTGTGTCCCGAAACTTTTCAGCCCGATCGGAATATATCCAGGGGAGTTATGAGTGAAAATGTGTATAAAAATAGGTACTTTTTGCGTTTTAACAATATGTTAGTAACATGAGCTTTTGAGGTATCTTTTTCCATGTTTTTGAGGACGAGAAGACCGAATATGAAGTCGATTTTGACCAAAGACGCGGAAATTGAGGTTTTACCAAAGGTTCAGCTCCCAAAATTGGTTTTTTATGAGTCAAAAACCTGGAAAACTGTCTGAAATCACCATAAATGTGTACAATAACATTGGAAAAAGTGTAAACAGGTGAATCAAGACCATTAAATGCCACTACCAATGATCAAAGATGATCTTTAAAAAAAAAGCGTACCTACCTATTTCATGTTTTGGGGGCCATAATTGGTGGAAATCATCAGAAATAGCTATTTCAATCATTCCACGTGAAAGAAACAATACATTTAACAGCGAACAAAAATCTCTAGAACTCCAATAGAATAATAAACCCATGTGACAAGGACTTTGCAGCGTTTTGTGTTTTAGTAACATGTTAGTAGAATGAACTTTTGAGGTATCGTTTTCCATGTTTTTGGGGACGAGAAGACCGAATATAAAGTCGATTTTGACCTAAGAGTGGAAAACTGAGGTTGTACCAGATGTTCAGCTCCCAAAATTGATTTTGGGAGCTGAAAACCTGGGAAATCGTCTGAAATCACCATCAATTTGTATAATAAAACTAGTAAAAGTGTCAACACGTGGATCAAGACGATTAAATGGCACTACCAATGATCAGCGATAATTATTATTTTTTTTTAAACGCTGCAAAGTCCTTGTCACATGGGTTTATTATTCTATTGGACATACCTACAGAAACGTTGGCTGTTTATTTATTGTTTCTTTCATATAAAATATTTTGAATAGCTATTTCTGGTGGTTTCCACCAATTTTGGCCCCCAAAACACGAATTAGGTACCTACGCTCCTTTTTTTTTCAAATTATCTTTGATCATTGATAGTACCATTTAATCGTCTTGGTCCGCCTGTTGACACTTTTGGTTTATTATTCTCTGAATAATACACCTATGTAATCGCTCAGCAAAAAGTTTTTATAACACCCCCTCAAACTTTTTTCTTTTCCATTTCAAGGTGCGTAGATTCAAAAAATGCAATGTCCGTCCGCCGTACGCCGTCCGCCGTATCACGTGTACAGGCTTCATTTTCGGTCTAAAAAATTCGTTCTTTCGCACACATGCTCCATTTGGGCCCTAGTTGTGTCCCGAAACTTTTCAGCCCGATCGGAATATTCCCAGGGGAGTTATGAGTGAAAATGTGTATAAAAATAGGTACTTTTTGCGTTTTAGCAACATGTTGGTAACATGAGCTTTTGAGGTATCGTTTTCCATGTTTTTGGGGACGAGAAGATCGAATATGAGGTCGATTTTGGCCAAGGAGTGGAAAATTGAGGTTGTACCAGATGTTCAGCTCCCAAAATTGATTTTGTATGAGTCAAAAACCTGCGAAATCGTCTGAAATCACCATCAATTTGTATAATAACACTAGAAAAAGTGTCAACACGTGGATCAAGACGATTAAATGGCACTACCAATGATCAAAGTTAATTTGAAAAAAAAAAAACGCTGCAAAGTCCTTGTCACATGGGTTTATTATTCTATTGGAGTTCTAGAGATTTTTGTTGGCTGTTAAATGTATTGTTTCTTTCATGTGGAATGATTGAAATAGCTATTTCTGATGATTTCCACCAATTTTGGCCACCAAAACATGAAATAGGTACGGTTTTTTTTCTTTTTTTTTAAGATCATCTTTGATCATTGGTAGTGGCATTTAATGGTCTTGATTCACCTGTTTACACTTTTTCCAATGTTATTGTACACATTGATGGTGATTTCAGACAGTTTTCCAGGTTTTTGACTCATAAAAAAACAATTTTGGGAGCTGAACCTTTGGTAAAACCTCAATTTCCGCGTCTTTGGTCAAAATCGACTTCATATTCGGTCTTCTCGTCCTCAAAAACATGGAAAAAGATACCTCAAAAGCTCATGTTACTAACATGTTGTTAAAACGCAAAAAGTACCTATTTTTATACACATTTTCACTCATAACACCCCTGGGTATATTCCGATAGGGCTGAAAAGTTTCGGGACACAACTAGGGCCCAAATGGAGCATGTGTGCGAAAGAACGAATTTTTTAGACCGAAAATGAAGCCTGTACACGTGATACGGCGTACGGCGGACGGACATTGCATTTTGGTTTATTATTCTGTGATACCCAGGGGTGTTATGAGTGAAAATGTGTATAAAAATAGGTACTTTTTGCGTTTTAGCAACATGTTGGTAACATGAGCTTCTGAGATATCGTTTTCCATGTGTTTGAGGACGAGAAGACCGAATATGAAGTCGATTTTGACCAAAGAGTGGAAAATTGAGTTCTACCAATTGTTCAGCTCCCAAAATTGATTTTGTTATGAGTGAGAAACCTGGGAAATCGTCTGAAATCACCATCAGTTTGTATAATAACACTGGAAAAAGTGTCAACACGTGGATCAAGACGATTAAATGGCACTACCAATGATCAAAGATAGTTTTAAAAAAAAGAGCATACCTAATTTGTGTTTTAGGGGCCAAAATTAATGGAAACCATCAGAAATTGCTATTTAGATTATTGCGCATGAAAGAAACAATAAATGATGTCCAATAGAATAATAAACCCATGTGACAAGGACTTTGCAGCGTTTTGTGTTTTAGTAACATGTTAGTAGAATGAGCTTTTGAGGTATCGTTTTCCATGTTTTGGGGGACGAAAAGACCGAACATGAAGTCGATTTTGACCAAGGAGTGGAAAATTGAGGTTGTACCAGATGTTCAGCTCCCAAAATTGATTTTTTATGAGTCAAAAACCTGCGAAATCGTCTGAAATCACCATCAATTTTTATAATTAAACTAGAAAAAGTGTCAACACGTGGATCAAGACGATTAAATGGCACTATCAATGATCAAAGATAATTTTTGGGAAAAAAAAGGAGCGTACCTAATTCAAGTTTTGGGGGCCGAAATTGGTGGAAACCATCAGAAATAGCTATTTCAATTATTTCAAATGAAAGCAACAATAAATGAACAGCCAGCATTTCCGTAGGTATGTCCGATAGAATAATAAACCCATGTGACAAGGACTTTGCAGGGTTTTCGAACGTTAGGTACATATTTTACGTTTCTTGAAAATAACTGTTATGCCCATCCCTAGGTGATACCAATTAACCCGCTGCCTATTCGTAATTGATCTTACCAGAACGAGCGATGAGGAAGGTCCACATGAGGAGTTCTGGAAGGTGAGCCGATAAGGTGCAGCGAACCATCGTTAGACACCGGTCGGAAATGAAGGCAGAAGACCGACGTCTCGGAACTTGTGAGTAACGTGACAAAAACCACACTGAGAGTTCGAGGCACAGACGGCGGGAATCGCTGCCAGATGTTCGTGACAGGCGGCAGAGTGCGCGATGGGTCGGTGGAACGGGTCGTCCGGCGAAGCGAAAGGTTGAGCGTGAAAGGTGCGAAGACTTTTGGTTTAATCGCTCAGCCAAAAAGTTTTGAACACCCCCTCAAAATTTTTTCTTTTACGTTTCAAGGTGCGTAGATTCAAAAACGCTGCAAAGTCCTTGTCACAGAGGTTTATTATTCTGTTGGACAAACCTGCAGAAATTTTGGCTGTTCATTTATTGTTTCTTTCATGTGCAATTATTGAAATGGCTATTTTTTTCTGGTGGTTTCCACCATTTTTGGCCCCTAAAACACAAATTTACGCTCCTTCTTCTTTTTTTTCTTTTTTTTTCAAATTATCTTTGATCATTGGTAGTGCCATTTAATCCTCTTGCTCCGCGTTTTGACACTTCTTCTAGTGTTATTATACAAATTGATGGTGATTTCAGACGATTTCCCAGGTTTATGACTAATGAAAAATCAATTTTGGGAGCTGAACATTTGGTAGAACCTAGATTTTCCACTCTTAGGCCAAAATCGACTTCATATTCGGTCTTCTCGTCCCCAAAAACATGGTCAAAAACATAGGCAAACCTACAGAAATGTCGGCTGTTCATTTATTTCTATCTTTCATGTGCAATGATTGAAATCGATATTTTTGATGGTTTCCACCAGTTTTGGCCCCCAAAACACGAATTAGGCTCGGCTTTTCCTTTCGACAGATTATTTTTTGATCATTGATAGTACTTACCATTTAATTGTCTTGATTCCCCTGTTGATACTATTTCTAGTGTTATTATACAAATTGATGGTGATTTCAGACAATTTCCCAGGTTTTGACTCATAAAAATGAATTTCGGGAGCTTAACCCTCCTTAAAACCTCAATTCTTCACTCTTCGGTCAAACTCAACCAAATATTCGACCTTCTCGCCCTAAAAAACGTGGAAAACGCTACCTCACAAGCTCATGTTCACTAAAACCTCAAAAATCCCTCGAAAACCCCTGTTTTTACACTCATTTTGGTTTATTATGCTGTGAATAATACACCTATATATTCGCTCAGCAAAAAATTTTTATAACAACCCCTCAAAATTTTTTCTTTTCCGTTTCAAGGTGCGTAGATTCAAAAAATGCAATGTCCGTCCGCGGTCCGCCGTGTCTCGTGTACAGTCTTCATTTTCGGTCTAAAAAACTCGTTCTTTCGCTCAAATACTCCATTTGTGTCCTAGTTGTGTCCCGAAACTTTGCAACCCGATCGGAACACACCCAGTGGTGTTAGGGGAGAAAAATGGGTGTAAAAATAGATACTTTTTGTGTTTTAGTAACATGAGCGTTAGAGGTGTCGTTTTCCATGTTTTTGGGACGAGAAGACCGAATATGAAGTCGATTTTGACCAAAGAGGCGAAAATTGAGGTTTTACCAAAAGTTCACCTCCCAAAAGTGATTTTGTATGAGTCAATAACCTGGGAAATCGTCTGAAATCACCATCAATTTGTATAATAACAATAGAAAAAGTGTGAACAGGTGAATCAAGACAATTAAATGGCAGTACCAATGATCAAAGATAATGTGAAAAAAACGTACCTAATTCGTGTTTTGGGGGCCAAAATTGGTGGAAACCACCAGAAATAGCTATTTCAATTATTTCACACGAAATAAACAACATAATTATGAACAGCCAACATTTCTGTACGTATTTCCAATAGAATAATAAACCGATGTGACTAGGACTTTGCAGCGTTTGTAAAGGTCTTCAGTAAGCAAATGTTTGAGACAGTGAGGAGGGTACTTTCATAAGAATTTCGGTTAACGGTGCTGAACGTTACGCAATTTGATACCGGTAATAACCGTAATTCGGGTGAAGATAGCCATTTGGGGGGATCCAGAGGGCGGCCCAGGAGCCCCCCCCCCCCCCCCCCCCAGGAACCTCGAATCTTGAACTTCATTTATATTATTATTATTTTACAAGTTTTGGTACTTCTGTAATTGCCAAGGTACACGCACAGGTACACGCACCAACTCCCAGTAAATGTTTCAATCATGAACACGCTGGAAATTTATAAGGAATTCGGTTAGTCTAATAAGTACTTTTATTTCTTGAATCGCTATTGATTCCCCCATCATGTTCACCAAAAGTGAAATTTGGGTTGCTTCTATTCGTAGGTTTACCTTTCAGCTTTTCTCCAATTCGCATTGTCACCATTCATCACTTTTTCTTGAAACGCACAAGACTAACAATAAATTCTAAATTTTCTTGGTTGAAAAAAAAAAAAAAAAGAAAACGAGAGAAAAAGAAAAAAACTCTTATTGAATCCAAACTCCTTGTCACATTATTCTATTGGACATACCTACAGAAATGTTGGCTGTTGATTTATTATTTCTTTCGTGTGGAATAATTGAAATAAATAGCTATTTTTGATGGTTTCCACCAATTTTGGCCCCAAAAATAAGGCCCCTACTTTTTTACAAATTGCCTTTGATCATTGATAGTGCCATTTAATTATCTTTGTTCACCTTTTGATGCTGCTTCCAGTGTTATTATTTATACAATTGAATGGTGATTTCAGACAATTTTCCAGGTTTTTGAGTCCTTAACTACCCGAAATAATGGTCGACAGGTCGGGTTATGTCACAGATGGTCCCTTACCAAAATCATTGAAAAATTGCCGTAACTTTCGTCTGCGCATGCGCAAGTGTGAAATACTTGGAACGCCCATAACTACCCTAAATATCGTTGAAATGAGTTCAAACTTGGAGGGTCGATCAGGAATAATACATTGATAGTTCCAAATAAATTTCATTGGAATCGTCATGTAACTTTCATCTGCGCATGCGCGAACATGAAATGTTGACCATTTCCTTGTAACGCTTCTGACCACTCGAAAAATAGTCGCAGAGAGCTGAAATTCGAGGGTACGCGCGGGTTGGATCGCAGATGGTCCCGTTCCAAATCATGGAAATCGTTTCGTCTGCGCATGCGCAAATCTGAAATGCTTGAAACGCCCATAACTACCTTAAATATCGTAGAAATGAGTTCAGATTTGGAGGATCGATCAGGAATAATACTTCGATAGTTCCATATGAATTTCATCGGAGTCGTACTGTCGTCTGCGCAGGCGCGAACATGAAATCTTGACCGTTTCCTTGTAACCACGCGAAAAATACCTAGTCTTAGAGAGCTGAAATTTTGAGGGTACACGCGGTTTGGATCGCAGATGGTCCCTTATCAAAACGAACCTACCCAACTATTCTATACGTTCATGTGATTCAAGTGAGGAAGCTGTAGTGCCTACTCGAATTGGCACACGTTTTAATTTTAGGTTTAATAATAGAAAGGTTTACTGAAAAGCGCCTCCACTGAAGCAACCTACCAAGCTGCTAGCCAAGTCTGTTGTGCGGTCTGTATCCAGAGGTCTGTAGGGGTTTTACTAATAGCCTGTCGGGTACCGACAAGACTACAGGTGCATCTGTTTGAAGGAAGTCTGGTCGTTTCAATCAATCAATCAAATAATAATGTATTTGGCAAAAGAATTTGCCCTTACTTGAGTTCACAGGATTGCCAAGTGGCACATCATATTGCAAAATTGTACACGTATTGCCAAATAACCAGTAGGTATGCATGGTATGAAAAACAGATAATTAATTATTATGCTATAAAACTGGAACATCTTACACTAGGTAATAATATCTTACACAGCACTTATAACAATAACTTCTTTGTACACATTTTTCATTGTCCACATTGTTGTAAGTGCATATTATTATTATTATTAATTACTAAGACATTAACTATGCGTTCAAGACTTGAAGTAATTGTTACAAATGATGAATGGAGCAGGTACGTACATTAGAGATTCATTACATAATTAAACAGGCAAGTTATTTCTAAATTAGCGTTTACATCAGTAATCAAGAAGATATAAGATATTCTTCTTACAAATGTAAGAAGAACAAGTAGGTATTTTGGTTTATTGTTTTCCATAATCGACCGTGAAAAAAAATATTAATTAACCCCCCCAAATTTCAAGGTTTACATTTCAAGGGACATCCGCCTTACGCCGTCCGCAAATTCTCCCTTATTTGCCATGAACCGAAATTCACGAAATGTGGTATATGGGTCCCGTTTGGGGTCTAGTTGGTCCTCGAAGATCGGCGTTTCTGTCCCTTAACTCGTAAGGGGTGAAAAATAGGGTTGATATGTCCAGAGTATCCCTATCTCGGAAAATTGTATTTTGAGTGGCGGGTTTCCTCGCATTTTTAAATAGTTTGATTTTTTCCGAACTTTTGAAATCATCCCGAGCAGTCTGCGATGTTGCCATAAAATTGAATTTGCCCGAAGGAGCAGCGGTATGCAGTCATCAACCTGGATTGAGAGCACACAACACAGCAAAAACGCTGCAAATTATTACACAAAGGTTTATTATGGTTTATTATTTACCTGTATAGGTGCCCCTCCTGTGTAGATCGCTGTTTTCTGTGGTCAATACCCTCGAGATCCCGCCAGAAAAGCCCTAAATCGAGTACTGGAGCCGGCTCCGGAATCAAAGTTTCCTACAAATGCGCGGGATTCAATAATTCAATAATTAATTATTTTATAGTTATTCATGAAGCATAAGGCAAATAATAAACCGTTGTGTAATAATTTAAATGTATAGGCGCCCCTTCTAAGTAGATAGTATAATGAACCGTTGTGCAATAATGTACCTTTGAGTAATAATTTATCATTGTGTTATAATTTACCCATCAATACGTTGAAATAACATTTCAACGTTTGTCCAAGTTTCACTTCCTATCAACAAACTCCAAAAGAGCCATCATTTTGGTTTATTATTTTCAATAATGAACCATTGGAATCGAGCATGAAAAAAAGACGCTGCAAATCCCTGCACAACGGTTTATTATTTTGTACAGAATACACTTCTGTTACAGATCACAGCTCTATGTATAGATAACCCGTCTTTATAATATGATATGTACTATTCTATACATATTATGTAGATCGCAGAACCTCCGTAGGTTAGTACCTAATCCCGTACTCGTTACCAGGTACCTACCTAAATCACGAGTTAAATGTTGCTAAAATAATTCTGCCGATGACAAACAGTACCTAACAAAAAGAAACACACATAATGAAGTTCTGAAAAGAAATTGTTGATGAGGAGTGAAAAAAGTTGCAAACGTACCTACCAACAAACTTCAGCCCCTTCTACGTAGATGGTATAATGAACCGTTGTGTAATAATTTACCGTTGAGTAATGATTTACCATCGTGTAGTAATAATTTACCCGTCAATAATACTTCAACGTTTGTTCAAATTTCACTACCTACCAACAAACTCCAAAAGAGCCATCATTTCTCAAATGAAATAATATCACAGAACAACCAACTCGACCTCATACTCCGCCTATAAAATCAGGTGATCCCTAGCAATGATTTTATCTCCGCCAATTTCCTATTGTCGGCGCGCCCCTGGTGACGAGATTTGGTCTGATGTATACAATTTCATTCACCCTGGTGTCGAAAATGCCTGTCGGTGCAAACTTCGTGGCCTTACTGTGAACGAACGGTTCGACGTACGGTGCTCCGGGTGGACTTAAAAAACTCCCAAGTTCGAGAACTATTTAAAAACCGTAAAAAAATTCACGTAAAAAAAGGTATAGGCGTTCTGAAAACGTGAACCCCTATTTTGAACGAAGTATATATATATATATATATATACTTGGTTTTTAAGAAAATTTCACAGATAGAAGAGAAAGAGTGATAGATTGATATTTCGAAGAAATCTTTGTCAAATGGTAGAAGGAAAAAAAAATTTTTTTGTGATGTATGAAAGCATCGCTTCCAAATTGAATCCTTGACACTTGTATCATGGCGATTGTCCCTCAATCATTTATGTTGAGGCCAGGAGGTTGGTTAGAATGAAGTACCCATCGGTGGGCGCGCTCCGACTGCTGGAGCAACCTGCCATTTGCTGAGTCGGGCATCTTCTTCAACACCTTCACTTCAAAGCACTCATTGAACGTTGCACTGTGTGACCTAGCATGCAACTTTACGGGCCGTCGTTGGGGTTGGTGAACAGACGCTCTGTGGTTGTTCATCCTCAGGTTGAGTGATGTCTCCGTCTTGCCAACATAGAACCCAGAATTGCCTTGTTTATCCGAATTAATGCTCGGTAAATCCCTCCATTCAAGCATTTACGGTTTTGCGTAACACGTCAAGATTCCACCCACCTCAGCGACCCGCATTTTTTCAGAAAAGATTTCCGTTCCGATAAAGATAAGACGTTTTGAAATATTTTGATTTACAGTGCGATTGGTGGCTATTTCTAATTTTATACCAGTTTTTTGCGCCCTCCTAGGCATTGAATTCGCAAATCGCGTATAGTACAGGGGTTGATCAAAATGGAGGCCTCAGAATCCTTATATTATTGTGTAGCTACTTTGACTGAATAAAGAGGCAATGCAGTGAAAATTATAGGTCGAACTTCATTAGAAGTTCATACTGGCACAATCTAGTTAGTCACCTACTAACTGTTCGTTGAATGTTGATTAGTCAACAACAGCCAGAAATCATTGGGTGGTTTAGGTACAATCCCTAAGGAAACTTTCCTATGGACTTACCTAATAGACTTTGTTAAACACTACACATTAAAATTTCAGAAATCTCCCTTAATTTCCCTCAAGAAGAATGGTTTTTTTAATCGAAAAAGGAGCTCAACCTCATTTTGCAAATGACATAAAACACGTTCTTTGAAGTCTAACTTCCTTTTGGACAAACGAACCTGTTGCTTCCGAGTCTACTAAGGAAAAAGTTTCAGACCTTTTTTTAACAAAACTGGTTCCGTCTGTCCGTTGATCTGCCTGTGTATGTCTATAAACCTCGAAAGTTGTATGCTACCTAGAGAAGTAACTAGAGAACGATTGGTCGTATTGAGCCAAAATATAGACGGTAATGTGGATAATTTTTGTGCTCGTCCCTGAATACACTCGGTGTATAGGTATTACCGATCTGATCACTTTTTACATAAACGCCTGTGATTTGGACTTCCTGCTGTCTCACACTCATATGTTGAACCCTTCGATATTTTCTACCAGTTATTATGAGAGTTCTTATACTCGCGACAACTACTAGACTATATCACTCAGGTTTCTTTGTAGCTAAATGATTATAAAAATGTGCTTGCTCGCGCAAACAAACTGCAATACAGTCATTTTTACGACGTTATGATTTCAACACGACGACCAGGATAAGTTTGACTGAAAAATAGTTTTCACTAGTTTTCATCCAAGCCTTCCGTCTCACCGTGCTCAAATCTTTTCCTAGTTTCAAATCGGTTCAATCCTGGAAACATTTATCGGTCTGTTATGTGACATGATGTTATGACTGGAATGTGTGCGATAAGTAAGTAAAAATCATTTCTGTGATTTGATTGTACTACTCATCATATCATCATACTATTAAGTATATAAAATTATGATTCTGTTTGTCTGTCTCTCCCAAACCAAACTCCTGAATCGCTTCGTGCGATTCGTATTGGATAGGACTCAGGGCGGCTGCGCAATGTTTATAGGCTACGGCAGAACCGTGTGCGCAGTGCGCAATCGTGCCCAACTTCGTTTTGGTTTATTATTGTCAATAATGAACCTTTGGAATCGAGCATGAAAAACAAATTTAACCCCCCCCCCCCCCCCCCTCAAAATTTGATGGTTTCCGTTTCAAGGTATGTAGAATCCGAAAATGCAATAAAAACATTTCTGGCCGTACGCCGTACTTCGCACTTTCCTTAGTTAACATGAAACAAAATTGATGAAATTTGGTTTGTAGGCCCCATTTGGGGTCTAGTTGGTCCGCGAAGCTCGGCGTTAATGTCAGTAATCTCTAAGGGGTGAAAAGTAGGTGGTTGAAATCTCCAGGACGCAGATACTTCGAATTTGTTTACGGTTTTAAATAGTTCTTGAACTTGAGGAGTTTTTTGAGACCACCCGAAGCATCGTACGTCCAGCCGTTCATTCACGGTAAGGCCCCGAAGTTTGCATCGACAGGCTTATCATTGCTAGGGAGCACCTGATTATAATCACGGATGCCTGTGTGAAGTCGAGTTGGTTGTTCCGTGTTCGAAAAATGATGGATCGTTTGGATTTTGTTGATCGGTACTTTTGCAACTTGAACAAAGGTTGAAGTATTATTGGGTAAATTATTACACAACGGTAAATTATTACACAACAGTAAATTATTACACAACGGTTTATTATACTATCTACGCAGAAAGGGGATCTATAAGGGTAAATTATCACACAACGGTCTATTATTTGCCTTATGCTTCATGAATAACTACAGATAATTAATGATTTAATTATTGAATCCCGCGCATTTGTATGAAACTTTAATCCCCGGGCCGGCTCCAGTACTCCATTTAGGGCTTTCCTGGGGGGGGAGCTCGAGGGTATTGACCACAGAAAACAGTGATCTACGCAGAAGGGGCATCTGTACAGGTAAATAATAAACCGTTGTGTAATAATTTGCAGTGTTTTTTCCAATGTTAACCCCCATTTTTCATTGCTCCCGTGGATTCTACGTCTAATCGACCCATCACACGTAAAGCGTGCAGTGCGCGAACCCGCGCAACCGTGGCCATGTACACGAATTCGTACCCAGGTACCAAGGAAGAAACGTCTTCTTTTTTGTTTACTTCGGAGCCATCTAGCGGTGGTTAAAATCAAATTTTTTAAAACCGCTACGTTAATCTCTTGGCCTAGATCTCTTCAACAAAACAAAACAAATACACTGCCAAGGTGATGGCACAGGAGCTTCCTCTTCACAATCAGAGTGACCCATTATACATTACATTACATAACGTGAAATATACATATTACATAACATTACAATACATAACATTACATGAAATATACACATTACATAACATTACGTCCATAATACATTACGTCCATTATACATAATTGCGACAGTTATGCGTGTTTGAAGAATTTCACGTTAGCGCATGCGCAGGGCGAACCGCTGGCTCTATCATGTTGAAATTTATATGGGACCTCAATGGGCCCTACCCGCTTAATCCCTGAGAATTACATTGAAATTGGGTGAAATCTTTGGTTACTACGGCTGTAACAAGGAAATTGAATCTATTTCACGCCAGCGCATGCGCAGAGCGCACCTAGGGTCCGATCATGCTGAAATTCATACTGGAACTCACTAGGCCTTGTCCAAACGACCCTTGAAAATTTGAGCGAAATTGAATCAAAATTGTGAAAGTTATGCGTGTGTTGAATTTAACGTTAGCGCATGCGCAGGGCGTACCGCTGGATCAATCATGTTGAAATTTGTATGGGACCTCAAGGGGCCTTATCCGCACCATCCCTCAAAATTGGAGCTGAATCAATTCAAAATCGTGGAAGTTATGGCTGTAACAAGGAAATGCGGACAGACTCACAGACTCACAGATTCACAGATTCACAGACTCACAGATTCACAGACTCACAGGCCCGTATTTATGAACGCTCCTTGAAGTGAAGGCGACCTTCAGAATCCTCCCTTAACGAAATTGGTATTTATGAACCTCCCTTGACTTGAAGGGAACCTTGAATGTCAAGGGATCCTTGACAAATCGTCGAGGTGACCTTGAGATCAATGAGATTGGCATTGATAAACCTCCCTTGACTTCAAGGGAACCTTGAATCTCAAGGAATCCTTGGTGAAAATCCTTCCTTGAGTCAAGGTTGGTCGCGAGGTACCTTGAGGCTCCCTTGAAGGTAATAATATTATTATTTAAATAATAATTGTATCAAATACTCGCCTGGAAAAATAAATAAATATTGGTAGGTAATACACTGGTCAAGAATAAAGTAAAACGATGGTTTATAATAGTAAGGACAAGATGGAAAGGCTTAGGTGGAAGGGTTCAAAGGTTGAACTGGTTGCACTCAACTACGTGATAACATCAACCAGTTGATCAACATCAGGATGGACGACCAAAGAGATTTTCTTCAGTTTCTCATTTATGTGGAAAATGCTAACACTCGCGGACCCCAAAGATACCTCAGGGATATTGAGAACCCTATGGAAAGATTAACCGATCAACAGTTCTTCAGTAGATACAGGTAAGTGTTTGCCAACCCCAGGCTGATTGAAAATATCATTCAAAGTATACGATTTACATTGAAATAATTAACCACAGTTACATACATAATGAATCAAGTTTGGTGAACATGTACTTCAAAAATTCGCTCCTATGATCATGTTTTATGTAGAATTCGAAATGTAGTATTTTTAAATATATTTTGGTAACATGAAAATCGTGAAAGCTAAACATTCTATGAAATTGGAGCTTTTCATTGCAAATGAAATTATTAGGTTTCTGTAATGTAGATTTTGAGCTGATACTTCCTGTACAATGTCACAAGTATGCAAAGACATGTTGGGAAGTGGCATTCATGAGGCTAATCTACCACAGGGTAATTTATGTATGATGAAATATGTGTTTTGCAGGTTCTCTAAAAGGGTATTCCACTCAGAGATTTTTCCTCTTGTCAAAGATCAACTGGAAACAGCAAGCCTCAGAGGATGTCCTAAACCAGCTGTAGTAAAAGCCCTAGCCGTACTAAGATTTTATGCCACGGGAAAATATCAGGTAAAATCCCACATTAGTACCTACAACACAAATAGGCACTGTATTGTGCATCGTAGTTCCACGGTTCATACACCCAAGTGTCTTGTAGTAGCCCTAGAAAGAGAGACCTGCTGCAGGGTTATTTACTTCATTTCCACACAGAATGCAACAGTGTAGCACTTATGTACTACCTTGTAGAAAATGTAGGCATTGGGCACATACATGAATTTCCCAGAGCACGATATTTTTTGAAGTATAAAAACCTCTCAAAATAAGTCATAGGTACTTCTATTCCAGATTGACGCTGGGGATACTCATGGGATGAGCCAGCCAACGATGTGCCAGCTAATCAAAACTGTATCATTAACCTTGGCACGTATGCTGCCACGATTTATCAAGTTCCCCCCAGCCGAGGAACTTGGGCAAGTGGGAAGACATTTTTATGGTGTGGCACGCTTCCCAGGAGTAGTGGGGTGTATTGACTGCACTCATGTGCCTATTCAGAATCCGAGTAGGGATGGAGGAGAGAATTTCAGAAACCGGAAGGGGTACTTCAGCTTGAACGTGCAAGTTGTAAGTGGGCCACGAGGAGAAATTTTTGACATCGTTGCACGTTGGCCTGGATCAACCCACGACGCAAGAATCTTCGAAAACAGCAGCATAAAATTAAAGTTTGACCAACAGCAAATCAGGGGACTTTTGCTGGGAGACAGCGGCTATGGTCAAAGCACGTATATGTACACTCCTGTCATGAACCCGCATGACCCTGCTGAAGAAAGGTATAACAGGAGTCAAACAAAAACTAGGGGCACCGTGGAGCGGTTGTTTGGTGTTTGGAAAAGACGATTTGCCTGCTTACGAAGAACGCTGGCGAACAAAATACCTACGGTTAACCATATTATAACAGCATGTGCTGTACTACACAATATTGCAGTCTACACCAGAGAACGTGAACCCTCTGACGTGGTAACAGAAGTTAATTATGACGATGACCCCCCAACTGAACCCATTGCTGAAAGTACAAGAGGAGCTGTGATCAGAAGAGCATTTATTGCACGACACTTCGCTAACTGAAGTGTTGTGGATAAATACAGTTCTACTGTAGAACTGAATAATGTTCAAAATAATAATATAATAATAATAATTCATGTTCAAATGGTTTTGAATGAGAACTGAATAATTCTCAATGTGAATAGGTTCAAATAAAGTTTTGTTGTGAGTTGGATTGTTTTATTCTGAAATTTACAAACATTAAAATAGGCACTTGAGTGAAAAACCCCTGGTTGTTGGGATATCAAAATACATCATAATCAAGTGAACAAAGAAAGTTTGATTACTCCTCTGATCTGTGATCTACAGAAGGTAATTTCTCCTCTTCGGCCCTCAACTTCAGAGCAGCCAACGCGAGCACTTTTTGTTGGGTTTCGACTTTTAATTTGGCTAACGTTACCAACCACTTTTGCTCCTCTATTACGAGGGCATGAAATTGTTGGTCGTGGGCGATTTGGGCTTTCACCCTCTTGACCCTTTCCCTTGCCTCAGTTGTAACCCCTTCTCTTCCAGAGGTCCCTTTCTGTGTCTGTTTAGACCTGCCTGGTTGTTGCGGAGTGGCAATAACAAATGCGTCAAGTTGACCACCTTGATCACCTGAAAAAAGAGCGAATTTTTGAAAGGAACTGCCATTAATTATTACTGGTATGACTTTTAGGCAGGTATCACAACATATTTGGAGGTGTGCTGTTCCTACGTACCAGAGGATAAAGAGGAGGTCCCTTGCTGAACTTCTGTGGACATGTCTGGTTGTCGTGGAGTGGCATGGGCAACTTGTTCAAGTTGTCCACCTTGATCACCTGAAAAAAATGACCATATGACCGAATTTTGGAAGGAACTGTCGTATATTTAGGTGCTATAAATCTTTACTGGCATACGGTAGATATCACAATATATTTGGGGGTGTGGTTGTTCTTAAAGGTACAGATAGGTAGGTACCAGAGGCCAAAGAGGAGGAACATGGATACTATACTATAAGGATATCCAGCTGCCATTTGGATACTATACTATTATATAGTATATAGATATCCAACTGCCATTTGGATACTATACTAGTATAGATACCCAACTGCCATTTGGAACGTTTGCCAGCAGCCACTAGGGTCGCATGGTGCACATGGAGGCAATGGCTGTTTTGTTGTGTTGAAACCCAGAAACATTAATTCAATTCTTGAAGAATATGAGGGCTTAAAATGTTTTCATATCATAATCATTATTAAAATCTTATTTAAAATGACTTCATAGGTATAGGCGTGATAAAGGAACGGACGTAAAATAAAATTAACAATTACTTTCTTCCATTGTGCCTCCATCTTCTTGGAGAACAGGGATGAATTGGCCATTGTCATCAATAAAGTACTCTCCAGCCCCTGCTTGGGAGAGTGCGACTGTATCATTGTCTATTGATGATTCGATCTCCGTGGCAAAAGTGTTGAGCATAAAGTCAGTTGGATCGTCCAGCAACTTTTTTGGTGGTGGTCCTCCCCCAGTCATCATTACCTTCCTCTTATGGGTGGCCAACTCCTTCTTCCTCTCGGTTTTGATGTTGTCCCATAGCTTCTTCAGTTGGGCAGTCGTTCGCTATAGAGACAGAACAGGGTAGATACATTAGGCATGCAGACCAGTGAAAAATATAAATTCAAATTTACTTTGAGTTCAGAGTCTAGCACCATTCAAAAACATTAGGTGCGATGCTTCTCCTACTTTCCAAGCTTTGAATTTTTATAACGTACCCAAGGACGGATATCTGGAGTGGCACATAAATATATATATAATACGTACATTTTTGTTAAGATCTAGGGATGAACTGAGGATGCTCTGAAACGGATTTGCCTATACAAATATTTCAAAAATTCATGTTCTGAAAACGTTACCCATAGCAATAGCTTCATTTTCTTTGAAAATTCGATAATAAGGTTTGACGTTACAAATAAAGCTTTTATATTTTATGTTACAGGTAACAACGTTAGGTAAGATAAATTGATGAAATAAAGCATTTATTAGGCAACAATGTTCGATAATTTTCAAGGAATGAAGCTACTGCAATGGGTCCAAAATTTCCAGGAAATAAGTTTTTGAAATTATGTTATAGGGTTTCAGAGCATCCTGATTCCTCCCTAGATTTTAACAAAAATGTTTACGTATATATATTTAATCATGTGTCACTCCACACGATATCTGACCTTGGGTACCTACGTGATAAAAATTCCAAATTTCGCCAAAATGTTCTTATTGCCAAACAAAAGGATGAGCAATTTTCAAAAATTCGAAGGGAGTCAAATTTGAGTTTTTAGGGGTCAAAACTTGGTAAAAACTGCTAAAATTGTTATATAAAATCACTGAAAGTGTATGGAAGTATTAGCGAAGACAGAAAAATACCATTTCAGTTGTTTTTCACAAAGAATATGGGTCTAATTACAATTTTTGGGGTTCAACAATTGGGCTAAAATCAATATTATTCACCTGAAGTGTGGGATGGTGACGGTGAGGGGGTTGTTGTATTTGTTTGTTACTTTTGTGATTGCTATAATTCTTAAGATTTAATTTTAATTTGTGATAACGTTTTCGAGCCAATGGGGGGGGGGGGGGGGGGTTATGACCTCCACTAACCCCCCCTGGCTACGCCACTGTATTCCTACCTACCTGCTATAAATTAACTGAATTATTGTCATATTACCAATGTCAATCTTGTCTTGTTCATTGCAACATAATTATACTTGAGGATTTCATATGAAGTTGAAATAGGTACCTATACTAGAGGGAAAAGAGGTTACAAGAGGGGAAAAGGTTGCTGGACAACGGTTGAAATTTGCAGAATTTCCACGTTGGAAACTCTATCAAAACATTTGCTGGATAGCTTGCCCAGCTGTACTGGGAGCCCCGGTACCTACTGCCAATATTTGTAGGTATGTACACATCTGCAGTTGTGTAAGGTACCTACCTACCTATTCCTATTACGAAGTACCTACTACATTTTGCAGCATACAATATTATCTAGGGTAGATAGTGTATTAAGGAGAGGCTAATGATAATAAAATAAAATAAAATACCTCAGTGTGCTCTGGAACATCATTAAATTCTCTGGTAATCCGTTCCCAGCAAGCATTTTTTTCAGTGAGGGTTGCACCATCCGTCTTCTTATTTTCAATTACGTTCCTGTTTCTTGCAACCACTTCTTTTAAAAATTCTTTCTCCACGGTAGTGTACAGTTTCCTTTTCTCCATCGTTCCTACTTCAACACTTCAGAAGAAGAGACTCGCACAGACTTTGCAGGACAATCACACGAGACACGAATTTGTAGATAAAAAATGAACGAAGAGGGAAATGCTGTTGCTGTTCATATTCTGCTTCTTCCTTCCACATTATAGTCTGCACATGTGTATTGATGTTTTGGTGTTCAACCAGCGGTATTGAATATTACTATTCCATTTTAAAAAAAATATTACTGTTAATTATATTATTATTATTATGAATAATCATATGGAAAGCCACCTGAAATAAAAGTCACCACGAATAACCTGCAAATGGTGGTTCCTGGCGCGTTCTTATTGGTTGCCTATTACCTCTTCCTTGACCTTGACTTGAAAGTGGTCCTCGAGTAAGGCCTCCTTGAAGAACGTTCATAAATACGAAATAATTTCAAGGCAGCGACAGCAGTTAAGGATCCCTTATTCAAGGCTTCCTTGATGTCAAGTGAAGGAGCGGTTCAAGGAGCGATCATAAATACGGGCCACAGACTCACAGACCCACAGACCGACAGACACGGAACCAAATTTGTTCAGTAGGCTTTGAAACGCAAAATGCAAGTGGAAATTTTGATTTCTGAAGACAAAAATTTTTTGGCTCACGAAAGTGAACACAAGGCTTCCGTTGCTTCGCAGACTCGGAAGCAAAATCAATCAAATAGGATCAGCATTTCCAAAGAAAAACATCCGTGAACATGAATAAATGTGATTTTATAGGAGAAAAAAGCATCCACTTTCCGTTACGGGGCCATACAACAGAGAGCAGGTAATGAATGCACGTATTTATGATGGGTCACAGGACTTAATTCTTCCTGAGAATGACCATCCCCTTCAACTATAATAGCTGTTCCCACAGTCTGGGTATCCCTCGGGGTTGTGCACTTTCTTCTACAAGGTACCTAATCGATTGCGCTTGGGCGTACCATCGATATGTTTATCCCATATATCGAGCGGAATGATACCTGTATTTATATATTTCAGCAAACTTACAAAGAAAAACTATTGTAATGGGACTTGCACAATAAAGCATTTCAATATATTTAAACGCCTGGAGATACGCAATACAAACCCGCGGGACTACAAGTCAGGTGATCTAAACTACTTGGTTGAGCAAGTTCACTGATCGTGGATGAGCGAGCGAAGCGAGCGGACATACTATTATGGTAGTGTAATATAAGTACCTAATATGAGAAGTGATATCATCACGTTGATGGAACTTCTATCTGGAACTTATTTTTAAGCAATGTAATTTTACCGCACTGTGATTTATTTTCGATAAGAAATTGACTGTACCGTACGACTTTGGTTTTTCGACTACGGGAAGTTCGTTTCTTCCTCATGGGTTAGATCGGGAGAAGTAGGAAAACTATCTTTAGGTCGCAGCTCCCTGAACTTGTGTCTCCTGGCACCTGCTCGTGTGTGCCAACCTGTGCCCAGTGCTCGTGTAGTCGACAGCGTTTTTGAGACCCTCGCAAACGCAGACGGAGAGAGCGCTGCGATTCTGGTTCATCCCGCTGATTTCGAACCATTTCTCACCATCGAAATATTCGCAATACCTGGTGATTTCCCAATGCATTGTGCAATTCACGATAGTAAATTCGATAGTAGAGTTTGCGCAACCAAAAATACATAAGAGAGTATACATATAGCCTACCATTCTCGAGGTCACCAATTCAAAGAGCAATGTTAATCTTTAATCTGTTAAATTTGTAATTACCCTAATATTTCCTGTTATATGTTTTACGTTTTGGAATAAGAATTTTTTCATCCTAAGTATAAGTTTCCAATTAAATTAAATTGGAATGTACTTAATGACATAGATCTGTTATATAAAATTTTACAGTATAATGTGTTAACTAGTACTGGTTCACCTAGTGCCAGTTTAAATGGGCTTGAGGCTCATGCTCAACAATTCAGACATTAGCTACAATTAGCATTATTATTCTAAGCTTATTATTGGTATGTACCAATCCAGATTTATGTAGTTTTCCAGAATGTATTTTCTTTTCTTGTAGTAAGTATACCACTGTTTGTTTTTTCGGTTCATTTTTCATTGAACAGAAATTTTGAATTTGAATTTTTTTGACACGTATCACCACTATCCCTTCTCCGTATTACACCTTGGGCGTTAAAGTTACTTCAGCTTGCTTTGTGACTCACATACCCTACGTAAGAGTTGCCTATACAGGGTGTCTTCTATCCTATGGATCACCCCCCTAAAATCGCCAAAATGAGGGTAAACGAAAATTTTTTGTTTGAATCTTCATATTTTTTTGCGAGGATTTCAAAAATGAAAAAATTTTGCTGCGCGCAATTGCGCAACTATGCGCAACTGACACCAACTTTCTTATTTCAAATGGGAACCCCCCTTTTTTATTGCAAATTCGGATTCTAGGCAAAATGTCATGAACTTTTGACCCCTCAATCGATTTTTTTGACCGCGCGCAACCCATTCAACGAGCATGCAAATTTGTTGAAATACCAAATTGCGCAAAATATGGTGTCATGTAAACCCCAAGTGTGGTACATGAATTTCCATTGTTTTTCAACGCTGATTCACGTGGTGCTGTCAGTTTTGAGATTTAACTCACTTTTTATCGATATTATGCCCATAACCTATGTTATTCGGTGAAATATTACAGTTTTTCCGAAGTACCAACTTTGGCAGTAGATTTATTTTTAAACCCGCCAAAGCCGGTTCCAAGCCCGTGTTTCGAAAGGGTGAGGAAAAATAAATCTACTGCCAAAGTTGGTACTTCGGAAAAACTGTAATATTTCACCGAATAACATAGGTTATGGGCATAATATCGATAAAAAGTGAGTTAAATCTCAAAACTGACAGCACCACGTGAATCAGCGTTGAAAAACAATGGAAATTCATGTACCACACTTGGGGTTTACATGACACCATATTTTGCGCAATTTGGTATTTCAACAAATTTGCATGCTCGTTGAATGGGTTGCGCGCGGTCAAAAAAATCGATTGAGGGGTCAAAAGTTCATGAAATTTTGCGTAAAATTCGAATTTGCAATAAAAAAGGGGGTTCCCATTTGAAATAAGAAAGTTGGTGTCAGTTGCGCATAGTTGCGCAATTGCGCGCAGCAAAATTTTTTCATTTTTGAAATCCTCGCAAAAAAATATGAAGATTCAAAAAAAAAAATTTTCGTTTACCCTCATTTTGGCGATTTTAGGGGGGTGATCCATTGGATAGAAAACACCCTGTATACTTTTGGTGATAGATCGTTAGCATGTGTTTTTTGCTCGTACAGTGAGTTTGCAAGCACGGCTGTCTCCCTGGTGACTCCCTCGATCCCGACTGACTCTAGGGTGACTTCTGAGAACAAGACTGACTCGAGTGACACCTAGAGTTAGGAACAGCCGGATGAATTGAGTTACACATAAATAACAATACATCCTGATATTATATAATTCATAAATGAAAGGTAATGAGCTCGCGAGTCACCCAGGAGTCAGAAGTCGGTGAGAACTCAGTGTTTAACTGCGCCAATTGTCTGTTCTACAACTCGATTTTCGTGGTAGGTAGTGTCCTGCCAAATTCATTCTAGTTCAATAGAATTCCAGTTATAATATAGGTACCTAGTATTTATGTATTACATAGTTTCTCCCGATGTTCCTATCACATATATTCATTTACTGAAGCAAATAAATTAATCCTGTAATGTGCCGTATTTCCCGCAGATTATGTAGCTTTTTTTCCGGATCTTGAGTTGCCAAACAGGCAAAGTGGCTATAAGACCCTGATATGAAAATACTGTGTGATGGCAGTTTACCTGATGGTTGTAAGGCCATTGAAACCTCCCATGACGTAGATTTTGTCTTCTAAAACAACGCAGCAGCAATTTGATCGCTGCGTGATCATGCTCGGAACATCCATTTGCCACTGCGTCGGCCTCGAAATGATCAATCGTTCAACTGAGTTCAGCCGCGCGCCGCCGTTGAAGCCCCCAATCGCGTAAATGCTGTCTCTGTTTTGCGGAAATACCAATATTTAATGTACAACATAGTAACAATGGGGAACCTTCAAATTTTGGGGCGCCCCCGGGCCTGAAATAATTTTAAGAAAAAATACAATAACAATATTGTACGACTATCGGACCAAGACCTTGGTTTTTTCCTTTTGGTACCACATTGCTTCAAGTAAAAGTTGTCTTGAGCATTACTCGCAGTATCTTGAAGACCTTCCACTAAACTCTGAACTGCTTACCTAATTTGTACAACTTTGAAGAAATCAGTTTCATCTCAGTACAAGAAGTAAATCATTCATTGTAACCTGTAGTGAACTAAACAGACTCCGCTCCGTCTGATGTTCAAGTTTGGCAAGCGGTGCCACGATTCGGTTTCTGTGTCGTAGTATTCCGCCGTCTTCGTAATTTCTTGACCGTTAAAACCTCCTGCGACGTAGATTTTGCTTCCGACGACTACGGCACCAAAATCCGATCGGCGTCTGCTCATAGGTGGAACGAACGTCCATTGATTGTCAGCCATGGAATACCTTGAAACCCAAAGCATGTGCTGTTACTTGGCAGGTACCGTTGGTTCTTTGGATTTTTGTGAAAACCATTTCTGCTGTTCATTTCCTATAAATATATCCATCCGCTTGGTCTTATCCATTGAGAGCCTATGAAACAGACAGCTTTTGCGCCCTCCTATAATCGCTTTATAATTGAACCCGACTTCTTGCATTATGGTTGCCACTTTTAGATAATAATGTATTATGATCATACCTTTCAACAGAGTTCATTCTGGTGTTGCCGTTGAAACCTCCAATCGCGTATATTTCTTTATCAACTACAACGCAAGACACGTAGCACCTCTGCCTACGCATGCAAGCCTTCTCCGTCCACACCTTCGTCATCGGGTCGTAACTTCTTACAGAGTTGAAATGGGTGGTTCCGTCAAATCCGCCGATCATGTACAAAATGTTGCCCACGGAGACCAGGCCGTGGTAGGCTCTTGGGACCCCGTCGTTAAAACTTGACTTGAACCATTTGTCAGCTCTGTAAATCAAATGACATAAAATGCAAAATTTTCGGCTCATACACGTCCACATCAGGTTTACGAGACTCTGGAGGTGAGTGGAGATCCTAAATCGCGGACTCCCGAAACTTTCGAAGGAGCCGTGCAAGTTCAGGCTCTCTTCAGTCAGGTTGCCATGTGAGGCTCATTTAGACTCGAGCGGTACCTGTACCAATCAGGTGCCTACAAATTATACTAACTGCACCCAAATATCACGTGACACCACTGATCAGTGGCCCCACTAGTTAGCAATGACGTTGCTACTGATTCCAAGAACATACGCAGGTACATACCTACTCAAACTCCAACCAAACTGTGCAAGAACACGAGCACTGTAGTATTTGAAACTGTCACATCAACAATCCTTTCTTTATTTGTATGTTTTGCTGAAGCATTTGTTTTCCTAACCCTCACAAACTTGTCGTCCAACAATAAAGGTGCCCACACACGTGCAGGATTTCCTCAAGGTTTGGACTGAACAGTCCAGGCCTTGAGGATTTCCTTCATGTGAGTGTTGTAGCCTCGAGGCCTACGAACGGCCTGCGCAGGCCAAAACGGACGAATCGAAAAACAATTCCGACGGCCTCTGAGGCCGGGACTGTGCAGGCCGCTCCCTCACGTGTGTGCCGTTTCCTTCAGTCTGCTTGGAGTTTTTGAAGTGTTTGCGCGTCGGTCACGTGTTTTTCATGTTTCGACTATGTCGGATCGCGAGAATTTGGAACAGTTTCTCACTATATACGAAAATGAGCCTTGTTTATGGAAAGTGCAGAGTAAAGAATACCATGACACATTCACATGGGAAAAGCTCCTTCTTTTTAATAACCACTGTTTACACCACGTACTTTTGAACACTCTTTTCTTCTTTTTCGAAATGTAATTTTTTGCAATTAGGCAGCCAACAACATATCGTCCTCCATTGCTGTCACCAACTGAACTGAAGGAGCCATCAACTCCAAAAGAGCCATCATTTCTCAAATGAAATAATATCACAGAACAACCAACTCGACCTCATACTCCGCCTATAAAATCAGGTGATCCCTAGCAATGATTTTATCTCCGCCAATTTCCTATTGTCGGCGCGCCCCTGGTGACGAGATTTGGTCTGATGTATACAATTTCATTCACCCTGGTGTCGAAAATGCCTGTCGGTGCAAACTTCGTGGCCTTACTGTGAACGAACGGTTCGACGTACGGTGCTCCGGGTGGACTTAAAAAACTCCCAAGTTCGAGAACTATTTAAAAACCGTAAAAAAATTCACGTAAAAAAAGGTATAGGCGTTCTGAAAACGTGAACCCCTATTTTGAACGAAGTATATATATATATATATATATACTTGGTTTTTAAGAAAATTTCACAGATAGAAGAGAAAGAGTGATAGATTGATATTTCGAAGAAATCTTTGTCAAATGGTAGAAGGAAAAAAAAATTTTTTTGTGATGTATGAAAGCATCGCTTCCAAATTGAATCCTTGACACTTGTATCATGGCGATTGTCCCTCAATCATTTATGTTGAGGCCAGGAGGTTGGTTAGAATGAAGTACCCATCGGTGGGCGCGCTCCGACTGCTGGAGCAACCTGCCATTTGCTGAGTCGGGCATCTTCTTCAACACCTTCACTTCAAAGCACTCATTGAACGTTGCACTGTGTGACCTAGCATGCAACTTTACGGGCCGTCGTTGGGGTTGGTGAACAGACGCTCTGTGGTTGTTCATCCTCAGGTTGAGTGATGTCTCCGTCTTGCCAACATAGAACCCAGAATTGCCTTGTTTATCCGAATTAATGCTCGGTAAATCCCTCCATTCAAGCATTTACGGTTTTGCGTAACACGTCAAGATTCCACCCACCTCAGCGACCCGCATTTTTTCAGAAAAGATTTCCGTTCCGATAAAGATAAGACGTTTTGAAATATTTTGATTTACAGTGCGATTGGTGGCTATTTCTAATTTTATACCAGTTTTTTGCGCCCTCCTAGGCATTGAATTCGCAAATCGCGTATAGTACAGGGGTTGATCAAAATGGAGGCCTCAGAATCCTTATATTATTGTGTAGCTACTTTGACTGAATAAAGAGGCAATGCAGTGAAAATTATAGGTCGAACTTCATTAGAAGTTCATACTGGCACAATCTAGTTAGTCACCTACTAACTGTTCGTTGAATGTTGATTAGTCAACAACAGCCAGAAATCATTGGGTGGTTTAGGTACAATCCCTAAGGAAACTTTCCTATGGACTTACCTAATAGACTTTGTTAAACACTACACATTAAAATTTCAGAAATCTCCCTTAATTTCCCTCAAGAAGAATGGTTTTTTTAATCGAAAAAGGAGCTCAACCTCATTTTGCAAATGACATAAAACACGTTCTTTGAAGTCTAACTTCCTTTTGGACAAACGAACCTGTTGCTTCCGAGTCTACTAAGGAAAAAGTTTCAGACCTTTTTTTAACAAAACTGGTTCCGTCTGTCCGTTGATCTGCCTGTGTATGTCTATAAACCTCGAAAGTTGTATGCTACCTAGAGAAGTAACTAGAGAACGATTGGTCGTATTGAGCCAAAATATAGACGGTAATGTGGATAATTTTTGTGCTCGTCCCTGAATACACTCGGTGTATAGGTATTACCGATCTGATCACTTTTTACATAAACGCCTGTGATTTGGACTTCCTGCTGTCTCACACTCATATGTTGAACCCTTCGATATTTTCTACCAGTTATTATGAGAGTTCTTATACTCGCGACAACTACTAGACTATATCACTCAGGTTTCTTTGTAGCTAAATGATTATAAAAATGTGCTTGCTCGCGCAAACAAACTGCAATACAGTCATTTTTACGACGTTATGATTTCAACACGACGACCAGGATAAGTTTGACTGAAAAATAGTTTTCACTAGTTTTCATCCAAGCCTTCCGTCTCACCGTGCTCAAATCTTTTCCTAGTTTCAAATCGGTTCAATCCTGGAAACATTTATCGGTCTGTTATGTGACATGATGTTATGACTGGAATGTGTGCGATAAGTAAGTAAAAATCATTTCTGTGATTTGATTGTACTACTCATCATATCATCATACTATTAAGTATATAAAATTATGATTCTGTTTGTCTGTCTCTCCCAAACCAAACTCCTGAATCGCTTCGTGCGATTCGTATTGGATAGGACTCAGGGCGGCTGCGCAATGTTTATAGGCTACGGCAGAACCGTGTGCGCAGTGCGCAATCGTGCCCAACTTCGTTTTGGTTTATTATTGTCAATAATGAACCTTTGGAATCGAGCATGAAAAACAAATTTAACCCCCCCCCCCCCCCCCCCCCTCAAAATTTGATGGTTTCCGTTTCAAGGTATGTAGAATCCGAAAATGCAATAAAAACATTTCTGGCCGTACGCCGTACTTCGCACTTTCCTTAGTTAACATGAAACAAAATTGATGAAATTTGGTTTGTAGGCCCCATTTGGGGTCTAGTTGGTCCGCGAAGCTCGGCGTTAATGTCAGTAATCTCTAAGGGGTGAAAAGTAGGTGGTTGAAATCTCCAGGACGCAGATACTTCGAATTTGTTTACGGTTTTAAATAGTTCTTGAACTTGAGGAGTTTTTTGAGACCACCCGAAGCATCGTACGTCCAGCCGTTCATTCACGGTTAGGCCCCGAAGTTTGCATCGACAGGCTTATCATTGCTAGGGAGCACCTGATTATAATCACGGATGCCTGTGTGAAGTCGAGTTGGTTGTTCCGTGTTCGAAAAATGATGGATCGTTTGGATTTTGTTGATCGGTACTTTTGCAACTTGAACAAAGGTTGAAGTATTATTGGGTAAATTATTACACAACGGTAAATTATTACACAACAGTAAATTATTACACAACGGTTTATTATACTATCTACGCAGAAAGGGGATCTATAAGGGTAAATTATCACACAACGGTCTATTATTTGCCTTATGCTTCATGAATAACTACAGATAATTAATGATTTAATTATTGAATCCCGCGCATTTGTATGAAACTTTAATCCCCGGGCCGGCTCCAGTACTCCATTTAGGGCTTTCCTGGGGGGGGAGCTCGAGGGTATTGACCACAGAAAACAGTGATCTACGCAGAAGGGGCATCTGTACAGGTAAATAATAAACCGTTGTGTAATAATTTGCAGTGTTTTTTCCAATGTTAACCCCCATTTTTCATTGCTCCCGTGGATTCTACGTCTAATCGACCCATCACACGTAAAGCGTGCAGTGCGCGAACCCGCGCAACCGTGGCCATGTACACGAATTCGTACCCAGGTACCAAGGAAGAAACGTCTTCTTTTTTGTTTACTTCGGAGCCATCTAGCGGTGGTTAAAATCAAATTTTTTAAAACCGCTACGTTAATCTCTTGGCCTAGATCTCTTCAACAAAACAAAACAAATACACTGCCAAGGTGATGGCACAGGAGCTTCCTCTTCACAATCAGAGTGACCCATTATACATTACATTACATAACGTGAAATATACATATTACATAACATTACAATACATAACATTACATGAAATATACACATTACATAACATTACGTCCATAATACATTACGTCCATTATACATAATTGCGACAGTTATGCGTGTTTGAAGAATTTCACGTTAGCGCATGCGCAGGGCGAACCGCTGGCTCTATCATGTTGAAATTTATATGGGACCTCAATGGGCCCTACCCGCTTAATCCCTGAGAATTACATTGAAATTGGGTGAAATCTTTGGTTACTACGGCTGTAACAAGGAAATTGAATCTATTTCACGCCAGCGCATGCGCAGAGCGCACCTAGGGTCCGATCATGCTGAAATTCATACTGGAACTCACTAGGCCTTGTCCAAACGACCCTTGAAAATTTGAGCGAAATTGAATCAAAATTGTGAAAGTTATGCGTGTGTTGAATTTAACGTTAGCGCATGCGCAGGGCGTACCGCTGGATCAATCATGTTGAAATTTGTATGGGACCTCAAGGGGCCTTATCCGCACCATCCCTCAAAATTGGAGCTGAATCAATTCAAAATCGTGGAAGTTATGGCTGTAACAAGGAAATGCGGACAGACTCACAGACTCACAGATTCACAGATTCACAGACTCACAGATTCACAGACTCACAGGCCCGTATTTATGAACGCTCCTTGAAGTGAAGGCGACCTTCAGAATCCTCCCTTAACGAAATTGGTATTTATGAACCTCCCTTGACTTGAAGGGAACCTTGAATGTCAAGGGATCCTTGACAAATCGTCGAGGTGACCTTGAGATCAATGAGATTGGCATTGATAAACCTCCCTTGACTTCAAGGGAACCTTGAATCTCAAGGAATCCTTGGTGAAAATCCTTCCTTGAGTCAAGGTTGGTCGCGAGGTACCTTGAGGCTCCCTTGAAGGTAATAATATTATTATTTAAATAATAATTGTATCAAATACTCGCCTGGAAAAATAAATAAATATTGGTAGGTAATACACTGGTCAAGAATAAAGTAAAACGATGGTTTATAATAGTAAGGACAAGATGGAAAGGCTTAGGTGGAAGGGTTCAAAGGTTGAACTGGTTGCACTCAACTACGTGATAACATCAACCAGTTGATCAACATCAGGATGGACGACCAAAGAGATTTTCTTCAGTTTCTCATTTATGTGGAAAATGCTAACACTCGCGGACCCCAAAGATACCTCAGGGATATTGAGAACCCTATGGAAAGATTAACCGATCAACAGTTCTTCAGTAGATACAGGTAAGTGTTTGCCAACCCCAGGCTGATTGAAAATATCATTCAAAGTATACGATTTACATTGAAATAATTAACCACAGTTACATACATAATGAATCAAGTTTGGTGAACATGTACTTCAAAAATTCGCTCCTATGATCATGTTTTATGTAGAATTCGAAATGTAGTATTTTTAAATATATTTTGGTAACATGAAAATCGTGAAAGCTAAACATTCTATGAAATTGGAGCTTTTCATTGCAAATGAAATTATTAGGTTTCTGTAATGTAGATTTTGAGCTGATACTTCCTGTACAATGTCACAAGTATGCAAAGACATGTTGGGAAGTGGCATTCATGAGGCTAATCTACCACAGGGTAATTTATGTATGATGAAATATGTGTTTTGCAGGTTCTCTAAAAGGGTATTCCACTCAGAGATTTTTCCTCTTGTCAAAGATCAACTGGAAACAGCAAGCCTCAGAGGATGTCCTAAACCAGCTGTAGTAAAAGCCCTAGCCGTACTAAGATTTTATGCCACGGGAAAATATCAGGTAAAATCCCACATTAGTACCTACAACACAAATAGGCACTGTATTGTGCATCGTAGTTCCACGGTTCATACACCCAAGTGTCTTGTAGTAGCCCTAGAAAGAGAGACCTGCTGCAGGGTTATTTACTTCATTTCCACACAGAATGCAACAGTGTAGCACTTATGTACTACCTTGTAGAAAATGTAGGCATTGGGCACATACATGAATTTCCCAGAGCACGATATTTTTTGAAGTATAAAAACCTCTCAAAATAAGTCATAGGTACTTCTATTCCAGATTGACGCTGGGGATACTCATGGGATGAGCCAGCCAACGATGTGCCAGCTAATCAAAACTGTATCATTAACCTTGGCACGTATGCTGCCACGATTTATCAAGTTCCCCCCAGCCGAGGAACTTGGGCAAGTGGGAAGACATTTTTATGGTGTGGCACGCTTCCCAGGAGTAGTGGGGTGTATTGACTGCACTCATGTGCCTATTCAGAATCCGAGTAGGGATGGAGGAGAGAATTTCAGAAACCGGAAGGGGTACTTCAGCTTGAACGTGCAAGTTGTAAGTGGGCCACGAGGAGAAATTTTTGACATCGTTGCACGTTGGCCTGGATCAACCCACGACGCAAGAATCTTCGAAAACAGCAGCATAAAATTAAAGTTTGACCAACAGCAAATCAGGGGACTTTTGCTGGGAGACAGCGGCTATGGTCAAAGCACGTATATGTACACTCCTGTCATGAACCCGCATGACCCTGCTGAAGAAAGGTATAACAGGAGTCAAACAAAAACTAGGGGCACCGTGGAGCGGTTGTTTGGTGTTTGGAAAAGACGATTTGCCTGCTTACGAAGAACGCTGGCGAACAAAATACCTACGGTTAACCATATTATAACAGCATGTGCTGTACTACACAATATTGCAGTCTACACCAGAGAACGTGAACCCTCTGACGTGGTAACAGAAGTTAATTATGACGATGACCCCCCAACTGAACCCATTGCTGAAAGTACAAGAGGAGCTGTGATCAGAAGAGCATTTATTGCACGACACTTCGCTAACTGAAGTGTTGTGGATAAATACAGTTCTACTGTAGAACTGAATAATGTTCAAAATAATAATATAATAATAATAATTCATGTTCAAATGGTTTTGAATGAGAACTGAATAATTCTCAATGTGAATAGGTTCAAATAAAGTTTTGTTGTGAGTTGGATTGTTTTATTCTGAAATTTACAAACATTAAAATAGGCACTTGAGTGAAAAACCCCTGGTTGTTGGGATATCAAAATACATCATAATCAAGTGAACAAAGAAAGTTTGATTACTCCTCTGATCTGTGATCTACAGAAGGTAATTTCTCCTCTTCGGCCCTCAACTTCAGAGCAGCCAACGCGAGCACTTTTTGTTGGGTTTCGACTTTTAATTTGGCTAACGTTACCAACCACTTTTGCTCCTCTATTACGAGGGCATGAAATTGTTGGTCGTGGGCGATTTGGGCTTTCACCCTCTTGACCCTTTCCCTTGCCTCAGTTGTAACCCCTTCTCTTCCAGAGGTCCCTTTCTGTGTCTGTTTAGACCTGCCTGGTTGTTGCGGAGTGGCAATAACAAATGCGTCAAGTTGACCACCTTGATCACCTGAAAAAAGAGCGAATTTTTGAAAGGAACTGCCATTAATTATTACTGGTATGACTTTTAGGCAGGTATCACAACATATTTGGAGGTGTGCTGTTCCTACGTACCAGAGGATAAAGAGGAGGTCCCTTGCTGAACTTCTGTGGACATGTCTGGTTGTCGTGGAGTGGCATGGGCAACTTGTTCAAGTTGTCCACCTTGATCACCTGAAAAAAATGACCATATGACCGAATTTTGGAAGGAACTGTCGTATATTTAGGTGCTATAAATCTTTACTGGCATACGGTAGATATCACAATATATTTGGGGGTGTGGTTGTTCTTAAAGGTACAGATAGGTAGGTACCAGAGGCCAAAGAGGAGGAACATGGATACTATACTATAAGGATATCCAGCTGCCATTTGGATACTATACTATTATATAGTATATAGATATCCAACTGCCATTTGGATACTATACTAGTATAGATACCCAACTGCCATTTGGAACGTTTGCCAGCAGCCACTAGGGTCGCATGGTGCACATGGAGGCAATGGCTGTTTTGTTGTGTTGAAACCCAGAAACATTAATTCAATTCTTGAAGAATATGAGGGCTTAAAATGTTTTCATATCATAATCATTATTAAAATCTTATTTAAAATGACTTCATAGGTATAGGCGTGATAAAGGAACGGACGTAAAATAAAATTAACAATTACTTTCTTCCATTGTGCCTCCATCTTCTTGGAGAACAGGGATGAATTGGCCATTGTCATCAATAAAGTACTCTCCAGCCCCTGCTTGGGAGAGTGCGACTGTATCATTGTCTATTGATGATTCGATCTCCGTGGCAAAAGTGTTGAGCATAAAGTCAGTTGGATCGTCCAGCAACTTTTTTGGTGGTGGTCCTCCCCCAGTCATCATTACCTTCCTCTTATGGGTGGCCAACTCCTTCTTCCTCTCGGTTTTGATGTTGTCCCATAGCTTCTTCAGTTGGGCAGTCGTTCGCTATAGAGACAGAACAGGGTAGATACATTAGGCATGCAGACCAGTGAAAAATATAAATTCAAATTTACTTTGAGTTCAGAGTCTAGCACCATTCAAAAACATTAGGTGCGATGCTTCTCCTACTTTCCAAGCTTTGAATTTTTATAACGTACCCAAGGACGGATATCTGGAGTGGCACATAAATATATATATAATACGTACATTTTTGTTAAGATCTAGGGATGAACTGAGGATGCTCTGAAACGGATTTGCCTATACAAATATTTCAAAAATTCATGTTCTGAAAACGTTACCCATAGCAATAGCTTCATTTTCTTTGAAAATTCGATAATAAGGTTTGACGTTACAAATAAAGCTTTTATATTTTATGTTACAGGTAACAACGTTAGGTAAGATAAATTGATGAAATAAAGCATTTATTAGGCAACAATGTTCGATAATTTTCAAGGAATGAAGCTACTGCAATGGGTCCAAAATTTCCAGGAAATAAGTTTTTGAAATTATGTTATAGGGTTTCAGAGCATCCTGATTCCTCCCTAGATTTTAACAAAAATGTTTACGTATATATATTTAATCATGTGTCACTCCACACGATATCTGACCTTGGGTACCTACGTGATAAAAATTCCAAATTTCGCCAAAATGTTCTTATTGCCAAACAAAAGGATGAGCAATTTTCAAAAATTCGAAGGGAGTCAAATTTGAGTTTTTAGGGGTCAAAACTTGGTAAAAACTGCTAAAATTGTTATATAAAATCACTGAAAGTGTATGGAAGTATTAGCGAAGACAGAAAAATACCATTTCAGTTGTTTTTCACAAAGAATATGGGTCTAATTACAATTTTTGGGGTTCAACAATTGGGCTAAAATCAATATTATTCACCTGAAGTGTGGGATGGTGACGGTGAGGGGGTTGTTGTATTTGTTTGTTACTTTTGTGATTGCTATAATTCTTAAGATTTAATTTTAATTTGTGATAACGTTTTCGAGCCAATGGGGGGGGGGGGGGGTTATGACCTCCACTAACCCCCCCTGGCTACGCCACTGTATTCCTACCTACCTGCTATAAATTAACTGAATTATTGTCATATTACCAATGTCAATCTTGTCTTGTTCATTGCAACATAATTATACTTGAGGATTTCATATGAAGTTGAAATAGGTACCTATACTAGAGGGAAAAGAGGTTACAAGAGGGGAAAAGGTTGCTGGACAACGGTTGAAATTTGCAGAATTTCCACGTTGGAAACTCTATCAAAACATTTGCTGGATAGCTTGCCCAGCTGTACTGGGAGCCCCGGTACCTACTGCCAATATTTGTAGGTATGTACACATCTGCAGTTGTGTAAGGTACCTACCTACCTATTCCTATTACGAAGTACCTACTACATTTTGCAGCATACAATATTATCTAGGGTAGATAGTGTATTAAGGAGAGGCTAATGATAATAAAATAAAATAAAATACCTCAGTGTGCTCTGGAACATCATTAAATTCTCTGGTAATCCGTTCCCAGCAAGCATTTTTTTCAGTGAGGGTTGCACCATCCGTCTTCTTATTTTCAATTACGTTCCTGTTTCTTGCAACCACTTCTTTTAAAAATTCTTTCTCCACGGTAGTGTACAGTTTCCTTTTCTCCATCGTTCCTACTTCAACACTTCAGAAGAAGAGACTCGCACAGACTTTGCAGGACAATCACACGAGACACGAATTTGTAGATAAAAAATGAACGAAGAGGGAAATGCTGTTGCTGTTCATATTCTGCTTCTTCCTTCCACATTATAGTCTGCACATGTGTATTGATGTTTTGGTGTTCAACCAGCGGTATTGAATATTACTATTCCATTTTAAAAAAAATATTACTGTTAATTATATTATTATTATTATGAATAATCATATGGAAAGCCACCTGAAATAAAAGTCACCACGAATAACCTGCAAATGGTGGTTCCTGGCGCGTTCTTATTGGTTGCCTATTACCTCTTCCTTGACCTTGACTTGAAAGTGGTCCTCGAGTAAGGCCTCCTTGAAGAACGTTCATAAATACGAAATAATTTCAAGGCAGCGACAGCAGTTAAGGATCCCTTATTCAAGGCTTCCTTGATGTCAAGTGAAGGAGCGGTTCAAGGAGCGATCATAAATACGGGCCACAGACTCACAGACCCACAGACCGACAGACACGGAACCAAATTTGTTCAGTAGGCTTTGAAACGCAAAATGCAAGTGGAAATTTTGATTTCTGAAGACAAAAATTTTTTGGCTCACGAAAGTGAACACAAGGCTTCCGTTGCTTCGCAGACTCGGAAGCAAAATCAATCAAATAGGATCAGCATTTCCAAAGAAAAACATCCGTGAACATGAATAAATGTGATTTTATAGGAGAAAAAAGCATCCACTTTCCGTTACGGGGCCATACAACAGAGAGCAGGTAATGAATGCACGTATTTATGATGGGTCACAGGACTTAATTCTTCCTGAGAATGACCATCCCCTTCAACTATAATAGCTGTTCCCACAGTCTGGGTATCCCTCGGGGTTGTGCACTTTCTTCTACAAGGTACCTAATCGATTGCGCTTGGGCGTACCATCGATATGTTTATCCCATATATCGAGCGGAATGATACCTGTATTTATATATTTCAGCAAACTTACAAAGAAAAACTATTGTAATGGGACTTGCACAATAAAGCATTTCAATATATTTAAACGCCTGGAGATACGCAATACAAACCCGCGGGACTACAAGTCAGGTGATCTAAACTACTTGGTTGAGCAAGTTCACTGATCGTGGATGAGCGAGCGAAGCGAGCGGACATACTATTATGGTAGTGTAATATAAGTACCTAATATGAGAAGTGATATCATCACGTTGATGGAACTTCTATCTGGAACTTATTTTTAAGCAATGTAATTTTACCGCACTGTGATTTATTTTCGATAAGAAATTGACTGTACCGTACGACTTTGGTTTTTCGACTACGGGAAGTTCGTTTCTTCCTCATGGGTTAGATCGGGAGAAGTAGGAAAACTATCTTTAGGTCGCAGCTCCCTGAACTTGTGTCTCCTGGCACCTGCTCGTGTGTGCCAACCTGTGCCCAGTGCTCGTGTAGTCGACAGCGTTTTTGAGACCCTCGCAAACGCAGACGGAGAGAGCGCTGCGATTCTGGTTCATCCCGCTGATTTCGAACCATTTCTCACCATCGAAATATTCGCAATACCTGGTGATTTCCCAATGCATTGTGCAATTCACGATAGTAAATTCGATAGTAGAGTTTGCGCAACCAAAAATACATAAGAGAGTATACATATAGCCTACCATTCTCGAGGTCACCAATTCAAAGAGCAATGTTAATCTTTAATCTGTTAAATTTGTAATTACCCTAATATTTCCTGTTATATGTTTTACGTTTTGGAATAAGAATTTTTTCATCCTAAGTATAAGTTTCCAATTAAATTAAATTGGAATGTACTTAATGACATAGATCTGTTATATAAAATTTTACAGTATAATGTGTTAACTAGTACTGGTTCACCTAGTGCCAGTTTAAATGGGCTTGAGGCTCATGCTCAACAATTCAGACATTAGCTACAATTAGCATTATTATTCTAAGCTTATTATTGGTATGTACCAATCCAGATTTATGTAGTTTTCCAGAATGTATTTTCTTTTCTTGTAGTAAGTATACCACTGTTTGTTTTAGCGAATTTTCAAAGAAAATGAAGCTATTGCAATGGCTTCGAAATTTAAATAATATAAATTTTTGGAAATTTTCTTCATAGAAATCCGTTTCAGACCATTCTAAAACGATTCCTGAAATTTAACACTTTTTTATATGTATATATATATATATATATATATATATATATTTATATATGTGTCACTCCAGACGATAACTCTCGATAGAATTGAGATAAACAGCTCAAATTTGCACAAAAAATCTATCTTGGCAATCGAAAGGCTAAGTTCGAAGATGGGCGAAATTGGCCTACTCTAAGGAGGGTTTTGGCGCATTTAAAGTGCGCAAAAATTACCCAAAAATCCCCAAAATGTTATTTTCCAACAAGTGACCCCTCATTTTAAAGGTTTTTGCACGCTGAACACGATGGTGGAATCGGATTTTAGATATCTTGATCCGTTCTCAAATTAGAGCATTTAAAGTGCGCAAAAATTACCTAAAAATCCCCAAAATGTTATTTTCTAACAAGTGACCCCTCATTTTAAAGGTTTTTGCACGCTGAACACGATGGTGGAATCGGATTTTAGATATCTTGATCCGTTCTCAAATTAGAGCATTTAAAGTGCGCAAAAATTACCCAAAAATCCCCAAAATGTTATTTTCCAACAAGTGACCCCTCATTTTAAAGGTTTTTGCACGCTGAACACGATAGTGAAATCGGATTTTAGATATCTAAATCCGTTCTCAAATTAGAGCATTTAAAGTGCGCAAAAATTACCCAAAAATCCCCAAAATGTTATTTTCTAACAAGTGACCCCTCATTTTAAAGGTTTTTGCACGCTGAACACGATAGTGAAATCGGATTTTAGATATCTAAATCCGTTCTTAAATTAGAGCATTTAAAGTGCGCAAAAATTACCCAAAACTAGGATAATCTTTAAACTCTTACCCCCACCCCCTTAGAGTGGTCAGATTGAAAAATGTGAGAAGTATTAATTGAAGACGAGAGTTCGAAGCAAAAAAGGGGGAGGCAAACGATTAGTACAACTCCTTGAATTTACCCACAGCGATCAAATAAATAAGCACTTAGTACAATTACGTAATAAACAAACGGTAGAATCAGGATGGACAAAACGTACAAATTAAAATAAATACGAAGAGAATATACATAGAAAACCAAATTTTAGACCGAAGTTTTCCTTTATTCAAAACCATAGCCATTAATTCGAATATTTCTTTGAAAATTCGCTCATTAAGTCATGCTGCATGACTGATTTTTTTTCGGTTCATTTTTCATTGAACAGAAATTTTGAATTTGAATTTTTTTGACACGTATCACCACTATCCCTTCTCCGTATTACACCTTGGGCGTTAAAGTTACTTCAGCTTGCTTTGTGACTCACATACCCTACGTAAGAGTTGCCTATACAGGGTGTCTTCTATCCTATGGATCACCCCCCTAAAATCGCCAAAATGAGGGTAAACGAAAATTTTTTGTTTGAATCTTCATATTTTTTTGCGAGGATTTCAAAAATGAAAAAATTTTGCTGCGCGCAATTGCGCAACTATGCGCAACTGACACCAACTTTCTTATTTCAAATGGGAACCCCCCTTTTTTATTGCAAATTCGGATTCTAGGCAAAATGTCATGAACTTTTGACCCCTCAATCGATTTTTTTGACCGCGCGCAACCCATTCAACGAGCATGCAAATTTGTTGAAATACCAAATTGCGCAAAATATGGTGTCATGTAAACCCCAAGTGTGGTACATGAATTTCCATTGTTTTTCAACGCTGATTCACGTGGTGCTGTCAGTTTTGAGATTTAACTCACTTTTTATCGATATTATGCCCATAACCTATGTTATTCGGTGAAATATTACAGTTTTTCCGAAGTACCAACTTTGGCAGTAGATTTATTTTTAAACCCGCCAAAGCCGGTTCCAAGCCCGTGTTTCGAAAGGGTGAGGAAAAATAAATCTACTGCCAAAGTTGGTACTTCGGAAAAACTGTAATATTTCACCGAATAACATAGGTTATGGGCATAATATCGATAAAAAGTGAGTTAAATCTCAAAACTGACAGCACCACGTGAATCAGCGTTGAAAAACAATGGAAATTCATGTACCACACTTGGGGTTTACATGACACCATATTTTGCGCAATTTGGTATTTCAACAAATTTGCATGCTCGTTGAATGGGTTGCGCGCGGTCAAAAAAATCGATTGAGGGGTCAAAAGTTCATGAAATTTTGCGTAAAATTCGAATTTGCAATAAAAAAGGGGGGTTCCCATTTGAAATAAGAAAGTTGGTGTCAGTTGCGCATAGTTGCGCAATTGCGCGCAGCAAAATTTTTTCATTTTTGAAATCCTCGCAAAAAAATATGAAGATTCAAAAAAAAAAATTTTCGTTTACCCTCATTTTGGCGATTTTAGGGGGGTGATCCATTGGATAGAAAACACCCTGTATACTTTTGGTGATAGATCGTTAGCATGTGTTTTTTGCTCGTACAGTGAGTTTGCAAGCACGGCTGTCTCCCTGGTGACTCCCTCGATCCCGACTGACTCTAGGGTGACTTCTGAGAACAAGACTGACTCGAGTGACACCTAGAGTTAGGAACAGCCGGATGAATTGAGTTACACATAAATAACAATACATCCTGATATTATATAATTCATAAATGAAAGGTAATGAGCTCGCGAGTCACCCAGGAGTCAGAAGTCGGTGAGAACTCAGTGTTTAACTGCGCCAATTGTCTGTTCTACAACTCGATTTTCGTGGTAGGTAGTGTCCTGCCAAATTCATTCTAGTTCAATAGAATTCCAGTTATAATATAGGTACCTAGTATTTATGTATTACATAGTTTCTCCCGATGTTCCTATCACATATATTCATTTACTGAAGCAAATAAATTAATCCTGTAATGTGCCGTATTTCCCGCAGATTATGTAGCTTTTTTTCCGGATCTTGAGTTGCCAAACAGGCAAAGTGGCTATAAGACCCTGATATGAAAATACTGTGTGATGGCAGTTTACCTGATGGTTGTAAGGCCATTGAAACCTCCCATGACGTAGATTTTGTCTTCTAAAACAACGCAGCAGCAATTTGATCGCTGCGTGATCATGCTCGGAACATCCATTTGCCACTGCGTCGGCCTCGAAATGATCAATCGTTCAACTGAGTTCAGCCGCGCGCCGCCGTTGAAGCCCCCAATCGCGTAAATGCTGTCTCTGTTTTGCGGAAATACCAATATTTAATGTACAACATAGTAACAATGGGGAACCTTCAAATTTTGGGGCGCCCCCGGGCCTGAAATAATTTTAAGAAAAAATACAATAACAATATTGTACGACTATCGGACCAAGACCTTGGTTTTTTCCTTTTGGTACCACATTGCTTCAAGTAAAAGTTGTCTTGAGCATTACTCGCAGTATCTTGAAGACCTTCCACTAAACTCTGAACTGCTTACCTAATTTGTACAACTTTGAAGAAATCAGTTTCATCTCAGTACAAGAAGTAAATCATTCATTGTAACCTGTAGTGAACTAAACAGACTCCGCTCCGTCTGATGTTCAAGTTTGGCAAGCGGTGCCACGATTCGGTTTCTGTGTCGTAGTATTCCGCCGTCTTCGTAATTTCTTGACCGTTAAAACCTCCTGCGACGTAGATTTTGCTTCCGACGACTACGGCACCAAAATCCGATCGGCGTCTGCTCATAGGTGGAACGAACGTCCATTGATTGTCAGCCATGGAATACCTTGAAACCCAAAGCATGTGCTGTTACTTGGCAGGTACCGTTGGTTCTTTGGATTTTTGTGAAAACCATTTCTGCTGTTCATTTCCTATAAATATATCCATCCGCTTGGTCTTATCCATTGAGAGCCTATGAAACAGACAGCTTTTGCGCCCTCCTATAATCGCTTTATAATTGAACCCGACTTCTTGCATTATGGTTGCCACTTTTAGATAATAATGTATTATGATCATACCTTTCAACAGAGTTCATTCTGGTGTTGCCGTTGAAACCTCCAATCGCGTATATTTCTTTATCAACTACAACGCAAGACACGTAGCACCTCTGCCTACGCATGCAAGCCTTCTCCGTCCACACCTTCGTCATCGGGTCGTAACTTCTTACAGAGTTGAAATGGGTGGTTCCGTCAAATCCGCCGATCATGTACAAAATGTTGCCCACGGAGACCAGGCCGTGGTAGGCTCTTGGGACCCCGTCGTTAAAACTTGACTTGAACCATTTGTCAGCTCTGTAAATCAAATGACATAAAATGCAAAATTTTCGGCTCATACACGTCCACATCAGGTTTACGAGACTCTGGAGGTGAGTGGAGATCCTAAATCGCGGACTCCCGAAACTTTCGAAGGAGCCGTGCAAGTTCAGGCTCTCTTCAGTCAGGTTGCCATGTGAGGCTCATTTAGACTCGAGCGGTACCTGTACCAATCAGGTGCCTACAAATTATACTAACTGCACCCAAATATCACGTGACACCACTGATCAGTGGCCCCACTAGTTAGCAATGACGTTGCTACTGATTCCAAGAACATACGCAGGTACATACCTACTCAAACTCCAACCAAACTGTGCAAGAACACGAGCACTGTAGTATTTGAAACTGTCACATCAACAATCCTTTCTTTATTTGTATGTTTTGCTGAAGCATTTGTTTTCCTAACCCTCACAAACTTGTCGTCCAACAATAAAGGTGCCCACACACGTGCAGGATTTCCTCAAGGTTTGGACTGAACAGTCCAGGCCTTGAGGATTTCCTTCATGTGAGTGTTGTAGCCTCGAGGCCTACGAACGGCCTGCGCAGGCCAAAACGGACGAATCGAAAAACAATTCCGACGGCCTCTGAGGCCGGGACTGTGCAGGCCGCTCCCTCACGTGTGTGCCGTTTCCTTCAGTCTGCTTGGAGTTTTTGAAGTGTTTGCGCGTCGGTCACGTGTTTTTCATGTTTCGACTATGTCGGATCGCGAGAATTTGGAACAGTTTCTCACTATATACGAAAATGAGCCTTGTTTATGGAAAGTGCAGAGTAAAGAATACCATGACACATTCACATGGGAAAAGCTCCTTCTTTTTAATAACCACTGTTTACACCACGTACTTTTGAACACTCTTTTCTTCTTTTTCGAAATGTAATTTTTTGCAATTAGGCAGCCAACAACATATCGTCCTCCATTGCTGTCACCAACTGAACTGAAGGAGCCATCAACTCCAAAAGAGCCATCATTTCTCAAATGAAATAATATCACAGAACAACCAACTCGACCTCATACTCCGCCTATAAAATCAGGTGATCCCTAGCAATGATTTTATCTCCGCCAATTTCCTATTGTCGGCGCGCCCCTGGTGACGAGATTTGGTCTGATGTATACAATTTCATTCACCCTGGTGTCGAAAATGCCTGTCGGTGCAAACTTCGTGGCCTTACTGTGAACGAACGGTTCGACGTACGGTGCTCCGGGTGGACTTAAAAAACTCCCAAGTTCGAGAACTATTTAAAAACCGTAAAAAAATTCACGTAAAAAAAGGTATAGGCGTTCTGAAAACGTGAACCCCTATTTTGAACGAAGTATATATATATATATATATATACTTGGTTTTTAAGAAAATTTCACAGATAGAAGAGAAAGAGTGATAGATTGATATTTCGAAGAAATCTTTGTCAAATGGTAGAAGGAAAAAAAAATTTTTTTGTGATGTATGAAAGCATCGCTTCCAAATTGAATCCTTGACACTTGTATCATGGCGATTGTCCCTCAATCATTTATGTTGAGGCCAGGAGGTTGGTTAGAATGAAGTACCCATCGGTGGGCGCGCTCCGACTGCTGGAGCAACCTGCCATTTGCTGAGTCGGGCATCTTCTTCAACACCTTCACTTCAAAGCACTCATTGAACGTTGCACTGTGTGACCTAGCATGCAACTTTACGGGCCGTCGTTGGGGTTGGTGAACAGACGCTCTGTGGTTGTTCATCCTCAGGTTGAGTGATGTCTCCGTCTTGCCAACATAGAACCCAGAATTGCCTTGTTTATCCGAATTAATGCTCGGTAAATCCCTCCATTCAAGCATTTACGGTTTTGCGTAACACGTCAAGATTCCACCCACCTCAGCGACCCGCATTTTTTCAGAAAAGATTTCCGTTCCGATAAAGATAAGACGTTTTGAAATATTTTGATTTACAGTGCGATTGGTGGCTATTTCTAATTTTATACCAGTTTTTTGCGCCCTCCTAGGCATTGAATTCGCAAATCGCGTATAGTACAGGGGTTGATCAAAATGGAGGCCTCAGAATCCTTATATTATTGTGTAGCTACTTTGACTGAATAAAGAGGCAATGCAGTGAAAATTATAGGTCGAACTTCATTAGAAGTTCATACTGGCACAATCTAGTTAGTCACCTACTAACTGTTCGTTGAATGTTGATTAGTCAACAACAGCCAGAAATCATTGGGTGGTTTAGGTACAATCCCTAAGGAAACTTTCCTATGGACTTACCTAATAGACTTTGTTAAACACTACACATTAAAATTTCAGAAATCTCCCTTAATTTCCCTCAAGAAGAATGGTTTTTTTAATCGAAAAAGGAGCTCAACCTCATTTTGCAAATGACATAAAACACGTTCTTTGAAGTCTAACTTCCTTTTGGACAAACGAACCTGTTGCTTCCGAGTCTACTAAGGAAAAAGTTTCAGACCTTTTTTTAACAAAACTGGTTCCGTCTGTCCGTTGATCTGCCTGTGTATGTCTATAAACCTCGAAAGTTGTATGCTACCTAGAGAAGTAACTAGAGAACGATTGGTCGTATTGAGCCAAAATATAGACGGTAATGTGGATAATTTTTGTGCTCGTCCCTGAATACACTCGGTGTATAGGTATTACCGATCTGATCACTTTTTACATAAACGCCTGTGATTTGGACTTCCTGCTGTCTCACACTCATATGTTGAACCCTTCGATATTTTCTACCAGTTATTATGAGAGTTCTTATACTCGCGACAACTACTAGACTATATCACTCAGGTTTCTTTGTAGCTAAATGATTATAAAAATGTGCTTGCTCGCGCAAACAAACTGCAATACAGTCATTTTTACGACGTTATGATTTCAACACGACGACCAGGATAAGTTTGACTGAAAAATAGTTTTCACTAGTTTTCATCCAAGCCTTCCGTCTCACCGTGCTCAAATCTTTTCCTAGTTTCAAATCGGTTCAATCCTGGAAACATTTATCGGTCTGTTATGTGACATGATGTTATGACTGGAATGTGTGCGATAAGTAAGTAAAAATCATTTCTGTGATTTGATTGTACTACTCATCATATCATCATACTATTAAGTATATAAAATTATGATTCTGTTTGTCTGTCTCTCCCAAACCAAACTCCTGAATCGCTTCGTGCGATTCGTATTGGATAGGACTCAGGGCGGCTGCGCAATGTTTATAGGCTACGGCAGAACCGTGTGCGCAGTGCGCAATCGTGCCCAACTTCGTTTTGGTTTATTATTGTCAATAATGAACCTTTGGAATCGAGCATGAAAAACAAATTTAACCCCCCCCCCCCCCCCCCCTCAAAATTTGATGGTTTCCGTTTCAAGGTATGTAGAATCCGAAAATGCAATAAAAACATTTCTGGCCGTACGCCGTACTTCGCACTTTCCTTAGTTAACATGAAACAAAATTGATGAAATTTGGTTTGTAGGCCCCATTTGGGGTCTAGTTGGTCCGCGAAGCTCGGCGTTAATGTCAGTAATCTCTAAGGGGTGAAAAGTAGGTGGTTGAAATCTCCAGGACGCAGATACTTCGAATTTGTTTACGGTTTTAAATAGTTCTTGAACTTGAGGAGTTTTTTGAGACCACCCGAAGCATCGTACGTCCAGCCGTTCATTCACGGTAAGGCCCCGAAGTTTGCATCGACAGGCTTATCATTGCTAGGGAGCACCTGATTATAATCACGGATGCCTGTGTGAAGTCGAGTTGGTTGTTCCGTGTTCGAAAAATGATGGATCGTTTGGATTTTGTTGATCGGTACTTTTGCAACTTGAACAAAGGTTGAAGTATTATTGGGTAAATTATTACACAACGGTAAATTATTACACAACAGTAAATTATTACACAACGGTTTATTATACTATCTACGCAGAAAGGGGATCTATAAGGGTAAATTATCACACAACGGTCTATTATTTGCCTTATGCTTCATGAATAACTACAGATAATTAATGATTTAATTATTGAATCCCGCGCATTTGTATGAAACTTTAATCCCCGGGCCGGCTCCAGTACTCCATTTAGGGCTTTCCTGGGGGGGGAGCTCGAGGGTATTGACCACAGAAAACAGTGATCTACGCAGAAGGGGCATCTGTACAGGTAAATAATAAACCGTTGTGTAATAATTTGCAGTGTTTTTTCCAATGTTAACCCCCATTTTTCATTGCTCCCGTGGATTCTACGTCTAATCGACCCATCACACGTAAAGCGTGCAGTGCGCGAACCCGCGCAACCGTGGCCATGTACACGAATTCGTACCCAGGTACCAAGGAAGAAACGTCTTCTTTTTTGTTTACTTCGGAGCCATCTAGCGGTGGTTAAAATCAAATTTTTTAAAACCGCTACGTTAATCTCTTGGCCTAGATCTCTTCAACAAAACAAAACAAATACACTGCCAAGGTGATGGCACAGGAGCTTCCTCTTCACAATCAGAGTGACCCATTATACATTACATTACATAACGTGAAATATACATATTACATAACATTACAATACATAACATTACATGAAATATACACATTACATAACATTACGTCCATAATACATTACGTCCATTATACATAATTGCGACAGTTATGCGTGTTTGAAGAATTTCACGTTAGCGCATGCGCAGGGCGAACCGCTGGCTCTATCATGTTGAAATTTATATGGGACCTCAATGGGCCCTACCCGCTTAATCCCTGAGAATTACATTGAAATTGGGTGAAATCTTTGGTTACTACGGCTGTAACAAGGAAATTGAATCTATTTCACGCCAGCGCATGCGCAGAGCGCACCTAGGGTCCGATCATGCTGAAATTCATACTGGAACTCACTAGGCCTTGTCCAAACGACCCTTGAAAATTTGAGCGAAATTGAATCAAAATTGTGAAAGTTATGCGTGTGTTGAATTTAACGTTAGCGCATGCGCAGGGCGTACCGCTGGATCAATCATGTTGAAATTTGTATGGGACCTCAAGGGGCCTTATCCGCACCATCCCTCAAAATTGGAGCTGAATCAATTCAAAATCGTGGAAGTTATGGCTGTAACAAGGAAATGCGGACAGACTCACAGACTCACAGATTCACAGATTCACAGACTCACAGATTCACAGACTCACAGGCCCGTATTTATGAACGCTCCTTGAAGTGAAGGCGACCTTCAGAATCCTCCCTTAACGAAATTGGTATTTATGAACCTCCCTTGACTTGAAGGGAACCTTGAATGTCAAGGGATCCTTGACAAATCGTCGAGGTGACCTTGAGATCAATGAGATTGGCATTGATAAACCTCCCTTGACTTCAAGGGAACCTTGAATCTCAAGGAATCCTTGGTGAAAATCCTTCCTTGAGTCAAGGTTGGTCGCGAGGTACCTTGAGGCTCCCTTGAAGGTAATAATATTATTATTTAAATAATAATTGTATCAAATACTCGCCTGGAAAAATAAATAAATATTGGTAGGTAATACACTGGTCAAGAATAAAGTAAAACGATGGTTTATAATAGTAAGGACAAGATGGAAAGGCTTAGGTGGAAGGGTTCAAAGGTTGAACTGGTTGCACTCAACTACGTGATAACATCAACCAGTTGATCAACATCAGGATGGACGACCAAAGAGATTTTCTTCAGTTTCTCATTTATGTGGAAAATGCTAACACTCGCGGACCCCAAAGATACCTCAGGGATATTGAGAACCCTATGGAAAGATTAACCGATCAACAGTTCTTCAGTAGATACAGGTAAGTGTTTGCCAACCCCAGGCTGATTGAAAATATCATTCAAAGTATACGATTTACATTGAAATAATTAACCACAGTTACATACATAATGAATCAAGTTTGGTGAACATGTACTTCAAAAATTCGCTCCTATGATCATGTTTTATGTAGAATTCGAAATGTAGTATTTTTAAATATATTTTGGTAACATGAAAATCGTGAAAGCTAAACATTCTATGAAATTGGAGCTTTTCATTGCAAATGAAATTATTAGGTTTCTGTAATGTAGATTTTGAGCTGATACTTCCTGTACAATGTCACAAGTATGCAAAGACATGTTGGGAAGTGGCATTCATGAGGCTAATCTACCACAGGGTAATTTATGTATGATGAAATATGTGTTTTGCAGGTTCTCTAAAAGGGTATTCCACTCAGAGATTTTTCCTCTTGTCAAAGATCAACTGGAAACAGCAAGCCTCAGAGGATGTCCTAAACCAGCTGTAGTAAAAGCCCTAGCCGTACTAAGATTTTATGCCACGGGAAAATATCAGGTAAAATCCCACATTAGTACCTACAACACAAATAGGCACTGTATTGTGCATCGTAGTTCCACGGTTCATACACCCAAGTGTCTTGTAGTAGCCCTAGAAAGAGAGACCTGCTGCAGGGTTATTTACTTCATTTCCACACAGAATGCAACAGTGTAGCACTTATGTACTACCTTGTAGAAAATGTAGGCATTGGGCACATACATGAATTTCCCAGAGCACGATATTTTTTGAAGTATAAAAACCTCTCAAAATAAGTCATAGGTACTTCTATTCCAGATTGACGCTGGGGATACTCATGGGATGAGCCAGCCAACGATGTGCCAGCTAATCAAAACTGTATCATTAACCTTGGCACGTATGCTGCCACGATTTATCAAGTTCCCCCCAGCCGAGGAACTTGGGCAAGTGGGAAGACATTTTTATGGTGTGGCACGCTTCCCAGGAGTAGTGGGGTGTATTGACTGCACTCATGTGCCTATTCAGAATCCGAGTAGGGATGGAGGAGAGAATTTCAGAAACCGGAAGGGGTACTTCAGCTTGAACGTGCAAGTTGTAAGTGGGCCACGAGGAGAAATTTTTGACATCGTTGCACGTTGGCCTGGATCAACCCACGACGCAAGAATCTTCGAAAACAGCAGCATAAAATTAAAGTTTGACCAACAGCAAATCAGGGGACTTTTGCTGGGAGACAGCGGCTATGGTCAAAGCACGTATATGTACACTCCTGTCATGAACCCGCATGACCCTGCTGAAGAAAGGTATAACAGGAGTCAAACAAAAACTAGGGGCACCGTGGAGCGGTTGTTTGGTGTTTGGAAAAGACGATTTGCCTGCTTACGAAGAACGCTGGCGACCAAAATACCTACGGTTAACCATATTATAACAGCATGTGCTGTACTACACAATATTGCAGTCTACACCAGAGAACGTGAACCCTCTGACGTGGTAACAGAAGTTAATTATGACGATGACCCCCCAACTGAACCCATTGCTGAAAGTACAAGAGGAGCTGTGATCAGAAGAGCATTTATTGCACGACACTTCGCTAACTGAAGTGTTGTGGATAAATACAGTTCTACTGTAGAACTGAATAATGTTCAAAATAATAATATAATAATAATAATTCATGTTCAAATGGTTTTGAATGAGAACTGAATAATTCTCAATGTGAATAGGTTCAAATAAAGTTTTGTTGTGAGTTGGATTGTTTTATTCTGAAATTTACAAACATTAAAATAGGCACTTGAGTGAAAAACCCCTGGTTGTTGGGATATCAAAATACATCATAATCAAGTGAACAAAGAAAGTTTGATTACTCCTCTGATCTGTGATCTACAGAAGGTAATTTCTCCTCTTCGGCCCTCAACTTCAGAGCAGCCAACGCGAGCACTTTTTGTTGGGTTTCGACTTTTAATTTGGCTAACGTTACCAACCACTTTTGCTCCTCTATTACGAGGGCATGAAATTGTTGGTCGTGGGCGATTTGGGCTTTCACCCTCTTGACCCTTTCCCTTGCCTCAGTTGTAACCCCTTCTCTTCCAGAGGTCCCTTTCTGTGTCTGTTTAGACCTGCCTGGTTGTTGCGGAGTGGCAATAACAAATGCGTCAAGTTGACCACCTTGATCACCTGAAAAAAGAGCGAATTTTTGAAAGGAACTGCCATTAATTATTACTGGTATGACTTTTAGGCAGGTATCACAACATATTTGGAGGTGTGCTGTTCCTACGTACCAGAGGATAAAGAGGAGGTCCCTTGCTGAACTTCTGTGGACATGTCTGGTTGTCGTGGAGTGGCATGGGCAACTTGTTCAAGTTGTCCACCTTGATCACCTGAAAAAAATGACCATATGACCGAATTTTGGAAGGAACTGTCGTATATTTAGGTGCTATAAATCTTTACTGGCATACGGTAGATATCACAATATATTTGGGGGTGTGGTTGTTCTTAAAGGTACAGATAGGTAGGTACCAGAGGCCAAAGAGGAGGAACATGGATACTATACTATAAGGATATCCAGCTGCCATTTGGATACTATACTATTATATAGTATATAGATATCCAACTGCCATTTGGATACTATACTAGTATAGATACCCAACTGCCATTTGGAACGTTTGCCAGCAGCCACTAGGGTCGCATGGTGCACATGGAGGCAATGGCTGTTTTGTTGTGTTGAAACCCAGAAACATTAATTCAATTCTTGAAGAATATGAGGGCTTAAAATGTTTTCATATCATAATCATTATTAAAATCTTATTTAAAATGACTTCATAGGTATAGGCGTGATAAAGGAACGGACGTAAAATAAAATTAACAATTACTTTCTTCCATTGTGCCTCCATCTTCTTGGAGAACAGGGATGAATTGGCCATTGTCATCAATAAAGTACTCTCCAGCCCCTGCTTGGGAGAGTGCGACTGTATCATTGTCTATTGATGATTCGATCTCCGTGGCAAAAGTGTTGAGCATAAAGTCAGTTGGATCGTCCAGCAACTTTTTTGGTGGTGGTCCTCCCCCAGTCATCATTACCTTCCTCTTATGGGTGGCCAACTCCTTCTTCCTCTCGGTTTTGATGTTGTCCCATAGCTTCTTCAGTTGGGCAGTCGTTCGCTATAGAGACAGAACAGGGTAGATACATTAGGCATGCAGACCAGTGAAAAATATAAATTCAAATTTACTTTGAGTTCAGAGTCTAGCACCATTCAAAAACATTAGGTGCGATGCTTCTCCTACTTTCCAAGCTTTGAATTTTTATAACGTACCCAAGGACGGATATCTGGAGTGGCACATAAATATATATATAATACGTACATTTTTGTTAAGATCTAGGGATGAACTGAGGATGCTCTGAAACGGATTTGCCTATACAAATATTTCAAAAATTCATGTTCTGAAAACGTTACCCATAGCAATAGCTTCATTTTCTTTGAAAATTCGATAATAAGGTTTGACGTTACAAATAAAGCTTTTATATTTTATGTTACAGGTAACAACGTTAGGTAAGATAAATTGATGAAATAAAGCATTTATTAGGCAACAATGTTCGATAATTTTCAAGGAATGAAGCTACTGCAATGGGTCCAAAATTTCCAGGAAATAAGTTTTTGAAATTATGTTATAGGGTTTCAGAGCATCCTGATTCCTCCCTAGATTTTAACAAAAATGTTTACGTATATATATTTAATCATGTGTCACTCCACACGATATCTGACCTTGGGTACCTACGTGATAAAAATTCCAAATTTCGCCAAAATGTTCTTATTGCCAAACAAAAGGATGAGCAATTTTCAAAAATTCGAAGGGAGTCAAATTTGAGTTTTTAGGGGTCAAAACTTGGTAAAAACTGCTAAAATTGTTATATAAAATCACTGAAAGTGTATGGAAGTATTAGCGAAGACAGAAAAATACCATTTCAGTTGTTTTTCACAAAGAATATGGGTCTAATTACAATTTTTGGGGTTCAACAATTGGGCTAAAATCAATATTATTCACCTGAAGTGTGGGATGGTGACGGTGAGGGGGTTGTTGTATTTGTTTGTTACTTTTGTGATTGCTATAATTCTTAAGATTTAATTTTAATTTGTGATAACGTTTTCGAGCCAATGGGGGGGGGGGGGGGTTATGACCTCCACTAACCCCCCCTGGCTACGCCACTGTATTCCTACCTACCTGCTATAAATTAACTGAATTATTGTCATATTACCAATGTCAATCTTGTCTTGTTCATTGCAACATAATTATACTTGAGGATTTCATATGAAGTTGAAATAGGTACCTATACTAGAGGGAAAAGAGGTTACAAGAGGGGAAAAGGTTGCTGGACAACGGTTGAAATTTGCAGAATTTCCACGTTGGAAACTCTATCAAAACATTTGCTGGATAGCTTGCCCAGCTGTACTGGGAGCCCCGGTACCTACTGCCAATATTTGTAGGTATGTACACATCTGCAGTTGTGTAAGGTACCTACCTACCTATTCCTATTACGAAGTACCTACTACATTTTGCAGCATACAATATTATCTAGGGTAGATAGTGTATTAAGGAGAGGCTAATGATAATAAAATAAAATAAAATACCTCAGTGTGCTCTGGAACATCATTAAATTCTCTGGTAATCCGTTCCCAGCAAGCATTTTTTTCAGTGAGGGTTGCACCATCCGTCTTCTTATTTTCAATTACGTTCCTGTTTCTTGCAACCACTTCTTTTAAAAATTCTTTCTCCACGGTAGTGTACAGTTTCCTTTTCTCCATCGTTCCTACTTCAACACTTCAGAAGAAGAGACTCGCACAGACTTTGCAGGACAATCACACGAGACACGAATTTGTAGATAAAAAATGAACGAAGAGGGAAATGCTGTTGCTGTTCATATTCTGCTTCTTCCTTCCACATTATAGTCTGCACATGTGTATTGATGTTTTGGTGTTCAACCAGCGGTATTGAATATTACTATTCCATTTTAAAAAAAATATTACTGTTAATTATATTATTATTATTATGAATAATCATATGGAAAGCCACCTGAAATAAAAGTCACCACGAATAACCTGCAAATGGTGGTTCCTGGCGCGTTCTTATTGGTTGCCTATTACCTCTTCCTTGACCTTGACTTGAAAGTGGTCCTCGAGTAAGGCCTCCTTGAAGAACGTTCATAAATACGAAATAATTTCAAGGCAGCGACAGCAGTTAAGGATCCCTTATTCAAGGCTTCCTTGATGTCAAGTGAAGGAGCGGTTCAAGGAGCGATCATAAATACGGGCCACAGACTCACAGACCCACAGACCGACAGACACGGAACCAAATTTGTTCAGTAGGCTTTGAAACGCAAAATGCAAGTGGAAATTTTGATTTCTGAAGACAAAAATTTTTTGGCTCACGAAAGTGAACACAAGGCTTCCGTTGCTTCGCAGACTCGGAAGCAAAATCAATCAAATAGGATCAGCATTTCCAAAGAAAAACATCCGTGAACATGAATAAATGTGATTTTATAGGAGAAAAAAGCATCCACTTTCCGTTACGGGGCCATACAACAGAGAGCAGGTAATGAATGCACGTATTTATGATGGGTCACAGGACTTAATTCTTCCTGAGAATGACCATCCCCTTCAACTATAATAGCTGTTCCCACAGTCTGGGTATCCCTCGGGGTTGTGCACTTTCTTCTACAAGGTACCTAATCGATTGCGCTTGGGCGTACCATCGATATGTTTATCCCATATATCGAGCGGAATGATACCTGTATTTATATATTTCAGCAAACTTACAAAGAAAAACTATTGTAATGGGACTTGCACAATAAAGCATTTCAATATATTTAAACGCCTGGAGATACGCAATACAAACCCGCGGGACTACAAGTCAGGTGATCTAAACTACTTGGTTGAGCAAGTTCACTGATCGTGGATGAGCGAGCGAAGCGAGCGGACATACTATTATGGTAGTGTAATATAAGTACCTAATATGAGAAGTGATATCATCACGTTGATGGAACTTCTATCTGGAACTTATTTTTAAGCAATGTAATTTTACCACACTGTGATTTATTTTCGATAAGAAATTGACTGTACCGTACGACTTTGGTTTTTCGACTACGGGAAGTTCGTTTCTTCCTCATGGGTTAGATCGGGAGAAGTAGGAAAACTATCTTTAGGTCGCAGCTCCCTGAACTTGTGTCTCCTGGCACCTGCTCGTGTGTGCCAACCTGTGCCCAGTGCTCGTGTAGTCGACAGCGTTTTTGAGACCCTCGCAAACGCAGACGGAGAGAGCGCTGCGATTCTGGTTCATCCCGCTGATTTCGAACCATTTCTCACCATCGAAATATTCGCAATACCTGGTGATTTCCCAATGCATTGTGCAATTCACGATAGTAAATTCGATAGTAGAGTTTGCGCAACCAAAAATACATAAGAGAGTATACATATAGCCTACCATTCTCGAGGTCACCAATTCAAAGAGCAATGTTAATCTTTAATCTGTTAAATTTGTAATTACCCTAATATTTCCTGTTATATGTTTTACGTTTTGGAATAATAATTTTTTCATCCTAAGTATAAGTTTCCAATTAAATTAAATTGGAATGTACTTAATGACATAGATCTGTTATATAAAATTTTACAGTATAATGTGTTAACTAGTACTGGTTCACCTAGTGCCAGTTTAAATGGGCTTGAGGCTCATGCTCAACAATTCAGACATTAGCTACAATTAGCATTATTATTCTAAGCTTATTATTGGTATGTACCAATCCAGATTTATGTAGTTTTCCAGAATGTATTTTCTTTTCTTGTAGTAAGTATACCACTGTTTGTTTTTTCGGTTCATTTTTCATTGAACAGAAATTTTGAATTTGAATTTTTTTGACACGTATCACCACTATCCCTTCTCCGTATTACACCTTGGGCGTTAAAGTTACTTCAGCTTGCTTTGTGACTCACATACCCTACGTAAGAGTTGCCTATACAGGGTGTCTTCTATCCTATGGATCACCCCCCTAAAATCGCCAAAATGAGGGTAAACGAAAATTTTTTGTTTGAATCTTCATATTTTTTTGCGAGGATTTCAAAAATGAAAAAATTTTGCTGCGCGCAATTGCGCAACTATGCGCAACTGACACCAACTTTCTTATTTCAAATGGGAACCCCCCTTTTTTATTGCAAATTCGGATTCTAGGCAAAATGTCATGAACTTTTGACCCCTCAATCGATTTTTTTGACCGCGCGCAACCCATTCAACGAGCATGCAAATTTGTTGAAATACCAAATTGCGCAAAATATGGTGTCATGTAAACCCCAAGTGTGGTACATGAATTTCCATTGTTTTTCAACGCTGATTCACGTGGTGCTGTCAGTTTTGAGATTTAACTCACTTTTTATCGATATTATGCCCATAACCTATGTTATTCGGTGAAATATTACAGTTTTTCCGAAGTACCAACTTTGGCAGTAGATTTATTTTTAAACCCGCCAAAGCCGGTTCCAAGCCCGTGTTTCGAAAGGGTGAGGAAAAATAAATCTACTGCCAAAGTTGGTACTTCGGAAAAACTGTAATATTTCACCGAATAACATAGGTTATGGGCATAATATCGATAAAAAGTGAGTTAAATCTCAAAACTGACAGCACCACGTGAATCAGCGTTGAAAAACAATGGAAATTCATGTACCACACTTGGGGTTTACATGACACCATATTTTGCGCAATTTGGTATTTCAACAAATTTGCATGCTCGTTGAATGGGTTGCGCGCGGTCAAAAAAATCGATTGAGGGGTCAAAAGTTCATGAAATTTTGCGTAAAATTCGAATTTGCAATAAAAAAGGGGGGTTCCCATTTGAAATAAGAAAGTTGGTGTCAGTTGCGCATAGTTGCGCAATTGCGCGCAGCAAAATTTTTTCATTTTTGAAATCCTCGCAAAAAAATATGAAGATTCAAAAAAAAAAATTTTCGTTTACCCTCATTTTGGCGATTTTAGGGGGGTGATCCATTGGATAGAAAACACCCTGTATACTTTTGGTGATAGATCGTTAGCATGTGTTTTTTGCTCGTACAGTGAGTTTGCAAGCACGGCTGTCTCCCTGGTGACTCCCTCGATCCCGACTGACTCTAGGGTGACTTCTGAGAACAAGACTGACTCGAGTGACACCTAGAGTTAGGAACAGCCGGATGAATTGAGTTACACATAAATAACAATACATCCTGATATTATATAATTCATAAATGAAAGGTAATGAGCTCGCGAGTCACCCAGGAGTCAGAAGTCGGTGAGAACTCAGTGTTTAACTGCGCCAATTGTCTGTTCTACAACTCGATTTTCGTGGTAGGTAGTGTCCTGCCAAATTCATTCTAGTTCAATAGAATTCCAGTTATAATATAGGTACCTAGTATTTATGTATTACATAGTTTCTCCCGATGTTCCTATCACATATATTCATTTACTGAAGCAAATAAATTAATCCTGTAATGTGCCGTATTTCCCGCAGATTATGTAGCTTTTTTTCCGGATCTTGAGTTGCCAAACAGGCAAAGTGGCTATAAGACCCTGATATGAAAATACTGTGTGATGGCAGTTTACCTGATGGTTGTAAGGCCATTGAAACCTCCCATGACGTAGATTTTGTCTTCTAAAACAACGCAGCAGCAATTTGATCGCTGCGTGATCATGCTCGGAACATCCATTTGCCACTGCGTCGGCCTCGAAATGATCAATCGTTCAACTGAGTTCAGCCGCGCGCCGCCGTTGAAGCCCCCAATCGCGTAAATGCTGTCTCTGTTTTGCGGAAATACCAATATTTAATGTACAACATAGTAACAATGGGGAACCTTCAAATTTTGGGGCGCCCCCGGGCCTGAAATAATTTTAAGAAAAAATACAATAACAATATTGTACGACTATCGGACCAAGACCTTGGTTTTTTCCTTTTGGTACCACATTGCTTCAAGTAAAAGTTGTCTTGAGCATTACTCGCAGTATCTTGAAGACCTTCCACTAAACTCTGAACTGCTTACCTAATTTGTACAACTTTGAAGAAATCAGTTTCATCTCAGTACAAGAAGTAAATCATTCATTGTAACCTGTAGTGAACTAAACAGACTCCGCTCCGTCTGATGTTCAAGTTTGGCAAGCGGTGCCACGATTCGGTTTCTGTGTCGTAGTATTCCGCCGTCTTCGTAATTTCTTGACCGTTAAAACCTCCTGCGACGTAGATTTTGCTTCCGACGACTACGGCACCAAAATCCGATCGGCGTCTGCTCATAGGTGGAACGAACGTCCATTGATTGTCAGCCATGGAATACCTTGAAACCCAAAGCATGTGCTGTTACTTGGCAGGTACCGTTGGTTCTTTGGATTTTTGTGAAAACCATTTCTGCTGTTCATTTCCTATAAATATATCCATCCGCTTGGTCTTATCCATTGAGAGCCTATGAAACAGACAGCTTTTGCGCCCTCCTATAATCGCTTTATAATTGAACCCGACTTCTTGCATTATGGTTGCCACTTTTAGATAATAATGTATTATGATCATACCTTTCAACAGAGTTCATTCTGGTGTTGCCGTTGAAACCTCCAATCGCGTATATTTCTTTATCAACTACAACGCAAGACACGTAGCACCTCTGCCTACGCATGCAAGCCTTCTCCGTCCACACCTTCGTCATCGGGTCGTAACTTCTTACAGAGTTGAAATGGGTGGTTCCGTCAAATCCGCCGATCATGTACAAAATGTTGCCCACGGAGACCAGGCCGTGGTAGGCTCTTGGGACCCCGTCGTTAAAACTTGACTTGAACCATTTGTCAGCTCTGTAAATCAAATGACATAAAATGCAAAATTTTCGGCTCATACACGTCCACATCAGGTTTACGAGACTCTGGAGGTGAGTGGAGATCCTAAATCGCGGACTCCCGAAACTTTCGAAGGAGCCGTGCAAGTTCAGGCTCTCTTCAGTCAGGTTGCCATGTGAGGCTCATTTAGACTCGAGCGGTACCTGTACCAATCAGGTGCCTACAAATTATACTAACTGCACCCAAATATCACGTGACACCACTGATCAGTGGCCCCACTAGTTAGCAATGACGTTGCTACTGATTCCAAGAACATACGCAGGTACATACCTACTCAAACTCCAACCAAACTGTGCAAGAACACGAGCACTGTAGTATTTGAAACTGTCACATCAACAATCCTTTCTTTATTTGTATGTTTTGCTGAAGCATTTGTTTTCCTAACCCTCACAAACTTGTCGTCCAACAATAAAGGTGCCCACACACGTGCAGGATTTCCTCAAGGTTTGGACTGAACAGTCCAGGCCTTGAGGATTTCCTTCATGTGAGTGTTGTAGCCTCGAGGCCTACGAACGGCCTGCGCAGGCCAAAACGGACGAATCGAAAAACAATTCCGACGGCCTCTGAGGCCGGGACTGTGCAGGCCGCTCCCTCACGTGTGTGCCGTTTCCTTCAGTCTGCTTGGAGTTTTTGAAGTGTTTGCGCGTCGGTCACGTGTTTTTCATGTTTCGACTATGTCGGATCGCGAGAATTTGGAACAGTTTCTCACTATATACGAAAATGAGCCTTGTTTATGGAAAGTGCAGAGTAAAGAATACCATGACACATTCACATGGGAAAAGCTCCTTCTTTTTAATAACCACTGTTTACACCACGTACTTTTGAACACTCTTTTCTTCTTTTTCGAAATGTAATTTTTTGCAATTAGGCAGCCAACAACATATCGTCCTCCATTGCTGTCACCAACTGAACTGAAGGAAAAATTCCTCATGTGTGTGGGCAAGGACTGTTCAGGCCAAACCTCAAGGCCTAGGCCTTGAGTCCAGTCCTCAAGGCTCGGCCTGTACGTGTGTGGCTACCTTAAGAAAGTTCGGTGGTCGTGTGAATTGAGATTTCTTGTTACGCCTAACTAACACGTGTATTCATCATATGACTTACGTCACTTTTAAACTAAACATAATGAGTTCATTTACTGTGTAATGGATGAGGGGCTTAACTACGCCGCCCATACAGCGTAGTTTCCCCCTCTCCATCCTCAAGAAAGGTAGGGAGGCAGTGTGACAGCTGCCCCCGGAGACAATGGTTTGATTATAACGCAATGCCTCCAGGAGGTGACGATTCGTTTCCACGAATCGCCCGCCCCTTCAGCCGCGTGTCAAAAAGATCGGGAAGAGCCCGCATCCAAGATGGACGGGATTCCCATATACCGTCACACTCCTCCCCTTAAAAACATACTTCTTTGAAGAAGAAGTATGTGAAGTTAATAGACACGGGACTGAAAGTAGCATGGAGTCCTGATTCAGGAAGGTTCATCTGAAAAACTCCAAAGCTGATAGCTTCCATCGTAATGGTACTACTGAGAATTGTTACTGGTGGAGAACCTAGCTCCTTATCAATATCACTTGGCCGACTTGGACAAAAAAGAAAAGAAGTCGTTGTCAGAGGTTCTGGTTCAGGAAAGTTCATCTGAACAACCTCTTGGTGACTAACCCCCATCATAAGATGGAACAACTGGGTATACAAGGGGAAAAATTGGCATTGAACGCCAGGGATTGAGTGCCTTAAGAATAATAATCAAGTTTGATAATAGTAATAATAATAATGAGTTTGATTTGATGAAAAAAGAAAATCCAATGGCCGAAGTGTATATTGATTAACAAAGGGGTTATTAAAAAGAGAAGATATTAAAAAGAGGATTCCTTCTGGAAAACCTCAGAGCTATTCCTTCTGGAAAAGCTCTCAAAAGTGGAGGGGGTACCGAGGATAGAATCCAGCACATACCCACCAACCACGCTCTGCTACCATGTAATGGATGAGGGGTTTAACTACGCCACCCATACAGCGTAGTTTCCCCCTCTCCATCCTCAAGAAAAGTAGGGAGGCAGTGTGACAGCTGCCCCCGGAGACAATGGTTTGATTATAACGCAATGCCTCCAGGAGTTGACGATTTGTTTCCACGAATCGACCGCCCCTTCAGCCGCGTGTCAAAAAGATCGGGAAGAGCCCGCATCCAAGATGGACGGGATTCCCATATACCGTCACAACTGTTGCGCAAATATTATGCATACACACCTTATATCGTAGGTTTCCATGCAGTTCGTGGGTGCTCCCACGCTCCAACCCCCGACTGCGAATACCACTTGGTGTGGAACTCGGGGCGTGCAGAATTCCGATTCTGGATCAACCTCGCTCTGAAATAATTTTTGTTGTATTTTATACAACCCGGTCCTTCCCAATTGAAGAAGGCGAGTACACCGGCTGAAAATATTATGAACTCAAGCGGATTCAGGCAACCGCCTCAATCGTGATGGATTTTTTCATACTGAATTCTAATTATTGATGCAATTTTTTGCTCTAAATAATTTTGAAATTCGGTCGTTGGGCAACTTTATCTTTCACTAATGGTGGATTTCACCACCTCGAGTTAAGGTTCGAGTTACTGGTAACTCGAAGATTGCGAGAAAAATGCGTTTCACCACCCCGAGTTAGTCTTAACCCTCGGTTTACCGAGCGAGTAAACTCCCAGATCTTAGTCCCTACTCCATCCAGGGGATAGCGCGTTGACTCTGAGAGTTACCGCTTCAGTCGTTGTTGTTGTTGTTGGTTAGCGTTTCTTTCTAGTGTTATCTGATAATACTTCCCCCTAAAAACTGTCAGTTTTCGGCCGCCACCCTTCATCATATTTTTGTATTTCAGCCAGGGGGGGGGGGGGGGGTTCAGTGGGGATCATACCCCCTCCCCCTCCCCATTGGCTCGAAAACTATCACAAATTAAAATTATATCTTAAGAATGATAACAATCACAAAAGTAACAAACAAATACAACAATAACAGATTAAACGGTAAATCAAACATGGTTAAACAGTTAAATAATATTACATTTATTTGATCACGAACGATCTTTCCCAAAAATTTGATCCACGCTTTTTAAAAAAATGCTTATCGAAATAGTCCTCCCTCACCGTCACCATCCCACACGTCAGGTGAATAATATTGATTTTAGCCCAAAAATCCTAATTAGTCCCGTATTCTGTGTGAAAAACAACTGAAATGGTATTTTTTTGTCTTCCCTAAGCCTTCCATACCACTTTCAGTGATTCCATGCCACTTTTTGTTTATATATCAGTTTTCGCCGTTTTTACCAAGTTTTGACCCCACTAAAACTCAAATTTGACTCCCTTCGAATTTTTGAAAATTGCTCATCCTTTTGTTTGGCAAAAAGAACATTTTGGCGAAATTTGGAATTTTTATCACGCACCCAAGGTCATATCGTCTGGAGTGACACATAAATAGATAATATAATAATGTACTTACATTTCTTTTAAATCTAGAGATGAAATCAGGATGCTCTGAAACGGATTTGCCTATAACATAATTTCAAAAAATTTTTTTCTGAAAATTTTGGACCCATTGCGATAGCATCATTCCTTGAAAATTCTCGAACATTGTTGCCAAATAAATGTTTTATTTCATCAGTTTATCTTACCTAACGTTACCTGTAACATTTAGTGCTTTATTTAATTTAATTTAAATTCAGCTAATGCCAAACCTTATTAGCGAATTTTGAAAATGAAGCTATTGCTAAGGGTAACGTTTTCAGAACATGAATTTTTGAAATATTCTTATAGGCAAATCCGTTTCAGAGCATCTTCAGTTCATCCCTAGATTTTAACAAAAATGTATGTATTATGTATATATATTTATGTGCCACTCCAGATGATATCCGTCCTTGGGTACATGATAAAAATTCCAAATTTCTCCAAAAAATTTGTGTTGCCAAACAAAAGGATGAGTTCGAAGATGAGCAATTTTGAAAAACTCCAAGGCTGTCAAATTGAAGTTTTTAGGGGTCAAAAGTCGGTGAAAACGGCTAAAATTGCAAACAATTGATATGTAAAATCACTGGAATGATATAGAAGGGTGAGTAAAGACAGAGCAATACCATTTCAGTTGTTTTTCACACAGAGTAGGGGTCAGATTTTGATTTTTGGGGGTAAAAAATTGGTATTAATGGCTAAAATCAATATCAATTCACCTGATGATTAATCACGATGGACGGACTGTTTCGATGATAAAACTATTTTTCTCAAAAGAAGTGGGTCAAATTTGGCTTTATTAGGGTCAAACATCGGTAAAAATGGCTAAAATCACGAAAAATTATATAATTTAAAGAAAATTGGTATGGTTTCTCGCTAAGTATATCATGTTTTTACGCAATAGCAGGAATACAACAACGAACCCACCAACTTATTTATCAAACAACGAACTGAAACTCATGGAAGACAGAAGAGGCGTTATCGATGTTATCATGGGAAAACTGGCCTGGGGCTAGCCATTGCGAAGCTAACCGAAGACTAACTAACTCCCACCTTGAAACCCATGGTGAAATGGAACCTCTCCTAACTCGAAGATCCCCTTGACTCCGAGTGTTTGCTAACCCGCACTTTTACTCGAAGTTGGTGAAATCCACCATAAGAGATGACTGACAGTAACGTCGAGCTTCGAGGACCAACTAGACCCCGAACGGAACCTATAACCCGAATTTCATCAATTTTGTACCATGGTAACTAAGAAAAGTGCTCAGTAGGGCGTACAGGCAGAAATATTTTTATTGCATTTTCGGATTCTACATACCTTGAAACGTAAAACATCAAATTTTGAGGGGGGGTAAGAATTTTTTTTTCATGCTCGATTCCAATGGTTCATTACCTACCTATTGAAAATAGTAAACCAAAATTGTAACCCCCTCAAATGTTGATGGTTTACGTTTCAAGGTATGTAGAATCCAAAACTGGAATAAGAAAATTTCTGTCTGTCCGCCGTACGCCGTACTGGCCACTTTTCTTAGTTACCATGAAACAAAATTGATGAAATTCGGGTTGTAGGTTCCGCTCGGGGTCTAGTTGGTCCTCGAAGCTCGACGTTACTGGCAGTCATCTCTAAGGGGTTCAACCCTCCGTAGGTTAATACCTAACCCCGTACTCTTTACTAGGTACCTACCTACCTAAATCACGAGTTAAATGTTGCTAAAATAATTCTTTCGATGACAAACAGTAACTAAAATGGCAAAAAGAAATGCAAATAATGAAGTTCTGAAGGAAAATTGTTGATGTGGAGTGAAATAGATGCCCCTTCTGCGTAGATCACTGTTTTCTGTGGTCAATACCTACCTTCGTGGTCAAGTATAATGAACCCTTGTGTAATAACTTGCCCATCAATAATACTTCAACGGTTGGTCAAGTTGCAAATAATTTACCGTTGTGTAATAATTTGCCGTTGTGTAATAATTTACCATTGTGTAATAATTTACCCATCAACAGTACCCACTTCAACGTTTGTTCAAGTTGCAAAAGTAACGATCAACAAAATCCAGCCCCTTCTTGGTTGTTGAACCGTTGTGTAATAATTTACCGTTGTGTAATAATATTTACGGTTGTGAAATATTTTACCGTTATGTAATAATTTACCGTTGTGTAATAATTTACCATTGTGTAATAATTTACCCATCAATAATATTTCAACGTTGTTCAATATCGCAGAACAACCAACTCGACTTCATACAGCCTTCCTTGATTATAATCAGGTGCACCATAGTGATGATATCCCGGCCGGATTTATACCGTTTGATTCACGATCGTGTTGACGAAGACTTTTGGTGCACACGAACGGCTGGACGTACAATGCTCCGGGTGGTCTCAAAATATTGTTTAGCTCAAATCAAATTTTATAACGTAAAAAAAATATACCCTTATATTGGAAGTTTTCGAGCTACGGCGTTCTTAAAATTTCAACCCCTATTTGAACCCCTTAGAGATGACTGACAGTAACGCCGAGCTTCGAGGACCAACTAGACCCCGAACGGAACATATAACCCGAATTTCATCAATTTCTTTTCATGGTAACTAAGAAAAATTGCCAGTAGGGCGTACGGCGGACAGACAGAAATTTTTTTTAATGCAGTTTTGGATTCTACATAACCTTGAAACGTAAACCATCAAATTTTGAGGGGGGTTAGAATTTTTTTTTTTTTTTTCATGCTCGATTCCAATGGTTTATTATTGATAATAATAAACCAAAACGCTAACGTGAAAATGTGATGCAAGATCGCTCGATGTAAAATAATACGGGCCGATGTAATCCGGGAGTCCCAGCAAGTGGAATCTCATTACGCGTGACAAAAGTGGAGCACTTACAGAAACTCCACGCCCTGCTCTGAACCAAATAAATGCTCACTGACGGTCATTGAGATTCGTGGTATGGCGGCTTTTAGCCAGTTAGGTATCTTTTACATGTAAATACCTATCCATTAATTTTACCCCGTCTTTTGGAGTCTAAGACCTAATAAATCAATCATTTATCGACCCCTCACAAAGCGTGAGCATACACATCACGGTACCGAAGCCACCTTATAGGGACGTGGTCAAAATATTAAAACATACTAAAGACTGGGGCGTCCTCGCCAAATAAGTGAGAAAACACTTGCAAGAAACATATTAATGCATCATACGAATAAAATGAAGTGCCCACCTTCTTGGGTGATCGTGGAGATGAAATTGATAACCATTGCGTGCTGCATTCATAACTAGCTGGATGGATCCCTCGAGACCTTTCACTGGATCACTACTTAGAAATCTTATCAAACCAGGTTACTAAAACGAACATCATCAGAGTAGGTACCTGTACAAATAAGAGGGGGAATATTTTTGCATCAAGAGCGTTTTCAAATCGTGCAAACCGTGTTCTAAAGCAATTTAAATTTAAGCGTTATCAAAATTAATTTATACTCATTCCAATTCGATTCAAGGTTTTAGTTTATTATTTATATGACTGTACTTTGGGATCGAAATGTAAATTTGCTGGTTTCCGTTTAAAATGCAAATTTTACAAACAAAATTACAAAACATTCTTACAAATTTTTAGTATGAAATTTTTACAAAATTTTACAAAATAAAAATTTTACGAAATGCAAATTTTATACATTTCCCCCCCTCTAATCCTATTAATTGCCGAGGACTGCAATTTGTCGTTGTAAAATTGTCATTGAACATTTAAGTTTGGTAAGTTTTGGGCCGGCAATGCCCCTTGAAACGTTTGAAGACTTAGGTAGGTACTTTGTTTTCTAAATTTATTTATTTTATCATATTGTTATTATTTATTTATTTATTTTCTAATTTCATATAAATATAGTTATCTCTTTTTGAAATTATCTACCGCAGAATGTTGTATTATATACAGGTAGGTAACTATAATATTGTAAAGAGCTGTATCGTGGATGAGAGATTAGCTTTTTATTGTTTGTTGTGCTGAGTTGTGACTCTTGTCGGCGGCACGGGCATGCCCATGGCCGGCAACATGTTGACTGCCCTTTATAGATACTTGTAAGTTTGTATTTTCTACTCTCATAAAGTGTACTGTTTCTTTTTCTTTATTTTCAATAAAATCATCATCTATCTAACTATCTAAATTTTTCATAACCCTCAGTTAACAGAAAGGGGTGAAAGAACGGGTTGATATCTTTAAAACTCCACAAATTTTGATAGGATGGTAAACTAAACCACCTAATTTGTGGCATCTACCCAATTTTTGACAATGCCAAAGGAGCTCGTTAAGTTCGGGTAACTCTGTTGCGAATGCCCTTATAGTTTTCTTTTCTTAAAACACTCACATGGATGGCGAAAAAACCTAGTATGTCAGTCCACCAAGAGCTACCGCCGGACAAAGCAGATCCTGGCCATTTTAATAACTTACAGCACCCCGCGTAAAAGGAATATCATATATTATCTATAATAGCTATTTCTTATCCACGTTACATTTCTAACTCTTTTCACTTGTATCATAGTAATTTCGTAATTTTATCAATTTTCTCATAATTAGGTACCTATATACTTATTGGTAAACCTGCAACAGTTGAAGGGTGGTGCCAACTCGTAGAAGTTCCACGATCTAATAAAATTTGGAACTAGAAGCTAACTATAGAAGTTGAATATTATGTTTAGGCTATGTGGTGAGCGGTTAGGTTTGTTCACCACTTGTCGTGAATGATGGGTTTTCACTACAGTAAGGTCGAAGAGAGAAGGGGTCACCAGAAAGTGGTGAGTCAATTCACGAAATAGGTAGGAGCGGAGTGTTGAAGAGAGTAAAGTATGAGGAGAGAAGAGTGAGAGGACGGGCTCCTATGGGATTTGTGAACTAACTCCCCGCGGTTTTCACCAACAGCAGGAGATCTTTTCGGGACGTGCTCCCCGCGGTTTTCACCAACAGCAGGAGTTCTTTTTGAGACGTGCTCCCCGCGGTTTTCACCAACAGCAGGAGTTCTTTTAGGGACGTGCTCCCCGCGGTTTTCACCAACAGCAGGAGATCTTTTAGGGACGTGCTCCCCGCGGTTTTCACCAACAGCAGGAGATCTTTTAGGGACGTGCTCCCCGCGGTTTTCACCAACAGCAGGAGTTCTTTTAGGGACGTGCTCCTCGCGGTTTTCACCAACAGCAGGAGATCTTTTAGGGACGTGCTCCCCGCGGTTTTCACCAACAGCAGGAGTTCTTTTAGGGACGTGCTCCCCGCGGTTTTCACCAACAGCAGGAGATCTTTTAGGGACGTGCTCCCCGCGGTTTTCACCAACAGCAGGAGTCTTTTCGGAATGTGTGCTCCTCGCGGTTTTCACCAACAGCAGGAGATCTTTTCGGGACGTGCTCCCCGCGGTTTTCACCAACAGCAGGAGTTCTTTTAGGGACGTGCTCCCCGCGGTTTTCACCAACAGCAGGAGATCTTTTAGGGACGTGCTCCCCGCGGTTTTCACCAACAGCAGGAGTTCTTTTAGGGACGTGCTCCCCGCGGTTTTCACCAACAGCATGAGATCTTTTTGAGACGTGCTCCCCGCGGTTTTCACCAACAGCAGGAGATCTTTTTGAGACGTGCTCCCCGTGGTTTTCACCAACAGCAGGAGATCTTTTTGAGACGTGCTCCCCGCGGTTTTCACCAACAGCAGGAGTTCTTTTAGGGACGTGCTCCCCGCGGTTTTCACCAACAGCATGAGATCTTTTTGAGACGTGCTCCCCGCGGTTTTCACCAACAGCAGGAGATCTTTTTGAGACGTGCTCCCCGCGGTTTTCACCAACAGCAGGAGATCTTTTTGAGATGTGCTCCCCGCGGTTTTCACCCACAGCAGGGGATGTTTTAGGGTGTGCTCCCCGCGGTTTTCCCCATCAGCAGGAGATATTTTTAGGGTGTGCTCCCCGCGGTTTTTCCCATCAGCAGGAGATCTTTTAAGGTGTTGGGAGAGAGGGTAGAGAGAGAGAGAATCGACAGAGAGAGAGAGTGGTGTGAGAGGGGAATGCTGAAGAGAGAGAGGTTCGAGACAGAAGTCGCAATTCGGGGGTCGAGTCGTCGTCGAATGCTGAGCTGGGCCAAAAGGGCGAGTATTTATAGGGACTTCACCACCCGTCCCAGTTTCACAATCGACCGTTAAAGTCGGCTGAGGCGGATGGCGGTTGGGGAAACCCCAGCTCGGCGTTCTCCGCGTTTATTTGGTAAAATCGTTTCTGAGAGGAAATCACGACAGGCTCGAAAAGTCTTAAAAATTCACTTCCGGTTGTAATCAGTGTAATCAAATGAAGACCGCTACAGCTACCTCTTAGGTTAAGTAAGTGATTTTTGCCATTAGGTACTTGAGTTTATCGAATTTTCATCTGGAAGAGTACCACCCATTGATCATAATAACCGAATTACGTCGAAGATATTGGGTTATGGAAGGAAAAATTGGTTTCGTTCATAAATTTACCACGCTCGGGTCGTTTAGAACGCGTTGGAATTTGTTTAATCTGCTTAGTACTGGTCGATGTCAAAATGTGATCGGGTTGAAGGCGAATCGGACATGAAAAGAAATTTGTTACCCCCCCTAACATACAAAATAATTATGTACTTATAATTACTTATTCGTTTGTTATTCATTAAGCATAATGTTTAAGTTGAAAAAGTAAGTAGGCACCTACCAGCAAGATCCAAAATAACCATGATTCTTCAAATTAAATAATGAGATTAGATACCACGGAACAACCAACTCGACTGCATACAGCCATCCCTGATTATAATCAGTTGCTCCCTAGCAATGACATCTGGGTTGGATGTACCTATACCATTTCATTCACGATCATGTTGACAATATTGTGAGTGAACGAACGAAAGGCTGGACGTACAATGATCCGGGTGGCCTAAACAAATTCCCAACTTCAAGATCAATTTAAAAACGCTGCAAAGTCCTTGTCACATGGGTTTATTATTCTACTGGACATATCCTACTGACATTTTGGCTTTTCATTTATTGTTTTCTTCATCTGCAATAATTTAAATAGCTATTTTTGATGGTTTCCACCAATTTTGGCCCCCGAAAACTCGAATTAGGCTCCTGTTATTGACAAATTATCTTTGATCATTGGAGTGCCACTTTGTCTTGATTCGGAAACTATCAAAGTTGTGGGGGAGGAGGGGGTATTAATTTATTCATTTTTTATTTTTATTTTAATGATCGATTCCAAAAAGTCTGTCCTTCCCCGCACTTCATTTGGCGCCCCAGTTATACTTACTTGAAAATACTTCCTTGAAAAAATCGGGTTTTTCGAAAACTAGGTACCTACCAATCCTAGAAAATGTCCAACAAAATAGCACCTACTATGAACACGGTCAACCAATTCCACCCGTAGTACCAAGGTAATCCATGGTTTACTGCAGACCATAAATATGTTTTTCGGTGGACTCGTGTTCAGAGAGAGCGGTCGGAAACTGAGAAATCCGCTTTCCCCGCTCAAAATAACAAAAATTGTCTAAAGTGTACAAATGAAAATATGTGGCCCCGGCCACTTCGTGGGGGCCGAGAATGAAAATGATTATGTAAAACCAAATATGTGTTTCTATTAATAGAGTTAAATTGGCGAATTATTAATAGCCCATTCTTCTGGTCACATCGAATGCTTTGCAGCTTGACGAGCTCCACCGTCAATTACTTGCCCATGTACCATCTAATCATCGAATGTTGCATTAACTGTTCGGCATCGTGATGCCGAAACTTTTCCTGTTATAACAGTTGCTGTCTGGGTGCCGACTACTTTTAAACAAACGCTGCAAATCATTACACAACGGTTTACTATTTACCTGTATAGATGCCCCTTCTGCGTTATACTGTTTTCTGTGGTCAGTACCCTCGAGCTCCCCCCATGAAAGCCCTAAATCGAGTACTGGAACCGGCACGGGAATTACAGTTTCACAGCAATGCGCGGGATTCAAGAATTCTATCATTAATAAATTATTTGTTGTTATTCATGAAGCATAACGTTCGTTGAAGTTAGAAAAGTACCTACCTATCAACAAAATCCAAAACAGCCGTCATTCTTCAAATGAAATAATATCACAGAACAACCAACTACTTCGTACAGCCATCCTTGATTATAATCAGTGTTCCCTACAGCAACGATATCTGCGCCGGATTTATACCGTTTCGTTCACGATCATGTTGACAAAGCATTTCGGTGCAAACGAACGGCTGGTCGCACAATGCTCCGGGTGGTCTCAGAAAATTCTGTTGTTCAAGATCAATTTAAAAACGTTAAAAAAAACCATACCCTTCTATTGAAAGTTTTCGAGCTACGGCGTTCTGAATATTTCAAACCCTATTTTTCACACCTTCGAGATGACTGACAGTAACACCGAACTTCACACACCAACTAGACCCCAAACAGGACCTAAAATCCAAATTTCATTAATTTTGGTCCATGGCAACTAAAAAAAGTGCGAAGTACGGCGTACGGCGTACGGCGGGCGCACAGTTTTTTTTTTTTTGTACATTCTCGGATTCTACATACCTTGAAACGGAAACCAACAAATCTTAAAGGTTTTTTTTTTAATGCTTGATTCCAAAGGTTCATTCTTGAAAGTAATAAACCAAAAGTATCACTAAATGACTTTGGTGAGTATCGTATACATGGATATGGAATGATAATATTTAAATTGCAGAATTCAAAATCCTTAATTTTTGGATCCATATTTTTAAAATGAAGGGTCCTTTTGGTTACTACCGATTTAAAAATATCTCAGTTGGAGGGCTCACAGTTTGAACCGAAACCATGAGCGGGAATCAAACGGTAACGCCACAGCGTAGTCATAGTGACAGGGAACAGCTGATTATGATTGTGAAATCGAGTTCCATGTTTCAAGATCTTGTATCCCTATGTAAGTGACCAATTTACCCTGTAGGTATACTTTATATGAGTTCATGATCTTATGAACGGTATTTATTTGACATCTGTGACAGAGTGTGACAGTGGACCCTCGAGAGTCCTCCTCCCAGACTCGCGATATTTATCACCAGTTAACAAGGGATATCGATTAGGTTTCAGCCAAAACGACCCCATCTTCACCGGAACAACAAACGACTCGAGAACTGCCTACTGTCACACATCGATTCACTGCAACGCCAAAAATGAAGACTTTCATGAGGTTTAATCTAAACGACCCCATCTTCACCGGAACAACAAACGACTCGAGAACTGCCGACTGTCACTCATCGATTCACTGCAGCCCCAAAAATGAAGACTTTCATGAGGTTTAATCTAAACGACCCCATCTTCACCGGAACAACAAACGACTCGAGAACTGCCTACTGTCACACATCGATTCACTGCAGCACCAAAAATGAAGACTTTCATGAGGTTTAATCTAAACGACCCCATCTTCACCAGAACAACAAACGACTCGAGAACTGCCCACTGTCACACATCGATTCACTGCTACGCCGAAAATGAAGACTTTCATGAGGTTTAATCTAAACGACCCCATCTTCACCAGAACAACAAACGACTCGAGAACTGCCTACTGTCACACATCGATTCACTGCTATGCCTAACATGAAGACTTTCATGAGGTTTAATCTAAACGACCCCATCTTCACCGGAACAACAAACGACTCGAGAACTGCCCACTGTCACACATCGATTCACTGCTATGCCTAACATGAAGACTTTCATGAGGTTTAATCTAAACGACCCCATCTTCACCGGAACAACAAACGACTCGAGAACTGCCGACTGTCACACATCGATTCACTGCTACGCCGAAAATGAAGACTTTCATGAGGTTTAATCTAAACGACCCCATCTTCACCAGAACAACAAACGACTCGAGAACTGCCCACTGTCACACATCGATTCACTGCTATGCCTAACATGAAGACTTTCATGAGGTTTAATCTAAACGACCCCATCTTCACCGGAACAACAAACGACTCGAGAACTGCCGACTGTCACTCATCGATTCACTGCAGCCCCAAAAATGAAGACTTTCATGAGGTTTAATCTAAACGACCCCATCTTCACCGGAACAACAAACGACTCGAGAACTGCCTACTGTCACACATCGATTCACTGCTATGCCTAACATGAAGACTTTCATGAGGTTTAATCTAAACGACCCCATCTTCACCAGAACAACAAACGACTCGAGAACTGCCCACTGTCACACATCGATTCACTGCTATGCCTAACATGAAGACTTTCATGAGGTTTAATCTAAACGACCCCATCTTCACCGGAACAACAAACGACTCGAGAACTGCCCACTGTCACACATCGATTCACTGCTATGCCTAACATGAAGACTTTCATGAGGTTTAATCTAAACGACCCCATCTTCACCGGAACAACAAACGACTCGAGAACTGCCTACTGTCACTCATCGATTCACTGCTACGCCGAAAATGAAGACTTTCATGTGGTTTAATCTAAACGACCCCATCTTCACCGGAACAACAAACGACTCGAGAACTGCCTACTGTCACACATCGATTCACTGCTATGCCTAACATGAAGACTTTCATGTGGTTTAATCTAAACGACCCCATCTTCACCGGAACAACAAACGACTCGAGAACTGCCTACTGTCACTCATCGATTCACTGCAGCGCCGAAAATGAAGACTTTCATGAGGTTTAATCTAAACGACCCCATCTTCACCGGAACAACAAACGACTCGAGAACTGTCGACTGTCACACATCGATTCACTGCAACGCCGAAAATGAAGACTTTCATGTGGTATAATCTAAACGACCCCATCTTCACCGGAACAACAAACGACTCGAGAACTGCCCACTGTCACACATCGATTTCCTGCAACGCCGAAAATGAAGACTTTCATGAGGTTTAATCTAAACGACCCCATCTTCACCGGAACAACAAACGACTCGAGAACTGCCTACTGTCACTCATCGATTCACTGCAGCGCCAAAAATGAAGACTTTCATGAGGTTTAATCTAAACGACCCCATCTTCACCGGAACAACAAACGACTCGAGAACTGCCTACTGTCACACATCGATTCACTGCAACGCCGAAAATGAAGACTTTCATGAGGTTTAATCTAAACGACCCCATCTTCACCAGAACAACAAACGACTCGAGAACTGCCTACTGTCACTCATCGATTCACTGCAGCGCCAAAAATGAAGACTTTCATGTGGTTTTATCTAAACGACCCCATCTTCACCGGAACAACAAACGACTCGAGAACTGCCTACTGTCACTCATCGATTCACTGCAGCGCCAAAAATGAAGACTTTCATGAGGTTTAATCTAAACGACCCCATCTTCACCAGAACAACAAACGACTCGAGAACTGCCTACTGTCACTCATCGATTCACTGCAGCGCCAAAAATGAAGACTTTCATGAGGTTTAATCTAAACGACCCCATCTTCACCGGAACAACAAACGACTCGAGAACTGCCTACTGTCACACATCGATTCACTGCAACGCCGAAAATGAAGACTTTCATGAGGTTTAATCTATCGTAAGCCGCAGCCCTTCGCAGAGTTGAATGGGGCAGCTTTTAGATAATCGAGTTGTACGCCGGAGGGTGGAAGGAGCTCGAGGGCGGGAGAAAATCGCTCGTCCGCTGCCAGTTCCTTGTTATCGCTCCGTCGAACTCAAGTAGCCTCAGTTGAACCAGAAGAAACTCAGTAAGACATCAAATTTCTCATAATAACTTGGAGAAAACTGTTTATTGCGCTTTCTTCTTTGCTAATTTAGAAAAAATGTTGTTTGACAGTGCAGGGAGGATAAGTTGGCGGTGTAAGTTTGGAAATATTCCCCTGTTCCGGCAACTATTATAGCAGTCCGACTTGGTTGCGAAAACAAGCGTATCGTCATTATCAGTCAGTATCGGTACTGGCACCCACTAACTCGATCTGCTCCCTTACTTTTCTATTATTTTTATTTATTTTTTCCTCGTAGTTATTAGCGTTTCATTAATGTGTATGAATTTGCATAAGGCCCCGCTACAAATTGGTACCTATATGTACCAATATGTATAAGCTAGTTCAGTGACAACCAGCCCCTGGACAGGTCGTCAAGCTTAGGGGCCCATTCATGAATTTGGTTTTCTCATGTTTCTGCACTTATTACAAATTATTCTACATTATGTACTAAATATATGTTATTAAATAAAAAAAAAACCACAGTCATGCAGCATGGCTATAAGAGCGAATTTTCGAAGTTTTCGGCATCTTCCTCCTCCGCCTAAAATTTTCTGAAAATTAATTTTCGGCCAATGTTTTCCCAACTTGATACCATACAAAATTAAAACAGGAGTAGTTTTACGCAAAGTAAAATTTGGGGTGGAAGGAGGGGGAGGGGGAAATCAAAAATGTTTTGAATACCAGAAGAGTAGGTATTGGGTACCTACGTAACAAATTTTTTGTTCCATTTTTTGCCGAGTAACACCTCGGTTTGTAGATTTTCCAACGCTGAACACGATGGTGAAGTCAGAATTGCGATATCCCATTCCGTTATCAGATTAGAGCAGACGAACCAGGAAGAACATCTCAAGAAATAACCACGTTCCTTCATCTTCAAAGTGCTCCAGTTTGAGAATGGAATGAGATATCGCAATTCTGATTTCACCATCGTGTTCAGCGTACAAAAACCTTTAAAATGAGGTGTCACTTGTCAGACTTTTTCATTTTGGGAATTTATGGGTAATTCCCCCCCCTAAAACTCCCCAAAACTCCCCCTTAGGGTGACCCGATTCTGCCCATCTTCGAACTTAGCCTGTCGATTGCCAAGACAGATTTTTCGTGCAAATTTGAAGTTTTTATCTCAATTCTTTCGAGAGTTATCGTCTGGAATGACACATACATATATAAATATATATATAAATATATAAATATATATATAAATATATAAATATATATATAAATATATAAATATATATATAAATATATAAATATATATATATAAATATATAAATATATATATAAATATATATATATATACATATAATTTTTGGTGTCTTTCGGCAGGGAATTCAGGATGGTCTGAAACGGATTTTGGTATACAAATCTTTCGGAAATTCGAGTTTTAAAAATTTTGGACCGAGAACAATAGCTTCCTTTTCTTCGAAAATTCGCTAATTGACTTGAATTGAATTGAATAGTGGCGCCGCTCCACTCGCGATCCTTTTATTGGAGGAACCGCTTTTAGGTTTATTATTTTCAATAATGAACCATTGGAATCGAGCATGAGAAAAAAAATTCTAAACCCTCCTCAAAATTTGATGGTTTACGTTTCAAGATATGTAGAATCCGAAAATGCAATGAAAAACGCTGCAAATCCCTGCACAACGGTTTATTATTTTGTACAGAATACCCTTCTATAATATGTACTATTCTATACATATTATGTAGATCGCAGACCCTCCGTAGGTTAGTACCTAATCCCGTACTCGTTACTAGGTACCTACCCAAATCACGAGATAAGTGTTGCTAAAATAATTCTGTCGATGACAAACAGAAACTAAAACGGCAAAAAGAAATGCAAATAATGAAGTTCTGAAGGAAAATTGTTGATGTGGAGTGAAATAGATGCCCTTTCTTCGTAGATCACTGTTTCCTGTGGTCAATACCTGCCTTCGTGGTCAAATACAATGAACCATTGTGTAATAACTTGCCAATCAATAATGCTTCAACAGTTGTTCGAGTTGCAAAAGTACCGATCAACAAAATCCAGCCCCTTCTTGGTAGATGAACCGTTGTGTAATAATTTACCGTTGTGAAATAATTTACCGTTATGTAATAATTTACTGTTGTGTAATAATTTGCCATTGTGCAATAATTTACCATTGTGTAATAATTTACCCATCAATAATACTTCAACGTTTGTTCAAGTTTCACAAGTACTACCAACAAAATCCAATAGTCCATCACTTATCAAATGAAATATTCGCAGAACAACCAACTCGACTTCATACAGCCATCCTTGATTATAATAAGGTGCTCCCTAGTGATGATATCCGGGCCGGATTTATACAGTTTGATTCACGATCGTGTTGACGAAGCTTCCTGGTGCACAGGAACGGCTGGACGTTCAATGCTCCGGGTGGTGTCAAAAAATTTTTAGCTCAACACAAATTTAATAACGTAAAAAAAACCATACCCTTCTATCGAAAGTTTTCGAGCTACGGCGTTCTGAAAATGGCAACCCCTATTTTGAACCCCTTAGAGATGACTGACAGTAACGCCGAGGTACGAGGACCAAATAGACCCCGAACTATAACCCGAATTTCATCAATTTTGTTTCATGGTAACTAAGAAAAGTGGCCCGTACGGCGTACGGCGTACGGCGGACAGACAGAAATTTTTTTATTGCATTTTCGGATTCTACATACCTTGAAACGTAAACTACCAAATTTGAGGGGGGTTCGAATTTTTTTTTTTTTTTTTTCATGCTCGATTCCAGTGGTTCATTATTGAAAATAATAAACCGAAATTTCTGTCTGTCCTCCGTAAGCCGTACTGGCCACTTTTCTTAGTTACCATGAAACAAAATTGATGAAATTCGGGTTATAGGTTCCGTTCGGGATTCTAGTTGGTCCTCGAAGCTCGACGTTACTGTCAGTCATCTCTAAGGGGTTCCAAATAGGGGTTGAAATTTTCAGAACGCCGTAGCTCGAAAACTTTCGATTTTTGAGACCACCCGGAGCATTCTACGTCCAGCCGTTCGTGTGCACCAAAAAGCTTCGTCAACACGATCATGAATCAAACGGTATAAATCCGACCCAGATATCATCACTAGGGAGCACCTGATTATAATCAAGGATGGCTGTATGAAGTCGAGTTGGTTGTTCTGCGATATTACCTATTTCATTTTATAAGTGATGGACTATTGGGTTTTGTTGGTAGGTACTTCTGAAACTTGAACAAACGTTGAAGTATTATTGATGGGTAAATTATTACACAATGGTAAATTATTACACAACGGCAAATTATTACACAAAGGCAAATGATTACATAACGGTAAATTATTACACAACGGTAAAGTATGACACAACGGTAAATTATTACACAACGGTTCATCTACCAAGAAGGGGCTGGATTTTGTTGACCAGTAGTTTTGCAACTTGAACAACCGTTGAAGTATTATTGATGGGCAAGTTATTACACAAGGGTTCATTATACTTGACCACGAAGGTCGGTATTGACCACAGAAAACCGTGATCTACGCAGAAGGGGCATCTATTTCACTCCACATCAACAATTTTCCTTCAGAACTTCATTATTTGCATTTCTTTTTGCCGTTTTAGTTTCTGTTTGTCATCGACAGAATTATTTTAGCAACATTTATCTCGTGATTTGGGTAGGCACCCGTATATGGCATTATAGGCATAGTAACGAGTATTTTAACAGCAGGGTGAATGAATTGTATATATTTATCCCAAATGTCATCACCAGGGACGCGCCAACAATCGATAATTGGCCCGAGATAAAATCATTGCTAAGGAGCACCTGATTATATTCAGAGTACGAAGTCGAGTTGGTTGTTCTGTGATATTATTTCATTTGGAAAATGATGGCTTTTTTGGAGTTTGTTGGTAGCTAGTGAAACTTGAACAAACGTTGAAGTATTATTGATGGGTAAATTATTACACAACGGTAAATTATTACACAACGGTAAATTATTACACAACGGTAAATTATTACACAACGGTTCATTATACCATCTACGTAGAAGGGGCTGGAGTTTGTTGGTAGGTACGTTTGCAACATTTTTCACTCCAGATTATCAATTTCACTTCAGAACTTCATTATGTGCGTTCCTTTTTGCCATCTTAGGTACTGTTTGTTTTTCCATTTTAGCAACATTTAACTCGTGATTTAGGTAGGCACCTAGTAACGAGTACGGGGTTAGGTACTAACCTACGGAGGTTCTGCGACCTACATAATATGTATAGAATAGTACATATTATATTATATGAAGAATTATCTGTAACAGAAGGGTATTCTGTACAAAATAATAAACCGTTGTGCAAGGATTTGCAGCGTTTCTCTTTGAAAACGACCGCTTGACGCAAGGTGGGAAGCTTTCATACCTGAACAAATTTTCTCTCTTTTTGAAAACGCACTTTTTGTTGTTATGCAAACGCACAACCCACACTCTGGTGCCGGTATCAAAAATGTTGATGTTCAATAATTAAAACAGAGGACAAAAAACAAAAACAAACAAGAAGCTGCCAGTTGGGTTGGGACGAGGACGTATATAGAAACAGATGGTAAAAAACGCTGCAAAGTCCTTGTCACATGGGTTTATTATTCTATTGGACATACCTACAGAAAGGTTGGCTGTTCATTAATTGTTTCTTTCATGCGTAATAATCGAAATAGCTACTTCTGATGGTTTCCATTAATTTTGGCCCCCAAAACACAAATTAGGTACGCTCTTTTTTTTTCTTTTTTTTTTCAACTATCTTTGATCATTGGTAGTGCAATTTAATCGTCCTGAACCACGTCTTGACACTTTTTCCAGTGTTATTATACAAACTGATGGTGATTTCAGACGATTTCCCAGGTTTTTCACTCATAAAAAATCAATTCTGGGAGCTGAACATTTGGTAGAACTCAATTTTCCACTCATTGGTCAAAATCGACTTCATATTCGGTCTTCTCGTCCCCAAAAACATAGAAAACGATATCTCAGAAGCTCATGTTACCAATATGTTGCTAAAACGTAAAAAGTACCTATTTTTACACACATTTTCACTCATAACACCCCTGGGTATATTCCGATCGGGCTGAAAAGTTTCGGGACACAACTAGGGCCCAAATGGAGCATGTGTGCGAAAGAACGATTTTTTGAGACCGAAAATGAAGCCTGTACACGTGATACGGCGGACGGCGGACGGCGGACGGCGTACGGCGGACGGACATTGCATTTTTGGAATCTATGCACCTTGAAACGTAAAAGAAAAAAGTTTGAGGGGGTGTTATAAAAATTTTTTGCTGAGCGATTACATAGGTGTATTATTCACAGAATAATAAACCAAAAAACGCTGCAAAGTCCTTGTCACATGGGTTTATTATTCTATTGGACATACCTACAGAAAGGTTGGCTGTTCATTTATTGTTTCTTTCATGTGCAATAGTTGAAATAGATATTTTGAAAGTTTCCACCAATTTTGGCCCCCCCCCCCAAACAAGAATTAGGCTCCCCCCCCCCCCCCCCTCTTTACAAATTATCTTTGATCACTGATAGTGCTATTTAATTGTCTTGATTCACCTGTTTTTAGACCGAAAATGAAGCCTGTACACGTGATACGGCGGACGGCGGACGGCGTACGGCGGACGGCGTACGGCGGACGGACATTGCATTTTTGGAATCTATGCACCTTGAAACGTAAAAGAAAAAAGTTTGAGGGGGTGTTATAAAAATTTTTTGCTGAGCGAATACATAGGTGTATTATTCACAGAATAATAAACCAAAAAGATGGGTCAAAATGATTTAACAGCAATAAATAGAACAGTAATAAATTAATTGATATGCGTACTAGGATAAAATAGGAATTAGAGAGAAACACCGAAACGTGTTCCGTGCCGATTGGTGTTAAAAAAGAAGTTGCAGTGCTACCATTGCTCCGACGGCAATGAAATTTATACTGTGTAGGCCGTCTAAGGGCACAGATTATTACTGTTCCAACCGCGGCGAAATTCATAGGTAATCGTCTTGAAGCCAGCCCCTCCCCCCAACTACCTTCAGAATTGGAGCGAAATCGGTTCATTAGGGACTGAGAAATAATTGCTCAGTGCAATTCACGTTTGCGCATGCGCACACGCTACTATTGGTCCGACGGCGGTGAAACTCATAGGGGGCCGTTTAGGGGCTAACCCACACAATCCCTGAAAATTTCATCGTAATCGGACCATAGTTTCATATAGTTTTGGCCGGGACAGGGAATTGACCACAGACAGACCGACAGACAGACACAGAACCAAAATTGTTCAGAAAGCTTTGAAATTCAAAAAGCAAGAGGAAGTTTTTATTTTGGGGGACTTTTTTCTTTTTTTACTTCCTCACTAGTGATGGTACGTCCTCCAAAATTAAAATGCCCACTCATATCTTACGTTTCAGACATCAAGGGACATTTTTGGTTCCGTTTCTGTCTGTCTGTCTGTGGTCAATTCCTTGTTCCGAGCAAAACTATATGAAATAATGGTCGTAATGAGTTGAAATTCGGAAAGTAGGTGCAGATTTGGCCACAGATGGTCCCACATCAAATTCATTAAAAAATTACTATAACATTCGCCTGCGCATTCGTAAACGTGAAATTTTTGTAAAGCTCGTAAATTTCCTTGAAATAGTCGAAAAGAGCTGAAAGTTGGAGGGTAAATGCAGAATGGTACCCAGTGGTTTCACATAGATTTCACCAGTTTCGGACGGTAACATTCGGATGCGCACGCGCAAACACGAAATGCTTGTCAACGCCCATAACTACCCGAAAAAATAGTCGAGTGAGTTGAAATTTGGAGGGCAGGCGCGGGTTCTAATTCATTAAAAAGTACGTCAATTTCGTCTGCGCATGAGCCAACGTGAGCTCACAACTACCGCGGAGTTCGCCGTGAAGCCATGAGGTTTGGAGGGTAAAAATTGATAAAGTAGAGTAACTTCCGTCTGCGCATGCGCAAACGTGAAATTCTAGTAGAGCCCACAACTACCTAGAAAATGTCGTAATGCGCTGAGATTTGGGGGCTAGGTGGGGTTTGGGAGTCGAAAGTGGTTTTCACTGGCAAAATCCAGAACTACTCGTACTTGACCAATTTTAGTGAAATTTCCAGGGATTGTGCGTGTAGGCCCTTAAACGGCCCCCTATGCATCTCACCGCCGTGGGACCAATCGTAGCTTTACAATATAGATAATAAAAAATGTATATTTTACCAATAGTTTTACCTATTGATTCTATGTATACGTCGATGTTACATGTGAGGAAGCTATGCTGCCCACCCAACGTGGCAGACTTTGTTTTACTTCAACCGATAAACGTTGTGAGGAAGCAAAACAGAGATCGTAGGAAATTTATTTTCAAATTTAGATTTCTTAGGTTCCCTAAGTTTTCATTCGAAAATGAATTAAAGTATTCACCTATTAGCAGCCTCAATTAAGATTAAAACGAAAAGGTAACTTGTGAGGACCAACAGTTTTCCGACTTTTTCCGAAAACCAGCTGGAATCGAAATAGCTGTAGCTAATGAGCGGCTCAAGCTTACGAGTGTATGAATCCAATACAATTCAGTTCAGGGATGTCCTGGAATGTTCAGGGATCATGCAGGTTGGGTCCTTAAGGAATTCCACAGTAATATTGGGGGGTTTGGTGAAATAGTTCGACAGAGTTCGACGAATTTTTAGTTTTCAAGTGGTGATTTTGACGTTTTGGCTGAGCCACCTCAAATTTAAATGCGATTGGACTGAGCAGACTAAATTATGTTGTCTTGGTACCCCTCAAAATTGTATATGTACCAATCCCATACGATGGGTGTAGATAACCAAATAAACAAGGATAACGACGAGCTGAGCGGCGCCCTGGGGAAAGTAGTAGAAACGTCCCCTCCATCGACTGCCATCCCTCATCAACGGTCATAACGGCCGTAGGTTGACGGGGGGGGGGGGGCGGAAAGGGGCCTTTATAAACAGCCCTGCTTGCCCAGCTCCTCATTCGACCGACCGACCCTCGACTTGCGACTTCTTTCTCGACCCTCTCTCTCTCTCTCATCCTCTCTCACACCCCTCCTTGCACTCGCTGTAGTGGTAACCACGGTGTATCTCATACTCGCTGTGGTGGTAACCATCAGACCTTTCTTTACCTGCTCCTACGCCCTGTGAGGCTGTACAGGTTTTTGTGTGCTTACGTTACTCCTTTCTCGTCTGATGGTTGTAGCTCTCTCCCCCCAACGCTATTCGCCACTGCTGCTCCCAGCAGTGCCCAGGATGGGCCTCGCGGAGGCTGCGTTGTCGGGAGGCGGGGGAGGAGCGCTGCTCTCTTGTCGGAGGGGCCACTTCCTTTCCTTCATGATGTGGCGTACGAACCTCTGCGTAGCACAGAAGTTGGCCCTTGAGCAGACTGCATGCTGCCACGAGTTGCTTCCTAGCGCTGGCGATCCTAATTCCGCACTCCACTGTGCGCGAGCGTCCCTATACTGGGGGCAGCTGAAGAAGACGTGCTCCGCCGTTTCTACGCCCCCACATCTGCCGCACTCATCCGAGGACTTGCAGCGGAAGAATTTGAGCTTGGCTGCGAAATCGCCATGGCCAGTGGCAAACTGCGCCATATAGTGGTCGACATAAACAAACTTTTGTGCAAGCCTTTCCCTGATGACGGGCCATAACTGGTGTGTGTGCCGGCCCTTGCTTGATGCCGTCCATCTGTGCTGCCATTCAGAGAGCGCCCACTGCTCTACGTCCTCCAACTCGCGGCATTCGGGGATGGGGCTCCTTTTCCCGTGGCCCAGCATCCAGGAGGCGGCGCGGCTGCGCGCGTTCAGGTCAATTGGCATTTGGCCGGTTAAAACCTGGAGCGCCTCCGTGGATGTTGTCCTATAGGCATTCGTCATTATAAGGAGCGCTCTACGCTGGGCACTCAGGAGAGAGCCCCAATGCCTGGACTTCGCTTGGCCGGTCCATGCAGGGCATGCATACAGGGCCACTGTTTCAAACTGTGGTGGTAACCGCGGGGTGGTAGCAAAAGACTCCCAAGGAGCGCGTAATACTCGCTGCGGTGATAACCGCGGGGTATTAGTTTAGGTTCCTTCCTACCCAAACCTACCCTACCATTAGGGATCACCACATATGTAATATGCTATTTTGAAAAATTCAACTTGCGGATACATTTCGCATACCGACTTCGCCCAAGTTTGACAGATAATTTTGAGGTGTGGATTTTAATGGGATTTACTGAACAGGTTTTACGCAAATAACAGTGGTCTGTAAATATGTGTGAAGAAGCGAGATGCGTATGGGTGACATTACGGAGCAGTAAAATCCACGCTTGATTATAGAATCCATCCTAACGTAATTCTTAATCGTTATCTCTTCCTAGGTGTGCTTTACATGTATGTGATTGTGACACCTAGATAAAGAGCGATGAACCGTCTGACTCGTCTACCTTGAGTATCAAAACTAGTCAACATCTCGAACCGAATCGAATCGCAGACCGCCGGTTGAGCAGTTGATCACAATCGACATCGCGTGCTAAGAGCCACTATTTATAAGTGCGTTATCGGGGCGCTGATAACGGAGTGTTCCCTCCGTATATTTCTCATCGCTCTTCAAATTTTTTTATTGCGAGTTCCTTGCGATGTGAACACTTCATAGATATAGTATCAGTCTCTCCCCAACTCCCGACACCGGAGATCAATGTTTGGAGTTGAAAGTGAACTCAATTGGTTTTTGGATAACAAAACTCACCAGTGCGGGAAGCCGGCATGGATAATGGTCACTTGACAAGGGGACGAAACCGTAAAAAAAGGTGAGAAGTTCAAAATATCAAGGACATTTTGATTTGATTTAACCCTGACTTAACCTTTATAGTGAAGTACTGAAATATTATTATTATAAAAGTGCTGGAGTTATACACATGGTCGCTTGACCAGTTGGTGTACCAGCGGTGGTTTTGTTGGTAACGAGAGATTCGCCCACGACACTAAGTCCTGCAGCCAGTCCTAAGTCCTAAATCCTGGGAAAGTCAGGAAATTTTATGCTTTTAGTCTGACCCAACTGATTTTCATCTTTGTTTGCCAATATCCCTACGTTTATGGATCAAATTGATCTTTTTCTGCGCTCACTCATTCGAGATTTGTCCTCCCGATCAGTCCCTCAGTGAGGGGTATAACTTTATCAGGGCATCAGACGCAAAGTCCCACGGACACCGGTTATGACACAGTCGGATCCTCCATTATTGATTCGTTAAAACAACGTTAAAACCCACGTAGAACTCAAGCGGGAGCGATACCGATATTTATTTTCATTACCACTACACGTTTTAAAATAAAATAAGTAATTAATTTTTATTGATTAATAATATTAATTTAACAATTTTATTAATAGTTAATTAATAAAACCTGTAGGTACTTAAAACTTCGCGTACCTTGACCACAGGGATCCGTTGTAGAGGTTAGTTAAAATGTTCTCACAACAACAACATGTGGCAACATGCCCAACAGCAACATAAAGGCGAGCAGCAGTAAAACAGGCTTTGCATCCTGACCTCCCAGAGATTGTAACGTTGCTGCGACTCTGTTATTAGGGTTGATTTGTTTACATTGGACTCCAAAACTTATTTCTTATCAGATCTTTCTGATCAGAATACGGTTTTGGTCTGGCATAAGGGCAACGATCATTGGTAATGATTTCAACTTGATACCTATTGACTCGCTACCAGAATGGAGTCAATAAGTCGTTGGAAAAACCTTTCAATTTTTTTACAGTTAGGTAAGACATCTCTGCGAATATTATACAATATAGTTTTGCTTAGGAACTCGGTACCTACGTAATAATAATAATAATAGTACAAATAATAATAAAAAAATTTCTCCCTTGAGAGGGAAAAACATTAAATCATGTTTAATGTTTTTCCCTCGCAAGGGAGAAATTAGATATAGTTTTTTAATGTCAAGAAAAAATGAAAGCCACAATTTCACTGAACTCTACAAGTATAATGTTGCATTTACTGTACTTATTATAGAACTCGCCATCAACATATGGTTGCTACAACAGAAGGTAGTAACTGTGTAGTAACCAATGAAAACGTAGCTATTGACTCTTGTTTCTTTCGAGTGCGATATTCTTTATGGTTGCTACAACAGAAGGTAGTAACTGTGTAGTAACCAATGAAAAACGTTGCATATTTGCGTGTCGGAATTCACAGAATGACCCCCAGCCCTAAAACATTAAACATGTTAATAATAATAATGATCATAAATGTCTGCTCCCTTCCCATGGCCGCGAGCAATCCTTTAAAACCGAAAAAACAAAGGAAATAGTAATTAAAAAAAATAATAATAATAAAAATTTACTATGCCAAGGTCGCGAGGTTCAAAATGCATAAAAGAACGACCTAATAACATACTAAATAATTCAAGTCAGGCGGCTACAAAAAAAAAAACTAACACATTTTTTTTTTCACCACAATGTAATTTCGTCATGGTTGCATCAGTAATGATCACGGCGCATGCGCAAACTTGAAGTTTGTTGTCACATAGTCAGAACTAGTAGAACAGTTGTAGTGAAATTGTCAGGGATTGTGCGTGAAGGCCCTTATACGGTCTACTCCTATGAATTTCATTGCCATCGGACCAATGGTAGCACTACATCAGAGATAATCAAAAATCGACATTTTTCCAATAGGATTTTTCCAATAGGTAAACCAATAATAAATAAAGCTGTGCTAGATTTTGGAGCGAATAATCGACTTTCTGTTGAATTGCATTTGGCGAAAAGCAAGACAACAGGCACACACAATGCATAGGTATTAGGTAATTTATTACTACATATTTATTGCTGTGCAATCATTTTGACTCATCATTTTTCTACTAAATGATTTTATATATCAATGTTACAATCGGTAAGCGAAAACGCCTGCAAGTTCTGTAACTTGGCAGATGTTTTTATATTTTGCACGTTTTTTCACTGACACCTAATACCGAAAAACCGCAAAAACACCCGCATTAAATGTACGTCCTCCCACCCCCTTCCAGCTCACCAAGACGAAGGTGGGAGATGGCTATGAACTTGAAATCGAATTGACGACAATACATTTTATACGACTCATTTTAATAGATAATACGCGATTACTTTAATATGCGATTATTTCATGATTTATTTAACCTTCCAAAAATACCCCTACCATTTTGATTTTTTAAATTTGGCCCAATTTAAACAATTTCTTTAAATCTGATGAATTTTTGTGATCGGTTGCCGTAGAGGTACTTCCCAACTAATATAGTAAATTTACAATTGTTTTCCAAAACTGTAAGTAAATCACAGCCTGAGAAAACTTGAAAATAGTTTTCAACACGGGGTCTGCGGGCCCTTAACCTGGAACTTGTTGAATTCTCGAAAATGATTGTAGTCAAATTTTGGTTTATTATTTCCAATAATGAACCTTTGGAATCGAGCATGAAAAAAAAATTCTAACCCGCGCTCAAAATTTGATGGTTTACGTTTCAAGGTATGTAGAATCCGAAAATGCAATAAAAAAATTTCTGTCTGACCGCCGTAAGCCGTACTGGCCACTTTTCTTAGTTACCATGAAACAAACTGATGAAATTCGGGTTATAGATCCCGTTCGGGGTCTAGTTGGTCCTCGAAGCTCGGTGTTACTGTCAGTCATCTCTAAGGGGTGAAAAATAGGGGTTGAAATTTTCAGAATGCCGTAGCTCGAAAACTTTCGATAGAAGGGTATTGGTTTTTTTTACGTTATTAAATGTGTCTTGAGCTAAACAATTTTTTGAGACCACCCGGAGCATTGCACGTCCAGCCGTTCGTGTGCACCAAAAACCTTCGTCAACACGATCGTGAATCAAACGGTATAAATTCGGCCCGGATATCATCACTAGGGAGCACCTAATTATAATCAAGGATGGCTGTATGAAGTCGAGTTGGTTGTTCTGGGATATTATTTCATTTGATAAGTGATGGACTATTGGGATTTTGTAGGTAGGTACTTCTGAAACTTGAACAAACGTTGAAGTATTATTGATGGGTAAATTATTACACACCGGTAAATTATTACACAACGGTAAATTATTACAGAACTGTGAATTATTACCGTGGTTTAACTGACAGACTGATACCCCAAAGTTCCCGAGATACAAAAACCCTACCGGGACTGAATATTTTTTCACTCCACATCAACAATTTCTCTTCAGAACTTCATTATTATTATTATTTTTTTTTTTTCATTTTAGCTACTGTTTGTCATCGACAGAATATTTTAGCAACATTTAACTCGTGATTTAGGTAGGTACCTAGTAACGAGTACGGGGTTAGGTACTAACCTACGCAGGGTCTGCGATCTACTCGTACATAATATCTATAGAATAGTACATATTATATAGACGGGTTATCTATACAGAGAGCTGTGATCTGTAACAGAAGGGTATTCTGTACAAAATAATAAACCGTTGTGCAGGGATTTGCAGCGTTTTTTCAATGGAGGCCGAAAACGTTGCTCGGTGCAGCAGTTCATCTACAGCGAACTGTTTGGAATTCGGCTTCCAGATTAAGAAATCATCTAAGCGATCCAGTGTTTCCATCAGAATACACTCGTGACGGTCGATGTACCTGTTACTAAATATAAACAAACCGTAGAGGGGAACAAGTTGCATCGGTTACCTGGTAATGTGAACGATTATTTGTTCATTACACTTTATCAGATAATGTTCCCCGCGTTGATTGCGGTAGCCTCACTCAGATGGGCCCCACTCCACAGAATCGCCCCTTCCATGCGGTCACATCCAGCTCGGTATATCCTGACTACTTGTTTGTATGTCCTTACTTGTTTTTTGTCGCGGAACCAAAGTGCTTCGCGTTCTCGTGGATGTTCCAACGCATACGGTTTCGGGTGAATCACCGGTAAAAGTTCTTCACAACGTCATCATGGCCCGGACCAAATCGTAAATAATCCCCAATCCTTCTTATACATAAACTGAAACTCAAACGTTCCAGTCATGCAGCATGAGCAAAGAGCGAATTTTTAAAGTAGCTTTTCTTCTCAATCCCTCCAAAACCTTGTCTTTAAGATTCACTTGAATTTTCTTAAACTTAGAATGCTTCAGAAGTTAATAAAACCATAAGGAGCTTTCCTTCTTGCAATAATCACACACGCTGTAGCTAGTTTTGGTTGATTTTGCACCTTTCAAAATTATTATACTTTAATTCATTCAACCCACAAAGCTTTTCGCCCTGTTTAAAGCATCATCAGGCTTACAGACACAATTTTAAAAAAACCAAAAAAATTCAAATAAATTTTTGTTTTTGTGATTCCGTACGCCTGATGATGCCCTCAGAGGGCGAAAAGCTTTTTTGATTGAATTAATAAAAGTGTAGTAATCTAAAAGGTGTAAAATTAACAGAAACGACCTACAGCGTCAGAAGTTATTGGAACACATCGTCACACCAAGTTGCATCTTCCGGTTTGTGGTTGTTGGAGTCATTTATTTACCGTCATGTCAAATCACTTTGTCAAAAACTTATTTCAGTCGGAAAACGGTCATTAAAATATGTTTTACCTGTTGAATGGTAGGCGTTAGGATACTGTTGATAAACAAATAAGTAGTGATCACCGTGTGGGAAAACTAACAGTATAATATTCATGTGTTTATCTATGCAGCAAATATTTTCGATTATTGTATTACCTCGTTTTCTCCAGATATTCGCTAAAATATTTTGGACTAAGTACCTGATAAGTTTGTCGTACTCGCCAAGTACCTAGCTGTTTCTGCTCTTGTTACGCTGTCTATACCGCCAACATGTTGGGAACACCATTTATAGTTTAGGCCTCTAAGGAATTGAGGAAGGCATGATTATGAGTTTGGTAAACAAGTCATCTCAATAATCAGTTACATAACCATATTCGAACTTCTGTTGGAGGTAATAATATTACTGGATACAGCACACTGAAACGGAGAATGAATTTGAATTTTGTTTTTTTTCTCCGCTTCTTGATGATGACTTTCGATGATAATTTTGTTTCATTATTTCCAGTACTAATGAACCATTGGAATCGAGCATGAAAAAAAAATTTAACCCCCGTCAGCATTATTTGATGTTTCAATAGTTGGTACAAAAATGTCTGTCCGCCCGCCCTACTTCGCCCTTTCCTTAATTACCACGAACGAAAATTAATGAAATTAGGTTTTTTGGTCCTATTTGAGGTCCAGTTGGTCCTCGAAGCTCGGCGTTACTGTCAGTCATCTCCAAGAGGTGCCAAATACGGTTGAAATTTTCAGGGCACCGTTATCTCGAATTTTTTCACGTTTTCAAATTGATCTCAACTTGGGAATTGAGGAAGGCATGATTATGAGTTTGGTAAGCAAGTCATCTCAATAATCAGTTACATAACCATATTCGAACTTCTGTTGGAGGTAATAATATTACTGGATACAGCACACTGAAACGGAGAATGACTGAATTTTGCTTTGTTTCTCCGCTTCTTGATGATGACTTTCGATGATAATTTTGGTTCATTATTTCCAGTACTAATGAACCATTAGAATCGAGCATGAAAAAAAATTTAACCCCCGTCAGCGTTATTTGATGTTTCAATAGTTGGTACAAAAATGTCTGTCCGCCCTTACCTTCGCCCTTTCCTTAATTACCACGAACGAAAATGAATGAAATTAGGTTTTTTCAGGGCACCGTTATCTCGAATTTTTCACATTTTTAAATTGATCTCAACTTGGGAATTGAGGAAGGCATGATTATGATTTTGGTAAACAAGTCATCTCAATAATCAGTTACATAACCATATTCGAACTTCTGTTGGAGGTAATAATATTACTGGATACAGCACAGTGAAACGGAGAATGAATTTGAATTTTGTTTTTTTTTCTCCGCTTCTTGATGATGAATTTCGATGATAATTTTGGTTCATTATTTCCAGTACTAATGAACCATTGGAATCGAGCATGAAAAAAAATTTAACCCCCGTCAGCGTTATTTGATGTTTCAATAGTTGGTACAAAAATGTCTGTCCGCCCTTACCTTCGCCCTTTCCTTAATTACCACGAACGAAAATTAATGAAATTAGGTTTTTGGGTCCCATTTGGGGTCCAGTTAGTCCGCGAAGCTCGGCGTTACTGTCAGTCATCTCCAAGAGGTGCCAAATACGGTTGGCATTTTCAGGGTGCCGTTATCTCGAATTTTTTCACGTTTTGGTTTATTATTCGGTGAATAATACACCTATGTATTCGCTCAGCAAAAAATTTTTATAACACCCCCTTAAAATTTTTTCTATTCCGTTTCAAGGTGCGTAGATTCCAAAACGCTGCAAATTATTACACAAAGGTTTATTATTCACCTGTATAAATGCCCGTTCTCCGTATATCACTGTTTTCTGTAGTCCATTCCCTCGAGTTCCCCCCTAGAAAGGCCTAAATCGAGTACTGGAGCCAGCCCCGGAATAAAAATATCCTACGGATGGGTGGGATTCAATGATTCAATCATTAATTATTTGTACTTACCTATTCATGAATCATAAAGCAAATAATAAACGTTGTGTAATAATTTACCTGTACAGGTGCCCCTTCTACGTAGGCTGTATAATGAACCGTTGTGTAATAATTCACCGTTGTGTAATAATTTACCACTGTGTAATAATTTACCCATCAATAATACTTCAACGTTTGTTCAAGTTGCGGAAGTACCTATCAACCAAATCCAAAAGGTCCATCATTTTGGTTTATTATTTTCAATAATGAACTGAGAATCGAGCATGAAAAAATAAATCCTACCCCCCCCCCCCCCCCCCCACCCCCCAAATTTTATAGTTTACGTTTCAAGGTATGTAGAATCCGAAAATGCAATAAAAAAAAAACTGCAAATCCCTGCACAACGATTTATTATTTTGTACTGAATACCCTACTCCCTACTGCTACAGATACAGTCTCTGTATAGATAACCCATCTATATAATATAATTATGTACTATTCTATACATATTATATGTAGATCGCCGATCCTCCGTAGGTTAGTACCTAACCCCGTACTCGTTACTAGGTACCTACCTAAACCACGAGTTAAATGTTGCTAAAATAATTCTGTCGTTCACAAACAGTAACTAAAATGGCAAAAAGAAACGCAAATAATGAAGTTTTGAAGGAAAATATTATTGCTGATGTGGAGTGAAATAGATGCCCCTTCAGCGTAGATCACTGTTTTCTGTGGTCAATACCTACCTCGTTGTCAAGTATAATGAACCGTTGTGTAATAATTTGCCCGTCAATAATACTGCAACGGTTGTTCAAGTTGCAAAAGTACCTATCAACAAAATCCAGCCCCTTCTTGGTAGATGAGGCGTTTTGTAATAATTTACCGTGGTGTAATAATTTACCGTGATGTAATAATTTACCGTTGTGCAATAATTTACCGTTGTATAATAATTTGCCGTTGTGTAATAATTTGCCGTTGTGTAATAATTTACCACTGTGCAATAATTTACCCATCAATAGGTAATACCTCAACGTTTGTTCAAGTTTCAGAAGTACCGACCAACAAAATCCAACAGTCCATCCTTATCAAATGAAATAATATCGCAAACAACCAACTCGACTTCATACAGCCATCCTTGATTATAATCAGGTGCTCCCTAATGATGATATCCGGGCCGGATTTATCCCGTTTGATTCACGATCGTGTTGACGAAGCTTTTTGGTGCACACGAACGGCTGGACGTACAATGCTCCGGGTGGTCTCAAAAAATTGTTTAGCTCAAGACAAATTTAATAACGTAAAAGAACCCTTCTATCGAAAGTTTTCGAGCTACGGCGTTCTGAAAATTTCAACCCCTATTTTGAACTCCTTAGAGATCACTGTCAGTAACGCCGATCTTCAAGGACCAACTAGACCACGAACGGAACCTACAACCCGAATTTCATCCATTTTTTTCATGGTAACTAAGAAAAGTGTTCTGTACGGCGTACCGCGTACGCCGGACAGACGGAAATTTTTTTATTGCATTTTCCTTGAATCGAATTTTTATTGAATTTTGAGGGGGGGGTTTTAAAAACTAGAGGTTCATTATTGAAAATAATAAACCAAAAGGAACCAGCGGCCCATGGTTTAACAGATTTCATGTGATGTGAAGTAAATCTGTAGCAATGCCTTCGCATCTTACTTTATGTGAATCTCACCGATTTATCGATGATTTGGTTATAACAACTCCGACTGTCCCTCGAACGAAGAGCATTATTCGTATTTTCCAGCGGAAGGGTGCTGTGGGTACGACTGCACGTGGTAGAGGGGTGCAACGTTGGGCTCAGGCTCGGGGGCAGCAAGATCTACCTGAAGGGGTTCTGCAACAGAACGGAAGAATCCCTCTGTTAGGTACTTCTGGCAAAATGCCGTGAAATATTGGACACCTGAAGGGCACTGCTACGTGAAAGTCGCAAAATGGATTATAAGGGTTAAGGGTGCAAGTCCTACATCTTCCTTGGAACTGGCAGGAATCTCGTCTGGGCAACCTCCTGGCTGCTGGCTTCGGGCTCGTGCGGTCCACTGCTTTCGGCGTCCACCCAAAGGCGAACTGGTCTCGCCTGAAACAGGATATCTTCCGCGGCAGTACAACGGTTGCAACTTAACGTTGAACCCCTGTGCTTCCTGTCTGACCTCCAACTCCTCTCCTCTCGCGGTCGTCGTACAGAAATGTTTTCCAGAAGGGAAGCAAAATGAAATGTCCGGGGTTATCAACAAGGTTCGCAAACGGTCTCAAAATACTCGCTGAAGGCTCTACTCAACTCTCTATCACCAACTACTACACTGTCTCTAGCTCTACTCAGCTAAGCAAAATGAAAAAGTCGCAGGTCTAGTCTCCGAGAAGTCTCAGTCTCAAGTGAGCGTCATGGCGGCTGCAAATGGGTATATGCACTACCCCTCTCCTCGCGAATCCGCCGCTTCGTGACGTGGGGAAGTGGCGCAGATGGCTTCCGCGCCGATGGCTTCGACCGCCGGTATCGATCACCTACCGCACGAGTCAAAAAGGAGACAGGCCGGTTTCGGCCATCTTACCACCATCCCTCCCTCAAAGAAGCCATTGTCCTCAACGGCTGGTTACATCGTAGTCCGGGTGGCAGCGGACCAGCATCAGCAGCGGGGCCAATTCTCAGGTGATTCTCCTCCATACATAGCTCCAGCAGAGGGTAACAGGGGCGAGGCACTGGCACTGACGACACGCAGCTGAGGGTCCCAATTACAGTTGACAGACGAAGGAAACATGACAAAATTACTAAATACAACCAACTACTTCCGAAAACAAACACAATCGTACCATATGGGTCACTGACGAGTTATGGACCGTCGGGGTGGCGAACGGGGGTGCTCCCCATCGGGCGTTGCCCCGAGCACACTCGGGATGTCGGGATCAGATCCACGGGTCGGCCGGGAAGCGCGGTGGCACTCGGGAGTCGAAGGCATCAAGGAATGGGGTTCCTGATTCCCCGGCCCGGATTTTCGTGCATCCGTCATGGCGTCTTCCCTAGTCGGGCTGTCAGAAGAAAAAGAACTGTCACCACTCCACTCCCCAGTCTCACCACTCACGCGACACTCAACCTCAAGCGTCCAACAAGCACAACACCGACCAAGAAGCACAGCGGTTGGGTTCCGTTCTGGGATCCATGATCCCCCCTTTAGGTTATCTATACTTGTCCCTATTTTGTGCTTCCATTTGGTTTTAGTACTCCTAACTGGGTTCCTATTGCTTAATTTCCCTATCTTGTGTTGTGAAACACAAGTTTCCGTTTAGTTTCCTAAACGTTTCCTCGTTAGTCAGAGCCGGTAATTTATATTGCCCCTGGTACGGAGATTATAAGTGGCTCCCAGGGACGGGACTGCTGCCCCAGCCGCTACAGTTCCCTTCGCATTGTTCCCCAGTGTTTGGTCTCCCTTTCGGGTGGCGTATGCTTGCGCATGGCCGCCCGCAGCGGTTCATCAGTCCCTTCGCTTTTGGTTTCAGGGTCGGCACCGGTGAAACAGGGTTCACCCAGTTCCTCGAGGGGGTCCCGGCCCTCCGGAACGGCGGCACCGCGGGAGTCGTCGACCTCCACCACGGTATCGGAACCCTGGGGCTCGAGGACGAGTTCCTCCTCGTCGATTCCACCATGCCGAATAGTAGTCACCGAGGAGCGCCCGTCAGGGATGATTCTAGGCTCAACGGCTAGCTCCCCTGCGTCCGGTCCGGGAGTCGATTGAGCTCTGGCAGGCAGATCCTTGTACATACTGGAGGTTTCTAAATCCACGTCATAGGGGTGGGCCATTTTCAACCTGTTGATGTGGGTAACCACCTCTTTACCCGTGGGGTCATGGATTGCGTACGTTACTTCGGACAATTTCTTAGTTACGCGCAGTGGTCCTATCCATGGGCACCAGTATTTCCGCACAACCTGCGACGGAGGAACCATCTGCCGGAAGTAAACTGCTTGACCCACTTCCAGGGTCCTGGGGATCCTTCTCCTGTTCGCGATCGCCGTGCGGGTGGCCCATGCCTTTTGCATGGTTGTGAATGCGGCCCTTCGGGCTACTTGCAAATTCCGCTCCCAACCCCCTATGCACGTATCCTGGGGTGGGCCCAGGGCATCCATCTCAGGCAGCCGGATTTCTCGCCCATAGAGGAGGCGATTGGGCATGTATCCAGTGCTTCTATGCGGCAGATTGTGGTAAGCCGCGAGGGCAAGCGGGAGAACGTCCTCCCAGTGTCGGTTGGTATCCTGACAGATTCGGGCGATGATCCCTGTGAGCGTACGATGAAACCGTTCCACGGCCCCGTTACCTTGTGGGTGATAGGCGGTGGTGTACACTTTGACGATTCCCCATCGTTGACACAACTCTCGAGTAAGGGAAGACGTAAAGGCAGTCCCTCGGTCGGACAGGAGTCGCTCCGGTACCCCATGCTTCGTCACAAATCGATAAACAAAGGTGCTGGCGGCCATCCGGGCCGTGGTGTCCTTGACAACGAAAGCCTCGGCATACTTGGTGAAGTGGTCTATGCAAGTTAGTAGGTTGACCAGCCCTCGCTGGCCTTTGATTGGACCCACATGATCTATGCCGACCATCTCCATTGGTCGTTTCGGAAAATAGGGGCGCTGCACCGGGGCGGTCAAATTAGAGGGGGTATTCCGACTCTGGCAGACCCCACAACACTGCACAAACTTGCGGACGTCGGCCGTCAGTTTGGGCCACCCTCCGTATCGCCGGACCAGTTGTTCCGTTGCAGCTTGACCGGGGTGTCCGGCCCATTGGCTTTCATGACATGTCTTCAAAACCCATTGCCGCAGAGTGGAGGGAATAACTGGGATTGGGCTCCCATTGGGGTTAGTCGTTTGGAGACATAGCACTCCATCGATTTCACGAGCCTGGCCAGTACCAGCCCCTCTTATCTTATGGACCCATGGGTCCAATTCCTGGGCGGCGCGGAGCAGGGGTCAATCGAGGCGTATGCCTAAGGCGGCCACACATGGTCGGCTTAACCCGTCTGCGTGACTCATAGCCCGGCCGTTCCGGTAAACGGCCTCGAAGTCGTAGGAGGTGAGCTTCAAAACCCAGCGGCCTATTCTGGACGTTGGGTCTCGCAATCGTAATGCGGCTGTCAATGCGGCATGGTCGGTCTCCAGGCAGAAGGGCCTTCCCAACAAGTAACCCTGGAAGTGCTGGCAACCCCAGGTTGCGGCTAGCAGCTCGCGTTCTGTTGCCGAATAATTTCTCTCCGCCGTGTTCAGGGGTCTACTGGCGTAAGCCACCGGTCGCTCCAGATCATCCATTTTTTGTGAGAGGACAGCGCCCAGGGCGATGCCGGAAGCATCCGTGGCCAACACAAAGGGTAGATCAGAAAACTAACACGCAACTAACTGCAATGGCGGGTCTCAGGTAGCGGGAAGAATGACGAAAGTCGAGGTTTACGACCACAACAGGACGTGTTTTCGAAGGGGTCAATCACACTGGGGAGGTAAGAAAACAGTCGCACGCAGCTTATTATAGCGGTTTTGTGATACCGTTCTCTTGAGGGCTTCACAACAAAGGTTGCAACGTTGTCTTAACTGGAGGTCAACGTTTGGGGCTTCCCACTATTTGCTGGCTATAATAGCGTGGTTTAACCGCGTAAATCCTGAACGGGGCTTCACTAGCGGATTTTTCTGTCCTTGTGGGTCTGACAAGGGGTCGCTGTGCTGATATTAACGCAGGATTCTCTGCTTGGGAGACGGGGTGCAACGTGATTTCACAAGCTGGGGTGCAGGTAAATTCTGTACACAGGGTTGCAACCGTCTTCTCGGGGTGCAACGGGATTTCGGACAAGCTGGGTGTAGGTAAATCTTTTACCACAGGGTTGCAACCGTCCTCTCGGGGTGCAATGGGATCTTGGACAAGCCGGGGTACGGACAAGTCCTTTACACAGGGTTGCAATAGTAGCCGGATAACACAGGGTTGCACCAGGTTTCGGGGGTACAACGGATCTTGAACGAGTCGGGGTGCGGATAAATCCTTTAACACAGGGTTGCAACCCTCGGGGTACGACAGGAATCCTTTTTGGCAGGCAGGGTGCAATGGATCGTGACTCAAGCTGGGGTGTGGATAGATCCTCCGCTGCGTAGGTTTGGGTTACTCAGGGTGCAACGGTCTTTCAGGGTGCAACAGGATTTTTGGCAGGCGGGGTACAATGGATCGGGAATCAAGCTGGGGGTGCGGATAGGTCTCTACTGGAGATCCAACAGCGGTTCGGGGGTGCAACAGGGGTGGCAACCACGTGTTCGGGGGTGCAGAAACGGTTCCCACGAAACAAAAATCCCTCAAAATCCCCGATTTCCTGAGAAAATCCCTTCACAACACAATGAAAAATGGGGAAAACACCAATCCTATCTAACGAGATATTGCGAAATATGGTTGCACAAAATAGAAAACACACGAAAAATGACAAGTAAAACACAAAAATTAGGCAAAAATATCAATATAACGTAAAATAATATCAAATATATACAAAAATTTCTCAAATCATCCGTGCCTGGCGGGTATATGGTACGTTTTGCACCACTACCTACTCTTGGGGACTTGGGACAATTTTGAAGGACTCTGGGTACCTTGTGTGTCCTAACCGTGTGCCTACCTACGGGGTCCGGATCTCTAGCAGTGCATGAGATCCCACTTCTGACACCAAAAATGTAGCGTGTTGAATTCCTAATTTCCCTACTGTCCTATGGATGGTAAAGCTAGTGGGCGAGATGTTTGGTGGCGGAATTCTTACACGTACACTTGTTACCTGGTTTGTAGGCGGCAGTTGGCCTCGAGACAGCTTTGCACAGTACTGGCTCGAGTTCAGGAGACACGTTGCTGAAAGATTAATAAAAGAACTAGGCTTCCAGCAAGGTAAGCAATGACTGATGGTCCTGGGAGAGTGATGCAACTAACTAATGAACAAGAGAATTTATTGAACGGAAACAAGATACAATACTGAGGGGGGTTCCACGGGGTGCAGCAATTTAGAGACAGATTTCAGAGAAATGACGTTCGCGAAATATCGGGACTCGAGATAATTCAAAGGGGCTGAAGTTAAGATAATTTACTATACGAATGAATTGTGTTGAACGAATGTTGTAGTGTGTATGGTAGCACCAGAGTCGGGTGCAATGCTTCTGAAGGGTGAAATGCGGGGTGCTGTGGGTACGACTGCACGTGGTAGAGGGGTGCAACGTTGGGCTCAGGCTCGGGGGCAGCAAGATCTACCTGAAGGGGTTCTGCAACAGAACGGAAGAATCCCTCTGTTACTTCTGGCAAAATGCCGTGAAATATTGGACACCTGAAGGGCACTGCTACGTGAAAGTCGCAAAATGGATAATAAGGGTTAAGGGTGCAAGTCCTACCTCTTCCTTGGAACTGGCAGGAATCTCGTCTGGGCAACCTCCTGGCTACTGGCTTCGGGCTAATGCGGTCCACTGCTTTCGGCGTCCACCCAAAGGCGAACTGGTCTCGCCTGAAACAGGATATCTTCCGCGGCAGTACATTCAGTACAGGGCTTCGAGGACCAACTAGACCCCGAATGGAACCTATAACCCGAATTTCATTAAATTTTTTTCATGGTAACTAAGAAAAGTGTTCTGTACGGCGTACCGCGTATGCCGGACAGACAGAAATTTTTTTATTGCATTTTCCTTGAATCGAATTTTTATTGAATTTTGAGGGGGGGGAACCAGCGGCCCATGGCTTAACAGATTTCATGTGATGTGAAGTAAATCTTTAGCAACGCCTTCGCATCTTACTTTATGTGAATCTCACCGATTTATCGATGATTTGGTTATAACAACTCCGACTGTCCCTCGAACGAAGAGCATTATTCGTTTTTTTCCGGCGGAGGCTGCAAAAAATTATTCAAAACTCCCCCTCTTCGAGAAAAACTGAAAATAAATAGGGGTGAAAAAGCAAAACCTTCCGCTTGAGAAAGAGATTTTGAGCGAGGTGTATGGCTGCTCAAAAAGAGACGAAAACCACGGGTCGTCCTTCAGAAGCAACCTTGTCCTCCAGAACGGGCATCCCGACATTCAAATCCGCTCCCTTCCCTTCCCTTCTGCGTATGCGCAAAATAAAAGTATCCCGAGTCGTCTGGCCAACGAACCTTTTCGGTGCAACCGAATGGTTGGACGTACCTGCAATATATTCGGGTGGTCTCAAACAATCCTCTACTTCGAGATCAATTTCTTATTTCGAATAGTGGAGCCGGCCGGGGAATTAAAGTTGCATAAAAATGCGCGGGATTCAATAGCTCAATCATTAATTAATTGTCGTTATTCATTAAGCGTAAGGAAAATAATAAACCGTTGTTTAAGTAACCACTGTATAATGACTTACTTGTATAGATGCCCCTTCTACGTAGATCACTGTTATCTGTGGTCAATACCTACCCTCGAGCTACTCGCACGAAAGCCCTGAATCGAGTACTGGATCCGGCCTGGGAATTATATTTTCATAAAAAGGCACGGGATTCAATAAATCAATCTTTTTTTTGTAGTTATTCATGAAGCATAGGGTAAATAATAAACCACTTTTGTTGCAAACCGTTGTGTAATAATATTCCTGTATAGATCTGCGTAGATCACTGTTTTCTATGGTCAGTACCACCTACAATCGAGCTCCTCCCAGGAAAGCCATAAGTCTAGTACTGGAGCCAGCCCGGGCATTACATTTCATAAAACGCTGCAAAGTCCTTGTCACATGGGTTTATTATTCTATTGGACATACCTACAGAAATGTTGGCTGTTCAGTTATTGTTTATTTCATGTGAAATAATTGAAATAGCTATTTCTGATGGTTTCCACCATTTTTGGCCCCTAAAACACGAATTAGGTACGCTCCTTTTTTTTTTTCAAATTATCTTTGATCATTGGTAGTGCCATTTAATCGTCTTGATCCACGTGTTGATATTACTTCCAGTGTTATTATACAAATTGGTGGTGATTTCAGACGATTTCCCAGGTTTTTGACTCATAAAATCAATTTTGGGTGCTGAACATTTGGTAGAACCTCGATTTGGTCAAAATCGAATTCTTCATTATTCGGTCTTCTCGTCCCCAGAAACATGGAAAACGATACCTCAAAAGCTCATTTTACTAACATGTTACTAAAACAACAAAAATTGCCTATTTTTGTGCACATTTTCAGTCATAACATCCCTGGGTATATTCCGATCGGGCTGAAAAGTTTCGGGACACAACTAGGGCCCAAATCGAGCATGTGTGCGAAAGAACGAATTTTTTAGACCTAAAATGAAGCCGGTACACGTGATACGGCGTACGGCGGACGGACATTGCATGTTTTGAATCTACGCACCTTGAAACGGAAAAGAAAAAATTTTGAGGGGGTGTTATAAAAATTTTTTGCTGAGCGAATACATAGGTGTATTATTCACAGAATAATAAACCAAAATGCAATGTCCGTCCGCCGTACGCCGTCCGCCGTATCACGTGTACCGGCTTCATTTTAGGTCTAAAAAATTCGTTCTTTCGCACACATGCTCCATTTGGGCCCTAGTTGTGTCCCGAAACTTTTCAGCCCGATCGGAATATACCCAGGGGTGTTATGAGTGAAAATGTGTGTAAAAATAGGTACTTTTTGCGTTTTAGCAACATGTTGGTAACATGAGCATCTGAGATATCGTTTTCCATGTTTTGGGGGACGAGAAGACCAAATATGAAGTCGATTTTGACCAAAGAGTGGAAAATTGAGTTCTACCAAATGTTCAGCTCCCAAAATTGATTTTTTATGAGTGAAAAACCTGGGAAATCGTCTGAAATTATCATCAGTTTGTGTAATAACACTGGACAAAGTGTCAAAACGTGGATCAAGACGATTAAATGGCACTACCAATGATCAAAGATAATTTGAAAAAATAAAAATGAAAAATAAATAAAGGAGCCTACCTAATTCGTGTTTTGGGGGCCAAAATTGGTGGAAACCATCAGAAATGTCTGTTCGAATTATTCCACGTGAAAGAAACAACAAATGAACAGCCAACATTTCTGCAGGTTTGTCCAACAGAATAATAAACCCATGTGACACGGACTTTGCAGCGTTTTTAAATTGATCTCAACTTGGGAATTCATGGAGACCATCTGGACGGTACGTCCTCGTTCACAGAAAGACCCTGAAATTTGCACAGAAAAGCTTCGTCAAGATGATCGTGAATGAATATTTGGTTAATATAAGTGTTAGACCTGGTTCATAGTTTGTAAAAATCTCATCAAAATGACCAAAATGTCAAACAACTCCCCTAGAATAGAACGGATGTTTTTCAACAAACAAACAAAAAACTCTGCAAGTTATGACACAACGATTTATTTTTACCTGTATAGATGCCTATTCTCGTAGATCACTTTTTTCTGTGGTCAATACTACTCTCGAGCTCCCTCCAGGAAAGCCCTAAATCGAGAATTACAGTTTCATAAAATACGTAGGATTCAATAATTCTATCATTAATTATTTGTTGATTTGCTGGAAGCTGAATCGCTTTGGTGCACTCTGTTCAGCATCAGCAAAACTAGACCCAGAATTGAGACTTTTTTTTTCAAACAACCATGAAATTTGGGTGAAAATTGTGGCCGGTAAATCCCACAGAATTTGCGAGATGGGTACGCGTTTTGCCACATGCACACACACATAAATAATTATAATGTGTATCATCGCCGCTACACATACGGACGGTCAGTGATGGTTGTTTTCAGCAGATCAACTGAACGTAAACTGTAGCTTGGTCATTAAAGGATTACAGCCTCAGCTGCCCTTTCCTGAAAATCAAAAATAATAGGACACCCCTAATTCATTTTCTCGTACCTACAGGCCTGGTCCCGATTGCAGTCCCAAACCCCACACCCAACTTTATAGTTTAATGGCTACTACCTGCCCTGTTCAATGACGATTCAACTTCCCGTGAACCTTATGAAATTCGTGATAAAAGTAGATGGGCAGAAAATAATATTCATGGTCCCAGGCAAAACAACTGTAAGTGTTCCACTAAGCAAAAAACGCTGCAAAGTCCTTGTCACATGGGTTTATTATTCTATTGGACATACCTACAGAGATGTTGGCTGTTTATTTATTGTTTCTTTCATATAAAATAATTGAAATAGCTATCTCTGGTGGTTTCCATCAATTTTGGCCCCCAAAACACGAATAAGAATTCATTTATTTCATAAGGCTTTATTTTATTTATTTTATTTTTTTAATAAATTATCTCTGATCATTGATAGTGCCATTTAATCGTCTTGATCCACCTGTTGACACTTTTCCAGTGTTATTATACAAATTTATGGTGATTTCAGACGATTTCCCAGGTTTTTCACTCATAAAAATCAATTTCGGGAGCTGAACATTTGGTAGAACCTCAATTTTCTATTCTTTGGTCAAAATCGACTTCATATTCGGTCTTCTCGTCCCCAAAAACATGAAAAACGATACCTTAAAAGCTCATGTTACCAACATGTTGCTAAAACGCAAAAAGTACCTATTTTTATACACATTTTCACTCATAACACCCCTGGGTATATTCCGATCAGGCTGCAAAGTTTCGGGACACATCTAGGGCCCAAATGGAGCATGTGTGCGAAAGAACGAATTTTTTAGACCGAAAATGAAGCCTGTACACGTGATACGGCGGACGGACATAGCATTTTTGGAATCTACGCACCTTGAAACGGAAAAGAAAACATTTTGAGGGGGTGTTATAAAAATTTTTTGCTGAGCGAATACATAGGTGTATTATTCACAGAATAATAAACCAAAAGACATCTTTTTTCGGTCCGACACTCTTTTGGCAAAAGAGATGTTTATAGTACCCATGACAGGGTTATTCTTTTAACTTCTAAAACAGAGAGTTGGCGGCCATCTTGGTATTTTCGATCTCTTTCAGAGAGACGCCTAATTAGGTGTCTTTACTCGAAAGAGAGAGTCTATTTCTCGTTTGTTTGACAGTGATAAGTCGTGTAATACCCTCGTTTATCCACTACCACATCGGTAATTTTGATCGCGTATGTTTTTTTCATTCGTAAAATCGCGAATGTTTTTTTCAAGTAGTGTTCATTAAAAATATATAGGTGCATATTATCGATTCATGAGTAAAGACGTCTAAGTGCGGGTTGAGATAGGTACCTACCTACCTAAGAGTGGGCGTTCATTAGGTGAAAATATAATACAAGCATTGAGCCCCCTAATTCGACTTTTTCTGTTTATAATTGGGACTTTTTTTCCATTTCATTTAAACTTTCATCCGATTCATGAGTAAAAACGTCCAAGTACGGATTGAAGTAGATAGGTAGGTACCTAACAGTGGGCGTTAATTCTAAATATAATATAATAAAGCATTTTGCCGCATAATTAGAAGTTTTCTGTTTAATTTAGTTTTTTCAGTTTTCATTTAAAATTTGTTCCGATTCATGACTAAAAACGACCAAACGGGGTGCTGGTAAAATTGTTGAAATACGGTGAAAGTATTAGCAGATAGGTAGCTAAGTGCCCAGCCAAGTTATGTATCATTGGTAGTTGAAGGAATTTACTGGTAGAGTTTAGGTACCATAAGCATTATTTCTTCCTAGCTTGCTAGTCGATTGGGAATGTAGGTACATTCTTGGGATTTCTAAGAACGTGCGAAAGTATACCTACCCACCTACCAGGTAGATAGATGTTTTATTATTTTAGTTCCTCCGTGAATGAAAACGCTGCAAAGTCCTTGTCACATGGGTTTACTATTCCATTGGACATACCTACCTACAGAGATGTTGGCTGTTTATTTATTGTTTCTTTCATATAAAATAATTGAAATAGCTATCTCTGGTGGTTTCCACCAATTTTGGCCCCCAAAACTCGAATAAAGTACGCTCCTTTTTTTTAAATAAATTATCTCTGATCATTGATAGTACCATTTAATCGTCTTGATCCACCTGTTGACACTTTTTCCAGTGTTATTATAGATATTGATGGTGATTTCAAACGATTTCCCAGGTTTTTGACTCATAAAAAATCAATTTCGGGAGCTGAACATCTGGTAGAACCTCAATTTTCTATTCTTTGGTCCAAATCGACTTCATATTCGGTCTTCTCGTCCCCAAAAACATGAAAAACGATACCTTAAAAGCTCATGTTACCAACATGTTGCTAAAACGCAAAAAGTACCTATTTTTATACACATTTTCACTCATAACACCCCTGGGTATATTCCGATCGGGCTGAAAAGTTTCGGGACACAACTAGGGCCCAATTGGAGCATGTGTGCGAAAGAACGATTTTTTTAGACCGAAAATGAAGCCTGTACACGTGATACGGCGGACGGTGGACGGCGGACGGCGGATGGCGTACGGCGGACGGACATTGCATTTTTGGAATCTACGTACCTTGAAACGGAAAAGAAAAAATTTTGAGGGGGTGTTATACAAATTTTTTGCTCAGCGATTACATAAGTGTATTATTCACAGAATAATAAACCAAAAGGAGATACAACGGCAGACACCACGCACAAGTAATAATTAATTTGTACCTACCTTTTGGATAGGTATTATTAATAAATTTATTTATTTATTTATTTATTTATTTATTTATTTATTTATTTATTTATTTATTTATTTATTTATTTATTTATTTATTTATTTATTTATTTATTTATTTATTTATTTATTTATTTATTTATTCATTCATTCATTCATTCATTCATTCATTCATTCATTCATTCATTCATTCATTCATTCATTCATTCATTCATTCATTCATTCATTCATTCATTCATTCATTCATTCATTCATTCATTCATTCATTCATTCATTCATTCATTCATTCATTCATTCATTCATTCATTCATTCATTCATTCATTCATTCATTCATTCATTCATTCATTCATTCATTCATTCATTTATTTATTTATTTATTTATTTATTTATTTATTTATTTATTTATTTATTTATTTATTTATTTATTTATTTATTATTAAGGAATTAAACGGTGGGGGGGGGGGGGGGCAAAAAATTAGATATGAAGATCTCGCACTTCATGGTTACTATGGGATTTTCATATATTAGGATCCATATCTCTCTTTCTCAAGTTCACTGGAGCTATTCTGGACTGTCTCCTGAGGGAGACTATCTCTCCCGGGAGATTAATTTTCAGAATAGATAATCTCTTTCCACTATGTCTTTTAGTGAATAAATAGGCCCCCCAGTACATTTCAAACCGCAACTGATTACAAGTTCATCGTTTCTGTAATTATTTGTGATCATTTCTAGTACGTAAATAAATAACATATTGACAGCCTTTCTGAAAGGTAAACATCACTCCAAAGCTTAATAGGGTCACAAGGCTCATTGTCTGTAGCAACTGTCTACAGTTGCACATTACTGTGAGGTTTTCAGAGTCAATTGTTCTACTTAATCTAATCAACTTCATTATCTCTTCCCGTTTATCCGGTAGACCATCTTACAGCTGTAGGCCAGTTATGATTAACCGATTATTTAAAGAATGGATCGTCGCGCTGTATGGTTTGCTGGTTTATTCTATGTTCTTATATGGTTTCATTCTACCAAGAGAGCGGAAATTTTGTTTCCACTTTTGAGTGGAAAAAAACTTGTTTGTCTCCAAAATCAAAATTTCCGCTCGCGTTATACGTGTTAGAGCTTTCTGAACATATATTTTTCAGTCTCTATCCTCAACTCCATTTCAAAGAAAAACGGAGTTATTTAAAAAATAGTCTATTTCCACTAATACATGTAGCAAAATATGCTATTAAAATCAAGAAATAGTCTATTTCCACTAATACGTGTGTTAGTGGAAATAGACTATTTTTTCAATAACTCCGTTTTTCTTTGAAATGGGTTTCTACGATTTCTTCGCGAATGATTTAGTTCGTCTCAACTCCATGCTACACGCATAACTTCCTCAATTCAAATCCAGTTTAGCAGCAATTCTTAGGGACCATGCGAGTGTAGCTTCTAGATTGTCCCCGATGAGTTTCAGAACGATTGGATCATTAGTACGGCCACTGCGCATGCGCAAACGCGAAATGAAATAATTATAACGAATTTCTTAAGAATCAAGGGCCCGATTTTGCTTAAATTCGGCGGGTGGTTGGGGTGTACATCCCGGACGGTTCTCAATGAATTTCATCACTATTTGATCACTGATACAGCCAATGAGCATGTGCGCATCAAATTCGAGGTATATTGGCCCCATCTCGCTCAAATTTTGTGGATAGTTGGGGTCTTTCCCTCAGAAAGAATAAATTAACTTCATAAATTAATATCGCATGAATCGTAGCCACTGCGCATGAGCAAACGTTAAACCCAATTATCTATACAATTTCCCGTTCTTTTCATTCTTACTTATTGTGGTGGAAGGGTTTGTGTGTTATGATCATGCTATTGATATAAGGAAACCACGTGACATTCAACTTGGCAGAGGTTATTTAATTTCCTCGTAATATGAGCGTAACAAGTCGGAACGATAATAATTACAGTACCTACCAACATATTTCTCGTTTGCGCGAGAATAAAAGGTGCAGTTGCTACGGGTGAATAGAAAGGTATACGATATTATGTAACACAGACCACTAGATTCTTATCAGAGCTCAAAAATGTTGGACCATATGATTACAATAGCGGGGTTTCAAATATTTCACATTTATGTTCGCTTTTCGATCGGCAATCGTTAGGCCATTGACCCCCTTGGAATTCAGAGAAGTTTTTTTTCGATTTTGTGACAGGATCACTGTGACATGAGCAGTGCGTAAATATAGACAACCATTCATGTTGGACAAGTCCGTATTACCTGGTTTTCCTACTGTCAGAATTATAGCAAAGTTGAATGAAAATGCCACCGTCTTGTTTAACTCGATTGAAACACGATTGTGAATCTCCAGACAGGATATCTAATAATAATTATATAGAAACCAATCTCAAAGCCACTAATAAAAAACTATGATAAGGCGGCTATTTGTTGTGGCAACTGAATGTGTGTCACATGAACAACGATACAGTGATCCAATAAATGAATTTATTTTTTGAATTTGGCCTTGGCATAAAAGATTATCGTGATCCGTAGGTAGCCTTCCTGATAATTATTATTTATCGCATTCTTAGTTGTTTTTCTCCTCGCACCTAAGTACATCAGCGAACAATTGCTTACGAATGTACTTTACGCTATGTGCTTTTATGACTTCCCATCGCTTCATTTGCATGATTTACATGTGATTAGAATCAATAAATCAATTTCGTTAGGTTTATTCAATAAGGCGGGGTAGCTCCTCCAAGCACGCGGAAAATAGAGTTATTGGGAAACCAAAGGGAGAGCTTTCATGGGTTTGAAAAACATACTTCATGTCAGACTGACACTCCTAATATTCGCTGTTTGAATCATCACAGAATACTCGTACCTATCAGATAGTCTCAACTTCTCATCGTCCTCGGATTCCATCGTCGGAAAGACCTGCGGTAGTACCTACTATAAATTGTTTTACCAAAATTCAAGAACAAAGGCGACGTTGATAGATTTGTGTGCTCATGCGCATTTACCTGTTACCTGCCTCATCATTGACGGACGGCACAAATTATGAGGACATTACGGATGGATATGCGTCTAGGGCGCGGCTGTGGGTAGATTCATACGTTCAAGCTGAAGCAAAAGAAATGCCTAGCTGTACGGAGAAGATCTATTTAGAAACGTCAGGCACCATACAGACAGAAATTGAACAAAACTGGGTGCCACCTGCCTCACAAGGCAATCTACTTCGAAAGAAACTAAGAAAAATATGGTACATGCTTCAGAGTGGGAAAGACCACGGAGGTGGTGGAACGAGATCGAAGTGGGAACACCCATCCGGCAGGCGGAAGCTCTATCCGTAACGCTTTTTCGTGTTGTGACGCGTGACGCGTGACGTTTTTCAGCCTGTAGTTCATCGCAAGAACATACGTACCATGCTGAAATGCAATGGAGATTTTTTTTCAACCAGGAAAGAGATGGAAGCGATTGAGGGTCACCAAAAACTGAGTAGCGGAATTCCTTTGAGCTGCCATTTTCAAAAGAACTGAGCAGAGCAGGTTTCGACAATAAACAAGAAGGATTGTGTTATATATGTACTCCCAAGCTAGGGAAAACCATACGCCATACGTGCCGACACTTGTAACAGTGCGGCTCTTCTCGAGTCGTTTTTCGGTCCGGTGGAGACGGGATCGGTGAGCGGAAGCCTTATCGATATCCCTTCTTAACCGGTGATGATCTCGCTGGTCAGGGAGGGGGACTCTCGAGGTTCCACCCCCACTGTCACACGCGCAGTTCACCATACTCCATCCACTTTCTGTGGGCTTACCAGAAGGATAAGCCCAAATGTTTCCCAGAAGGATTCCTTTACTAGCAACCTGTCCCTTCGATAATACATACATTTATTGGCTTCCCACCCCCTTTCCCCCCCTTAGACTGCCAATATAATTAAAATATACTGACCTCATCAGAAGGCGATTGATGTCATGTCCCAGTTGACAAGTCCCAATAGTTTTTCCATCCTAACGATGGAGGATGATCACCTAGAGGTTGCCCAGATGAGCACAATTCACTGGACAACAACCTCTGACAACATTATCCGCCGATACTCGTATGTACGAGCTTTGTTCTCCACCAGTAAATATTATTGAGGTAGTACCATTACGATGGAGGTTAGTCATCATGAAGTTGTTCAGATGTCGTTTCCTGAACCAGAACTTCATGCTACTTTTCATTCCCCCTTTTCCCTCTCATACTTCTGCTACCCAGAAATATGTCACGTGGGAAGGAGTGTAACAGTGCGGCGTCGTTTTTTGGTCCAGTGGAGACGAGATCGGTGAGCGGAAGCCTTATCGATATCCCTTCTTAACCGGTGATAATCTCGCTGGCCTGGGAGGGGGACTCTCGAGGGTCCACCCCCACTGTCACACTCTGTCACACACTGCCGACTTTTGATTGGGATAGCTCCATAAATACGGGACAAAATTGGAAAGTTAATGACTGCGCTTAGAAAAATCTGTAGATTCAGGATGTAACTTGGGGAACCGGAGGTAATTTCAACAACAAAAAGTACTTGGATTTACTGATAAATCCGTAGTAATTGTAAATCTCAGGGAGAATTGGCGCATTGGCGGGCTTAGCTTTCTTGCAACGGGGGATCTCTGTCAACCACGAGGTGCCTGTGGTGGCAAGCATCGTTCTACACTTGTATTGGAACAATATAGGCAAACCTATCCTACCTTTGAAAATGAAGAATGCACCTAATTTGCATTTTCTGTCTATGAATGCTCCAAATTAGATGGAATATAAGTTTGTTATCTCATTTTTGTGGCTTTACCGGGCCAAACTTCTTCCAAGGTTCAAGACATTTATGGCGAAATAGCAAGTAGGCATATTGTAAATTCGAACGGCGAGACTTACGACCTTCTCAAAGATTCACTCGTTGCATGCGCATGCGACGCTAGTGTTGATCTGATTGAACGCGATTGCCCGAACCTAATTCCACTATTCTTTTACGTATAGTATGCTCACAGCTAGGATTACCGGAGAGAAACACAAACGTGGAAAATTTTAAGAAGGGCCTGAATAGCAAAACGGCTTTAGATGCCCATTGATGCCAAATGAATCGATTTGCACCGCATGGTGGGGTACATCCAGCAATTGTAGTGTCTTTTATAAGTGTCGCTAACGATTTTGTTTAGGAATGTAGTTCGGTTTCTATCTTTCCGATAAAAAAATAATCATCAGCTTCCGACGCGCGATTTTGCTGTAGAGACATAATAGGTAGCACACGCGAGCAGGAAGGCCATCCTGTTTTTTTTTCCAGGCGAAACTAGTCCAACATTCATGTTGTTTGGTTATTCATTTATATTTACTAAACACCGCTGGCCAAATGACAGCTTTAAACAGCTTATCTTGTCGGAACATGGCAATATTCCTACACATACCTTGTAGTATGTGGAAACGCTCCTTCTTTGAAAGAGCCATCTAATAAAAGCTTCATATTTTAATAATTACGGAATTTCTTCTTTAACTATTTTACAATATTTTAGTGAGATGGACAGTGCAAAGACGTCCCTCCGAGCAGCACAATTTGTCAACGCCTTCGGCTAAATCCAATCCACAAGCTCAAGTATTTCTTTCGATTTCTTTGTCCCCACAAACTTGCACAACAAAGCAACCAGTACAAGAAAGCGTTGAATTCCAAGTCACTCGGCCACTGTTGTGAATCCCCCCCCCCCCCCCCCCCCCACTCAAAATTTGGTGGTTTACATAATTATCAAGGGACGTAGAATATGAATAAAGAATTTAAAAAAATTCCGCCCGTCCGTCGTACGCCGTCCGCGGACTTTTCCTTAGTTCCCATGAACCAAAATTCACGAAATTTGGTATATGGGTCCCGTTTGGGCTCTAGTTGTTCCTCGAAGCTCGGCGTTACTGTCACCCAACTCTAAAGGGTGAAAAATAGGGGTTAAATGTCCGGAGAGTCCCCATCTCGGAAAATTGTATTTTGAGGTAACGATTTTCTCGCATTTTTAAATAGTTCGATATTTTTCTGAATTTTTGAGACCATCCGGAGCATTCTACGATGTCGCCATAAAATTTGCCGTAAAGAGCAGGATGGATGCAGGCATCAAGCTGTGTTGAGAGCGCACATCACTGGTCTCTCGCCTAGCTGGGCAATATAGCCCATTGGTCTAACTATCGGACTGAAATGTCGAAGTTCCGGAGATCGACATCCTACAGGGACTGAATATTTGTTCACTCCATATCAACAATTTCCCTTCAGAACTTGAATATTTGTGTTTCTTTTTGCCATTTTAGCTACTGTTTGTCATCGACAGAATTATTTTATTTTTATTTTATTTTATTTCATTTTATAGTAGGTACGGCTAAGCCAATTTGCAAGAGTTGAACAAAGGAGATGTAAACTCAGGAAAAAATAAATGAATAATTAAATTTTAAGAACAAGTCGACCAAACTTCACTGGCATTGGTGAGCTGAAAAATGGCGACTGAGGGAAGACGATGGATCGGCAGAGAAGTCGAATGACGAATTCTGGAGGAAGACATTGACTAGACGTGGCATCCGGTAAATTTAGCAACATTTAACTCGTGATTTAGGTAGATACCTAGTAACGAGTACTGGGTTAGGTACTAACCTACTGAGGGTCTGCGATATACATAATATTTATAGAATAGTAAACTTAGAATAGTAGTTTGTATGGTTAGCGGTAAAATCCTTCTCCAATATCACACTTCAAATTCGTCAATTCGCTGGCCACAGATTCTCGTTTTCAGGCACGACAAATAATAATAAATCAAAAAATAAACCTTCGTCAACGAATCTGCTTCGCACCCACCTATCTGTGCTGATCCCAGATAGCTCCTCGTTCGTCATTACTGTGACCATCCTGAGCCAGTGAGCCAAAGACTTACTGAACTAACGATCGGAAATACCTAAGTACCTCAGTTCAGTAGCACCTTCGCTTACCAAGGCCGTGGCGGTGAGTCGTGATTTACCGGCAGATAGCTTGGAGGTACCTATTTCAGTTGTTCCGGCTCGGCACTACCTACCGAAGGAGATAATCATCTATGGCTCATCTCAAATTGTGCCCCTACTAATTATTACTGTAGCCTTGTGTCTTTCTGGTCTTATGACTCGCAGTCTTTGCTCTATCAAAAAACTAATATTTTGCCAAAGATTGCTCTTCCAGTATTACACGAATAACGATTTACCTATTTATGGTTCTGGAGCAACAATGGTATTTATAAATAGTAGCTCCATTAACATCTACCTCAGACTGTATTAAATAGTGCCTAGGTAAATATTTATTTATTTTTTTTCAAGTTTTTTTTTTTTTTTAATAACGCCAAAGCACTTGACTTTTAGGTCATTTGGCTTCTTGCAGCCCCGAGTAGAGTTTCGCCAATTTCTGGCGCTTAGCCAGCAAATCAGCTCGTAGAACTCACCGTGGCAAAAACGATGAAAAAATAAAAAGTAAACAGCCATTTCAGGCTGGGGTTTCCGTCCAAGTGCCCTGTCGGGGTTAGTAACTGTAATGATAGGTACACAGATTGTACAGACCATGGAAGAAGCGAAGACGCTAGATAGTCAATTAGCGAATTTTCGAAGAAAAGGAAGCTATTGTTCTCGGTCCAAAATTTTTAAAACTCGAATTTCCGAAAGATTTTTATACCAAAATCCGTTTCAGACCATCCTGAATTCCCTGCCGAAAGACACCAAAAATTATATGTATATATATATATATATATTTATATATTTATATATTTATATATTTATATATATATTTATATATTTATATATGTATGTGTCATTCCAGACGATAACTCTCGAAAGAATTGAGATAAAAAGTTCAAATTTGCACGAAAAATCTGTCTTGGCAATCGACAGGCTAAGTTCGAAGATGGGCAGAATCGCGTCACCCTAAGGGGGAGTTTTGGGGAGTTTTAGGGGGGGGAAATTACCCATAAATTCCCAAAATGAAAAAGTCTGACAAGTGACACCTCATTTTAAAGGTTTTTGTACGCTGAACACGATGGTGAAATCAGAATTGCGATATCTCATTCCATTCTCAAACTGGAGCACTTTGAAGATGAAGGAACGTGGTTATTTCTTGAGATGATCTTCCTGGTTCGTCTGCTCTAATCTGATAACGGAATGGGATATCGCAATTCTGACCACCATCGTGTTCAGCGTTGGAAAATCTACAAACCGAGGTGTTACTCGGCAAAAAATGGAACAAAAAATTTGTTACGTAGGTACCCAATACCTACTCTTCTGGTATTCAAAACATTTTTGATTTCCCCCTCCCCCTCCTTCCACCCCAAATTTTACTTTGCGTAAAACTACTCCTGTTTTAATTTTGTATGGTATCAAGTTGGGAAAACATTGGCCGAAAATTAATTTTCAGAAAATTTTAGGCGGAGGAGGAAGATGCCGAAAACTTCGAAAATTCGCTCTTATAGCCATGCTGCATGACTGCGGTTTTTTTTTATTATAGAAGATTTAAGATATTGTCTGTAACGGGCTGTGTCCGCTCGCTTCGCTCGCTCATCTTTCGCTCTTTCTCATCCAAGTAGTTTAAAAATATAACTTGACTTGTAGTCTTCCGGGTATTGTAGAATAACTTTGTGCAATTTTGGCTAATTAGTCATCATTCAAATATCGAAATGCATTACTGCGTACGTTCCAGTGCAATAGATTTCGCTATAGAAGGTAATGCACAGGGTCCCTGGTCCCTCTATAACGTCTTGGACCAGCTATCGGTAGGTAGGTATACCTACCTATCATGAAAAACTAGCAGGGGAGTTCACCATTGTGTGAAAATGTAATATTGCAGTGTATGTGTGTGTGCGAGTCTTGACTCGCAGCTAACCTAGAACGGGCGTCCTAGTCCCCAAGAAACCACCTGCCAACTTTTGCCGCCCACTGCCCTCACGACGTTTTTCCTCTTCGCCGTCGTCGTCCCGCTGGTACCGGACATTTTGCGGAAATTTCGAAGAGTTTAAAACGGGTGGTGAAAGGGAGGCTACGACCTAACTTTCAACCAGTTCGGTTCAGCCGTTCAGTTCGTTTTCTGTCATTTCCCAGGCAACGCACGGGTAAAAATTGATTCCAACATCGGGACCCCATCTTATTTAGGCCCCCCTAGAGCGCGATGCAAAAACTTCCACCAAAATCGTTCCAGTCGTTTAGACGGTATGCAGAGTTGCGCATTGCGCACAGTGTTCTAAAATAGCCTATTCCCTTCTGACAGACATGCTGCATAAACGTACCAAGTTTGGAAGAGATCGGTTGATCCATTTGGCAGTAATCGGTTCCGGACAAACATACAAAGAGATTTATTTATTTTGATTTATTATTAGTATTATTTATTTATTTATTTATTTATTATTTATTAATTATTAGTATTGTCGCGATATCCTGCCGGAATACCACTCCATGCACCTATTCAGATTGTCCAAATAAACCAAAGGAACGGAGGGCCTACATGACGAAGGTAGGGTAGGTTTCTCTTCCCTCCGTCAGACCCTCAACAGTTCGCCCTCGGAGGACTGGAGGAGGGTGGAAGAGCTCCTATAAAACCCGCTCTTCCCACCAGGCTCACCATTCTACGCTCAAACCTCAAGTGGATGACTTCTCTCTCTCTCTCCTCATACCTCCTTACCTTTCTCGCCTAAAAGAACTCGGAGTGGTGGAACGGGTCCAAGAACTCGGAGTGGTGGAACGGGTCCAAGAACTCGGAGTGGTGGAACAGGTCCAAGAAATCGGAGTGGTGGAACGGGTCCAAGAACTCGGAGTGGTGGAACGGGTCCGGTGATAACCAACCTGGTGGAACCGTCTGGGCACATCCCCTAGCATTTTTAGTGGTGGTAACCTTCCTGGCTTCGCCATAGGTGGTAACCTTTCAAACGCTAGCTACCAACACCTCGTCACTTCCATCTCAACCTCGCCTATCCAAGCCTCACCTCTACCTTTCAACCACCACAATTATAGATACACAGCGCAATGTTTCAAGAATTAGACTACGCAAGAGTAAAAGTGGATTCTGACATCAGGACCACATATCATATTTAGGCCCCCCTAGATAACAATGCGAAAATTTCCATCAAAATCGGTCCAGCCGTTTAGAAGTTAGCACAGTTGCGCATTACGCACAGTTTTCTAAAATACCCTATATTCCCTTCCGACGGGCATACTGCATAAACTTACCAATTATGGTGGTAACCGATTGATTCATTTAGCAGTAATCTGTTCCGGACAAACAGACAAAGAGATTTATATATTTGTATAGATGTAAAGCGCAATTTCTCAAGGATTAGATTACATTTGTTGATGACGTTAATTCGAAATTCGGCATGTTTGTCTTTTCTTATCCACGAGGATTATCTGTTAACCTTCAACTGACCCACAGTGAAAATCAGCGAACATAACACCCGAATCTATCACAGATTACATTCATCCGTTCCACTTGGGTTCATTATTTCATTCATTCGAATATCGAGGGTCCAACAGGAACACCACGGACTGCGTTTTTAGCTACTTTTCAGGACGGCCAGAAGAATGGTTTTCAATGATTTGTTTCGACAATCGCTTTTTCCTTTCTCCACGCGATAGTTCACTATGTTAAAAACGGCATTTTGAATGAAATAAAACAAGATTAAAACAAAATTTAAAGAAATTAAAGAAAATTGTGATGGTAAGTGGTGTTGTATCGTCAACACTTGATGGTTCGCCGTGTTGTGTCTTCCTATTTTCCTGTCATCTCGCCATTCAATTCCGATGTATTCCTCATTTTTCAATGATTCCTTCTCAATTTTAGCGAATTTTCGAAGAAAAGCTATTGTTCTCGGTCCAAAATTTTTAAAACTCGAATTTCCGAAAGATTTTTATACCAAAATCCGTTTCAGACCATCCTGAATTCACTGCCGAAAGACACCAAAAATTATATGTATATATATATATATATATATATATATATTTATATATTTATATATTTATATTTATATATGTATGTGTCATTCCAGACGATAACTCTCGAAAGAATTGAGATAAAAAGTTCAAATTTGCACGAAAAATCTGTCTTGGCAATCGACAGGCTAAGTTCGAAGATGGGCAGAATCGGGTCACTCTAAGGGGGAGTTTTGGGGAGTTTTAGGGGGGGAAAATTACCCATAAATTCCCAAAATGAAAAAGTCTGACAAGTGACACCTCATTTTAAAGGTTTTTGTACGCTGAACACGATGGTGAAATCAGAATTGCGATATCTCATTCCATTCTCAAACTGGAGCACTTTGAAGATGAAGGAACGTGGTTATTTCTTGAGATGTTCTTCCTGGTTCGTCTGCTCTAATCTGATAACGGAATGGGATATCGCAATTCTGACTTCACCATCGTGTTCAGCGTTGGAAAATCTACAAACCGAGGTGTTACTCGGCAAAAAATGGAACAAAAAATTTGTTACGTACCCAATACCTACTCTTCTGGCATTCAAAACATTTTTGATTTCCCCCTCCCCCTCCTTCCACCCCAAATTTTACTTTGCGTAAAACTACTCCTGTTTTAATTTTGTATCAAGTTGGGAAAACATTGGCCGAAAATTAATTTTCAGAAAATTTAGGCGGAGGAGGAAGATGCCGAAAACTTCGAAAATTCGCTCTTATAGCCATGCTGCATGACTGTGGTTTTTTTATTTTATTTTCTTTGGCCCCAGCTACTCCTAGGATTGATAACAAAGTAAGAAGGTTTATAAATATAACCAGTTCATGGTGGTAGGTATATTGTACACAGAAATAAAGAACAAGATGGAATTTTTATTCAGAGACACTGCTTTTTAAAGCAAACTGGGTTTTCCTTGAAAAAAAAAGAAGGAAAATGAAACCGCAAACAAATTGGCAGTAAACTCTCATACTCATGTAAAACATTTGGCGTTTGCCCTTAGTTCTATTAAATCACAGAACATTACTTTTTCTTCTAACTAGGTGTTATTATCACAACGTTTTCTTAATCTGAGTTCGAAAGGAACTTTTGTATGAAAAACAGCGTACATCACATAGGTAGGTACCTAATTAAGTAAATCACAAAATTATCAGTTCAAAACTGTAGAAATCATAGGTACATGAATAATTTCAAAATAAAAATCTGAAGAAATGCGTCAATGTAGCTAACGAAGTCCTACTTGAAAAACGAATTACCTTCCAAAAGTACCAAGTAACTATAGTAGGTATGCCTACTGGAAAATCAGCTAACAACTAGAATAAAACCAGTAATATAGGGCGGTAACGTAAACAGTAAACAGGTAGATCCTATCTAAAGGAAAAAATATTTGAAAAAAGACTCGCAATCAGTCTTGAGTTTTGATCAGTCTATGAAAAAGGGACTCAGTTGATTTGATCATATATTATGATAATTTGATGCCCGGGAACTATCCGAGAACGATCAATGAACGATTATTCAGGTGTTTAGTTATTACTGAGCAAATTTACTTTTGGAATGACGCCTCAAAAAACAACGCAAGTGTACCGTACCCAAATCCGTATAAAATCACATTCAAATATATTTGAAGAATGCTGCATCACAACAGTACCAATTACAACGGTGTTTGTCACTTTTCAAGGTTGAAAAAAATATAGGTTAGGTGTGTTTATTGTGTATCTTTTCTGGCTATATATATATATATATATATATATATATATATATACCCTCCTATTATACTCGTAGATACGTAGGTTTCCTTGTTTTCTCTGAACGTCACACGATTCGGTGAATCAGATCCGTTGTCAGTATTCATATCAACTAACCTGTCACACCAGATATCAGGTCATGATAAGGTCAACTAGATCTCATTGTACCTACACGCTGCGCGATTCTGAAGTAGGGAACCCGAGGCCTTCAATCTACATGAACCCGCACGAGGTTTTATTTCATGGATTTATCAACATCTGGGACGGTCAATTTAGAATCTCAATGGATTTTTGCCCAGTACTCACTGGAGGGAAACCTCTTGTTAGTGGCGTTACAACCACACTAACGAATAATAATAATAATAATAATTAATTATTATTTTTATTATTATTATTTGTCATCTTCAAGTTGGTACAAAAGATTTGTTGAAAACATTTAAGCTTCTTGAGCACCCATATTAGCCATGGAGGGGTATATAAGTACATGAGTTGAAAAACAAGTGACGGATAGTTAAAATTGAGGACTAGCCTGGAGTTGGTCTGATTCTGAAGTATTCAATTTTTATTTTGTTATTATTTTTCCTCATTTCGCTCTGCTACACAGTATTTTTAAGTTTACCCTTAGTTTTTATTTGTTTTTACTATTAAATTATTGTTTACGATTAAAATAAAAGGCTAAATTTACTTTAAATTTGTTTATTTATTTTAATTTTTAGTTATTTTCTTTAAAATTACAAGAGGTACCTATTTGACTTTGTTTTCGAGTAAAAATTTATCTATTTCTTTACGGAGTAGATTTCCATTATTTATCTTTAATAAATAGACAATCTTTTCGATTTTTTTATTAATTAGTTGCATTCCTCTGTACCTAATTCATTTGTACAGTATTTTTTACTTCTGGTAGTTTTTCTGTATGGTTTACCATTTCTTCTCCTGATGTCTACAATAAAAACGCTCTTTTCTTTTTTAATAAACTTAAACATATTTTTTACATACAATTGATGTATCGTATTCAAATTTAGTTCCTTGAACAGCTCTTCTGTTGGATAGCGTTTAGGTTTATTGAAAATTATTTCAAGTGTCTGTTTTTGGATTTTAACCTTTTGCAGTCGTATGGTGGGTGAGGTGAAATAGGCGTAGCGGTCGTATTGCATGCGTCACATGCAGGCAGCCAGGATGAACTCTGGTCGCCTCGCTGTTTGCCATGATAAGTTAGCCTGGTCGTCACAGTGTTTTGAGGAATCTAAGAATTTTGATATCATCTCAGAAAAATTGTTCGTGGTTCAAATTAAGCAAACTTTTATGCGTTTTTCCGTCTGATTTCGATTCTAGAGGAGTGACTGTGCCTGATCAAAACACTGAAAGTTCGAAAATTCCTTCGTAAATAATTCTAATTTAATAAATAAAATGAGGTGAAATAGTGAAGCAGTTCAAACTACTTTCGTCATCTTGTAGGCTCGGGAAAAAACAACTACTTAGCAAAAAACTATTCTAGAAAATGAAAAAAGACTGGAATCAAGAAGCGGAAAGAAATAAAGTTTGACAAATCAGTGACAACAAGCCCGAAATTCGAGCTTCCCATCTGGTTACCACGAGAGTCACCTATAACTTTCAACGCTGGAGAAGCCTCAAACAAATTTTTCACCACGCCAATTTTTGAAGTTATTAGTTGCTTAGGTACTCTAGTTGGGGAAAAATGGCCAATAAATAATTATTGGATGAGTAGAAAGAAACAAGAAGAAAATATTGAAGCTGCATGTGACACATGCACTACGACCAGATCAAAAGGACAACAAGTGCATGTGACACATGCAGTACGACCGGAGAGCCTTTAACACCCGCAATGGCTGACGATCAGGTTAGCTCCAGTCAGGCTGCATGTGACACATGCACTACGACCGCAAAAGGTTAAATAATTTATCCAGCAGATATCTGTATTTCCCGCCCCAGATAACAATTGAATATTGCAGTACAGACTGGCCTGACTGCTTGCTCTCGATTGCTAATATATAATTTAAAGAGCTAAAGTGCTGTTCCACAAATGCCCGATTTTTCCAGTTTTTCGCACAACTTCGTCTTCGATATGCTGTCGAAAGCCTTGGCAACATCGAAATACTTTTGTGAGTATCCGAGTGTTGTTTGAAACAGCTTGAATCTTATTCAACCCGCGTACAATTCATGCCGATTAACGCCTTCCACATTCTGTTTGACGAGCCTTAAACCCATTGCCAACCCATCGGCAATTATTTCTTCCTGGAAACAGCCACTTCGACAGACTTCCAGACAGTCTTTGACTTGGAAGTGTGAAAAATTATAACGAAGGACAAAACTTCTTAAACAAATTCCACGACGCGGGTATTCGATGGGCGTCAGAAGCGGGACTTCCGAGCGGGGCCCCTACATTTGCATTTTCGTTCTTCAAATCTCAAATTCCAATAGCAATCTCGCATTATTTATCGCGGCAAGGCGTCCCCTCTCATATCAGTCGGCGAATGTCCCTTGTCACTGTGTACTGTAGATAATACTTGTGAACGGAACTATCGTGTTATCGCAACGTGTACCTACTCCTATCTATGAATGGCAGAAAATATGAATGATTGATGACTCACTTCCATATGAGAGGAAAAATTTTACGTGCAGGTACTCGTAACCACCAACCTGAAAGATAAAGATTTTCTCGAACCTGTTATTTCCTATTCATACGTGTTTTTACTATTGATATCAAACTGTTCGTTCAAACGAACAAAAAATCAACTTCCGCATGCGCTTTTATGCATTTAGCGTCCAAGCTCTTCTGACTTACAATTTTCACTCATCTGAAAATATAAAATTCGGTATATTTGAAGTCTACCAACTATGCATGCAGTACAATAGTCGATAAATAAATTGGTTTAACAATACAGTAGGTAAATTGAAATCATTCCCCGGTTGCAAAAATAAATGAAATCGTAACGTGTACCAGTTAAAATAACAAATATCGAGTTATTGTGCGTGCGAAAAATCAAACCTTAGATCGTAAAACGCTGCAAAGTCCTTGTCACATGGGTTTCTTATTCTATTGGACATACCAACAGAAATTTTGGCTGTTCAATTATTGCTACTTTCATGTAAAATAATTGAAATAGCTATTTCTGGTGGTTTCCACCAATTTTGGCCCCTAAAACTTGAATTAGGTACGCTCCTTTTTCTCTCCGCTCTTTTTTTCCGCTCATTTTCCTTTTTTCAAATTATCTTTGATCATTGGTAGTGCCATTTAATCATCTTGATCCACGTGTTGAAACTTTTCCTAGTGCTATTCTACAAATTGATGGTGATTTCAGACGATTTCGCAGGTTTTTGACTCATAAAAAATCAAATTTGGGAGCTGAACATCTGGTACAACCTCAATTTTCTACTCCTTGGTCAAAGTCGACTCCATATTCGGTCTTCTCGTCCACAGAAACATGGAAAACGATACCTCAAAAGCTCATTTTACTAACATGTTTCACTCATAACACCCCTGGGTATATTCCGATCGGGCTGAAAAGTTTCGGGACACAACTAGGGCCCAAATGGAGCATGTGTGCGAAAGAACGAATTTTTTAGACCGAAAATGAGGCCGGTACACGTGATACGGCGTACGGCGGACAGCGGACGGACATTGCATTTTTGGAATCTACGCACCTTGAAACGGAAAAAACAAATTTTGAGGGGGTGTTATAAAAATTTTTTGCTGAGCGAATACATAGGTGTATTATTCACAGAATAATAAACCAAAAAGAGTCAACACCATATTGTTCAGCAGCAATTAGAAGACACTTCGCATTCTTTTTGTATGTGCTGAAGGGCAGATTTCGAATGGCAAGAGACTTTGTAATAAATCCGCTAATTTTTCTGTTCTAGGATGACGGTGCCTCGAGTGCCTGTCATAATCCCACTGGCGCTGATCGGATGTGTGGGTGCGATATTCGTGATTAGCGGTATAACGTTCCTATTTACCTGGAATGGATTCCTAATGTCCATAATTCATAATGTGAGTTGCTATATTTTATTCGAATTTCGATATAGTTGATACAGATAACGATTTGTCGGCCCCTTCATTGTGTTGATATTTTCTAAAACATACCTGCTACCATGTAAATATCACGTGGTGAAATTTAGTTTTGATTGTGAAGATACCTTACAAAAATATGACGTCGATTAAAATTTCTTAAAGTTCCAACGAGCACTGAAAAAAGTGCGTCTACTTCTTTCAGGGCGTTATATGACGTAATGATATCTTTACCAGTATAATTCGACTTGTATTTAAGAACTGTGAAGGTTAGGTACATATTTCATAAGTTTACCGCGAAGTTTTTAACCCTCTGTTTCTCCTAAATGTTTTCAGAGATTAAAAGTCACCCCAGACTCACAAACTTTCCAAATTTGGAAGGACACACCAGTTCCTCAATACATGAGCTTTTACTTTTTTAATTGGACCAATCACGATAAATTTGAATCGGAAACGCCAGCCTTCGAGGAGGTGGGACCTTACAAATTTAAGTAAGATCTTTTACGTTATTTAATAAGAAATTATTTCAATGGTATCAATCCGGACCAACATTGTTCATTAAAATGCCTACAAGTGTAGCAGTGGTAATAGGTTATTATTTTTAGCATTTTTAGCTATGCTTGAAGAACAGACATCAATGCGTATAATAGACATTAAAAGGCTATTCGTTGATAGCTGGGTTATACACTTCCAAAATCTTTTTTTGTCTGTAATCAACTTTGGCCTCATAATTTCCACATGCACACACAACTTTGCAACACACTACATGCAACTGTGGCCCTATAATTTCTACATGACATAATAAAAATTGATGCCAAATTCATTTATAAAAAATAATGCTTTTGGTTTATTATATTCAATAATGAACCTTTGGAATCGAGCATGAAAAAAAATTTTTCACCCCCTCAAAATTGTTGATGGTTTACGTTTCAACGTATGTAGAATCAGAAAATGCTATACGAAAATTTCGGTATGTCCGCCGTACTTAGCACTTTTCTTAGTTACCATGAACAAAAATTTACGAAATTTGGTTTATAGGTCCCGTTCGGGGTCTAGTTAGTTCTCGAAGCTCGGCGTTACTGTCAGTCATCTCTAAGGGGTTCAAAATAGGGGTTGAAATTTTTAGAACGCCGTAGGTCGAAAACTTTCAATAGAAGGGTATGGTTTTTTTACGTTTTTAAATTGATCTTGAACGACAGAATTTTTTGAGACCACCCGGAGCATTGTACGACCAGCCGTTTGTTTGCACCGAAAAGTTTCGTCAACATGATCGTGAATCAAACGGTATAAATCCGGCCCAGTTTTTATCGCTAGGGAGCACCTGATTATAATCAAGGATGGCTGTATGAAGTCGAGTTGGTTGTTTTGCGATATTATTTCATTTGAAAGATGATGGATCTATTGGATTTTGTTGTTAGGTACTTTTGAAACTTAAACAAAGTATGTTGAAGTATTATTGATGGGTGGATTATTATACAATGGGAAATTATCACACAACGGTAAATTATTACACAATGGTCCATTATACCATCTACGTAGAAGGGGCTGGATTTTGTTGACAGGCACTTTTGCCACTTGAACAATCGTTGAAGCATTATTCAGGGCAAATTATTACACAACGGTTTATAATTTGCCTTATGCTTCATGAATAACTACAAATAAATAATGATTGAATTATTTAATCCCGCGCATTTGTATGAAACTTTAATTCTCGGGCCGGCACTAGTACTACATTTAGGGCTTTCCTGGGGGGAGCTCGAGGGTATTGACCACAGAAAACAGTGATCTACGCAGAAGGGGCATCTATACAGGTAAATAATAAACCATTGTGTAATCATTTGCAGCGTTTATTAAGATTTACTGCCACAGGTAGGTACTACAGCTGATGTTAGAAACAGACTTCGAAACCTTTCGATTCATATTTTTGGTAGGTGCCTATTCCTATCCCTAAATTCGATTAAGCACAGGGTGGGTGCCTTCAGAGGAGAAAATATAAAACAATTCGCCAACGATGGGAAAACTCGAAGACAAACATATACACACTAAATTATAAACGCAGCGAAGTACTTGTCACATAGGTTTATTATTCTATTGGACATACCTACAGATATGCTGGCTGTTCATTTATTATTTCTTTCATGTCAAATAATAGAAAAAGCTATTTCTGATGGTTTCAACCAATTCTGGCTCCCAAAACACGAATTAGGTACGCTTTTTAGCGAATTTTCGAAGAAAAGGAAGCTATTGTTCTCGGTCCAAAAATTTTAAAACTCGAATTTCCGAAAGATTTTTATACCAAAATCCGTTTCAGACCATCCTGAATTCACTGCCGAAAGACACCAAAAATTATATGTATATATATATATATATATTTATATATATTTATATATTTATATATTATGTATGTGTCATTCCAGACGATAACTCTCGAAAGAATTGAGATAAAAAGTTCAAATTTGCACGAAAAATCTGTCTTGGCAATCGACAGGCTAAGTTCGAAGATGGGCAGAATCGGGTCACTCTAAGGGGGAGTTTTGGGGAGTTTTAGGGGGGGAAATTACCCATAAATTCCCAAAATGAAAAAGTCTGACAAGTGACACCTCATTTTAAAGGTTTTCGTACGCTGAACACGATGGTGAAATCAGAATTGCGATATCTCATTCCATTCTCAAACTGGAGCACTTTGAAGATGAAGGAACGTGGTTATTTCTTGAGATGTTCTTCCTGGTTCGTCTGCTCTAATCTGATAACGGAATGGGATATCGCAATTCTGACTTCACCATCGTGTTCAGCGTTGGAAAATCTACAAACCGAGGTGTTACTCGGCAAAAAATGGAACAAAAAATTTGTTACGTATCCAATACCTACTCTTCTGGTATTCAAAACATTTTTGATTTCCCCCCCCCCCTCCTTCCACCCCAAATTTTACTTTGCGTAAAACTACTCCTGTTTTAATTTTGTATGGTATCAAGTTGGGAAAACATTGACCGAAAATTAATTTTCAGAAAATTTTAGGCGGATGAGGAAGATGACGATAACTTCGAAAATTCGCTCTTATAGCCATGCTGCATGACTGTGGTTTTTTTTTTTGTTTTTTTTTCAATTTATCTTTGATTATTGGTTGTGCGTCCCATCTAATCGTCTTGATCCACGTGTTCACATTTTTTCTAGTGTTTTTTTTATACAAATTAATGGTGATTTCAGACGATTTCCAAGGTTTTTGACTCATAAAAAATCAATTTTCCACTCTGGTTAATATCTTCATATTCGGTCTTCTCGTCCACAAAAACATGGAAAACGATACCTCAAAAGCTCATGTTACTAAAACACAACAAGTAGGTACCTATTAGTAGTATCGGAATACCAATCCTGGCTCACTGCCTTAGATCTCTGATAAAAAGTTTTAACATAAAAGATCAGAACACATATTTTCACTTGAATCCTTGATGTTTTTTATTTTCACTTGAATCCCTGATGTTTTTTATTTTCACTTGAATCCCTGATAAAACTTTTTTACCACAAAACATCAGAACCAGTGACTTTTTTAAAAAATATTTTTTTATCAGAAACTCTAGTGAACTCTAAAAAAATGCAAATTTAGGGGGTCGATATTTTCGAAATTTAGCTCCCTCTGATGTTTTCACTAGAAAAAATAAAAAAATTAAAATGACGTCACGCTAAAAATATTTTTGAATCGTCTTAAATTAAAATGACGAGACGCTCTTCTGAATTTGGGAATCCCAATCTATTTAAAGGTGAGGTCGATTCGACGGGTCCTATGTATTTAAATATTTTTTTAATCTACGGACCCACCTTTAAGAATTCAATTCAGACAGGATAAATAGTATCCATACAAGAATAGACAAAAGAAAAAAGTGGGTGGATAAAAAAAAATGAGGGGTAAGTTAAAAAAAAGAAAATAGTAATAAAATATAAGATGAGCAATAAAATTATATTACCAACTGAAATTTACATGGAGATCCGAGACAAGATCACAGATGCTTATGACCATTTCATTTTTTGCAAAGCTGTGAATATTCCAATAGATAAAAAGAGGAGTATATTCTTAAATGTAAATCCACAAACTCTCATATTAAATTTTGATTCAATCAAACATAAACAGTTTATTAGAGATTTTGTTGAAGAGTCTGGTTATTTTGTACCTTGGAATGAGATTTCATTGTATCCAAATCTACCAGAAAATTTCATTCGAGAGTTCAAGGATAAAGTATGTTGGTATGAAATATCATCTGAGCAAAAACTATCTGAGAAATTTATTCGAGAGTTCAAGGATAAAGTATGTTGGTATGAAATATCATCTGAGCAAAAACTATCTGAGAAATTTATTCGAGAGTTCAAGGATAAAGTAAATTGGGAACGTATTTCATCTAGGCAAAAACTATCTGAGAAATTTATTCGGGAATTCAAAGATAAAGTACATTGGAGACGGATTTCATCTAGGCAAAAACTATCTGAAGAATTCATTCGAGAGTTCAAGGATAAAGTAGACTGGAATGAGATTTCATCTGAGCAAAAACTATCTGAGAAATTTATTCGAGAATTCAAAGATAAAGTATATTGGGAACATATTTCATCTAGGCAAAAACTATCTGAAGAATTCATTCGAGAGTTCCAGGATAAAGTATATTGGGAATATATTTCATTTCACCAAACACTATCTGAAGAATTCATTCGAGAGTATGAGAATTTTATTGACTGGTATTGGATTTCTGGACAGCAAAAACTATCTGAGAATTTCATCAGAGAGTTCAAGGATGTTTTAAATTGGAGATGGATTTCATCTAGGCAAAATTTAAGTGAAGATTTCATTATAGAGTTCCAAGATAGAGTGGTTTTGGATCAGTAAAAAAAATAATAGTTTAAAAGTGTTCGTTTTAATGGGGGTTCTCCATTAAAACATATTGAACAAGATGCAAGGTTGTTCTGTAGGCCAGCAAACGCTATCTACCGACGAATCTGTGAACCGGTTGCATAACCAGGAAGAGGTGGCCGTCTCGCGGGAGGTGGCGCGTTTGACCTCATTCGGCCTTGAAATCCACTACTCAAGATTATAGAACGCCTCTCAGTTCACAACTGGAGTCTTGGCTCATTGGTTATCGTATCGGCTTTATAAGAGAGAGGTCGGCAGATCGCTGCACGGACAAAACCTCAAGATTTTTTTTCCTATAATAATGAGGATACACTTCCCTCGAGATATTAGAAGCGTTACTAGCTGATGGGCCCTTAAGCTAATAATTAATCTAATTCCACCTCGATGGAAGTGAGAGTCGACCTTATCATCAAAATTTCCTTTCTTAACTGTTCTGCTCTCAACATCTACTTAAAATACAGCAAAAACCGAAACTTCAACGTAACTGAAAAGCCAAGTTGAAATGACTCACGGAATTAAAACTCCGTTGTAAGTCGTGAAGGTTGTGCCATTCAAAGATCCCCTCCTATAAAGGGAGGTAGAGATCGTTCAGGAATGGATGCTGTGTGTAGAAGTTGAGCAGCCACAGAATGTGCGGTTAAGTTGGGACATTTTGCTGAAATTTCCTTTGATTTTTTTATGAGAATTGCACCTATAAGTGTAATTCATTTAAAATTTCGTGAGTTGTAATTCCTCAGGATAAAAATTTCCTTGGATTTCCTCTCCGCTTAAATCTTTAATTTTATAAGTAACTGGACTCGTTTCTAAAATCTCAGCTATTTCAAAAATCTCTTTCGTCCAATTTGCTTCGTATTTGTTTGCAAAAGTTTTCTTTGATTTCGTAATTCTCACACGATTTCCAATTTTAAATTTCTTTTTTCCATTTTTTCCAGTCTTTTTGAATAAATATCTCAGAATTTCATTTTCATTTCTCGCATCAACTTGAGCAGGTGTCATTCCAATAGAACGATGAACGTCTTGTTTGTTGTACTCATTAACTAATTCCTGTAAAATATCGACCCAATTTTTATTTCCATTCACCTCGAAACGAATTTTAAATTTCTGATTCAAAGTTCTGTTAAATCTTTCGATGATTGCAGATTTTTCTAAATTTTCCGTGTGATACATTTTAATTTTATACTCGTCTAAAAGTTCTTTGAAAAGTCTATTTTCAAATTCTAAACCTTTGTCCGTGTGAAGGAGTTTAGGAGTAGAATGATTATGATATTTTACATTTTCCAAAACTCCTTTGAAAGCTTTTGAAACTACCATTCCGTTTTTCTTTTTCAATGGAACTGACCAAACGTACTTTGAAAAAGTATCAATGATATTCAACATGTAACCGAACCCCTTGTTTTCATTCTCGTATTGTTTCATTATAATCAAGTCCGCGGCCCAAAGATCATCTTTTCCATGAGTAACAATTTTCCTTTTCTGAAATTTCTTTCTAACGGGTTTATGTAATTCCTTCGCAAATTCCAACTTTTCGTTTTCAGATAAATTTAAAATTTCAGTTTCAGGAATTACGTTAGTTTCCTCATTCGGATTTTTTATGAATTTACTTTTATTAGTTTTACATTTCAGACATTTAGCTGCAATTCTCCACCTTCCGTTCGCAGTTTGTACAATTTCCGCGTTTATATTTTTCGTTCGTTTTTTACATTTATGACAATAAATTTCATCCTCCATGTTTTATTAAAGGCTACCGAAAGATTTTTTTAAATTCTTAAAGAGGGATAGCGATTCGCTCCCCCTAATTAAAGCAAACACAAGCAAGTAGATTTTTTAATGGAGTGAACTCCATTAAAAATAAACCTTAGTATCTAATATTTAAGCTACTTCTTGCCTGATCATATTTTTAGTTGGATCATAAATTAAATTTGTTCTACTTACAATGATGACGTAACAAGTAGTACCTTCTGTGCTACCTGATGCAGATGCTACAGTTTTATTGAATTCTACGTGAAGTATCAAATTACTTTTACTTTGAGATACGTTTTGAGGTTGATCCGACAAGTCAATGCTATAAATTGGATAATCCCTTTTGTAAAATTCTGGTTCGATGTATGGAATTGATGGCTTGGAACTCATTGATTTTTTGAAGTCTAAAAATGCGTTGTACGCCAGAGAATAATCATTTTCATCGAAATCCAAATCTTGATTTTCCTCCGGGTATCTTCTACCACCTAATTCGATCCAATAATTTCTTACGTCTTTATGATTGAATCTAGAATTGTCCTTTTTCTGGTCGTTCGACGCGTCAGTTTGAAAAACTACGAAGCACCATAACGGATTATGCACGTTTCTGTAAATATTTGTAATATCGAACATTAAGGTTTTTCCTGTAACGTTTTTATGTTCTATGCACTGCCAACTTTTGAATTGAAATTGGTACGGCACGCTTCTAAGTTCTGCGATCAAATTAACTTTAGATTCGTTTTTATATTCAATCACTGGAACTCTCAAAACAAAAGATTTTATCTCCACAACTCCATCACTAGGTATAATCGAGGTTGCATCCTTTTTCCAAACTTGAATAACGTTATTATCGCTGTTTCGAATAAAAATTATTTCAAAACCTCCCTTGAAAATTGGAATGGTTATATCTTTGAAAAACCCCAAACCTAAATCACCGAGATAACCAACTGCACTGAAATTACCACCTCCTATTGCTTTCGAATTAAAACCTGAATTTAAAACTTCCCCATTATAATTCTTAGACAAGACCCTGTACCAAGCCAGAAATGCCCGGATTCTCAATTTCGTCTACTACAACATTGTGTTTTTTCACTTCTACACTCGAAAACATTTGACCCACGAAATTATCTATCAACATGACTGAATCTGAACCTGAATACGCCTTGGTTGGATCTTTCGACTTTAAAACTCCCTTTACGTAATACTGAATGTTTTTAGACAGAAATTCGTCTTCTAGATCAATTTTGAAAGTTGTCCTTTTGTTTTCAGCATTCAAATTTAAAGTTGAAGTTGGATTTATTGTACGAAACTGCTTTCGCACAATATCGTCTTGATATTTATCAAAAATCTTTTTAGTTTGATACATACTTTATTATAGTAAAACATAATTTTTTTTGATTTTTTTTATTTAGGTACTATGAATAAATCTTTAAATACTTGACTTGTATTTGTCTTTAACGTTAAAGAGGGTGGCCAATTTGGCCACCCCCACTTTAAGAGTTTTGAAAATATTCTTTAAATGTTCTCGACTTGTATTCGACTTTAAGGTTAAAGAGGGGAGGTGATTCGCCCCCCCTCTTTAAGAGTTTTGAAAGAAATTTTTAAGTGTTCTCGACTTGTATTTGCCTTTAATATTTAGGTACTATGAAAAAAAATTTTTATGAGATTTTCTCATAAAAAACACAACTCACTGTAATAACTAAATTTAAACATTTTTTCTAATCGCGTTTATAATTTCCGCTTTTCCCAGTTCTTTTCCCTTTTCTAAAAGTTTCGCTTTTTCCGTATCATTATTTTTATAACCGTTCAAAATGTTGGTTTTCATCTCGTCGTAATTTTTAATTTCTTGTTCAATATTGTTGAATTCCTCATCCGAAATTTTACCATCTTTCAAAGCATTCGTGATTTTTTCCTCTATGGAATTTAATTTTGTTCTCGCCAAAAGTGCGATATCCGAATGTTTATTAATTTTGTTTCCTACATAACTGCCCGAAGTTCTCAGGATTGCAGAAAATGTTGTTAATACGACTGAAAGTGGAACTCCAAAAGGGATTGCCACAGGGAGAGTGATACAAACACCAATCATCCCCAGTTCGGTTAACGTAGTGAAACACTCTATTCCGAAAAACGTTTTCGATAATTTGCAGTATTTTTTTCTCAAATTTCCCCTCATTTTCATTTCGTTTTTTAAAAATTCATATTGTTTTATAATGCGATTTATTCTATAATTGTTGGAATTAAATTCCGGAACTGGAATCTGAGGGTAAATGTTTTTGTAAAACGGAGTAAATTGTATGTCATTTTCAACTGCAGGAGCAGACGGTTTTTGGTTTTCATCAATGTTGTTCATCTTATTTATTATACAAATTATTTACTTTTCAGCAACAAGTAAGCTTTAATATCGTCGAATTGAATCTGTTCATTATTTCCCGTGGTTGTTGACAATTTTATCATTTTTATTTCTTTCAGTCCTTTTCTTAGTGGAATGAAAACTACTTTCTTTGGTTTTTCCGTGTAAATAGTATTAGGTGGCATTGGTTTCTCTATGAAAGAAACGTGTAATAACTCGTTTTCAACGTGCAAATGTGGATGTTCATCATGATTTGTAAAGCTATATTCCGTAATGTTACAATGCCATTCGACTATATTATCAGAAAGAACGAGTTGTTTCGGATTATTCTCTGATACGTAGTTGGTATTCTTTTTAAACAAATTATTGGAACCTAAACAATGTTTCAACTGAAATATATCGCAAAAATTCCCCTCATCCACAATCTTCATGTCCATGGGAAAGTATGCAGCAATTCTGTAAGAATCGTCTTTTAAATACTCGAGATCGAATTTCAAACTATTCGGAGTAACTTGTTGTATTTCTTTCATTTGAGCTTCAGAATACTTTTTCATAGTTTCTTTTTTCTCTAACAAACTAGTTTGAAAATTGGATAAAAAACTAATCAACTTGGCTTTGAATGAACTCACATTGAACGTTCCATCGATTTTATATTTTAGATCATATTTTCCATCAGTAAAAGTATATCTGTAAGCGAACACGAAGTTTTTTATCTCAAACGTTTTCCTAGTTGTAAACAACAAAGCTGACATACCCAACTGATACTCTTTATTCGGATCGAGTGGAATTGGACTCTCAAACCTTAGTGTATCTCCTGAAATTTTTATAAACATTATTTATTTATATATAATAAATATAATAAATAAAATGAGTCAAAAATATAACATAGAGCTTTTTTCATTTGAAGAAAAGACAGCTTCTCACGATTTACTACCTCTGCCCCTACGCTGCCTAGTGGTAGGGCCATCCGGATGTGGAAAAACCAATCTATTGTGCAACCTGATTGTACAACCATGGGGAATTCCGTTTGGAAATCTTTACATATTTTCCAAATCTTTAGAGCAAAAAGTTTATAAAGATTTGAGAAAAGCTTACGAAAAAATAGCGGCTAAAGTTGGAACGGAAATAGCTCATTTTTACAATAATTGTGACGAACTAATTGTACTAGATGATTGTCAGTCGAACAGTTTGATAGTTTTTGATGATTGCGTTAATGTTCAACAACAACAGATTATAAAAGATTATTACATGAGAGGACGTCATAAGAATATTTCTTGCATTTATCTAACTCAATCATTCACTAAAGTTGATACACAGTTGATTAGGGAAAATCTGAATTTTCTGTGTATTTTCAAGCAACGCCTAGTTTACATGAAAGCGATTTACGATGAGTATGTTGGAACAGATTTTACTTTTGATCGATTCAAAGAAATATGCAACGAATGTTGGTACGATAATCATGGATTTCTGACGATAAACCTCGAGAAAAAATTAAAAGATGGCCGATACATGAAAAAGTTTGAGAAAACGTTTCTTGAATAAACGATCAAAAACACCGTTAGACGATCAAAAACACCGTTAAATCACCGTTAGACGATCAAAATAACCGTTAAACCATCGTTAGACGATCAAAATAACCGTTAAACCATCGTTGAAACGTTTTTTAAATATACGATCAAAATAACCGTTAAACCATCGTTGAAACGTTTTAAAAATATACAATCAAAAAAAATTTTTTGTTTACTATAATAAATAACTATGCCTACTGTTAAGCATTTAGAAAAAAATTTGTTGAAAAAATATAACGAACATAAAAAAAAGATTGAAACTGATGATTCAGAAACTCGTGATCAAACTGATGATCAAACTGATGATTCAGAATTAGAACCAGAAAATCGAATTTTAATGAGAAAACCCAAAAAAGAAATGACTGTCAAGGAAGCTAACAAAATTCGAAAACTAGAACAAGAGTTAAGAAGTGCTTTCAGAGAAGCAAGAGTGGATATGCTGAATGATAAAGAAACCAAAGAAAGAATGTTTGCTCCCATCACGGAAAAATTAGTTGAAGTGAAAAATGCTGTGAAACAAGCTGACGAGGACTTCAAGAAGTTGGAAATTGTTCCTTACATGCAAGCTCCTATGGCGAGTAGTTCTCCTGTCAAGAAAAGAAAACTGGTGACTTTCGGGCCTACTAATACTCTTGAAATTAAACCAACAGAAGGAGCTTCTGCACTAGTTGATACGACATCAGATGAGACCGTAGTAAACACAAGAAATAGTTTATCAAACATCATGGATATGGTAGATCAGAATCAATCCCCATCGAATAGTGTTGGTCCGAAAGGAATTGGTCCGATTGCTAGACTTTACATCAGACAGGATGATAAACAATTTGGTATATGGGGAGAAGAGGACAAAATTTTCATCGGAGACCAACAAATTCAAGTAAACGGAGATGCAATCGTTATTCAAAAAGAAACGTACAAAGGAACGCACGGATTATGGCGTTTGTTAACTGATCCTCTAGGGCCTGATCCTGATAAATACACTCAAGAGGATTTGAAAGTTTACAAGAAAATTCTCATTCAAACTAATTCTTTATACCAAAAGAATGATCCAACTACTAATAAAGTAAAGTCCAGTACAGGGAAAAAATGGAAAGATTTGATCGCACCTATTTGGAAAGAAATCAAAGCAAGTAAAGTTGGTTCGGGCTTGATAGAATATTCTGAAAATCCAGTGGAATTTAAATACATCGACAACCTCCAACAGCTGCATCAGCGTTTGTACTATTTGTACGCACAAGAACGAGCTGGTAATAACAATTTTCACAATGAAAAATTAGGAATTGTAAAGTTTATAACCGATCAGTTGGAAAAAAACATAGATAATCCCAAAGGAATAGAATATCTGTTGAGAGTTGTAAACAGTTTACCGAAAGGTATAATTAAAAATGGTTCCGGAGTTTTAAATACTTTGCTGAACAAACTTGATGGTTTCGTACCTGAAATGCATTTGTCGGGTGGATACAACTATTGTGGTCCATTTACAAAACTAGATAAACGATTGAAAAGAGGAGATCTGGGAATTAATAAATTGGATGAAGGCTGTAAGGAACATGATAAATTTTACAGGGATCACACAGACACGAAAGAAAGACATGTAGCAGATAAAGCACTGGAGGAATTAGCAAAAGAAAGAATGTACGCGAGTGATGCAAGTTGGAAAGAAAAAACTGATGCAGCTAAAGTGAGTGCTTTAATGAAAAGTAAACAATATTTCGGTATGAAAATTCATTATTAAAAAAATTTACAATAATAAATAACTATGATCACGAAAAAAATAGATTTAACCGAAAATCAATTAACCAAATTGCGAACCGCTTACAAAAAGCGTAGATCTGTTACAGTTCGTTTGACAGCGAAACAAATTTCAGGAAACGGAAAACATAAAATCAGTCTGTGGGAAACTCAATCAAAAACATTTGAAAAAGCGAGAAAAGAAAAGAAAGGAATTACGTTAACTTTGGATTATGAACAACTACATTTGAATCACACGGGTGGATTCCTACCACTGTTATTTGCAGGAATAGGAGCACTTGGAGCGTTATTGGGTGGAGGTGCTGCAGTAGCATCTTCAGTAATAGATTCAAAACATAAAGCTGCTGAAGAAGCGGAAATAAAACGTCATAATCTCGAGATGGAAAAACTAGCTCAAAATGCAAAAAGTTTAAGTATTGGGTCCGGTTTAAAAAAACGAAAAAAACGGAAAACTACCAACCTCTGAGTAATTTAGATTTAAATCGTTATGCGAAAAATTTTAAAATAAAACATTTCCGAGGTGTTTTCATGAAGGATGAACTTCCTAATCGGTCTAAACCCGTTGAATGCGGAATTATTAATTTAGAAAATTCTAATCAAAATGGTAGTCACTGGACTTGTTATTTTAAAAAATCCGAAAAAGAAAAATATTATTTCGATTCCTATGGAAACGCATCACCGCCTAAGGAGTTGGTAAAATACTTGGAAAATAAAAATATTTTTTACAATTCCGAACAAATTCAAAAAAATAACGATCCTCCAATTTGTGGTCATCTGTCTTTGATAGTGTTAAAAGAACTTTCAAACGGAAAAGATTATGAAACTGTTTTAAAAACATGCAGAGGGAAATTGAATTCTGAAAAAACTTGGTCTCTGTAGGAGACAACTCTTAGTATAATATTGTTGTTTTAATGGAAATTTTCCATTAAAAACGTTTTTTTATTAAAATCTAAAAAAATGAGAGGTAAGTTAAAAGGATCTCACCAATAATAGACAAAAGAAAAAGGTGGGTGTGTACCATACACCCACCTTTAAGAATTCAAAAAAATGAGGGGTTAATTAAAAGAATCTCTTTTCTAATAAAAAAATGAATGATTCGAAAAATTATATATCCTATAATAAAATGTATGATACGAGAAGGCATTGTGAAAAGTGCAATGTTAGCACTACTTATAAAAATTGGGCTAGGCACCTAAAGTCTAAGAGTCATGGAAAAAACGACCCGGACCGGACAATGACTATCAGAAAACCTAGAAAAGCAAAACCTGTATTTGTAAATCCGAGGAAATTGCACAAAGTATTTAATTTTAGTGAAAAAGTATTTGAAAAAAACAGAGAAGCTAGAAAAGTGAAATCTGTATATGTAATACCGAGGAAATTGCACAAAGTATTTAATTTTAGTGAAAAAGTATTTGAAAAAAGCAAAGAACCGAAAACGGAAGTTGTTGAAAAGGAAACTGCATTTGAATCTAGATTAGTGACTTACAACATTAAAAATACGAAAGGATTTAAAGATGCTTCCAAATTTCTGAACAGTATTGAAAGAACCACAACAGGTTTAATCAAATGGAAACTTAGAGAAATGAAACTAAAAGTTAATGTAGTTTTAATCGCAGAATTTAAAAAAGGAACTAACAAAAATAACATGGAGTATCAGGAACTCAATTTCAAAACTAAAAACGTAATAATATTGCATTCAGCAGAAGTTGCAAACTGTTACGATGAAATGAAACAGAAAATTCTAAATGAAATGGAAACGTTCGAAATTAAAGGATCTAATTGGCAACTTCATAAGATCAAACATTTGGAACTGAACGTTAACAAGTACGTTCCTTTGAAAGGATCGTCTTACATTGAACTCCCTAAGTTTCTACAAAGTAGGAAAGCAATTATAAATGTGAAAAATGACGATAATAAATGTTTCCTTTGGTCTGTTCTTTCAGCTTTACATCCAGCTGATAAAAATTCTGATAGAATAGGAAAGTACATTAGTTGGGAACATGAGTTTGACGAAGCGTTGAAAGATATCAGTTTTCCTATGAAACTTACAGACGTAAAAAAGTTTGAGAAAAGAACTGGGATTTCCATTAATGTTTACTGTCTGAATGAAAAAAATACTATAGTACCCTTGGAAATAACGAAAGATGAAAAGGAAAGGCACATTGACTTGTTGTACTTGAAAAACGAGAAAACTGAACATTACTGCTGGATCAAAGATCTATGGAAACTGGTAGGTCATAGTCAGCTAACAAAGGATGGTCACAAACGATTTTTATGTAAAATGTGTTTAAATAGCTTTGGAACTCAGGTTAAACTAAACGAACATAAAGTATATTGCGGTGTTCATAAAGCTGTTAAGGCGGAATTACCAGAACCTTATGATAACATCTTACAATTTGAAAATTATAGACACTCTTTAAAAGTACCTTTTACAATTTATGCAGATTTTGAATGTATGTTACAAAAGATTGATACCTGCAAACCAAATCCCGATGAATGCTATACAAATGACATTCAAAAACATGAACCGTACAGTTTTGTTTACTTCATGAAAAATGCCGAAGACGAAAGTAGGAAAAACTATGTAGGCGATTATAAACTTGTACAATATTCTGGACAGGATGTGGTAAAAGTATTTTACGAAAAAATAAAAAAAGATGCCTTAATGGTGGCGAGAAAATACTATGACGTTAATATTCCCATGAAAGATTTAACCGAAGAACAACAAAGAGAATACGATAGTGCTGAGAGTTGCCACATTTGTGAAAGAAAATTTAATGAACTCCCACCTATAATTGAAAATAAACTTGATGTACTGAGAAAAACAATTCAACACTTTATTGATAAAAAAGATGACAATCAAGCAGATATATATAATGAAGAATTAGAAGTTTTGAAGTCAAATATACCTGATAATTGTATAAAAGTACGGGATCACTCACATTTGACTGGAATGTACAGAGGAGCAGCTCATTCGATTTGTAATTTAGAATATAAAAATCCTAAGTTTATTCCAGTATTTTTCCACAATCTTTCTGGCTACGATGCACATCTATTTATTAAAGAATTTGAAAAAGATAATTACGATATTAAACTTTTACCGCAAAGTGAAGAGAAGTACATTTCCTTTTCTAAAATGATAGCTTATGAAATTGATGAACTCGATAAAAATGGTCACAAAAAGAAAAAGACTATAGAATTGAGATTCATAGATTCTTTTAAATTTCTTTCTGCTTCTTTAGATTCTTTAGCTAAAACTTTAACTAAAAATCAATTTAAGGAAATAAAAAAGTATTTCCCAAAAGAACATCTCGAACTAATTACTAGAAAATTAGCTTATCCATATGAGTATATGGACTCTGTTGAAAAATATCGAGAAACTAACCTTCCACCTATAGAGAAATTCTACAGTAAACTCACTGGAGAAAATGTTAAAGAAAATGATTATAAAAATGCTCTAGAAATTTGGTCTACATTCAAAATTAAAAATTTGGGAGAATTTACAGAACTTTACAATAAAATTGATGTTCTTTTGTTAGCAGATATCATGGAAAACTTTAGAAATATATCTTTAGAAAAATATAAATTAGACCCCGCTTGGTATTATACAACACCAGGTTTCGCTTGGGACTGTATGTTGAGAATGACCAAACAAAAGATAGAATTGTTAACAGATTATGATAAGATTTTACTCATAGAAAAAGGAATAAGAGGCGGAATTTCTCAATGTTCAAAACGATACGCGAAAGCTAATAATAAATATATGGGAGACCAATTCATCAAAGAAAAAGAAACTGTTTTCATTGAATACTTGGATGCAAATAATCTTTACGGTTGGGCGATGAGTAAATTTTTACCTTATGGAAATTTTGAATGGAAAATGGATCTAGATAATTTCGATATACAATCCATTCCTGATGATTCACCCAAGGGTTATATTTTAGAAGTTGATTTAAAATATCCTCAAGAACTCCACGATTTACACTCTGATTTTCCTTTAGCTCCTGAAAATAACTATGGTGATGAAAAACTATCAAAACTTTTATGCACGTTGTATGATAAGAAAAAATACGTTATCCATTACATTACGTTAAAACAGTATTTACAACTAGGAATGAAATTAGAAAAAATTCATAAGGTTTTAGAATTTGGCCAAAGTGCTTGGTTAAAAAGCTATATTGATTACAATACAAATCTTAGAGCAAAAGCCAAAACAAAATTCGAAGAAAAATTTTTTAAAGAGATGGTTAATAGTGTATATGGGAGGACAATGATGAATGTACGTAAACATGTGGATATTAGGCTTTGTTCTGATGGTTTTAAATTGGAAAAACTAATTTCAAAACCAAACTTTAAAGGTAGAACTATTTTTTCCGAAAACTTAGCAGCTGTACACATGGAAAAAGTAAATATCACATTTAAACAACCAATTTTCATTGGTATGAGCATTCTAGAAATTTCAAAAACTTGTATGTATGATTTTTATTACAACACGGTTAAAAAACAATATAAAAGTGATGTAAATTTATTATACGGAGATACAGATAGTTTAATAATGGAAATAAAAACGGATGATTTTTATAATGATATGAAAAATATGTTGGATCATTTTGATACTTCTGACTATCCAAAAAATAATGTTTACAATATTCCACAAGTTAATAAAAAAGTGTATGGGAAATTTAAAGATGAGTTACAAGGTAAGATTATGGATGAGTTTATTGGACTTCGCCCAAAGTGCTACGCTTTTAAAATATTCGAAACTAATGATGTTACGAAAAAATCTAAAGGAGTAAAGAAAAATGTCGTTAATAAGAGTTTAAGTATAGAGGATTATAAAAGATGCTTATTCTTTAAAGAACCAAACTATCAGAAACAGATATTATTCAAATCGAAAAAACACGATGTGACCACAGTACAACAGAATAAGAAAGCTCTTTCCGCTCATGATGATAAAAGATTTATAATGAAAAATGGCATAGATACTTTGGCTTGGGGTCACTATGAAATAAACATAAGTAGAGACAATTTTAAAACTCGCCTTGAAGAAATAATAAAAGAAAATAATAAAAAAGAAATGGAATTATAGGTAGGATTAAAGTAAATACTAAATTATAATTTTTATAAGGGATCCCTTATAAAAGCCTAATGGGACCTCCTCTTACAAATATTCTGTGCACAAAGTTTAGCATAATTTGATTATCCTCTTCGATGCATTCAAAACAAATATTACCATTTCGTACTCTAACCCTAGAATTTCTGAAAGGAGTAAAATTTAGAATGTTTTCAGTTAGTTTATTTTTTCCGGTAAAAAAGTTACGTTTCACAGTTGGTAAATCCAAAAAATTATGATACTTCCTCACGAAATAATCAGTCAGTTCTCCAGATTCAGATACTTCCCACCACTCACTCTTGGAAAGACAATTTCCATCTTCTAGTTCTCTTAACGTTTTAAAGTGTTCCATTTTTATTTTATTGGAGAGATCCTTTTAACTTACCCCTCATCTGAATTGAATACTTAAAGGTGGGTCCGTAGATTAAAAAAAATATTTTCTATAATAAATAAAGAGATATGGGTTTAAATGATGAAGCATTAGATTTATGTGATGAACATGGAGGTTTCTGGGGGTTGGTAAAGACACCTGAATTTCGATTTTATGATAGAAACTGTGACGCACTAGACGAGATTCAACGTGTATTGAGAGAGTATAGATATTCTAAAGGGTTGTTGAAAGAACGTTTTTTGGGTGTTGATGGTAAACCACCGCTCCTAAAAATCCAGGTTCCTAAAAATGCTTCTGAATATCAACTTAGAAAATTGCTTTATAGTGAGAGTAAAGACAAACTAAAGAAGGATTTTGAGTTTCAGTTTCGATACTGTTGCTAAAAGCTCAGGATGTTTGGAATATGAAGGAGATTTTATTTTTAATGAGCTGTGTTCATTAAAAAGTTCTTATGCTACTAACTAGCAGGTTATTTTATATTGTATTGTTGTACACTTTTCCTGTCTGAATCGACCTCACCTTTAAATAGATTGGGATTCCCAAATTCAGAAGAGCGTCTCGTCATTTTAATTTAAGACGATTCAAAAATATTTTTAGCGTGACGTCATTTTAATTTTTTTATTTTTTCTAGTGAAAACATCAGAGGGAGCTAAATTTCGAAAATATCGACCCCCTAAATTTGCATTTTTTTAGAGTTCACTAGAGTTTCTGATAAAAAAATATTTTTTAAAAAAGTCACTGGTTCTGATGTTTTGTGGTAAAAAAGTTTTATCAGGGATTCAAGTGAAAATAAAAAACATCAGGGATTCAAGTGAAAATAAAAAACATCAAGGATTCAAGTGAAAATATGTGTTCTGATCTTTTATGTTAAAACTTTTTATCAGAGATCTAAGGCAGTGAGCCAGGATTGGTATTCCGATACTACTCCTATTTGTATACACATTTTCACTCATAACACCCCTGGGTATATTCCGATCGGGCTCCGAAGTTTCGGGGCACAACTAGGGCCCAAATGGAGCATGTGTGCGAAAGAACGTATTTTTTGGACCAAAAATAAAGCCGGTACGCGTGATACGGCGGACGGCGGACGGGCATTGCATTTTTGGAATCTACGCACCTTGAAACGAAAAGGAAAAAAGTTTGAGGGGGTGTTATAAAAATGTTTTGCTGAGCGAATACATAGGTGTATTATTGACAGAATAATAAACCTAAATTCTCATTCTTATTTCGAGCCACTGGGAGGCGATATTGTAAATGATTCCTACAACGCGATTGTTCTTATAAAATAATCTGCAGTGTGAAATTGATAATGAATGTCATTACAAGTTGTTGCAACATTTCCACGCTATGTCGGATGAGGAATTCAGGATGGATTTTCTCCTAGTCATGTTTTGTCCGCTTGAATGGTGAGCTCAATATTCATGGGACAATTTGCCAGTTGATTTGATCGAGGATGAGAGTCCTGATCGGTTCAGGCATTTCGGATATTGGGGAAGGTAGGAAGGTGGGACCTTATCAGGAACACAGCGCTCAATTGGTGGCTTTACAAAACCAAATCCAATCATAAGACGATGTGATAAATATTCAGTACCAAGGTAACTGATGAATTAAGGTAAATCGCTTTGCTCAACTACTTTTGGACAGCACCACGGGTTTCGTTCAGTTCTACTGAATACAGAACCGGTTTTGGTTTATTATTCTGTGAATAATACACCTATGTATTCGCTCAGCAAAACATTTTTATAACACCCCCTCAAAATTTTTTCTTTTCCGTTTCAAGGTGCGTAGATTCCAAAAATGCAATGCCCGTCCGCCGTACGCCGTACCACGTGTACCGGCCTCATTTTTGGTCTAAAAAAGTCGTTCTTTCGCACATCATGCTCCATTTGGGCCCTAGTTGTGTCCCGAAACTTTTCAGCCCGATCGGAATATACCCAGGGGTGTTATGAATGAAAATGTGTATAAAAATAGGTACTTTTTGCGTTTTAGCAACATGTTAGTAACATGAGCTTTTGAGGTATCGTTTTCCATGTTTCTGTGGACGAGAAGACCGAATATGAAGTCGATTTTGACCAAGGAGTGGAAAATTGAGGTTGTACCAGATGTTCAGCTCCCAAATTTGATTTTTTATGGGTCAAAAACCTGCGAAATCGTCTGAAATCACCATCAATTTTGTAGAATAGCAATAGGAAAAGTTTTCACACGTGGATCAAGACGATTAAATGGCACTACCAATGATCAAAGATAATTTTTTTTTAAACAAGGAGCGTACCTAATTCAAGTTTTAGGGGCCAAAATTGGTGGAACCCACCAGAAATAGCTATTTCAATTATTTTACTTGAAAGTGACGATAAATGAACAGCCAACATTTCTGTAGGTATGTCCAATAGAATAAGAAACCCATGTGACAAGGACTTTGCAGCGTTTTTATATGTAGTTTGCCTATTTTGCTTCTTGAATACCGAAGACACGAAAACGTTGTATTCATGCGATGGTGGAAAACAACTATTTGTCGTCCGAAATCAAAACTTCTAATCGAATTTTGCGTTTCAGTTATGAAGGAACAAATTTGGTTCCGTTTTGTCTTATTATTCTTTTTAGTAATGAACCTTTGGAATCGAGCATCACCAAACACCAAAAAACCCTATTTTTCATCCATTTTTCACCCATAACACCCCTGGGTATATTCCGATAAGGCTGCAAAGTTTCGGGACACAACTAGGACCCAAATGGAGCATGCATGCGAAAGAACGAATTTTCTAGTCCGAAAATGAAGTAGATGTGCATGATACGGCGGACGGCGTACGGCGGACGAATATTGCATATTTGAACTGTTTGCTGAGCGAATACTAAACCAAAAGTTTCAGTGGGTGAATCAAGACAATTCAATGGCACTACCAATGATCAAAGATAATTTGGAAAAAAAGGAGCTTAATTTGTGTTTTTGGGGGCCAAAATTGGTGGAAACCATAAAAAATATCTATTTCAATTATTGCACATGAATGAAACAACAAATGTACTTATTTCCGTCATTTCTGTAAGTATGTCCGATAGAATAGTAACCCCATATGACAAGGACTTTGCAGCGTTTTTTCTCAGTTACCTTACCACGAACCAAAATTAATTAAATTGGGTATGTGGGTCCCATTTGGGTCTAGTTGGTCTGCACAGATCGGCGTTACTGTCAAGCCTATCTAAGAGGTGCCAAATAGGGTTGAAATTTCCAGGACGCCGTTATCTCGAATTTTTTTTTAACGTTTTTATTGATCTCGAACTTGGGAATTTTTAGACCACCCGGAGCATCGTACGCACAGCCGTTTGTTCACATTAAGGCCTTGAAGTTTGCACCGAAAAGCTTCGTCAAAATGTTCGTAAATGAAACGGCATCCATCCAGCCCAGATATCATTGCGTTATAACAATTATGCTTCACAATGACAAATAATTAACTATAGAATTCTTGAATCCACCACATATTTATGAAACTGTACTTGCCCGGCTGGCTCGAGTACTCAATTTATTAGGGCATTCCTGGGGGATGTATTGTCCACAGAAAACAGTGATCTACGCAGAAGGGGCATCTATACAGGTAAATAATAAAACTTCGTGTAATAATTTGCAGCGTTTTTCTCTGTGCACGCAATTTTTGTTTTCTTCTTATCGAATGATTCCAAACGAGCTGAAATTCGGGGAGATATATGTGCGGGTTGGTCTACAGAAGGTTTCGTATGAATTTCGTCAAGATCCGATCGAAACTCCGGCTCTATTCGACCGATTTCGCTGAAATTATTAGGAATCCAGATTGCGTCTCTCATAGTCTCCTATGAGTTTCAGAGCAATCGGAATAATCGCTACTACCTAAACCGTTCATGCCGAACAACGTAAACTTTGCATTCTCCGGTTTTATTCAACAGATTCGAATGAAACTGCCAGGGTCATACAAATAGGGCCTCACATCGTTTTACACAGTAATAATTCGATTCTTCTTGGTACGTGCGCCAATTTTTTTTTTTTTTTTTTTTTTTTTTATTAGTTCAACAAAATTGGAGAATTAAGGTGAAACAGTGACGTGAAGTAATGACTAATTCATCATTCATGATTCCAGTATAGTTGAAAAGAAGACGGATATAGTTCATAACGAAAATGGAACAGTGACGTTTAGAATAATGCGAACTTGGTATTTCGATGCTGAGAACTCAAATGGCACTCTAGACGATGAAGTCTACACTCTCAACGCTGTGGCCAAGGTGTGTACTTTTTGCAGTCTATGAAGAATCATTAACGATACATTTTATCCTAACTTAATTTACGAGGTAGGCACACTTGGCGGTTCTGATGGTAATTACTAGAGTTCGGATCGATATGCAAAAAAAAGCTGAAATATGCAACAGAAGCTAGCAAAATATGCAAAAACATGCAAAAATCAAAATAATATGCAAGTTGAAATTTTGGTCCAATTTTTTCGGTTTTCAAGTTTTTATTGAGAAGTCTAATACGGAAATGAGCAATCCCCTCTTAATCATTCACCTATATTTTATAAAATGACACAAATAAAACTGTACAATATTAAATAAAATTTGCAATGATTAAAATTTCAATGTGTAGGTGTAGGTACAGATTAATTTCCCTGGACTATCAACACTTTTTCGAGGTTTTCGACTGTGAAATTCCTCCGTCGGTATGACAGAGTCATTTTCAGCGCGGAAAAGGATCTTTCAACCTCGCAGCTGACAACAGGAAGGAATTTTAACTTGGCAATTTCTCCAGGAGTGAGATATCCCGGAGAGATCAAAAGGGCAGTCATACAAAAACACGTATGACCTTTCACATGACCGGAGATCAAAAAATTTCAGTGTAGGTACGCAGATATTTCTTAGAAATATCTGATTTATATGCAAAACTCTGTAACATAATTATGCAGATGCATATAATATGCAAAAAACAGCAAAATATGCACGAATATGCTATTTTAAATTCAATTTTAAATGCCCAAAACATCTCAAAATACCTTAATTCGTATAAGTATGACACTTTCTATTGAAAAAACCTGATATGCAGAATATGCAAAATCCGAACTCTACTGATATGCGTGGATTGCACAAAAGCACAGAACGTCGTGCTGTGAAAAGAATTGTCGCAGCAGTCAACGTCCTGTTATTCCCACTTGTGGTCACATTCCCTCAAGAACTCGAGCAAGAAGTTGGTAGATTCTATCAAATCGTTCGTTTCCCCGTAGTAATTGATACAGTCGACGGGTAATCAATCAAAATCGACGCACCCACTAAGAATTAACTTCCGAATTTGAGCAGAATAACCTGAATAATAGCATAACCTAAAGTAACCTCACTATCAGCTGACTATTTTTTGTTCGAAGACTTGTAAAACTCTGCTAATATTAGTGAGTACTAACGTAGGGATGGGCGCTATTGCTACTTTCACATAACGTTGCATTCTGTTTGTCAAAAAAAGTAGCTGTTTTTTAATCTGCTACAAATAGCAATTTGGAAAGATTAGCAGAAATAAATCCACCGTTTTGCCCCTCATTGTTAATTTTGGTCACCTATGCAAAACGCACGTTATTTTTCATGTTGAAACAGTACACTTTTCCGTTTTTTCACGTTGTCCCCCGTCACTTCTGTTACAATCCGCCATTCTTTCGCTTGACGATGGAATTTTCCTTACTTTACGTTTATTCACCATCCTGATTATTTTCAGCTATCAGTCTTCATTCAATTTTATTTCAAATATCTCCATTTTACCCTACTTTTTCTCAAGTACTTACTAAGTAGGTACCTGCCTGGTAGGTAACGCACCTGTGTTACAGAAGGATGGGCGAATTGTGGCCTGCTACCCATTATGAAAAATAAATGTTTATTCATTCTGACTCGAATAACGCTAATGCTGGTTCTCTCCCACTCTCTCCAAATAATGTAAATGTTGAGGAAATACCTTAGTTTGAAATACAAGTTTAATTACAGAGTGACAAATCGAACACGCGTCGAAAGTCAAAATGAAGCATAGGTCCTAACTGAATGCGTCTGAACTGAGTCCTAACCAAAACCTCGGAATAACATAAATGTAACAGAATAGCGGAATAGAAACGGATAACGAAATACAGAAAATAGCAGATAAAGTCAGTGATCGGTGGATTATGACCACAAAAAACTGGATTTGCATAAATTAACCTGTATTTGTACCACATTTAAAATCTGTAGATCCGGGAAAAAATTGTCCTTGAAAACAGACGGTAACATTTTACTTCAATGTCCGTCACTCATGGAAATTTAAATACTGAAGACGCATCATTAGGTTCATGGATATTTTACTAGTAAAATATATCCATTTTCGGTCATTAATTTTTTTCAACTGCTATTTCATGGATTGAGTAACGTCGATTTCGTTATTTTCGAATAGCATGTTATTTGTAACTGTTACTCGTTATTCGGCCTATCCCTAGTTCTAAGGTGTTGTACAACAAAAAATATTATCAGTAATAATATTAGGACTAATAGAATAGTAAAAATTCACTAATATTACTGGCTTATTGTGCAATACGGAAATCGTTGCGTCTAAAGAAAACGGAGTTATTGAAAAAATAGTCTATTTCCAGTAATACACGAAAAACGCAAAAAACACTGCTATACCGGTTTCGGTGATCAAACCATCGTCAGTAACACACAATAACGAGTTATTGTCAGTAAAACACAATAACGAGTTATTGTCAGTAAAACACAATAACGAGTTATTGTGTGTTACTGACGATGGTTTGATCACCGAAACCAGTATAGCAGTGTTTTTTTGCGTTTTTCGTGTATTAGTGGAAATCGACTATTTTTAGCGAATTTTCGAAGAAAAGGAAGCTATTGTTCTCGGTCCAAAATTTTTAAAACTCGAATTTCCGAAAGATTTTTATACCAAAATCCGTTTCAGACCATCCTGAATTCCCTGCCGAAAGACACCAAAAATTATATGTATATATATATATATATTTATATATATATTTATATATTTATATATATATATTTATACATTTATATATATATTTATATATGTATGTGTCATTCCAGACGATAACTCTCGAAAGAATTGAGATAAAAAGTTCAAATTTGCACGAAAAATCTATCTTAGCAATCGACAGGCTAAGTTCGAAGATGGGCAGAATCGGGTCACCCTAAGGGGGAGTTTTGGGTAGTTTTAGGGGGGGGGAAATTACCCATAAATTCCCAAAATGAAAAAGTCTGACAAGTGACACCTCATTTTAAAGGTTTTTGTACGCTGAACACGATGGTGAAATCAGAATTGCGATATCTCATTCCATTCTCAAACTGGAGCACTTTGAAGATGAAGGAACGTGGTTATTTCTTGAGATGTTCTTCCTGGTTCGTCTGCTCTAATCTGATAACGGAATGGGATATCGCAATTCTGACTTCACCATCGTGTTCAGCGTTGGAAAATCTACAAACCGAGGTGTTACTCGGCAAAAAATGGAACAAAAAATTTGTTACGTACCCAATACCTACTCTTCTGGTATTCAAAACATTGTTGATTTCCCCCTCCTCCTCCTTCAACCCCAAATTTTACTTTGCGTAAAACTACTCCTGTTTTAATTTTGTATGGTATCAAGTTCATTGGCCGAAAATTAATTTTCAGAACATTTTAGGCGGAGGAGGAAGATGCCGAAAACTTCGAAAATTCGCTCTTATAGCCATGCTGCATGACTGTGGTTTTTCAATAACTCTGTTAGCGAATTTTCGAAGAAAAGGAAGCTATTGTTCTCGGTCCAAAATTTTTAAAACTCGAATTTCCGAAAGATTTTTATACCAAAATCCGTTTCAGACCATCCTGAATTCACTGCCGAAAGACACCAAAAATTATATGTACATATTTATATATATATATTTATATATTTATATATTTATATATGTATGTGTCATTCCAGACGATAACTCTCGAAAGAATTGAGATAAAAAGTTCAAATTTGCACGAAAAATCTGTCTTGGCAATCGACAGGCTAAGTTCGTAGATGGGCAGAATCGGGTCACTCTAAGGGGGAGTTTTGGGGAGTTTTAGGGGGGAAAAATTACCCATAAATTCCCAAAATGCAACAGTCTGACAAGTGACACCTCATTTTAAAGTTTTTTGTACGCTGAACACGATGGTGAAATCAGAATTGCGATATCTCATTCCGTTCTCAAACTGGAGCACTTTGAAGATGAAGGAACGTGGTTATTTCTTGAGATGTTCTTCCTGGTTCGTCTGCTCTAATCTGATAACGGCATGGGATATCGCAATTCTGACTTCACCATCGTGTTCAGCGTTGGAAAATCTACAAACCGAGGTGTTACTCGGCAAAAAATGAAACAAAAAATTTGTTACGTATCCAATACCTACTCTGTATTGGATACGTAACATACGTAATGTACGTGTGTACGTATGTTGGATACGTAACTTTACGTATATTGTAGTACCAATACTACAATATACGTACATACTTGAATACCTATAATTACCCAATAAGTTTAAGATTGCCCATATTTGAATGGGATATCCCAAACATCACATTTTACATAAAATCAGTTATTTCTTCGAAAATTCGCTCTTATAGCCATGCTGCATGACTGTGGTTTTTTTTTCTTTGAAATGGGTTTCCACGATTTCTTCGCGAGTGATTTAGATCATTGCGTCTACTTCACCTGCCTTCGAGTCTTACACTATTCAATTTTGCTGTTGTCTACAGACTGCGGCAAACAGCGTGAAGAACTGGAGTCGTTTCCTGAGGAGATCTCTGTCAATCACAATGGGGGCCTACGGCACGTCCATCGACGTCTACAAAAAAGTCGGAGAGCTTCTCTTCGACGGATACAGCGACCCTCTGCTGGCAACGGCCAGCAAGCTACCGGCCTTCTCCGGCCTGAAGGTCCCATTCGACAGATTCGGCTGGTTTTATAAGGTAAGTTCTGTAATGTTACAGTGAAAATTATAAATTCGCGGGTAAATCAGAATCCCAGGCCTCTGGGTTCCCATGACTCGTTAGAGCCCCACTGCAACTCCATGCTACTGAAGTTTTGGTTTATTATTCCGTGAATAATACACCTATGCATTCGCTCAGCAAAAAACTTTATAACACCCCCTCAAAAATTTTTCTTTTCCGTTTGAAGGTGCGTAAGTTCCAAAAATGCAATGTCCGTCCGCCGTATCACGTGTACCGGCTTCATTTTCGGTCTAAAAAATTCGTTCTTTCGCACACATGCTCCATTTGGGCCCTAGTTGTGTCCCGAAACTTCGCAGCCCGATCGGAATATACCAGGGGTGTTATGAGTGAAAATGTGTATAAAAATAGGTACTTTTGTGTTTTAGTAACATGCTAGTAACATGAGCTTTTGAGGTATCGTTTTCCATGTTTTTGGGACGAGAAGACCGAATATGAAGTCGATTTTGACCAAAGAGTGGAAAACTGAGGTTCTACCATATCTTCAGCTCCCAAGATTGATTTTTTATGAGTCAAAACATGGGAAATCGGGACAATTGAGGTTCTAAGGAAGTTTCAGCCTTAAATTTACGTTAAATTTTGGTCTAAAATCGTCGTTTTTTCACACACAGTTCGGGTCCCCATTTGGGAACACATTTGGCTCCTAGTTGTCCTCCGAAACACGGCAGCCCGATCGGCATACACCCAGGAGTGTTATGTGAGAAAAATGAGTGTAAAAATAGGTGTTTTCGAGGGATTTTTGAGGTTTTAGTGAACGTGAGCTTGTTAGGTATCGTTTTCCATGTTTTTTAGGGTGAGAAGACCGAATATTTGGTTGATTTTGAGCGAAGAGTGAAGAATTGAGGTTGTAACGAAGGTTAAGCTCCCGAAATTCATTTTTTTATGAGTCAAAAACATGGGAAATTGTGTGAAATCACCATACATTTATATAATAACACTAGAAGTTGTATGAACAGGTGAATCAAGACAATTAAATGGTACTATCAATTATCAAAAATAATCTGTTGAAAGGAAAAGCCGAGCCTAATTCGTGTTTTTGGGGGCCAAAACTGGTGGAAACCATCAAAAATAGCCATTTCAATTATTTCACATGAAAGAAACAATAAATGAACAGCCAGCATTTCTGTAGGTATGTCCAATAGAATAGTAAACCCATGTGACAAGGACTTTGCAGCGTTTTTTAATTGAATTTAGTGTCTTCTACTCGGTATCCTTGAGTGCTGATTGCATAGCTGGATTACCCGTGGGTTGCACGATGAATAGGAGGAACTCGGAGTGCCAGTATTAATGCTTCACCTACCCACCAGGCAACATTCCCAGCGTCCTCGTATAACGGATGAAGGAAATCGTTTTGGTCTCGTTGGAATCAGCGAGAACACACGGACAGATTGGAATAGATTAGATAGGTGAGAATCAGGATAAACACACGGAAATCGTTTTGGTGTCGTTGGAATCAGCGAGAAAATCGGGAGTATTACGTTTCGTCCCTGGGGCGGCGAAATTACTACGTTTCTTCCCCGTAGGAAATGTTAGCGTTTGTCCCCGCTGATACGGTTCGTCCCCTCAGCAAGAAGTACCTTTCGTCCCCGATGTTATCATTCGTCCCCGATGTTAGTAGTGTTAGTTCCACAACATATAACCGATGATATTCCTGCTCTACTTGTCTTCTTTTCTGGTATTTTCGAAGGCATTAAACAGTCTTGTTACATACCTAACATTACATTCCACTAATCTATTCAGAAGTCCCAAACAACCTGCTCATTCACGGGATAGTTTCTGGGATTGTTTATCTTTTTTGAGATGCGAGCGCCAGCGAGCATCCAGATCGCTTGACAATGCATTCCACTAATCTATTCAGAAGTCCCAAACAACCTGCTCATTCACGGGATAGTTTCTGGGATTGTTTATCTTTTTTGAGATGCGAGCGCCAGCGAGCATCCAGATCGCTTGACAATGCATTCCACTAATCTATTCAGAAGTCCCAAACAACCTGCTCATTCACGGGATAGTTTCTGGGATTGTTTATCTTTTTTGAGATGCGAGCGCCAGCGAGCATCCAGATCGCTTGACAATGCATTCCACTAATCTATTCAGAAGTCCCAAACAACCTGCTCATTCACGGGATAGTTTCTGGGATTGTTTATCTTTTTTGAGATGCGAGCGCCAGCGAGCATCCAGATCGCTTGACAATGCATTCCACTAATCTATTCAGAAGTCCCAAACAACCTGCTCATTCACGGGATAGTTTCTGGGATTGTTTATCTTTTTTGAGATGCGAACGCTAGCGAGCATCCAGATCGCTTGACAATGCGAGCGGCGGAATGGGAACTAAACTTCTTGTACACCCACCGTGAAAATTCATTCATTCCCACTTCTTCTGGGATGAAAGGTAATAGTCCGTAGGGCACCGCACTCGACTAGCGGGGACGAACGATAGGAACGCGAAGTGGACTTTCACTTCTGCGGGGATCAAACGTACGACGCCCAGAAAATCTCTTTCCATCAAATCCTGTTTCAAAAAACTACAGGATAAAAATAAAATAGTCTATTTCCACGTACACTAGCAAACTGTAGACCGGTTTCGGTTGTTACACCATCGTCAGTACACTATGGAAATTTCTATATTATCTATTCTATATTTGTATATATGTTTTTTTGCTATGGATTTCCACTATCCCGCCGCGAGTGATTTAAGTTAAATCCTGTTTCGTCCGACAACGCTTCCAAATGTCATACCGGATACGTCACGCCCTTAGTTACTGCGAAATGTAAACTCTCGTCTGTCACTACTGAAAGGAGTAAAACCAGCCGACCGTACAGCATAATTTCCCTTTCCCCCAGAGCTCAGTAAAAGGTAGGGTGAGAAGTGTGACTTCCCCGTGGTGAGACACTGGTTATATTATAAAGCGATGCTTCCAGGAGTTGATGGTTCGTTTTCGCGAACCGCCAGTAAAAGTATCCTTTCTGCTTCTCATATACCGTCACACATCGTGAAGGACCATCGAGTTTACCATGAAGGAGTCGGATTTGGAAAAATTCGTGTAGCCTGTTTTACCCGTCGCACGGTGGGAGGAAACGCGAATCTAGCGGTTCAAAAGTCGAAAAACCACAGTCATGCAGCATGGCTATAAGAGCGAATTTTCGAAGAAATACCCACGTTCCTTCATCTTCAAAGTGCTCCAGTTTGAGAACGGAATAAGATATCGCAATTCTGATTTCACCATCGTGTTCAGCGCACAAAAACCTTTAAAATGAGGTGTCACTTGTCAGACTGTTTCATTTTGGGAATTTATGGGTAGTTTTTTCCCCCTAAAACTCCCCAAAACTCCCCCTTAGAGTGACCCGATTCTGCCCATCTACGAACTTAGCCTGTCGATTGCCAAGACAGATTTTTCGTGCAAATTTGAACTTTTTATCTCAATTCTTTCGAGAGTTATCGTCTGGAATGACACATACATATATAAATATATAAATATATATATAAATATATAAAAATATAAATATATATATATAAATATATAAAAATATAAATATATATATAAATATATAAAAATATAAATATATATATAAATATATAAAAATATAAATATATAATATATACATATAATTTTTTGTGTCTTTCGGCAGTGAATTCAGGATGGTCTGAAACGGATTTTGGTATAATAATCTTTCGGAAATTCGAGTTTTAAAAATTTTGGGCCGAGAACAATAGCTTCCTTTTCTTCGAAAATTCGCTAAAATGAAGACTTTTTTTTGGCAGGGGGAAACCTGTTCTTCTATCAGAGGGGATCCTAGAGAGCTCAAAACAATACATAACTCGGGAAGTTTCCGTTGCGCCGTCTTAGTAAACAATGACGATTTCACAACCAGAGCCGATGAGAATCATAATGCATTCAGTTGTTGTTCATGCGAGTAACAAGAAGCTGTGGTTCTATTTTTACACATTTTTCCGATGGAAATCTTGGAGGGAGGTGTAGACATTTTTTTCGCACATTACTTTTTCGCCTTTTTGCACTGAGTTGTTTTACCGTCCGTTTATAGACTACCATTTCCACAGAACCTAATGGAACCTGGAAATTGAAATAGTTGTGTGTTCTCGGGACCTTTCTGAAGGGTCCAAAAAAAAAATTTGGTTCCCAAAGTTTCCACTAAGGGCGTGACAGAATTATGAAATTTTTCAGGGACGAAAATTGTCGCAGGTAACTGTTTCTTGGTGGAGGCGTTCTAGAACCGTCAGGGCGAAGGAACGAAAGAAGTCCCTACATTTCCAACCCCTTCAGAAGGGAAAATTCGTCTTTTTGCCCTCCTCGAAAGTAGCCATGTCAACGTGATCATTCCTGAATGTCTCGAAGACATTATTTTGGAACGATTTGCTGGATTCGTCAAAGTACTGAGGAAAATGTGTTCCCAGTCCAACAGCACTTGGAGTCGATTATTTTGCGATCGCGAAACGTGGTTGGTTGGCTAAATACAAATTTAAAAAATGGCAATGTAGCCGTGACATATTCTGCCATGGGACGGCCATCAAAACATTTTTCGGAGGCAGGGCCTTTGACCAAGAGGCGAAGACTCCCGTCCCTCATAAATGATCGACCTCTTGAGGAACTCGTGTTTGCTGCAGCCCACAAACTTCGGCAAGAGGGGTATAGAGACGCAGCCTTGACGCTGACATTACTGTTGAGCTCTACTTCTAGAGCTACAAAAATCAAGATAGCACTGACGTATACATCACAAAATCAAATCAACCCCCGTGTTATAACCCGGAAGAGGCAGTTGCTCAAAAGAAAAATACATTAATTTTGCGTAAAGGAGCTCTTGCGAAAAGATCCAAGATATGCCCGTCTTACCCAAGAGTAAGTGACGCAAAAAAATTGTGCTACCCTGACCCTTCGCAAATGAAGATTGGTGATTCCGAGGCAGAAGTGGAGCTTCAATCTGTAGTTGATCTGACAGTAGCAAGGTTATTTGAATCAGATGACTTCCTGTAGGTTCTTAACGTTCAAACGTTCTTATTTATTATTCATGTATCCATTAATTATATAAGGTATTCAATTCATTATATCGGGTTATACATTTATTTATTTACTAGCCTGACCGCTCGCTTCGCTCGCTATCCGAGATTCGCTGTACGCAGTATCGTGGAACCAACAAACGACGGAAAAATCCCATAGCCTACCGGGTATTTGTGCCCAATTTTATCAAAATCCGTCAAGCCATTCAGGAGTTGACCATGGTCGACCATATTTCCGCTATGGTCAGGGAATTAAAAATGCGCCTACGTTCAACTTGGGAGGCTACCGGATATTGGTGCCAAATTTGGTCGATATCCGTTGAGCAATTCGGGATTCGACCATGGAGGGGCCCATGGATGCGCTATGGTCGACCGCGGGGGTAGTCCGAAGGGTCGATCGTAGATAGAATTTCACGTAGATTACGAATACGCGATAAAAAATAGGGGTTACCATTTCAATTAACGAAGTTGACCATGGTCGACCATAGTTCCGCTATGGTCAGGGAATTAAAAATGCGACGTTGCATAACTTGGGAGCCTACTGGATATTCGTGCCAAATTTGGTCGATATCCGTCAAGCCATTCAGGAGTTGACCATGGTCGACCATAGTTCCGCTATGGTCAGGGAATTAAAAATGCGACGTTGCATAACTTGGGAGCCTACTGGATATTCGTGCCAAATTTGGTCGATATCCGTCAAGCCATTCAGGAGTTGACCATGGTCGACCATAGTTCCGCTATGGTCAGGGAATTGAAAATGCGACGTTGCACAACTTGGGAGCCTACTGGATATTCGTGACAAATTTGGTCGATATCCGTCAAGCCATTCAGGAGTTGACCATGGTCGACCATAGTTCCGCTATGGTCAGGGAATTTAAAATGCGCCTACGTTCAACTTGGGAGGCTACCGGATATTGGTGCCAAATTTGGTCGATATCCGTTGAGCAATTCGGGATTCGACCATGGAGGGGCCCATGGATGCGCTATGGTCGACCGCGGGGGTAGTCCGAAGGGTCGATCGTAGATAGAATTTCACGTAGATTACGAATACGCAATAAAAAATAGGGGTTACCATTTCAATTAACGAAGTTGACCATGGTCGACCATAGTTCCGCTATGGTGAGGGAATTAAAAATGCGAAGTTGCACAACTTGGGAGCCTACCGGATATTCGTGCCAAATTTGGTCGATATCCGTCGAGCCGTTTGGCCGTGCATAGAAAGACACACAGACAGACAGAGATCCGTTTTTATAATATAGTAGGGATTTACTGATGTTAGCGAACAGAAAATAATTACACACATATATATCTTTTGATTACTAATACTGAAATATTATTATACCACCAGTCTCTTCTATTCAAAAGGAACCAGATCGGTTTTTCTATGAAATACATTCTCCTTGTAGGTTCATATCATTAATATGGGTGTCTACTGATGAAGGGACAGTTTGAAAACATCAAAACCGACTGGGCAGTCTTTCAGATGGTATCTAAAAAGAATTCAGGGTTGGCATGGGTTTAGGCAGACGTTTCGATGTATTTGTACATCATCTTCAGAGCTTATGTTTCATGTTGTGTATTTGTTCCCAGTGATGACTATATGAACGGCTGATGAATTGTGATTACTTAACTTACATCGATGTTATATATTATAATAATGAAGAAATAACGTATGGACTATCAGCACATACGTTATTTCTTCATTATTATAATATAACATCGATGTAAGTTAAGTAATCACAATTCATCAGCCGTTCATATAGTCATCACTGGGAACAACTACACATGAAACATAAGCTCTGAAGATGGTGTACAAATACATCGAAACGTCGGCCTAAACTCATCTGATCTTATTTCTCGACCGAACTTCAAGATCCCCATCCTTCACCTTGTCTGATCATCAACGGTCAAAAACCCGAATCTCCTGTTAAGATAGTCTTCTATTCGGTATCCCTGAGCGCTCATTCTATTTATTTATTTATTTATTTCCAGTACGGGCAGAGCCCAATTACAATTTAGAAGCGATACAGTTATAATATGCCGTGTCTGAGGTATACAGTACATAAGAAAACTTAAGCATTAATTTTCAATTCAATTCAATTTTTTATTCAACAAAAACTTTATACAACAAATGTAACGGTTTTTGGATTCTATATCATAGTACAAGCTCTAAATCTAAACTTATGTTGGTTTATGAGCCTAAGGTAAGTGAACCGTCCAGGCTCATCTCTTCCTCTTCTATTTATACTGCGTATGTATGTATTTATCAGCAGTTTCATTGACAAAGCACACCTTAAGTGTTTGGAGAATGAGTTACATTGATCTAGAACTAACAGTATTAACAGGTTATTCCTAAGTAGTTAGTAAATACCCTTAGTTTATATTCAATATTATTCAATACAAAAAAAATTAGCTACGAAGGCTGATCTGTATTTTGGTTTATTATTTTCAATAATGAAGCATTGGAATCGAGCATGAAAAAATAAAATTCTAACCCCCCCTCATGATGGTTTACGTTTCAAGGTATGTAGAATCCGAAAATGCAATAAAAATATTTCTGTCTGTCCGCCGCACGCCGTACGGGCCACTTTTCTTAGTTACCATGAATAAAAATTGATGAAATTCGGGTTATAGGTTCCGTTCGGGGTCTAGTTGGTCCTCGAAGCTCGGCGTTACTGTCAGTCATCTCTAAGGGGTTCAAAATAGGGTTGAAATTTTCAGAACGCCGTAGCTCGAAAACTTCCGATATAAGGGTATGGTTTTTTTAAGTTATTAAATTTGTCTTGAGCTAAACAATTTTTGAGACCACCCGGAGCATTGCACGTCCAGCCGTTCGTGTGCACCAAAAAGCTTCGTCAAAACGATCGTGAATCAAACGGTATAAATCCGGCCCGGATATCATCACTAGGGAGCACCTGATTATAATCAAGGATGGCTGTATGAAGTCGAGTTGGTTGTTCTGCGATATTATTTCATTTGATAAGGATGGACTGTTGGATTTTGTTGGTAGGTACTTGTGAAAGTTGAACAAACTTTGAAATATTATTGATGGGTAAATTATTAAAAAACGGTTCATCTACCAAGAAGGGGCTGGATTTTGTTCATCGGTACTTTTGCAACTTGACCAACCGGTGAAGTATCATTGATGGGCAAGTTATTACACAACGGTTCATTATACTTGACCAGAGGGTAGCTACTGACCACAGAAAACAGTGATCTACGCAGAAGGGGCATCTATTTCACTCCACATCAACAATTTTCCTTCAGAACTTCATTATTTGCGTTTCTTTTTGCCATTTTAGTTACTGTTTGCCATCGACAGAATTATTTTCACGTGATTTAGGCAGTTACCTAGTAACGAGTACGGGGTTAGGTACTAACCTACGGAGGGTCTGCGATCTACATATTTTGTATAGAATAGTACATATTATATAGACGGGTGATCTATACAGAGATCCGTGATCTGTAACAGAAGGGTATTCTGTACAAAATAATAAACTGTTGTGCAGGGATTTGCAGCGTTTTTACCTAATTTAAACTTGTTTATAACAATACTTTCGTTATTTTCACGCTCAAAATATTCTAGAACTAGTTTTTTAAATTTTCCTGTTGATGTTGAAGTCTTGGTTAGGAGCGGTAACCGTTCAAATAGGGCTGGAGCTAGCCATGGAAATCGTCTAGTGTAGAAATCATTATGTGCCTGTGGTATCTGGAGGACATAGTTGGCATTTGTTCGCGTCAGTCTAATCACCGCTTGCTTAGTAAATAAATGCAAGAATAAAGAAAGCAAGAAGAAATAATAGCAAGATGAACAGTATTTTTTTCTTTTACATAAAAGTTATAATAAATACAGTGGAGTTGGGAGTAAAGTGAAGATCCACATTAGAGGATCGTTGAAGGGAAATGGGAAAGTTTATGAAGAGACGGAAGTGTTCCCATTCAATATCTCGTCACATAGCCGAGATATTTACATACCAAATCTTCCATCATTTCACAGTTGTCCTGGTAGTAACAAACGTGTTGTAGGAAAGTGGTCATCTCAAAACAGAAATGAGAGTGACCACCAAAGAAAGATACATTGCATAAAACATACTAATTTTACAGTGTGTAAAATACCAGTGTGTAATTTTCCAGGAGGTTTTTTAGTTGGAAGACACTCGCTAGTCATCCAAATTGCATTCGTACCTTCTTGCAAAGTGGGGAAAAATAACAGCTCCTCTGCTCCATGTTTTTCGAAATTGTGCTCCGATTCTGAATTTATCTACACCAATGTCCGATAAACTTAAATAGCTTATCAACTCTGAACTTCGCAACAGCAAAACCTCGGAAATTCAAATTTTCGTCCACTGGTGATTTGTGATCTTCGTATCACAGAAAATTTGGGGACATTCAAGTTATGTGTCAAATTAAATGTTTTGGCCGATTATGAAGGAGCAGAGCAGACGACGGGAACAACGGGAATCTTTTGCTTCCGAGTCTACCAGGGTAGCGGAAACTTTGCTTTTACTTTTGAGATGAAGAAAAAAAAATTATTATTATTTTTTTTTCGTCTTCAAAATCAAAATTTTTTTCTTGCGTTTTACGTTTCAGAGCTTTCTGAACCAACTGCCTGTCCCTGTGTGTCCGCAAATCCTTACCACACGCATAACTTCCTTATTCAAATCCAATTTTGCTGAAATTTCCCGGTTTAGTTAATATAAGATGTAGCTTCTAGATCAGGCATGTCAAGCGTGCGGCCCACAAGACGTTAATGTGCGGCCCTCGAGTCGGTGCTAGCAATCAGTGCAATGCGGCCCACCCTACAGTGTCATGAAAAAGTAAAAGAAGTTGGGAAGGCGAAGGGAGGAGGGAGTTCACTCCTGTTCTTTTCAAAAAACATTCTACATCTATTGAATCGTTGAAAAAAGAATTTGACGGAAGGTTTGAAGATGTGAAAGGTGTTGAAGATGACCTAGCCCTTTTTTTCGGTTCCCGAAAATTCGGCATTTCGCGGCTGAAATAATTTCTATGTTTGGGAGTACCTACCTGTGTGAACAACTCTTCTCCATTATGAAACGAAATAAGTCTCGAGAAAGGTCCAGGCTTACAGATTGCCATCTAAGCTCGACTCTCAGAGTGGCCGCAGCAAACAATATTGTTCCCAACGTGGAAAATTAGGTGGAACGAAAAAGATGTCAACTGTCAGGGAAAAAATATTAAGATCCTATTTTCTTCTTGCATTTTGCTGTTAAACTTCTTGTAAACTTCTAATATAGAAACTTGATATAATTCCGTTTAGTGATTTTCTTGCGGCCCACACAACCTTTAAGAAGCAGCCATTTGGCCCTTGAGGAACTTTGAGTTTGACATGCCTGTTCTAGATGGTCCCCTGTGCATTTCCGAACGATCGGATTCAATGGCATGGCCACTGTGCAAGCGCAAAGAGTACGAGGTAATCAATTTTTCGCAAATCAATGGCCCGACTTGTCTCAAATTCGGTGGGTAGTTGGGGTGTACCTTCCAGATGACCCCGTTCGAATTTTCGAACGATCGAATAATCGGTATAGCCACTGAGCATGCGCAAACACGAAATCCGCGATTCTCAACCCCCCCCCCCCCCCCCCCCCCAACAAACTTACTATGTTCACTGCCAACTCTTAGTGGATATCTACTCCTGAATCTCAGCTCTAGTTAACGAGCAACTAGCAAATCACTGATGCACGGTTGAGAAGTTCCAAAACGCCCTTGGAAGTTCAGAGGACGTTTGATGGCCGGTAATAGTTCCCCAACAGCTCACTTTAAACGTAGCCGGGCGTGAAAAAAATTAAGACTTCGTATTCCTTGTTCGGAGAAAACATTAGTGCAGCACGTTGCGAACTATCTGTATTTTGCCTCGATCTGACGGTTACATAATAAGTTACGTTCTTCGATGAAATCATTTGGGAGTTCAGGATAACAACTGCGTGGCTGAGTTTTAGCGATAGTCTAAGAAACGCTGCACATTATTGAACAACGGTTTGTTATTGACCCTTAGGCCAAAGAGACATCTCTCTTCGGTCCGACTCTCTCTTTCGGCACAACAGATTTTTATAGTATCCATGACAGGGTTATTCAGTTATTCAGTAACTTCTAAAAGAGAGAGTTGGTGGCCATCTTGGCATTTTCGATCTCTTTCAGGGCTCGAGAATACACCTTATTAGGTGTATTCTCGAAAGAGATAGTCCCTTTCTCATTTTTAGTTTGTTTGATAGCGATTGTGTGTCATCCTTCGTTCGCTGGCTACCATATCGGTCATTTTGGTTTATTATTCTGTGAATAATACACCTATGTATTCGCTCAGCAAAAAATTTTTACAATACCCCCTCAAAATTTTTTCTTTTCCGTTTCAAGGTGCGTAGATTCCAAAAATGCAATGTCCGTCTGCCGTCCACCGTATCACGTGTACCGGCTTCATTTTCGGTCAACAAAATTCGTTCATTCGCACACATGCTCCATTTGAGCCCTAGTTGTGTCCCGAAACTTTTCAGCACGATCAGAGTATACCCAGGGGTGTTATGAGTGAAAATGTGTGTAAAAATAGGCACTTTTTGCGCTTTTGTAACATGTTAGTAACATGAGCTTTTGAGGCATCGTTTTCCATGTTTTTGGAGACGAGAATACCGAATATGAAGTCGATTTTGACCAGAGTGGAAAATTGAGGTTGTACCAGATGTTCAGCTCCCAAATTTGATTTTTTATGAGTCAAAAACCTGGAAAATCGTCTGAAATCACCATCAATTTGTATAATAATACCTACTAGAAAAGTGTTAACACGTCGATCAAGACGATTAATTGGCACTATCAATGATCAAAGATAATTTTTTAAAAAAGGAGCGTACCTAATTCAAGTTTTGGGGGCCGAAATAGGTGGAAACCCTCAGAAATAGCTATTTCAATTATTTTACATGAAAGAAACAATAAATGAACAGCCAACATTTCTGTAGGTATGTCCAATAGAATAATAAACCCATGTGACAAGGACTTTGCAGGGTTTTTGTGTTTTAGTAACATGTTAGTAACATGAGCTTTTGAGATATCTTTTTCTATGTTTTTGGGGACGAGAAGACCGAATATGAAGTCGATTTTGACCAAAGAGTGGAAAATTGAGTTCCTTCTACCAAATGTTCAGCTCCCAAAATTGATTTTTTTATGAGTGAAAACCCTGGTAAATCGTCTGAAATGACCATCAATTTGTATAATAACACTGGAAAGTGTCAACACGTGGATCAAGACGATTAAATGGCACTACCAATGATCAAAGATAGTCAACAAAAAAGGCGTACCTGATTTGTGTTTCAGGGGCCAAAATATCTATTTCGATTATTACGCATGAAAGAAACAATAAATGAACAGCCAACATTTCCGTAGGTATGTCCAATAGAATAATAAACCCATGTGACAAGGACTTTGCAGCGTTTTTATGTAGGTACCTATGTTTTTTTCATCTCTTAAAGGTAAGTCGATTGATTGTTCATTAAAAATATATCTATATATCGAGTCATGAGTGAACACGTCTAAGTAGGTACGGGTTGAGAGCTATTCAGTAAAAAGACGAACCTGGGAGACACTGGAAGAGGCTGTCTCCCGAGGGAGGGAGACTCTCCCAGGAGATTTCCAAAATAGGTAATCTATTTTCACTATCTCTTTTAGTGAATAGGCCCCCAGTGGTCCTTCTGCGTAGATCAAAATTTTCTTTGGTCAAAATACCTTCCCCGTGCCCCCCCTCCCCCCCCCTCCACACCTACCGGAAAAGCCCTAAAGCAGGGTTCACATCCATCCGGAAAGTGTGTACGAGCAGCTGATTGGTTGGACATCAGCTGGGGAGGGGGGAATATTCTTTCCGGAGAAGCACTTTTGAAGCGAACTGTACGCATCAGATTTTTCAGATATTTTCCGCTCCGCATCTGCGCAGTTCACTACTGCGCATACGGAATGGCGTCGGCAACCGAAACAACTGTGGGAGGAAGCACGGGAAACGAGTTGTCAGCCAAAATTCCGGATGGTTGGTTCCCAACTTCCGCGATTCCCCTCCATCCCCTCCACTGCTTTTCACTAGCTTCCCCTATCCATATTTCCAGATGGCTCCGGATGGATGTGAACCCTGCTTAACTCTAGTAGGTACTGGAGCCGGCCAGGTAATTACGGTTTCCTTAAATAAGCGGCGCATCCGCCCTGTGATGACGATATTATAATAGAATTACTATACTAATGACGAAACCGTGTAACTGGCACTAAATAACGTTTTTGTGAATAAATAGATAAATTATCCGTAAGTGTGCTGGATTTCCGTGTGTGTGTGTGTGTCTGCGTGTTTTTCAACAGTCTCGTATGTCCACCGATTTGGTGCAGTGTTTTGCAAAACTATGGCAAAGTTTTGTGGTGGGCGGGAGGGGGAATAAAGCAGGGTTCACATCCATCCGGAGCCGTCTGGAAATACGGATAGGGGAAGCTAGTGAAAAGCAGTGGAGGGGATGGTGGGGAATCGCGGAAGTTGGGAAGGCGTTCATAACCATCCGGAATTTCTGTTTCCCGCGCTTCCTCCCACAGTTGTTTCGGTTCCAGACGCCATTCCGTATGCGCAGTAGTGAACTGCGCAGATGCGGAGAGGAAAATATCTGAAAAATCTGATGCGTACAGTTCGCTTCAAAAGTGCTTCTCCGGAAAGAATATTCCCCCCTCCACAGCTGATGTCCAACGAATCAGCTGCTCGTACGCACTTTCCGGATGGATGTGAACCCTGCTTAAGCGAGTTTACCAGCACAAATTACCTCGTAGTAATAAAATTAATGGAGAGGCAATAATTATAGCTCACCGAAACTATACATACGGTGATATAAATATTACGAGGGTCCGTGCTACGCGTGATAACTTGAAATGTGTACCTACCTACCTATGCGGTAAATAGGCAGGTATTTCCTCAGCCAAGGTAACAACTTCAGAACACTTCTCTATTTCGCCCAGATGGTGCTGCTACAGGGATTGCCGATTTGACGAAGAACTCGAATATGACACAGTTACCAGTCATAAAACTTCCCTTGCCGATCCCAAATGTTTAGGGGGTAAAACACAGTATGGACCAGAATAATTCACGGATTACTTGGCTCGGTCTTGTACTATGTGTGGAATTAGTTGTCCATGTTCATAATAGGCAGTATTTTGGGATATTTTCTAGATTAGTTCGAAAGAGAGGATTTCAATTAACAATCCGGATCACTGGGGAAATTAGGAACGGAGCGACATACCCCGTTTGAACAGTGATCAATGTTTGAACAATGATATAATTATATGGAACACACTAGACCATTGGGTTCTGAGTTATAGCAGGCAAACGGTTTTCACGTTTGAGCTACTACTGATACGAATTCGACGAAATTCTTATCGAACCAGCTAGGACCTAACGCTGAACTACCATTTGTGACAATTTAGAACACTGGGTTGTTAGAACACTGTGTTTTCACATTAGCGCATGCGCAGTCGCTACTACTGATATGAATACGACAAAATTCGTATGGGGCTAACGAGGACCTAACCCCGAACTACCATCGCAATTTGAGCCATTTGGACCACTGGGTTGTGAGTTATGTGGATTCAACGGTTTTCACGTTTGCGCATGCGCAGTCACTACTACTGATATGAATACGACAAAATTATTATGGGGCTAACGAGGACCTAACCCCGAACTACCATCACAATTTGAGCCATTTGGACCACTGGGTTGTGAGTTATGTGGATTCAACGGTTTTCACGTTTGCGCATGCGCATTCGCGACTACTGATATGAATACGACAAAATTCGTATGGGGCTAACGAGGACCTAACCACGAACTACCATCACAATTTGAGCCATTTGGACCACTGGGTTGTGAGTTATGTGGATTCAACGGTTTTCACGTTTGCGCATGCGCAGTCACTACTAATGATATGAATACGACAAAATTCGTATGGGGCTAACGAGGACCTAACCCCGAACTGCCATCACAATTTGAGCCATTTGGACCACTGGGTTGTGAGTTATGTGGATTCAACGGTTTTCACGTTTGCGCATGCGCAGTCACTACTACTGATATGAATACGACAAAATTCGTATGGGGCTAACGAGGACCTAACCCCGAACTACCATCACAATCTGAGCCATTTGGACCACTGGGTTGTGAGTTATGTGGATTCAACGGTTTTCACGTTTGCGCATGCGCATTCGTGACTACTGATATGAATACGACAAAATTCGTATGGGGCTAACGAGGACCTAACCCCGAACTGCCATCACAATTTGAGCCATTTGGACCACTGGGTTGTGAGTTATGTGGATTCAACGGTTTTCACGTTTGCGCATGCGCATTCGCGACTACTGATATGAATACGACAAAATTCGTATGGGGCTAACGAGGACCTAACCCCGAACTGCCATCACAATTTGAGCCATTTGGACCACTGGGTTGTGAGTTATGTGGATTCAACGGTTTTCACGTTTGCGCATGCGCATTCGCGACTACTGATATGAATACGACAAAATTCGTATGGGGCTAACGAGGACCTAACCCCGAACTACCATCACAATTTGAGCCATTTGGACCACTGGGTTGTGAGTTATGTGGATTCAACGGTTTTCACGTTTGTGCATGCGCATTCGCGACTACTGATATGAATACGACAAAATTCGTATGGGGCTTACGAGGACCTAACCCCGAACTACCATCACAATTTGAGCCATTTGGACCACTGGGTTGTGAGTTATGTGGATTCAACGGTTTTCACGTTTGCGCATGCGCATTCGCGACTACTGATATGAATACGACAAAATTCGTATGGGGCTAACGAGGACCTAACCCCGAACTACCATCACAATTTGAGCCATTTGGACCACTGGGTTGTGAGTTATGTGGATTCAACGGTTTTCACGTTTGCGCATGCGCATTCGCGACTACTGATATGAATACGACAAAATTCGTATGGGGCTAACGAGGACCTAACCCCGAACTACCATCACAATTTGAGCCATTTGGACCACTGGGTTGTGAGTTATGTGGATTCAACGGTTTTCACGTTTGCGCATGCGCATTCGCGACTACTGATATGAATACGACAAAATTCGTATGGGGCTAACGAGGACCTAACCCCGAACTGCCATCACAATTTGAGCCATTTGGACCACTGGGTTGTGAGTTATGTGGATTCAACGGTTTTCACGTTTGCGCATGCGCAGTCACTACTACTGATATGCATACGACAAAATTCGTATGGGGCTAATGAGGACCTAACCCCGAACTGCCATCACAATTTGAGCCATTTGGACCACTGGGTTGTGAGTTATGTGGATTCAACGGTTTTCACGTTTGCGCATGCGCATTCGCGACTACTGATATGAATACGACAAAATTCGTATGGGGCTAACGAGGACCTAACCCCGAACTACCATCACAATTTGAGCCATTTGGACCACTGGGTTGTGAGTTATGTGGATTCAACGGTTTTCACGTTTGCGCATGCGCAGTCACTACTACTGATATGAATACGACAAAATTCGTATGGGGCTAATGAGGACCTAACCCCGAACTGCCATCACAATTTGAGCCATTTGGACCACTGGGTTGTGAGTTATGTGGATTCAACGGTTTTCACGTTTGCGCATGCGCATTCGTGACTACTGATATGAATACGACAAAATTCGTATGGGGCTAACGAGGACCTAACCCCGAACTGCCATCACAATTTGAGCCATTTGGACCACTGGGTTGTGAGTTATGTGGATTCAACGGTTTTCACGTTTGCGCAGGCGCATTCGCGACTACTGATATGAATACGACAAAATTCGTATGGGGCTAACGAGGACCTAACCCCGAACTGCCATCACAATTTGAGCCATTTGGACCACTGGGTTGTGAGTTATGTGGATTCAACGGTTTTCACGTTTGCGCATGCGCATTCGCGACTACTGATATGAATACGACAAAATTCGTATGGGGCTAACGAGGACCTAACCCCGAACTACCATCACAATTTGAGCCATTTGGACCACTGGGTTGTGAGTTATGTGGATTCAACGGTTTTCACGTTTGCGCATGCGCATTCGCGACTACTGATATGAATACGACAAAATTCGTATGGGGCTAACGAGGACCTAACCCCGAACTGCCATCACAATTTGAGCCATTTGGACCACTGGGTTGTGAGTTATGTGGATTCAACGGTTTTCACGTTTGCGCATGCGCATTCGCGACTACTGATATGAATACGACAAAATTCGTATGGGGCTAACGAGGACTTAACCCCGAACTACCATCACAATTTGAGCCATTTGGACCACTGGGTTGTGAGTTATGTGGATTCAACGGTTTTCACGTTTGTGCATGCGCATTCGCGACTACTGATATGAATACGACAAAATTCGTATGGGGCTAACGAGGACCTAACCCCGAACTACCATCACAATTTGAGCCATTTGGACCACTGGGTTGTGAGTTATGTGGATTCAACGGTTTTCACGTTTGCGCATGCGCATTCGCGACTACTGATATGAATACGACAAAATTCGTATGGGGCTAACGAGGACCTAACCCCGAACTACCATCACAATTTGAGCCATTTGGACCACTGGGTTGTGAGTTATGTGGATTCAACGGTTTTCACGTTTGCGCATGCGCATTTGCGACTACTGATATGAATACGACAAAATTCGTATGGGGCTAACGAGGACCTGACCCCGAACTACCATCACAATTTGAGCCATTTGGACCACTGGGTTGTGAGTTATGTGGATTCAACGGTTTTCACGTTTGCGCATGCGCATTCGCGACTACTGATATGAATACGACAAAATTCGTATGGGGCTAACGAGGACCTAACCCCGAACTGCCATCACAATTTGAGCCATTTGGACCACTGGGTTGTGAGTTATGTGGATTCAACGGTCTTTCTTCCATGACCATCCTGTATAACAAAAACGCTGCAAAGTCCTTGTCACATGGGTTTATTATTCTATTGGACATACCTACAGAAAGGTTGGCTGTTCATTAATTGTTTCTTTCATGCGTAATAATCGAAATAGCTACTTCTGGTGGTTTCCATTAATTTTGGCCCCCAAAACACAAATTAGGTAGGTACGCTCTTTTTTTTCTTTTTTTTTTAAACTATCTTTGATCATTGGTAGCGCCATTTAATCGTCCTGAACCACGTCTTGACACTTTTTCCAGTGTTATTATACAAACTGATGGTGATTTCAGACGATTTCCCAGGTTTTTCACTCATAAAAAATCAATTCTGGGAGCTGAACATTTGTTAGAACTCAATTTTCCACTCTTTGGTCAAAATCGACTTCATATTCGGTCTTCTCGTCCCCAAAAACATAGAAAACGATATCTCAGAAGCTCATGTTACCAATATGTTGCTAAAACGTAAAAAGTACCTATTTTTACACACATTTTCACCCATAACATCCCTGGGTATATTCCGATCGGGCTGAAAAGTTTCGGGACACAACTAGGGCCCAAATGGAGCATGTGTGCGAAAGAACGATTTTTTTAGATCGAAAATGAAGCCTGTACACGTGATACGGCGGACGGCGGACGGCGTACGGCGGACGGCGGACGGCGTACGGCGGACGGACATTGCATTTTTGGAATCTATGCACCTTGAAACGTAAAAGGAAAAAGTTTGAGGGGGTGTTATAAAAATTTTTTGCTGAGCGAATACATAGGTGTATTATTCACAGAATAATAAACCAAAACGCTGCAAAGTCCTTGTCACATGGGTTTATTATTCTATTGGAGTTCTAGAGATTCTTGTGTTAAATTTATTGTTTATTTCATGTGGAATGATTGAAATAGCTATTTCTGATGATTTCCACCAATTTTGGCCCCCAAAACATGAAATAGGTACGCTTTTTTTTCTAGATCATCTTTGATCATTGGTAGTGCCATCATTTAATGGTCTTGATTCACCTGTTTACACTTTTTCTAGTGTTATTATACACAATGATGATGATTTCAGACAGTTTTCCAGGTTTTTGACTCATAAAAAACCAATTTTGGGAGCTGAACCTTAGGTAAAACCACAATTTCCGCGTCTTTGGTCAAAATCGACTTCATATTCGGTCTTCTGGTCCCCAAAAACATGGAAAAAGATACCTCAAAAGCTCATGTTACTAACATGTTGCTAAAACGCAACCACGAAAATCTGCGTATGCAAAAAGTCAAAAAATGGTATCCTCGAAATTCACTAAACATCCTTTAGGTTTATTGTAGGTATTTCGTTTTAGAAACGAAGCTCTTCCGACCTGCTTATAAGCACTCAGCATTTCGCAGGGCTTGATATTTGCGAATGAACAAAAGGTACACAATTGAAGGCCATCAAATTTTTGTGAGACCTTCCACCCCAAACTAATAATTCTATAAATATAAAGTAACATAATGAATTCTATAAATATTACACAGTAGGTAGGTACGCAGTAGGTGAAACGTACCTACCTACTTACCTACTGTGCGAAGACAGGAAGAATGCGTCAAAGTTAGTCTGTTTCGAGGATGTGTAACAACAGTGTTGGGAAGTCTCTCACCTTTCCTTACTCTACTAACTTGGATCAGGAATAGTTCTGTAACAGGTAACTAGTGAAATAAGGCCAGCCTAGGAGGTATTGTGGCGAAGTGATGAGCTGGGATAGAATACGCTTGTGGTAGAATAATATAGGTGAACGGTACCTACGAATTATATTAATCACTAGGAAAAAGGTTCAACAACAACTCGGTGCGTTCTGCTCCCACCTACGAGTCAGTTCCTTTTGCTGGCAAGTTAGTTAGGTACATAATTTTATAGACAACTACATTAGCTACTTGTAGTAGTTGATTCACATAATAATGGCTCACCTCGTCATCGTCACTCCATTAATTTCGAAATTCCCAAATTTTATTTTGTACAAACTCGCTCAGGCCAAATTAACTGAGAGGCGGTAAGTTGAAAGAGGGCGACTCCTACCCATCCTTCACTTTATTTAGGTATTTCGCCCATTATAGCGAATTATTATGGCATCAATATTGAGAACAGCGCGAAAGTTGAATGAACAGCTCCAGGAAGTCACGAAAATTCCACCAACGACTCATAAAAAAAAGTCAAAAGCTGGGAAATTGCCTGAAATCACCCTAATTTTATATAATAACACTAGAAGTAGTATCAACAGGTGAATCAAGACAATTAAATTCCACTATAAATGAACAAAGATAATTTGTACAAAACAGGAGCCTAACTCGTGTTTTTGGGGACCAAAATTGGTGAGAACCATCAAAAATAGCTATTTCAATTATTGCACAAGAAAGAAAGAATAAATGAACAGCCGATATTTTTGTGGGTATGCCAATAGAATATAAACCCGTTTAGAATAGTAAAGCGTTTTTGGAATCTACGCACCTTGAAACGTAAAAGAAAAATTTTGAGGAGGTGCCCAAAACTTTTTTTGCTGAGTGAATACATAGGTGTATTATTCAGAGAATAATAAACCAAAAGCTTGTACAACCGCTTTTACGCCTTGTCCATGACGGATCCCATAACACTGAGCTTATCAAAATAATCATTAGTTGAGCTTAGGAAAGATCTTAGTCGTTGCGGCTTGACGATGAATTGGGAGGGTCCGAAATGAAACAAAAGTTCCTGCCATGCAACATGACTAGAAGAGCGAATTTTCAAAGAAACATTCGTGCTATGCGTAAGAAGATGATATAGCGAGAAACAGGAGTTTAAGAAAGAGACGAGAAAAATATGTTCATCGTCGAAATAGTCCCGTTTTCTGTCGTGAACCACCATCCCACACAATCTCAGGTGAATTAATATTGACTTGCGGTTCAGCCCTTGAACAAAATTTTTGACGCCTAAAAATCCAAATTGGACCGGGATTCAGTATGAAAAACAAATGATCACCACTTTCAGTGATTTTATATAAATTATTTGCCATTTTAGCCGTTTTAACGTATTTTTGCCCCTAAAAACTCAAATCTGACCCTCTTAGAATTTTTTTAAAATTGCTTACCTTCGAACTCATCCTTCTGTTCGGCAATACGAACATTTTGGCGAAATTTCGGAAGTGACCTACGAATAAATAAATATCGTCGGGAGTGACCTACGAATGAATAAATAAATAAATACAAATAGAAAGTCTTATTAAAAATCTAGGTATGAATTCAGGATGCTCTGAAACGGATTTTCCTATTAAAACAATTCAAAAATTCATGCCCTAAAAATTTTTGACCCATTGCAAGAGCTCCATTTTCTTCGAAAATTCGCTAAAAATAATAGAAAAAGAATCACGCAGAGGATGGTGGAGGAGATGGTGGATCGAGACCCGAAATGTGACGTCACGCTCGGGGAGTGGGCGAATTCGGCTGAAGTACTTAAGTGTTTTTGTGGGCTCTCAGAAATTTAAATTTAATTTATTTTTATAAAATCACTGGCGCACCTCAGTCAAAATTTTCTTTCGCCATTCGTCTTCAAATTCAGTCCACTATTGATTTCCACAGTTAAAAACAAAAAGTGCAAGTTCCTCGTTCTGCTCGTTTGAAGGGTAATGATTGATTTTATTTATTCGTTTCTCCTCATCTCATTAGCAGATTAATACGTAGGAACGTCAAATTAAGATATAACATAATACGGCCACATTTTGATTTGAGGCGACGAAAATTTTTTCCTCCGAAGAGTTATCATAATGGACTTATGGAGGAGTTGTATCTGTAGCATTCGACAAATTTCACCAAATTTACACATATTAGTAGGCAGTAAGTATATTTCTCGTCCCCAGGGTTTTTCGTGTATGTTGAGGAAGAGGCTACATGTAGCAGTTCCAATTTTGGAACATCATTGACTGTATACCATTTTTTTTTTTTTTTTTGTTAGGTGGTCGAATGGTTCCGCCCTTCCACTTGTCTGTATCACGATTTGTCTACTTGATTCCCACTAAGTACCTATCTAACTATTGACCTTTTTTCTTTCATTCTTACAGAGGAACGGTTCGACCGAATTTGACGGTATTTTCAACATGGACACTGGAGAGAATGGCGTCGAAAACGTCGGCGTTCTGAGGAGGTGGAATAACGAGAATACAACGGGCTTTTACGACGGCAGCTGTTCGATGCTGAACGGTTCAGCTGGTGAGCTGTTCCCACCGAACTTGGAAAAATCCAAAGGAATCGAAATGTTTACTGCTGATCTTTGCAGGTATTTTATTTTATTGTATTGACTGACACGGGCAAAGCCCAAATTACAAGGTATTATAATTATAACATATTGGCCCATCCAGTCAGAAAATAATCTTTAATAAATTTATCATACGAGTAAGTCCTCAAGTATCAACTACCTACCTTCTGCTGTTTAATATAGTCTACAATAATATTATCGATAATGTAGTTTAATAATATATAGGCGAGATCTTCCTCCTCGTAACAAAAGGATTTAAATAATTTGTTCACGACATTTAAACTATAAAAAGGAAGTTTCCATTTTTCCAGTAACTTTGTCATTTCTGAACTCATTTTCTGAGTTAACTTTGAGAGTTTGAAAAGGGCTTAAACTATAATTTGAATTCCGAAGTGCTCCCATTTCTGATACCTGGCATCTACCTACTTTAAAAGAGCGTGTAAGCCAAAATATATATTGTACAATAATCAACAATAGGTACCATAGCTGAAGGAATATCTTGGTATGGAGTTGTATGAAATAAATCCATCGACTCTCAATGCAGTTTGGGAGTTGGTTATGATTTGTACGACGAGTTACCTACCATTATTTTAAATATAATATGGTAGCATGTAAACGATTTGATTGTTGTGCCATTAATTTGATATGAATAAGCCGTCCCAGTCCTCGCTAACACAACTATGGGTTTTTTTCAGGTCGATAAAACTTTCGTATACAGAGGAAGTAGAATTGTATGGGTTGAAAGGATACAAGTTTGCGGGTATGTTATTATTCATCACTTAGCTTGAAACATCAGAAAGTAATTTTGTCGATAATAAGGTAGGTAAGGAAAGGGCAGCACCATCTAACCACATAACAGAACAACATTTTGCATTTGAAACAAAAACCCTGCAATGTCCTTGTCACATGGGTTTAATATTCTATCGGACATACCTACAGACATGTTGTTCATTTATTCTTTCATTCGCAGTAATTAAAATAGTTATTTTAGATGGTTTCCACCTATTTTGGCCCACCAAAACACGACCTCGGCTCCCTTTTTTTTACAGATTATCTTTGAACAGTGTCATTTAATTGTCTTGATTCACCTGTTGATAATACTTCTAGTGTTATTATACAAATTTATGGTGATTTCAGGCAATTTCCATTTTTTGTCTCATAAAAAAATAATTTCGGGAGCTTAACCTTTGTTACAACCTCAGTTCTTCACTCTTTGGTCAAAATCAACTTCATAATCGGTCTTCTCGCCCTAAAAAAACATGGAAAACGATGATACATCACAAGCTCATGTTCACTAAAACCTCAAAAAAACCTCGAAACCGCCTACTTTTACATCGATTTTCCTCCCATAACGCCCCTGGGTGTATTCCGATCGGGCTGCCGAGCTTTGGAGCACAACTAGGACCCAAATTTGTTCCCAAATCGGGACCCAAACTGTGTGCGGAAGAACGGCGATTTTAGACCAAAATTTAACGTAAATTTAAGGCTGAAACTTCGCTAGAACCTCAATTTATCAACTCTTCGGTCAAAATCGATTTCACGTTCGGTCTTCTCGTCCTAAAAAACATGGAAAACGATACCTCAAAAGCTCATGTTACTAAAACCCAAAAAATACCTGTTAGCGAATTTTCAAAGAAAATGAAGCTATTGCAATGGCTTCGAAATTTAAATAATATAAATTTTTGGAAATTTTCTTCATAGAAATCCGTTTCAGACCATTCTAAAACGATTCCTGAAATTTAACACTTTTTTATATGTATATATATATTTATATATATATATATGTGTCACTCCAGACGATAACTCTCGATAGAATTGAGATAAACAGCTCAAATTTGCACAAAAAATCTATCTTGGCAATCGAAAGGCTAAGTTCGAAGATGGGCGAAATTGGCCTACTCTAAGGAGGGTTTTGGCGCATTTAAAGTGCGCAAAAATTACCCAAAAATCCCCAAAATGTTATTTTCCAACAAGTGACCCCTCATTTTAAAGGTTTTTGCACGCTGAACACGATGGTGGAATCGGATTTTAGATATCTAAATCCGTTCTTAAATTAGAGCATTTAAAGTGCGCAAAAATTACCCAAAAATCCCCAAAACGTCATTTTCTAACAAGAAAGTGACCCCTCATTTTAAAGGTTTTTGCACGCTGAACACGATGGTGAAATCGGATTTTAGATATCTAAATCCGTTCTTAAATTAGAGCATTTAAAGTGCGCAAAAATTACCCAAAACTAGGATAATCTTTAAACTCTTCCCCCCCCCCCCCACCCCCTTAGAGTGGTCAGATTGAAAAATGTGAGAAGTATTAATTGAAGACGAGAGTTCGAAGCAAAAAAGGGGGAGGCAAACGATTAGTACAACTCCTTGAATTTCCCATTTGACATATAATTGTATTATTGATATATAATTGACATACAATTGACACAATTGACATATAATAAAACAAAAAATTTAAAACCATAGCCATTAATTCGAATATTTCTTTGAAAATTCGCTCATTAAGTCATGCTGCATGACTGTGGTTTTTTTAACTTGTTTTTATACTAATTTTTCACTCCTAACTCCCCTGGGTATATTCCGATTGGGCTGCAAAGTTTCGGGACACAACTAGGGCCCAAGTGGAGCATGTGTGGGAGAGAACTAATTTTTTAGACCAAAAGTGAAGCCATGATACGGCGGACGGCGTACGGCCATAGCATTTTCTGAATCTACGCACCTGGAAACGTAAAAGAAAAATTTTTGAGGGGGTGTTATACAAGTTTTTTGCTGAGCGAATACACTGGTGTATTATTCACAGAATAATAAACCCAAAAAAAATCCAAAATTCTAATTGCTACTTAGTTCTTACCATTGGTTTGGAAATTAAGTAGGTATGCACCAACGTGTTTTGTATTTATGGTTCAGGTGATGTTTACACCTTCGACAACGGAACGCTAGACCCGGCCAACTCCTGTTTCTGTGACGGCGATTGCAGTCCTTCTGGTGTCCTCAACCTCACTGCTTGCCGATTCGGAGCTCCAGGGTTCGTCTCATTCCCTCACTTCCATTTGGCGGATCCTTTCTACAGAGAGCAGGTCTCTGGGATGGAGCCCGACCCTGAACGTCACACGATGTACATAACATTGGAACCGGTGAGTGGGACCCACACTAAATCAATACGTCTGCCCTGTGATTCACTCCCAGAAGGGACAGGAGGTGACGAAAGGAAAATCTTCGTTAGTCCACGTGAAGGAGAATCCTTGAATTGGTTCCTGAGATGCCTACTGGATCCAGAATACCTCACCGGTCAAAAATCAGTTCGGTTCGTCTGCAATCATCAAACAGGTTACATAAGGTTCGTTCGCACTGGCTTTTTCTGATGGTTTGCTGACCACTACTAGAAAACCTTAAGAAACAATCCATGATCCAGTACCTTCCTGATATATGCGTTTGACGTGGGTTGGTTGATGATAATGGTTGGGAATCGAGAAGGCAGTGTGTTACGAGCCAGTTCGACGGAACTGCTTTGGTCAGCTGTTTTCCCGAACTCCCCTCAGGACATCGCTCTCAGGTTCAGTCTGCCGTAGCACCTTGTACGCGAGCACACTCCTGCTATTCATTGTGTTATTCATCCAGTAACAAAATAAAATTAATACCTACTGTAGTGTTCCATGTGGGATTTATGAGTATCGTCCTACCCAACCTGCTCATACCTTAAATCAACACGATGAATATAGCAAGTGCATTGATCTCGTCCGCCAGATTTTCTGTGGACTATAGAATGACGATCAGCAAACTGGCTTTGGGTAGTCAAAAAAACACTGCTGACAGCCGGTCATTGATACTATACAGTCAGAAAAGAGTCCGAGAATCTCTGCGGACGGCCCACCGCCTCTCTGACAGATAACCATCAGATGGTCACTGTGAACAAACCTATTGTTAACTGCGAACAAACCTATTAATCTCCTTCCCTCCCGGATTTGTTTCTTTCATACACAGTGGGATAAGGCACCATTTCCACTTAGAAGCGATAAGAATTCATTCAGTGAAGAAGCTGCAAGGTTGATGTATTCTCGTGTTTTTTACCGTCCATATCGGTAGGTAATTAGTAGAGAGTTTTTGCAACACACTCACGACGAAACGAACGAAACGAAAGCAGTGCTGCGCATGCGCACTTAAGACACCGAAAAGTTTGACGAACCGTGACGACGAAAAATACCGGGATCTCGCGGTGTCAGCTTTCGTCGTGTTGATATGACGAAACGTAATTTAACCTTACATCTGTATAACGCTACCTACCTTCTTCTGTTTTCCTTGGAAAATAAAAATGTTGAGCGTCGTATTCACAGCTGCTTCTTGGCGTCTTGGTAGACTTGACGCCATGTGTGGACATAGATTTGTATTAACCATGGAGTAAAATGGATGAAAGAGAGGTTGACATAACGTTAGCGTGACTCCACCAGCCGGTAGACGCCAAAGCTGAACGAAAACTGAACCGAAAAAGGTTAGCATCTGGCTTCGGTCGCCCTATCCGCCATTTCCGTTTCGGTGTCGTTTTCCGTTTCGTTTCGTCACGAGTGTGTTGCAAAAACTCTCTATTGTATACTAGCCTGACCGCTCGCTTCGCTCGCTATCCGAGATTCGCTGTACGCAGTATCGTGGAACCAACAAACGACGGAAAAATCCCATAGCCTACCGGGTATTTGTGCCCAATTTTATCAAAATCCGTCAAGCCATTCAGGAGTTGACCATGGTCGACCATATTTCCGCTATGGTCAGGGAATTAAAAATGCGCCTACGTTCAACTTGGGAGGCTACCGGATATTGGTGCCAAATTTGGTCGATATCCGTTGAGCAATTCGGGATTCGACCATGGAGGGGCCCATGGATGCGCTATGGTCGACCGCGGGGGTAGTCCGAAGGGTCGATCGTAGATAGAATTTCACGTAGATTACGAATACGCGATAAAAAATAGGGGTTACCATTTCAATTAACGAAGTTGACCATGGTCGACCATAGTTCCGCTATGGTCAGGGAATTAAAAATGCGACGTTGCATAACTTGGGAGCCTACTGGATATTCGTGCCAAATTTGGCCGATATCCGTCAAGCCATTCAGGAGTTGACCATGGTCGACCATTGTTCCGCTATGGTCAGGGAATTAAAAATGCGACGTTGCACAACTTGGGAGCCTACTGGATATTCGTGCCAAATTTGGTCGATATCCGTCAAGCCATTCAGGAGTTGACCATGGTCGACCATATTTCCGCTATGGTCAGGGAATTAAAAATGCGACGTTGCACAACTTGGGAGCCTACTGGATATTCGTGCCAAATTTGGTCGATATCCGTCAAGCCATTCAGGAGTTGACCATGGTCGACCATATTTCCGCTATGGTCAGGGAATTAAAAATGCGACGTTGCACAACTTGGGAGCCTACTGGATATTCGTGCCAAATTTGGTCGATATCCGTCAAGCCATTCAGGAGTTGACCATGGTCGACCATTGTTCCGCTATGGTCAGGGAATTATAAATGCGACGTTGCACAACTTGGGAGCCTACTGGATATTCGTGCCAAATTTGGTCGATATCCGTCAAGCCATTCAGGAGTTGACCATGGTCGACCATAGTTCCGCTATGGTCAGGGAATTGAAAATGCGACGTTGCACAACTTGGGAGCCTACTGGATATTCGTGCCAAATTTGGTCGATATCCGTCAAGCCATTCAGGAGTTGACCATGGTCGACCATATTTCCGCTATGGTCAGGGAATTAAAAATGCGACGTTGCACAACTTGGGAGCCTACTGGATATTCGTGCCAAATTTGGTCGATATCCGTCGAGCCGTATGGCCGTGCATAGAAGGACAGACAGACACACAGACAGACAGAGATTCGTTTTTATAATATAGTAGAGATTATGGAACCCCACGGGGGCTAACAAAAAATTGATTTCCTTTTCGTTAGCTCCTAAATCCACAGGGCAGCCACGTAAATTTTGTACCAAGCTACATAACTTAGTTGAGTCTAAAAAGTTACAAAATTTAATTAAGCCTACATAATTTAATACCAAGCTACAAACGAAGATTTTACAACATTTTTGCAGAGTCCCAAATGACTCTGCGGTAGAGTGTCATACTTTTCAAATCGGGTTTTATGTTTTAGTTCTTCATTAAGGGCAGTTTGCAATTTTCTCGCGCTGATCAAATCCCGGTAAAAAGTGGTCAACTTCATGTTCTATTTTCTCCGGCTATACTCAACCTATCAACTTGATTTTTTTAAAATATTGTTGGGCATATCGTCCTCTAAAACCTGTGCCATGGGTTCTCCAGAATAGTGAATAAGGGAAAAGAGCAACGGTTTGAAAAAAACCTTTCAAATTTAGGCTTGTGACCCAGAATACGGACTGCATTTTTTTATATTATGAAAAAAAATACGCAAAATCCATGGCACAGTTTGTGCCTTAGGTATCGATGTATATTTGAAAAAAATAAAATAGGCATTAGGTTGAGTAGAACCCGAGAAAAGGGAACATGAGTGCTGAAAAACGTGATTTTTCAGGAAACGCAATTTTCTGAAAATGAACGTTGTTCGTGTCTTTACTTCATCCGTGCGTCACCCCGAGGGCTTCAAAACCCCTACAAACATTGTTTGAGATGTCTAAGCTCCTTGGAGAAGAAGAAGAATAAGAACTCTGATCGATAACCTGGTTCAACAACAACAACTAACTGTTTTCTATAGTTTATTTCTATAGTTTTCTATAGTAGTACGCGGAAGAGGAAGACGAGCCAATGTACGGAGCAGGCCTCTACTAGTGGGCGGGCGGCCGGAGTTTTGCGCGTTTGACTGACTTCTAGTGGTTCGATTTTTCCAATTTTTTTTTTATTCGATTCCATTTATAATGTATTATTAAAAACTGTATTCACCAAAAAATGATTTTTTTGACCCCAAAAAAATGCAAACTGCCCTTAAATACAGTGTTTGGTAGAATCAATAAAAAGAAGAGAATTCAGTCTCTTGATTAGGTCTAACTGTGGTCCGACGATTAGTGTGAGGACAATCATATTAATAATAGCACCGAAGTTAGGTCCACTAAGGCCATCAAAATACTCTACATTTGGGAGGAAAGAAAGGTTAGGAAGCGACAGGTTGTTGTTGTTAGTGGATAAAAAGTGACAACCTACCTAATTGTTTTTAATGGAAATTTTCCGATACTTCTCATCAGATGAGAATGTTGAACATGATGAGGATGTTGAACATGTTTGACCCGCCGTCGGCCGCATTCATCGAGCGCGAATCAATTTCGTCGTCAGCGACACAACTTTCAGGGAGTCGTTTCTTGGTTAGGCGAAACCAAATCCCAAGTAAGTTAAATTATAGAAAGACGGAAGACTTGATGAAATCGGATTCGGAATAAAACGATCAGAACATCCAATGATAAACTGTAACAGTTAGTGGAGGTTACTCTACATAACACTCTTCGTTTCGAGTAGAACTGCAGAGTGGGAGCACGAAGTCTTTAGGGACAGAAAGTTCTCCTACTTTTCATAATTCGCAAAGTGGAGAGTACAAATGAAGGCTTGCAAAGTGAAAAGTTGAAGAGTCTAGGAATGGGCCCCAGTTCAGTTAGGTCTCTCGATCGACCTGAGTCACCCAAAGAAAAAGAGCTGTGCCTTTTGCTGGGCATCCACGTTGTCTCGATATCCCCGTCATCGATAACAGCCTGGCCAGGTATTAAACTCTTCTGGACGGGGCCTCGTCAGAGGCTGCAGCAGCAGATCCTGCGGCAACCGGGAAAGAAGACAACGAGGACGACGGGAAAAGAGGTCAGTCCGCTCCAACTCGGGACTTCGGAGTTTATGAGCACTCAAATTAATTTACAATAAATTGTTATATACTAGCGAAACGTGTTGTTTTATATGTTAATCATCCACCCAGCGTTCCCGATTCACTGGATGGGCATGTAATGTATAACCATAACATTAATAATGTGCTGAGGACCCCTTATTACCTACTAGCATGACCGCTCGCTTCGCTCGCTATCCGAGATTCGCTGTACGCAGTATCGTACTTAATTCCGACGTTGCACAACTTGGGAGCCTACTGGATATTCGTGCCAAATTTGGTCGATATCCGTCGAGCCATTCAGGAGTTGACCATGGTCGACCATATTTCCGCTATGATCAGGGAATTAAAAATGCGCCTACGTTCAACTTAGGAGGCTACCGGATATTGGTGCCAAATTTGGTCGATATCCGTTGAGCAATTCGGGATTCGACCATGGAGGGGCCCATGGATGCGCTATGGTCGACCGCGGGGGTAGTCCGAAGGGTCGATCGTAGATAGAATTTCACGTAGATTACGAATACGCGATAAAAAATAGGGGTTACCATTTCAATTAACGAAGTTGACCATGGTCGACCATAGTTCCGCTATGGTGAGGGAATTAAAAATGCGACGTTGCACAACTTGGGAGCCTACTGGATATTCGTGCCAAATTTGGTCGATATCCGTCCAGCCATTCAGGAGTTGTCCATGGTCGACCATAGTTCCGCTATGGTGAAGGGGACCGAAAAATTCCGACGTTGCCCAACTTGGGAGCCTACTGGATATTCGTGCCAAATTTGGTCGATATCCGTCCAGCCATTCAGGAGTTGTCCATGGTCGACCATAGTTCCGCTATGGTCAGGGAATTAAAAATGCGACGTTGCACAACTTGGGAGCCTACTGGATATTCGTGCCAAATTTGGTCGATATCCGTCGAGCCATTCAGGAGTTGACCATGGTCGACCATAGTTCCGCTATGGTGAAGGGGACCGAAAAATTCCGACGTTGCACAACTTGGGAGCCTACTGGATATTCGTGCCAAATTTGGTCGATATCCGTCGAGCCATTCAGGAGTTGACCATGGTCGACCATAGTTCCGCTATGGTCAGGGAATTAAAAATGCGACGTTGCACAACTTGGGAGCCTACTGGATATTCGTGCCAAATTTGGTCGATATCCGTCGAGCCATTCAGGAGTTGACCATGGTCGACCATAGTTCCGCTATGATCAGGGAATTAAAAATGCGACGTTGCACAACTTGGGAGCCTACTGGATATTCGTGCCGAATTTGGTCGATATTCGTTGAGCAATTCGGGATTCGACCATGGAGGGGCCCATGGATGCGCTATGGTCGACCGCGGGGGTAGTCCGAAGGGTCGATCGTAGATAGAATTTCACGTAGATTACGAATACGTTATAAAAAAATAGGGGTTACCATTTCAATTAACGAAGTTGACCTTGGTCGACCATAGTTCCGCTATGGTCAGGGAATTAAAAATGCGACGTTGCACAACTTGGGAGCCTACTGGATATTCGTGCCAAATTTGGTCGATATCCGTCGAGCCATTCAGGAGTTGACCATGGTCGACCATAGTTCCGCTATGGTGAAGGGGACCGAAAAATTCCGACGTTGCACAACTTGGGAGCCTACTGGATATTCGTGCCAAATTTGGTCGATATCCGTCGAGCCATTCAGGAGTTGACCATGGTCGACCATAGTTCCGCTATGGTCAGGGAATTAAAAATGCGACGTTGCACAACTTGGGAGCCTACTGGATATTCGTGCCAAATTTGGTCGATATCCGTCGAGCCATTCAGGAGTTGACCATGGTCGACCATAGTTCCGCTATGATCAGGGAATTAAAAATGCGACGTTGCACAACTTGGGAGCCTACTGGATATTCGTGCCGAATTTGGTCGATATTCGTTGAGCAATTCGGGATTCGACCATGGAGGGGCCCATGGATGCGCTATGGTCGACCGCGGGGGTAGTCCGAAGGGTCGATCGTAGATAGAATTTCACGTAGATTACGAATACGTTATAAAAAAATAGGGGTTACCATTTCAATTAACGAAGTTGACCTTGGTCGACCATAGTTCCGCTATGGTCAGGGAATCAAAAATGCGACGTTGCACAACTTGGGAGCCTACTGGATATTCGTGCCAAATTTGGTCGATATCCGTCAAGCCATTCAGGAGTTGACCATGGTCGACCATAGTTCCGCTATGGTCAGGGAATTAAAAATGCGACGTTGCACAACTTGGGAGCCTACTGGATATTCGTGCCAAATTTGGTCGATATCCGTCAAGCCATTCAGGAGTTGACCATGGTCGACCATAGTTCCGCTATGGTCAGGGAATTAAAAATGCGACGTTGCACAACTTGGGAGCCTACCGGATATTCGTGCCAAATTTGGTCGATATCCGTCGAGCCGTTTGGCCGTGCATAGAAGGACAGACAGACAGACTCACAGAGATCCGTTTTTATAATATAGTAGGGATTCGTCTTCAATCCAGTTTTTTCCGTTTAGTTGTTCCAAGATTTCTTGACTACCAAGTGTCTTACCACGTAAATAAGCTGTTCGATGGGGGTTCAGTATATGGCAACGACATAAAACATGAAAAATATGTACTTCTTCAGCTAAATTACATAAAGAGCACTAGGCTTCGAACTCTCTCTATGGCACGGAATTCAAATACAACATTCCTGACCTGCATTACATTATTATGCTTATTACGTCTGTGGGGAAAGGCAATAATACTATGTCCATCATTTACATTTATATTATAGTATGATCCATTGTCTTATAAATAGGATGATACCTTCCCGCCCGCATCTTGGTCTCATTTTCCCGCCTAAATGCGGCCATCCCCTTCCTCCCATATCATTTTCAGTTGGCTGGACAGGGTATTCAGGTTGGCACCCTCCGTCAGCTCACAGTTCAGGGATGCTGCCATATCAAACCATTACTTTCCCCAAAATAATTTGTTTTGAATGACGACTCCTGCTGTGATCTTTGGAAATCTCTTCATTCCATAATTGAGTACTATTAATACGTAATCCACATGCAGGGAAAACATGTAATCGAAGAGAGGATCAAATTCGATGGATACTTTAAAAAGAGTCTGGTTACCCTAGTTTGTGGTGAAACGTAGCATGATCGAGATTTGATGTAAGTCGATTCTTAACTATTTATCTGCCGATCCCATCATGACTCAGGCAGGCACAACAAATGACACACAAGGCATTACAAATCATGAGTACATATTTTACAAAATTACCACCATTCCATTTATTCCAATTCATTTTACGGAATTTATTCAGGTTTCAATAAATTTTGAATACTTGAACGTTTGGGAGTGTTCGAATTTATGGACAAAACTGTAGAAAATGTTTAATTTATACGAGTACTTCAAGTAGTTACGTTACTTCGAAAATTCGCTCATATGGTCATGCTGCATGACTGCAACTTTTGTATCACGTTTCGCTACTTGTTAACATGTAGGACCTGTCATTCAAATTGACAAATCTACAATAATAATAAGTAAATTAAGAAACGTGGAGTAGGTACCTATCTACCTACCTACTACCTACATAATAACTGTGTTTCGTCACCTATTGTTTTTCAGACGTTTGGAATACCCCTGGATGTGGCTGCCCGATTTCAGATCAACATACTCCTCACTCCTGATGACGTCATTTCGTAAGTTTAAACTCTGTTGTGAATTTGCTATCGTAGGGAGCGCGTCCCAGCATGAATATCAGCACATTCCTCAGTGGTGTAGGAATGACGCATGCAAGTTTTCGTGTGACTCAGTCTCATTCCTTTCAAACATTATCCACCATGATGTTGTTCACAAATTGCAATCCAACATTAGGATGGATATATCGCACTGCGAGTTCACAAGGGGCACTTTTTGGTGCAAGGGGCGCTAAACGATATTTCAAAATTCCGAGAAAAACGCGATCAAAGGTTTTACTTACCTTATACTTCCCCTTATTTCTCGATATTCCATAGAGGCTTATAATGCTCTCTATCGGCGACAGTTGGTGTTTTCAAAACACCTGTTGTACTATCATGTAGATCTCGGTTTTGCGGTTCTAACAGTAGTTAACACATTCAGTGCTGAACAATGATGAGAAATCGTCCAACCAACCTGATTTGAGTTCTTGTGGTTAATCACATCATCTGGGATTGCAGACGTAGGAAAATGCGTTCTTACATGTCAAAATATCATAGTTTCGTAATTAGAGCGCAATTTACCTCCGTCCCGGATCTGGGACGGTCGCACGGCTGGAGAGTTCAAGTGTTGTTCAAATGGGGCTCCCTGATCCACCAACCTCTATCTCGGTGGAATTTTCTGTGAGTAAACTCCTTTTTTGGAGTCTCGCATTCACTGGAGGAAGACATGAAGAACCACCTGCACTTGTGAAGATTCAGGAACAAACTAAAAACGTACACAACATGGCACAGGACGACAGAAAACCTGAGGGTGAACTTTGAACCCGAATATCTCGAAACTTTTATATAGTAAACATTGAAACTGAGGTAATGTTTACCTTTCAGAGACCTTCCAGTCCCCCTTCACATGAAAAACCCGACGATAGGAGCAGTGCGGGAACCTTGCACAGCCCGAATACTTCACAATAGAAGGTGGCTCGGATCCAGGACAGCCGCACTGAACGTGTTAAGAAAGAAAAAAGTACAAGGGGCGCTTTAGTAAAACGCCCCCTGTGAACTCGCAGTGCGATATGTATCTGTATACAAGCTTTAAAATTCAAATTATTTATTCAAATAACGAAAGGACCCCTACGAGTTATTTACATGGTGGATTCATTCATTTATCTGTTATAAATGGCAGCACATGAAGTCATGAAGATAGAACTCGCCCAAAAAAAAACTGTTGTTCAATTTTACCCGCCAAAAACCTTCTCGGCCGCAAAAAGGATTTACATTCATTTCGCCCGCCAAAGTTGCATGCTCGGTGCTTCGCACCTCGCTCTTGAATGTGCATGTAGAAACTTTTTTCCTTCCCCCCAACCTTGAAATTCATTTCAGCGTTGGTTGGCGGGAGCTTTTTGCTTGGAGAGCAAGTAGGGTTCAGGTTTTTACCATTTCCTCAGGCAGTGAAAAGTGCGCCAAATTTGAGCTCTTTTAAAACTCTCTCTAACCTACTCCTAGAAACTGCCTCCGCCAAATGGGGAGGGGAATGGTGGGGAAGGGGTCGCACAAAAGGTACTTACTTCCTTTGAGCATAAAGGTCGATCCACATATTTCCGTGACGTGACTTACCGTACTGTGCAGTGAGGTTCGGTGAAAAAAAACGCTGCAAATCCCTGCACAACGGTTTATTATTTTGTATAGAATACCCTTCTGTTACAGATCACAGCTCTATGTATAGATAACCCGTCTATATAATATGATATGTACTATTCTATTATATACATACTAGCATGACCGCTCGCTTCGCTCGCTATCCGAGATTCGCTGTACGCAGTATCGTGGAACCAACAAACGACGGAAAAATCCCATAGCCTACCGGGTATTTGTGCCCAATTTTATCAAAATCCGTCAAGCCATTCAGGAGTTGACCATGGTCGACCATAGTTCCGCTATGGTCAGGGAATTAAAAATGCGCCTACGTTCAACTTGGGAGGCTACCGGATATTGCTGCCAAATTTGGTCGATATCCGTTGAGCAATTCGGGATTCGACCATGGAGGGGCCCATGGATGCGCTATGGTCGACCGCGGGGGTAGTCCGAAGGGTCGATCGTAGATAGAATTTCACGTAGATTACGAATACGCGATAAAAAATAGGGGTTACCATTTCAATTAACGAAGTTGACCATGGTCGACCATAGTTCCGCTATGGTCAGGGAATTAAAAATGCGACGTTGCACAACTTGGGAGCCTACTGGATATTCGTGCCAAATTTGGTCGATATCCGTCGAGCCGTTTGGCCGTGCATAGAAGGACAGACAGACAGACAGACACACAGACAGAGATTCGTTTTTATAATATAGTAGGGATTATGTAGATCGCAGACCCTCCGTAGGTTAGTACCTAACCCCGCACTCGTTACTAGGTGCCTACCTAAATCACGAGTTAAATGTTGCTAAAATAATTCTGCCGATGACAAACAGTACCTAACAAAAAGAAACACACATAATGAAGTTCTGAAAAGAAATTGTTGATGAGGAGTGAAAAAAGTTGCAAAAGTACCTACCAACAAACTCCAGCCCCTTCTACGTAGATGGTATAATGAACCGTTGTGTAATAATTTACCGTTGAGTAATGATTTACCGTAGTAATAATTTACCCATCAATAATACTTCAACGTTTGTCCAAGTTTCACTACCTACCAACAAACTCCAAAAGAGCCATCATTTTTCAAATTAAATAATATCACAGAACAACCAACTCGACTTCATACTCCGCCAATATAATCAGGTGATCCCTACCAATGATTGGCCGTATTCACAAATTCCTATTTGTGGGCGCGTCTCTGGTTACGAGATTTGGTTTGGATTGTATACAATTTCATTCACACTGGAGTCGAAAATGCCTGTCGGTGCAAACTTCGGGGCCTTACTGTGAACGAACGGCTGGACGTACGATGCTCCGGATGGTCTTAAAAAACTCGCAAGTTCAAGAACTATTTAAAACCGTAAAAATATTCACCTAAAAAAATGGTATAGGCGTTTTGAAAATTTCAACCCCTATTTTGAACCCCTTAGAGATGACTCACAGTAACGTCGAGCTTCGAGGACCAACTAGACGCCGAACGGAACCTATAACCCGAATTTCATCAATTTTGGTTTATTATTTTCAATAATGAACCATTGGAATCGAGCATGAAAAAAAAAATTCTTACCCCCCCTCAAAATTTGATGGTTTACGTTTCAAGATATGTAGAATCCAAAACTGCAATAAAAATATTTCTGTCTGTCCGCCGTACGCCATACGGGCCACTTTTCTTAGTTACCATGAAAAAAAATTGATGAAATTCGGGTTATAGGTTCCGTTCGGCGTCTAGTTGGTCCTCGAAGCTCGACGTTACTGTGAGTCATCTCTAAGGGGTTCAAAATAGGGGTTGAAATTTTCAAAACGCCTATACCATTTTTTTACGTAAATATTTTTACGGTTTTAAATAGTTCTTGAACTTGCGAGTTTTTTAAGACCATCCGGAGCATCGTACGTCCAGCCGTTCGTTCACAGTAAGGCCCCGAAGTTTGCACCGACAGGCATTTTCGACTCCAGTGTGAATGAAATTGTATACAATTCAAACCAAATCTCGTAACCAGAGACGCGCCGACAATAGGAATTTGTGAATACGGCCAATCATTGGTAGGGATCACCTGATTATATTGGCGGAGTATGAAGTCGAGTTGGTTGTTCTGTGATATTATTTCATTTGAAAAATGATGGCTCTTTTGGAGTTTGTTGGTAGGTAGTGAAACTTGGACAAACGTTGAAGTATTATTGATGGGTAAATTATTACTACGGTAAATCATTACTCAACGGTAAATTATTACACAACGGTTCATTATACCATCTACGTAGAAGGGGCTGGAGTTTGTTGGTAGGTACTTTTGCAACTTTTTTCACTCCTCATCAACAATTTCTTTTCAGAACTTCATTATGTGTGTTTCTTTTTGTTAGGTACTGTTTGTCATCGGCAGAATTGTTTTAGCAACATTTAACTCGTGATTTAGGTAGGTACCTAGTAACGAGTACGGGGTTAGGTCTGCGATCTACATAATATGCATAGACTAGTACATATTATATTATATAGACGGGTTATCTATACATCGAGCTGTGATCTGTAACAGAAGGGTATTCTATACAAAATAATAAACCGTTGTGCAGGGATTTGCAGCGTTTTTTTTTTTTTTCATGCTCGATTCCAATGGTTCATTATTGAAAATAATAAACCAAAATATCGTGAGATGGAAATCAACGTGAACAATGGGGGAAAAAGCCGCGCGTGTTCAGACATGGTCGACCCAGTGACCCTCGGACGTTCGCAGTGCCCTTCTGGCATCCGTGATATAACCTTCCGAACTGTCGCATTCGATAATTTTCAGTTTTTCAGGGATGTGATAAATGCTATTTGTGTTGTTGTTGTGTTGTTTGCACTATGAATGTCAAACTGTTTATGAGTTGGTTTGGGAGCAGCCAGTGCTGTATGATTTGAAACATCCAGAATAATATGAATACTGACTGGAAAGGACGCATTTGGCAGTAAAGGGGAAGTAAAATGAAAGTTGATATTTAGACTTGTCGTCCAGCAACCCTCTGTACAAAGTTGTAAATTCTCCTTCTGTTTCCCGAAGCATCCGTATGGGATGAACCCATTGTCTTCTTTTCTTCCAAGAAAAGAAAGTATTCACTTTTCTACCAAGTGTGACATTCACCAGGATTTTCAAGGACGTGCCGACGATTTACTTCCCGATGATCTGGTTCGAGCATCGCGCAGGCATCACACCGGAGATGGCTGCTGATGTCAGGCTCGCCTTGGCAGCCACCACGTGGAACGTCTACATCGCCTTGGGAAACGTCTTCCTGGGCGCAGCACTCCTCAGTTGGGCCTCGTACATTTTCATCAAGAACAGTCAGAGGTATTCGTTAGATTTCTTGTTTTGGTTTATTATTCTGCGAATAATACACCTGTGTATTCGCTCAGCAAAAAATTTTTATAACACCCCCTCAAAATTTTTTGTTTTACGTTTCAAGACGCGTAGATTCCAAAACCGCCGCAAAGTCCTTGTCAGATGGGTTTATTATCTCATTGACTTACCTTCCACCAATTTTGGCCCACAAAAACACGACATGGCGCTCCTTTCGGTTTATTGTTCTGTGAAAAACCTATGTATTCGCTCAGCAAAACATTTTTATAATACCCCCTCAAAATTTTTCTTTTACGTTTCAAGGTACGTAGATTCCCAAAATGCAATGACTGTACGCCATCCTCCGTATCATCCATATCTACATTATTTTCGGTCTAAAAAATTCGTTCTTTCGCACACAGGTTCCATTTGAGCCCTACACTTTCTTTTTCCTCTTTTATCTTACTTTATTTTATTTTTTTTTTATTTTTTATTCCTTTTGTTTTCCCTATTTGTCTCATTTTTCCTTTTTTCCCTTTTCTTCTTTTTCTCCCTCCCCCCTTTCCACCTTTCTTAAAGTTTATTTTTAAATTATTTTTTATCCCTTTTCTCTCTTTTCTTTTGTTTCTTCTTTTGCTTCCTCACTGTGTGAAGGTAGTCTTGGATTCGTGATAGAATTTTAAAAACAATTCATGTCCTCCAAAATGAACATTCCACAACCATTTTGCGTTTCAGACATCGAGGAACATTTTTGGTTCCGTGTCTGTCTGTCTGTGGTCAATTGCTTGTAACGCCCAAAACCACCCGAAATAATGGTCGAAACGGGCTAACATTTGGAGGGTAGGTGCGGGTTGGGTCAAAGATGGTCTCACACCAAACTCAAAGAAATACTTGAAACGCCCATAAGTATCGTTGAAATGACTTCAAACTTGGAGGGTCGTTCACAAATAATAATTTGATAGTTCCGTATGAATTTCATTGGAATCGTACTGTAACTTTCGTCTGAGCATGCGCGAACATGGAATGTTGACCACATCCTTGTAAAGTTTCTGACTATGCGAAAAAACAGTCGTAGAGAGCTGAAGCTACCCAACTAAATTCTGTTAGTCCATGTAACCTGAGTCACCCATGCATGGATACTCAAACTGCCCACTTAATGAACCCACCCAACTATTCTATACGTTCATGTGATTCAGGTGAGGAAGCTGTACTGCCTACTCGAATTGGCAGACAATTTTTTCTTTCCTTCTTTTTTCCTTTCTCCTTTTTTCCTGCCCTTTTCCCTTTTCTTTCTTTTCCTCTTGATTTTTTTCCTTCTCTTTCTTTTCTTCCTTTAATTTTGTTTCCCTTTTTTCTCTTTTTCCCCCTCCTCTTTTTTCTCTTTCTCTCCCCCCCCCCCCCCACAACTTTTTGGTTTATTATTCTGTGAATAATACACCTATGTATTCGCTCAGCAAAAAATTTTTATAACACCCCCTCAAAATTTTTTCTTTTCCGTTTCAAGGTGCGTAGATTCCAAAAATGCAGTGTCAGTCCACCGTATCACGTGTACAGGCTTCATTTTCGGTCTAAAAAATTCGTTCTTTCGCACACATAATCGATTTGGGCCCTAGTTGTGTCCCGAAACTTTTCAGCCTGATCGGAATATACCCAGGGGTGTTATAAGTGAAAATGTGTGTAAAAATAGGTACTTTTTGAGTTTTAGCAACATGTTAGTAAAATGAGCTTCTGAGATATCGTTTCCCATGTTTTTGGGGACAAGAAGATCGAATATGAAGTCGATTTTGACCAAAGAGTGGAAAATAGAGTGCTACCAAATGTTCAGCTCCCAAAGTTGATTTTTTATGAGTGAAAAACCTGGGAAATCGTCTGAAATCACCATCAATTTGTAGAATAACACTGGAAAAAGTGTCAACAGGTGGATCAAGACGATTAAATGGCACTATCAATGATCAAAGATAAATTGAAAGAAAAAAAAGGAGCGTACCTAATTTGTGTTTGGGGGCCAAAATTGGTGGAAACCATCAAAAATAGCCATTTCAATAATTTCATACGAAAGGAACAATAAATGAACAGCCAACATTTCTGTAGGTATGTCCAATAGAATAATAAACCCATGTGACAAGGACTTTGCAGCGTTTTTTCTTCTTTTTTCCGCTTTCTTTTCTTCAAGTATTTTTCTCTATTATTTTTTACCCCTTTTCTTTCTGTTTCCTTTTGGTTTATTATTCTGCGAATAATAAGTACACCTATGTATTCGCTCAGCGAAAAAATTGTATAACACCCCCACAAAATTTTTTCTTTTCCGTTTCAAGGTGCGTAGATTCCAAAAATGCAATGTCCGTCCGCCGTCCACCGTATCACGTGTACAGGCTTCATTTTCGGTCTAAAAAATTCGTTCTTTCGCACACATGCTCCATTTGGGCCCTAGTTGTGTCCCGAAACTTTTCAGCCCGATCGGAATATACCCAGGGGTGTTATGAGTGAAACTGTGTATAAAAATAGGTACTTTTTGTGTTCTAGTAACATGAGCTTTTGAGATGTCGTTTTTCATGTTTTTGGGGACGAGAAGACCGAATATGAAGTCGATTTTGACCAATGAGTGGAAAATTGAGGTTCTACCAAATGTTCAGCTCCCAAAATTGATTTTTTATCAGCCAAAAACATTGGAAATCATCTGAAATTACCATTAATTTGTATAATAACTCTAGAAAAAAATGTGAACACGTAGATCAAGACGATTAAATGGCACTACCAATGATCAATTTGAAGAAAAAAGAAAAAAAAAACCAGTCATGCAGCATGACTTAATGAGCGAATTTTCAAAGAAATATTCGAATTAATGGCTATGGTTTTGAATAAAGGAAAACTTCGGTCTAAAATTTGGTTTTCTATGTATATTCTCTTCGTATTTATTTTAATTTGTACGTTTTGTCCATCCTGATTCTACCGTTTGTTTATTACGTAATTGTACTAAGTGCTTATTTATTTGATCGCTGTGGGTAAATTCAAGGAGTTGTACTAATCGTTTGCCTCCCCCTTTTTTGCTTCGAACTCTCGTCTTCAATTAATACTTCTCACATATTTCAATCTGACCACTCTAAGGGGGTGGGGGGGGGGGGGGGGGGGTAAGAGTTTAAAGATTATCCTAGTTTTGGGTAATTTTTGCGCACTTTAAATGCTCTAATTTAAGAACGGATTTAGATATCTAAAATCCGATTTCACTATCGTGTTCAGCGTGCAAAAACCTTTAAAATGAGGGGTCACTTGTTAGAAAATAACATTTTGGGGATTTTTGGGTAATTTTTGCGCACTTTAAATGCTCTAATTTGAGAACGGATCAAGATATCTAAAATCCGATTCCACCATCGTGTTCAGCGTGCAAAAACCTTTAAAATGAGGGGTCACTTGTTGGAAAATAACATTTTGGGGATTTTTGGGTAATTTTTGCGCACTTTAAATGCTCTAATTTGAGAACGGATCAAGATATCTAAAATCCGATTCCACCATCGTGTTCAGCGTGCAAAAACCTTTAAAATGAGGGGTCACTTGTTAGAAAATAACATTTTGGGGATTTTTGGGTAATTATTGCGCACTTTAAATGCTCTAATTTGAGAACGGATCAAGATATCTAAAATCCGATTCCACCATCGTGTTCAGCGTGCAAAAACCTTTAAAATGAGGGGTCACTTGTTGGAAAATAACATTTTGGGGATTTTTGGGTAATTTTTGCGCACTTTAAATGCGCCAAAACCCTCCTTAGAGTAGGCCAATTTCGTCCATCTTCGAACTTAGCCTTTCGATTGCCAAGATAGATTTTTTGTGCAAATTTGAGCTGTTTATCTCAATTCTATCGAGAGTTATCGTCTGGAGTGACACATATATAAATAAATATATATATATATACATATAAAAAAGTGTTAAATTTCAGGAATCGTTTTAGAATGGTCTGAAACGGATTTCTATGAAGAAAATTTCCAAAAATTTATATTATTTAAATTTCGAAGCCATTGCACTAGCTTCATTTTCTTTGAAAATTCGCTAAAAAAGAGCGTACTACCTAATTTGTGTTTTGGGGGCCAGAATTGGTTGAAACCATCAGAAATAGCTATTTAAATTATTTCACGTGAAAGAAACAATAAATGAACAGCCAACATTTCTGTAGGTATGTCCAATATAATAATAAACCCATATGACAAGGACTTTGCAGCGTTTCTTTTTTTTTTTCCTTGGCTAATTTCATTCCCAAGGTTGAAATCATGAAAAATTGCCGTTTAATTTCACGGAACCAACTGTGTCCGTCCGTCTTCAACTGTTGTCCGTAATAAGGGAACACAACAATCGTAACAGTGAAGGGATATGTGTTATGTATTAGCCTGTCCAAAAGAACTGATCTCGCATAATCCGCTGATCGTCGCTTTGTCTGTTTTTACAGGACCGGTGAATCAAACAAGAACGTGGAAGAACTCAAGATCGGCTCACTACAAAATTCGTACGATCAAGGAAAAGAACTCAAGGAATTGCAATCTCTCATTGCAACGGCGGATTAGTGACTCTGATACATATATTATATAGGTATATATATATATATATATTTTTTTTTTTAATTTCGAAAAACGCCAAAAATCGTATCATGCCGGGAATCGCCAAGGTTGCTGGTTGGTTTATTTTACGTGATCTCTAAAATGAACTGTTGGATTCCGCTGATGAAGCGTCGGTATCAAGGACGATTCTTGACAAAATCATAAATTTGTCTGTGTATAATGAGAAACCGCTGGTTTCACAAGCGGCTGTAGACTGATTGCACCTCACTAGCTGTTAAGTTACATAATATATTATTTTTAGTAGTATTTAAAGATTTTGTCAAACTGTTTTTTTTTTCAAGGGGTTTATTTTTCTTATACATAATTCCACAAAAAAAGCTGCGTCTCATTGGTTGTTTATAAACCTCCAACGCAACGGTTGAGACGTCTTTATTTGTTGGGAAAAAAACAAAACAATAAAGTGAATATTATACAAATGACGTTGAGCCTCAAGTGTGTATCGCCCTCATTTCGAGTTGTGACTTTCCTGAGACGTACAGAACTGTTCCAGAACACTGATTCATGTCCGCTAGGTGCCGCTGAAATCTGTTCGCCAGGTGGGAAGATAACAAAATATAAAGCTAGGTTTCACATGGAGATGAAATTCCGGATGGCAATCCGGTACGGCAAGTCGTTCTGGCCAACGCAAAATGGATTATTGCAACACAATGTCATGGATACTACCTATATCAAAACCTCCAGATATTAGAGAGTTCCTAGGAGATACGATGATAAAAATGCCGCATTGGCTGTTAGGGCGAACAACATGGATGCTAACCCGTTGCCATGGGTTACGAGAGACAGCATGATAGTCGGTATCTTAAAGTAACCTCAATTCCTTACTGATTGATGAAGTACCACGAATTCTACACCCTTCCATCTCAAAAGACAAAAGAGCTACATACAAGTGGTGGGCGTTATTGCTATTTTCAGAAAACGACAACAGCCTGTTGGTTGCCCGAGAATAACTGTTGTCAATAACAGTTGTAAATAACAGACTGTTGCTGATAACACCTCTCGTTGTGGAAGTTTTTTCGTTTTCGGTGTTTTTGATAATACAACAGGCTGTTGTTAATAACACCTCTCGTTGTGGACGTTTTTTCGTTTTCGGAAATAACTCCACGATGCTAACTCAACTAATAACAGGCTGTTGTTGATGAGCTGTTGATAACACCTCTCGTTTTGGACGCCTCTCATGGCGACTGTGATATTAGATACGGGGTATGAATGGTTTTCGAGAGTGCAAGTAATTTAATAGAATGTCTGTTGTGTGAATGTGCTTAGTCTTGGATTGTGGGGGCGGCCCCCTCGTTTTTTTTGTTTTTTTTTTTGGAATGGCACTTAGACAACTGCGTCATTCATTTGGGCTGCCTGCCCAGCAATGGGCAGGTGGCCCTGGGAGCCACCGTGGTGGGTGGGCCCCAACCTCGCCTTGAAAGGTGCAGCAACCTTGGGGCTGCTGCAGCCCATTTCATTTTCACTCTCCCCAGTACCTACCCTAATCTAACGGTAAATAGGGTGACGCCTACCTTAAATGTAGAAAACTCGGCGCTGCGCGCCTCGCCAGGGGGCAAGCCCCCTGGACCCCCGGATGCTTACTGCTTAGAGCCTACGGCTAAAATTCAAGAAACATGGAACATGCTTTAGCCGCGCTTTTTATGCTTCTGTAGCCGCACTGTTATGATTTCACTTCGTCACCAGGATACAACCAAGTGACTACCAAACAAGTGTCATTGTTTACTATCCATTTATAACATTCATTTATATAGTTATAGTATGAAACTAGGAAATAAATACCAAGAACAAAAAATACGAAATAAATTCGTGATAAATCAAAGCTTTCCAACGAATGGAAAACGATTTTTGTCCGATGAAAATGAAAGAAGTTTCATTTCCCTAGCAACTACTCGGTTGTACGTGAAAATCATCGTTAAAATTTCGTTCCACTTCCGCGTTACCCATCCCGCGTAACGTTTTTCGGCTATTTAGTCCAAGGCTAAAGCATGTTCCATGCTAAAATTTTGACCATTGTCATACAATTTGTTTTGTGACGGCAAATAAAAACATCTCTCTCTCTCTTGAAGTCGTGATATATATAGTTGAATTCCTGACTTAGGGTGGAGCATGCATAATTTTCTTCTGTATTAATCGATTTTGTTGCTGTTCCAATCGTCGAAACTGCGAGGAGGAACATGTACCCCATACCGGTAAAGCATAAGTCCAGAGAGGCTTGATGAAAACTTTGTATATTAGTATTTTATTTTCAATTGGCAGGTCTTTATTATCCAGCAGGTATTTCAACTGGGATGTTCTAAGAGTACATCGCTGCAAATGATCAGAAATGTGCCCAGCAAAGGTCAACTTCTGTCCAGTGTGGCTCCCAAATATTTGTGGGAGTCTACTGACGGAATTGCTAAAAGTGAGAGGCACGTCAACATAATATCTTCTTTTGTAAGTAAGGAAATAGCGCATGACTTCGCTGGATTTATTTTCAGTCGCCAACGATTGCACCGAAGTCCAAGTTCGGTGATGAATGTTTGCAGTTTATTGGCTGCCAGATCACAATCAATATCTCTTACTGCATAAATGCAGTATTCATCAGCAAATAGCCCGGAGAAGTCTGGTGTGGATGGAAGGGGGAGATCATGACAGTAAAATATGTACAAGTACGGTCCCAGCACACTACCCTGCTGTACTCCGGCTTTGATTTCGCGCCGAGTTGATAGTTCATTTTGGACAGTCACCTCGAAAGTCCTATTATCAAGGTACTGACGGAGAATGCCAAAAAGGTTGTTAGGGAGATGCGGTTGGATCTTCTGTAGTAAGCCGTCATGCCACACCCAGTCAAATGCTTGCTCAGCGTCAAAGAAACCTGCACAACATACTTGCTTATTATGGTACGCTTGTTTGATATATGAGTGCGGATGACTGCTGAAGAGTGCGGAACTGCATTTATAACTGTAAGTAGCGTTTAACCCATCAAAATGTTCCTATTTGAATGATGTGCCAGCAGTGGTTCAGCTTGAGATCTGACACCAACAGATCCGTAAATTTTTGAACCTACACAAAAATGCGAGACTAGCTGAGCCATGCTAACCCGCACTACTTACACCGCAATGCTGGTGAGCATTCACAATGTTGCAGGCACTGCGCTGCAAGGTCCTACGTTAAGTAGTCCTACAAAAATTAAATATAAGTAAGTATACAATACAATTCGATTACTGTTGGTCCTTCCAACAATGGTTTTGTTCCTCATAACTGTGTTCTTAAAATACGATGGGGAATTTTCAAAAAATTCAAAAATTTTTCTGAAAAAGGCATTCAGAACTCTTGGAAAAATTGTAGTTACAAGCCCGTTTTCAAATATGTATATATGAGCATCGTGTTTTAAACGAAGGCGATTACAAGCAAAAAATGATGTATCAAGTCTATTGACATGTGAATGGCTGTTGGCCCAAGGAGGTGCAGCAAAGCCTCGACAGCAAGTTCTCAGTACTGCCAACAACCTAACATTAGAAACGGCAAACCTCTTGGCAACCTTCCTGGGTTGATTTTGAAGACGGTTTTTTAGTTTTATTTATAAACTTGCGGTTTTTTAATTTTATTTATAAACTTGCGGATCCACCACCAGGGGCGTTGCATTCATAAGGCCACTTGGGCCACTCCCACGGCACCCAAAAACACTAGCAGTAAAAAAACGCTGCAAAGGGTTTATTATTCTGTACAGAATACGCTTCTGTTACAGATCACTGCTCTCTGTAAAGATAACCCGTCTATATGATATGTACAATTATACATATTATGTAGATCGCAGACCCTCCGTAGGTTAGTACCTAACCCGTACTCGTTACTAGGTGCCTACCTAAATCACGAGTTAAATGTTGCTAAAATAATTCTGTCGATGACAAACAGTAACTAAAATGGCAAAAAGAAACGCAAATAATGAAGTTCTGAAGGGAAATTGTTGATGTGGAGTGAAAAAAGTTGCAAAAGTACCTACCAACAAACTCCACCCCCTTCTACGTAGATGGTATAATGAACCGTTGTATAATAATTTACTGTTGTGTAATAATTTACCCAACACCAATACTTCAACGTTTGTTCGAGTTTCACTACTTATCAACAAACTCCAAAAGAGCCATCATTTCTCTAATGAAATAATATCACAGAACAACCAACTCGACTTCATACTCCGTGATTATGATCATGTGCTCCCTAGCAGTGATGATCTCAGGCAAATTCCCGATTGCTAGCGCGTCCCTAGTGATGATATTTGGGGTGAATGTATACAATTCCATTCACCTTGCTGTCGAAAATGCCCGTTGGTGGAAACTTCTGGGCCTTACTGTGAACGAATGGCTGGACGTACAATGCTCCGGATGGTCTTAAAAAACTGCTAAGTTCGAGAACTATTTAAGACTGGTGAAAAAGCTCGATAAAACAGCGTCCTGGAGACTTCAACCCCTATTTTTCACCCATTAGGGATGACTGACATTAACGCCGAGCTTCGAGAACCAACTAGACCCCAAATGGGGCCTATAAACCGAATTTCGTCAATTTTGGTTTTTGGTAACCAAGAAAAGTGCTCAGTACGGCGTAGACAGAAATTTTTTTATTGCATTTTCGAATTCTACATACCTACCTTGAAACCGAAACAATCAAATTTTGATGGGGGTTAAACATTTGTTTTCATGCTCGATTCCAAAGGTTCATTATTGAAAATAATAAACCAAAAACTCCTAACCATTGTTCAGTTGGCATTTGAATTTCCCTCTGTAAACTGTACCTAGCACTTTTCACAAAGTTCAACAGCGACTCGCCAGATTTCTCTGGCTATGGATATTCAATATTCTAGTGGAGCATCCATGGTGGTCCCTTCATCTTAGCTCCATAGACCAAGAATGTTATCGGAATAAAGCGATGGTGATCGATGTCCTGCAATTGAAATCGAAACCTGGGCTCCTGAAAATGGCAGGTAGGTCCTGGGACCTAGTGTTCCCATGGCAACTGAGAAAAGTGGCCCATCCGCACATGCTCAGTCGAGTAAAACAGTACTTAGTTCGCCACACCCACTTTGGGCCCAGACCCCAGAATCCGATTTCTACCCCAAAATCGTTCCTTTAACACGTCCCGTGCGGATCACGCACCTGGCGCGTGATTCAGGTTTTCACTGTCAGGCGGATCACGCGCTTAGCGCGTCAGGAGTCCTTCCTAATTCAAACTCGTTTTTCTTTTCGTCCGCTCGGTAGCAAAGGTCCCGTATTATTTTTACGTGCTAGAAATGAGTCTGAACTGCAGACAGATGGCGCCGTTTGCGGTTAGAAGATGTGGTTCCCATTTTTTGGGTGGTTTTACAAGGCAGACATTCTGCAGTGATTTCAGTGGTTGTTTCTCACCTTTTGGCTTCATTTTTTTACGTGCATCATATTTTCGTCGTGAAAACGTCAAATATTCAAGGTAAGTTTCAATATATACTTCCTAAAAATGCATGATCTCATTTGTGAGACGTGTGAAATATCAATTTTTGCTTTCTGTCACCGTGCACTTGCTCCCCTACGTTCCATTGTTCTTTTCTCCCTTTTTATTTTCAATATTTTCATGGAATAAAAACCCTTTCAACGGGGTTTTGTTGGGTTACTACACCGAAGTATTTCTTGAGTAATGTTAGGTACCTACTACCTATATTATTTCCAGATGACTGATGGACCATCTTCGTCAAAAGTGATTCTATATTTTTCTATGTGGGATGATTTTAAAATTGACTGATTTTTTTCTCTATTTTTCTATTTGATATGATTTCGAAATCGACTGATTTATTTTTATATGTGATAAATATGATATCACGGTGATTATAATAATTTTGAGTACCTACCTATTTTTCACGAAATAAATACATATTTGTTCCAATTTATATGAATATTTTTCTTTCAAATCAATACATTTTCCCTTATCTCACATTGAAGCTCCAAAATCGCCTAGAATTATTATCCTAGGTGATGCGACAGGATGGAAAAAAGCAAGAAAAATACCCTGGGTACCCTGTGATCTCACCCACCAGGCGGATCACGCACCTGGCGCGTGACTAGGATAATTCTAAGTAATTCTATCAATAGTGACTTTTATGTGCCTAATAACAACTATTGGAAGAATACTGAAGTGTTTTGTAAGAAAAAATGGTTCAGCTTGGGGAGTTGGCATAAAAAAAAAATCCGCAGTGAACGTGTTAAACAATCGCTTCGATTCAATTTGTCATCTCGATACGGAAATGCTTCTTCGTATTCTGATTTGTTTTGGATGTCTCGTGAATCACTTTTGCTTTCTCTGTTGAATCTATTGTCAGTTTTCAATTTTTTGTGTCAAATTTAGTGTGTTTCGCGTTCAGTCCGGTGGTGCCTACGTGCGTTTTGTCCTGTTTGTGGTCCTGTGGATTGTTCGGCACCGTTACACACAGATATAAACTACCTAGCTTCAAGTCAATAGCTTCTCCATTCAAGTAGGTACCGGCTGACGGGTCATTGTTTTGTTGTATTTTAGTTTACTAACACATGAATTCGGTGGCTAATTTGCAGTAGAAATCGTCGACGTTTTCGTACGATGATAGTGTGTTGATTAAAAGAGATAAGCTTTGCTGATCATCACTCTATCAGTAAATAACAGCCTTGGGTTATTTTGTAGACAAATCTGTTGGTTTTGTGTTCAGGTTTGGTGCCCCACCGTTTTCAGAGCCCGCACACCGCTACTGTTCCATCCATCCATCCTCTGTGGTTCTGTACACTGTTTAAAGTTATACAACAGCACGGGATTTGAGTTTGAACTACTCTGTAATTTACCTCATACGACATTTCTAGCGGGAACTCAGCAATTCGAATTCATACTCGTTTTCTGCCTAGACTGTACGACAAAAACACCTCATTATGTGGTCAATAAGTGTTAATTTCCGCTGTTGAACAGAATTGAGCCAAGAAAAGTAGACGTGACTGCTAGGCACACAAATTAGCCATGGGTTTATAATTATCACCCACCTATCAGACTTTCACGGAGAAGCAGTGACCGAAATATGGCGTTTAGAAGATTAACCCAACCTGATGAAGAAGGCAACGGACTTCAGCAATATAATAATACAGTGTCGGCTGTATTTATATGTAGAGTTTGATCCATGCACACAATTGCGTCTATCCAGCTGTACCTACCAGGAATTGTCTACCTCCTGTAACAGAGTGGGTCGTATTATTTTTACCTCGACTCTGCTCAGATTGGGACAGTCTCCTAAATTGCACTAAGGAATAATTTCTTTTAAATTAGGTGCTATAATTGTAGGAGAAGGGTTTGTAGGGGGGGGGGTTTTAATTGGATGATTAAGGGGAAATAGCCCGACGACTAGTTCCAAAAGCCGCCACCACGTGGCAGCACCAAAATGAGCTAAATTAATATTCGTTCTCCTTCCGTTAATAATTGAACGATTTTCAATCTGTAAATTGCATTGGATTCAGAATCAGCATAGAATTTCCGGAAATTGGTTCTGCTGTTCAAAATTTCAAAATTTGTACATCTGGATCACTGGCGTTCGAATTTGGACAATTTTTTCGGAAATCCCAATTACCCAAATTCTAGAGGGCTGTGTACTGATTACGACGGTTTTTTCAAATTTACAATTGGACCACTAAAACCCCATCAATTATTGTCCAGACGGTGATTGGCGAGGGGGTTGGGGAGGAAGGGGGCTCTTGAATGGGGGTAGGCTGCTTCCCAGGCCCCTTCGGAGGGGTTTCGCCGCCCGAGCAGCTTGGATACCTGCCATTTCCGAGAACATTTTTGCCCCACCATTCAAGAATTTTAGATTTCTTCCTCCCTGTTCGAGATTTGCTATGAAACTGTTTGGGCCCATCCATGACCAAGTGCCAAACTACACGAGAGTGTGAGCTATTTTTTATGCATCAGTCATGGGAGGAATGATAACATAAAAAATAATCAAATAAATGAAACAAGGATCTTGAGTTATATTATAATTTATTTTTACTTTTTAACATTATTGGTACCTATTTTAATAAATGTAATTTATTTTTATTTGATTAGTGTATAGGATCTTACCTAGGTAGGTACACCAAAATTAAACTAAGCACCTCTCCCCACTTCCCAATCCAACTGATCGCATTTGAATCCTATTATAAGTACCAAATTGGACGACCGATTGAATATATACGATTTCCTAAACAAAAATTAGTGACTTCGAGGTCAGACGCCTGAAACTGCAAATAGCCTAATACAAATAAAAAATAAATTAAATTACTACCCAAATACCTGAATTCAATGTTCAAAGCCAGTTGGACGTAATACATTAGGGACGAGTACTAGGTACCTCTGTTTTAACCTCCAAATCCGTATATATTCTCTGAAGCAACCAAGGTACCTACCTACGCACTTACGAAGAATGGACACCGACGGTTATCTCGAATCAGGTACAAATCTGTGGAAGGTATTAATTATGCTTTCTCAGTTGATTTACTCGTATAAAATTATCCATACCCACGTGTATCATACAACCTGAGTTGACCAAAGTTCACTTAAACATTAATAGCATCGTTATATTTATTTGACCTGTTGAGTAATAATTGGTTATTTGGCCGTTTGAAATGACCATTTCAAATCTTATTGTACCCCAATCTGTTCAACGAGTTGCACGCCTCTGTACATGACGCACAAACTTTAAGTATACACCACATTCCTGTTCATTCAACATCGATAATTTTCAGACCACCTACCTACTTTAAAAACCGAAATATTGACGTGTTGTTGTACACAACGGGTAGGTACTTGATAATTAGGACGTTACAGCAGTGCCTGCGCAGTCATTAATTTGTTATTTTATTTTATTTTTTCAAATCGACGTTATTCCAGGACGATCACACCTAAAATTTTCAAATCTGAAAGACACTTGGAATAATTTGGTAGGTTGTTCATACATAATGTCCTTAATAAATCGAAAAAGTGTGATAGAGCAAACGTGAGATTTGCTAAAGAAGTGGTATGAACGTAGCAACGAAGTTGTTACAATTTCAATTTATTAATTAATAACTTTTTTGGTTCTTCGTTAATAAATAACAAAAGTAACAATATCAACTGAGTAATAAGAACTCATCAAAAGAGACTTCTGGCTCCCGAATTTGGCTGCTTCTCGTCAATCTTGAATCTACCAATTCAGGGAGCAGAGCGTGATGGTAAATTTTAAAGTAAATGAGTTTTTTCTCCATCTTTTGATTCCATAACTCATCGTCGATTGGAATTTCTTCGATGTGCAAGTCTTTGCCCGTGTACACTACGAAATAACATTTAGTGGCTCCCGCAATGTGCAGTTGCCCTTGGACTTGAAAGCAATAGGGATGGGTTCTCTTCAATTTCAAATCTTTGTGAGATATGAAGAATGATTTGTTTTTGGACGCAGCATCAGCTATCGTCAACTTGCTGGCTGATTGAGGGCATTTAATTTCAATGATTGAATTTTCACCCTCAATCCAGCCATCGGGTGCCGCACCCAAAAATCCAAATTTTCGGTCAACGAAAAGCCCACACTCTCTGACTTTCAGTCACACTTCTGATCGTGAATGAAACTATATAAATCCGGCTCAGATATCACTGCTAGGGAACACCTGATTATAATTTATTACGCATGTCTGTATGAAATCGAGTTGGTTGTATCGTGATACTTTGTTTGAAGAATGATGGTTGTTTTGGGTTTTTTTATAGGTAGTTAGTTTTCTAATCTGAACAAACGTTAGCTACGCTTCACGAATAACAGCAAATAATTTATAGAATAAAAATCATATATACAAATAATAATTAGGTATAGAATTCTTCATTCCGCCGCACATTTATGAAATGTGATTGCACGGTTGGATCCAGTAGGTACTCGATTTAGGGCTCTCTTGTGGGAAGCACAAAGGTAGGTATTGAGTTCAGAAAACAGTGATCATCTATACCGGTAAATAATAAACCGTTGTATAATAATCTGTAGCGTTACTTATTCTATTTTCGGATTCTACATACCTTGAAACGGAAACTATCACATTTGGTTGGGGGAGGGGGGAATTTTTCATGCTCAATTACAAAGGTTCGTTATTGAAAATGATAAATGGAAAACTGACTGTTTTGGTAGACACAATTATGGTTAGCTGGGTAGAAACGATTGTTGGAAGAGAATTACAAGTCAGGTACCTGAGCGTCGCGGGGGGCCTCAGGCCCAACTGGGAAGCCGCCCACCCCCATTCAAGAGCCACCTTCCTCCCCAACTGGACAATAATTCATGGGGTTTTAGTTGTCCAATTTTAAATTTGAAAAAACCGTTGTAATCAGTACACAGCCCTCTAGAATTTGGGTAATTGGGATTTCCGAAAAAATTAGCCAAATTCGAACGCCAGTGATCCAGATGTACAAATTTTGAAATTTTGAACACCAGAACCAATTTCCGGAAATTCTATGCTGATTCTGAATCCAATGCAGTTTACTGATTGAAAATCGGTCAATCATTAACGAACTAAGAGCGAATATTAATTTGCCCTCGACGGTGATGCCATCTGTTGAATATTCTTACAAGTTTTTTTCGGGCTATTTCCCCTTAAGGAGTAAAGCTCCAAGAAGATTGCTTAAGGGGGCGAAAATTAAGGGGAAGCTAAATTTACCCAAGGGGGGTTGATTTATATATTTCTCGAAGGATGAGAATTTCAACGGGTGACCTATCGGGCAACCCCAGAATTGTTAAAATGATGGAAATGGTTTAAATATCGAGTGATATAAATCAAAATGAGGGAGGTGTGATCTTACCTTTTTGAAGGCAGGAAACGGATTGTTTGAATGTTCTCCTTCCTATTGTTGGGACGGGTGGCACCGTTCCTGAGTAACAGTTCTGCTTGCTCATGCATTAGGAACTGTTACACTCCTATTAGATAATTCTCAGTGTCATCAGGTTCGACTTATTGTTCACCATTTTATCACATTATAAACCAAGAAGAGTATCGGTGGTAATAAAAAATATACTATAACGTAAAGCTAAACATGATTTATTTCAATAATATAAACACATTCACGCTTTCCACAGTGAGAGGGGATCACCTCGTTTTAGATACAATAAATAACATGTATAAATAAAACATCTATACGTACAGAAAGGCGGAGCTGAAGGGGAAAAAACAAATTATTGAGAGAAGAGGCGGGATATGGTTCGAATATTTATACAGGATAAAAATCACCCCCCTCGCTTTGCTGGCTATCACTTTAAAATTTGTCCAACATTCAGAAATTCCTTTGTATTTCATTCAATTAGGAAGTGCAATTCACATTCATACCACCAGAGCAAGTATATTTATTCTATAAACTACGACACATATAAAACTGTTTACATTTAATAATATGAAATATTTAAAATTCCAAAAAGCCTTTTTTTTCATCCCAGAACTATCTTACATAATTACTTAAATTTCTCAAACAAAACATCACCAAGTTTCCGATTTATACAGCGGAAACGTTCCTATACATTTTTTTAATAATTTTTTTTCCCCTCAAAGATTTACAAATCTTTATAAGAGACGATGAGTATAAAAATTCAACTATACTAATACGCAATAATTGGTGAATTTTTGTTCGTTTTTTTCCGTGGTCAAAACTCCCTTCTCGTTTTGTTTGCAAACAAATTGTGGTGTGATGCTTTCAGCTAAAAAGAAAAAAACGAAAGAAAAAAATATCTAGTGCACTGAAGGAAGGTCGGGCCACTGTCCAGAAACGACGCCATTTAGAAAAATAGGCCTGAGGCAGTGATATAGTAAGGCCGAAACGATCGATGATAGAAAATTCGAATTACTTTTTGTTCCTTCAAAAATTTTTGTTTTCTATGGCAGCATACAAAACAGTGAAAAAGGTTTGAGCCCTAAGATACGTACAACAGTCTTTCAAATTTGGACTCAGCGAACAATGGTAATGAGCGAGTTTCATAAAAAAAAAGATCATTGCGGAGTTTTTTCCTATTTTTAAAGTTCTCTTCTTTTTTATTATAATTAAAAATACGACTGTTAGCCATTTAATCGCCTCAGATGAAAAGTATATTACAGCAAAGAAATATGTGTATAAGGGGGAAACAAGTGGACCACCTCTTATTATTCTGCAGTGGTGTGAGAATCTTTGGTAGTCACCAATTCTCCGTTGTTTTCAGCAATCTGAAAATAAGTTGATATTCGAGTTATCACACATGTTAACACATCCAACGACAATAACAGTAAGTAATGGGTCCGCTGACCGGTTGCCTCGCACGTATCTCCAGTGAAACGAATACAACATCTACCTCCCACAAATTAGCTGTGGGACCTACACAGAATGATGTACAGACACAGCGATACCTGACAGTGTAACATCTTGAAAATATGACGTCTCAAGATCCCACACTATTGCCTGTTTTGGCTCTTGCGGCCTGGCATCTTCGAGATACCAAAAACTATACAGCAAATTTCGGGGGCCCAAGGAGTATACTACCAAAATTTCAGCTTATTACGACGGTTCCAAGGGTCACTTTTCCCATTACACACACACACATATACCCACCCGCAAATTTCGCTCGAGTCTAAGGGCCGGTTTCACCAATACTTCCTAACCATGGTTAAAACAGATCATTTGTTTTATCGAATCGGAGATCAGAAGCGTTGGTTATAATGTTTTCATAAAACGTCGATCTAACGGTATCATGGAGGCAGTGGTCCGCCAAAATGGTGGCACTGGGGGAGATTACCATTGATAAAACAGCTGCTGATGTGCACTGTGAGGTTGAGTGTACCTACTTGTTTTTTGTTTTTGTTTTTTTGGCGTTTGGTTCGTTGTTTATATTGTTGATTGTAGTGTTACATTTATTTTTGAAAAAACGCTTGGTGACTGTCAAAATCCCGGAAACCAGCAACGAGTCAGTGTCACAAAAACGAAAATGCGGACCGAAGTTTGAGGACAGTGAAAAACAGATTTTGATTCGAAAACAAAAAACAGGCGGTGGTTGGGTTGGTTGGTTGGTTGACATGTTTGCAAGTATTATAGTTAAAACAGATCATTTGTTTTATCGAATCGGAGATCAGAAGCGGTGGTTATAATGTTTTCATAAAACGTCGATCTAACGGTATCATGGAGGCAGGCAGTGGTCCGCCAAATGGTGGCACTGGGGGTGATTACCATTGATAACACAGCTGCTGACGAGCACTGTGAGGTTAAGTAGCTACAGTACTCCCTCAGTAATCCGGCATCTCAGCTCTCCGGCACTCCCAGTAATCCGGCATTTTGTATTAGAGTATCAGCTCAACACTTGATCTGACTTTGGACTGGTGTCTGAGTTAAACGCCTCGTTTGCCGCGTCAATTTTGTCTGGGCCGAGGAAAATGGTGTCTCTACTAACGATGTCTTAAATTTAAGAAGGTTACAGGAACAAGTACTCAAAGTGTCTCTCAACAGTAAAAAGCAAAACACAATTGATGAGTATCTTCAGCCTTCTACTTCCAAGGAATAACGAGAGTTATATGATGTATTTTTCTACCTTTTTACATTGTACAGTACAATGTATGTAAATTAAAACAGATTTTTCAATGATAACTGCGTTTTTCTCGATATCCTCCAGTAATCTGGCATTTTCGGTAATCCGGCAGTGCTTTGGTCCGATATCTGCCGGATTACGGAGGGAGCACTGTACTTGTTTTTTTTTTTTGGCAAACAAGTAGGTACTTAAAAACCGCAAAAACGAAAATGCGGACCGAAGTTTGAAACTGTGAAAAACATATTTTGGTTCAAAAACAAAAACAGGTGATGGTTGGGTTGGTTGGTTGACATGTTTCGCAAGTATTAGAGTGTAAGAAAACCGACGGTGCTTTGTCTGTCGTTCCTGTTATAAAATATATATGATTTTTTATGTAGTACATCATAATTATTATCAATAATAATGTGTACCGCTGAGCCTACCAAGATCGGTAGGTTATGTACCTACACAATTTCTCACTAACAAATGGTCCGATTTCACTCAAATTTGGTGGGCAGGTAGTTGCTTGTCCTCTATGAATTTCATTGCGACTGGAATTTTACAGTTTTATTGCTAATTTTTAATTTTATAGCTCAACTACGCTTGCACAAATGCGAAACCCCGATTTTTTGAACGGCTAAAAATTGTCAACAAAAATCGCAGTACCTATTAATTTAATTATCGAAAGAATGGCATGATCGACTAGAACTTTTTTGCTGATAAGTAGGCGAAGTTGTACCTCGGCACAAAATCGGCATCATGGAGCTCGAAATAATTTATGTTCTCTCTCATCCATCGGGGACGGCGAATTGGTAAGTTTTCATCTTCGTCTTCCAATACCAATCCAAATGCCCTAATCAATCCCTAATAATTGTTGAGGATGCAGAATAATAACAGTAATATCAAGAATAGTAATAATAGAAGAATGATTCGCTTGAAAACTGTCGAAATGGCAAGACGGCGAAGTGGTAAATCGTTGATTTAGGACGATGACCACCCAAAATCGGCTGAGCCTACCAAGATAGTGCAACAAATGGTCCGATTTCACTCAAATTTGGTGGGCAGGTAGTCCTCTATGAATTTCATTGCGACTGGAATTTTATAGTTTTATTGCTAATTTTCAATTTTATAGCTCAACTACGCTTGCACAAATGCGAAACCCCAATTTTTCGAACCGCTAAGAATTGTCTAACAAATCGCAGCATTAATTATCCAAAGAACTGCACGACCGACTAGAACTTTTTTCCGATAAGCAGATAAAGTTGCACCTCGTCACAAAATCGACACCACCGAGCTCGAAATAATTTATGTTCTCTCCCATTCATCGGGGACAGCGAATTGGGAAGTCTTCATCTTCATCCTCCTATACCAAACGAAATGCCCTAATCAATCCCCTAATAATTTTTGTGGATGTAGAATAATAATAACAATAATAATAATATCAAGAATCATAATAATAGAAGAAAAATTCACGTGAAAACTGTCGAAATGGCAAGACGGGGAAATGGTAAATCGTTGATTTAGGGCGATGACCACCCTAAATCGGCTGGTTAATTTTGATCGCCGATTTGTCTTTTTTGATCATAAATCTATCTTAAACGAGGTTGGTGAAACCGGACGTCGGATTTCAACAGCTGATATCTTTGGTTAAGTAAACGTAGATTAAAAACTTTGGTGAAACCGGCCTTAAGAGCCACAATGACGCTCGTCAATAAGACGAGAATTTCGAAAAGCTTACTACGATCTGTAAGTCTCCATAAGTCTATAAGTGGTGGAAATGTATAAATGGTGAGACTTTTTTATTAATGAGATCTTTCAAAACGCTGCGAGCTCTGCAACAACGGCTCATAATTTTCTTTCCGGAAGGAGGGTTAAATGACGGGTTCTGGACCACTAGTCACCGAGCCTCTAGTGCACTTACCAACACAAGGTAGACGCCAACCTTCAGTTCAAGCAATGGCGGCCAGCTTCTAACCTTGTAACGATACTCGACCAAAACTTATCAAATAGTACCTTAACCAAAGGGTAATCGATTACTTACGATAGTTTTCTCAACAGCTTCCGATTTGATTGCATCGATGATGGTTTCGACCTGTAACAGGAAAATAATGAAGTTGAAACGCACACATCAGAATAAACACGTAGAAAAGCATTCAGTTAGGGTGGCAATACTTACAACACCACTGGCAGACTACCTACCACAGCCATAGCCCTAGTTACAGATTCTTCGACTAAGAACTACTACTACCTATACCCGATCTTCTGAATACCCACCTGTGCTGAGGTTATGTAATATCCTATTTTATAATTCGCGAGTTTGTGTGTGACGGCATCAGAGCCAAACGGCTGAACATTGTGATTCATTCTTCACTCTGCACTCTTCAAAATCCACACTCTGCACTTTGCGAACGAATTTCCGTTCCCAAAGAACGACGCTCTTGATTTGAAGAGAAAAACTGAAATGGGAAGTGTAAATCTGCAGAGTTTTACGCTGTTTTGAACAGTTCCGTCCCTAAAGGTTATCTTTCTCAAAGTGCAAAATTAAAGAGTCTGCGTTTCAAATGAGGACTTTACAACATTTTTGCAGTCCCAAATAACCGAACCAATGTTCGGTAGTGTCAACAAAAAGAATATAATTCAATCTTTCGATTAGGCCTAAAGGTTGTCAAGTTAGTGTGCGGGCAAGAATATAAAATACCATCGAAGTTAGCTCCACTGAGGCCATCAGAATACTCAACAACATTTGGAAGGAAGGAAAGGTTAGGAAGCGGCGACAGGCTGTGTTGTTGTTTGAGGATACAAAGTGACGTTGTTGTTTTTCACAGTACATCTCTGTGGTATTCAACTACTTAATTCTGGAAAATCCAATAGACCTTACTTGTGATGGGAGACAGAAAAAAGAAAGACGGAAAACGGCCGAAAAGTTGATAAAATTGGAAGAAAACGTTCGGAAACAACAACGATAAACTGTAACAGTTATTGGAGGTTACTCAACTCCGCATAACGAAGGTTACTCTTCAGAACACTCTTCGTTTCGATTGGAACTGCAGTGTGAGCGCGAAGTCTTTAGGAACAGAAATCCTACTTTTCATAAATCGCGAAGTGAAGAGTACAAATTAAGACTTGCAAACTGAAAAGTTGATGAGTCTTTAGGGATGGGCCCCAGATTTTATGTCCCGATCCTCTTGACCTTCTCTTTGATCGTATTCCTGGCCGTCCCTAGCGACAGCGTTCTTGCTTTTGGTTGCTACGGTCGAGTCCATGTCGCGGATTATTTTGACCCGAAGCCAGAAGGTGAGTGCTGTCGGAAAGAAGTTTTCACGGCCGTTTCAACCCTACTAAAACGATTTTCGCGGGACACGCCGTTCAGTATTTATTCGACGATCGCGACGATTTCATCATCAAAATAATCGCCTGGCTGACAGGTGGTTGCCCTCAAGTTTCTTACCGTCCCACGTGATTCATAATAAGATCGTGAAAATGTGCGTCCGATCTTGAGAATCGAATGGTTGGTGTGATGCTTTGTTGAAAGCTGAGTTGAAGATTTCACAACGGGTTCCTGGGTAGCGAGATTCATCGTAATGTATTCAAAACAATCGCTCTGAGTATTGTGGACTCAGTTTCATCATTTTTCCAACGAAAATAAATATTTATAGACGCAACGACATAAATTAAACGGACCTACGGGTGGTTAACAGGGGGATCTATGAGAAGTCTGTGAAACTGACACAATCAAGTACGAATTTTTCGTGGCTTCTCTTTCGTGCCTACCGCTCTACAGCCCGCTGTATTCAATACAACGGGCTTTCCTGCTAGTTATCGCACAGATATCGAAAACCGTTTCACTCTGAAATGCGAATGTTGCGCACACTGCGATTTTCCGTGTTTTCCTTTACTCCTTCATTTTCTGTCAGATGTCTGAACCAACCCTCACATTCCTTTTCCATTGCAAAAACCGCCATGTGGTTCGACAGGCAGCAGATCATATTTATACGCCCTGAAACGTCCCATCGAGCCATAAATATACGCTGACAAGAGGCTGAAAATCCCTATAACTCCAATAAAAGAAAAGAGTGCGACGGAACTGAGCCAAGATAAACTGAAGATAGTAAGGAGAGCATCGTCAAACAACCGCATAAGTTAAACAGATAAGAAATACAAACAAGCATGGAAAAAAACCGAGTTTGATCTTGAAATCTAAATATTATCATAATTCAACTACAGCAATTCTCATTCAAGTTTTATTTTCACATCGGTTTTTTTTTCTTCAACAATTCAATACTTTTCGTCACGAGTGTAGATGAACAAAGCCCCCCCCCCCCCCCCCCATCATTGCTCTAAAATCATTTTTAGTTTATTTTTTTCAACAATGAACCTTTGGAATCGAGCAGGGGGAACAAATTCCCCCAAAATTTAATGGCTTCCGTTTCAAGGTATGAGGAATCTGAAAATGTAATTTAAAAAATTTCTGTCCGCTTGCCGTACGCCGTACTTCGCATTTTTCTTAGTTCCATGAGCTAAAATTAATAAAATTTGGTTTTAAGGTCTCGTGTGGGGACTAGTTGGTCCGCGAAGCCCGGAGTTACTGTTCAGTCATTTCTAAGGGGCTCAAAATAGGGGTTGCAATTTTCAGAACGCCGCAGCTCGAAAAGTTTCAATAGAAGGGTATGTGGGTAAGTCTTTTTACGTTTTTTAGTTGATCCTGGACTAAAGAATTTTTAGAGACCACCCGGAGCATTGTACGTCCAGCCCTTCGTTTGCACCAAAAAGCTTTGTCAACATGATCGTGACGAAAATGTATAAATCCGGTAGGGAGCCCATGATTATAATCACGGATGGCTGTATGAAGTCGAGTTGGTTGTTCTGTGATATAATTTAATTTGAAAAACGGTGGCTCTTTTGGACTTTGTTGGTAGGTGCTTTTGTAACTTGAACAAACGTTATAATAACAACAAATAATTGTTGGAATTATTGAATCCCGCGCGTTTTTATGAAACTGTAATTCCCGGGCTGGGTCCAGTACTCGATTTAGGGCTTTCCTGAGTAGAGCTCGAGGGTATTGACCAGAGAAAACAGTGACCTACGCAGAAGGGGCATATATACAGGTAAATAATAAACCTTTGTGTAATCATTTGCAGAATTTTAAATTAAATTTACGATCATAACAGAAGGGGGAAAGCTGTCAAAACTACTGGAAACGTTCGAAAGTAAAACGTACAGCATTCTTGAAAATTACTGGAGGTTTCAATAAACTAAGAGGGTCCGCTGACCGGGAGCCTCCACGCGGCCTTCCACTGTAAGCAATACCAACCTATCAGGCGATTAGAGGCGACTTTGAGGAAGCGACATGTGGGGAATGGGGTTCTTAATTAGAGGCGACTTAACACGCTAATGTAGTAGTGCAGTTCTGTGGAAATGAAGTGCGGGGTTGCGGTGGTGGAGGAAGGACGAGGGGAGGGGGAGCTGAAGTCGCTTGGTATCGCCCAAAGTCCATCGCTCGAATACAGGTGCAGTTGAGGCCTCCCCCCTAATGCACTTCACAGCAATGGGATCCCAGTCTCTCGTGTACGGACGAATACGCCTAGTCGCTTGGCGTATTTTGTCTGCCCAGAAAAACTATACTTAACAATTACTATTTCACAGGTTTTCTATAATCCAATTTAACAAAACAATTGGGAAACTCGAGTTCCATAACAGACAACGTCAAAATGAACACCTTCCGGCGCCATTACTGCACCGGTGACGTCACTGATGACGTTGCACAGTGGGGCCAAATGACCATTTTCCGGCAAAAATTCTGAAACTTCCTACAGCCACGTTTTTTAAGGTGCTGAACACGAAACACTCGAAAAAAATTCCACAACCCATTATTTTTATTTTTCCGTATACGGGGTGACCCAATTACCGAAATATCTTCCTTAAGAAGCGGGTTTCGACAAAAGTTTCATACATATGGTAACCCCTTCAATTGTTTGAGTAGCATTCAAATTTGACGTTTTTGCGCAAGAACGCATGTGCAAAACGTGCTCTATGCACACTAGCTTTGTTATTTCAAATGAGAACCCGCTTTTTATTGTGGGATTTCATGGAAAAATAATCACTGTATGTTCTCTTGAAATATTCCCTGTCATGATTTGCAATATTCACTCTTCTGCTAAAGTGAGGAAGACAATTTTTACTCAATGGCTGCAGAATCTGATGAGTCACCCTCTACAACGCCTACATGTTCTTAAATGAAATCTTCGAACGGTTTCTTCTCCCACAAACACTGACACAGATCTCTGTACTTTATCGATATGACACTCATTTCGACAATAAAAATGAATTATAAACCACTACAACAGCTCGGGCCGATATTTACATTGCTACTGACTCCGAAAAAATCGACAGGTTTGAAATCCATCACGTATTTACCTAATATTTATAGACAAACAATTATGTTTGATCAGGAACGCGTTGTTTCACTATTTTCTCGCTCTGCATACCGTTTTATCTACGTAGCGACTAGGGTGGCAGCTAAAGGCACAGAAATACTATCTGAATGTTTACTCTGACATGTCTTAAGTCGAGTGGTACCTTTTCTATCGAGAAGGAAAAATGTCGCTTTTCTTAATAGGTCTAAGACTTGCTGTTTTCATGAATTTTTTCATTTTTTTCCCCCCCGTCATGATTCTCACAACCAAAGTGTAGCCCCAAAATGTATTGTTCGGTATCTGGGAGAAGTAGTGCTTATTAATTTTTTTTCCTATCCACATTTACTCGACACGTATCTCCCATCATCTTCCATTTATGCAGATCTTTTATTTTTTGAATTTTGAGCGACTATTAACAAGTTTAAACATGTTTTATGGACAAAATCATTACTGTACCAAAATTCTGTAACTAACACACTATAGGAAACAAAACCCGGCTAACCGAAACTGCCATTTTCGGAAAAATCGTATTTTTGCCGCCTTTGCCCCAATATTGTGCTTCGTACTGTCAGGGTGTTTTTAAAGTATACAGGGTTCACCCTCAAAATTCCAAGTTGTAACAATCAAATTCGCAACTTCTTTTTTTAATTGAGAAGACTTTGGCGCCGTTCCTAGTGTGACACAACAACTTGAACAGCAAATTCTCATGGTCCGAAGAGTACCTTCACCGTCAAAATCTCCGGTCTCTGTTCAAAAGCTATACAAGCAATATTGCTGTTGCGGGTAACTTGCCTGTTTCACAGGAGAGACGTCAGAGTGGCCGTTAACTTTAGGAAGTTCTTCATCGTCATCGACGTCATCGATTTTGGCGTCAGAGCCGAGTCCGTTTTCTTCGGGCATTTCAGCCATACCTTCGCCACCTCCGTTCACTTCCTATAACACGGCAACAATATGTATTTAGAAGATAGGTTCTTTCTGATTCGGGGTTATTGAAATGCAAAAAGCTTCAAAATGTTACTGGCGTTTTTCAGGGTGCACCACAGAGGGACGAAAATAAGTTCTCCCGATTACAACCATGCTCCTCCCATACCAAATGGAAATCTACTGATTCTGAATTGCCAAATTATAAACTGAGACCCACCGAAAAACCCTAGAAAATTCACTTGCCACAACACTGGAATCTACTGAACTGTGTTTTCCATATACGAAAGAAATGTAACGAATCAAATTTTGCGTCTATCTGATGCTGTCAAATGAGACCACTTTTAGCTCTCGAAATGTAACCATATCATTTCTTGTGATTTTCACAAGTTATGCTCCAAAATTTAAACATTTTTCGCAGATAATGAACGGCTTGGGCACAGAAACGTGGGATATATTCTGAATCAGCTCGATATTGTCACTTTGTACCTACGATGAAGGGCAAATTTTTAATAAGAAACCCCCGTTTTCGCCCCACTGTGCGTCTCACAGAAGCTAATATTGGAAGATAATACTGGGCTTAGTTATTACAATAAAATGTTCAGCGCCAGTTCCACCATTCGGAACGGGTCAGTTGAGCGCACGGGTCACGTGAACCGACCGGTACTTCCGTCTCTTGAAAAAATGTGAATTGAACGAACTGTTGGGAACGGACGAACAGAGCAAAAACATCTAGGATCTACATTTATGACAAATGAGCTCACTAGTTATACTTACCTATATGTAACTTCAGACGTTTACCAATGTAAGGTAACATATATTATTAGACAGGTTACATAGCAGAAAGGCACTGGACCCAAATATTAGAAATATGAGATTTTATTCTTGCTCCTGATTCACCTAATCCATGAAACATTAGTATGCGATGCAACCCGATATTGGGCGAAAAGGAGATTTCGGATTCAGTGGATCCAAAAAAGCTTTCGGTGTTTTGGACTCAGAATGATGAGTACCATCAGCAACCAAACGTGATAAAACAAGTCCATTTTCTGATATCTGAACTTTCCATCAAATAAACAGATACTTTTTGTCACGGGCTTTTAGACTACCACACAACCGATGAAAACATGGGAGTGAGTTCGGATGAAGAGTTACCTACTGTAGTTGGTAACATATTGGTAACAGAGAGGAGCTGTCGCAACCAAAAATTGACGATCGGTCAAGGACAGGAGGAGCCTGTCTCGGAAAAGGACCTGAGAAAACTGAAAAAAATTTCTAGACAACTAGAGAAAAATCTACGAAGAAAGTTTCTCACTGATACAGCCACACAAAGAAACAGAGTGAGAAAAAAGACGTTTGCACTTTTTTCTGATTGATTCCATCATGATTTCAATTTAATAACGGACAGTTCTTACAAACAGGTTTGCAACAACATGTCGCTTGTCATTTCAGTCTACACCTGCTCCTTTCACGCTCATTGGACCAGTTCTTTTGCACCCGATTGACCCGTTCTTTCTGTAACCTGCGCTCAACACGAACGATCTTAAAGGAACTCGCGCTCAACTAAGCAATCACTAGCGGAGGGAGTCACTTATTGCGAAACGTTGAAAGCTCACAGAAAAAGAACTATTCATCGTAGGAGAGTGCGGCTGGTTTCAAAATTCTTAGAATGGAACCTAATTTCATTTAAAAATGGGGAAAGTAATATAAACAGACGTCATGAGTACTTCTGATTGTGATATAAAAACATAGGTTATGTGATGAAACATGAAATATTGGACAACTCACCTCATGTTCAGGCTGAGAGATCACATTGGGGGTTGGTGGGGGAGCCTCAGTTGGTGGAGGGCTGGCGGGGAGTGGAGGAGCGGGTGATTCTTCAGATTTTACTTCCAATACTTCCTGTATAATAAACACGAAAGAAATATTACAGATTCATCGACACAGCAGGTCAAAATATTAGGGAATCCACTACAGAGAGGACAGACAGGTTTTGGAATTAATGATGAAACCAACTCAATTACTAGCAATGAGCAAGACAAAAAAGGGGTAATTAAAATTTTACACGACAGTTTCTAATCTAACAAATTTGAGTAATTGCTACTAAATTGCGACTAAAATGACCTTATAATTACAAAAATCTAACGTTCTCATGTACAATGTTCCGTTACAACGTTCTCATCTAGTTCTAGGTACAGTTCTAGTAGTCCTTCATTTCATGTCGAAAAATATGGTAACCGAACCTACTAATCAAGAAATGAACGGTCCATACAGCATCAGTAAGACGTATAAGAGGAAAACCAAAAACTAACCTGAATCAGCTGGGTAGAAGTCGTAAGGACCTGTGAGGACTCGGTGACGGTGGTGACGATGGAGGAGGTTGAACTTTCCACGAAGGAGGAAGTCTTCTCAACGACTTGCTCAACGGTTTTCTGCACCATGGATTTCCCTTCTTCAATGATTTCTTCGGCTTTGGTCACGACTTCGCTCTTCACCTCTTCCTTCTTCTCTTCGACCTACGGAAACCGAATTCATTCAATGTAGGTCAAGACCGACAGGTTTCGAAGTGATATATTCAACGTGCACGTTTCAACCTGCATATTCCGTCAAAACGGAAGACGTAGGTACATGATTCAATGATGATTACTTCGACAACTAACACTTCCATAAATGAGGTGCAACAAAACGCTTGATGAAGGCCCTCCCTACAGATACAGGTAATGAACTAAGCGGGGTCGAATAAGTTCGCGAAATAAGCACCAAGCAGACATTCAACGGCACAACTAATGAGCCGACCCTGACACATAATTACGGCAAAATTGCATTTCATGAAATTAAATTAAGAGATCAAAATAAGTAAATAGAGACAACACCCTCACGCCGAAACGAAAGCAGTGCTGCGCATGCGCACTTAAGACACGGAAAAGTTTGTATCTCATGATGTCAGCTTTCTTCATGTTGAGATGAAGAAAAGTAATGTAACTTTACATCTTATCTACCTTCTTCTGTTGTCCTTGTAAAATAAATGTCGAGTGTCCTATTCACAGCTGCTTCCTCGTGTCTTTCTATGTTTATCCAGACTTGCAGCCATGTGTGGACATAGACTAGTATTCACCACAGAGTAAAGTGGACGAAAGCGAAGTTAACATAACGTTAGCGTGACTTCACCAGCCGGTAGATGCCAAAGGGGAACGAAAACGGAACCGAAAAGGTTAGCATCTGAAAAAAGAAAAACAGAGTTATTGAAAAAAAAGTATATTTCCACTAATACACGAAAAACGCGAAAAACACTGTTATACCGGTTTCGGTGATCAAACCATCGTCAGTAACACACAATAACAATAATAAGTTATTGTGTGTTACTGACGATGGTTTGACCACCGAAACCGGTATAACAGTGTTTTTCGCGTTTTTCGTGTATTGAAAATAGACTATTTTTTTCAATAACTCCGTTTTTCTTTGAAATGGGTTTCCACGATTTCGTCGCGAGTGATTTAGTTCGTATTAGCATCTGACTTCGGTCGCCCTATCCGCCATTTCCGTTTCGGAGTCGTTTTCCATTTCGTTTTGGAATGAGGGTGCTAAGTCACTTCCAGACGAATCACGAATGCCAATTCCATGGAAAACTAGAATAGCTTCGTTTCCAAGAAGCCGAGCACAGAACTTGGTAAATATTTCAGTACGAGACTAAAGAAGTGCTGGCTATGACTGTAACAGTGCTCGCTGTAATGACTACAGCAAACCCGATGCCAACATTCAGAGGTTTGACTGGGTATTTGGTATTTGACTGAGTACGAAGAAAAATTGAAGGTGAAGAATTTCATTTGAATATCTGGGAGTAGCAAATACGTTAGACTGGGCAGAATAACTCAGTCCAGGGTGAATGTACAGTACATTTCCGGCAGAGGATTTACTTCCGACTGCCCTCTCATGAGCCAGGGTTTAGCTGGGAGTTTTCATATTATATTTACTTCCATTCTCCCAATTTCTTTTTCCTTTTTTTTTTTCTTCTTCTTCTTCTTCTCCTCCTCCTCCTTCTTGTTTCATGGTACGAACTTAATGAATTGAAAAATATTTACCTTATCTTTGACTTCTTCTAGGGTGGTCGTGGCGGCAGCTGCGATGGAGGACAATGCTGTGGTGAGAGGAGCAGTGAGAGATTCTTTCTCTTCTTCCTTCTTCTCCCCTTCAGCAGCAGCGGTTGCGACTTCTTTCTTTTCCTCAGTGGCAGCAGCCACCTCTCCTTCCACCACCTAAGACAAACAAAAATGTTATTCAGAGTGGAGAAGAAAGCTACGACACCACCATCGTCACAGGAGTTACCACCTTAAAAAACAAAAAATTTAAGAGAAAATTTACTGTTTATTCAAGAATTGTTCAGTTAAGGCAGTATCACACATCACAAAATACGCGGAGGATCTATGACATGGAGGAAGAATGAAGTTGTCAAAATTTGTAGAGGAGTGAACATTGATAGCAATTAGACTGAAAACCGAATAGGTTTATCAGAATGGTTTATCCCACATGCGTGGTACCATACATACAGGTAATAGCTGGTGAGTCCGTTAACCAGGTGCCTCACGCAATTTTGAATATAGGGTCGAATTCTGCCCATGTATCACGATCAGTAACAGCTGTTTTTGTCACGTTTTATGGCTAAATATCAATCGCTGTAAGCATGATTGGCAGAGCTTTGAATGTTATTACATTCGACTCAGCGTTACAGAAAACATGAAAAACAATACCAAACACACATTTTTCTATGATGGCACCACCGCCGTTCACTAGCACCATGGTGTCACCAAAAATTATATAACAAATTCCGGAGGTCTAAGGAGTACACTGTCAAAATTTCAAGTCAAAAGACCCAAAATTGCGGCTTGTAGCGAGGTACAGACGTACAAACATACATATGTCATAAGTAAGAGCACCACTGACGTTCGGCAATAAATTATCCTTCTATCAAGATGTACGCTATGTTCTATGTGTTCTATGTTCTCACATTTTCATTTGAAATCGTCAAAACTTGCCATCATATCACAGCAAACCACTGAGTTTCCGTCTCTGGTTGGGGGCTGATGAATGAAACCATCAGTATTTCGATTTGATGGTCGGAAATTGAGTCAGGCTCATGGAGTGGGGGACATAGGATATCGGAATGAACGGAAAATAATTCAACGCTGACTCCCTGGAGTTCCCCTGCCTTGGACGAGGGGGAGAGCGGAGCTAGGGGACCCCTCGCTGTCTGCCCAGCACCTGCCTTCTCAACAGCCCCACCCACGAGTCGCTATACCCTTCTTAGATGGCACAACATGGCTCAATTGTTATCCGGGAACTTTTTTTTTATAACAGGGTTTTTCGGGGTAGCAGCAGAAACAAGCTATTCGGAACGTGGAACCAATTCATAACGGGAAGTATGTATCTGTTGTATCAAGAAATGACCGACAAGTTCAATATGTATTGCAATAATTCAAACAATGGGGAATTTTCATTAACAATTTTTCTTGAAAAAAAAAACTATTCAGAACTCTTCAAAAAATTGTATATTTTGAAGCCCGTTTTCAAAAATGAGCGAGATTTTTTAAATTAGGGTGATTCGAAGCAAAAATGCGGCAAGAAATGACGTATCAGGTCTATCGGATAGGCTATTGGCCCCAAGGAGGCGGAGCGAAGCTTTGAAGGCGAAGGTTCTCAATGCTGCCAACAACCCAACATTAGAAATGAAGAACTTCAAGAACCTCTGCAGTGACTTTTTGTGAACCTCCCCTCGGTTTGATTTTGAGGGCAATTTTTTAAAAATTTATTTCTAAACTTGCGGTTCCATCCACCCATCCACTGCAGTTCTGTATATCGTTTAAAGTGGTGCACTAGCGTTCCAAGCGGGATTTGAGTTGAACATCTCGGCAAAATACATTTCTAGCGGGAACTCAGAAATTCAAATTTGACGCTCGTATTTTGCATTTAATTTCTGGCATAATGTGGTAAATAAGTGTTAATTTCCGTTAATGAATAGAATCTGGCCAAAAAAATGGGAATTTGTAACCCACTGAAACATTCGGAAGGATATTTGCGCTGGTATCATACAGATATACAATCTGAATTATCAGAAAATGCTCGGACTAATTAGCGCTATTCCGAAAACAAAGCCTTGCGATACCACTAGGTATCAACAACCTGCCTGTCTGCCCATGAACTTTATCATACCCTGCACCCCGACCACGCCCCCAAGCAGCATCGACGTAGGAGTAACAAAGGCATATGGTATGGTGTGGGCTCTCAACGAAACTTACTACCTTCAGTGGCGTGGCGGGCTGCGCTAACTCATTCACGTGAAGTACAGTAATCCCAAGAGCTACCGTCGCTCGCTTAAAACGAGTCCATCCTGAATACATATGATATCAATTCCCAGTATATCTACGGACACCGTAAGAGTAGAAGCATAACAGCAGAAGTCCATAACAATGCCTATCATCAAGCAATTATGAGGTTGAGGGAGGGAGATTAATACGCAGGGCAGGTTATATTTAGAGGATATTATGGGAGCAAGTGCTTAGCTTAATACATGTTAAACCATGTAGGGAAATGATGTTTGGAAAATTCGATGAGGATTGAAGTAGCGGCCAATGAATTTGGAATCATAAGTTGCCCACCCTATTGGGGAATTACGACATAACATATATCTCCCCTCACTCTCAACTTCTCACGCAACTCGGACTAAATTGAACAGGCAAACCTCGTTTACGGCTATTACCCGTTTTCAGTGTGAGATGGTTTTAGAAAATACCGGGGAAACCCCCTGAAAGCAACGTGTTTGAAGAGGGTAGTAGCGGGGAATGATCGATGCCAGACGCTGGCGGCTGTAGCCATGGGAACCGTGGGGAGCGCCCCACCCTTCAGCCCCAATGCTAGCAATAATGGTAATGTCCCATCCCCGCCACGCCCTGACGTCCTTCCCGAGGGGTGGTCTTGCCCCCAGGATCCCTCGTCTTCCTTCCTCTCCTGCCCTCCTGTTCCTTTTACAACTGAACTACCATCGGTACCAAAATAGAAGCTGAGCTAGGTTATGGTTTTCAACAGCCCCACTGGAATCGATACCAATGATTTATGAAACGCTGGATCATGAAAATAGGTAAAATAGACATTGAGGAGTGGACACATTCAGGATCCCAAGTTTCCAGAGAATCCAGTGGATTTTCGGACCCCCAGTCTTCCACTTCTGCCCTTGTGTACCTTTTGCAACTGAACTAACATCGGTACCAGAATAGAAGTTGAGCTAGGTTACGGTTTTCAACAGCCTCTCTGGAATCGATACCCATAATTTATGAAACACTGGATCATGAAACTAGGAAAACTAGACATGGAGGAGGCAGGCAGATTCAGGATCCCAAGTTACCTGAGGAATCCCGTGGATTTTCGAATCCCCAGTCTTCGATTTCTGCCCTCGTGTTCCTTTTACAACTGAACTGCCATTGATACCAAAATAGAAGCTGAGCTAGGTTATGGTTTTCAACAGCCCCATTGGAATCGATACCAACTACTCATGATTTATGAAACACTGGATCATGAAACTAGGTAAAATAGACATTGAGGAGTAGGCAAATTCAGGATCCCAAGTTTCCTGAGGAATCCCGTGGATTTTCGAATCCCCAGTCTTCGATTTCTGCCCTCGTGTTCCTTTTACAACTGAACTGCCATCGATACCAAAATAGAAGCTGAGCTATGTTACGGTTTTCAACAGCCTCTCTGGAATCGATACCCATAATTTATGAAACACTGGATCATGAAACTAGGAAAACTAGACATGGAGGAGGCATGCAGATTCAGGATCCCAAGCTACCTGAGGAATCCCGTGGATTTTCGGACCCCCAGTCTTCGATTTCTGCCCTCGTGTTCTTTTTACAACCGAACTACCATCGATACCAAAATAGAAGCTGAGCTAGGTTACAGTTTTCAACAGCCCCATTGGAATCGATACCCATAATTTATGAAACACTGGATCATGAAACTAGGAAAACTAGACATGGAGGAGGCAGGCAGATTCAGGATCCCAAGTTTCCTGAGGAATCCCGTGGATTTTCGAATCCCCAGTCTTCGATTTCTGCCCTCGTGTTCCTTTTACAACTGAACTGCCATCGATACCAAAATAGAAGCTGAGCTATGTTACGGTTTTCAACAGCCTCTCTGGAATCGATACCCATAATTTATGAAACACTGGATCATGAAACTAGGAAAACTAGACATGGAGGAGGCATGCAGATTCAGGATCCCAAGCTACCTGAGGAATCCCGTGGATTTTCGGACCCCCAGTCTTCGATTTCTGCCCTCGTGTTCTTTTTACAACCGAACTACCATCGATACCAAAATAGAAGCTGAGCTATGTTACGGTTTTCAACAGCCTCTCTGGAATCGATACCCATAATTTATGAAACACTGGATCATGAAACTAGGAAAACTAGACATGGAGGAGGCAGGCAGATTCAGGATCCCAAGTTACCTGAGGAATCCCGTGGATTTTCGAATCCCCAGTCTTCGATTTCTGCCCTCGTGTTCCTTTTACAACTGAACTGCCATCGATACCAAAATAGAAGCTGAGCTAGGTTACGGTTTTCAACAGCCCCACTGGAATCGATACCCATAATTTACGAAACACTGGATCATGAAACTAGGAAAACTAGACATGGAGGAGGCAGGCAGATTCAGGATCCCAAGTTACCTGAGGAATCCCGTGGATTTTCGAATCCCCAGTCTTCGATTTCTGCCCTCGTGTTCCTTTTACAACTGAACTGCCATCGATACCAAAATAGAAGCTGAGCTAGGTTATGGTTTTCAACAGCCCCATTGGAATCGATACCAACTACTCATGATTTATGAAACACTGGATCATGAAACTAGGTAAAATAGACATTGAGGAGTAGGCAAATTCAGGATCCCAAGTTTCCTGAGGAATCCCGTGGATTTTCCACTTCTGCCCTTGTGTACATTTGCAACTGAACTAACATCGGTACCAGAATAGAAGCTGAGCTGTGTTACGGTTTTCAACAGCCACATAAGGAATCGTTGACCATGGCACCACGAAACGCTGGATGATGAAACTAGCATCGCATCGTGAAGTTCATTCAGGATCCTGGGTTTCCATTACTATTCAAGAGCAGAGCGAAAGCATAGTTTCAACATCACTAATCATCATCATCATGATTTTGGTGTTACTGTGATTTCCGACTGAAACCGCACAATTGCATGTTGGCTGAGTGACAAGGCCAGTATTGATTTGATCGAAGGATCCGCTAGTACCGGTTGATCAAAAGGATTCAAGCACCCATGAAATTCGTGACTAATCGACCGAGGACCCCAAGGTGAGATTAATTGAAATTACCCTCGCGTCCAGCAACTACATAAAACAAAAGGGGACTGGAAGATCGTGGACAATCCGTTACGACCATAGTGCATCACCAACGCTCCATGGTACAGTTTGATATGCAAATTACACCTCTCTTGTGAACATAGAGGTGAACGAACCCCCGCGACTGATTAGGTACCAGCCTAGATAAGACATTAAAAAAAACGCAAATTAACCAAAGCCAAATCGGACAGTTTCAAGGTAAATTAGGTAGATAAACAAAGGAAAAAACGTGACGCGTGTACGAGATATACCTACACGCGTCTGTGACGGGTCGCACACACAATAAATTTAAATAAGGGGAGCCCTCAAGGCCAAAATTTACAGACATCCTTTTGCGCACGCTCTCACGAGACAGATGCACGGATAAGGTTTAGATATCAGTTATCACAAGTCCCCTAGGAAGTGTGTGTGGGAAAACAGAAAAACGCCACAATCCATTTAGAGTTCATGTTCCCGTAATCCTTGAAACGACTGAAACTGAATTCTGATAATGGAATTTAGTTTCGTCAATTTCACAAAGATACCGTTGCGCGATACCTTGTGGTAGGTCTACGACTGGAAGTCGTAGAATGAAAAACCCGCTTCTCGCCGCGAGGCCCATCAGGCCCAGGTGCAACAGTGTTTATTTATCGAGAGTCGTACGCGAAGGTAAGGTAATCACAAAAAACCATCTCAGATCCCTAATGGGATACTCAGTTTCTCTGAGGAGTTGTAAGGAAGACGGCTTGTTCGGATGAAATCTGGGAAACCCAGATCATTCGCTGGAGTCCATAGTGAAACTTCAAAATTATGAGAGCAGTGTAAGGACAAATCCAGGAATGCGGGCAGCACAGGACAAAAGAAAACCGGCAGACTTGTGCCAAATTATTAGGGATAGGAACCAAAATGCTGCCAGAACGTATTTTAAAGTTCACAAGTACACCAGAACTGCAAAAGAACAAAGTTCCGGTGTGGAGATCGCCATACAATACTTCCATGTTCTTCATTATGGTATGGATAACAAGTTTGGACAGCACGAGAATAGTACGGAAGAAAAGACTGACCGGCCACTGCGGCCCGACTGGATGCCCATGTGGGCCTGACAGGCCGATCATGAGAATACTGAACGTGGAAATATAACATTCTTGCATAGAAGCCTCACCTTTAACCACTTTCTGACACCACACTAACGTCACTTAGCTCGCAAACCTTACAAAATGCTGGACCCGTTGACATACTTTTTGCTGACAATTAGCCAAATCAAGTGCGATCGAGCTCAAAATCAATAGGCGCCATCTTGACATCCTGACGGACATGTTGGTAACAACCGCACCAATTTTGGTCCATTTTTACGGCAGTTATAGATTAAAAACAAAAAATTAGAAAACCAGTCATAACTCCCTTACTTTTCCACCTACAAAGCTCGTTCTCATCTCAAATTGAAGAGTTTAACGAGCTGAACAAAACCCCAGAAAGAGATTCCGGAAAAGGCCGTATTCTGAGGAAGTTATTACACCATTTGAAGTTCCAAAATACATACACACGGATCGACGTCAAGCGTAAAACCGTCTAGAAACTAGGTCTGAGCAATTCTGAACAAGATTCCATTGTTTTTTTCGAACACCTATTTTTGACGGTTATCACCATACTTCCATTCCTACATAATAGGAACATGGAAATAAAATCTTAACAAGCTAAGTTCTGAATCTATCAGTAATTACCAAGTAAGAATTCAAATGTACGTACCCACAGAGTACAGAACCTCATTATTCGGAGAAACTAACGGGGGGGGGGGGGGGGTAGAGGTCGCTCGGTTGTACCCGAGGTACTGGTACCACAAAGTACCTACCAGTCACATGATAATTTTGTTTTTCATCGGCAGACAAACATGATGGTAGAGACTGAAAACTGTTGTTTTTGTCTCTTCGGTGTAGAAGGTCCGAAACAAAAAACAAAGACACGAGTTTTGTTACCGAAAATTAAAACTTGTCGCTGTTCTTTTTGTTCGTAAAAAAACACGACTGTTCCTGTTTTTTTTTTTTTTTTTTTTGCTTTAAAAAAAAGAACAGCGACAAGTTTTAATTTTCGGAAACAAAACAGAAACTCTGCAGTCGTGTCTGCTTGATGTAAAACCAGCTTAACGAACCTCAATGGGTAAGGTAAAAAGAACAAAGGAGAGAAGAACATCAACAGGTATGTACCAGCATATAAAGAATTAGTAGATGTACCTACCTAGTGAAAGAAAAAACACAAACCAATGAGATTCCGATTCCGATGGTTAATGGGGAGTCTACAGCACCAGATTCCTTTCAATGTTCACATCAGCCCTTTTACAAGAATCTTGGCAACGATAAGGAAGAAGGGCCCTCCTAAATGATGATAAATTGCCGTAAGTTATAAAGAGGTGTAAGTAGGTGTCCAGGTAAGGGATAGGATAGGTAATGGGGTCGGCGCACGGGTATGAACTCGAGTCCTTGGCATTTCTCCTTGGACCCCCGTTGTACCTTTCTCTTCTTTTATTGTTGAGAAGTCTCGCTAAGGCCCTGAGGAGGCGCTTTCGTCGGGTGATAAGAGCATACAGGCGACTCCTTGGCCCATTATCGAACTGACGGGTTGAAAGTGAAGTGTTCCGGGAGGAAACTCAATTTTTATTAACAGTACCTACTTAAAACAAATCTGAATATGGTTTTGGTTTTGTCTTCTCTCTCTACTTTGAATTAATAGATTTTATAGAAAGTCAGTGTAGAGATCCTGTAACTTTCGAGTCTCCGACATGATGCCAGTGAGGGAGACAATGGACAATTATCATAAAAGGGCAATTTCCTGTGAGTAGGAATTTGATATTTTTATCTCAGAATTGGATTCAGAAACCTTCAAAACTCCACTCTGCCAGTTTTCATCTCAAAACTCCGATTAGCTTGGGCAACAAACGAAATGACACCATAAGTGGATGGGCGGGGGTGAGGGCCTTTACCTATGACGTCATTTCGATTTCTTCCCACTGGTTTATCGCCCACTTTCGATCATCGGACACCCCTCACACAGCACCTTTTCGGAAAGCACTCGCCGAGGTCTTTTACTTAAGAAAAGAAAACAGGCGAAATTGCCCATTCTGTTTGCATTTTTTTTTTTTCTCAATAGTCAATGATGTGCGATAGACGATCACAGGACTGAATTGGGAAAATATTATGCCTCCTTCATATTTTGAGCGACTTTCAAACTTTTATACTTCAAAAAAGGCCCCTGCTGTTGCATGCAACGTTGTACGGATAAAGGGTTCTGAATGGCTGGCCGGTGGCAGCAGATGGGAGACGGCCAGTCGTCGCGTTATAGCTGCGTGAGGTAGGCCTTCTTTGAAGCGCCTTTTCTTTTACGTATTTTTCTTCATCCATAAAGCAAATTTTCCCTCAACTTGTCAACTTTTTCAAACGCGTAAAGGAAGATAATTACAAAATCATTACCAAGTGTTCTTTGGGGATACATGATAATTGCCCATTGGGAGTCTGCACGCCTGAGCCTGACATCTAGACCCCGAAATGGATTTGCCAAGTACAGCCAGGTGGGGGCCATGCTGACCATAACCTCACAGGTATAAGGATTCCTCGTTGTACCGCAAACCCCACTCTGATATCTTTCAAACCAGAGATTCCAGGGAAAGCGAGTCATGCTGTAGACTCATCGTGGGTTTTCGACATGAGTTAAACTCATCCATCGGCCTTGCGGCACATTTAGAAAACTTGCCATAAAAACTCAAGGTTCCATGATCACAGTTAGAAAACTTGTCACGAGAACTCAAGAAAAAACCAATACCTACATACTGTATAGAATCTAATCAAATTATTATTCAGGGGAAATAGGATTTATTAACGAAGATGAAGTTGATAGGCTGAATAACGTCGTTTAAGTCGAAGGGTGTCTGTTGACAAGCCTTAGGCATTCAGAAGCCAGGGGTCTCGAATCGACACTAATGGGATTGAGTTTGAAGAGGTTTTTATATAAAGGACGAATTGAATTGACTGACGTCTGGGAGCACAGATTACGGACAGTGTAACTCCTCTCTATCTATAACAGTAGACCCATATTTTTTCTAGACGTTAGAACGATACCAAAGAATGGCCCTGATAAGTGAGGAATCGATATAATTTAATTTACTATTACTAACAGTTAATAGAGCAAATCGTGGACGATCCCTTGCATTTCTTCATTAAATAAATTCATAGAGGACAGCGAAAAATGTTATGAAAGAAGGCAATCTAGTACGTACACAATGATGCAATTCTGCTGGGTTGGACATCATACATATACTTATACCTTCTACAGCTACAGGACGGAAATATTTCATTACCTAAACACTGAAGAAGTAAAGAACCACCAGGACGTTGAGTAGAAAAGGCTGGCCATGATGAAATTAGGTAATTAATTTCATCAAACAAATGAGAACAATAAATGAGGCCAATTTTTCATAATGATATAATGTGTATTTCCCATGGTATGCGACCATTATGTTCAATAAGTATATAAATAATTGATTTGTAATAATCAAGCAGAAATTTAGGCTTTGTTGAAAGGTTCAGACCACAAAACGGTGATCAAGTTTTGTAAGCTAGCAATATCGATACACGAGTCATGCAGGCGGCCTTGTTTCAAACCAGTCCCGTCTGCTGACCCGGAGAACTCGCTTTGTTCTTGCGGAGCAACAGATTGTTCATTTATGCACGACTCTGCGAGACCGGCAGAATGATTCAAAACCTGCCCCAACGGTCGATGAATATCGATTGAATATTTCCGAACATCTCTAGGGACTGATAAATACGAACACGGCGCACGTCAATTGGCCGTAAGTCGAAATAATATGACGAAAAAAAAGCTCAAGGCCAACAAAGTTCTTGATGTCCCCCAATGACCTACAGATTTTTCCACGTTTTGGGGAAACAAGTACCTATTCTTATCCAATCCTTAAAACGCACTAATCGAAAGGCAAGTCAGTCTCAAGCAGCCTACTTTGACAACTTCAAGACATTTCTGAGTGATCAAAAACAATTAGAACAACACAAACTTAACAAACTTGGCAAACTCAATCAATACAAGAGCAATGGAAAAAAATACTGCACACCATGCAGCAAAGCCAGTGAGAAAAAATCTTGAAGTAGAATTTGCAGTTAAACCAACTTTCGAGCTAGGTATGCTACTATCTCAATATTGAGTAGGTACATACGTCACGGATACACGCCCGAAGGATTTCACCATACATTTTCATTGGGTGACCTTTCCAGAACTCAATACGACGGACAACCTCGATTTGCTGGTTGGTGAAAAGATATCACGCCTCAACCGAGCAGTAAGTCGCTTCGCACAATAACCCATACAGAAAGAGCACGTAAGAACACTCGGCACATCTGCACGAGGAGCACGCGCCTGGTATTCAAGACTTTCATACTTTCATTCCTGTACAGATGGTGAAAAGAACCAACAAAATCTTGGAATCACAATATTGGATGCTAGGTGCTTGAATTATGGTACAGATTAGATGACATTTGCATGTCCTGCGATGGAAAATACGAACGGCTAAAACGCAAGTTTATGACTACCATATCTACAACTACCATATCTCCAAGATTACACTGAGATCGAATCATTCAAACTTCAGAGCTCCTATCAACACTAAGGAATTTCTATCGTTATGTTAAACGCCTAATTAGCGAAAAATTCCAGGCATCTATTTCCCAGCCAAAAATCCACTGATAGCTGGCCATTCTTACGTATAGGGGCTGATAAAACAAAGAATGCTATCTGCCATTTCAACATACGACATCAACTCTAATTCCAAAGACAATAGCTTCATAATGAGAACTGATAAAGTACATCAACATACGAATCCCGAGAATGGGGATTGGGTGCTTATAATGCGCAAGGAAATTTCATATTTAAACAAATTCAAAGGAAAAAAAATGAAACATTCATTGTTCTAGTCAAACGTGAAATGACCACAAGGGAGTAAAGGCGCGAGTCAAGGGTATTCGCATATTGAATATTCATTCAACCTTGCACGTACTATTCAAATTTAATGTCAGGTGCCATAAATCCCACCCAAGGGCAGTTATGATTTTGTATTTGGCGAGACTTCCCCTTTGCAGAACCTGCTTGGCCTTGAGGACCGTTGCAATGACTTTCAGAAACCAGACTGAGTACAGGAATTAGGAACATCTGCTGTGAGGTTACCTTTAATTCCAGTAATTATGCACACCGACAGCAAGGAGTTAGTCATCTCCAGGTCTCACGATTTGCGGTGCTGCAGGATGAGAAGGTGGTAGCTTCAATATACAATTCTTGGCAGACTTATCTCCTATTCACGATACACCATATGGTTTGATGAGGATACATGTTGACTATATTTTGAGATCTTGAACAAGACCAGTAGATGAATTTCTTCAAAATTAGAGTCAAGTGTTATGACGCTTAATATTTTTTGTTAATATTTTCTAGGAGATAGTTGAGGTAACGTGTTTTATGGAAGAGCTGATCAAGAAATACAATAGACAGAATAGATACAAAAGGTATACATGCCATACCAACTACCTGAAATAGGAGGAGGGTGGATCATTCAAGCCGAACCAGGACCATTCAACGATTTAACGACGCGGAACATAAATACGTAAGTACATTCAATTGAAATACATAATCAAACATATAAAGCGAAAGTGGTTTACTTCAGCGACGGCATCGGCAACTTTGGAGAGATCGCTGGTTATGGAGTCATCCTTGGACATGTTTGGCTTTGTTTTGTCTTTCCTCGTGAAGGAAATCGACCTTAACGACCATTTCTTCTTCGATTTTTCCTTCTTCTTCTTTTCCGATTTCTCCTCCTCGGGACTCTTGGCCTCTTCTACGGGTGTGTCGGGGGTCTGAGGTTCTTTCTTCTCCGTTTCATCATCTTTCTTTTCCTCCTTGTCTTCACTTTCTTTCGTCTCAGGCTTATCGTCCTCGTTCACTTGCGGCGTCGTCGCGTCCCCGCTCGCTTCCTGAGAACACATCCAAGTCACATTGGTTATTTAAATTGCACAATTACCCGCAAAACGATCTATGAATACAATAAATTCGATTCAATTAACATAATAATTCTGGGGGGCCAGAGAAAGGTCACACAATTGAATAAAATGAAAACATGGAAACGCGGGGATCAAGATACTTTCAACACTTGATTCTCGAGACGTTACGGTTTTAGGTGCCGATGATGATTGAGCTGATGATGCTGACCTCATTCATCAAAACTAGCATCGTAAGCGACGCCGCTCAAGATAATTTCTGCGTGTGATTATGGTGGATAGCTGACATGAACTCATATCGTCCCCTGAAAGGCAGACTGCGCCATTCTTTGCGATTTTGAGACCGTAACCGTTGGGGATTCGTCTTAAAAAGGCGCATTCATCTAGCTACTTACCGTAAGCGAAGTACGCCTCTAAGGCATTCAAAAACAGCCTCCAACTTTTCGAATCGTAACCACCAGTTGGTAAAATATCGTATCCACCATTCATTTAGAACATAAGCCACGAGTTAAAAATTGTCTATTGTCGTAAGTGCCCCATTCCCACCTTGCGATAAAACGACATGTTAATATTATGCCATCTATCATGATCGCCATGGAGCAGCGTATCGTATACACATATCGAATTTGAGCGAAGTATCATAAGCGCCCCTTCCCGAGTGCGGGCCAGTGGAAATACGCTAGTTTTCCAAATAATTCTTTTTCAGGAAGACATCAAGAATATCGCAAGCGCCGAAATGTGTATCGTATCTACAACACTATTCTCCCTATTCTTCGAAATAGCAAGAATAGCGTAAGCGCCTTTTCCTCGAAAAAATGCTACTTCCAAGGGCTTTTATGCAATTTTTAAAAATAAATCGACACAAAACGTTCCAATTTACGCTAAAACATCAAGTTTTAACGTGTTATGCAATAAAAAGAATCCACATTTTTTCGTCTCTCCTGTCAAACTCGAAAAATGACGCTTACGATATTCTGCCTTTCAGAAGACGATATCTACTCGCTTAAGCTATGCTGCAGTTACCTAGGTACCTATTTTCCGTCATTTGGAACAGTCTGTCACTTGGGATACTCCCACGAACGGATCGGCCTTGAGACTAATCCAACGGTATGAACAACGACATTCTGCCGTGGAAGGGACGATATTGAGGTTCTTCTTAGCTGTAAGTCTCTCGTGCAGTAGACTGGATTGACCAGTCCAATAGTAACAGTTTCAGACAGTACGAGTACCTTCCTAATCTACGTATGACTCGAAAGTTCAAGACTGATAATGAATTGAACCAACCGTAAAAAAACGAAAAGCTTCCGCTTTCCGCTACCTTGGTAGACATCGAAGCAGAAATGGTAAAACTACGTTTTAGCGAGAAAGACCAGCTTCAATAAATTCGACTGCTAACTGGAAGACAGCAAAGCTATGTCACTTTACACGATACTAGGAAGTACGTATAAGGACTCACAACCCAGAGCTGGGTTTTCGTTTATCGTCCAGGATGGGATGATGAGAAGTCAGTGATCACTCCAGACAAGAGGCGCCGGAATCTATACAGAACTCCGGCTAAACAAGACTGTTTATTTGTATGTATTTCTATTCGGAGGGATCGATCGGACGAAATCGAAACTCGTTTCGTAAGTCAATACGACAGGCAGACGTTGACTGACAAGCAGGGTGGCGACAGAGGGCCGGCCAACTGTTTACTAATGTCTCCTCCTCATGTCCAAACCATTGTCTTCTACCAGACTGACTCCGGCTTGATTAGGTGAAGGGTTCAAATGATTGAATTTAAATTAATAAATCAGCTGAAACTCCAATCGGGAGGATTACAAAGACAACTAACAATACTCGACAGCAGTATAAATGTTCACTGGACATTCGTGTGTACCTGCTAACTTGAAACAATCCTCTACTTATCAGGTAAATCCGTTTGAAATGGACCAAGAACAAGATGAATGAGGATACGAACAAATTCGTAGTAAAACTGGTAAGCGACAAAAACTGGCAGAGGATCCATCTGATGATTAAATAGCTATGGGAAGGGAACAACAGATGAAGCAAGTGTTAGGTGGCTAACCCCACATTCCTCACACACTTCATCATTTTTGTTCTCGTTTAAAAATAAACATGAACTATTTAAAAATACATATAAATTTTTAGATGGGCTGTTGGCAGAGAAGAATCATCAACTCTCTCGCTTCGATCAAAGGTTTTAAAAACAAATAATGCGTTCGTTGTCAGACATAACTTATACCCAAAATATGAGTCGAGGGCGAAGTTACTCGATATTATTCAGGACAATCGGAATTCGAAAACTGTATAAAGAATCAGGAATTGTAAAGGGAAGGATGTCACGGAGTAATTTCATTTAACAATCTGGGTGCCCCCATTTGAATGAAGATGAATTTGGAAACAGCTGAGACGAGAAACACACCTCCGGGATTTGAACCTGCAACCTTCCACTTTAAGCAACCGAAGCTCTAACTAAGTGAGGCACGGTGCCAACTTTTCTCAGTACCGAAGTAGGTACCTAGCTAATCAATTGCAGATAATCCTTGGAAATATACCGCAAACACCGTATTAATAATTATCCACCAATTTCAATGAAACGATGAATGTGAAGTGGATAGTTCAAGTCACACGTTCATTCGTCGTTAAAATACCACAAATCGGATGAATAAGAGAGGGAGGTGTTCCAAACGGTTATAACATTTCCTGTGGAACGCACTGGTCATCCAGATCATACTTAACATTGTGCTAGTAAGTATATCTTATTTTTAAACCTGTAGGATAACACCCAGATCGTCATGGTGAAGGCTCAGAGAAGAAATGTACTCGTACGTATGTACACTGAGAATATCTACGAACAATGTACTATAACACTAATACACTCACTGGATAACATTATTTACGAAATGCTACCATAATAATGTGAACAATATAAACTGAGCCTATCATTCACAGTTCTGCATTTGAAAACAAAGCATAAATTAATTCTAAAAAATACGAAATCTGAACCGTAGGAACGTACCTAGTTCGAGGAACCAAAACAAACTAGTTGTTATTATTCCAATGACTAACTTGGAACAAAGGTTCCTCCTAACAATTCCATGAACAGATTGTTGACAGATCGCCCAACAATCGACGCAGATGAGACACTTGAAGTGAAGAAAATCTTAGTCAGCACATCATGAAAGTGCTGAGCTCCCTCGGGGCTCATCGTTTGAACGACTCCAACGGAACGGATTGATTAAAATCAGCATTCGCGTTTTTGTTCTCAGCCGAACGTTTGGCTCTTACTCCACGAACCTCCATACAGCGATAGGTAAACAAAAAAAAAAGGGAATGAGTCACGCAGTCCTAGTTGGGGGGGTTTTCTCGCTCACCAGTGAAATCACTTGGAAAGATTGGAAAAAAAACAGACAACGGAGCTGTTACTATACGTAGCAGCACATTTCAAACCAATGGGCTTTGTGGTGAAATGGTCACATAAATACAACTACAACAAGAGGAGAGAAGAAGAAGAAGAAGTATTTATTGGCATTAAGAAATAAAAATATAAAAAATTAAATAAACACTGCAAAATATACCAATGCCTATCAGTTAAAAAGTTCATAAGAATTTGTGTAAACTGGCAGAGCCACTTAATCTCTAGGCTGAGCGGAGGTGTCTGAACCCCATCGGCATCAAATCGTCAAAAAGGAAAATTACATTTAGGTACAGCTGAATATTATGGAAGTAAAAGAATCTGAGACACACTGACTCACACTTATAAAGCCCTTAGGATTAATATTATTGGAATAAAGCAATTTAATAGCCTGCACAAAAGAACCTCGGTTGTAGAACTCAGTTCTGGTTAAGAGGGGGATGACTATTTTTAAAATTTTTATTTGCAAACCTAAATTTGGGAGGGAAACGTTTATAAAAACGGGCAGTCTGGGACTGCCGTCAGAAATGAGAACTTACACGGTAATTTCGTTGAATGTAATATTGATTTTTGCGCATCAGTTGATCGCATCATGTCATTTCCATCCATAATAAATTATTTATTTATTTATTTTACAAAATGGGCGATGCCCAATACCTACAGATTTCAATAAACAAAATGATGTGTAATTGCTTCGAGTTGAGAAACAATGAATTTAAAGTTGCACAGATTTGATAGTGTGGAAAAGTTCAGAGCGGAAAGAACGAGGCGACTGATGGAAGAAGTCCAGATTTGAGATTATAGAAGGTAAACGGATTAGGCGTTCGCGCATGCAGTGGCTTGAATTACTGGGGACCATATATGGCCTAACACGCATTATCCCTAAAACATGATATCGGATCAAAATCGAATCAAAACTATGGAACTTATGATCATTCAACTTTTTGCGCATGTGCAGTGTCTTTAAATTTATGAGGAACCATCAATGGACAGATTAATCTGACTTTCGCTCATGCGCAGATGCTTTCAATTTATAGGGAATCATCAAGAGCCTCACTCACATTAACCCTGAAATTTTTATCAAAATTGGATCATGAATGTAAAAGTTAGACAAATTAGGCTCGAACAGAGCTACTTGAGAAGGAAGTTGCTCTGGCTGCTTCCAGAGTGCGAGACATCTATTGGCAAAGGCTAGAACTATTTTCGACATTACAATGAGAAATATGATACAAATGGGAACCCAAATCGGGAGGCGCCAGAACTTCCTCAAAAATGAACGGATTTAGTCGTGGGAGGTCTCTAATTGAAGAGTAGAATCTATAGAATGGAATGGCTTTGACCGATTTTGTGGTTTCTCACATGTAAATAAAAGATGTTTAATATCATCAGCCGACCTCCAACTTATTTCTCCAGAGAGACTTCCGAGGACGGTAATTGGGTAAGTTGGCATTATAATCAAAAAATAGCAAGTCGGTTGGGTAGATCTCTACCTAACTTGAATTTAGAAAAAAAAATTGTGTGAATCCGTTCAGAATTCATTGATTTATGGCGCCTCCCAATTAACATTGATTTCATAGGGGAAAAAACAAAATGGAGGATCGTCCGGCCCGCTCTTAAGGGAATTCTTAAATTGCTACGTTACAAGTTCTGGTATAAGGGAGGTTAGAAATACAATAGTTAAATGCACCTAATTCAAAAACTTTTAGAAAAGACGAAAGCAAAAAACACTGTTTAATTTTTAGAACATTAAAGTTTTTATAGAGAAGAGCCGTGGGATACCGCATAGGTTTACATAAAATTACTTTAATTACTTTAATTAGGGCATTTTGGACCGTTTGCAATGGTTTCAAATGAGATGCGCATGTTCCACCCCACACGACAATGCCACAATTGATGACAGAACCAGCCAATGCCAAGTAAACAGATCGCAGCAGGTACTTTGGCAAAAAATCGCGAACAACTTTGAATAGGTAAAGTAGCTTTCTTAAACGGTTAATTACTGAGCTTATATGGTGTTTAAACTTTAACTGGTAATCAAACCAGACTCCCAGATATTTGCAAGTATCGGAAAAAGATAAACTGTTGCAGTTACACGTAACACCATGCATGGAAAAAGTGTACTCGTGTAGTTTCAGCTTTTCAGAACTGGAGCGGGGAACATTGGAAATTGAAAAATTCACAATTGACGTCTTTAAAACATTTAACAAGAGTAACGTCATACTTCTGTAAATTGGTAAAAACAGCAACTCACTTTTATAAGCAAGGTAGTGCCAAGCCAATTATGTGGGTAGAAGTAGTGTACAAGTATACTGTGAGTTCCTGAATTCACCGGCAACAAGTCAATATAGTCGGCGTCAGAATAGGACCCTGGGTAGATCGAGGCCTATTGAGTCCTTAAAACACGTCATTATTTTTCATTTTCTGCACGTCATTTATTCATTCATTTATTTTTCAACCATGAAATCCCTGCTTTGATCAGCGTTTTGTCGATCCACGATCAGAATACGTACTCGGGTACTCCGTTCAAAGCAGCGGGAATGTTGTAGCACCTCTAAATCGGTTCGTTCCGACGTCGAAGAGCCCTCATTATATTATCCATGTGTAGCACAATAAACTGAGTATGGAGCTTCAGTCACCATCTACTTATTCCAAGTACAATGTAATTTCTCACTTAATTTCATTGAAGCTTGTTAAATCTAACTTGCTTTTGAAGTCTTATTTATTTTTTTATTCCTTTATTTTTGCTCTTATCTGTTTGGTTGCTTTTCAATCACAGAAGGTTGTTTTAGTTTGTTTTTGTCATGATTTGTGGCAGTCGGGATTGCTTCATTTTTGTCTCTTTTCTTTAATTTTTGTTGCAAATAATGTTTTCAATAGTTGCTCTTGACCCGTCGCCTCGGGCGTTTTAGCCTTTAGACGGGCGATATTTATTCCGTAAATTATTTTGACCATTTCTTGATAATTTTTTAAAAAAGTTTGAATTGAACATTTCTATTGACATCAATGGTAGGTATGCATACTAACCAAACGTCAAGAGAGGTTGTTACTTTTCCTGGATCCTACTGGACGAATGTTTAGGCAACCCAATTTTCCAGTCTGAAATTCGTATAGACTCTCACAGCGTCAACCAAATAAAACATCTGCCAATTCGAGTAGGCAGTACAGCTTCCTCACTTGAATCACATGAACGTATAGAATAGTTGGGCAGGTTCGTTTTGATACGGAACCATCCTGCGATCCAACCCGCGTGTACCCTCAAAATTTCAGCTTTCTACGACTATTTTTCGCGTAGTTAGACGCGTTACAAGGAAACTGTCAGCATTTCATGTTCGCGCATGCGCAGACGAATGTTAAAGTACGATTCCAATGAAATTCATATGGAACTATCAATGTATTATTCCTGATCGACCCTCCAAATCTGAACTAATTTCAACGACATTTAAGGTAGTTAAGGGCGTTTCAATTATTTCACGTTTGCGCATGCGCAGACGAATGTTACCGTACTTTTTCAATGATTTTGGTATGGGATCATCTGTGACCCAACCCGCACCTACCCTCCCAATTTCAGTAGTTAGGTAGTTATGGGCGTTACAAGGAATTACCACAGACAGACACGGAACCAAGAATGTTCCTGAATGTTTAAAACGCAAAATGGTAGTGGAAATTTTCATTTTAGTGGACAATTTTTTTTTTTACTCAATCACGAATCCAAGGCTTCCCCTACCTTCGGTATTGAGAGGAAGCAAAAAATAATAATAATAATAAAAATAATAAAGTACCAATCGTCACCAGAAATACTTGGCTCGAGGGCTAAGATTTCATTGTCTGTAAGTTATTATGTATATGCACTCGTATATGCAGTGGCGACAAAAAATGTTTCCTGTTCCGATGGATTTCTGTGGAACAAACGGACGTCCCGTCGAATACTCTACAATATGAGCGTAACAGAACTGATCACGCATGCGCAAGGCGGCCACCACAGATCACTTGAAGGTCTTAGAAAACTTTCATTACCTAGTGGGTGAAAAAATTATTCTTAGCGCCCAAACGTGGACTGACTTGTGGAACTAGAAAGCGACACCCAAAACCATCATTTATACCAAATCCCACAATAAGATCGAACTAGTTATTTTAGGCGGAAACAACGCAAAAACTTTCTCAAGTGTTTTTTTTTAGCTAGACAACACTAGAACTGATGCTGGTTTCCAACTACGAAAAATGTGAGTCGTTAATTTTCAATAAAGACATTTTTACAGATGATCGTGTCGTGTAAAACGAGAAGAGCAAGCAGCCTAGCAGTCAGGGTCGTTGGAAGAGAACGGCCGCTCGTGTCAACAAAGAAATTCCATCCGGGCTCGTCTTGTGAGCATCAGAGCGAGGCGAATCGCCGATTTAGAAACCGGGAATGCGGACTCCATAAACAATTAGAAGTGTAACAGAGCAGTAAACTGTTCGGTTCCTCTAACTGTTTTACACCTTTGCGAAGAATTCGAAAGACAGACGAAGGAGAGAAAAATTACTGATGCATACTAATAACAGTAATCACGTTAATTTTCATTTACTGACCTGGAATTTATAAACAGCATAACATGTCTGGTGCATCGGAAGTAATTCGCACTCTGACATGTAACGGATAATTTGTTGCAACACAAATTTCACATGGAATCTATCGTAAGATTATTATTCTAATTGTTAGTAGTTTTCGAACTTTGAAGGTTCCACTTTTGTTAATGGGCATTACTGTTATTCGCACTGTGGGTATCTGCTGTCCTAGATGTTAGCTAATTTACTATGTGATTTGACGTATGTGTTGGTAAAATATTTTATGGTGCAGCACAAAAAATAATTTCACTATAATAATTCGAACTATTTTGGTTTTTCAATTGTTTTAAACAAAATTAAATAACTTTGTAGTCTTTATAATGGGATGTTTAACAGAGGCTTTTGGGGACGTTATTTCGAGTTGTTTCCGAGTATTTCTGACCAACTTCTAGAACCGTGACGGGTTCTCCATTACAGTGAGAAATTGGTGTGGTGAGAAGTGTCACGATCCTCGGAAAACTTCCAGCTCACAAAAGGAATTATTTGGTGTTTGAACAAGTGACGATACTGTCAACAGCTCATTGTGACGGGAATAACCGGTTAGCGTAATCCTTCTAGAATTCCTATTGTATACCTCATGGTGTAGCTACCGGTCTCCTCCGACTGGATTGATTTCGCCTGAATTTACATCTAAAAGGATGAATCCTCGTGCAGACCGCACCGGTTACTCGCACTCCTGTCTCTACAGAAGTGCTCATGTTGTTCTTCTTCAAACAAGGGTATTAAAGTAAGCGGAAAGGAGCTGAAAAATATATTTTGATGACTCAAAACAATAACAGAAATCCGTCCCTACTGACGCCCAATGGCTACGCAGTCAAGATACCTTCATTCAAATGAGCTGGACTCATACCAGGTTGGGAATTAAACCACCATAACCCAATCTGTGAGTTCCATATTCGATAATGACGATCTCAATTGAAATAATTCGTCGACAACCTTCCAGAAAGGGTCCTTCTTAACCGACAGACGTCAGTTTCCACTTTAGACTTACATCTCTATAATTTCAATATTCAAAATTTGATAGTTTCCGCATCAAGGTATGTAGAATCCGAAAATTGAATAAAAAAAAGTCTGTCTGTCCGCCGCACGCCGGACTTTGCACTCTTCTTAGTTACCATGAATCGAAATTAATGAAATTTGGTTTGTAGGCCACATTTGGGGTTTAGTTGGTCCGCGAAGCTCGGAATTTCTAAGCGGTGAAAAATAGGGGTTTAAATTTCCAGAACGCCGTAGCTCGAAACTTTCAATGGAAGGGTATGGTTTTTTTAAGTTTTTAAACTGATACAAACTAAAGCATTTTTTGAGACCAGCCGTTCTTCTGCACCGAAAAGCTTCGTCAACATGATCGTGAATGAAACGGTACATACATCTAGCCCAGATATCATTGCTAGGGAACACCTGATTATAAACACGGATGGCTGTATGAAGTAATTTTGAATTTTGTTGAAAGGCACTTTTGTAACTCGAACAAACGTTATGCTTCATGAATAACAACAAGTAATTAATGATTTAATTATTGAATCCTGCGCATTTTTACGAAACTGTAATTTATGGGCCGGCTCCAGTAAGTACTCGATTTAGGTCTTTCCTGGGGGGGGGGGGGGGAGCACGAGGGTACTGACCACAGAAAACAGTGATCTACGCAGAAGGGTCATCTATTTTTATTTCTTTTTTGTATTACTCTGTGAACAGACCTGTGTATTCGTTCAGGAATTTTTTTTTTATTAAAACCCCCTCAAAATTTTTCTTTTACGTTTCAAGGTGCGAATATTCCAAAAATGCAACGTCCGTCCGCCGTAACATCAACATCTACTTCATTTTCGGTCTAAAAAATTCGTTCTTTCGCACACAGGATCGATTTTGACCTTAGCTGTGCCCCAAACTTTGCAGCCCGATCGGAATATACCCAAGGGTGTTATGGGTGAAAAATTGGTGTAAAAATAGGGGTTTTCGAGGGTTTTTTTTTAAAAGGGTTTTTGTGAACATGATTCATGAAACTGCAATTCCCCAGCTGGCTCCAGTAGTTACTCGATTTAGGTGTTTCCTGGGGGGAGCACGTAGGTAATGACCACAGAAAACAGTGATCTACGCAGAAGGGGCATCTATACAGCTAAATGATAAACCGTTGTGTAATAATTTGCAGCTTTTATTTTTTTATTTTTTTTTTTTATTCCAGTTATAACACGGAATGATGTGATGAACACATTGGCTCAGGATCCCCAGCCAGCTCTGTCGTAATTTGTGAGAAATGCGAGAGGTTGAGACAAGACGAGTTAAGACAAATTTCTTGAGACAATTTTCTTTCTCCAGCGGGAAAACAAGCGTTTTCTTTGTCCCGTGCCACTGCCTGGAAACGGAGCTGTGAACTCGGTTGAAAACGAGTCGTGAAGACTTCTTCGTTTCCAGCGTTGGATGTGGAAGTGTCTTAATGAGGGGAAACTATAGTAGTAACAACCCCCTCCTCGATCCACCTGGAGCGAACCCGCCGTCACCGCAAGGGCCAGGAGAATCTCGAAGCCTGCAGAGTGCTGTCATGGGAAGGAGGCAAGGCAGTCAGGAACCTCCCTGTACCGTTAACTCTAAACTTCTTTGTTTATTTCACTTCCCTTCGCCCCACGGAGCCTCTCTTATCTAACCTGACTTACCTTTTTGACCCTTCCAGCCTCGCTCCTATACTCGAACCAAAATGTATCGGGAGTGGCCCATTGATATCTCTCATCTTCCAGGTTTTTTGGCTTCTGCTGGTGGCATACCACCAAACCTGCACGATACACCTGGGAGCCATCTTTCCGTATTGGATTTACGTCATCTACTTTCGCTGACCATCCTGCGTCGAACATTTTCGTTGCCTCGCATAACCTCGTATTTAAACTTAGTTAACAATTCTAGCAACGCCCGCCGGAATGACCCTGGATTGTGTGGAGTACTGGAATATGTAGGTTTATGTCCAAGAAGTTACGGCTACCATACTATCAATATCTGCACCAACCAATAAAATCTGTCTTTGAAACAGATACTGATCATAAAATTTAGTATATAATATATGGACCAACATTTTTCAATGAAAATATATTACACCTTGAGGACATCGACATCAACGGCAATCCGTCCAAAGTTCTTTTTTTGACGATTTTTCGCCCTTTCCTCGTCGTGGCCCTATGACGTCATTTAGCCTAAAAACCGATTCTAAACTATTCCTACTAGAATGAGGATTACTATAAGAATGCTCCATAATATCTTACACAAGCAATAGGTACACTACTACGCACATCACGGTTACATGAAAACATGTACCGAGGGTGGTCGTTACCATGTAAACCTGAACATTAAAATAAAACAAACTGAATGGTGGGACCATTGGAATTTAATAATTTCTTTGGAATTGGAGACCAATAATTGAATGGGGGAGATTATTATTTATAATTATTTCCGCATTGATGTTTCGACTACAAACCAGAAGAATATTTTTCAAGAATACAGAGGCAGTGGTGGTAACCGTCCAAACGTAGTAAACTGAAAGTTCTATCGCAGCAAGCTCAGAACAATCGTCATTCGTCATTACCATCAACACCAGAAAGGAATAAATACTCATAATATGATAGCTGAGCAATATAATTATGGGCATCATACAATAACCGAGTATCTACTATTGCAGGTTATCTGAATATTTATTGCGACGTTTTATACTCAGGAATGTCTGCTCTAATTCGTTAAATAGGGGCTCTTGTTTCCAGGGACATCTTATAATCACGAATTAACTGGTCGAATTTTCGTAGTGAATTTCTCCTAGGCTAGAAACACACAGAGAGAGAAAGTGAGAAAATCTTAGGTATTAGGTACAAGTGATGTATCCAACAGGTTTGATGTATCAGTTCCCACTGATAGCATAAAAGGAGGAGCAGCCCAATTCAAGATACCTACTTCCACGCCTATCTGACGCCTATCTCGGAGAGGCATGGAATGCTGAGTGAATCGTCACTGTCAATCCGTTGGAACAGGTCGTTGTCGTTCTATCTCGGACAACGGAATTCTCTGTTCATCCACGCAAAAACAAGCAATAACTAGAACCAATAAAATGAGAAACGCGGTTTGGGAGTTCCCTGAATAGAGAGCAGTTAAATACTGATCAGGGAAAGTCAAAAATAAGAATTCTCAAGGAGAAAAAAATTCCACAATATCTTCTAGCCAGGAGCGTTGCGTTCATAAGGCCTAAATTGGGCCACTGCCCCGGCACCCAAAAACACTAAGCAGTAAAAAAAAAAAAACCCAACCGTTGTTCAGTTGGCATTTGAATTCCCCTCCGTACACTGTAACTAGCATTTTTCACTAAGTTCAACAGCGACTCGCCAGATTTCTCTGGCTATGGATATTCAATATTCTAGTAGAGCATCCATGGTGGTTCCTTCATGTTAGCTCCATATACCAAGCATGTTATCGGAATAAAGCGACAGTAATCGATGTCCTGCAATCGAAATCGAAACCTGGGCTCCGGAAACTGGCAGGTAGGTCCTGGGACCTAGTTTTCCCATGGCAACTGAGAAAAGTGGCCCATCCGCGCATGTTCAGTCGAGTAAAACAGCAGTTCGTCGCGCCCACTTTGGGCCCTGACTCCAGAATCTGATTTCCACCCCAAAATCGTTCCTCTTCACAATCGATTCGATCCCTTCGATTCAATTTGTCATCTCGATACGGAAATGCTTCTTCGTCTTCCAATATGTTTTTGCTGTCTCGTGAATCACATTCGTTTGCTCTGTTGAGTCTGTTGTCAGTTTTCAATTTTTTTACGTCGAATTTTGTGAGTTTTGCGTTTGGTCCGGTTCCGATGATAGATTTGTATTTGTGGTACCTACGTGCGTTTTGTCCTTTTTGCTGTTTGTGGACTGCTCGGCGTCATAACACACAGATAACTACCTAGCTTCTAGTCAATAGTGTCTCCATTCAAGTAGGTACCGGTCGACGGGTCATTTTGTATTAATTTGTTTACTATATTTTTGTAACAAATGAATTCGGAGGCTAATTTGCAGTAGAAATGGTCGACGCTTTCATACGACGACAGTGATGATTAAAAGAAAGCCTTTGCTGAGTATCATTCAATCACTAAATAAGGGAAAGGTGTTTTTGTCTTGGGGTATTTTGTAGACAAATCTGTTGGTTTTGAGATCTGGTTTGATGCCCCACCGTTTTTAGAGCTCATGCACCATTACTGCTTCTAGACCCATTGTAAAACTACGAAAAAACGTGTGTCGCAATAGGTACCTTGTCTGTCGGAATAGGTAGCAGTGTCAACTTTCCAACTACCCCCAAATGTATAATGATGCATGAGGAATGAAAGAAAAACGCTGGAGCAGGTGCATTAGATAAATAAAGAACAAAGGAGATGGCGTGATTCGATTTATACTTAAGCGTGGACAGACTTCCACGCTCGTGTTTTGCGGGAACTGCCTGCGCGATACATCTTAAGGAACTGAAATACATCCACAACACCAGATCCAATTATGTGCTCATTGTGAGATGGATTTATTGTGAGAAGAACCGAGGATGAACTGGAGGGAAATTATTCCAGACCGCAGGATTTTCTACGAAGGGGGAAAACCTGGGAGATCAATAAGCACATCCACTTTTTCACTCGTAAACCGTCCGACTCCCACAAGGCTGATCTTCAAAGCTTTCGACGACCAGGGTAACCGCAATCATCAGATCATTTCAAGGGCGAGTGGAGGGGAGAGGGGGATTTTCGAGTGGCCTACATTGTGGTAAGGGTCGTTTGCTAGGATACTCACTCGGCTTCGTCAAGGTTTTTGAGCTGGTACCTTATTATTTTCGAACTCCAAAGGTTGAGTTATAAAAGATCGTTGACATGGACATGGACTCTGAGAAGGGCAGCAGTTTTCGCTGAGATAGGTAAGGATATGAATGTCAAGGCGAAGCTGGAAATTTATCAAGTCTGACCCCTTATCAAGTATGACCCGGAGAATGAGGAGTACCCATGACTTCTGTTTATATTACTTTCTCATCTTTAGATAGAAGTAGATTCGAGTCTAAGAACTCTCCTACGACGAATAGTTCTTTTTCTACGAGCTTTCAGTGTTTCGACAACAAGTGACGTCATTGAACCCCTCCCGCCAGGGCAAGACCCCCTCCTTACCGGTAGTGACGTCACTTGTTGCCGAAACTTTGAAAGCTCATAGAAAAATAGGTATCCCTCGTACGCCACTGAGCAAGTTCAATGATTTTCAGACCTGCAGATGGTTTTTCAAGATAAGGGGTGAAGTTCTGGCGTTGGAAAGTAGGCCGTACGAATCGAGTGGCCAGACTTGCTTGTAGTGTAGAGGCGGGAAGTTGAAAATGCCTTCCATTTCATAGGAAAATGTACGGCCCTGGTGAATTTGAGGCGGCAGTATCTGGGTGGGGCTGATTTAAGTTGGGGAAAGGTATTTGACGATGATCAAGTCCGGGAATCTTGGTTTGGTGAAATTCTGCTCAGTGGCTTGGAAACTAAGACGTGCGGCTATAGAATAATACGGTTTTAGGTAATCTAGGAATTAGTTCTATGTAAATTAAAATATGTGGTTAAGTGCAAAAAGTACCTGATTATACTGCTGACCTGGCAATATTGTTTAAAAGAAGTTGTTTAGGTAAAGAATTAGTTTGTAAAATCTATAACTACTATGTAAATTTACTTATTACTATTAGAGTAAAGGCAAACTTATCGGACGGTCCAAGTAGCGCGTACAAACAATAAAACAATAAAAGCATGTTTTCATTCATTCATTCAGGTATTCATCGTAGGAGAGTGCGGCTGGTCTCGAAATTCTTAGAATGGAACCTAATTTAATTTAAAAACGCTGCAAATCCCTGCACAACGGTTTATTATTTTGTATAGAATACCCTTCTGTTACAGATCACAGCTCTATGTATAGATAACCCGTCTATATAATATGATATGTACTATTCTATACATATAATGTAGATCGCAGACCCTCCGTAGGTTGGTACCTAACCCCGTACTCGTTACTAGGTACCTACCTAAATCACGAGTTAAATGTTGCTAAAATAATTCTGCCGATGACAAACAGTACCTAACAAAAAGAAACACACATAATGAAGTTCTGAAAAGAAATTGTTGATGAGGAGTGAAAAAAGTTGCAAAAGTACCTACCAACAAACTCCAGCCCCTTCTACGTAGATGGTATAATGAACCGTTGTGTAATAATTTACCGTTGAGTAATGATTTACCGTAAGTAATAATTTACCCATCAATAATACTTTAACGTTTGTTCAAGTTTCACTACCTACCAACAAACTCCAATAGAGCCATCATTTTTCAAATTAAATAATATCACAGAACAACCAACTCGACTTCATACTCCGCCAATATAATCAGGTGATCCCTACCAATGATTGGCCGTATTCACAAATTCCTATTGTGGGCGCGTCTCTGGTTACGAGATTTGGTTTGGATTGTATAGAATTTCATTCACACTGGAGTCGAAAATGCCTGTCGGTGCAAACTTCGGGGCCTTACTGTGAACGAACGGCTGGACGTACGATGCTCCGGATGGTCTTAAAAAACTCGCAAGTTCAAGAACTATTTAAAACCGTAAAAATATTTACGTAAAAAAATGGTATAGGCGTTTTGAAAATTTCAACCCCTATTTTGAACCCCTTAGAGATGACTCACAGTAACGTCGAGCTTCGAGGACCAACTAGACGCCGAACGGAACCTATAACCCGAATTTCATCAATTTTTTTTCATGGTAACTAAGAAAAGTGGCCCGTACGGCGTACGGCGTACGGTGTACGGCGTACGGCGGACAGACAGAAATATTTTTATTGCAGTTTTGGATTCTACATATCTTGAAACGTAAACCATCAAATTTTGAGGGGGGGTAAGAATTTTTTTTTTCATGCTCGATTCCAATGGTTCATTATTGAAAATAATAAACCAAAATATAAACAAGTCATGGATACTCCTCACTGTCCCGTCGATACAACATAAGGGCAGTCAGTGTGATGCTCTTTTGACAGCATACAAAGATGCATTGCACCATTCTATATTTCCCAACACAGACAAGTCCTTCTCAATTATTTAGATTATTCAAGTCACAAAATGCGGTACACTTGAGTTATGGAAAAACTGACGAGGTTCGAGCAAACAAGAACCACGGAGAGAGACTAAATACAGCGGCTGCTCTACATTTGAAGTAGGCTCACTGTTTGGGTTAACGAGAAGCGAAAAACCAACAGGATTACCAATTCAATTTGAAGGAGGCCGCGAACGTGGAATTCGTTAGCTGCATACCTACTTGTTGTTAAGTCGGAGCTGGGATTACTAAAGTGGGGCCTAATCCCATATAATCGGAATCAAGTAAGGAACGGAACGGACATTTAAGGGTGCCTGGACAGAGTTGAATCATCTAGATCAAAGGTGGGTATCCGAATCAGCCATATGACGTACCGAACTACCATCGAAAAGATAGGCGATTAAGTAGCCCTCTAAACGATCTTTTGATAATCAAATAATATTGTTTATTTTACTAAATTACTCCTAAGTAATACCTTAAAGTATGCCTTCTGTTAATACTTTTATGGCAACCTCCAGTGATTTTTAGCCACGTTTAGCCCAAAAAATCTAATTTCACCCGCGTTCAGTTATCCAAGAATCCCCATTATCAAAACTCATCCCTTCGTTGGTAATTTATGTAGGTAGGAAGAAATGCTAACACCTAAGGATAAAACAAATCTGTTATCAAAACGTTTAATGAAAATTCGTGTAGGCACTAAAATATGTTTACGTATTGCTATGGCTTAAATTTCTTCACAAATTCGCAAAATACTACTCCTTTTTTACACACTGAAAAATGCAGAGAATGAAAACAAGTACGAAACTAACCCAACGAAATACTACTCAACTAAAGGATATTTGGCCTAAACTGTCGCACTCAAATTTACTCTACTCAACTACTCCCCACTGGAATCCACAACAAAACATTACCTCAAATACAAACCATAATATCAATAGGAATCACGATGCAAATTTGAGAGAACTGGTACAAAACCCTACTAAACCATAATATCAATAGGAATCATGAAGCAAATTTGAGAGAACTGGTACAAAACCCTATTATTATCCTCGTCTGTGCCAATAATAGTTGATGTGGGGCGCAGCCCTCATGCACATAAGGCGGCAGCAGATGGTCGTGATACGAGGGTGAGGAGGACACAAGAACATTCCAGAAATACAGTCGGATATCAAGAAACACCACAGAAAAACTGCTGAATAACCAAGAAACACAAAAAACATGGGCCTCGCATTTACTATATCCAGCAAGCGCTTTAGCTAGATCGATTATTTTGAGCGAAATTCCCGTTGATAAGGATGGGTTCATCAATGGCATCGTAATTATAAGTTTCGGTTTGAAGACTTCAACATACAATTTTACACCTATCGAGGCGAGTCACGCGAACCATTTGAACGGGCCGGATTATAGCGATTTCATGAACTGCTCACGAGTTCAAAGCAGAAGTTGTTTTTTCAAAACATTTCAGTACACCTTCGGTTTTCAGGACATTTTCATCGATAGTGATTAGTTGAGGAGTTCGAAAGCGACAACAAACGAGGTTTGTTTAGCGACGACCTATAGTAATCAAATCACGGTAAGATAACTGTGTCAAAGTAGACTTACTAAGAGACTTTCTTAGGACACAAGATACTGGGTCAAGTTAGCGTTCTCAATTTCGAGGGGATAAAATGATTAAAGCGAAGAAAGGTCTAACTGTGCTCTTTGCGTGAAGCATGAAAAAAGACATTCTTCACGAGTTTCTTTTGACTCTTTGACCATTGTATCTAAACATCCGGGAGGTGAAGAAGAAAAATTTAAATACTGCAAGCGCGGACGGACTATTCATCGGATGATTCGCACAATCACTAGCGCTTTGAATGGAAATGGTGGATTATTTGTATGCCTTGAAAGAACTTGGAGTTCAAATCATAATAGGGCTGAGATGTATATTATATCAATTTTGTGACAGAAATCAATCCAACATAGTAAACGTAAGGGGTTTGGTCCATTCCCTAACACTAAATTGTACCAACATCACTAGCATCAAAATAGTTCCGAACGGCAGACAGAAAGAAACGTTGCAAATTATTACACAAAGGTTTATTATTAACCTCGGCAGATGCCCCTCCTGCGTAGATCACCGTTTTCTGTGGTCAATACCTACCCTCGTGCTCCGCCCAGGAAAGACCTAAATCGAGTATGGAGCCGGCCGGGGAATTACAGTTTCATAAATATGCGGTGGATTCAAAAATTTTATCATTAATGATTAATTTGTTATTATTCATGGAGCATAATGTCTGTTCGAGTTACAAAAGTACCTACCTATCAAGAATATCAAAATGACCATCGTTCTTCAAATAATAATATCACTGAACAACCAACTCGACTACATACAGCCATCCGCGATTATAATCAGGTGTTCCCTGGCAATGATATCAGGGCTGGATGTATGTAGCGTTTCATTCACGATCATGTTGACGAAGCTTTTCGGTGTGAACGAATCACTGGACGTACAAATGCTCCGCAGGGTGGCCTCAAAAAATTCTCAAGTTCGAGATTTATTTAAAAACGAAAATCTAAAACAAAACGCACCCTCCAGTTGAAAGTTCTCGAGCTACAGCGTTCTGAAAATTGCAATCCCTGTTTTTCACCCCTTGGAGAAGGAGTAAACGGATTTATTACCAATAACGCGTGGTTGGTTGTGTGACCTACTCGTAAGAGCCGAATCATGGACAACAGAACACTGACTGTGGTCTTAGATTTGACTACTCTTACATATTACTCATTTATATTCATTAAAATTGGAACACCCAACTACTTCTCCTTCCCGCTCCTCTGACCAATGACATCCCCCCCCCCCCCCCCTCTAATCTTGTGGATTTTCCTACTCCCGCGGCTCTGGACAGCATGACTTCATCATCAGTAGAGATTTACATCTATGACTACAACTTCACCCGACTTTCAACGTTAAGGGGGATTTTCTTAAGAAATTTTTCAGTGCTGACCACGATATGTTACACGAGGACTGTGAATATAAACATCCGTAACAATAATTTAGACCGAAAATCGAACAGCTGATCTCAAATTGGCCTGCCACTTTTCCTGAGTGTGAAAAGAGCCGACCGACAACGAAGCGTGTGAATAACAATGGAGTCCTAAGCCCACGCAAATAGAACCTACACTCAGATAAACGACGACTAATTCAACGATGTAACGCCAGACAAACAAGAGGGAACTCATAACCCTGGGCGGGAACATTGCACAAGGCGTCTCCTAGTCGCTGTTATTTGGAGCTGAATTCTCACGCCATCCTGCCAGACATCAGAGCGGCGCCCTACGGAATTGAAGCGTGACGCTAATCGCTCGCGTCGGTCGATAAGTCCACGGACGTTTTCTGTCCTACATGAAGGAAAGTCGACGACGGAAGGGCGAAACCCTGGAGGAATCCGAGAAGAAAAAGTACCACCAATGTAGGGGGAAATCAACGAGCTAGAGGGAATGCGTCCAACTAGGTATAAGGAAATTCCATAGCGAACACTTAAAAGCCATAGTTTCTATGAATGTCCCAAATTTACAACATCCTGTTCCTATCTCAACCAAAGAGCTGTCAAAGGAATGGCTTCCCGTAGCAGGTATGCCTACCTGAAATGGAAACTCGAGGATAATGGGAACTCCAAAAACCTGAGGAGAGCCTGATTGCGAAAACAATGGTTGTCAATGGCAGTGGAAGAACATTCCATACAAAACAGACTATTCAAGGTATTTCTTATCGCTCGCAGGCCCTCAAAGTAGCTCAAAAATATCGACTCGACTGCCCAGGAAGCGCCCATAGGGATAATATTGTGGCATGCCAGTGAGGTGTTGGGCGATCACACTGCGGTAGAACAGCAGAGCATGCACTGCTTAGGTTGCTCCTAAACAAATATACAATACTTTTTTCACCATACATAGAGTACAAAATTAGCAAAATAATTATTTGCAGAACAAATATTGCCCGTCTAAAGGCTTAAGCCCGCGGCGACGGGTCAAGAGTCACTAATCAGGACCCCATGTAGACAATTATAAATTTAAAAAGAAAATAAGAAAACAATTGAGACAACAACATAATGAATATCTCTATCGATATAAACAAAAACAACTTACCAACAAACCTTCTATGGTTGAAACTCTACCGAAAAATAGGCGAAAAAATACAAAAATTAACACACATAATTGCTTTTCAAAATCAAATTAGATTACTGTACAAGATTCAGCGAAATCAAATAGGAAACAACCGCAGTCTTATATTTGGACTTGAACAACTAGACGGCGTTCCCAGTTTGTTGTACAGCACATGAAGGATATAATGAGGGTTCTTTGATGTTAAACCGATGCGGTTCCGAGGAATTACATCACTGCCTGCTACTAGGAAACGAGTGTTGACCATAAGCCGGTTGATCGATGATTAAGGTAGGAACTTTGTGGTAAAAAAACAATAAATTCTTCAAAAAAAACGCTGCAAAGTCCTTGTCACATGGGGTTTATTATTCTACAGAAATGTTGGCTGTACATTTTGTCGTGAGTCCCTCCCGGGAACACTCCTATCATATTAAGTTCTCACCAATATCCAAACGCCAAACTAAAGCTCAGTGAATAAAGATATGAGTGGGGATAGGCGACAGAACCCAGGGTTACTCAACCTGGGGCCCCACTACCAGCTCCCAGCAAGGAGCTGGAGGGAGAGGCCCCCAAGTACTATATAACCCCGGATCCTGGCGCTCAAGCTTCATTCGACACTTCCTCTAACCAGCTCTCTCTTCTCTCTCTTACCTTACCTCCCAGATGATCGGTTGAATACAGCCGCCTGGGAATTTCACCTCCTCTCTTCTCTCTCCTCCTTCCCCCCTTGTCTAGATGATCGGTTGAATACAGCCGCCTAGACAAGGGACCTCTCCTTTCCTCTCCTTCACCTAGATGAACGGTTGACTACAGCCGCCTAGGTGAAATTCCCTCATCCACCTCTCTCTCCTCCAAAAGTCGTAGATGTTCGGTTGATTACAGCCGCCTGCGACTTTTCCTCACCTTCCTTCCACACCACCTCTCTCTCCTCCAAAAGTCGTAGATGTTCGGTTGACTACAGCCGCCTGCGACTTTTCCTCCTTTTCTATCCTTTACCTAAATTCACTCACTCACCTTCCTTCCACGCCACCGTGATGAGAATTTTAAATTCATCACAGTGGTGAACCCGACGTTCACTCAACCTTCTTCCTTCCCACCTTCCCACCTCATGTGTCGCCCCAGTCAAGTAGTTCGGTGTCCCGCATTTTAAATTCAAAATTTTAACCAGTCAGTTTAAATTCGCAATTCTTGGCCCAACCCTCAACACTCACCTCTCAACTCAACGCACCACCGCTCCCGCCGATTGCGAATTTCGAAATTCAAAACCACGTCAAATTTTTGAATTTTAGTTACAGAAATGGACCCGAACTCACCGACGCCGCCGCTCCTGCGACCAGCCACACTGCAGCCGCCCGCCGCTGCGACATCCGACGCATTGGCCGACAACCCTTTCTCCACGCTCTCCCCGCCAACGCAGAGGACGGTCCCCAGCAGCATCCAAACCGGCCCGCCCCACCACAACCAACTACCTCCCTGCGGACCCCCCCCACCGTTGTTTCTATCATGTAAACTTCGGTGGGGAGGCCCGCAAGTGCCAACCCCCCTGCTCCTTCGCCCCTAAGCAGGGAAACGCAGCCGCCCGCCGGTAAATCCGGCGGGCCCCCCTCCTCGCCGACACGGGGGGGACCATGCACATACCCCCCCCGCCAGCATTCACACAACCACCACCACCAAGCCTCGCTACCCCTCCTACGCCGCCGCCACGGCTGCCAACCTTCCGGCCGCGCCTGCAGCGCCGCCGAAAAATCCACCCCACCACAAACGAAACAACCCCTCCACGCCCGCCACCAGGGCAACCAACACTCCGGCCGCCACTCACGCCGCCGCATCCGCTTCCCCACCACGAAACGTCACCTCCCCGCCCGCCAACAGGGCAGACACCCTCCCGGCCGCCACTCACGCCGCCGCACCCGTTCCCCCACCACGGAACGTAACCTCCCCGCCCGCCAACAGGGCAGACACCCTCCCGGCCGCCACTCACGCCGCCGCACCCGTTCCCCCACCACGGAACGTAACCTCCCCGCCCGCCTCCAGGGCACAACCCCCTCCAGCCACCACCCAACCCGGGAGGAAACCGAAACCTACCCCTCCCAAACCGGCCAAACCTCCCAACAACCCACCCCGCGTCTCCTTCGCGGAGGACCTGCCACCACCATCACACATCCCTACCTCCACCATCAAACAGAACGCCCTACCGACCCACCAGCGACTTTTCCTGCGCTGCGGGAAAACTAATGTCCCTTTCCTGGTGGACACGGGGGCGGCGCTGTCCATCTTCCCTAACAACATCCTCCGTCGTCAGGCGCGCTGCTACCGGCAGCTTCTCTACGCCGCCAACGGTACCACCATCCCCTCGTACGGGACGTACCGCTCCTCAGTTCACATGAGCGGGCTCGCGTACGAGTGGGAGTTTACCGTGGCGGACGTGGAGAAGGCGATCCTGGGGGCCGATTTTCTAGCCTATTTCGGTCTCCAGGTCGACGTCCGAAACGCGCGCCTGATCGACCCCGCCACCAAAAAACCCATACCCGGCTTCATCCACGCAATCAACCACCCCCCCACACAGTTCGAACGCCTCCTCCTCAACTACCGTCCCCAGCGCCGCCCCTCTGCACACATCTCCACTGTCCAGCACCACATCGAGACCACAGGACCACCCATCACCGCCAAAGCCCGCCGCCTACACCCCCTGCAGTTGTCGAAGACCCGCCAACACTTCGACAAACTCATCGCCGACGGTATCATACGCCCCTCAAAATCCCCTTGGGCTTCTCCACTCCACATCGTACAGAAGCCCAATGGGGATATCCGCCCCTGCGGGGACTACCGTCGGCTCAACTCGAAAACTACACCAGACCTCTATAATGTCCCCCACCTGCGTGACTTTTCGTCACATCTCCATGGCGCCACTATCTTTTCCACCCTTGATATTTCGCGAGCGTTCCACCACATCAACATCCACCCCCCCGACGTCCCGAAAACCGCTATAATTACCCCGTTCGGGTTGTTCGAATATGTGAAGATGGGCTTCGGATTACGGAACGCCGCGCAAACTTGGCAGCGCTATATGGATAGTATCTTGCGAGGCCTGCCTTTCGTATTTTGTTTTCTCGACGATATACTGATCGCCTCCAAGACCCCCGAAGAACACCTCGACCACCTACAGCAAGTCCTCAACATCTTCTCCACCGAAGGTCTCCTGGTCAACACAGACAAATGTGTCCTCGGCCAACCCTCCGTCCGCTGCCTCGGCCACCAAGTATCCTCGGACGGCATCACACCCCTCCCCGACAAGGTCCACGCAATTCTTGACTTCCCAGAACCCCGCACGGTCACCGAGCTCCGCCGCTTCCTGGGTATGTTAAATTTTTACCGTAGACACATGAAACACGCCGCCCAACATCAACAACCACTCGTACACGCCATTCCCCAACCCTCCAAAAAAAATGACAACCGCCCCATCACCTGGACCCCCCAACTTTCCGCCGCGTTCAAAATTTGTAAACAGGACCTAGTAGACGCCGCTCTATTGGCCCACCCCGACCCTCACGCTCCCCTCTCCATCACTACCGATGCGTCCGATTGGGCCATCGGGGCAGTGCTCCAACAGCACACCAGCGCCACCCCCCAACCCATTGGCTTCTTTTCTAAAACCTTATCCCCCACCCAGAAAAACTATTCAACTTTCGACAGGGAACTCCTCGCCATCCACGAAGCCATAAAACACTTTCGTGACTTCGTGGAGGGCAGGCAGTTCTCTGTCATTACAGACCACAAGCCCCTGACCCACGCCCTCCTTCAAAATCGTAAGTCCGCCTCCCCGCGTCGCCTCCGGCAGCTCGAGTTTATCGGGCAATTCACGTCCGATATTCGATATCTGCCGGGGGCCGACAACTGCGTGGCGGACGCACTATCCCGACCCACCCCTACCCCGGCGCCGGTGGCGGAGTTGCTGCCATTCCCCTCTCCTCAATCCATCAAATCCAAACAAAACCCCACCTCCGACCCTGCCCTTTCCAACCTCATTTCCGCATCCAAGTTGGAACAGCTGCCTCCCCTCGACCTCTGGTGTGACGTAACGGCCGACTCACCGCGCCCTTACGTCCCACCGGAGTTGAGGAGGCAGTTGTTCCTCCACTATCATTCCCTCCATCATCCCGGCATTCGGGCGAGCCGGGACCTCATCAAGACGCGGTACTTCTGGCCCCATATGAATACAGATATTCGTAACTGGGTTCTCGGGTGCCAGAAGTGCCAGCGTTTCAAAGTCTCGGCCCACCCGCATGTACCTCCTCAACCAATCCCCGACTCCCTCCCGTGGGAGCATGTACATTTGGACTTAGTGGGCCCCCTTCCCCCATCCGAGGGGAAGAAATACTGCCTCACGATGATCGATCGTGCCACCAACTGGGTGGAGTGCATCCCCCTCTCCTCCATCACCGCGGACACCGTCGCAACGGCTTTCCTCTCTCAATGGGTCAGCCGTTACGGTTGTCCGCGAACAGTCACGGTCGATCAAGGGAGGCAGTTTGAATCGGCCCACTTCTCCGATTTACTACGCTCCCTCGGGATCCAAAAGATCCACACCACCCCGTACCATCCCCAATCCAACGGGAAAATAGAGCGGTGGCACTCGGTCCTGAAACAGGCCATTTCTACTTCAACAAATTCCCCTTCCTGGACTAAATCCCTTCCCTACATATTGCTCAGCCTTCGAACATCCGCCCGTCCTTCAGACCAAACTAGCCCCGCCCAAAACGCCTTCAAAGACCCGCTACGCTTACCGGCCGACATTTTCACCCCAAACCACACCCCGTCAATTAACAGGGAGCCTCTACACTCCACAACACCCACAAACGACACCACATATCCCAAACGTTTTTTCACCACCACACACATGTACCTGAAAGAGCCCGGCATCCATAAAACTTTCCAACCCCTGTATGCCGGGCCCTTTCAGGTCATCCGCACAACACACTCCACCGCTACCCTGTTAATTGACGGGAAGCCCCACACCGTGCCATTGGCACGGTGCAAACCAGCCCCAGTCCTCCCCGACCACTCTCACCACACCAATCCCACACCCAGCCCTACACCACCAACACCGCACATCGCCTCCATTTCACCCGCCGGACCCCAGCGTCGCCGCCTCTCTCCGCGACGCCCCGGGTACCGGCTCCCACCGGCTCTTCCCCTTCACCGCCACCCTGGCAGTGAAGGGACCCCTCTATCAGACTTCACTAACGTGAAGACTGTTAGAGGGGGTCGCCTCCCTCACTCACACAACTCACACACACACACACACACACACAAACACTCGCCACACCACACCCAGGAAACGGCGGACCCTCGCAACCGCCTACCACCATGTAACCAAATGTCTGTACATACTTCTGTATTTTCTGTATATACTACTTCACCTTTTGTACATACTCACCCGCCATCTGTAAATAATCATCTGCCAGCTGTAAATATTCATGCATCCTCTGTACATACTCCATCTCATTGTAAATATTATTCATCCTCCTCATCTCGCCCTTGCCGATCACTTCCCTAAACGCTAAATGTTTAGGGATCCTGACCACCGCACTGTACATACCTCGCCATCTCATCCTACTTATACTACCTTATATTGTCTACTTACTTATATCCATGTTCTACTTACTTATCATCTACCTTATGTTCTGCCTTATGTTCTACCTTATGCTCTACCTTATGTTACTACTAGTTTTAAGGACCGCCTTCAGCTCAACCTCTGTTTGCATCGGCCCTCAGCCCCTGTCACCTTTTCTTCGCCTTCAGCACCACCATTTGTTTGCCGTAGCCCTCAGCTCCTGTCACCTTGCGCCTTCAGCACCACCTTTGTTTGCCGTAGCCCTCAGCTCCTGTCAACTTGCGCCTTCAGCTCCACAAATATTGGTTCAAACTGGGGGGACCTCTGTCGTGAGTCCCTCCCGGGAACACTCCTATCATATTAAGTTCTCACCAATATCCAAACGCCAAACTAAAGCTCAGTGAATAAAGATATGAGTGGGGATAGGCGACAGAACCCAGGGTTACTCAACCTGGGGCCCCACTACCAGCTCCCAGCAAGGAGCTGGAGGGAGAGGCCCCCAAGTACTATATAACCCCGGATCCTGGCGCTCAAGCTTCATTCGACACTTCCTCTAACCAGCTCTCTCTTCTCTCTCTTACCTTACCTCCCAGATGATCGGTTGAATACAGCCGCCTGGGAATTTCACCTCCTCTCTTCTCTCTCCTCCTTCCCCCCTTGTCTAGATGATCGGTTGAATACAGCCGCCTAGACAAGGGACCTCTCCTTTCCTCTCCTTCACCTAGATGAACGGTTGACTACAGCCGCCTAGGTGAAATTCCCTCATCCACCTCTCTCTCCTCCAAAAGTCGTAGATGTTCGGTTGATTACAGCCGCCTGCGACTTTTCCTCACCTTCCTTCCACACCACCTCTCTCTCCTCCAAAAGTCGTAGATGTTCGGTTGACTACAGCCGCCTGCGACTTTTCCTCCTTTTCTATCCTTTACCTAAATTCACTCACTCACCTTCCTTCCACGCCACCGTGATGAGAATTTTAAATTCATCACACATTTATTGTTTGTTTCATGTGAAATAATTGAAATAGCTATTTCTGATGGTTTCCAACAATTTTGGCCCCCAAAACACAAATTAGGTAGGTAGGTACGATCTTTTTTTTTTTTTTTAAATTAACTTTGATCATTGGTAGTGGCATTTAATCGTCTTGATCCACGTGTTGACACTTTTTCTAGTGTTATTCTACAAATTGATGGTGATTTCGCAGGTATTTGACTCATAAAAAATCAATTTTGGGAGCTGAACATCTGGTACAACCTCAATTTTCCACTCCTTGGCCAAAATCGACCTCATATTCGATCTTCTCGTCCCCAAAAACATGGAAAACGATACCTCAAAAGCTCATGTTACCAACATGTTGCTAAAACGCAAAAAGTACCTATTTTTACACACATTTTCACTCACAACACCCCTGGGAATATTCCGATCGGGCTGAAAAGTTTCGGGACACAACTAGGGCCCAAATGGAGCATGTGTGCGAAAGAACGACTTTTTTAGACCGAAAATGAAGCCTGTACACGTGATACGGCGGACGGACATTGCATTTTTTGAATCTACGCACCTTGAAACGGAAAAGAAAAAAGTTTGAGGGGGGGTTATAAAAATTTTTTGCTGAGCGATTACATAGGTGTATTATTCAGAGAATAATAAACCAAAATGCAATGTCCGTCCGCCGTACGCCGTCCGCCGTCCGCCGTATCACGTGTACAGGCTTCATTTTCGGTCTAAAAAAATCGTTCTTTCGCACACATGCTCCATTTGGGCCCTAGTTGTGTCCAGAAACTTTTCAGCCCGATCGGAATATACCCAGGGGTGTTATGAGTGAAAATGTGTGTAAAAACGCTGCAAATCCCTGCACAACGGTTTATTATTTTGTATAGAATACCCTTCTGTTACAGATCACAGCTCTATGTATAGATAACCCGTCTATATAATATAATATGTACTATTCTATGCATAATTATGTAGACCGCAGACCCTCCGTAGGTTAGTACCTAACCCCGTACTCGTTACTAGGTACCTACCTAAATCACGAGTTAAATGTTGCTAAAATAATTCTGCCGATGACAAACAGTACCTAACAAAAAGAAACACACATAATGAAGTTCTGAAAAGAAATTGTTGATGAGGAGTGAAAAAAGTTGCAAAAGTACCTACCAACAAACTCCAGCCCCTTCTACGTAGATGGTATAATGAACCGTTGTGTAATAATTTACCGTTGAGTAATGATTTACCGTAGTAATAATTTACCCATCAATAATACTTCAACGTTTGTTCAAGTTTCACTACCTACGAACAAACTCCAAAAGAGCCATCATTTTTCAAGCGAAATAATATCACAGAACAACCAACTCGACTTCATACTCCGCCAATATAATCAGGTGATCCCTACCAATGATTGGCCGTATTCACAAATTCCTATTTGTGGGCGCGTCTCTGGTTACGAGAATTGGTTTGAATTGTATACAATTTCATTCACACTGGAGTCGAAAATGCCTGTCGGTGCAAACTTCGGGGCCTTACTGTGAACGAACGGCTGGACGTACGATGCTCCGGATGGTCTTAAAAAACTCGCAAGTTCAAGAACTATTTAAAACCGTAAAAATATTTACGTAAAAAAATTGTATAGGCGTTTTGAAAATTTCAACCCCTATTTTGAACCCCTTAGAGATGACTCACAGTAACGTCGAGCTTCGAGGACCAACTAGACGCCGAACGGAACCTATAACCCGAATTTCATCAATTTTTTTTCATGGTAACTAAGAAAAGTGGCCCGTACGGCGTACGGCGTACGGCGGACAGACAGAAATATTTTTATTGCAGTTTTGGATTCTACATACCTTGAAACGTAAACCATCAAATTTTGAGGGGGGGTAAGAATTTTTTTTTTCATGCTCGATTCCAATGGTTCATTATTGAAAATAATAAACCAAAATAGGTACTTTTTGCGTTTTAGCAACATGTTGGTAACTTGAGCTTTTAAGGTATCGTTTTTCATGTTTTTGGGGACGAGAAGACCGAATATGAAGTCGATTTTTACCAAAGAATAGAAAATTGAGGTTCTACCAGATGTTCAGCTCCCGAAATTGATTTTTTATGAGTCAAAAACCTGGGAAATCGTCTGAAATCACCATCAATTTGTAGAATAACACTGGAAAAAGTGTCAACAGGTGGATCAAGACGATTAAATGGTACTATCAATGATCGAAGATAATTTATTAAAAAAAAGAGGAGCTTACCTTATTCGTGTTTTGGGGGCCACAATTGGTGGAAACCACCAGAGATAGCTATTTCAATTATTTTATATGAAAGAGACAATAAATGAACAGCCAACATTTCTGTAGGTATGTCCAATAGAATAATAAACCCATGTGACAAGGACTTTGCAGCGTTTTGAAAACGGACTCACTATCAAACAGTTTAGGCTTCCTATTATAGACGATTTTAATAATTGATTTTTGTAAAATTTATAACTTTTACAGGTTTGTTGGGTATGAACACAAAAAATGAATAACTTTGTACTCTTGGCTCGTGAATATTGAGCGCACATCGGAGCAGAAAAGTGAATAGGGTCATTCAATTTCTTCAATAAGCAAATCATCCCAAAAACCTACCGAAGGTACATCAACAGACGAAAATAAACGAAATTCAAACATCGTAAGACTGTCTCTTGATTTGGAAAATCACCGAAGATGCAAATACGTAGCAGTATGCTCATTGGGACGTTGAAGCGGAAGTTTATTGACGAGGGAATTTTCGAGGAAATTTCAAACAGGGAAATTAAAATAGCTAGATGAACAGCAGTCGAACATCATCAATATCATCATCACACCCCAGCCAGTCATTCAAATTATTGTTTACACTATACATGATTATCATCAGCCTAACACGTGGTCTAGGCAGTAGGCACTCAAGACCAATACCTTAATATCCAAGGAGGCAAAAGAAGAAACGATCGACTTCTGAATGTTAGATCGCCGTGAGATGCCGGGAGCTATTCATGAAAACGGCCAATCACCATAATCTGAGAGGAGGCGTTGCGGAAAACAGACATGCAATTACTGAGGGTGAATGGATCGGTAGGTACCTACGTACACACACGTCGTCGTTTGTTCCAGAAGATGGATTCCCCCGGCTGACGACCATCAACTTCAAACACCATTAAAATTCAATATAAAGCAAAAAGATTTGCAACACAAACGCAGGTTATAGGACAAATTTTCTCGGCTTTCTAATACTGGAAAGAGAAATTTCGTATGTCGCAATATACAGTGCTTAAAATGCCATATCTTAGGCTCATAGGTTCTCACTCAAACCTTTTAGAGTAACTACTGATTCATCGGTACAACAACACCAACCTGCTGTACACATGCGAATCACATCTGCTCTCGCTGCCCATTTCCATCCAACAGGTACCAATAGGTCCACCTGTATCGGTTGCACCTCCTCAAGAAGGAATCCTGATTCCGATTCTAAGTGGTAAAATCATATGGAATTTAGCGTTTCTTCCCTGTGGTAAATCGTAGAGGTTGAAAAAGAAGAGAGAAGAGGAGAGTTGAAGAAGAATTGATTTGAAGTTGAGTTTGTTTGGAGCTGGTTGTTTTGTTGTTGTTTGATTTGTTGTTGGAGTTGGTTGGTTGGTTGTTGTTGATTTGTAGTTGCTCCCTTTGTTAAATATGGTATTTTAGAAATGATCTCATTTCTAACTAGTAGAGATGCGAACTGTACTTCACACCAAACCATGTAACTGGAAAAAAAGTAAAGGGAACAGCCATTCCAGGCTGGGAACACCAACAATGTAACTGGAACACCGGTTTTGAGATGAATATTTTGGCCTTGCGAAAGTCAAAAATTCCTACCACATTTTTTCAGACAAACCTCAAAAACAGAGCTATGTACCTCGACTATACCAGCCAATCAGTAACAAAGGTAGATTCAATACTGTCATGAGTTTCAACAAAAAGTTAGACACCATTGGCGACATTGGAAGAGCACCACCTGACGTTTTCTCATTATTAAAGAAATTTGCCCTAAATATGTGAATACGTATGAATGTATAACAACGACAGGTTCCCAATCCCCCAGTCCCAGTTTAACAACACCGGTTTCGCTTTCAGCTATAACACAGTAGCTTTACACGTTCCTGCGGCCCCCATTCTCCAGACCCCATTCCACGTGGGCAAGTATACTGTATAATATACAGTAAAAGTAATGAGTAAAGATGACTACTATTAGGTATAAGAAATGTACCTTGCTAAAAATAAGACGGTATACTTATTCGTTTTCGACTTTTGTTTTGAACAAATTACGTGGGCTGTATCTACTCAAGCATGAGTTATGCATGACTGCCCCATAACACATGACCGGAATGTTGTAAACAATAGCTGTACGTACAAGTAAATTTGCCAATTTAACGCCAGATCACGAACACCGAAATAGGTCACAAAGTGCCATTTCGAGTTTACGTACCGATGCTCTTAGATGAACTTCGCAGCGCACATTAAACATAGCTTTACGATTCGTAAAATACATCAATCGATGTATCGATAATAGAACCAATCTAGTGGACAGAGTGAATTCGCGGATTTTGGTATACATTTTGATTTACCAACACCACCAACTTTTCTATAACGACTTCGTATTGTTACCGGAACTTCCATAAAGTTTAAAACTCCGGAACTCCTGAGGACTTCCGCCATGTCCAGTGTCAACATGATGGTCAGAAATAGACGAGAATGTGTACACATCCGGAAACTAATAGCGCTCGATGAGACAATGGGATTTTATGAAATGCGTTTTTTCCTTTCTTCAACCCTGACAGTTTCCCGGCAACAGAATGTCATAGGGTACATTACACTATAAAATACCTACCTGCACAAAAGACATACTTGATAATAATATCTAGATGACGTTGTGAAAAAGAAACAATCCTAGTGCCTACCAATGAGACTTGTTTCAATGACAGTCTAGCAATAAATAGGCAAGATGTAAAAGCTCAGAAAACGGGGGATTTAGACATTACAATAAAAATAATCTCCAGTAAGAGCTGAAAATAGCTCCAATGTTGATAACTAAATAAGTTTTCTAAAATAAGGTTTTCCAGAACAGGGGGATTTAGACATTACAATAAAAATATCATAATCTCCAGTAAGAGCCGAAAATAGCTCCAATGTTGATAAGTGAATAAGGTTTTCTAAAATGTTATTAGAACGACTTCAAACCCGGTATAACACTCAATATAAGTACTCGTAAGTACCTACTTGAAGACTACATAACGAGCGGAATTTTATACTCTCCGGATTACCACTTCTAGGCAAGGAAGTAATACGATAAATATGTTTTTCCCCGTTCCATGAGCTAACTCGGGAAGATACCCGGTACAGTCACAGTGGTGGATTTGCAAACGAATGACATCATCATTTCAATCAAGGTGATAACGTATCAAGTGTTGAATATAAAATTAATCCAGCTGCCAAGAATCTATTTTAAATGAACGCGACGAATTGTTAACAGGTCAATATTGTCAAGACTGTTCCAGCAGTGGCACGAATGGACTTCCCCAAAGAAATTGTTGCAGCTTGAAAATGTTGAGGTAGAACGAGCTATTCTGAATCTAAACAAGAAATTTATATGGCATTTTAAGTACTTAAAGATAGATCGATATTTCACCCATGGATCTCAATATTACAGAATTTACTGTTCACGGCAAGATACGCAGGAAATATTACACCTATGGAAAGAACAACCTTATACGCGACAGCACAGTGAATGGTAACCGAATTTCAAAAATATGGAGCCCCAAAAAATAAATTTTTATTGGTTTGTACTTAAACCCTGAGGTTGTTTTATGGAACTCCGCTGTTTCGGGATAGGAACCAGAATGTTGAGCAATTCAGGTCGCACCTGGAAATGGGCCGCAAAACTCTCCACTTTTTAATAGGGTAGTACTAAATCTCTAGACGGGCGCTTTTTATGTATTTTTTACGGGTTACATAATGTCAGGACATTGGGGCATAGAATTCCGCCAGAGGAGAACGAAGAATACCAACGGAGGGAAAAGATTGTTGCTCCGAATATCCCGACAGGTAACACAAGAGTTAAAGCAAATTTACTTGCATAAAAGGACATAATTATTTACTTGCATAAAAGTAATCGATTGAATGCGATAATTACAATAATTTTAATGCATATTAGTAGTAGTAGGGGTGAGAAAAAATGGATCCACTATACGGTAAAACAAAACGATTGACCCCGTCCCCAACTGGAGACGGGACCAAGTCGGGTGACGTCACACGTATTTCGGTGATGTCACACGTATTTCAGGATCGCTTCTCCATTAAAATTCACTATAGCGGCGAAAAACGCAGACCTAGATAAAGGAACATCCAGGTCGAAACCTAATCTGAGCTGCACAAGACACGACTGCCGAGGACGCATGCTATTTCTCCTACGCACCCGATACAATCATGAGGAAAAGGGGTATTGTATTAGCCAGACCAATAGCACAACTAACTGGCCCGGGATCGACAGGCACGGAAGAAAGCCATCACCAACCAATCTTTGGACTGAAGACGCAAGAAGAAGTACAACCAAAAATTCAATCCAAATCGATCGAAAATAATCCAAGCCCGGCAGAGGCAGAGGCTAGCATGTTTGATCAGGGGGCGAATCCGCATAACCACTATTCATATAGTCAAAATCGGTTGGAGTCATGCGAATGGCAAATATTTGCGAACAGGCAAACTGCTTATGATCACATTTTTTGGCGGAGCTGTTCTGGTTCTTGAAAAAATCTGAAGATGAAAGCAATAGCTGAAAAACAACAACAGGTAAAATTACGATTTCTAACAGATGTAACTATAGTATTTCCATGCTAAATGGTTTTAGTACACAACAAGAAATATACTGTTCAAAATTTCGGGAGCTGCCATGGCATTCTTGAAAGTTTCACGGGCTACGGCCAAAACCAGGGTTCCAGGTTTATTGAAAGAGGGGGACCTGTCTGCCGCACAATTGTGTCGGTCGAAATTGATAGGGCGGGCTGTGGGGTTAAGCCCAGGACGCGGCGCGTGTCCTTTGTCTCCTCAAGCTCGATAACATCTTACGTGGCTCATCCCAGGGTAAACAATGTGGTCGGGGACGTCGAGGTTTCTGCCCTCCGGGCTATAGGACCAGATTTCAAACTAATAACCAAACTGCCAAAGAGCGTGGATCCGGCTACCAGACGGGAAACGAATCTGAGCCGTCCACCCGATGTGCACTGGGAAGTGTTCCATTGAAAAATTGCTATGCTGCAACTGGTAAGACTTTGAAATCTGACAAACCATACAGAACCAGAATGAGTAAACAGCCACTTCAGGATGAAGCCCTGCCGCCGTCGAAGACGTGATCGGCTGTCCTCTCAGGAGGATCGGAATTTGATCTGGTCATTTCGTCCACGGCTGTCTATTGCCTCACAGCCATTCGGACGAGGGGCGTTGGATACCACAGTCGCCGTCCCAACGCCAACCACCAAGTGACAGCGAGATAAGGCTCAGTCAACAACACCAGGATTGAAACCGATTCGAAGTTACTCATCATGGTTACTTTTCATGGGATTTTAGATACCTTCGGTGAAAGGAAAGAACGTCACAAAACAAAGAATTGGGAATGACGTATGAGGCGCATGCAATTTTTAGGCGGCACTGCCGCCATTTGCATCACCAGAACCCCTTCGTACCTTTTGTTTATCGCCACCAGGTAATAAGACACCAGTGTCAACATCAAAGCAACATCATATTTCAGCAGTAGCTCATATTCGCTATATGGTTACAACAGTGCGGCCAACGTTGCCGGACCGAACGCTTACGCACGTAAATCTGACACAGCCCACTCACTGGTTTGTTGGGACGAAGTGCACCCTTTTCTAGTCCGAATTCTTGTAGCCGACTATTGCGAGTTCCTACCAACGCAGTATTAAATCATACAGCGCCAAATCATGCAGATTGGCACTATCTACACGAATACTTCAACATACAAATGCCCAAAGGTGATTTTCGACCCACTGCTAAGGAATGTAGAATTCAGCTCCAGTACATAACAGAGGAATCAACATACTCAGTCAACCTCACACATTAATATGATGAAGGGACAACATTATCGTGTATGAGGAAATTCATTCAATTCGCTGTTGTTATTTGTGATAACACGGTTAAAACGAAGAAAACGTCGACATAACGATGAGCGATAACAGCAAGTTCTCGAGTGGAGAAAACTAGGACTAAAATCTAAGCAGTTTGATCGATGTCTCAAGCCCAAGAGGCTTTTGTGATTTCACGTTGAATACCATTTAGCCAGTGCTGCCAACATGGGGGATTCAACTTATTTGATTTTTATCTGTAACAAAACCTGAACGGAAGACAACCACAACTCGAGCAATTTTTGGGCTTTGTCATGCGTGTTGTTCGGTTGGCCTCAATGTAAGGGTTAACCAATGAGCCTTTTCTGCCAAAGGATTTCAATAAATTTTCTAAAAATATTAGACATACTGTTTTGCCCTACGCCTTCGTAACTGCTTCGAGCTTCAGAAAACTTCCCACTGAAAGAAGTGGTATGCAGCTATTGGACGCCAACACTAATAAATAATCCAACGGAATCCTAAAAAACTACGAAGTGCAATCATAATGAATTATGATTCTCCTTCTAATTAGTTCAAGTTACTGGGCCTCAAGAAGATAGTCAACGATTCAAGATGGTCATAATCATGAATGGGAACCCACTGAAAATCCACAAATTCAGGTAAGTAGCACAAAACGTTTATATGAATTATGGCTCTACTGAACCAAAATCAGTAAGGTTTAATAGATAACAAAATATTCTCAAAACTATAATTATTACTACGAGCGGCCACGTTCCACGTCTAGTTCCCAAACGAATTTGATGCTCAGTAGGGAGCTGGGCATTGACGTTAGCCACGGAATACTATAAGCATTTTATTTCAGTAGCTAACCATTTAAAAAAATATCGAATTAAAAGAGATATACAACCGCGCTGACCGATCATAAATTTATTCTCGACGTTTATCAGGGATGACGAAACCGTTTCTGGAATCCCTCATTCTTAGAAGACGAATTCCCGAGACAGAATTAATGTTTGAGATAATCTGCGGATCTGACAAGGACGACCCGGAATTCTCTTCAAATCAACTATTTTTCCTAATGGAATGAATCCCGATTAAGGCATGACTGCAAACGGGATAATAAATTAGATCGCGTTCTTCTTTGAGTTTTCGTTCTTACATTATCATCTATAACGATTAGATACACAACTAGGCATTGATTCATATGCCAGACTTTTTTTAGGCACGTGTAAGAAGGCTGTCACGCCTCTTCTAACAAAACCAACCATCAGCATTATAAGGTATTGTGAATAACTGGAAGTCGAAACCGAGATTCCCCCGATAAAACAGGTTCCAGGATGAAACATTGTAACACAAATGTATGTACACAAACCATCCATTATGAAGAGGCACGCGTTACAAACATAATACACTACTGTCCATAATATCCACCGCTATTGGAACAAGCCGTGAGGGAGGATGACCAGAGGGTGGCCATTGAAGCTCGACAACCTGTTTGGTAAGGGCAACGTGTATTGTATTGCATTGGTAATGCGAGGGGCAATGCAGTCGCTTCCTCACACCGGCGAACATATTATTCAGTTGGCGACTTCCTGATGAACTTGGCAAACGGGAACAGGAAACCCTGACCGGTAGATAGATCGACATAGGAGAATACCCAGGCATGAAGGTCATGATGATCTGTATATGCAAAGGATGTAAGCGGTAAAAAATGTTGCAGAAGAGGAAAACGAGTAATAAAATCCCACTGTTTAGGATTACAAAGATATACACGGGCTATGCACCAACTCCAATTAGAACAGCAAAATGACACAAAAATGTTTGGGATGGCATACTATCAGAATTTGGCAACACACAAAATCTAATATTATTTTATCACGAATAAAAAACGCTGCAAAGTCCTTGTCACATGGGTTTATTATTCTATTGGAGTTCTAGAGATTCTTGTTGGCTGTTAAATTTATTGTTTCTTTCATGTGGAATGATTGAAATAGCTATTTCTGATGATTTCCACCAATTTTGGCCCCCAAAACATGAAATAGGTACGCTTTTTTTTCTTTTTTTTTTAGATCATCTTTGATCATTGGTAGTGGCATTTAATGGTCTTGATTCACCTGTTTACACTTTTTCCAATGTTATTATACACATTGATGGTGATTTCAGACAGTTTTCAAGGTTTTTGACTCATAAAAAACCAATTTTGGGAGCTGAACCTTTGGTAAAACCTCAATTTCCGCGTCTTTGGTCAAAATCGACATCATATTCGGTCTTCTCGTCCCCAAAAACATGGAAAAAGATACCTCAAAAGCTCATTTTACTAACATGTTGCTAAAACGCAGAAAGTACCTATTTTTACACACATTTTCACTCATAACATCCCTGGGTATATTCCGATCGGGCTGAAAAGTTTCGGGACACAACTAGGGCCCAAATGGAGCATGTGTGCGAAAGAACGATTTTTTTTAGATCGAAAATGAAGCCTGTACACGTGATACGGCGTACGGCGGACGGACATTGCATTTTTGGAATCTACGCACCTTGAAACGGAAAAGAAAAAATTTTGAGGGGGTTATAAAAATTTTTTGCTGAGCGAATACATAGGTGTATTATTCACAGAATAATAAACCAACAAATTAGCCAGTTTATTGACTTATCAATACATCGTTCGCCATACACCTAGCTGACTAGTGAGCAAAAAGAAATGTCACAGAAAGAAGTTCGACAATTCAAAGAATGAATTGTCTTGATGAGTGCGACTACAGAGAGGTTTTACGGAATTCGGAAGGCACAATCAAATAATCTTCTTGTGATTCACTGCGAGGTCTTTCATTGCTTTAGAAACATCTGCAGTCCCTACTGAGATCAAGTCATCAACACTGAGCTGGAAGGATAAGACTATCCTCCCAGGGTCTGGGATTTCAAAAATAATGCCTTTATGCTGAGAACCAGTAGCTAAACAGCCAAGGTAGGTGAAAATGCTGGCAAACTTAGCCAATAAATTGGAGATGTAGACGTTATCATTAAGGCTCAACCTACATAAGCAATAACCCCTCAAGATTTCATTGGCGTATGCCAGAGACATATCAACATGCAGAGAGAGTGAAACAAATTTGTTTAGAATATAACTCAAAAACGCGAGTAGAATTTAATTCTGGAAGACAATAAATAACAATAAATGTCAGGAATAGCTAGAGTTAACAGGGATTGTCGGGCATATAGACGTAGTTCCATAAAACAGTGAAAGCAGGATACCTGTAAAATGCAAATTTATGGTGACGAATGAAAATGAGTCACGAGTAAGAATAAAAGGCGGATGATGAATAATATTCAAAGAATCCACAAACGATCATAGCCCTAACTCCTGACGACAGACACTGAATACCAGACCATCAAAAAGCAATGCGATACTTTATAAATACTTGCAAACGCTGTAGTTTGAATTCCAATCATATTTATAAAACCACTGAAGAATAATATCATATAAATTGTCACAAGACTAGAATGACCCAAGTCCATTTGTGGACAAATTAGTCTTGAATGTAATTACCATTTGAAACAACTACGTTAACAGTTACCTACATGGCAGTACAGCATTTCGTAATAATAATCCACATCGAACGTTCTTGAAATTTCTCTAATGCAATAAAATCCACCAGCTTGTGGCAAGTGAAACAGGCAGGAAGAGGAGTTACGATTGGTGTACTGAACAGATAATTCCAGGTAGATACCTAAATTTATGAACGAAGTTCACCTAGTTCAAAAACTGAAGACTCGTTCATGTACAGTACATGAAGACATGAACATGTATAGTTCATGTTTATGCTACCGACAGAAAGTGTCTTCAATTTTTGAACTAGAAGAGCTTTGTTCATACATTTAGAGATAACTAAGGCTGAATCGACGTCCAACAATTCAACCCGGAGAGGATTCAGACAATCTGATATTAGAATAAGAGGTTTTCTATATTATTTCAAAATTGAACAGCTGGAACAACAGGAGGTGCTGGACGCCAAAACATCTAGCTACATGTACAAATGAAATACAGAAAACAGGAGCTAGGTAAGTCTTGAAAACGGAAGAGATGGGCATCAATAAATCTTCCTACTTGCAACCGGGCGTGGGTTTCAATTTGAATAAACAGTGATGCATAAATATTCATCGGTTAAGAGCAGAAGAGGCAGTTTTTAAAAACTCAACGGAAAAAATCAACAACTCTCTTGCCACTACGGTTTCATGGAAACCGCATGTCTTTGGCCATATGATTTTGTGAATTATTGACGTCTTGGTATGCACATCGATTATCGTTCAATAAAAATAATTATGTTTGATTGATTTCGTATTACGATTCAATTCTCCACAAATACAATACCCTGGGATATGAACCTCACACATCTAGAATGTAATAAAGCTACATGTCTGCAATAAAAGCATAATCATGTTCCTCTAACTCCCCCACCAAGATTTGGACCGAGCTCACGCTGTTCCGACACGGAAAGGCCTTAAGAATGCGGGAACTAAGACACGTTCAACCTGGAGCAATCTTGAGACAGTCCCTAGATACGGGATGGTGAAATATTTTTCTTTTTGAAATCAGAAATTTTGCATGACGGTAGGTATGAATTCTAAAATGAAAAATCATACCAAAATGAACTAAGAAACAAAATGACTCAATTTCTACTTTGTTATCCTAGAGGGTTTTCAGAAAGGGCACACCAAAAATAATACAGCCACAGTCATTTTCCGCACAATGGGCCACTTTCATGGGTTACAAATTCCCATTTTGTTGGCCAAATTCTGTTCAATAACGGAAATTAACACCTATTTATCACATAAAGAGGTTTCTATGACGAGTGTGAAACTTGAATTTCTGAGTTTCCGCTAGAAATGACGTATGAGGTAAATCGCTGAGTAGTTCAACTCAAATCCCGCTTGGAGCGCTAGGGCAATATTTGAAACTATGTACAGAACCGCAATGGATGGATGGATGGAACCGCAAATTTATAAATAAATTAAAAAACGTGACCCTTTAAATCAAACCGAGGGAAGGCCTACGAAAAGTCACAGCGAAAGTTCTTAATGGTTGTCAAGAAGGTTAGCCATTTCTGATGTTGGGTTGTTGGCAGCACTGAGAACCTTCGCCTCCGAACCTTCGCTCCGCCTCCTGGGGGCCAACAGCCAATCATATGTCAATAGACCTGATACGTCATTACTGGCCGCATTTTTACTTTCAATCGCCCTCATTTAAAAAATATCACTTATTTTTTAAAACGGGCATCTACCATTTTTCGAAGAGCTCTGAATATTTTTGCCAAGAAAATTGTTTGAAGAAAATTCCTTATTGCAGCTGATACTACGTCAATCAAGTATCGGATTACAAGCTCTTGTCGGACTTCAAGCATGTACCTAACTAAGTATATAGTAAGGTAGATACTGGCCACTAACTACCTACAATCGGTATAAGTATACAGTTAACACAAGAACATAGAAACGCTACGACCGCCGCTTAAAACGCTCATTAGGATTCGTTTAGACCGATCACGTCTGGATAGATCATAGACCTTCATAGATTTCTATAAGACACAGCTTATCATGCAGAGTGTAGGTTGGTAGCTCACCTGTGATTCTTCTGGTCGTGGAGTTGTGGTTCCGTTTTGTTTTGCGATTTCCGTTTCTTCTATCCTTTCCAGTTTTTCTGCTGAACTGGATTCGGGTTTATCTTTTTTGGAAGCCGCCGAGATATCTACTGATCTTTTACTGTTCCGAGCCCCCATTGTCTGCAATGGAAACAAAGTGAAATTCATACATACACATACGATGAAAGAAGTGGGCGAGAAAGGGGGTAAAAGAAAAAAAACACTTCTTATGACTGTTCAATCAAGAGCACATGCAAAAGTTATTTACTGCAACATATCGGTGATGAAGAGATAGATAGGAATGTCCAGCACCAACATATGGTTGGTGCTGGACTAATTAATTCATGATATGCATGAATTAATTGAGAACACTGACTGGTTTGACTTTTAAAATCTGAAGAAAACTGCTGCATTTACCCACCACAAAGAATCACTATGCAGTAACCAGAGTTTCAAAAGCATTCAAAAACATGGGATTTCTATAAGAGATAACGTTGTGGTTAAATGCATATACAGAAGCACCTATACCTTATAGCTAACTGCTATATACCTTATAGCACTTCACACTGATATACTCGGTGACTAAAATCAATCAACAGCAAGAGGAATTATAGGACGTAATGGATGTTGGGTTCAAGTACGCTTTACTGGGCTACAAAAAGAACGGGAAATGCAATTTTTTTCAGACGAAAACAACCAAATGGGTGACGAATTAGTTATACCAGCACATAAACTAAGAAAGGTAATGACACCGGTGGGACTGGGAAGACTTAACGGAGTATCTCAAGGGAGCGTTAATGTCGAAGTTCCGAAAGGCTGAACCGCTGAAGCCATGAAAAGACCGTAAACCTTCCGAGTGGAATACCGTTGTCTCCTGGAGTCAACTCCCCTTCGGAAGCTGTGGGTAGAAGCGTCTAGACCTCTCCCATCTGTCCCTCGTCGGCCACACTTCACAGTTGACAATGAGCTAAGATGACTGGCCGAAAAATTATTTATCACTCATACATGATAATGATCCGTGAGAAATGAGTTTTTCATGCCCATTCGAGGGAAGGGACAGTATTCGTTAAGGGGGACACTGGAGAAAAATATTTCTTTCTTTGAGGAACTCAATTCGGGATCAAATCGACGTTATAGGTACTGGTTATTATACAACCATGCCAAAGAATTTCCTCACACTGATCAAAAATCTAAGAGAACTAGGAGCGAGGTAATTAGTGGATAAAATAATAGCATTTGTGCACATTTCCGGGGAGTTGGGAGATGAGCAATTCTGGCATGGGCAAAAAACGATTAAGGGGTCAAAAATCACCCAAAAGCGTCAAAATTCGCTTTTTTTTAAACGACCAAAATTAGCAAAACCAAAATTACCAACAATCGAATAACGCGACTTGGGCCCCATTGGGACTCTTCAACTTTTCGGTTTGCAAGTCTTAATTTTATCCTTCACTTTGCGAATTATGAAAAGTAGGAGAACTTCCTGTTCCAGAAGACTTCGCGCTCCCACTCTGCAGTTCCACTCGAAAGAGTGTTCTGAAGAGTAACCTTCGTTTTGTACCTAAACAATTAGCAAACAAATTAGCTGAAACCGTAACAATTGTTTGAAAGAGCCAAAACGATGGTGTACGATAAATAAAACTACAATGCAACAAAAAATATATAATCTGGCTTCAGTAGTACTTTTTCATCATAACTGGGAAAAGAAGCAGAATATCACGTGCAGTGGAATGCCACTGGACACAGCTGTTGGATTTCCCATGTACACGTTATCGGAATACAGGTACATTTTAGGTGCTCGTTCAAAAGCTCGTTCAAAAGGCGTTCGTGCAAAAGGGTTCTCGTTAGGACTTCCCAACCTGCGACGACCGTAATGGTGTGGATGAATCCTTGATGTAAGTAAATTTGACAGCTTCCGACACGGTGTAACAATGTAGACGGGCCGCGCCGCGTGCCGTCGTTTTTAGGCGATCTGTCGAAATTACAAGCGATCGAGAGGCTAATCATGAGGTGGGGGAAAAAAAACAAAAACCACCGGGTGAAAGCAATTCCAGCATGAAGAGCTAAGAGCCGGTCTCACCGTCCAAGAATAAACTCGAAAAACTCGTTTCCAGGTCCGATGACTCAGGGCCTCAGGTCCGGGGTGCTTTCAAAACGCATCTACATACTACGTAGTAGGTACCAACAAGTTGATGCGCATAAGACAGCGACAAAGAATCCGAGCCAGCGTATATGGTAAAGGTTGAAGCCTTGCTCGACGATTTGGTAATGGGGATCCTTGCGCACTCCTAGGAACTCGTAGACTGGAACCAAAGACCGGACGTCGTCCCAAAAAGAACAGCATACAAATGATCTCGCGTAACTTGACTGGAGCGTTTATTGCTTAACTTTATTTTGTAATTAACACGAAAGAAACCCGGTTTTCCATCCAGTGGCAATACAGTAAGTGACAAAAATAATACTACCAACCTCATGGAACTTGTGTAACTTCTAGGAGCAGGTTGGAGGAACTTTATAATCCCCTATCATCCACCCTACCACCAACATCCTTCTTGATACTCGTAGAATCCCATGATTATCGTAATTGTGATGTGAGTGAGATGACAGTGTGACAGTGGACCCTCGAGAGTCCCCCTCCTAGACCAGCGATATTCATCACCAGTTAAGAAGGGATATCGATTAGGTTTCCATCAAAACGACCCCATCTTCACCAGAACAATAAACGACTCGAGAACTGCCCACTGTCACACTCCTGCCCACATGATATACTCGTACTTCTGTATAGCATACTTCTGTGTAGCAGAAGTGTGAGAGGGAAAAGGGGGGTTGAAAAGTAGTATGAAGTTCTCGTTCAACTTCAAGGTGACTAACCTTCATCGTAATGAAGAAAACAAAGCTCCTACATACGAGTACTGGCGGAGAAAACATATTGTCAGAGGTTGTTCCAGTGAATTGCGCTCATCGAGGCAACCTCTAGGTGATCAACCTCCATCGTTAGGATGGAACAACCATTGGGACTTGTAAATTGGGACACGGCGTTAATCACCTTCACATGAACTCAATATATATTATAATTACACGGAGCTCTAAAGGGAAATGGGGGTGGGGAAGCCAACAGATGTATCAGGGATGGTTAGGAAAAGTGGATGGAGTATGGTGAATCGCTCAGCGCATACCAAACCACGCTCCGCTACGATGTGACAGTGGACTGTCGAGAGTCCCCCTCCTCGACCAGCGATATTTATCACCAGTTAAGAAGGGATATCGATTAGGCTTCCACCAAAACGACCCCATCTTCACCGGAGCAACAAACGACTCGAGAACTGCCACTGTCACAGCGGTGAAATCCACGAGTTTTTAATACAACGAAATCCATTAGGTAATCGGTGAATTTCACAGTGCGCATTCTTACGGATGGATTTCGGAACAAGGACCCATCAGAGACCACCACGTTATTTTCCCCTCAAATGCCACCCAGCCAAATGGTATACCCCGTAACATAAGCTGCCAGCAACATTGTGGACCTTGGTAAGCTTGCTGAATTTCAGATTCTTGAAGTTATTTCAGCTAATTTTTCATTGGCAGGCAGTAGGACGTAGTGCAGTGCTATGAGGCAAAGTTAGGTATCCCAGTTGTGTTGCGGCTCATTTTAGGCTGTCACTAAATCCGTACAAAACCAATATTTACTCTTACCTGATGATAATCTATTGGGTTCTTTTCCAGAATTTTCGTTCAGTGGAATAACCTACGCACTGTTCAACATTCGCAGTTTCCTCCTGTCACACTAACTACTACTGATACGAGCACAATTCAATCGCTTTTATGGACAATGAAACAGGCTTTGTTTCTCTGAAATGGGGGTTTTAGACATTGTTTTTCAAGGGTCTAATGAGAGAAAAAAGGGTGGGGGAGAAGAGGAATATGTTCATTGTTATGGTAGAAGCCAGTTTCCTTTGACTCGCGGAACGGACATCCGCGGCCGAAAGAATGGACGCTCACGATCTGATAATGAGAGCTGACCGCATTGAATAATTGTGCCGCTCCAACCCTCAACAAACCAACTCTGCAGGACCAGTACGCACTGCAGCAATAGGGAAACGCAGATGTTGATTATTCATATGGAGATAAACGAGAGAGGCAGAAAAAAACGTTAATTTCTTGAATCTTTCCAATTAATTTGACGTAACGCAGTGGTACCCTATTTTGATGCATTTCATGTCGTTAGGTGAGCAAACAAGCTGTTCAAAGATTCTCACAGCTCTCATTAAAAGTCGTCCCATCACGCAAGAACAAGCGAAAATGGGTTTTTCTCAACTAATGCCGAAGTAATGAAGGTTCTGTCAAAAGATGCAAGCGATAAAGCCCTTCTCATTTTTGTCTCACAAAGCTCAATTAAAAGCCCAAAGGGTTGGAGGAAAATTATCAAGGAGAAGTCCAATGAATTTCGGCTCATGGCCTCCTTGAATCAGATAGAAACCAGGCTGTAGATGATACTTGCGACCTTCCATTACACAAAAATGTGTTTCCATTTAAAAAATTGTTCAATCAACGTCATCGTTACTCTCATCAAAATTGGTTAAGTATATGAATATTACGTATGATGACAAATAATGGCTTCGGGTGCGAGTTGGGTACTCTGTGGTCAGCAATGTGCCGCTATTGGCGAATTTTCGGGAAAATATTTCAAAATATGGCCGATTTTGCGCTACCGGCGTTTCTGATGTGCTCTGGTTTTACATCAAATTTGTTTCGATGTCCCTACAACTTCCATGTAGTTTTGACCACCTAAAAATCGTTCACCACGCGTTAGGAAGCTCTCACATTAAAACGTCACGCTGCCAAAATCCTCCATTCACTACAAAACAAAAATGACAAATTTGGCCTCCTTGATGATTACTGGTTCGCTGTAGGAACCAAGATGGTAGGTAAACCTTTTGAATAGATAATTAATTATTTATCCAGTAAATCAACTCACGGTTGTTGCCAGACAACTCCCGGGCTTTGAAAAAGTGAACAGTGGATGACTGGTCCAAGTACTTCCGGCAGAAAAATGGGGATTTTCAAAACGAATCCGTTATACACTACTGAATCCATTCATATATTTCAAGAAAAAAATTATACGTACCTACATGTATATTATGAATATGTATTTACCTAGCTATTTATTTCTTAATTCATCTTTCACTCAAGAAAACAGCCCTTGGACATACTTTACAAAAAATTCCCAATTCTGCCCAAATAATTGTACCAGAGAAAGAACGAGGGTCTTTGTTTATTATTCTGTTTATTGTTTATTACTGTTTTTGGTTCATTATTTTCAATAATGTTCGGATTATTATTATTTGAAATGATCTTTAATTTAAAAAGATGATTAGTTTAGATTTTGCTGATAGGTACTTTTCGGTTTATTAGCGAATTTTCGAAGAAAAGGAAGCTATTGTTCTCTGTCCAAAATTTTTAAAACTCGAATTTCCGAAAGATTTTTATACCAAAATCCGTTTCAGACCATCCTGAATTCCCTGCCGAAAGACACCAAAAATTATATGTATATATATATATATATATTTATATATATATTTATATATTTATATATATATTTATATATGTATGTGTCATTCCAGACGATAACTCTCGAAAGAATTGAGATAAAAAGTTCAAATTTGCACGAAAAATCTGTCTTGGCAATCGACAGGCTAAGTTCGAAGATGGGCAGAATCGGGTCCCCCTAAGGGGGAGTTTTGGGGAGTTTTAGGGGGGGAAAATTACCCATAAATTCCCAAAATGAAAAAGTCTGACAAGTGACACCTCATTTTAAAGGTTTTTGTACGCTGAACACGATGGTGAAATCAGAATTGCGATATCTCATTCCGTTCTCAAACTGGAGCACTTTGAAGATGAAGGAACGTGGTTATTTCTTGAGATGTTCTTCCTGGTTCGTCTGCTCTAATCTGATAACGGAATGGGATATCGCAATTCTGACTTCACCATCGTGTTCAGCGTTGGAAAATCTACAAACCGAGGTGTTACTCGGCAAAAAATGGAACAAAAAATTTGTTACGTACCCAATACCTACTCTTCTGGTATTCAAAACATTTTTGATTTCCCCCTCCCCCTCCTTCCACCCCAAATTTTACTTTGCGTAAAACTACTCCTGTTTTAATTTTGTATGGTATCAAGTTGGGAAAACATTGGCCGAAAATTAATTTTCAGAAAATTTTAGGCGGAGGAGGAAGATGCCGAAAACTTCGAAAATTCGCTCTTATAGCCATGCTGCATGACTGTGGTTTTTTTTTTGTTTATTTTCAATAATGAAGGAATCGAGCTTGGGGAAAAAAGTGCTACCCCTCTCCTCATAAAAATTTGACGGTTTCCGTTTCAAGGTAGGTAGAATCAGAAAATGGAATAAAAAACCAGTCATGCAGCATGGCTATAAGAGCGAATTTTCGAAGTTTTCGGCATCTTCCTCCTCCGCCTAAAATTTTCTGAAAATTAATTTTCTTCGAAAATTCGCTAAAAATGTCTGACCGTCCGCCGTACTTCGCATTTTTCATAGTTACCATGAACCAAAACTAATGAAATTTGGTTTGTCAGTAACATTTGGGGGTCTAGTTGGTCCGCGAAGACAGTCATCTCTAAGGGGTGCAAAAAAGGGATTGAAATTTTCAGAACGCCGTAGCTCGAAAACGTTCAATGATCTCTAACTCGAAAATTTTTTGAGCCAGCCGTTCATTGGCACTAAAAAGCTCAATCAACATGATCGTGAATCAGCCGTATAAATCCGGCCCAGATATCATTGCAAGGGAACACTGTTTATAATCACGCATGGCTGTATGTAATGGAGCTGGATGTTCTGTGATATTACTTCATTTGAAGAATGATGGCGCTGTTAGATTTTGTTGATAGGTACTATGTAACTTCAACAAACGTTATGCTTAATGAATAACAACAAATAACTTATTAATGATAGCATTCTTCTTCAAACGACTTCCCTGGGAGCACCACGAGGATACGTATTGACCACAGAAGACAGTGATCAACACAGAAGGGGCATCTAAACATGTGAATAATAAAACGTTGTGTAATAATATGCCGTTTTTACGTATCTGTTGACAGGTACAAGTTTTCAGAAAATAATAAACCGTTGTGTAATAATCTGCACTGTTTCGATCTTAAATCGAGACCGTCAACAAGCGTTGACTGCTCAATAATCAGCAAAATGGATTATTATTTATGGATTAGTATATTATTTACGATGAATATGAACAGAAAAATACATTTTTGTCGTGTTTTGAAAACAAAACAAAAATTCATTAAATTTGGCTCGTTAAGGTTACGAAATTAATAAACGGAATAAATGAAGAAACGGGGGGGAAAATGTGTACCTAGGTTGGAAGTACTTGGAGAACATTTTTGGCTCATTGGACTGAACATGATGAAACGAGAAAATGATTGAAAATCAATGAAACACCTGCTGGCTTACTTAGTCATATTTCCAACTGACTCATGGCAGTAAAATGTGTATGAAAACACGTTGCGTATTCGTCACAGGTGACATCACGGATTTACGAAGAAATTTGTCAGTCATAATTCACTCGTCGGAACTTGATGACGACACGAGTCAAGCCGGAGGCCTTCGCCTCGGTTGAAGGTCCCACGAAAGAAGCCTGTGATCCGGTGGGGATGGAACGGGAACGGGATTCGTCATCCGTCCACAAGCCGTTCTCGGGAAAGAACTCGACTCTTCTCGGTAACAAACCGCAGGACGGAAATGACGCACAGGGTTCAGTTTTTGGTTTATTATTTCAAATAACGAACCTTTGAAATCGAGCATGAAAAAAAATGAACCCTCCCTCAAAATTTTACTATGGTTTCCGATTCAATTTACATAGAATCCGAAAATGGGATGACAAATTTCTTTCCTCCTACACAGTTTTTTCCTTAGTTACCATGAAAGAAAATTAATTAAATTTGGTTTCTCCGCCTACACCGTTTTTTCCTTAGTTACCATGAAAGAAAATTAATTAAATTTGGTTTCTATGTCCAATTTGGGGTCTAAATGGCCCTCAAAGCTTGGCGTTACTACTGTCACCTGGTCACCTCTAAGGGGTGAAAATTAGGCGTTGAAATTTAGAGAAGCTCGAAAACATAAAATTATCATTGCTAGAGAACACCTGACTATAATCACGCATGGCTGAATGAAATTGAGTTGGTTGTTCCGAATGACGGTTATTTTGGATTCTGTAGATAGGTTTTTTTTATTTGAACATACGTTATGCTTCGGAACAACAAATAATAATTAATTAATTATAGAATTCCTGAATCCAACGCATATTTATGAAACTGTAATTGCACGGATGGCTTCTTTAATTGATCTAGAGCTTTCCTGGGGAGAGCAAGAGGGTAGGTATTGACCACTGAAAACAGTGACCTACGCAGAAGGGGCATCTATACAGATAAATAATAAACCTTTGTGTAATAATTTACAGCTTTTTTTTACAAACAACAGGATCCTTGACATCATCGGAATTTCGGAGGATTAGGAACGGCTGCCAACACAGAAATTTGCTACACTGTACCCACGTATTTTTATATTTCTATATTTTTGCTTCCATAACACCGAAGACTGGGGAGCCTTTTGTATTCATGCAAGAGTCGGAAAAAATGTATGCCCCCCTGTACGCAATACCTTGTAACAACCATAATTATCTGATCGAAAGAACAATCCAAACTAGCTGAAATGTGGAGGGTACAGTGGTCTACAAATCGTATCATATGAATTTCATCAAAATCGGACCGTAACTTTCGTCTTCGCATGCGCGAACATAACATTCCTGATAATCTCACAACTCAGGTTCAATTCCACAGATTTAGCTAAAATGTCCATGACTCATGCATGTTGGGTGGTGCCTGATGGTGCCCCTATTAATTTCAACACGATCGGAATGATACTGCCATCTGGGTATGCGCGACCGACGAAAAGTTTTCATCGGTCAAAAGTTTTCATTTCATTCAACCGATGTGAAAACATTTTTAGGGATCACAAGCAGGTTGGAATTCCACAGTGAGTGGTGCCTTGGTGAAATAACTCCCGATTTTGTTCGACGGATTTTGATGAAGTTTCAATTAGATGTTTTGGCACAGCCACCTCAAGAGTCTTATTTGGTACAATGCAAACTATGAACTGAAAGTTGAGGAATTCAAGACCCCCCCCCCCCCCCCCCCCGGGTCACGACAACAATATTCCACATTTGGGCACAGGAATATCGCAACTTTTCGTCAACTTTTGCAGGTACGCAGATGAAACTTACGGTCAGCTGATAGAATTATATGCGGGGCCAACAGATAATCTACCATCAATATATTTCAGCTCATTAAGAAACCCGTTTACAGTTAGGGGACATTTGAAGGGTACTGCGTACATAACAGTTATCTAGACAGAAGGGCTGCCATAACAGAAAATAATGCGTTGTGCCTCGTATTCGATTCACGCTTCATGTCCACCTATCTACTCATTAGCCGCCAGATAAATAACACACAGCGAAATTCCTTAATTTTTCTTTTTAAGAATTTCTCCCAGAACCACCAATTTCCTAAGACTTCCAGGTTTTCCGCATCGCAAGATGGTGTCTAACCTCGACGCTACAGTATCACTTCATCAAATTTACTGGAAACACAGAGGGAAGCAAAAGGGATGCCAGCGATGCTTAGTAAAGAAAGGTGATATACAGAGCCCAAGATAGCGATATCAGCGGCTAGTTCAGAACATCACAGGTACCGCTATCCGCCATGACACAGCAAACCTTAGTAAAGCAAAAGGTCGCTCGTTCTATGAACCAAGCAGGAAGCCGCTATCGATAACTACGGATGACCGGAGGATTTCCAAATGGAAAACGATAGACACAATTCATTACGTTTCGACTTACAACGCAGTCAACAGCTGACGAGACAAGAGATACCGAGAACCTTTAATCTCTGGAAACGTAATGTCAATATAAGTTTTAAGTGTACGACGGAAGATGCTGATCGCACGGATTCATCCAATAAACATCCTTCCATAAACAAAATATCCCCACGATGAGTTGGTGATTAAAAAATAAAAAATAAAAGGCCAGCTTCCGGCTCGTTTGAGATAAGGCTGGGACCCGAAAGGTTGGGATTAGACATACCACGTTTGAACGAAAATAATTATTTATACCGATGAGTTCGAAGAGAACACTTATCTATAGCTGTAGATATCGACAGAGAAATAACGACAAAACGAGGTGAAAGATTAGTCAAAACTTTCGTATTATGAGAAAATGGATGTATTTCGAAACCTCACTTAGTACGATATTTTATACGCAATGATCCTTTACTTCTATTTACGTTACTGATACATCCTCATTCATATTCAATAGCAAGAGGTAAAATATCAGTGTTCAGACATCCGATTTCTAAGAGCAAAAAAAGTAACGCTACTTTACTAGGGTTTTCACATACAACCAACCCGTTGCTATGGGTGTAGTAACTTCGTTAGTTTTCTTCACATGAAAATCGTTCTCCATTCGCTATAAAGCTCTTGATTTATCTAGTATTTATCTTGTAGTTATATATTAATTTATTTCAAATTCATCGAGTTTTAAGCCAAGATACAAATAGGTATAAACAGTAGATGATTTCTGTTGGTTTCAAAATTCAAACGCACAACTGCCTCTTTAATTGTTTATACGTTCTTGCTACTTAGAAACGTAGAAACCTAACACTTGGTACGATATTTTATACGCAATGATCCTTTACTTCTTTTTACGTTACTGATACATTCTCATTCATATTCAATAGCAAGTGGTAAAATATCAGTGTTCAGACATCCGATTTTTAAGAGCAAAAAAATTAACGCTATTTTACTAGGGTTTTCACATACAACCAACCCGTTGCTATGGGTGTAGTAACTTCGTTAGTTTTCACCGCATGAAAATAGTTCTCCATTCGCTGGAAGTATTTATCTTGTAATTATATGTATTAATTTATTTAAAATTCATCGAGTTTTAAGCCGATATAAATAGGTATAATAAACAGTAGATTACGGATTTCTGTTGGTTTCAAAAGCACAACTGCCTCTTTATAGAACATACGTTGTTGCTCTCGAGAAGAAACATACGTCCCTTTTCTCGCAGCGATGTAATAGGTAACCACTAAGTATCGGTTCGTTACGATTCGTTACCAGGAGAGGTGCTAAACCAAATGATGTAAATACTGGCTCTGAATCCGTGTATAATAAATAGATAAAGTGGCCTATTTCATTTTTGAACGTATTTTTTTTCACAATGGACATTTTTTACATGGGGAAAATAAGACATATCCATGTACCGATGTATCTGCATGTATTGTTGATACTCAACATCAGTTTTCTGATGGTTTTCGTTCGTTCTTCGCGCAAACAAGCTCAGCTGGTGTTTTTAATGTATTTTGTCGTTTTCACCCTCAGTTATGCTATATCCGCTACAACTAACTCTGGTCAAACAATGTTACGTCATTGAGAAGTACGTAAAGTACTATGATGTAGGAAAACCGTTTTCAATTACTACCCAACATGGTACTGAGATGAAATCTAAGTTATGTATAGTATGATCCACAGGCATATCCGGGGAAGGGGAGTTGCACACAGCTCTTCTACAGGACTTCAGCAGCCTTTCAGTTTCACGTAATCCTTTGATCAAACCTTTGAAAGATAATAAACTTTTTAAAATCTGAGTTCCTTTAACCAGAAACCTCTTCGTTCCTGGTTGTATTCTGTGTGTCTGGTCCAGGAGTTTTTTCGGTATGGCCAAATGCGACTGTTGAAACATACCTTTGAATTTGGTATATTGTTCCACCATTTTCGGTATTTCCCGTTCTCAAGGAAACACTAGGGGGAGGGCATGGGTAAACCACGGAATTTTCCTTCAGTTGAACTAAATAACTATTCGCTGTAAATGGGATCATTACTGTCAAGCACGAAGCGAGTGTGGCTTATCTTAAGTAGACAGCGATTAACTTTTCAAGGTTTCTTAACTAATTATTAAAAGGAGAGAATTGGTGGAACCGAAGTTAAATGTGTCACTGGATCCTTTTCTCAAGTTCCAGTTCGTTTGAAGTTGCAATATTTTTCCAAGCAGAATATTTAATGCGGCAAACCGCTCCCTCGTACACAGCTATATTTACTTACGGATTTATTTACTTATTCTTAAGGATGGAAAATGAAATTTCTGTAAGTCGGATATGGAAGCAATGCTCGAGTAGAAACTTCTTGATATTCTCAAGTTTCTCGTTGTTGAGGTTCTAAAGCTGAACCAGCCGCCCAACCTTCCTTTCACTTTTTGGCATTCACCTCCACGGCCAATCAGAATGGACCTCCCTTCACTTTGTTCCCTTCACCATTCATCTTCACAACCAATCCCAATCGACCACCTTTCACTTTTGGGACTATTTATAAGGTCACCTCTTCAATGTGCCTTCAGTTGTTGTTTGCTACAGACGACGGTGTGGTCACCAAACCGGTATAACAGTGTATTTTTAGCGTTTTTCGTGTACTAGTGTAAATAGACAACCTTTAAATAAATCCATTTTTCTTTGTGATGGACCATAATTTGAATGAAAGGTTCGTAGTTCCCATGGCACGCTGAATTGTCGGGCGAGCTCAACTATGCTCAGTCAATAAATTATTAGAATCTGCGTTCGCTCAGCATCAATAGCATCCGTAGCGTACAACTAGGTACTGCACTGAGGTACACCTGAGTGTGCCGTCAAAGAGGTCTTTCAATCAGAGAGGAATTATACATTGTACTCCATGTAGAGGTGGGTAGTTCCTGACTGAACTACTCTTGAAGAACTAACTCCGCCACCTGAACTACTCCTCGACTTAGTTCACTTCGCTGAACGTTCGTTCACTAGGACCACATGAAAGAAACAAGGACCCAGTGGCTAGAGATGGATGTAGGAAGGGACTACAGAACTACCGTTCCTTGCATTATGGACTAAGAACTATAGAACCAGTAACTCACAAGGCGGCTGAGTTAGGTCTTTAGTTCTCATAGTTCTTAGGAACTGTGGATGCTAAATCAGGAGTTGATAGTATTCACTGAACGATAGCTCGTTAGTTCTTGCAGTTCATGGGAGCGGTGGATACTAAATGAGGAGTTGATAGTATCCACTGAACGATAGTTCCTTTGGTTCATTAAGGAGTTATTCTTGTTTGATTGGAAACGAAAAGGAATTGGAATGAACAACTGAACTAGGTAACTCAAAAGAACTATACTCCTTTCAAGGAGTGAACTAGCTGAACTGTAGTCCCTCAAATGAACTACTCTTACTCATCTCTAATTCCATGTCCATGTCATGATTACTAAAGCCGCACGCTAGGCAATGTAAGATGAGAGAAACAATGGCTTTGATCGGAAAATGCATCGTTGCAAAGGATTGCTCTAGTTGAGCAGACATGTGCAGAGAGGAACCTGGGGTCTCACCGCTCGAACAACCCGCTTAATAATATTTAATAAGGCCGTTTTCTGAGGCTGGTTAGGAGTTGTGAGCCTGCAGGAGTCAACGCGGGACAAGAAGGATCTCGAGGAGTGGGGGTGGGAAGGAGGGTCGATCTACTATGAGCAACAGCTGCGGCCGCTGAGCGGGGTTGAAGTGTTTTTTTATTCCGCCAAAACATCAAGGTCGCTAGGAGAACGGGCATCGCGAGCCAACTCCTGGGTTGGCCGACCGCTTCCACGCGTCCCTTTTCGCCACTTCAACTGATTTTTCTGGAGGCGTGGGAAATGACGGGATGAGCCACGCATCAGTTCTTGCCGCTCTGCCTCGGGGCTCCTAGGATACCACTAGTTGATAGTACACATTTCATGAGTAAAGTACAGTCAACACGACCACTAAAACTAAAAATACGGCACAACAACCATCTCCTATACATGAACCTTCGTATCCTGCGAGTGGCGTAACAGCTCTTGGGAGTTTTCAGGAAGGAACGAACTCCCAGTAATTCAACAGATATTTCTGGAGTCGACAGAGACCATAGGTAGACTCACTTTTCAAGGCACATCCTCTATCCAGAAGACATGGGGGCCTATTCACTAAGCCAAAGAGACATCTCTTTTCGGTCCGACTCTCTCTTTTGGCAGAAGAGATTTTTTTATAGTATCCATGACAGGGTTGTTCAGTAACTTCTAAGAGTTGGCGGCCATCTTGGCATTTTCGATCTCTTTCCGAGAGACACCTAATTATGTGTCTCTTTCTTCTCGAAAGAGTTCCTTTCTCATTTCTCGTTTGTTTGTTAGAGATCGTATCACCCTTCGTTCGTCGGCTACCACATCGGTCATTTTTATGTATGTTTTTTCATCTCTTAAAGGTAAGTCGATTGTTCATTAAAAATATATACATATTATCGATTCATGAGTAAAAACGCCCAAGTACGGTTTAAGAGCTATTCAGTAAAATAGACGAACCTCGGAGACACTGGAAGAGACTGTCTCCCGAAGAAGACTATCTCTCCCAGGATTTTCAAAAAGATAATCTATTTTCACTATCACTTTTAGTGAATAAGCCCCCTGGGACCAGTAATACCCCCAGAGAGACAATTAGATTAAGTACATTTTGGTAATACTGAAATGGGTGTGCAAACTGACATTATTCGTTTTCCCACAAATGAAAGAGCGAAGAGCGCAAATGGGCGGTCACACTCCACCTACGCCAGGAGGACACGCAGTTATGACTTTCTACCCGTTTTTGGGCTAAAACAGAGTGAAGCTGAAAATTGGCACATAAGAGGGAACTTCTTGGTGCGATCCACCGAAAAATATCAAGGCAACAGATATTCTTATCATAACTGGACATGGCCACTGGCAGAACCAACAGCACATGACACGAAATTATGGAGGATCAAGAACAAAGAACAGTTCAGAAGAGTTCGGATCTGGGGTATCATGAAAGATCCGCAAAGAATGAAGGGGCAAAAAACCACTCCATCAGGAGGAGGCAACCAGGGTAAGGGAACGTCAACATCTTCAAACCATGGTCAGAAAGGCATGACAGACTGCTTTGGGCTACTTCTGGGTAACGTTTGCCAATAGAAACACTTCGAACCGTCGGGGTGCCAATTTCAAGGACAACAAAGTATGTAGCTCTTCTCCCAACACCCGTAATGAACGTCACATTAGCTTCGTTTCTTCTATATTGCCACTGTATTATACGTATTATCGATGCCACCGCTGAAATACCTGACAGTTTCTCAAGTACTCCTTACACAGCACCTCCTAGAAAAAAATTAAAGAGCACCCCCTAATCGAAGCGATAGCCAGCGTCAATAATTAGATAGGTACCTACGACCTTTAACTTAAAAAGTGATGAACTGGTGTATTTCTACACAGTTAAATATGCTGCATCTCGAATAAAAACCCGAAGAAGCGAACTAATCGAGTGCCTTCAGAGATAATTACCAAGCTGATAAAGAAACGGAGCGCTCTACTACCCCGCTTTTAGGTGGTCTTCACAACATAACCAAAAGTTGCTAACTCTTCGTGGAAATACAATTTTGGACATTTATAAAATAACTTCAATTTTGTTTCAGAAAAACTGTCTTATGTACTGTATGTATGTCTGTTTCAAGTTCTTGTCTTCAGCTATGAACTCATAGATTCAACATCGAGCGCTCCAACGTACATGTTCGGAAGGAACTGTGTCGACTTTTGGTATTAGTGATTTAGGCAGCAAGTGGAAACTAAGACTGTTTCAGGGGAAAAGTTTCCTGCAAAGGTTAATTTTATTAACAACCCTTTGAAATCGAATATGCCCACTATAAATGCTAATGGAACGTGGAGGTGTGCAACGAATTTATAGAAGCTGGGAAGAGAACGTGACAGGCATACAAAGGATCTATAAAAGTAAAACGGCTTTGTACGTTCAGTTTCCACGTTACAACTTTGATTTTGTTAATAAACAATGCTTTGAGAATGGCTTTTAAAGAAGACGTAAAAAAATTGGATGAATAATTGAATGCTTTTTCTATCAAGGACGCCTTGGTCTTTTGCTCAGGGCAGATCAAACCGCTCCTGCGTGTTCCCTGATGTAGTCAACCAAACTAACGTAAGAAGCGTCACACCCGGGTAGCAGGGAGGGCCTCCAGGCAATCGATCAAACACGAGAAGTTCCCTGTGCTGGAGGGCCCCCAACAAGAACTTCCAGCCTTTTGGCCCCGGCACCACTAGTAGAGCCTTTGTTGAGCTTCTTTGTTGCTCGATCTACACACGGAATCACAAAAGACGAGCAACAGTTGTGACTCGAGTGTCTCAGACGGTTGGGCCAGAGATTCTCAATTACAGCCATCATCTTCAGTTTTACAGCGATCATCTTCAGTTAGCCTTCTCTAGGCTTCATTATCTACCAGCGCATTGATATGATGATTGTAAAAAAAATCATTACTCGATGATTGTAATCAACTTCATTTTATCGTGGTTATAAATGCGCCATACATTGATATTCCCGAGTAACTGTTCAATGGTCCTCAACAGACTTCCGAATCTTGAAAATCATCTCATCCCTGCGAGTTAACACGCAAACAGAAATCTAAATTCAATAAAATGCACCAGCACACCTACACAACATTCGCAATAAACTAGGTGACCAACCAGGAATGAACCAGCTATTCCTACGTCAGAAGTTTTAATTTTTACATCAGAAGCGTACTTGTTGCCTTCGAGAGTCCCCCATTTGCCTACTTTTAGCATAAAACCCGTGCACTACACTCCTCATACAGCACTCAACAGAACTCGCCCACTAAATATTTCAGTTGAGAGAGTATAAAGTAAAATAGATGGAATTGCTCATTCTCAACTTCAAAGCCAAACGAAACCAAGAAATAGCACTTGGTAGCCCAACTGAGGTTTCTGGTGCTCCTTCAGATTTTAAAAGATTGTGTGTAGCATACGATAAGTTTAAGCTTCAGAGTTAGGAATGCTCGAGAACTGGGACTTTTTTCGAAGTATCATGCGTTCACTCTCAGACCGTTATTGATGAAAACAACATATTATGAAGAAGAGCCGAAATCGTAGAAAGCAATATTCAATATAAAATGAGGTAGATTATGAAATGAAAGAAGTGACCCGCATAATTGTACATGTACAAAGAGGAAGATGAGGTAGCAATGAAACCATAACCAAACACCGCAATCCCTTATAATCAGAATCCCTGGTACATCAACTAAAACAGTAATTTTAGTCCGAACATTATTCGATGACTCGCTCACCTACTTAGGAATCACAGATAGATGGTGAAAATAATTTTACAAAGAAGACAGATGATTTGCGTAACAAAACGAGGGGTGTGAGAACGTCTCACATTTAAACACGAGAGGTGGTTACACATAAAAGCGAAAAATAACAACAGGAAGTCACTGCCAGTCAGTCGAAGTCGTTATATTATGCTCTTCATTCTCCTGACCTTGATGTCGACTCAGAGTAACACTTATCAACACTAACCGATGAGAGAACAATACATGACAAAATAATTGGTAAAAAAATATGAAACTGTAGAAGGTGAAGGGATTTGGAGAGTTCATGCTCGAAAAATGAGACTGACAATGGGGAAAACTACATAGAAAACACAGTTCATCAAAGTAGGGATATTATTTTGTTGCTGTTGTAAACAGGGCACCAGCCCGTTTCATAATAAATAAATAAATAAATAATGAAAATTAATATTATTAAAATTTGAACGTTGTAGAGGCGTTATAGAAACACATCTCCAGCAATAGAATAAGGTTTTATACTGGATATGATCTACTGATTCAACTGTTTGGGGGGATGGAGTACACCTACTGAAACACACCAAATTTAACGTTAACACATTTGCTCAAGGTAGGTGAATTTCAGTAGAAGTGACTTTTTCACAAGGACACCTATCGGATCTAGCATCCTGATAGGAGACTGAAGATGGTTTCCGAAGGCGATCCGACGCAGATATATTCGGAATGTCCTGGCTAGATGTGATCAAACTAAATACTCGAGAGCATTCAGACGACGAATATCAACATGTAAACAAGATATTACGTAAGCTGATTTTGTATTTTCGCGTCTCAGAAGAATTCAAGTTCGGAACTGATGAAATTAATATATATGCGCATGAGTTAGTTCAATCAGCTCTGTTGTACGGTCTCCCAGAAACGGGTGGGGTCTAACTTCTCTTAATCCTACGTTACAAATCGGAAAATTTTTATTAGAATAGTTTCTGGAAGTAAATTTTTGGCTCATACTGAACCGATTTTTACAATGCTGAAAACTGTCGATTTTTCCGAATTGCTTGAAATTAATAATATTGAACAATTTTTAAAAGACTTGTCATACACCCATTCTCAACATAAAATCGCCACCAGGTACCAATACATCAATTACAACGAATGTCAACTCCTTTTTTCAATACAACCACAAGTCAAAACTCATATATTTACAAACGTATCATTTCCTATAGCAATTTGCCAGAAGTTACAAAGCAAATACTATTCAATTGTCCTAAGCGTACTAGTGGTACTTTGAAAGAATACTTTTAGTTCAAAAAGTTGTAGAATACGTTGTTTATAAATAATACTACTAGTATTAATTGTGTTTACTAATACTACGCTGTACTAATTAGAATTTTGACATAAATCTGGAAATAAAAATATTTTTCATTTCAGTTCATGTACCTTTTTCCATATCAAATTGGACTACTTATCTACAGATACACCGAATCTCCCACAATCAACTAGCTGTTAGCGACTAGCGAGGCGCTTCCATAGCCCGATGGTATGAAGGTGATTTTACCTAATTTCTTTCATCCATATTGTTTATGAAATGAATTCTTCAGTGAATATAATTATGTTCGTCACAAAAATACCACTAATGAAGATGTTTATCTGTTGAAACGAGCATTTTCCTTTTCATTACCACAAGACGTTTACATTCCTGTTATAGTTAAGAACCAATGTAATGACGGGGCCAGCGCACACGGAAACCGTCAAGGACGAGGCCCCATGGCTGACTCAACGTACCCGCACTGTAGCGCCTAGCTTTGTCCAGAAGCATTTAATCTCGGGCGATAATATTGTATAGCAAGAACACAAATTTGCTCCTTATCAGAAACCGCCACAAAACCGAAGTGAATAGAAACAAATCCATTGACAACGTCTTGTTATGGGAAATCGGCCAAGATAACGTGAAAACACAGTATCGGTTTTCCAAGAAAACACTCGTGACGAATGGTTCAAGTAGGAAATTGTATCAAAGGAAATCGGATCAGTAGGCGAAGATAGTGCGCCTCAAACAAAGGCTTTGTGTTCGCCAAGCGACATCTACAAGCGATTCGATTATTTAGATCCACCAAACTTGTGGAACAGAAACGACAGAAACCAGCGACTCGCTAAAAGGAGAAAAGCGACGTAGACTCTGTAAGGGCTCCGCAACGTTACGATTTTGATCGATGAGAGAAAAAAGTGGAGTGGGGGGGAGAATGCAGTTTTTGGTAGGTGCAACTTACCTCTAGTGTTGTTACTGACGTCATGCGGTTGCCATGGGATTGCACCAATGGTGAGGGAACAAACTGATTCATTCGAGTTCCCGCCATGTTCATATAAATATGCATGGCTTGTAAAATAATATCCGCTAAATATTTACTAGATATTCCATTTTTAGACTGTAGACAACAGACCCTGTAGACCTGTGGACAGATCTTGCAGTACCGCACCAAATATCAATTCACGCGGAAAATCATCTTTCCCAGAGCGTAACAAACCACGGAGCTTGCTTCTTTTCCCAAGCTGAGACTAAGGATAATACTATGAGGGGTATTTAACGGATTTGTTAAAGGACCATTCCTCGAGACAAGAGGGGGAAAACGCTGCAGCGTCCTTTTCACATGGGTTTATTACTCATCTGGACATGCCTACAGAAATGTTGCTTATTAAAGGCTGTTCATTAATTGCTTCTTTCATGCACAATAATTGAAATAGCTATTTTTGATGTTCTCTACGAATTTTGGCCCTCAAAAACACGAATTAGGCTCCTGCTTTTGACAAATTATCTTTGATCATTGATAGTGCCACTTAACTGTCTTGATTCATCTGTTGATAATACTTTCAGAGTTATTATAAAAATTCATGGTGATTTCAGACAATTTTCCCGGTTTCTGACTCACAAAAAATGATTTTGGGAGATGAACCTTCGTTACAACCTAAATTCTTCACTCTTCGGTCAAAATCAACTTCATATTCGGTCGCCCTAAAAAAACATGGATAAAGATACCTCACAAGCCCATGTTCACTAAAACCTCAAACAAAACTTCGAAAACCCGTATTTTACACCCACTTTTCACCCCTGGAACGACCATTTTAGACCAAAACTTGAGGTAAATTTAAGGCCGGCACTTCGTGAGAACCTCAATTGGTCAAAATCTACATCATATTCTGTCTCCTCGCCCTAAAAACATGGAAAACGATCCATCACAAGCTCATGTCACTGAAACACCAAAAAAACGCTGCAATGTCCTTGTCACATGGGTTTATTATTATATTGGACATACCTACAGAAATGTTGGCTGTTCATTTAATGTTTCTTTCATGTGCAATAATTGAAACAGCCATTTCTCTATGGTTTCCACCAATTTTGGCCCCCAAGAACACAAATTACGCTCCTTTTTTCTCTCAAATTATCTTTGATCATTGATAGTGCCATTTAATTGTCTTGATTCACCTGCTGATACTACTTCTAGTGTTATCATACAAATTGATGGTGATTTCAGGCAATTTCCCAGGTTTCTGACTCATAAAAAACGAATTTTGGGAGCTGAACCTTCGTTACAACCTAAATTCTTCACTCTTTGGTCAAAATCGACTTCATATTCAGTCTTTTCCCCGAAAAAGATACCTTAAAAAGCAAATTTTACTAAAACGCCAAACGAAGCCTGTGTGCGAAAGAACGAATTTTTTAGACCGAAAATGAAGCAGGCGTACGGCGGACGGCATACGGACATTGCACTTTTGGAATCTACGCACCTTTCAACGTAAAAAAAATTTTGAAGGGGTGATCGACAAAAATTTTTGCTGAGCAAATACACAGGTGTATTATTCGCAGAATAATAAACCAAAAGGCACACGCGTGCTTGGAGATAATATTTATTCAGCATTTTCAACAGTCAAATTGTTTGGATATCAAAACCGCGTTCCAAAGCATCTAGTTTGGACAACAAAACTCAATTCTGTCGCCCTGAATTGTCTTCAGGTGGGTGTTCGACTGTTCAAGTTCAACTATGTGCCACCAGTGATCCCTTGATCTGAGGGACCCTTCGTTCTTCAGGGTAGTGAAGGACTAACTACTGCGAGCAGACCTTTATTCAAAGGTATGTTCAGTGAGGTTTTTAGTCTTATTTTGATTTAATTATTTTAATTTAGCTTTGTGTTTGTTAATATTTTGAATTTTACCTTGACGATTGTACTGCCTGTTAGGTTTTATTGATTGAAAGATCAACACAACCTCACTGAGCGCAACGCTCCAGTACAACTATCGGGAAATGTTGAGTTGAGGTATTCGAAACCCGAAGGCACATGACCGACAGAATCCGATGCAGGTAGGAACCAGGTGACAAGACGATTCAGGGAGCAACCTTCCTTGACAGGGGCTGGATTATCCTCAGATAGGTCAGACTTGGAAGCCCCAAGTGGTTTTTCTATCTATGGAACCACCTTGCCGGTTGCCACCTCATTTCAAACGGTGTACCTGGACATAGATCACGTCCACCCAAAGAATCCTGACCGAGAAACCTTGTAAAAACGTTCCCTGTGCCTCACGAAAATACTGCGTTGGGAAATGTAGGTAGGACAGGCATCACGTTGCGCCTGAGCACGATGGAGAAGGTTCAAGGTAATAACAGGGACTTCATTTGGACGCACACGAGCAACCTCCACACTCAACAAATATGTACGATATTAAGAATAGTTAGTGGTACTTAAACGGGCTATTTGCACGTATTTAATTCGGTTTATTATTCTGTGAATAATACACCTATGTAGTCGCTCAGCAAAAAATTTTCATTACACCCCTGAAAATGTTTTCTTTTACGTTTCAAAGTGCGCAGATTCCAAAAATGCAATTTACGCATGCTGTCCGCCGTATCATCCATATCTACTGTATTTTCTGTCTAAAAAATTCGTTCTTTCGCACACAAGTCCTAGTTGTGTCCCTAAACTTTGCAGCCCGATCGAAATATGCCAAAGGGTGTTAAGAGTGAAAAGTGGGTGTAAAAGTAGGGTTTTTTGGTGCTGTATCAACAAGACCTGTGAGGTTTTGTTTTCCATGTTTTTGAGGGCGAGAAGAACGAATATGAAGTTGATTTTGACCAAAGATTGAAGAATTAAGGTTGTAACGAAGGTAAAGCTCCCGAAATTCATTTTTTATGAGTCAAAAACATGGGAAATCGTCTGAAATCACCATACATTTGTATCATAACACTAGAAGTAGTAACAGCAGGTGAAGCAAGACAATTAAATGGCACTATCAATGATCAAAAATAATCTGTTTAAAAAAAGCCGAGCCTAATGGGTGGAAACCATCAAAAATCAAAAATAGCCGCTTCAATAATTGCACATGAAAGAAACAATAAATGAACAGCCAACATTTCTGTAGGTATGTCCAATATAACAATAAGCCCATGTGACAAGGACTTTGCAGCGTTTTTCGTGTAGTAGTAACAAGAGCTGTGGGGTCTCGTTCTCCATGTTTTTTAGGGCGAGAAAGCCGAATATGAAGTTTATTTTGACCAAAGATTGAAGAATTGAGGTTGTAACGAAGCTCCCAAAATTCATTTTTTATGAGTCAAAAACCTCAAAAATTGTCTGAAATCACCATAAATTTGTATAATAACACTAAAAGTAGCGTCAATAGGTGAATCAAGACATTTAAGTGACACTATCAATGATCAAAGATAATTTGTCAAAAACAGAAGCCTAATTCGTGTTTTTGGGGGTATGCCCAACAGTTTTTAAATGACAGTAGATTCCATCCTAAGAATTTGAGACCAGCCGCACGCTCCTACGTTAAGTAGTCCTTTTTCTATGATTTTTCAAAGTTTCCAGAGGGCCTACGTCACATTTGGCAGGGGTGTCCCGCCCAGGCGAGAGGGGTGCAATGACGTAGGAACCTCTGGAAACTTTGAAAAATCATAGAAAAGAACTACTTATCGTAGGAGCGTGCGGTTGGTCTCAAAATTCTAAGGATGGAATCTACTTTCATTTGAAAAACAATATAAACCGCTTTTGTGACTTATGCAATTAGCCCATTATACCGCAAGTATAATAAATTATAAACGTTAACAACAGTTGCACCTGACCTCATAGAGGGTAGGGAAACTGCCAAAGGTGGTAATATTATGCAAAGCTTGCCAAAACCAAGTACAACAAATAATTTTTGGCAAACGCACGAACCGCGTCATATTCATACATTGTTTAGTCGCAGCGGCGTGCTCTATCGAGCTTGGCCGTGTCATCAGCGTTGTGTGCTCTTACAAAGTCCACCAGCCGAACCCCTCGAACAAACCTTTATCTCTTTTCAACAATGCACATTGTGACGACACTCCAGGGTGCCCGGGAGAATGATAAACCAACACGTACGAAAATGGACGTACGAGTCGGCACGCCGGAGAAAGCGACAAAGGGAGGCGACTGAGTGTCGACCGCTCGGACAGTCCAAGGATTCCAGACTGTCGTCAGGTGTACTAATAAGGTGACCGGACTGACTGACTTGACGATGCCAATCAAAGCAAAAAAGGGAGAGTTATGCCCACGTCGCGTCGTCTGAATGGACGGCTTGTGACGCGCCAGTTCCGCATAGAAGTGGCGCTCGACGATTAGCATTCCAGGGGCAGTGATTCATAATGGGGATAGTATTTGGCTTGCTAATGAATGACCGCGAGGATTTCTTCGGATGGGCGGCTACTCACAGTCAAGTGGGAAGACTACTCAATCAGATACGAAACCACATGGGGTTGGTCACAGTGCAGTCCGGAACAGCTCGAGCAATAGTCAGATACCGGACCGAGGGTCAATCGTCAGCCTCCAGCCTTGCAGAATGGCCATTGAGAGAATTTCACTGTCATCTTTCCCCACGAGGCAGCTTAGATTCAGACCAATCAAATGGTTAACAACATCAAAGAAAAACGTAGTTTTTGAAAGGTTGTCTATTTCCACTAATACACGACAAAACACGAAAAACGCTGCAAAGTCCTTGTCACATGGGTTTATTATTCTACTGGACATACCTACGGAGATGTTGGCTGTTCATTTCTGTTTCTTTCATGTGCAATAATTGAAATAGCCGAAATACCTATTTGGCCCCCAAAACACGAATTATGTATGCTCCTTTTTTTTCATATCATCTTTGATTATTGGTAGTGTCATTTAATCGTCTTGATCCACATGTTGACACTTTTTCCAGTGTAATTATACAAATTGATGGTGATTTCAGACGATTTTCCAGGTTTTTGACTCATAAAAAAATCAATTTTGGGAGCTGAACCTTTGGTAGAACCTCAATTTTCCACTCTTTGGTCAAAATCGACTTCATATTCGGTCTTCTCGTCCCCAAAAACACGGAAACGGTAACTCAAAAGCTCATGTTACTAAAACACAAGAAGTACCTATTTTTATACACATTTTCACTCATAACACCCCTGGGTATATTCCGATCGGGCTGCAAAGTTTCGGGACACAACTAGGGCCCAAATGGAGCATGTGTGCGAAAGAACGACTTTTTTAGACCGAAAATGAAGCCGGTACACGTGATACGGCGGACGGACATTGCATTTTTGGAATCTACGCACCTTGAAACGGAAAAGAAAAAATTTTTGCTGAGCGATTACATAGGTGTATTATTCACAGAATAATAAACCAAAAATCCAAAGACCTCGCACTCAGCGCGAGAGACGTGGGAAGTCGACAGACAAATCGAAACTTCAACATTACAAAGTACAAATTGTCTTTTTAAGGCGAAAATAAAAAAACATAAAGAAATCAATCAGGAAGCATTATTGGGACATATTTATACTTTTTACACCTCATATTTATGTACAGTAGAACCTACAATAAATTCGTAACGCAACTTTTGTGACAGCTTTATATTTCTAACCTCTCGCTTATCGTTGTCTGTCGACTACAAAATACACTGTTATACACGTAGAGGTGAAACGTTGGTGAAAGGTCGATTGGAATTGAAGAGCACAGGCAAGAAAGGCAAAATGTCAGTTTTTTGTCTGAACTGAGTACAGGATGGCAACAGTGTGCGTTTGTAGAGTAGAATTCGTTGCTCAAGTGAAATAGGTAAGAAAGACCAGGGCTAGAGAGATCAGGGCTAAAAATCGTCCCAAAGTTACCCTGACAATGAAGAAAGGCGAAAGGTCGACGCGTAAAGTGAAGAAAAGGGGTGTCAGGGGATCGGGAGGTAGGAAAGATCGCTGTTTCAAACCAAAACCAAAACCATTATGACGTGAAAAATGGATAGATCTTCAGTATTTGAAGCAATTTTGTACTTCCGAAAAAGTCCAGAAATTTTATGTTTGCCGCACACAAACAAGAAAAAAATGAATTATTCGTGTTCTAACAATTTTTTTGGTACCTACATCTAGGTAGGTTTTTTTTTCATGTTTCATAAAACGATTTCTCAACATGTTCATCCAAACGAATCTGGTTCACAAACCTACTATACAGTTAACAACATACAGTTTAAACTTTAAAAAAAATATAATGTAAACATACAGTTTATTAAGAGATGAGAAAGAAAATGTGCCATTTAATAATGGTCTTGATTCACCTGCTGATACTTTTAGCGTTATTATTTATATAATAACAATATTATTTAGATAATTTATGGTGACTTCAGACAATTTTCGAGGTTTTTGACTCATAAAAAATGAATTTTGGGAGCTGAACCTTCGTTAAAACCTCAATTCTTCACTCTTTGGTCAAAATCGACTACATATTCAGTCTTTTCCCCCTAAAAAACATGGAAAAAGATACTTCATAAGCTCATTTTACTCCAAAAACCCAATTTTTACCACAATTTTTCACCCAAAACACCCCTGAGTATATTCCGGTCGAGCTGCAAAGTTTCGGGAGACAACTACGGCCCAAACGAAGCCTGTGTGCGAAATAACGAATTTATTAGACCGAAAATTAAGTACAGAATATGCATGATACGGCGAGCGGTAGATGGACATTGCATTTTGGGAATCTACGCACCTTGAAACGTAAAAGAAAAAATTGTGAGGGGGTGTTATAAAAATGTTTTGCTGAGTGAATTCATAGGCGTACTATTCACAGAATAATAAACCGAATAAATAAACAGAATAATAAATGAAACTTTTTTCGTTCACAACTTTGTGTAACATATCGCTTTTCTTCATTGTAAATGTGTACCCTTGCTTGAATAAATCATGTTTTTACAAATTCTTTGATATCTGTTCAAGCTTCCTTCCAACTATACTCACAGTAAATGCACCAACAAAATACCTAATACCAAAATTGATGAGTTTGAACCGAAGTAGTGAAAGTGCTGGGGTTTTGAACTTTCAAATTCGATTTTCTCAACTTAGCTGCAATGATTGACATTTAGCCTTTCTTCCCTGTGCTCTTCAATTGATTTTGCAGATGAGAAGTGAAGTGAGCAAAGTGAAGGGGGTCGATCCTGATTGGCCCTGGGAGTAAATGCCAAAAAGTGAAAGGAAGGTAGGGTGGAAAAGGGGGAGGGAACCAAGCTGTTACAGAAATGAATCGACTCACTCTTAACAATTTCGAATTTTTCCCTTTCCCACCCTACCTTCCTTTCACTTTTAGCCATTTACTTCCTGGGCCAATCAGAATCGACCTACCTTCACCATTCACCTTCACAACCAATCCCAGTCGACCACCTTTCACTTTTGGGACTATTTTATAAGGTCACCTCTCCATTGTGCCTTCAGTTATTGTTTGTTACTTACGATGGTTCGATCACCAAAACTAGTATAACTAGTTTTTTTCGTCCACTGATGGAAACAGACAACCTTTCAATACTCCGTTTTCCTCTGAAATGGGTTTCCACGATTTCATCGCGAGTGATTTAGTTCGAATTAACAAGATATCCGCTTCCAACTTTTGCGCCTGTTTTGAGCAGGTTTCAATGTACGCTACATGTACTGCACACTCTAAACCTGAATCTATTTTGAGATATTGGAAGACGATTGTCGATGCCATGACTGCCATCGACTTACCCACAAGAGGTGGATAACAAAACGCTGTAAAGCCCTTGTCACGTGGGTTTATTACTATATTCGACACACCTACAGAAATGTTGGCTGTTCATTTATTGTTCCTTTCATTTGCAATAATGGAAATAGCTATTTTTTATGGTTTCCACCAATTTTGGCCCCCAAAAACACGAACTTGGCTCTCATTTTTGACAAATCATCTTTGATTATTGACACTGCAATTTAATTGTCTTGATTCACCTGTTAAAACTTGTGTGATTATACAAATTTTTGGTGATTTCAGACAACTTCCCAGGTTTTCGTCTCATAAAAAATGAATTTCGGGAGCTGAACCTTCGTGACAACCTCAATTCTCCCCTCTTTGGTCAAAATCAACTTCATATTCGGTCTCCTCGCCCTAAAAACAACATGGAAAACTATACCACACATGCTCATGTTTACTAAACCTCAACATCTATTTTTACACCCATTTTTCCCTCCTAACACCCCTGGGTGTATTCCGATCGGGCTGCCGAGCTTCGGAGCACAACTAGGACCCAAATCGGGACCCCAACTGTGTGCGGAAGAACGACGATTTTAAACCAAAATTTAACGTAAATTTATGGCTGAAACTTCGTTGGAAACCTTTAATTTTCCACTCTTTGGTCAAAAACGACTTCATACTCGGTCTCCCCGCCCTAAAAAAAAACATGGAAAACACTACCTCACAAGCTCATGTTACTAATACACCAAGAAACCTTATTTTTTACACCCATTTTTAGCCCATAACACCCCTGGGTGTATTCCGACCGGACTGCGAAGTTTCGGGACACAACTAGGGCCTAAATGTGTTCCCAAATGGGGACCTAAACTGTGTGCGAAAGAACGAATTTTTTAGACCGAAAACCAAGTAGATAAGGATGATGCGACGTACGACGGACGGGCATTGCATTTTTGGAATCTACGCACCTTGAAACGTTAAAGAAAAATTTTTTGAGGTTGTGTTATAAAAATTGTTTGCTGGGCGAATACATAGGTGTATTATTCACAGAATGACAAACCAAAAGCAAGAAAGGTGGGTAAACTCCCACTCACAGCACCACCCCGGGTCAATGCTGTATCGATTTTGTCATTTCCCATGATTGGGAGGTATGCAGAGACAGTGACAAAAAAAGTTCCCAAGATGTAGAAAACGCACGAAACCCCACTGTTTAGGATGATAATATTCTTCAACCAGACTGAATCACGTCGTCTGCATTCTATATGAGAACAACGACCCAGGACGACCACAATCTTCTACTACTGGGACGGCATACGGACAATACATTTTCTGAACCTACGCACCTTGAAACGTAAAAGAAAAATTTTTGAGGGGGTGCTAGACAAATTTTTTTTGCTGAGCGAATACATAGGTGTATTATTCGCAGAATAACAAACGAAAAGATGCACGTTTTAACAAATATCTTGCATATCGCACCACAATGACAAAATGAATATAACTTAAATCACTTGCGGCGGAGTAGTGGAAATCCATAGCAAAAAACTACTGGATAAAAATAGAAACAGTCCATTTCCACGTAAACTAACAAACTGTAGACCGGTTTCGGTTGTTACACCATCATCAGTACACGATAGAACGTACTATCGTGTACTGGTGATGGTGTAACAACCGAAACCGGTCTACAGTTTGTTGGTTTACGTGGAAATGGACTATTTCTATTTTTATCCAGTAGTTTTTTCTTTTTTTTGGTATGAAGATGCGTGGTACAACTGGCTTCGATACAGATGGGATATTTATAAAATTTATATTTGATGTAGTAATACCAGTGGTACGTATGATTCACAAAACACACAGTGGATGTGAGAATGTATTGATTCAGATTGAATCAACACGAAGAACACAGCCTTAGTAAATGACGAAAGAATGTGGAGTTAAGCAGGGGTGTGGACCACACCCACTCCGTCGTTCAGTGGTTGTCGTTTTCGGAAGAACCGAAGCCGAAGAGAAAAGTATTGATTCGTCATCGCCATACATTTACAAAGGAGCATTGAAGCTTTTGAACGAATCATCGACAATTAAATAGAACGGGAGAATATATAAGGACAGTTTGATGAAGGGAAAGAATTCCAACAACCTTGGGCCAGGCCAGATGACTAATCTCCGTACCTCCCCTCTCATCATCAGGGCTATCGCCCCTTCGGAATCCAACGGTCCAACCCCTCTGTGGGCTTCACAACCCTTCGAAAAATAGCGGAAACGACCGGAAATTCCCGAATACGGGGGGGATGACGGAATTAATGGAAAACCCGAGGACGGAAGGGGAAACGATTAGAAGTAGAAATTTTGATAATTTACAAAATGAAGAAGATTCTTTCATTAAATAAGGCGTTTTTGGTTGGGGCCGTTAATTCGGATCGTACGGAGAGCCTGACCAAGGATTCTCCCACCCCGGGCGTTGTTGCCAAGTTGAACGGTCGGCTACCACCGCTTCCAGAGCTACCCTCCATGTCTTCCATTCTTCGTCCTTTTCCAACAGCACCACACGCCGTCTCTTCCTTCTTCGTCTGTTCAACAAGAAAAAAAAGGAACCCCCGGGCCACGCACGCAAGGCATTTCTGGATTTTGTTTGAACAAAAACAACAACAAAAACTTCGAGATAATGTAGCGGGAGCTATCAATAATATTTCTTTCGTGATGCCGCGACCACAAACCCTACGATCCTTTGTCTGCGGCAAAGAAAATGGTCGCGATAATTCTGGGGCGGAATGATTACAACTCGCACCTGCTTGGACAAACCCAATTATTTCGATCGTGGATCAATAATAAATAACAATACTGTACGCTAAAAAAGAGAAAAACTATGAAAAGAAACTATGATGAGTGGGGATGTGAAAATAACAATAACGACGTTCCTTGTTATCCACAATAACACAGGGTAACGTCATTATTTGCTACATATAAATATTGCAAGTACAAATTATATTTAACCTGCAGGAAATATAATGAAGTACAAATGAGTAGAAAAACCTTGTGTAAAACCATGAACAAACAAAGGGCGAGAATCACTGTTTAGGTCCTCACGCCCAAGATGTTGAAACCAGTTGAGCGAGACAAGGAGCCTAACAAAAGGCCGAGATCTGACAATGATTAAAAGAAGGCAATAATATTTAATCAATGCCTCCACTGTACACGCTGACAGAAAACTGAATATTGATATTGTGATAAAAACTGTTCACACTTCCTAGCAATGAGCGTCGACTGAACCAACGTGCAAGTATGAAGTTCAACACAATATTATCAAAATAGATGATTTTTTTTTTCAAGTTTCGATAATAAATTGTTTACTCACGTTGTATTTGGAAGGACTAAAGGAAGGTTTCTGTAAGGGTCCACACAGGCACACAAAAATAAAAACACAGCTTTCTATCCAACCGAGATGAATCCCTTGCTACTGTAACGACAGCGGCGCGACAGTACTAAACTGGGCAAACTGGCGTTGTAGGAAGTTTAGCCGGCGACGGGATGACGAAGGGAGCGTTCGCGAGGCGGAGAGGGCAGCGAGCAGTGCTGCCAACACTTCAAAACCAAAATTACCTAATATTCAGTGATGCACGTAGAGTTTAAGATTAGCAACTTTAGTTTTAGCTCATTTTGACGATTTGAAGTTCCGGACTACAAAAATCAAATATCACCCAATTTTATTGAGGAAAATATTTTGAAAATTCAACAGTATTTTTGTATGCCTTCAATCACCTTTCTACATAACCACTGTTGGGGGATTTTGTCCTCTAACAACGCCATTTGTAGGTAGGTGGGTAAGTACCTACCCATTTTTTAAATTCAAAAACTCAACTTTGACCTTTTTAGTATATTTTTTAATTTTAGAAAACAAATTTACCGTTTGAAACAGAATTTTTCTGTCTCGAGCCGCCATATATTATTCTCGTGCAGATGTGGAGATTTTTACCACACAATACTTTCATGTTCTTAATAATAATTATAGATACAAGTTTGGCGGCAGGGGCCGCCCATTTCGGTAGAAATCCGTAAACCTGCAGGGAAATCTCACTTTCAACCACTTTTTGACACCACACCAATTTTTAGCTTTAAAAAAATTCACTTAGCTAAACCTAGAAAATGTTGGACTCATTGATATATTTTTTGGCTGTAAATTAGCCAAATCGAATAATGCGTTCGAGCTCAAAATCAGTAGGCATGATCTAGACATTTTGGTACCAACTGCACCGATTTTGGTCCACTTTTACGGCAATTATCTTGGAAAATCGAAAAATTGGAAAACACAACGCCTTTATTTTCCGATTTTCAAGCGGAAAACCATCTAGAAACTTGTTTTATGCACGTCTGAACATGATTTTTTTACAATCAAAGAGAACTTAGAGCGAGGTACCTACTACTTAATCAGTGGAAAAGTTAGAAAACCCGTAATAACTCCATTTTTCCACCTAAAAAGCTCGATCTCAAATTGAAGATTTCAACGAGCTGAACAAAACCCAAAGGGAAAATCTGAAAAAGACCGTATTTTGAGGAAGCTATGACCATTAATTTCGAATTCCAACATAGAAAACCGTCTAGGAACTAGTTCTGAGCACTTCGGAACAAGATTCCGTGGTGGTTTTCTCGAACACCTATTTTTGACTGTATCACCGTAGTTCGTTATTATACCTTCCTAACAGGAACATGGAAGTAATCCTAGGGACCTCTATTGGTGATTTTGTAAATTTATTATCGGTGATTTTAGCCTATTTCTGACCCCCATTTGCCCCATAATTTGTTTTAAAAACTCGTTTATACCAAGGGCAGGCACCTATTTCTAGAATCACACACACACACACGCATTTAATTATTTATTTATAGGTATACCTATAGGTACTTTATGAAACCCCCTTTGATGTGAGAAAAAATTTCAGTCATGCAGCATGGCTTAAGTAGCGAATTGTCAAAGAATTTTTTTTGGAATTTGAGAATTTAGATTAATGGTCATCTGCCAGAGCACTCATTACAGCCTGCCTGGGCACTTGTTGAGACCAGAGTGGCACGTCGTGCAGAAAAATTATGTCAAAAAATCATTTTCGGGTGTTTTGTACAAAAAAATTGTGATTTTGATCACGCGATGCAGCCTGAACGTGCTCAACTACTCACAGTCGATTCAGCGACCGAAAAAACATGGTAAACGACACCTCACATGTCTAAATAAAAAATATGTTTGTTTTGGGATTTCGGAATACAATTTTGTGAATTTGGTAAACTGGGTGCTTCTAATCGGACTGGGACTAGTTGCAGTGGATTCAGCGCCCCCCAAAAAAAACATAAATGACAACACCCTACATGCCTATGTTGCTGAAATCCTACTTGTTTTGGTTTTTGGATCAAAAATTTGTAAATTTTGACTGCTGCGCACATCGCGATCGGGCCAGGTAACGAATTCATCACTACTCTTGCGGAGACGAATTTTTCTGCGTGTGAACAGATTTTTTACTATGGAAATTAAGGGACTTATCGTGGGGAATGACATATACAGGGTGTTTCTTAAGTAGTGAACCACCCTTTCTAACTACGTTATTTTCAGGAAAATGAAAAAAAGCTTCTGAAGTAACCCCCCTTCATTTTTTACAATGAATTCAAATATCTCATTCCCGCACTTTGCGCATGCGCAGAAACATGCGCAATTGACACCAACTTCGGTTTTTCAAATGGGTACCCTAATTTTTTATTGCAGATTCAGATTCTACGTAAAATTTCATGAACATTTGACCCCTCAATCGATGAATTTGACTGCGGAGAACCTGTTCTGCGAGCGTGCAAAGTTGCTCAGCTGCCAAATTTCGCAAAACTTGGCGTCTAGTAATCCCCAAGTGTGGCACATGATTTTTCATTGTTTTTCAACGCTGATTCACATGGTGCTATCCGTTTTTTGATTTGACTCGATTTGAACGAAATAATGGCCATAAGTCGGTTATTTTGTACGAAAAAAAAACGTGTTTTGAGGCGTGTGTTTGCACATGAATTAATTACCTACTCGAACCAAAATATTTTTTATAAATTTAATTTTCCTCTCCCTTTCGAAACTCGGGCTTGGAACCGGCTATGGCGGGATTAAAAATAAATTTTTCTTCTTAATAAAACGGAATTTTCCTTTAAAAAAAATAAAATAAAATAAAATAAAATAAAACTTCTTCTAAAATAAAATAAGAAATTACATAATCCGTTCAAACTGACGTCCATTGTCTTCTGCACAGGCTTGCGCTCTCCTCACCCATTCATCATTAAGCGCGCCCGTAATGGAATGAGGCTGTACAGATGCACACGCTTCTACGATCCTCTGCTTCAGCTCCTCAGTGCTTGCGATTGGAGGAAGGTGGGCACTGTATACCTTGTCCTTCAAGTAACCCCATAGGAAGTAATCACGTTTTTTTCGTACAAAATAACCGACTTATGGTCATTATTTCGTTCAAATCGAGTCAAATCAAAAAACGGATAGCACCATGTGAATCAGCGTTGAAAAACAATGAAAAATCATGTGCCACACTTGGGGATTACTAGACGCCAAGTTTTGCGAAATTTGGCAGCTGAGCAACTTTGCACGCTCGCAGAACAGGTTCTGCGCAGTCAAATTCATCGATTGAGGGGTCAAATGTTCATGAAATTTTACGTAGAACCTGAATCTGCAATAAAAAATTAGGGTACTCATTTGAAAAACCGAAGTTGGTGTCAATTGCGCATGTTTCTGCGCATGCGCGAAGTGCGGGAATGAGATATTTGAATTCATTGTAAAAAATGAAGGGGGGTTACTTTAGAAGCTTTTTTTCATTTTCCTGAAAATAACGTAGTTAGAAAGGGTGGTTCACTACTTAAGAAACACTCTGTATATACGAAAATATGAAAACCAATCATTTAGATCTCCAATCCACGAAACGGATTTTCCGGTTCACAGGGCATCTCCAAAATTTTCGAACGAGCAAAATAGCTACATTTTCTTTTAAAATTCGCTCTAAATACCACCAACCAAACGTGTACACCTACACACGAACGCGTTTTGGCGAACGCGAATCTTGGCTGATACCTACGAATTTTTCATCCTAACTAAATACCTACTTCAAATCCCATTTAAACACAGGTGCCAAAATCTGTCAAACTGCTTAACGCAATTTCCGTTTTCTCTGCAGCATCATCCGTTTTCTCTGCGTTTTCTTCCTCACTACCGAAGGTAAGGAAGCCTTGGATTCGTGATTGAGTAAAACAAATTTATGTATTAAAAAATTCAAATTTCCACTACCATTTTGGGTTTCAGACATCGAGGAACATTTTTGGTTCCGTGTCTGTCTGTGGTAATTCCTTGTAACGCCCATAACTACCCGAAATATTGATCAAAATGGGCTGAAATTTGGAGGGTACATGCGGGTTGGGTCACAGATGGTTCCATACAAAAGTCATTGAAACAGTACATTAAATTTCGTCTGCGCATGCGCAAACGTGAAATACTTGAAACGCCCATAATAACCCTAAATGTCGTTGAAATGAGTTAAAACTTGGAGGGTCGATCTGGAATAATACCATGATAGTTTTAAATGAATTTCATTGGAATCGTACTGTAACTTTCGTCTGCGCATGCGCGAACATGAAATGTTGGCCGTTCCCTTGTAACGCTTCTAAATACGCGAAAAATAGTCGTACAGAGCTTAAATTTTGAGGGTACACGCGGGTTGGATCGCAGATGGTCCCGTTCCAAAATCATAGAAATCGTTCCGTCTGCGCATGCGCAAAGTGAAATACTTGAAACGCCCGTAACTACCTTAAATATCGTTGAAATGAGTTCAGATTTGGAGGGTCGATCAGGAATAACACTTTGATGGTTCCATATGAATTTCATTCTTCTGCGCATGCGCGAACATGAAACGTTGATTGTAACGCTTCTAACTACGCGACAAATCGTCGTAGAGAGCTGAAATTTTGAGGGCCCGTATCAAAACGAACCTACCCAACTATAACTATTATATTATTATTCTACTATTATATTCTATACATTTATGTGATTCAAGTGAGGAAGCTGTACTGCCTACTCGAATTGTCAGACGTTTTCTGCTGAAAGTATTAAGAATTAGGTACCCAACGCTACTCAAAGGAGGATTAAAGGTAGACGTAACTCACCTTCCTGTGTGCTCACCTGGGTCCGGAGAACCAACAAGGTCGATCTTGAAGAACTAAATTACGTAATGTATTCAAATGATTGTAAAACGAACTTTGAAACAAAGGAAAACTTGTGAAACGCACTAAGCAGGTAATCAGAAATATTATTTGTGAGTATAAACAATTAAATTCAATAAGTAGGCACCACCTAACGATATAACGTGTTTGAACTTTGAATTATGAAATGTGGAAAACGTAGCAAAATTATCGTTTACAACTCATCGATTTTTGTTGGTATATTATAGTGCGAATATTTTGATGTTGCCTACCTACTGCTTAGCTGGTAGTCGGCAGCCCGGGTCCAGCACTGAGATACCAGTTGAATTCTTGTCTTGAAGTCTCTAAAAATAATGATTGTAATATTATTGATCCATAATGGAACGTGTGTTAGATTGTGGGGGGGGGGGGTCCTATTATCTAAATTTATTTCAATTTTAATTGGGCGCAATTTTCTTCAACATCGTCGAAAATCTTGAAGAAATCTGTCGCTTCTGGCTCAACAAAAACTAAAACTTTTCCCCGCACGTTTGCATTTTAGTTTGGGAACCAATTTGGTGGCCCCGATGCCTAAACGCCTTCTAAAAACATAAACGATATGAACATTTTCCCCATTGATGGGAAAAACCAAATATCGTGGATATGTCAATTCCGTGTTTATCAACTACCTAATGAAACGCCTACGTAATAGCATAATTGTTTATGGGTCTTTCTCAACTATGTGTATGGTAGGATCATACTCGTCAATTAGAAAAACGAGGTAACCGAATTCACGACTTCAGCTCTACTACATGTAAAAGTTGTGTATTGCTCCAGTGATGCTCAACAGGCTCTGTATCAAATTTCAAATGCGCTGGTCCCACCTACTAAAACTAGAAAAAGGTTCTTTGTGGTAAAAAATTCAGCTCTAGGAAATACAATTACCTAGTCCAACCTACTAAAAGAAAAATGATTCAACTGTCACACAGTACGAAAATGTATTTCTATCTCGAGTTGAATTTC